>JAJTJO010000112.1:368694-1837422 GCA_024550625.1 Dendroctonus valens
AAAGAAATTGTTTTATTGTCCACTATTCCGTTACGTTTGTAAGTGTTTCGAGTGGCACGTTAATGTAGGGAAACGGAAGCGGGATTGTCTGGTTGGTCTTCTAAGACAAAGGGTATTCCAGTATGGTCCCAGTTGTTCAGGGGTTGTTTGGTCCATTTTGTCTGTAGCTTATGAGTCTTTCACGAGATCTTGGTCTGTTTGTGCGTTTCGTAATAGTAATTGGGTGGGGGGGTTGTGTAGTGGGTTTTGGGGGTGTCTTATTCTGTTATTAGTCTTAGTGCAATTTGCTTCGTTGTTTGTGTATAACGTTTTGTCCTTCTGTTCGTTGTCATGAAGTATGTCCAAAATGGCTCCGAGGGTCTACAATAGCTTTATATTTTTGGTGCGGTGTCTGTGTCTAATCCTCGTCTTTGTCAGGTTAGGATCGGACGTGTTTGTCTCTTGTCATCTGTTTCTGTCTTCGCCCTGAGTGTTTCATGTTTTAGTGAATCTTAGTTTTGGGTCGATTTGATTTCCAAGGTGATTTACTGTTCATAGTCGTTTTTTGGTTGTTGTCGTTTGTGGCCTTCGCTGATTATTGTAGGAGATCACGTATTAGTCTGTGGGGTTTTGGTGAGCAGAAGTTTGGTTTTTTTGACGCGTTTGGTGTTAGTCTCCATTTATAAAACCATGTCATGTGGTTGTTTGTTAGTGTTTGGAATCTTTGAGCTCCTCTCAGTAGTTTTTGTCATGTACAATAATGCCCTGTCGTCTGCGTATTTAATATGTATGCCGATCTGTCGATTTGATTTTTGTCTGGTAAGTTGTAATTGTATATGTCATGGCAGTATATATTGTAGAGAAACGGTGAGAGGGGGATCCTTGAGGGAGTCCCTTGTTCAGGGAAAAAGAAAATGACAGTGTTTTGTCAATTCGTACTTGTAGTTGTCTGTTTTCTATAAGTTCTTTATGGTGTGTAGTAGATCTGTTGGTGTTGGGTATTTGTATAGTTTGTAAGGTAAGCCTCTAGGCCAGACACTGTCAAAGCCTTGTTAAGTCCACAACAGGCAAGCGGTTTTTCTGTCAGTTAGGTGGGTAGTTTTGTATATGTTGGCCAAATAAGAGCGATGAACGTTCGAGTGATGCTGTTTGAAACCAAATTGGTAGGTAGTATATATTTTTTCCAATCACTTTTCAAGCCGCTGCTTTATTATGTATTCAAAATCTTTGCGTAGTAGAAGTAGTGTAATTGGCTGTAGTTGCTCGTTGTGTATTGTCCATTCCATTTTTGGGTATAGGGATTATTAAGCCGTTTTTCCATCTTTCTGGGATTCTGCCATTTGTGATGCAGTTTTTCAATTCAGTTTAGGATCAGTTGTGTGTGTTTCCGAGTTATGTCTTTTCAAGACTTTGCCTTACTTTTATCGTTCCCCGGTGCAAGTGTTCTTGATGTGCGCTAGGGCTTCATCGTACTCTGTGTCTGTGATCAGTGTGCAGGCATAGTTTGGTGAGTTGTTAAATAGTTTAAGTAACCAGTCCGTTGTCAAGTTTCCAGTTTGTCATTGTCGAAGTTAGGGTTTGTCGATATGCTGAGGCCTTTGATAGTGTCTTGGCGAATGCGTCCGCTTTCTCTTTGTCGTGTAACGTTCTATTCCGTTTTCGTCAATTGTGCAGTCGTGTTGCCAGTCTTCCTGTATTGCGCCAGTTTCTTAATTTTTCGCCAGTATGTTTTGAACAATTTAAATGTCTATGAAATTACAATTTTCAGCTTTTCTGTGAATGTCCAAACAGAATGGTGTAAAATGATTTATATTTAATGAATATACATATATTTTTTACAACATTTACCTAATGTTGTTCGATCGCGAACGAATCGGTCTTGCTTGGTGCAACTTGGCATCATTCTTGGGCAATAACATTCAACAACATTATTAAGTTTATTAAGTAAGCAAACAATCCTTCTTTTGAGAACCAAGGTACAGGTTCTTCAACTCGAGACCCTCCTACATTGATTAGAAATATATTGTTAAACTCTAACTAATCTTCAATTGGAGAATTGTCTCTTCTCAGTAATCAGTAAACATTAGCAATTTTCAAATAACATATTTAAGTGATTCAATTAGAAAGGCTCTCGTAATATTGCAGAAGCTTGAGGAAGTTCTGATAGGAATGATTGGAACTCGCTAGTAGACTTGAAATCACTATTTCTCTGACCTGGTGAATAAAATGGAGCAAGCATAGTCGAGTTACTGATTTAGTTATTTTCTAATGAATTAGATGATCAGTAGAAGTGAAAATGTTGATACTATTTGCAGTATAGGATCTATTTATTAATTAAAAGTAGGAAATAGTTAATTTATTCATTTTGTCAAGATTGAATCGTTGATTTTTTCTTATGATGTTTTCTGTTGATTCTAAATCGAAAGAGCTACTAAACTAGTAGTAGTGCTATTTTGCGGACCAGGGGACGCTCACTGAATAGAGACTAATAGCTCATTTTCTGTCAGAGAATAGATCTAATGCTGCAATTATCATCATCCAGGCTCTTCTCGCGTCCACTGCTGGATATAAGCCTCCTCCATACGCCGCGAAGAATTTTTTTGTTGCGCAAGTTGCCCCCATTTGTGTTCTATTCTCCGTATATCGTCTGACTAACTAACCCAACGCTTCGGTGTCCTACCCTGGCATCTTCTATCTTCACGGGGTCTCCATTCCAATAATCTTTTGGTCCATCTATCATCGTCCATTGGTCCATTAAATCTGCATTTTAGCTTTGTTATTTCCTCTATGATGTCCTGTATCTTCATTCTTCTTCGAATTTCCCTGTTCTTTACTTAGCCTATAAACTTAATTCCTAACATTGATTTTTCCATTTTCCTCTGTGAAATCCTTAGCTCATTTATGTTGTTTTTAGCGAGCGTTAGTGTTTTGCATCCGTGTGTTACCCCTGGAAGCACACATTGATTGTATACCTTTCTCAAAAGGTTCATAGGAATTTCGCTATTAAATACGTTCTTCAATTTCCGGTGTGCAGCCCAACCCAAACCGATTCTTGTATGTATCTCTGCTCTCTGGTTGCCTCTAGACTCTCTAGTTGTCTCTGATCGATATTGTGTAACTTCATCTATGATATTGTTCCTGCAGTGGATATTCTATCTGATATTTATTGTTCCACCAATGACTAAGTTTGTCATTACATTTGTTTTACTTTGGTTTATCTGTAATCCCACTTCTTTGGTTACTTGTGCAAGTTCATTAAGCATTACTTCGGCTTTATGTAGGTCATCGGCAATGAGGACAATATGGTCGGCGAATCGAAGCTTGCTGAGCATTTTTCCGTCGATGTTTATTCCTGCCTTACACCAGTTAAGTTTTTTAAAGGCGTTTTTAAGAACTGCCGTGAAGAGCTTTGGTAACATTGTGTCCCCTTGTCTGACGCCTCCCTCCAATGGGAACTCATTGGTTTTTTCGTGGAATTGCACACTTGCCGTTGATTTTGATAGATGTTATATATTAGGCGGTCCACACTACATTGGGTGAGAGCATTGACTATTCCTTTAGATTCTATCGTGTCGAACCCCTTCTGGAAATCAACAAAGACAAGATCGAGTGGTCGGTTGTATTCCATGGTTTTCTATATTAGGTTAGAAGGTTTGAGCCGAAACCCGAGCGAGATCCGGCCTGCTCTATTGGTTGGTATAAGTTCAGTTTATTTTCCAGTCTGTATGTTATTATTTTGGTGAAGAGCCTATACAGATGGGAGAGAAAGCTTATAAATCTATAATTTTGAACTTCCGTAGGATCTCCTTTTTTATGGATTAATATCATTAAAACGTTGTTCCATTCGCTTTGGTTTATGCTGTCGGAAAGACACATATTAAATAGGTTTTCAATCCTTTCGAGAAGAGCCTCCCCCTCCATTCTGATAGGGTCCATTACTAAATCATCCTCCCCGGTTGCATTTCCTCCATTCTTCATATTTTTGAGAGCATTTTCAATTTCGTCTTTGGCAATCTCAGGTACATCCTCTGAACGCTGGTTAACCACTCCTTTCTCTTTTTCTGTCTCTTCAGGTGTTTTGTGTCTTTTGTTGGCTTTTGTATAATTCTCGGTGGAATTCTTTGACTATTGCGACAATTTCATTTCTGTTCTATGTTGTTTCGCCTTTTTTGTTTTTCAATTTTATAATTTTGCCATTAACCTCCGTCCGAGAACTTTCAAGGGTTTGTTTTGTTCGATTGTTTGCCGTATGTGCTCGTTATTGTAGGGTCTTATGTCTTTCCGGATATTTTGGGAGATCTCTTTGTTTATAACTCTTATTTCTTGAGGCACTGGGTTGTTGCGATTCAATTCTATTCGTTGCTCTATTAGTGCTTTGGTGTGGGGGCGGATTTTGTTCTCTTTTCATGTTTTGGGCAGAGCTCTTGTGTTGTTTTTATTAGTGCTTCTGTTATTGTTTTATTTAACTCGATGATGTCTGCTGTCTCTGTATTTTCTAATGCTTTTACTAACAACTTGGGTGGAGTTTTCTGGGTCCTGTCGTTTCCTCCTTATTTTGGTTTTTATCATTTGCGCCTTTTCCTTCTTGATGTTTGTATGCTCTCACCATTCTGTGATCGCTGCCGATATATAGTTGATTCAGCACTGTGACGTCGCTTTGACGACAGTTGATTTTTTTGTCAGTTATGACGAAGTCTATTTCATTCCTTGTTTTTTCGTCCGGGCTGGCCCAAGTCCATCTTCTGTTTGGTTTTTTTATGAAAGAAGCTGTTCATTCAAGTTTCTGCTTCTAAGTTCGAATTTACCGAGTACTTATTCCGATTTCTCCGAATGCTCTGATCCATTCCTAGAAAGACACCTACAGAAACTGCCGCCATTTAATTTCATGAAAAAAGTATGAGAAGTTAACTCTCTAAAAGAGCTTCTTTCTTATTCACGCACAATTTAATAACACAGTTAAATTTTAGTCGTTACCTGTTTTATTTATTATTATTATTTATGTTATCTAATTTCAAAGCGTTTTCTGTCTTAATAAACCTGTTCACTGAAAACCAGGCTAATTAGTCTCATGCGCAATTATAATTACCTTACTTCAATAAATGGAATTTACAATTTCTAAGGCTTAGTGTTGGAACTTCGCGCAAAACATTGAGGAACACAAAATAAAATGTTTGCAATTCCATTTTCTCACCATCTTTCTGACAGCCTAAATGGCCCGACGTTCTACAAAGAAGCTTAAAATAATATCTCGCCGATAAAGTTTTGACATTTAATTTTCAAAAGCTGTAAATAATGGCAAATAAAAAGGTCGGAAGCTGTCGGTTATAAGACGAATACCGAAATTTCCTTTTCAAAATCTAATTTAGAATTTATACCGGCTATGTGAATAGAATGAAGAAAAGAGGTCAGCCATTTTTAACTTTCCTGTCGATCTGCTTTCAAGTGATTACAAAGAGAAAAAGGTTCGTCCTTTTATTGTCTGAAAGACCGGCATAACCATTATATTGCTATTAATCAAGCGAGAAAATATTCATATTTTTTGCTTAGCTTGCTCTTATAAATGTACAATGATTTATATGTACGACTAAATTAGCGGTAACGTTTTAATTAACGTTTATCTAAAAAATACTTAATTGAAAACAATATAATTCCTCGAGACTCGTTGTTAATAGCAGGAAAAAGCAAATTAAATTAATTTGTTTTATATGATGTGAATTAATTTTAATAATGCTGTTCATTTACTTATTGTTCTGCTAATGTATTCACATCTTGAGAACTGAAAATCAACCCGACTTAGAACAGTAAGTGGAGTGATATTCGCTGTACTCTATAGCATAAAAGATTTGCTGTCAGAATAGCAAGCAAACCTTCTTGCTTTTGATGGATTACATGGGATTAAATTAACTTTGGCTGTGCTTAAATAAAAAAAGCTGAGTATTCTGAAAGAAATGAACTTTTGTATTTATCCTGTTCCGATTCCATATAGATTTATTACTCTTCCGTGAGATTCAAGCGCAATTTATCAATCAATGTCGACTGCAGGTTATGTCGTCTTTTAATTTAAAATAACATTTTCAAATATAGGTTTTAAATAGGCATAGATTTGAAACCGACTTTGTGCCCTGGGTTGATGTATCAAATATACTTGAACACAAACTATAAGGCTGCATGGTAAACCAATTATATCTAATTAGTTTCGATAAATATTTTTACCGTCTTAATTATAGATTTCTTTATTTCTAGATATATGCCTCCAGTTACGCCTTCCACGTGGAAAAACCACTAAGTTGGCTGATCGATTTGGTGCCGTGTGCCCTCAAAGACCTCCAGATATCGGCAACCGCTCTGAAGCACTTCTGGAATTTCCTCGCGGTCGGCTGCTTTATCTCGAGAAACTGCTTCCACTTTTGGCAAATCAGAGCGAAGATTGTTTATATCTCAACATCTACGTACCACGAGCAGGTAAGATTCTGAACGTTAATGTGCTGCTTTTTCAGTTAGTGTATAATTGAGTACCATAATCACCGCGGCAAATTTAACGCATAGCTTAAATATTTATATTAATATTTTCTCAATCGGTAATCCGATTTGGACATTTTTTTTTGTTTTTGTTAGACCCACACGTGAACTTACTCAATAAGCGTTTAGCTTAAAGTCTTAGTGGCATTACTGTCAATAAACTTGCAGTGAACGTGAAGATATGCAAACTTTGCTCTCAAACACGGGTCATACAAAGTTGAAATTAATCAATCATTTTAAGCTGCATGCTCAATCAGCACAAAAAATTCAAAATTGAGGTCAACAATAATAATGAATAACTTAATTTTGTTAAAACTGCCTGCTTAGGCTGTCTCAGCCTAATCCATGAAAAAGCCCTTACTATCTTAAGGTATAAACCAGCTTAACTTTTTCTGATCGATTATTGGTCATAAGGGTTTGTAGGTGGGTAATGTTTTGCTTTTGGGGAGTGGCGGACTTTCTCTATGGATTCCTTTAATGGTTTAATACCACAATTAATTGAAGAAAATCTGAAATTTGGTGAGAAATAATATTCATCATCGCCAATATAACTTGTTTGCATAAAGGAATATTAAATAGCATACCAATCTGAATTATTTTTGCCCATATTTTATGACTTGGCTGTATAGATGGTAGTAAAAATTTAATGGTGCATTGTGTCTATAACACAAAATGTCTGCAAGTGAGGCAAAAAGTCAAAACTTTCCTTTGATATTGGCATTAAAGGTAGATGTGTGGTAAGAAAAATACTCCGTTACATTGCTTTGAGAAGCTGAGGGTTTAGGCTTACAATGAAAGAAACATATTTTGCGGCCGAACTAATTCATCTCTCCAAAGAGTGGTTTTGTAGAAATTCCTTTTATCTTTCTTTATAAAAGTCCTCCCTGATTCTATGATTAAAGGTCCGTTATATAAATGCGGGTGTCAGCGTCACGAGGAATCTTTCTTTTCAATGAATCTCTCAGTGGCCAATTTCTTAACGAACTATTATTGAACATTTTTTGTGATAAAAGAGTGTGTGTTAAAAAAATAAATTGTACTTTTTGCCACTTAACGGTAACAAAGCTCAATTTTGCCAATACAATTTGCTACGTTGAAAGAGAAATCACTATCAAATCGTGCGGCATTGTTGGTCATCCTTTTGAAAATCTCTGTCAAAGCAGAAACATGCTGATGCAGTTGCATGGATTCAAGTGGCGAGGATCTGAGAAAAAGACCAAATGCTTAAACGACAATGTCTTTATTGTAAACGAGAGGCAACAATCACTTGATATAAAATCTAAGACAATTTTAGTTATCTAAATGAAGACTTCAATGAGAGATTTCAATAACGTGTTGCAATTGAAACACAACAAATTAATAGCAACCAAATTCATTCCACTTGATTACGAAATATTTGGAAACAATGGCTTCAAAAGCTGTGATCCGTTTGTTTTAGGAAAATAAATACTCAACATGGCTTATCAAGTGAGAAAGTCATATATTTCAATCTATTTCACATTGATAGCTTATACAGGGTGATTCAAAATTGGCGTCATTCCTCGGGGGTGATGTCTGGGGCTGTTTTAGGAGTACAGGAAAAATAGTTAAACAAATTAATTGTTATTAAAAACTGAGATATTTGCAAAAACCCAGATCAGAAGCATGGCAACAATGTTTTACAAGATTGTCAAAATTGCCTTATTAACATTACGTAAATACCTGTTGCTTCTCACTTATTAAAAACTGCTGTAACCATGGAAAAATACAGGATTCGTTAAATGTAGGAACATACTTTTTCGAGAAAGCTCTTTTATTGGCATCATAACCTCAAATTAATGTTGACAAACATACATTTCTGTGTGTAGTCACCTTATTGTGCATTCTTCTCGAGCAGCTTCTCGTGTTTAGTTATTTAACTTGTGCTCAATTTGTACCGGTGTTCGGAAAACAAGAGATTTAATGTCTCCTTGTGTATCTTTAAGTATTCCAATAGGCTACTAATCAAAGATGGGACCATTTCACAATAATGCTTAATAACAAAGTTGAGATTCGATTTTCAACTATTAACATCTTCTGGAAATTTTCGAAAAAAGGTTTTCAATATTTTTCTCGTACTCTCCAAGTGAGCCCCTATAACCCCGTAAAAGGAATGACGCCAATTTTCAATCACCAGACATACATGTCAGCGAAACTGAGTATTTGCAGTAATTTTTTTTTGTTATGGTCTTTGAGACTTAAATGTATAAAAATTTATATTTATATTTAATATATTAAAAGGTATGTTGTTTATTCGAAACAGCGTCTTCACTACTTGTCTGCTGAAGTCATACTGAAGACAGTACGTATCAGCAACAATTGAGAGCGTGTTGAGTTGAGTCAAAGTTGCATGCGAAACAAGCACTAACACCAGGCATGGAAAACGATTTCAGGTTTTGCTTAGATTTTCCTTGATTTCGTAATTGGGGAGTTTGAAGTTTGAAGAAGGTCTACAGCTTTTCTGTTTTATCAACTTTTCGCAGCCAGCAAACTTTTCTTTAACATGAAACTGCAAGATGCGATCCAATCAGTGTGGAGGACATTGAAAACTAATGTTGCAAAGTGAGGTTATCAAATGCCGTGTGATAACATAATGTAATTTCTCATTGATAGGCCTGCATTTTTGTTTTATCTTAAGAGCTTCACATCGCGCAGAATTTTATGTGTGCATAAAGTTAGAAATTATTTTTTTTGCAAATAAGTCCGTTTCGGAGTGTTTGGGGACTTTTAGGAAAAAAGATAGAAAACAAAACTCAAAAGCTCTTCTTAAAGAAGCCCATGAGTCGTTTTCCTACAAAACCTCCAGGGCAATAACGGTAAAGTAAACTTCTCTTGCAAAAATCTCATCAAATGCTTGACAAGTACTACGGGCTTGCAAGAAACGATAAACTGCATGTTCAAACCTATTTTATAGCAAATCAGTTGCCTTTCTAGAGACTATGCGTCTTAACACTTTGTCATTCTATTTCGTATATATGCAGTGCCATTTTATTAAGGTGTAGGTGGCACTGCATGATTAAATTATGTAGAGCATTTGGCAGGGAACAGACTTTTGATTGAAAATTATGTCAGAGATTGGATGATCATTGGAAGTGAATTGATTGGATTTATCAGTTGAATGTTGAGGCGGAAAATAATAATGAAAATTTTCATGGTGAGAAAACTGATCAATCCCTGTTTGTATTTGATGTCCCTTAATATAATATGCGATTGAATAACTATATATTCTTAATTAACTTTGAAACTTTGATCCAACCTGTTAAACCACCCACTAAAAATCGTTATCATTATAGAACAGATGTCATCATTGTTTCCAATAATCTAATAGTTAAACACATTAGTTCTTCTAAATTTGACGGCATAGAAGCGTGTTTGACGCAAAATTGCCGCAAAGCCGAAATTGCTCGTAGTTATAATTTCAAATACGCCATCTCATTAACATGTTCCATATCATTGGCTTATTTTGCATACATGGCCGTATAATGCAATAAATAATGTGCCGGCACCGCATAAAAGTCTACATTGCTATACACTTTAAATACGTATTGGTCGAGCTCTTTATGACTTGAGGTTACTCATATACAAATAAATAAATCTTGCAAATTTATATATATGGGGCGCAACATAATTTATATAGATTGTCAGGCAAATTCGAAATGTTAGCAATATTTCGCTTGTTAGATCAACCGCGTTTATAATGTTTGTGTGTAGATTTTCTCATGGTGTATTTTAGCCAATAAGAAAAAAACGCTACGTTTGGACAATTATTTCTTAATGCATGAAACCGTAATTTTTAAACCGTAAGGTGCATTTTGTTTATCCTGCGGGAAGATACAAACATTTTGAACATTTGACGAGTACTGGATTTATTTTAGTTCCACAATCTCATAAGATTCCAAGGATTATAACATCAAGCTGCCAAGTTTTCCGATTCACTGTGCGTATCGAAAAACTTCCTGCGAATATAACAGGCATACATAAAACCTATGTGGATATTTTCGTTTTTCTGAGTTGCCGGTTTCTGCATCTTCATATGTATATTTCCTCTTCCGTTGTTTCGGGGGGACCCAATTTGTTCATTGAGTGAGACGGGTTATTGCGAAAATTATGTTTAGGTCCAATATTTGTTTCTTAGCTGTTAAATTTCTGCTGGTATTTTTGATTTTTTGATTTTGTCGCCGAAACATCTTAGGATATAGGATAATCAAATATTAGGATATATTTAAAAAAATAGTATGGAGTTATATTAGAGTTTCTACTTTTTTGCTTTCTTACAACGTTGTAACCTATAGATTTAAAAAATATATCTCTACCTTTAGAAAAAAAAAACATAAAACAGTATATCGAATTAGGATAGCATATGCAAAAAGAGGTTTATTTTAAATGCTTTAGCGTATAGACTAGCTTTCAAAATTTGCCCAAAGATTAGAAATAAATTGATGAAAATTCCATTAAAATATTATTTACATAATTTAAGCAAGTTCCGCTTCTTCATCTCGTTCAATAAAAAGCATTTAAAGAAAAGAGCTAGTTGAATCATGCATGATAATGCTAGTCAAGCTTTCAGAGTTTTTACTTTAGGTCGTGGACATTTTTACATCTACTTTCTAGTTCAACCAAAACTTGTCTATAGTGGCTAATTTAAATTATTTCAATGTTTAGCTAAGTTCACTCTAGCAAAGAGTTGCCAGGAACATTTTACGATTTAATGTGGTTGCTGGAAATTGTTGTGCAATAGATATTTGCGCTTTGTGGAATGTGACCTTATTTGAACTGATAAGCTCACTTTTTCGTACATAAAGGCTGCCCCCAATTCGACTTGAAGCTTTGCTTTCCAGCTGAATTTATTGGCAGTTAAATTTATCTCCAGTTTCTTTCTAGCTTTTTGTCCTCAACATTTTGTAAAGGCGTTGTATTAATTCTTTGCTGGGGGAAATAAAGTTTGACATTATTTTTTAACTCTTCTTAATAAAAAACTCTATATAAATTTGGGTTTTTTTCTTTAAATGTATGCATACAATCCATTTGAAAATCGACCTGTATTAATAGCTCTGTCAATTCGATTTTAAAAAATTCAATTACATATTCAGTCGTTCAAAAGCAGTATTTTATTAAATAGCTCTTGATCTACTAACTTCAGCAAAATATGTTTTTTATATAAAATGTTTGTGTATCTAATACATAACTCGGGTTTTCCATCAAAGTAAAAAACGTGATCATTTAAACCTCAGCCAACCCTTTAAAAATTATTTGATTAATACACTACGGTGTAGTCCCGATCTTCAGTATAAATTATCATTCGGAATATATGTAAATATGTGGTATAATCCTAATATGAGATAAGATAAACAATAGCTGTCAATATATCATGATAGAATTGATACCGGATTCGGTTTAATCTGAGATCAGTAATAATGGTCCCATATTGATGAATTATGAGAGGCATAACGACATTGTTTATCCTGATTTGTAATTCTTATCTGATGGGCAGACTATCATGGAGACAAAACCCACATATTCATAACATGGTTAACAAAATCTAATCCATTAAGTCCAGCCAATGCTTATTTTAAGATTTTTTTATTTCCAATTGTTATACGAACGTTTGAAACGTTGATACTTTGAATTGTTGATACCTAAAATGTAGTCTGATCTAGGGATTAAGAAATATTTCAATTTTTTTACTTTAAACTAACTGCAAAAATAAATAACTGTCAAGTTCAAATACGTACTTACTACTAAGTCATTTTATCAATAAAAAATTATATAAAATTAAAACAGTTTCAACTAATGATATTTGGTTTTTAATCGCTTATTTTCGGTAGGTCTGGCCACTGAATATTCAATTTTATCTCCTCTACCAATTCACCGGCAGGTGGATTAAATTTATGACACACTCTCCTCTGTGCTCTCCTTCGAACACCGGCACAACAATCTGCTTCCCCCTTGGACTCCCCTTGCCTTATTGAGTAGTATTGTAGTATCGGTTGTTTGTTAGCATCGAATTTTTACGTGGCTTGCCGCTTAAACAGGCAGGGAGTTTAACTTAAAAACAATGATAATCTATATGTAAGTTGTGAGAAAGTCTGATTTTGTGTATGTGTTTGACTTGATGATAATTATTAACTGTGTTCTACCTATGCAAATTGTTTACATTTAAGTATGCCAGGACATAAAGTATAAAGTAAAAAAGTGTACGTAAGTAAAGTTATAACAGTGTATAAGCATAGTAATGTCAGGACTTGAATGTCATTAGAAGATAAGGTACTATTTAAAGAAAAGGTTTGGCATTATCAGATATTATTGAAAGGTCTGGTGTAATTAAAACGGAGATTAATGTTCTCGAATTTAGTTATATTTCTATATTATATATATCTTTCTATATTATATATATAGTATATATATATATATTATATATATATATATATATAAGCTCTATATATATATATAGCTATATATATATATCTATATATATAATTCTATATAGTCTATTTCTATATTCTTTATATATATACTCTATATATATATATATATAATATATATATATATATATATATACTCTTAATTTAAAAAAATATTGGATCTCTTAAAGCAACCAAAAATTCTTTATGATGATTTTCCATTCACCTTTTGGTAGCGATAAAACATGGTCTGGCATAGTGGTCACCCAGATCGGTTGATGAGCTCTCAGTAGAGCATTTTACTTTAAAGATTAATAATATTCGAACATTTTAAAAGCCGAAGTAATTTTTGTTTGGATGTTGCTTTACTAGGTTCAACTAAAACTATGCGTCAATTAGATTCTGCTAATTAGATAAATGTACAAATGCATAATAAAAATGTGTGAAAGATTAGCTATGTTTTTGCAAAGTTATTAATTGAATTAAATTTTAACCGAGCGCGGATGAAATAGGTCAATTCGTCAACAACTATCTTTATAATATGTAGAGCAGCCGCCTCTATTAGCCGTAAACTAAATCATCCGAAATTCAATTTTTGACTTACTTTCTTCCTGCATGTGCCGCCCCGCCCATATAGCGAATGTTATGGTTATAAAGGATTTTAATTAATTTCAAACAGAGAAAAATTTGCTCCACTCGAGTAAAAGATACTGTCAATCATTTTTAGTATCCTGCAAGTTCGAAATAATATTGATACCAGAAAATAACCGCTATCGTGTACCCAACAGTAAATTTAATTACCGGGTTTCCGTTTTAAACGAATGTGATGTTATTATAAATTGTATAATTGTATTATAATTGATATAATTTTAAACAGCATCTAGTAATTATATCGCATTTTTGAAAATATTTTTTGGAGAAAAATTTTAGAAATAATTTGATGGCAAACTGATATTTACTGATATTTTATGTTTCGTTTATTCAACACTTGCTAAAGAACGATTACGAATTGAACTGAGTAAGGAATTATTGCAAAACGCACTACCTACAATTTTTTTACTGTTTTTGTTTACTACTTTTGTACAATTCGTAGAAGCAGACAATCTAGAAGATAAGTTAAAAGAAATTAAAGCAATATTAGAATGTGTGGTAAAAACTACCATCACAAACTCAGATGACGAAAAGATGTTTCCCAACCGCTAAATAAATCAAAAGGTTCCTCAGAAATTCATTTCATTCAAATTGATACCAGGGAGAAATAAAAAAATGGTGGTTCTTAAATGGTCGTTTGTAAATCCGCCAAAGTACTGCCGACAGCTTTAAATCATCTGATCTTCCCAATGCACTCTCTCATTAGATTTGCTCTAAAACACAATCATTCTATATTACTTTACAGAGTTGAAGTCAGAAACCGCGCTATAAATTGATCTGAAATAAAGACGAAAAAACGCATATTAGATACTATTTATTTATATTTATATATTTATATTACATAGGCAAACACACTATATGCTCTGTTCATTGAAAACGTTTATAATCTTGGAAACCAATAAAAATTTTGTGTTATGATTTTTGGTTGGGAAAATCAATAAAACAATTCGCAAATAACTACAAATTTAATTAAACCCCAGATCTGCGGTCCGTATCGCACCAATTTGATGCTTAAACATTTGCATTCAGTTCACGAGCACCTTCAAATAAATCGTTAATTAATTTGACGAAGCTAATAATATTTGCGACCGGAATGATTGGAAGCAATTTGTTTTACTGTAGCCAGTTTTTTCAGCAATTAGGTCAAGTGCTTAGTACAATCCAATTGAAGGAAATTGGTAAAATTGAGCTCCAAACTAAGTACAGAGCTGCCGTTGCACAGAATTGTAAATTATTTAAAACACAATTATTTCGCACTTAATTAGTTTATATTAATTACGTTTTCCTTAATTGCAAAATTTCTAAATTATGTTACCGGCGCAACCTACGAGTATCTATCTGAAGCTGAAAATCTAAACCGAATTACTCGAATCAAACAATGAAACTTGCAGTGCAATTTTTCAATTTCAAAGTTCAAGTATTAATGTTTCCAATGCAATTATTCCGGTGAATGACACAAATGCATCAAATTTGTGGCTAATTTTTCTTGCAACTACGACTCTTTAGGAAAATATGAAAAAAAGAATGTAGTTGTTTTCAGCAGCACGGTGGAATACATTAATTTGATTATTTCGATGCTCGAGGGCAATTTCAAAAATTATTTGTTGAACGAAAGTGCCGCACCGAGCAAACTAGCAGTGCGTGAAATAAGCTTTTGTTTGTCGAAAAAGATAAAGAAATTACTGGAATTTCAATTAAAATCGCGAATAATTAATTCTACAGTGAAATTAACGGTGTCTACTTTGTATTTATTACTGTTCGGAAATGCATCTGTCTTACAGCGAAATATACAAGGTGAAGTGAGTGAATAACAAAGTTGAAATTCGATTTTCAACTGTTTATATCTTCTAGAAATTTTGAAAAAATGTTGTCAATATTTTTCTCGTGTTCTCCAAGTGAGCCACTATAGCCCCGGCAGGAATGACGCCAATTTTGAATGACCCTGTATATATCTTAATATAATATTTAAGAACATTTTTAAAAGGAGATTGGATTTAACTTTGAGAAAAATTCATTTCTATAACGGATGCTTTATAACTTCCATTTTTCCTTGGCACAACAAAAAGCTGTCGAGCGGAGAAATGCCAAGGGACCTTTCAAGCCGTTCTATTAACCCCTCGTTTCCTTTCTGTTTACTAAGAAACGAATATTTAAAAAGAACAACCTTGTTGCCCTCCGTATTTGGACAGTCAGTGCTTATCCTGTTTCTATGCTTTGTGTGGTATTGAAAGCAAAATTCGAGAAGCAATTTAGTATTTAGCAATTTTATAGTTCAAAGTTAAATTAATGAGTATTTTCTAGATTTACTATCGTGAAATTATTTCGTGCAATTGCAGATGTGAATTTTTGTTAGTAAAACTGAGCCATAGTAGTAAACATCTTTATTTCTAAAAAAGGCTATCGACCTATCGGTCTTTCTGCCCTTGTTTAATACATGTAGTCTTAATCTAAATAAAAAACAAATATGAAAATTCTCTTATTCTAGGTTAATAATCTTATTAAATAAACTTTCCAATTCTAATGACAAGAAAAAATTATTTTGGTGTCCAGTAGTCAGTTGCGTTTGTAAGTGTTCGAGTAGCGTTGATGTAGGGAAACGGAAGCGGGATCGTCTGGTTGGTCTTGTAAGACAAAGGCGATTCAGTATGGTCCAGTTGTAGGGGTTGTTTGTCCATTTTGTCTGTAGTTGTATGAGTCTTTCCGAAATCTTTGACATGTTTGTGCGTACCTATAGTAGTTGGGTGGAGGGGTTGTGTAGTGGGTTTTGGGGGTGTCTTATTCGTGTTATTAGTCTTAGTGCAATTTGTTCTGTTGTTTGTATATAACGTTTTGTCCTTTCTGTTGTGTCGTTTGGCCGTCTGCAGTTATTGTAAGGGAGTCAGCGTTGAGTCTGTGGTTTGTGAGCAGAAGTTGGTTTTTTGACGCGTTTGGTGTTAGTCTCCATTTATAAAACCATGTCATTGTGTTGTTTGTTAGTGTTTGGAGTCTTTGAGCTGCTCTCTCAGTAGTTTTGTCATGTACAATAAGTGCCGTGTCGTCTGCGTATTGTAATATGTATGCCGATCTGTCGATTTGATTTTTGTCTGGTAAGTTGTAATTGTATATGTCATGGCAGTATATATTGTAGAGAAACGGTGAGAGCGTGTATCCTTTAGGGAGCCCTTGTTCAGGGGAAAAAGAAAATGACAGTGTTTTGTCAATTCGTACTTGTAGTTGTCTGTTTTCTAGTAAGTTCTTTATGGTGTGTAGTAGATATGTTGGTATGTGCAGTTTATATAGTTTGTATAGTAAGCCTCTATGCCAGACACTATCAAAAGCCTTGTTAATGTCCATAAATAGGCAAGCTGTCTTTCTGTCAGTTAGGTGGGTAGTTTGTATATTGTTGGCCAAAATAAAGAGCGGATGAATAGTCCAGTGATGTTGTTTGAAACCAAATTGGTAGGTAGGTATATATTTTCCAATCACTTTTTCAAGCCGCTGCTTTAGTACTGGAAGTAGTGTAATTGGTCTGTAGTTGCTCGGTTGTGTATTGTCCAGTCCATATTTGGGTATAGGGATTATTAAGCCGTTTTTTCACGTTTCTGGAATTTTGCCATTTGTGATGCAGTTGTTCAATTCAGTTAGGATCAGCTTGTGTGTTTCTTGAGTTAGGCTTTTCAAGAGTTTTGCCTTAATTTTATCGTTTCCCGGTGCCGTGTTTTTGATATGCGCTAGGGCTTCATCGTACTCTGTGTCTGTGATCAGTTTGTAGGTATAGTTTGATGAGCTGTTAAAATAGTTCAAGTACCAGTCGTTGATCAAGTTCCAGTTGTCATTGTCGAAGTTAGGGTTTGTCGATATGCTGAAGGCCCTTTGATAGTGTCTGGCGAACGCGTCCGCTTTCCCTTTGTCTGTGGAACGTTCTATTCCGTTTTCGTCAATTGTGTCAGTATTGCCAGTTTTTTTGTATTGCGCTAGTTTCTTCATTTTTCGCCAGTATGTTTTGCCTTTGTCTTTTTGTATTTCTTTACATGTTTCTAGCCATTTGTCTTGTCGGTATTGTCCAATCAAGGTTTTAATGTTTCTGTTGAGTTGGTTCAGTGTCTTTTTTATATCGGTATTTTGAGTGTTTGTATACAGTCTGTACAGTTCTCTCTTTTGTTTTATGAGTCTCAGTATGAATTTGGGTAGTGTATGTCAGTAGAAAGCATTTTTTATTTCCGGGCTAAATTTTCCTATGGCTAGTAAAAGTTGTTGTTGTATGGTTTCTATTGAAATGGGCTGTGCTTGCGATTGAATGTAGTCATGTATATGTTGTTTCACTTTGTCTATGTCAGTCTTTGTTAGGTTTAACTTTTTCTCTATAGGAGGTGTATTGGAGGTAGGTTGCGTATGTTGTAAGTCTATGTTAAACGTAATAGCCAGGTGGTCGGATCCAAGTTCGTTGGTTAAGTTTATGTTGTTGATGGTGTTTGTTAAGTTTCTTGTGTGCAGTAGAACGTCTGGTGTTGAATCTGGGTTTGCGGGCATCAGAAAAGTTGGTGGGACTGAGCCATATTAAACATTTTTGTGCGCAATTGTAGTAACTATAATTTAATTCAAAAGAAATTCCTGGGTTCCAGTCAATTTTATTGTTTATTATTTAAAATGTTACAAATACGTTACGGTGTCTTTCTCCACCGTCATCAGTTTATATGTATGGCTATTTCTACCTTCCCCTTTGGCAAGCCATGGTATGGTTTATGGCTTGCCAAAGGTGAAGGTAATAAACAATAAATAATGTAATAAACAATAAAATTTACTGGAACCCAGGAATTTCGTTTGAATTAACTTGAAATACAGTCAGGAAAATATACACAATAACTATAATAAAATTATATAATATTATCGTATATTAGTTATTTACGTAACCAGTAGGATATGAATATTATTAACGCACCTGTGTGAAGATTTATATAAGCTATAATCACATAAGTGCGTTAATAATATATTATCCTACGAGTTACGGACAACATTTTACCTACAACTATAATCATTATTATTTTAGTGATTATTTGAGTAAAAATAATTAGTTATAAAATTGAATACGGAACACAAGTAATAAGAATGTGTATTACTTTAGCAACAGACTAAATTGCTTCTGTCGATCATTGTCAAAGTTGTTTCTTATAATTACACATTTTAAAATGAGTTGAAGCGATGATCCGCCATCTGATATTGAGATCAAAGCTTTTAATGTTGTTTCGAATCTTGTGCCAGATAAATTACGGAAGAAATACCAAGCAGCTGTTGATCGGTACCAGATATTAATACGATTTAAATGAAACACTAGTGCGGTAATAAATGTAAAAAAGCACTAGTGCGGTAATAAAGATCATTATGATATTTGAAAGAGTGCCAAATCATAGTCATTATATCAGTTGTAGATAAATTATTTTTATCGTATCCTATTTTTCGAATTATTTATTGACTTTGCATCACGACTAATTTCACAGGGACAAAGAGAAAGAAAAATAAAATGCAACGTTAAATGAAAGCTGTTTAATTAATGATTTAAATTTTACATATTGACAAGTTAACACGAAAAAAAAAAGAGGATTGATATGAGCAGGTATTTCGGGCGGTCGTGTGCAAAGCCCGAAGGGTGGATTCGTTGAAGCGCCACTAGCTTTCACAGCAAAGCTAGTGGGAAACATGTGGTTTGACGACAACAAATTACCGTCTGCTACCCGTTTGCTAATCTAACCTAATGAAACTATCTAACTTAAATAACAAATGACTGTTATAGCGAATTAATGACTTAAGTGTCGCTTGCCCGAATATCCGCTCCACATCTGGTCCGTCCGCCGCTCCACCTGTTCTCAGTTTCCAATTTCATCCAGACTGTCCCTGGCCATCCAATCCACAATTTCCGTGATTACAATCCCCAGTCGGGAACCAGGAGCCAGTTGATGAACTCTAGCAGAAATCAGGCAGGTGGAGAAATCTACAACTGATCACAAAATGGCGACGATAGGAGTCTTAAACCGAGCTTCGTGGTGAAATAAGACGTGTCAGTGAGGATATTTAAAGCAAGGTCGTTTACACATCGCGCAAAGAATTTGAAGAATCCAACCGCATTTATCGTTCAACGAGAATATAAGAGTAGAATTCAAACGAAAGGATGAACCCTGGGAGTTCGCAAGAATCCGAATCGGATTATGCCTCCCAGGGTGGTGGGTTCAAAAAGCCACAATCGAAAAAACGGGGCAGAAAACCGAAGACGACCCAGCCAACCCAGCCAACCCAGCCAACCCAGCCAACCCAGCCAACTCAGCCAACCCAGCCAACCCAGCCAACCCCCACAACGCCAACACCTGAGGCCAAACGAATAGCTTTGGACTATCAGTCTACAACCAATAAAAACCAAACAACAAACAGCAAGACAACATCAACAAGATTTCCCACGTATTCGCACACATTCAAAGCGAACGCATTGTCGACCATCACCAGAGTCCAACTTGCAATCAGGTGGGAGGGACTCAACCCCAACAACAAAGATGTGATTATCAGACAAGATAATCACTTTCTAATTAAAACCAACAATGAAGACAAAGCAACACAAATCTTACAAAAACTGAAACAGGAAAACCTGATAACAGCATTCAAACTGCAAAGGAATAGTAACCTCCCACTAATCCGACAACAAAAGTCAGGTCCCCATATTACACCATCATATTCAGTCGTCGCCACTGGGGTCGACCTGGACATTGAAGACAGCATGTTTCTGGAGCGCCTGGAGCAGCAGGGCTTCAGAATAAGGTTCTGAGACTAAAACCAAACTAGGACAAACACCAACGTACAGAAATTGGCAGTATATCTATAGGCATGGAAGTACCATCAATCATGCCAGGGGCGAGGTCGCAGCTCTCCTAAAACCAACATATAAACTTGGAAGAGCAAATCCTCCTTCCCTCAACAACCCTTTGAACGACTGTCTACATTTTACCATACCCTACTTAAACGACCTGATACACATATTTCTGACATACATACACCCACACTCCAACCTAGAACAAAACATACTGACTAAAGCGAGCATCTATAAATATGCAATAATTATAGGCGACTTTAACTTGAATACAAACAAAACGAAACAACTTAAAAGATTTTTGCAAAATTCCGACTTTATAAAACAGCACACCCCACCAACTTTTCTGATGCCCGCAAACCCAGACTCAACACCAGACGTTCTACTGCACACAAGAAACTTGACAAACACCATCAACAACATAAACTTAACCAACGAACTTGGATCCGACCACCTGGCTATTACGTTTAACATATACTTACAACATACGCAACCTACCTCCAATACACCTCCTATAGAGAAAAACTTAAACCTAACAAAGACTGACATAGACAAAGTGAAACAACATATACATGACTACATTTAATCACAAGCACAGCACATTTCAATAGAAACCATACAACAACAACTTTCACTAGCCATAGGAAAATTTAGCCCGGAAAAAAAATGCTTTCTACCGACATACACTACACAAATACATACTGAGACTAATAAAACATAAGAGAGAACTGTACAGACTACATACAAACACTCAAAATAACGACCTAAAAAAGACAATGAACCAACTTAACAGAAACATTAAAACTCTGATTGGACAATACCGACAAGACAAATGGCTTGAAACATGTAAAGAAATACAGAAGGACAAAGGCAAAACATACTGGCGAAAAATTAAGAAACTGGCGCAATACAGGAAGACTGGCTAAAAAATGAATCTATTAGTGACTATCTGAGTGAGTTGACAAATGACAAAAGCACTGACTACTCAGTCTGGAAAGCCACTAGGATATTAAAAAGTCCGATACTACAGAACGCACCAATCAGGAATGCAGATGGCAGCTGGGCTAGAAACAATACTCAGAAAGCCAACAGGTTTGCAGATCATCTTGAAAAAATCTTCCAACCAAACGATGGCGAAGAATTACCGAACTGGGACTTCTCTGACGGAGACAGCACGAATATTAGACCAACTTCCACAAAAGCAGTAGCAAAGGAAATAAGAACAAACATTAATCCTAAGAAAGCTCCTGGTTTTGATTTAATTACTGGTGAAGTGCTAAAACAGCTCCCCAAAAAAGGTATAACCAAACTTACACATCTTTTTAATGCCTCATTCAGATTAAGGTATGTTCCTAGGATGTGGAAAGTAGCTGATATATGATTGGACCAAAAGATGGCGTATCAAACTAAACGAGACCAAGTCTGTACACATTAACTTCACAAATAAAACTAACCAGCAGGTACCAATTCACTTAAATAATACTCAGATCCCTTATGCAAATTCAGCAAAGTATCTGGGCATAACATTAGATGCAAGACTGCGCTGGAAAGCCCATGTTAAGAAAAAAAAGGAAGAGCTCGATATAAGATATAGGAAAATGTACTGGCTACTGGGTAGGCACTCTAGACTATCAATCTACAACAAAGTACTTCTGTATAAACAAATCCTCAAACCAGTGTGGACTTACGGCTTACAGCTCTGGGGTTGTGCCAGCAAGAGTAACATCCTAATTATTCAGAGATTCCAGAATAAAGTACTGAGAAACATTCTTAATGCGCCTTGGTACATCAGGAATAGTGATATTCATCGAGACCTTCAGATGGATACTGTTGACCAGACTATCACGAGATTTGCAAGGAGTCATGAACAACGGCTTCATCAACATGTGAATGTCGAGGCGATTCAGCTCCTCGACAATACCAACCTGACAAGAAGACTCAAGAGGGTAAAGCCTTTTGAGCTATGTAAGTGACTATGTCAGTGCAAAAGCAGAACATTGTGCGGTTTTGTGCTACACGGTAATTAGTGTAGCTATGTCACTAGACCACCAGACTCTATGGTACACTAGTGAGTAGGACCTTAGTTTTAAGATTTGTCCATAGTTAAGTTAGGTTAGAACAGAATTACTCATTGATCAACTTTGATCAGATCGTAATGTTAGTAAATGTCCTACGGGGAGTTTAATTAAATAAAAAAAAAAAAAAAACACAGACAAAGAGAAAGCGGACGCATTCGCCAGACACTATCAAAGGGCCTTCAGCATATCGACAAACCCTAACTTCGACAATGACAACTGGAACTTGATCAACGACTGGTACTTGAACTATGTTAACAACTCACCAAACTATGCCTGCACACCGATCACAGACACAGAGTTCGATGAAGCCCTAGCGCACAACAAGAACACTGCACCGGGGAAAGATAAAATTAAGGCAAAAGTCTTGAAAAGCCTAACTCAAGAAACACACAAACTGATCCTAACTGACTTGAACAACTGCATCACAAATGGCAGAATCCCAGAAACATGGAAAAACGGCTTAATAATCCCTATACCCAAAAATGGACTGGACAATACACAACCGAGCAACTACAGACCAATTACACTGCTTCCAGTACTGGGCAAGATTTTTGAATGCATAATGAAGCAGCGGCTTGAAAAAGTGATTGGAAAGTATATACCTACCTACCAATTTGGTTTCAAACAGCATCACTCGACTGTTCATCCGCTCTTTATTTTGGCCAACAATGTACAAACTACCCACCTAACTGACAGAAAGACAGCTTGCCTGTTTATGGACATTAACAAGGCTTTTGATAGTGTCTGGCATGGAGGCTTACTATACAAACTATACAAACTACACACACCAACATATCTACTACACACCATAAAGAACTTACTAGAAAACACTGTCATTTTCTTTTTCCCCTGAACAAGGGCTCCCTCAAGGATCCCCGCTCTCACCGTTTCTCTACAATATATACTGCCATGACATATACAATTACAACTTACCAGACAAAAATCAAATCGACAGATCGGCATACATATTACAATACGCAGACGACACGGCACTTATTGTACATGACAAAACTACTGAGAGAGCAGCGCAAAGACTCCAAACACTAACAAACAACACAATGACATGGTTTTATAAATGGAGACTAACACCAAACGCGTCAAAAAACCAACTTCTGCTCACAAACCACAGACTCAACGCTGACTCCCCTACAATAACTGCAGACGGCCAAACGACACAACCAAAAAACGACGTAAAATACCTTGGAATCACAATTGACCACAAACTTAAATTCACTAAACACATACGAAACATCAGGGCAGAAACAATAAAGAGAACAAAACACTTCCGATCACTAACCTACAAAGACAGAGGAATTAGCATAAACACCGCCTCCAAAAAATATATAAAGCTATTTGTAGACCCTTGCTAGACTTTGGACATATACTCATGACCAACGGAACAGAAAGGACAAAACGTTATACACAAACAACAGAACAAATTGCACTAAGACTAATAGCACGAATAAGACACCCCGAAAACCCACTACACAACCCCCCCACCCAACTACTATACGAACGCACAAACATGACAAAGATCTCGGAAATACTCATACAGCTACAGACAAAATGGACAAACAACCCCTACAACTGGACCATACTGAATCCCCTTTGTCTTACAAGACCAACCAGACAATCCCGCTTCCGTTTCCCTACATTAACGCTACTCGAACACTTACAAACGCAACGGACTAGTGGACAATAAAATAATTTCTTCTTGCCACTGAAATCTTATTTATTTAGTAGCATTGTTAACCTAGAATAAGAGAATTTTCATATTTGTTTTTTATTTAGATTAAGACTGCATGTATTAAACAAGGGCAGAAAGACCGATAGGTCGATAGCCTTCTTTTAGAAATAAAGATGTTTACTACTACTACTGGCGACGATAGCTTTCCAGTTCAGGAATCGCGTGGTTGACTTTACTTGTCAATGGCTGGTACTTCTCCTCGTTGGTTCAATCTTCCTGGATCGATTTTCCGGTGCCGTCCATTCAAAACTGTGGAAAGTAAAGGTGGGCGACCACTACGTTGCCCTAAATATGAAATTATTGAAATATAAATAATAAATAAATTATTAAAAACCCTAACTGGACAAATTTATTTACTAAATACATTATAAAGAAATATCAGTTCAATATGAAAGATCACTAATAACTACTTAATTTTACCAACGGATTAGCAGACAGGTGACCGCTAATTAAAATAAAAATTTTACCGTCACAACTTAATAAACACAAAAAAGAGCAGTTTATGTATAAGTACAAACAGAAAGTAATCAAACTTGTTACTGTTTTTATGACTTAAAATTGGCGTCATTCCTCTGGGGGTGTTATCTGGGAGAGTTTTAGGAGTACAGGAAAAATAGTTTAAAAAATTTATTGTTATTAAAAACTGAGATATTTGCAAAAAACTAGATCAGAATGATGGCAACAATGTTTTTGATAGACAGTGTAACGCTGCAATATTCACAATCTGTTGGAAATTATATAAATATCGTATTCTCCAATTAATTTTTCAGTTAAAAAGGAATTCTATCTATCCATCTAACTCCACTTTATTTGTTTTTGTGGGGGTGCAAAATGCTCCCTAACGGAGCTACGCCTTCTTGAAGGCCCGTCTTCAAGTAGTAGACGTCAGTCTACTACTTGACTACTAGACTACGTACTACGTAGACTACAGTCTGTAGTAGTCAGTAGTAGGATTTTTTGCAGATTATTTCTAAACGATTGAACTTCAAAACGTAAATTTTAGGAAATTTAGTAATTTTAATAATAACACTTTATATTTTTCACGATACTAACACAAAGTCCATTAAGAATTACTGAATTTATCAAACGAAGTTATCAAAAACTTACGTTAATGAAAGCCAATGCATTTGGAAAATCGAGGCTCAGCATAAACGGACGCTGAGCATTGGAAATATCCTCATCATGCAATTCAACAAATACATTCAGCCCACACAATAAAGTAAAAGCGAGCTCGAAAATCCTCCACGTCTTTGCGGAAATGGACGATCGAAGAAAAACGGTATAAATAAAAGTCGGAATTTCAAGTGATGCAACTTCATTTAATATGTATGAGCTCCCAATTCCTTAAGATAATGTGGTACGTGAGGCATAATAATCAAAGAGCGAATTCAAGTGGGGATCTATTGAGCACATGCCAATTTCTTGTTACATTAATTTTGTGACAAGGACTTGCGTTTCAACGTACTATTGAAAGTACTTCGGAAATATACATTGCAATATTATTTTGCGGTCATTAAACAATTCTTTTTTTGAAGTCACTAACTGATAACGAAACTCTAAAAGAAATACTTCAATAAATAAGAAACCAATCTTACAATTTCTTTCGTGAACTAGGCCCTCACACTTATTTCTTATCAAGTCAGCTGCAGGGCCAGCTGGAAGCGAGAGAATTAAAAATTTTAACTTTCTTTTTAATTAAAAATGAAAAATACGGAGCTACTTAAAATAAAATTTAAACTAATTGCTTTTAAAGTCGGTAGTTTAAAGACCAGTCCAGTAAAACATTTTAAAATTTGATTCCAAACTTAATTAAATTGAATGGACTAGTTATCGATCGAAATTTATTCAAATGCTGTTTCCCATTAAATATCTCAATGGAAAATTATATTCTATCAATGTTACGCAAACTCAATTTTAAGATCTTTTTGTGACTATATAAAATATTGCGACGTTATGCCCAAATTGTGGATATCCAAGGCGGATATATTTTTAGGATTTTCCATATATTATCTGATTGTAGGCAGTAAGTGAAAGGGTATAAATAAGTCGTAAAATATTTTCCAATATTGCTGATACCCTAAAGTCAAGACATGAAAGCGCTTTACCTTGCTTTTAACGTTTACAAAAAGAGCATTACGAAGTTTCAAGTAAAATTGGCAAGCAAAGGTTTATCTACAAGGACCAAACAGTTTTGCTTATACTAGTTCAAGGGATGTCTCCTTTTTACCTGATTTTACTTTCATTTCTTTCGTTTACTTTATGTTTTACCTATCCACCTATAACAAGTGTTTTGAAAGTCTTTGGCTTTAAGCTTTAGTAGAAAATATTTACTTACTTTGTGCTTTGGCCTGAAATTTCTTTATCATATCATTATGCAAGAAAAGAAGCGAAGTTCTTAACAATTTGCAAGTCAACTGAAAATTAAAAAACTGTGCTTTAATTTCTCCATGGAGGATTTGTATTGAAAAATAAAAATACATTTACGTAATTTTCTGGTGGGCGTTTTGATTTTACAATATTAATTTGAATAATATTTTTTTGCTTGCAGTTCAAATTAATGAGAGAGAATAAACAGAGTGGTACCTCGACAAACGAGTTTAATTCGTTCCGTAATGTTGCTCGTATGTCAAATTGCTCGTATCTCAAACCAATTTTCCACATTGAAATTAATTGAACTGCCATTAATCCGTTCCAGCTCGAAAAAAAGCACGTCAGTTGTTTTTGTGAAGTGTTTTTGAAGAAGAAAAATATATTTACAAGAAGGTCCAAGGAGGTTTGTTTCGTCCTCCGTTTCAGGATATTGCGGAAATGAGTTAGGCAATTTTCGGTGAACAACTCCGATGCACGACCAGTTGCAACTTTTTCGGGGTGATTTTTATACACGAAATCTACAAATTTCTCCCACATTCCCAATATCTCCTTTATATATCTTGTAGAGATAACCTCCTCGATCTCTGACTCTTCCTCAAAACTAATTGTTAGTTGAAACACCGTATGCTGCTGCGAATGTAGATGGTGTAACTCCTCGGTTGCCAGCTCCTGATACCGTTCCTCGACGAGTTCGTTCACATCTCTCTCATCCACCTCCAGACCCATGGATTTTCCGGGAGAAACAATCCCTTCTACCACTGACACTTCGGGTTCCAATCCTTCGAAGGCCCTTTCAGCTACAGCCTCAGGCAACAGATGCTGAGGCTCTGCCATGCTGAGGTTAAGGTCGTCCTCGTTGTAACATCCAGCCAGGCTTGATCTATAATTCGTAGGCATATCACGATGTTAAAGTGGTCCTTCCAGAACTCTCGAAGGGTAAGGTTTGTGTTCTTCGTCACCTCAAAGCAGCGCCGAAAAATGTGCTTGGTGTACAACTTCTTAAAATTAGAAATCACCTGATGATCTATGGGCTGCATATAGTAGTTGTGTTCAGTGGTAGTTAGAGCACGTTAGTTAATAAACTTGAACCCTTCGAGTAAATCATCTTCGAGATTTGGTGGTGAGCAGGGGCATTGTCCAGGACGAGAAGGGCTTGCATGGGTGGGAGAAGAGCTTGCACGGTTTTCCTGTAGATATTTTTTAACATAAGGGTCAAACCCCAGGTTTATCCACTCCACAAAGAATTTCCTGGTGACCCACGCCTTCGGATTTGCCCTCCACATAACTTGCAGTTTTTCTTTTAAAATCTAATGTGATTTCAAGGCTCTGGGATTTTCCGAATGGTATACTAGCAGAGGCTTGATTTTTCAGTCGCCACTCGCATTGGCGCAAAGTGCTAGATTTAATATATCCTTCATGGGTTTGTGACCTGGTATAGTCTTCTCCTCTGCCGTTATGTGAGTCCTATTCGGCATCCTTTTCCAGAAAAGCTCTGTCTCGTCACAGTTGACACACTTGCTGGGGGTTGCAGCCTTTAGCTTCCATCAGTTCGGTTAACCTTTTGATGTAAACCTCAGCTGCCTTCACATCCGAACTTGCTGCCTTACCATGCCTGACCGCGGAGTGAATGCCTTCCTAAAGTTGTCAAACCAGCCCCGACTGTATTTAAACGAGTCTTCCGATTCCTCGCTTGCGGAAGTGTGTGGGACCTGCTTCAGCAAATCACCGTAAATCGCTCGTGCCTTCTCATAAATGATGCTTTGTGCTAAGCTTCCTCCGAGAAGCTGTTTCTCTGTCACCCACGCCATCAGTAGTTTCTCCATCTTTTCATGGAGAGAGGTCCGGAGCTAAGAAAATATTGTAACGCCCTTAGCTGGCGTTATACTCTTTATCAACTCCTTCTCTTTAACCACAGTACATATCATTGATATGCTACGGCCGTACATCCTCGCCAAGTCAATTACTCGCACACCTTGCTCATGTTTTTCTATGATTTTACGCTTTAATTCAATAGATATCATATCATCTTCCGACCCATGGTTATAAAAATAAATGTGATAATGTACAAAAAGCAAAAAACGCGAACCCAACTTATCAAAAATGCTTCAAAACGAGGGAAAGAAGCACACTAACTGACGTCTAGACTGAGGTGGGACAAACAGTCGTGTGCACCGGTGTAGTGTACGATTCCTCGTATCTCAAATCTTGCTCTCATGTCATAGCAAAATGTATCGCTCGCTCGGCGGCTCGTGTCTCAAAACACTCGCATATTAAGGCACTCGTATATCGAGGTACCACTGTACTGACTATTGCTCTCAATATGATTAATTACTATATTTGCATTTTGCAGAGGCTATAAGTTTTATATGTTCGAAGAGGATTAATAAGAAGATTTCATACTATTTGGGTAATTTTTTGGTTCAGATATTAAGGCTGTAGGCAAAAGAGAAAAAGGTACTTTATATCCAGAGTAGTGCCAGGAAATTTTACCTACCGTCCACGTTGTTCTAAATTATAACTTATATGCAACTCCAGTGTCGACACAATTTTTGGCCGGAACTTTAGTGAACACCAATATCTTCTCCTGCGCCTGTTTGAAAAACAATGTCACTTGCATATCTCTATAAAAATTATGGAGAACAATTCTTGAGAAGACCATGAGCATTTTTTATTAATAGCCAAAGTGAAAATTATCTCACAGCAAATGTTAAATAGAGATAGTTATTCATCTTTTTTCTCAAATTTTAAGCAGTCCAAAAACAGAAACAAAAAGAAGCGGTACCCCTGTCGTAAAAACTATGTCAAATTTAATATAACTAATCGCATTCTATTTCCGTCATAATATTTTCCTTGGGTCGTCCCAAAAATCTGTCAAAATTAACTCGAAATTATCAAGTTTGCAAGTTGCAAATAAAGTGGCCGCATTTTTTATTTACTTGACATAGCTAATTGTTATTTGTAAAGTAACTTTTTTGTATGCATAATCTTTATACGCTTTTACTTATTTAAAAATACTATTTAAGATTCAGAGAAGTATGGTATCCATCTCTTTCGTTTAATTTACAATTGACCGTAGATATTTCTATGTGTGTAAGGATCGAATTCTGATAAAATGAAGTATTGCAACATCTTACCGGGAAAGATAATAAATATTTCCATTTGTAGTGCCTTTGATTATGGGAAACCCGCAATCTGTGCCTAATTATGATGTATGGCAATGATAAAGAGAATTCCACCAACGTATTATGAGAAATTGGATGCCTTCACTGCTGGGGGTTCATAATACTTGTCTAATTCTAGTAAATTATGACCAATACACCAGAATTGTTACCCTCCAAATTGATTCTCTTATCTCTCGGCATTGCTTAAATGGCCGATAATCCAAGTGACAACCCTAATCTGAATAAAGATTTAGTGACTCTACGAATTGAGTATTAATCACTTTCACACTATTGCTGTAAAAAATGTTTGCCTTAATTCCAATATGGGATTGAATTCTGATGTTACTACTTACTGTATATGTATAGTTTGCTTTGACTCAGCAAACATGAAACTGTATGCAATATCTAACTCGAATTACTAGGATATTTTTTTTCAAGCTGAAAACCAAATTTTTGCTGAATTTTCGAGAAAACATGATTTACATATTTAAATACTTGACTGTTGTGCGATATTTTTATCTCAATTGTTGCAGCTTTTGCAACACCGCCAGAAGAATGACGACCATTTCGAATCACTTTGTACATTGTTTTTTCTTTTTTTTTTCTCATTTTATTTTTCGACAATTATATATTGCGTTCGTTACTTAAAATTCCATAAAAACATTTTTTTCGAATGTACAGGGAGTAGGTTACGTTGGACAACTGAATCAATAGTAAAGTCACATTTAGATTAGATATGTACACCTGATTTAACGCCGCTAGATTTTTTTTTTGAGATTGACTAAAAGCACAGGTCGACTAGATTTGCATAAATCGAATTCTGAAGCAGAACTGCAGAATCACATTATGGACACTGCCAATAGTCTAACAGGACAAATGCATGTGCTTCGAAGTGCAGAAGCTCATAGCAGAACAATAGTCGTTCAGAGTGTGGAGAGCGAGGGCTTAATTTTTGAATACTTGTTGCAATTCTGTATTTTTATTGGTAGTAAAATAGTTTAGCTTTTAAAACGTTTTCAACACTACTTTATGCACTGAGTTGTGTATGCGCCACAGACTGCAAGAACGCGCGGGCCAGTAAATGTAAAATTAATAATTTTAGCAGGAGACTGGCATCAGTTTTTATTTGCTCCAATACCAATCTAGTGGTTCCTGTTTAAATGTGTCCAATTTGGCCTACCTACTACAAATCTTTCTTTAGAATGCTAACAGCTTGTCGAGCAGAAAATGCAAGAGGAATTTTTTTATTTGGAATACAACAAAGATTTTGCAAAACATTTGTAATAATAAAAAAATACAGTGGGGTACCATTTTTTTCTTTTACAAATTCGGTAGCGCGCGTGTACGCACGCCACTGGCAAAAATTATCAAAATGATTTTATTGCAAAACATGCGTCTTTCCTATCTATTGATTTCTGGAACATTTCGTTAAAATATCTCTTTGCCCAGACGTTCTACTGCACACAAGAAACTTAACAAACACCATCAACAACATAAACTTAACCAACGAACTTGGATCCGACCACCTGGCTATTACGTTTAACATAGACTTACAACATACGCAACCTACCTCCAGTACACCTCCTATAGAGAAAAAGTTAAACCTAACAAAGACTGACATAGACAAAGTGAAACAACATATACATGACTACATTCAATCTCAAGCACAGCCCATTTCAATAGAAACCATACAACAACAACTTTCACTAGCCATAGGAAAATTTAGCCCGGAAATAAAAAATGCTTTCTACCGACATACACTGCCCAAATACATATTGAGACTCATAAAACATAATAGAGAACTGTACAGACTATATACAAACACTCAAAATAACGACCTAAAAAAAGCACTAAACCAACTTAACAGAAACATTAAAACTTTGATTGGACAATACCGACAAGACAAATGGCTAGAAACATGTAAAGAAATACAAAAAGACAAACGCAAAACATACTGGCGAAAAATTAAGAAACTAGCGCAATACAAAGAAACTGGCCCTACTGACACAATTGACGAAGACGGAATAGAACATTACACAGACAAAGAGAAAGCGGACGCGTTCGCCAGACACTATCAAAGGGCCTTCAGCATATCGACAAACCCTAATTTCGACAATGACAACTGGAACTTGATCAACGACTGGTACTTGAACTATTTTAACAGCTCACCAAACTATACCGACAAACTGATCACAGACACAGAGTACGATGAAGCCCTAGCGCATATCAAAAACACAACACCGGGAAAAGATAAAATTAAGGCAAAACTCTTGAGAAGCCTAACTCAAGAAACACACAAACTGATCCCAACTGAATTGAACAACTGCATCACAAATAACAAAATCCCAAAAACATGGAAAAACGGCTTAATAATCCCTATACCCAAAAATGGACTGGACAATACACAACCGAGCAACTACAGACCAATTACACTACTTCCAGTACTAAGCAACATGTTTGAATACATAATAAAGCAGCGGCTTGAAAAAGTGATTGGAAAATATATACCTACCTACCAATTTGGTTTCAAACAAAATCACTCGACTATTCATCCGCTCTTTATTTTGGCCAACAATATACAAACGACTCACCTAACTGACAGAAAGTCGACGTGTCTATTCATGGACATTAATAACGCCTTTGACAGTGTCTGGCATATGGGCTTACCCTACAAACTTCACAAACTCCACACACCAACATATCTACTTCACATCATAAAAAACTTACGTGAAAACAGACTACTACAAGTACGAATTGACAACACATTATTATTTTCTTTTTCCCCTGAACAAAAACTCCCGCAAGGATCCCCGCTCTCACCGTTCCTATATAATATATACTGCCATGATATCTATAATTACCACTTACCAGACAAAAACCAAATAGACAAATCAACGTACATATTACTATACGCCGACGATACTGCACTAATAGTACACGACAAAACCACTGAAAAAGCGACTAAAAGACTCCAAACACTAACGAACAATACAATGTCATGGTTCTATAAATGGAGACTAACTCCAAACGCGTCAAAAAATCAACTTCTACTCACAAACCACCGACTCAACGCTGACTCCCCTACAATAATTGCAGACGGCCAAACGACAGAACCAAAGAATGACATAAAATACCTAGGAACCACGATTGACCACAAACTTAAATTCACTAAACACATACGAAATATGAGGACAGAAACAATAAAGAGAACAAAACGCTTCCGATCACTAACCTACAAAGACAGAGGAATTAGCACAAACACCGCCACCAAAATATATAAAGCTATTTGTAGACCCTTGCTAGACTTTGGACATATACTCATGACCAACGGAACAGAAAGGACAAAACGTTATACACGAACAACAGAACAAATTGCACTAAGACTAATAACACGAATAAGACACCCCCAAAACCCACTACACAACCCCCCCACCCAACTACTATACGAACGCACAAACATGACAAAGATCTCGGAAAGACTCATACAGCTACAGACAAAATGGACAAACAACCCCTACAACTGGACCATACTGAATCCCCTTTGTCTTACAAGACCAACCAGACAATCCCGCTTCCGTTTCCCTACATCAATGCTACTCGAACACTTACAATCGCAACTGACTACTGGACAATAAAATATTTTTTTCTTATCATTAGAATTGGAAAGTTTATTTAATAAGATTGTTAACCTAGAACAAGAGAATTTTCATATTTGTTTTTTATTTAGATTAAGACCACATGTATTAAACAAGGGCAGAAACACGGATAGGTCGATAGCCTTTTTTAGAAATAAAGATGTTTACTACTACTACTACTATCTCTTTGCGGTTTAAATAAATTTATCATTTCGCATTTTTAAAATTAAATTTCAAGACTCTGTAAATCCGCGGAGAAACATTTTTGGGCTTTCATTTATATAGCAAACTACGGTTATTTTTGGACCCAGAATACGTGGTTAAAATAATGCCCCTTCCTCATAAAACATCTTGTATAGAAAGGACAGCCGAGGTTTCATGATTTTTTAAAATTTTAGATGAATGATAATTTTCGTAATATAAGTTGGGGTATGACACTTTAATTAATAATGATAAATTCGAAACCCCAATTCCAAACAGCAATTCCCCATTTCTTAATAAGCAGAGGAATATGTCAAACTCGGAACTATAATAAAAAAGTATTCAATGTCTTTTTTCGCAATTATATTAATGAAAAAAAAACTTATTATAAATGTATCTAAAAATACAATAGACAAAATTAACTGCAATATTATACTGGATTTCTCTGGTTCATGTTGACGACCTACTCAAAGTTCGTCCTCAGATATTGCCGAAGGCTTACCAATTGAATACAGTTAAAAATATCTTTTGTTATTCTCAAAATAATGAGTGCGAATTCCCTGGATTGTCTGAGAATCCCGTTGGGGCTTAAGCTTGATTTTTTCATTAAACTGTCCGTTCGTTCCTTTGATTAAGTCTTTGGTTTTAATGAAGCGCATTTTATGCGCATTGTCAGATACTTACTCTTGCAAATAAATTAATTTTTTTGGTAGTTGCCTTCGGAATTTTATCAAGTGGAAATTTTTTTATATCCTTTGCGAGTCTTTACCTCTTGTTGGAAAATCGGTAATGTTGCGGAATACAATCAAATTTGGGTCAGCAAATTATAATAATTTCAATTGTTTCTTGTGTCAAATATTCTGCAACAGAGCACAGATGGATATACACTACGACGCCTATTTTAGATATTCTCTGAATTTTTATTGTGAAGTTTTCTCAATCGGTAATCCGATTTGATCAATTTCTTATCGAATCAAAGTTCTGTTCATGAACAAAATTTAAGTCATAAGAGGAGAAAAACATGTCAGAAACATATTGTCCATGGTGTATAAATAGTGTCATGTTTTCTTGGTCAAATTTTAAATCCGCCTGAGGGCAACATCCTGTAGCTCAGACTGAAAATATATTTAGGATTTGTTCATTGTGTTGGTCTGTGTTGCATAGTTTATTGTATTGTTTGTTTTATATTTTGTATGGCTGGTTTTAGTTTTTATTCTGTCTATTTGCTTATGTGTCATTAGCTTTGTCCATAAAATGTGTTTCATATTTTCCGTGGGAATAAAGCATATTTTGGTTTGATTTGAAAAAAGTATTCGGTGTTATAGCCTCATGCCTTCTGAATAATTTGGATTTTTCAGAGCTTTCAACTTGTAATGAAATATTGTTCGTACAGCAGATAGCCTCAGATATTTTTTTCGCAGATCAAAAAAAAAGTTTAAGTAAATTTGTCGCGGAAAATCGGACATGTTATACAAAAATATGACCAGATATACAGGCGATTAATGATCCAAAAAACTCAGAAGAGATGAGGAAAAGAACTATAGTTTGTTATACTTTTTTTCTCTGGGATTTCCTATACTTCTCGCAGAAAGATTTAAACTTTGACCAAGAAACCACAACAATGTATAAATACCATGTAGAATATGTTTGTTTCATTTTTTTCGCTTATCTTATAACTTGAATTTTGTCCAAGAATAGAGCTATGATTCTATAAGAAAATTATTCAGATCACCGATTGAAAATGCGTTATTATACAATACAGTCCACAGTTGGGGATTTTTTAAGCTAAATTAACATTACTTCACCTCGTTCTTATGAACAATATGTAATTGCACATGTGAACTTATGGATAGTGACGCAACTCATTTTGTTCCTACTTTTACGACTGTAGGATATAGAAAGAAAATGTTTGCATTATAAATGAAACAAATTGTCCCCGGATAATTACTTAATCGGTGCACATTTACACATATAATAAATAATGAAATTGATTATCCTCTAAATAACAGGGCGATTACAATCTAGCTGTCATAAACCAGGGCGACATCGCATTAAGTATTAACTGTAATGGCTGAAAGGCAGATCAGAATTGCCTCCTCTAAATTACTCTGGGGAACCATCGATTACTTGTGCGTTGACGCGTTATCCTCTCACCGGCGTTGGTGAAAGCTAAAGGCCCTTTCCATTTTTAATTACATAGAGATATAGTCTAACTAAATTCTTAACTCTATCTAATCGATTTTTTTTAACATCGAACCTTTCGTATTATTTTTGGCGGTAACATATAAAGTTAAAATTATTCCACAAAACTCACGGAGAAACTATTTATGCGAAATGGTATGCAAAATGCAACGAAGAAAACATTTTTATCTCGAGATGGAGCATGGAGTCTATGGAACGCAAAAAAATGTATCGAGCATTAGAAGAAAGGCTGCAGAAAGGACGGAATGAGAGAACACAAACAGGAGGAATACTGAAGGATCAATGAACAAAATACTTCCACGAAACAAACACCTGTGTGATGTGAAAATTGCAGAACGAATAAACGGAAACATTATAGAAAAGTATAATTAAGTCAATTCTGCTACAGAAATAAATAGGCAAATTTAAAATTCTGGAGGCGAAAATTAGCGGAACAGCACCGAACGTTATTTGGTAAACTGATGAAGACAAAACATCTGATTGCAAAGCGACTATAACAATATCCATAATTAAGGAAATCGATCAGAGGACAATATGAAGTATTTTGGAAGATGTATAACCCCAGTTTTTAAGTACTTATACCAGGGATTATTCGAATAATTAATAAGTGGGAGTAAACGAATAGGTACCTCAGCAAACGAACACGAATTTCATTGGGTATGCGATGAGCAGTTTTTCTGATTTACTTTTTGTTCACTTTGATAATAACCAGGTTAAGGAAAAAGTAACAAATGCGAGGAAGAGTTACTTAGAGAATACTGCTGCTTCAGTTTCATTAGGATTACACAGTCGTGTTTTCCGACATTGAAGATGACTTACCGAAGATGTTCTATTTGACTGACTGGACTTTTAACATTGACATATTTTTAACCAAATCCGGTGATTTGTCAAGAACTGGCTAGATATAAAGGATAGTCATTCGACTATTTGGGTTATGAAGAAAGAAACCCAACCAATCAAAAATTCATTAGTCTCGAAACAACCCATCACGGTACCGAAAACAGCTTCTTGTCTGCCATGAGCGTCTGTTGCAATAGATACATGTCAACAGAACCGGAAATAAGGATTTATAAATGTATTGGTCTGTGGATAATCCGCGCAGCATTGACCCGGGAAGGTAGCACAAAAACTAAATACAATACCAGATTTGAGACAGTACTCAAGAGGACAAATCACTGACATCATTAAACTATTTTCTCTGAATAGGAATATTTTGTTAAATCCGACGCGACTTAATAATGTGAAAGTTTTTAACCCTTCGTTAGTGTTGTGGGGTATGACATACCCCAGCATCATTACTAATAGCTGAAAATTTTAAATTTTAAGTCGTAGTGACCTGTAGCGCTCAATAGCTGAAGTTGAAACATTTGAGCGGAGATCTCTCACATTTTCGTCTGTTTACTCGTATTTAGTTGTATGTTAGAGCTCGTCAAAGTCAATTTCAACAATACCTCCTATAAAAAAGTTTTAGCTCAATAATCTGTTCACAACCAAACCTACAAATAAGAAAAACATTTCGGTGATTGGTGGTAAAACGATATTCTTAGATATGAATCCGTGGGTTTGAAAGGAATTTTTCGATTTGAAATATGGACAACTCACAAGAGGTGTTCGAAGTTCTGCCAGTTTAACTCCAAACATATTTGTGCCCGTGCCGTTTGTGTCCCTGTGCTGAGCAGCTTCTCGTATTCGGTTAATTAACTCCTGCGCAATTTGTATCAGTGTTCGGTAGACCAGAGATTTAATGTGTCCTTGTGTCCTGTGCATCTTACATCATGGTAGGGATTTAGCGCTTCCTCGGTAAAGTGTCAGTTGTTGCGCAATGCTCCGAGTACTGTTGGATGGATCCGCAGGAAATTATCTCATCTCGAATACATGTTCCTCTATCTGGAACTCGAACCTGGTCGTCCACCATCTGCCTCAATTCATAAATCGTGCGGTGCCTCTAGCGGTTTGTTCGTGTAAGTTCTTACAGATCCTTCTATGTTACTGTGGCATTACCACATAACTAATAGCTTCAGTAAGTCACAGTTCCCTTAAAAAAATACTTATATCAAATATTAACATTTACGTCTTCCAAGTTTTTATTTTAACTTCATATTTAAAAAATTTGACTAATAATGTACAACTTTAGTATTTATCACCCTGTACATTTGTTTGAAAGATTATAATTGTTTTAAATGCAATTTAGCCCCATTTTGACCAACATTGCAACGACAATAATGGTCTAAAGTGAGACTATAGGATTATTTCAAACGCCATTATGATGACACCGCAGTATTTTTTTTTAAGGCGACGCATTTTCAAACAAAGCTGAAAAACTCGACGAGGCCTAAAATGCTTTTAGTGAAAATTAAAATTCCATTTTAAACACAGTGAAAGCAAATCACAAAGCAATTTGACCCGAATTCATTTAGGCTTAACCGAAAATCCCATATACATTCCGTTCTCGGGGTAATTTAATATTTGTTTGAATTACTTTGGTATCAATAGATTTTGCAGGCGATTAATGAAAGTGGATTGGAAAAGTTTGGGTTTATTGGGATTAGACCAGATATTACATTTATTTCTATTGTGGAATTTTAAGACTTACTTAAACTATACATTTTCGTATTACTCACTTAATCAGCTCAGCTAAAAAATCAATTCCTTCAAGTTTGCTCATCTTTTTCCAATTTGTATTCTTAACTCGACTCATGTACGTTTCAAATGGAGGAAGTATAATGATCCTCGATTTAATAATTTTTGCTATAGAATTTAGAATCATAAATTGGTTTATGTTGTTTATTTGTTAGAGCCGCGCGAATTTCCAACATTTTGAGGTGTAACTCGGTTAAGTAATTGAGATTTGAGATGAGCAGTGAAAAATCGGTACAACTAGCACATGTCGCATTACAGTATTGCTTTTTGTTCTCCAAGTCTATTGACTTTTTAATTTTTTTTTCGGCAATTCGTTCTGTTCTCAACAGCTGATTTATCAAAAAGGTAAACGTTTATATCGATTTAAATTTCTGAAAATATCATGAGAGACAAATGGATAAAATATATCCTGCGGTTCGGGAGCATTTATCAATTCAGTTTGTAAAACACTTACCGTTGGGCTTCTACTATCATTAGATTTTGAAATAGGAACCAAACAAAGCATTTGCATCCAATTGTTCATTAACCACAAATCATAGAAATTCTATTTTCACTCAGATAGTTGACACAATAGGACCTTGGGTTAATATCAAAGCACTTTTAACCGCCTTTTTCTCGATCCCTTCTTTCTTGGTGATACTTTACTTTCGCGAAACAAAGCAAGAGATCCAGTGTCGACTTGAAAATAGAGCTTACACTTTCGTAATTATGAATATAAAGACAATGCTGTCAGTGCCTTTTACATTATAAAGGGGAGTCCTTTCTAACTTGAAGGTTTTCATTTCAATTCTTGGATTCGGAAGGAAACCACCAGGGTTACGTCTCCATTTATTCGCCATTGTGGAATAAGTTTAAAGGTAATTGACTAAATCATTTAAAAGAAAATTCACTTGACGTCTATACTGTTAGATGCTTGTGTATTTGAACTCCAGTAGTTAATTTATAAAATTACATACACCCAACCTTCAACTTAGAACAAAACATATTGACCAAAGCAAGCATCTATAGATAAGCAATATTTTAATTTCAACAAAAACAAAACGAAACAGCTTAAAAGATTTTTACAAAATTCGGATTTTATAAACCAGCACACCCCACCAACTTTTCTGATGCCTGCAAACCCAGATTCAACACCAGACGTTCTACTGTACACAAGAAACTTAACAAACATCATCAACAACATAAACTTAACCAACGAACTTGGATCCGACCACCTGGCTATTACGTTTAACATAGACTTACAACATACGCAACCTACCTCCAGTACACCTCCTATAGAGAAAAAGTTAAACCTAACAAAGACTATCATAGACAAAGTGAAACAACATATACATGACTACATTCAATCGCAAGCACAGCTCATTTCAATAGAAACCATACAACAACAACTTTCACTAGCCATAGGAAAATTTAGCCCGGAAACAAAAAATGCTTTCTACCGACATACACTACCCAAATTCATACTGAGACTCATAAAACACAAGAGAGAACTGTACAGACTATATACATACATTCAAAATAACGACCTAAAAAAGTCACTGAACCAACTTAACAGAAACATTAAAACTTTGATTGGACAATACCGACAAGACAAATGGCTAGAAACATGTAAAGAAATACAAAAAGAAAAAGGCAAAACATACTGGCGACAAATTAAGAAACTAGCACAATACAAAAAAACTAACACTACTGACACAATTGACGAAAACTTAATAGAACGTTACACAGACAAAGAGAAAGCTGACGCGTTCGCCAGGCACTATCAAAAGGCCTTCAGTATATCGACAAATCCTAACTTCGACAATGACAACTGGAACTTGATCAACGACTGGTACTTGAACTATTTTAACAGCTCTCCAAACTATACATACAAACTGATCACAGACACAGAGTACAATGACGCCCTAGCGCATATCAAAAACACAGTACCGGGAAAAGATAAAATAAAGGCCTAACTCCTGAAAAGCCTAACTCAAGAAACACACAAGCTGATCCTAACTGAATTGAACAACTGCATCAGACATAACAAAATTCCAAAAATATGGCAAAACGGCTTAATAATCCCTATACCGAAAAATGAACTGAACAATACACAACCGAGCAATTACAGACCAATTACATTACTCCCAGTAATTAGCAAAGTTTTTGAGTACATAATAAAGCAGCGACTAGGAAAACTTGTCGGAAAGTACATACATTTCTTTTTCCCTTGAACAAGGGCTCCCTCAAGGATTCCGGCTCTCACCGTTTCTCTACAATATATACTGCCATGACATATACAATTACAACTTACCAGACAAAAATCAAATCGACAGATCGCCATACATATTACAATACGCAGACGACACTGCACTTATTGTACATGACAAAACTACTGAGAGAGCAGCTCAAAGACTCCAAACACTAACAAACAACACAATGACATGGTTTTATAAATGGAGACTAACACCAAACCCTTCAAAAAACCAACTTCTGCTCACAAACCACAGACTCAACGCTGACTCTCCTACAATAACTGCAGACGGCCAAACGACACAACCAAAAAACGACGTAAAATACCTTGGAATCACAATTGACCAGAAACTTAAATTTACTAAACACGTACGAAACATCAGAACAGAAACGATAAAAAGAACAAAATACTTTCGCTCACTAACATACAAAGACAAGGGAATTAGTACAAATACCGCGACAAAAATATACAATATATGGACTTATACTCATGACCAACGGAACAGAAAGGACAAAACGTTTTATACAAACCACAGAACAAATTGCACTAAGACTAATAACACGAATAAGACACCCCCAAAACCCACTACACAACCCCTCCTCCCAACTACTATACGAACGCACAAGCATGACAAAGGACTCGGAAAGACTCATACATTTACAGACAAAATGGACAAACAACCCCTACAACTGGACTATACTGAATCCCCTTTGTCTTACAAGACCAACCAGACAATCCCGCTTCCGTTTCCCTACATCAACGCTACTCGAACGCTTACAATCGTAACTGACTACTGGACAATAAATCTAAGATTTCTGTTTGTCAGAATTAAAATTATAAAATTGTTAACCTAGAATAAGATAATTTTTACCTTTATTTGTTTGTTTAGATTAAGACTGCATGTACTAAACAAGGGCAGAAAGACCGATAGGTCGATAGCCTTTTCTTGGAAATAAAGATGTTTACTACTACTTTATAAAATTGTCGTCATTCTAAACAACTTTAAATATTAGGTAAACCGTTAGTTGTAAGTGTAATATAGCCGTGAAACATATTATTCTGGGACGCAACCACTAATTGTATTTTTACCATATCTTTGTATTTTGATAACCCTAGAATATCAATTATTTAGATACAGAAAAAATAGAAATATTTTATTTTAAATATTATCACCTGCTTGAAGCAGATTAACCAAATAGGGTTACAAGAACTAATTGTTTAAATGAAAAATAGAATTTTCAACAGATAAATCTCCAATAAAGAGAAAAGGGCAAAAAGAATACATTGATTGAATACAGACCGATTTTAGTTTCAAAAATATCCGATTTGATGGCAGACAGATAGCAATTTGGAACAAATGCGGGTTTAACATTTTATTTCCCAAATAATTAAACCCTTTTGTTGGCAATATTTACAACTTTCAATTCCGAGCAGAACGGATAAAACGAAAATAGAATTCGGTCTGCTCGTTTGCAAGGCTGTCGCATTTATTCGGCAAATAGAACGCGAATCGTTAACAAAGCACATCAAAACCCATATAATATATGGTAGACAAGTTCAGGGCATGTTTATATCTGACATGCTCTTAAATAGTTAATGACGATCCAGCAGATTTCAGATATTTGTACTTCTGAATTATTTTATAAATTCTCAGAATATACTCTGTATATTTTGAGAATATAATAGAGCACTTAATATACAATATAATAGAGGCAAGTCTTTATAGGAAAGTAAGTCTCTGAAAAGGCTTTCGAAAAAATATTTCGAAAAAATATGTATCATGTTTAACTTTCTTTTACGTAAACTGCTGTATTAGGGAATTCCAAGAGTTGCCAGCCAGAGAGATGTAAAAATCGCTTTTAGGGTAAGTCCGGGATAGTCCGACCACCGGGTTAGTCCGACCACTTGCCGTACCTCAAAATGTATCCAACCGAGACCGCTCTTACATTTACATCTGATGCAGCATTATATTTTACGCAAATACTATACAGAGTCGCATCAGTGTGAGCTTGCATTTCGAAAAGAGTGATAATTAGTGGTTTGATAACTACAGAAATTTTTCTACCAGCGCGATTAAGCAGGTGTAAATAGCAGTGCGAGGTAAGCAAAATTATCTCATTTCATTACTGTACGCGAAAGGAAGTATGTGAAAATCATGTTGAGCGAAAAAATACAGGCTTCTGTATGTTTCTTCTTATTCTTCAGATGTGGCCGAACTATCTGGTTATTTTGGGATAGACCGAACATTTTTTCTTCAAGATTCTGATACTAATACGGATAGATACAGTGCGCAATTTACTTTAGGTGGCGCCTGCACTTGCAGACATGCCCACTATAAAAGCAAATGAACTAGGATTAGGGCTAGATGGACTTCGGAAAATTTGTCCAGGGCCCTGAACGCTGTTGAAGATGGAATGGGGATGAATCAGGCAGCAAAAGTTTATGGGATCCCAAAAACGACATTGAAGGATCGAATGTGGCTCAAAAATTTCGATAAAAACAGTCGCCTAGGCCCAACATCTTCTGTAGGCGATGAAGCGTAAATGAAGCTTGTAAGACACATTACAAAATTGCAATAATTCGAATTTGCTCCTGATCGAGACTCGGTTAGACGCATGGCCTTAGAATTGGCCGAAAAATTAAAAATCACACACAGATTCAATATGGAAAAGTCGAAGGTAGGCTATGGGTTTTGTAAAAAATTTTTTTGAAACGACACCCTGATTTGTGGATCCGAAAGGCTGAAGGAGTCTCTATTGCGCGAGCAGCAGGGATGTCGAAAGACCCTGCTTCAAACTACTTTATTTTTCTTGAAAATATCTCGCGAGCAAAAAATTTATTTGGCAAGCCTGGACATGTCTTCAATGTGGACGAAACCGGCCTTCAGTTGAATAACAAGCCAGAACAAGTATTAGCAGCTAAAGGTTCAAAGAATGTGGCGAGGATAACTTCAGGAGAAAAGGGAGAAACTATCTCAGTTATTGCCTGCTGCAATGCGGAAGTATATTTTCTTGCCCCTTTCCCAATATTCAAAAGAAGACACAAGAAGTCGGAGTTTTCTGATGGCATGCCTCGTGGATCGGCAATAACCATGACTCAAAAATCTGCTTACGTGAACGATGATATTTTTAAGGATTGGTTGGATTGTCATTTTCTACCAAGGAAGCCTGCAGGACCCATACTTCTTATATTAGATGGCCATACGTCTCACACCAACAGCATTGGTGTTTTAGAATTTCGCGAAGCAAACCACATTCTCGTCAGAAAACGTCTTACTTTGTTTGCCCAGCCACACTACAGATTTCCTGCAGCCTTTAGACATTTCGTTTTTTAAGCCTTTGAAAGCCTATTATTATTATTAAGCATGCAACAACATCATAAAGACCAACCCTGGACGAAAGGTAACTAGATTACAATTCGGTGCACTTCTGAATAGTTGATGACCAACTCTGAACGAAAGCATGGATTAAATCAGCAGCCGTTCAGAATGGTGTTTTGGGCTTTAGAGCAACCGAAATTGCTCCATTTAATCCAGACGCTATCCCCGGCTACGCCTTCATTTCTGTTGAAAGCGGTTCTGCTATTGGTTTGCAATCTCGGCGCCCAGGCTCTCCTGCGTTGGTACACATGACATCTCCATTTCCACAATATTTAAAAATGGATGGTTCAAATCCACCCGCTTTCGAAAACAAAACTTCTCCGCAACCAGGATGTTCACACTGTGATCCTTCACGATTTTGTGAAAAGTCTACTACTGGAGAGGGCGAGGCACGTGCTGTAGAAGACAAAACACCTGGCAAACCTTTAGACCAAATTTCCCCCGTTCCTAGTGTTCAAGCCAAGGCCGCTTCAAAGCGAGGAAGATAACTTGCAACACTTTTAAATGCCTCTGGACAAAGAGAAAAAGTTAAGAGAACCGCTTTGATGAAAACTCTGAAGTTACTACTACTACTGCTACTAGTAAAAGACTACCCTCAAAGGTGATTGGATCCAATGTTTGTTGTGTCACCGATGGATGCACGAAAATTGCACAAAATATTTCAATTTGTGCGATGCTTGCGGAAAACTGGCGACTAAGAAACAGAAGAAACAAGAGCAATGGTTGAATTCGTTTGCTTTCAGTGAATTACTGTTTTTCTAAAGTATTATTTGGTTGCCTCTGTAACCATGGCATAGTGGTCGGTCTGAACCGGACAACTCGGGTGAGTCCGACCAGATGTGCATTTTGTTTTTTGTTTAATAGAGTTCTAGTTACGTTGTTTTTTCACAGTTTACTTACAGTTTTAAAGTTTTCATGCTATAATAGTAGTAACTTGTTTAAACCCCTGTGTCGTAAGGTAAAATTCAGGCTCCTGGAGCACTTTGCAAAAAAGTGGTCGGACTCTCCCGGACTTACCCTATTACAAAATATTTCAAACTATTTCAAGGATGTCATGCTAGAGATAATATCTACCATGATTTTAATGGATTAAGATATCGAATTCAATAGTACTTTTGGTCAAGACTATTATTAAAGACTTGTAATGTGCATTTATCTCTCAAAATGCATGCTATTTTCTAAAAGTGACATCCTTTTTTTTTGTCAAAGTTTTTATAAGGAAAATTTGATAACAAATTAATCAACAAGTATTCAGCGTAAGGCATTAGGAAATAAGGCAGTTGTTCAAATACCGGCAAACAATAGAAACATTTATAGACAGAATAAAGTCTAAAGAATAATTGTGAAATTGCTGCTAATCTTATCATTTTAGGCCTTATTCTTTAATTATTAAAAGGCCATTGCAAGTTTTTTTCCCTCCACAAAACAGATAAGTTTAATGAGAACTTTATTAGATTATTGCCAAAGTTGTTGTACAGTAACGTTTTAATGTAGATACAATTGCGACACATACTGTTAGAAGAACTGGCGAATGGTTCAATAATCATGCGACGAAACAGAATAAATATAATTGTTACTTTTTCTTCTTAGCTTTCCGTTATTCTAATTTAGAAGCACGTTATTAGATATTATTATTTATCTTCAAAGTTTTACGCTCTTATTTGAGACCCTCGTTTCCCCATTGTAGGTTTATAAACTTTAAAATTGTTACTTCATTTTCAAAAAAGCTGTTAATTATGAATCAAACCTTATTAAATCATAACGTTATATCACACACGTTATATAATTATAAATGAATTAACTCCGTGTAAAGGTTGGTGTTTTCATTAACGAATATATGTTCATCCAATCATTGTTGGATACGTATGATTGAAAATATGAAAATAAGGCAATATAAAACTAAATTGCTGCAAGTAACAAAAATTAGAAAAAAATTCTTCAAGCCGTTGAACATTAATTGTGATATCTTAATGTAGCAATATATTGAATGTTACATTACTAAGAAAAGTATTAATTACATTTAACATAACTTTAACACAATGAAAGTGCACGACCCGAGTGCACGGAAGATATACAAATGGGAGCAAGAAATGTAATAAAAAAATTCTGCGAACATGGGACATGTTATCGAAATGTATACCAGACAGGCCAAAATAAGAGCTGCCCGGAATAAAACAATTATTTTATGTCGTCGTAAAACTGCCGATCGTTTAAAGTTTAAGTCATAGAACACACACAACAAATTGCCTTGAAGAATTGAAGTGACATATCTCCATTGAAAACCTATTTTATTTTTTCTCATTTGCTCATGCACAGCATGGAAATAATTCAGCAATTTAATTTTTGAGAAATAAACTGAAAATAACTGCAGATCAATTTGGTATTATTGAAAGAGCCGTTAATTAAACGGTGGGATTAGAATATCTGGATTCGTTATGGATTAATTATTCTTCAAGACATGAAATTGAAACATTCATTCGAATTATGAAGTTTTTCGAGTTTTCATTAATTTCATTTGAGTTTGATTTGCCAATCTTTTTGCTCTAGACAGCTTTCCCTGATTATTCGATAACTTTTACCGTTACTGAAATAAGAGCATATTTTATTTCATATATGGTCGTTGTTAATCGTACGATACCCGCTCGCAATAATTAGTGCAAATATTAGATTTTTCTGAACAAGTTAATAAAACTATACTAAATTTTTAATCGGAATACTCAAGCAAATGTATTATTTGATCTAGTTATTGCCATTATTTTAACGTGATTTAACTCACAAGCATTTCCCAATAACAGTTTTTCTAATAATGAATAAGATATATCATGTGAACTTGGATCAAATTTTTTTGCAGCCAAATGGTCAATAGGAGTGTGAAATTAGAACGAAACATTTTATATTAAAAAGCTGGTTGAAATGGCAATTTTTGCTTCGACCGTGTTTACATAACACACACTGTAAGATTTAAATTTGGAGAAACAAATATTAGCATCTATAACATAATTTTGTACACTAAAATTTTACTTTATACAAACCACAATTAACAATTGCCATTTATCCGTTCACTTTGGAACACATTGTATTCCATAGGTTGAGAAATAAACATCATTGTTTATTGGAATTTTGCTTTTTTTAGAGTTATAAAACGAATAAAGATATAATACTCAAATTTAAGATAACACATAATTTTATTTAATTCGATTATTGAATTTTCTCTTTTATTTCAGGTAAGTCAACTAACTTGCTTCAATTTGTCCGCTAAAGGTAAGAGTCTAACTTAAACATGTCTACAATGCAGAATAATATTTCGACGTTTGGAGCTTTTAAACGCTTTTGGTACTTGCAATTACCTTGTATAAACAGAAGCCGAAAACTCTAAAGCATTATTTATGCCCAAAAATTGAAAACAACTTCATCTCTGATCTACGGAGTCAATTTCGTTTTTTTTTCAAGTTTTGCAAGTATTTGAGATTAGCGGTTCTGTAGGGACCAAACTCTCTTTTGCCTTTCCACGTTGGTGCGTTTGTAAATTCGAATGGAAAATCAATTTTTCGGATCGTTGATGATATTTTCATAGCTTGTTATATTTTCTGATTATTATGGCCATTATAGAGAAACAGGCTTCACAAAACTTAACAAAATAAATAAATTATAGGAAACTATGACCTACTACAATTAATTAGTTACTCTCTAAATTAAGTTATTTATAATTCGCTATTAATTTGTAAGCAATAAAATAAAGTAGTGTACAATCTTGTCGGTCTATGGCGAACTCAAACAGCAAAATCAGTTTCAAAGACACTATTTTAAGGACCCCTAACTGGTATTCAATATACTAAAAAAATGTCAAATTATACCAAGTGCGTTAAAAGTTATTAATAAAAGCGATTTTTAACGGCGTGGATAAGGACCTACATGTTGATAAGGAGGACCTGTCCATTTTTTCATAGAAACATGTTTGTTTGACATCCTGTATATGAATCCAAACCAATCTGAGATTTCCCACGACACCCTGTGGACGTTATTACATTTTTACTTACAAATAGAGATTAAACAGATTTGTCTGTTCTTTGTAGATATCTTATACACATATTGGAGTAGGCATGGGTAACACAGTGAATTTTCAGGAGAAGGCGCAGTGCTGCGCAAATGACTTTGTGCGCCAACTCAACGCACCGGCGCGGTATCTCACCGGGGCGGTAACTCACCGGTGCAGTTCTTGGGTCACCTGCTTGGTAAAAAAAAAAAAAACGTTATTAAGTAAATTAGGTGGCTTAGGTAAAATTATTCCAGTCTCAGATCCCGTAAAACTTAGCTTTAACTTACCATTTAAATTGAAATGAGATAATGAGTTTAGCTCATCAAGCACTAACTCACAGAGCAGCAAGAACTCAAAAGCGCAACTCAACACAGTGTTGCCCATGCCTATACTGAAGTATACGTTTCGTTTCTAAATCTGATCTGATCTTTCAAACTTGCAGCGTTATTTGATGATACTGGTTGATGTATAACTGACTTCGCTGATTTCTTTTAGTGCCTAAATTTTTTATCAGCAAATTGGTATGTTAATGTCTACGATATGTTATAAATCGCTAAAAATTGGAATATATTGAAGATCAGTGTGTTTTAAAAATTAATTTCATTATTAAATGGTAAATTATAGAATAAATAACAGTCAGTGCAAGTCTATGAAAACCAAATAAATGAGTTCTCTACATCTGTGAGACATCTACATTTTCCAAAAGTTTGGGGCTCGCCAATACTTCTCACTTTTCAGGGTTATTTACGACCTGTAGACAGAATAAGGGTCCCATTTAATACGAAATGCATAATACAGTTCATAACTATACAAAACTTCATTTTCAATAGCGTTGTGCCGTCAGCAATTTTGAAATATCCCCGAGTGCTCATAACGATAATACGCGATATGCCAACCGGATAATTTCCCGCTGGATTGGCTCTATCTCTAAATACGCTGCGTGTCAGACTCATTACTGAAGTGTAGATTATGGAGCACTCTTGACGTAGTTCGATCAATTCATTTATGTTCCTCACAATTTCAAAATTAATACGGCTGATTTTTAAATTGACTTTTATCATAGCGCAATATTCAGTAAAGAAATTGTTGTAGGTTTATCGTACTAACTCAGTAGCGCAACAGTTTAAAAAACTCAAGCAGCAATTATTTTATAGTAATCAAACTCAGAATTCTGATTTGCGTTGAATCGGTGGCGCTTAATACGACTCATTTTCTTACAACTCTGCCCATGAGGATAAGGCGTCCCATTATTACGTTAATTTATAGTAGTAGTAGTAGTAAACATCTCTATTTCTTTATAGAAATGGCTATCGACCTATCGGTCTTTCTGCCCTGGGTTAATTAAAATTACATTTATATGGAAAACTAATAACTAATGTATATAATGCAATTAACAAATATGTACACGATTTATGTCTGGAGATGCTTCAATAGGGTTGAGAGGGGGGGTTGGGAAGAGGAAACGCGTTTGTCTGGTCGGTCTTGTTAAACAGGGGGGGTCCAGGAAGGTCAGATTGTGAGGGTTAGTTAGAGTCTTAGTTAGTTAGAGGAGTAGTCTTTCCGAGATTCTTGTCAAGTTTGTTCGTTCGTAGAGTAGTCGCTTTGGTGGATTGTGTAATTGGTTTGCTGGGTGTCGGATCTTCGTTATCAGTCTCAATGCTATCTGTCAGTAGCGTTGGCGAATAAAATATGAGCGAGGTCTGCAGATCGCTTTATATATGATATAGTTGCTGTCTTGGTGCTGATACCCTTGTTGTTGTAAGTAAGTGTGCGGAAGTGTGTTGTTCTCTTGGTTAGATTCGTTCTGATGTTTTGTACGTGTTTTGTGAATTTTAGTTTATTGTCCATTGTTATTCCTAGGTACTTCACATTGTCGGCGGGTTTGGTTATTTGACCGTCCGTGGTGATGTTTGGAGAGTCTGGTTTAATTCGGTGTTTTGAGAGCAGCATTCTGTTTTTTGATGCATTTGGTGTGAGTCTCCATTTGTAGAACCATGCTGTTATTGTGTCTGTTAGTGTCTGGAGTTTGTCCACTGCTCTGGCGGTCGTTCTGTCATGCGCGATAAGGATAGTGTCGTCAGCGTATTGCAGCAGGTAAGCGTTTTTGTCTATACATTCTTTGTCTTCTCTGTTGTGGTTGTACATGTCATGGCAATATATGTTGTAAAGCAGGGGTGAGAGTGGTGAACCTTGAGGTAAGCTTTGCTCAGGTGAAAAGAGGATAGAGTAGTCGTCGTTGATTCGTACCTCCAGTTGTCCGTCTTCGACTAGTTGTTTTATAATATGTATTAAGTAGTTTGGAGTGCCACGTTTGTGTAGTTTGTACAGTAAGCCCTCGATTCACAAACTGTCAAATGCCTTATTTATGTCTAAAAACAGGCTGGCAGTTTTTCCACCGGTCAGGTGTGTGGTTTGTATGTTATTAGTAAAAACAATAAGTGGATCTATAGTTGAGTTTTTAGTCTTGAAGCCAAATTGGAATTTTGGAATATGATGTCTTATTAAATTCTGTAATCTGTTTTTTATTATGTGTGCAAACAGTTTGCTCAACACCGGGACTAGCGTGATGGGTCTGTAGTTTTTTGCTAGTATGTCATTTAGTCCATTCTTTAAAGTAGGAATTATTATTCCGTTCTTCCTTGACTTGGGTATTTTGTTAGTAATGATGCATTCGTTCAGTTTTCATAATATGAAGTCATGTGTTTCTTGAGTTAGATGCGTAAGTACCTTCGTTTTGATATTGTCTTTTCCGGGTGTCGTGTTTTTCAGTTGTGCTAGGGCTTCGAGATATTCGGTCTGTGTAATGATTTCGTGATTTAGACCTGTAGTGTTTCTTGAAAATTCGTCATGCCATTTGTTCACCCGTTCCCAGTTGTCGGTGTCAAAATTTGTTGATCTTTTGAAGGCTCTCTGAAAGTGGTCGGCGAATGCGTCCGCTTTGTCTTTGTCCGTGTATCGTTGTGTTCCCTGCTCACTAATAATGCCTATCGGATTTGTTTTTTTGTATCTAGATAATTTTAAATTTTGCTCCAATATGTTCTTTCTTTGTCTTTTTCGATTTCTTGGCATGTTTCAATCCATATGTGTTGTCGGTATTGAAAGATCATAGTTTTAATTTTTCTGTTTAAGTTGTTAATTGTTCTTTTGATAGGTTAATTTATATTTATGTCTGAAAGGGTAAATTGAAAGTTTTCCACATAATCAGATTCAGAAAAAATCAACTAACTAATATAAAAAAGTACACGAGAATGGAACTGGCAAGTCTTATACATTCTGTAAGTAACGTCGCCAAAATTCGATGAAAATCAATCTACAGACACTCAAAGTTTTTAATAACGATATTAAGAAAATCAATTAGTATTTAAAAGAATCATATACTAGTGAAACAAGTCCTACATTTCTATTATTTCTATACAAGCAGCTGTTGGGATTTACATGCCTAGAAAAATTTGTGATTTTAATTTCTCTCATTCCTTACGCTCTCTCTTTGAACCTGAAGAACAAAACCTAAATACCAGTTATATAGAATATTGTTCCGGATTTAACAAACCGGACGCAAATATATCGCGTCTGATAAGAGTACTGAATTTAAATCATAGTAGTAGTAGTAAACATCTTTATTTCTAAAAAAGGCTATCGACCTATCGGTCTTTCTGCCCTTGTTTAATACATGTAGTCTTAATCTAAATAAAAAACAAATATGAAAATTCTCTTATTCTAGGTTAACAATATTATTAAATAAAATTTCAATGGCAAGAAAAAATTATTTTATTGTCCACTAGTCAGTTGCGTTTGTAAGTGTTCGAGTAGCGTTGATGTAGGGAAGCGGAAGCGGGATTGTCTGGTTGGTCTTGTAAGACAAAGGGGATTCAGTATGGTCCAATTGTAGGGGTTGTTTGTCCATTTTGTCTGTAGCTGTATGAGTCTTTCCGAGATCTTTGTCATGTTTGTGCGTTCGTATAGTAGTTGGGTGGGGGGGTTGTGTAGTGGGTTTTGGGGGTGTCTTATTCGTGTTATTAGTCTTAGTGCAATTTGCTCTGTTGTTTGTGTATAACGTTTTGTCCTTTCTGTTCCGTTGGTCATGAGTACATGTCCAAAGTCTAGCAAGGGTCTACAAATAGCTTTATATATTTTGGTGGCGATGTTTGTGTTAATTCCTCTGTCGTTGTAGGAAAGTGTTTTGTTCTCTTTATTGTTTCTGCCCTGATGTTTCGTATGTGTTTAGTGAATTTAAGTTTGTGGTCAATTGTGATTCCAAGGTATTTTACGTCGTTTTTTGGTTGTGTCGTTTGGCCGTCTGCAGTTATTGTAGGGGAGTCAGCGTTGAGTCTGTGGTTTGTGAGCAGAAGTTTGTTTTTTGACTCGTTTGGTGTTAGTCTCCATTTATAAAACCATGTCATTGTGTTGTTTGTTAGTGTTTGGAGTTTTAAGTCATATTATAGCTAAAATACGACTTAAGTCTTGTGGCAGTGACGCAATAATTGTTGTTTCTTTTCTTGTACTTGTCGACCGGGAGAGACGGAAAGTTGATGTCATTAACGATTGTCTTTTACTAATTTTTTTTTAAGTTCTTCTATACCACTCAGCAAGCTCTAGCGCTGTCCAAGACGCCTTTTAAATTGTTAGAGAAATGAATCTTATTGATTTTTCGGTGAGTGCTGGCAATGATTATGAATTCTGAGCAGTTTGTTGGCGGTATTTAATATATTCGGTAACTGACAATACCTAAACAGTATAGTGAGAGCAAACAACAGTTTATTTGGCGGTTGATAAAATATAGAGTAATGTAAGAGAATCTGGTAGCCTATCATAAGCGCCTGCTCTGTTACACCATATTTTTTCGTCTCTCCTACTCTGCAGCTTCTTTTCTGGTCCGCAATACTGGTATTCAAGTTAAGGAAACCATGGATTCAAAAACAGGTCATGGTAGAGAGATTTCCTCATGGCTTTTGATAGTGTTCACCACAAATATAAACATAACGTCAAGAGGCAGGAGGCTATCTGTCAATAGAAAATTGCTTATTACAAAGAGCATACTTATATTTTTTCTAGCAAAATGGTAGCAGCCGCTTGTCGAGTGGTAGCATAAAAATTTAATTGCCATTATGATTGGCTTTATGCCAGGAAATGTTACTTTTCAGGTGGAATCCTCCGCTGTTGTAAATATATTCCATTTTTTTCCACTATTGTAAAATTTATATAATTCTTGTTATTTATAATAACATTTTAGCAGTTTTATATAGTGTTTAAAGTGTGTATCAAAGTACAATAAAATCATAATTCTACTACCAGTTTTTATTTAATACAATGTAAGCAAAAACTATGAATATTGCAAGATTTTACAAACAGGACAGAAATGTCAAAATTGGATAAGTGCATCAACTAGCAGCAAACAAACGAACTCAGTTGCTTCATCAAAGCATGAGTCCTACATAGGAACAGTTTCATTTCAAACGATTTAGCGAGTTTCATTTCAAACCCCATCAGTGGACTATAGTGATGTATATGACATATTTTAAACCTTTTCTGATATTTGAGATGTGTCTAAATCTTTGAGAGACAGCAAATATTTTATAATTTTTCTTATATCTATATCTATACCTTTCAACGTTAAAATTTGTAGTAGCACCTAGTTTGTGAACTGTAACGCTAGATACGGACGAATCGAAACAGTTCGATCAGTTGTATCTACCAAACGACTTTTGAGATATGGCATGTTTCAAGTATCGAGAACTGTAAAAAAATACATTTCTGCTTTTATTTCTTTGCCAGTTATGTTAACTGCCGATAAACGTAACTTTCATAAGGTTGAGAAAAGGCAAAGCCCTGCGGTCTTGAATTGTTTATTCGATAAGATAATGCATTATATGGCCGTTCGAAAAGATCCTCGCAATGGAATCGATATTTCCAGTCGTTTTCTATTTGAATCGGGACAATAAAAATCTACTTTTTTATTATTAATTAACAATTCATTGTTTCATAAAAAAGTTAGATTTTTTGGGTTTTTGGGACCTCGCGAAACAGATTTTTTTCCTATAACCTTTTATCAGTCGAGTGTAAGCTCTCGATTGAAGCACCACTGAGGATGCAAGCAATCCGTAGCTATTTATTAACATGTTTAATTAAAATTTGATATAATTTAAGAAGCGTCCTGAAAACCTTTCGAAAACATACCTCGAAAAAGATAAATTGTAATTAATACCATTAAAACATTCTCTCATTTGAGTCAAAATCCAGTAAATCTATAACGTTCTTTAATTTGCACTAGTACGTACTTTGATTATATTACTATTGAAGCATATTGTGATAATCACTAGGTTCATAGTGAGCTTTATTTCCAAGTAAGATTAACTACATTTATTTATAGTGATATCAACTTTCCAAAGGCCACAGAAATTTGCAAACGAATCGACATTGCAAACGATCTGAGAAAATTTAATTCTAGATAAGAAAGTTATTCCCAGCCAACGAAACCCGTCAATCCGCCCTATATTGGTAAAGTTTATCTGTGCAAAAAGGAAATTTGTATTGGATTGGATTCTGGTAATATTAGTGGAATATCGATTTTGTTTAAAGGTTTCTTTGCATTTGTGCTTATCTAGCTAGATCGATTATTCTAGATAAACTTTCACATAAGGTGGGTCCCACTGCCTCTACCTCAGTCTATTAAGAAAACTATTTAAAAGCTTCAAATTCTAGAATGAATAAATTCTGCATACTATCTTATTGATTATGTTCAAGAAGTGTCAGTAAAGTTCCAAGTGGCTCAACAAAAATGCAACATACTTTAAAATATCTCGACGTAATAGCCAATAAATCAATGGAAAGTTGGGAACTTCCATAGTTTTATAAAACATTTGACGTTGGCTTTAGAAAAGTACATAACGTATATAAGCTTATATTTACTGACGAAAACTTTTAAGCACTTTATGTCAAATATTGTAGACTCTTACTTGACTGGTAACTTATTCGCTTTTCTTATTTTTTGTAGAGAGTTTCATGTAATATTCAAAGTTTTCAAAGTATTTTTGGGATCATTCTTAGTCTTTTTGGGAACTTTCACTTTAACGATTGGGACATTATGTGTCCTGCGTGAAATTGCTTTAGATCTGCGTAAATGTGTAACTTTAGGAATTTGCTGCTTTATTACCTGCTTTATTTTGAGATCTAAAATTGACAAGTCGTGAGTCTAATGCGAAGAGTAAAATACCAAATGAATCCAGTGACTTGAAGGCATTCTGCCTATCGATCTTTCCTGTTTCTCTCACCATGTTTACTACTATGAGCAAGGCTAAACAGAAAATTAACAGTTTATCAACTGTTAAATGTGGGAGAGTGAAGCTTAATGTGAGTATTCGGTAGGGAACCTGTTTTCGTTGGTAACCTAAATTTTTGCCATCCTTGTGCACTCATGTACTCTTCATGATGATGAAGAACACCTTCTAAATCTGAAGCACCTCTGATGAGGGATGACCAACACCAACAATAATAATGTTCATGAAAAGTCTACACTCTCTTCAATTCATTAAGGCTTGTTGGCACATAAACCCATTAGCTGTCTCATAAACTGTGAAAATCAAGGTACAGGGTTACCATTCTGCTATAACAATCTTTATTATAAAAGGAACAGATTACGTCTGCGATGACAAAATGGCTTCAAAAGCACAGACACACACTTTATAGCTGTAATCTACTCGTATTATATGTTCTACCACTGATTCACTAAAGAGAACCTGACAGAAAAATAGAATAAAATCCCACCCAACTACTATACGAACGCACAAACATGACAAAGATCTCTGAGAGACTCATACAGCTACAGACAAAATGGACAAACAACCCCTACAACTGGACCATACTGAATCCCCTTTGTCTTACAAGACCAACCAGACAATCCCGCTTCCGTTTCCCTACACTAACGCTACTCGAACACCTTACAAACGCAACGGACTAGTGGACAATAAAATAATTTCTTCTTGCCACTGAAATCTTATTTATTCAATAACATTGTTAACCTAGAATGGGAGAATTTTCATATTTGTTTTTTATCTGGATTGGGACTGCATGTATTAAACAAGGGCAGAAATACCGATAGGTCGATGGCCTTTTTTAGAAATAAAGATGTTTACTACTACTATTGTTAACCTAGAATAGGAGAATTTTCATATTGGTTTTTTATCTAGATCAAGACTGCATGTATTAAACAAGGGCAGAAAGACCGATAGGTCGATAGCCTTTTTTTAGAAATAAAGATGTTTACTACTACTACTAGAATAAAATTCAACTGATTTCAACGCTGTTTATCTCTAAAACGCTGCACTTTTGGATATATGTATATTTACAAAGCACATTTTTTTGGGGTCTGTGTTCTCTACTATCCTTAAAAGTGTGTCAGTATATTTATGAAACACTCAGTATACCTAATAAGAATCGGCAATTTTTATCAGTTCACCTTGATTAATTAAAAATTCCGTGCTTTTTTCAAGTGAAAATTTATCAAATAAGTTTCTACAGAGACTGGGATTAGTTTACATATACATTTAATTCCAAAGTTAGATTTAAAAGATTTTCGAAAGCGGGATATTTCTTACCAAATCACCATAATGCAATTCGCTGTGTAGTCGAGGTAACGCAAAACACAATAAAAACGATAAAAGTTGAGCAGGAAAATACACCGTCGAAAACTTTGAAAATTTCTTGCGGTCACCACATATTTCAGTTACCCGCTTCGAGTTTGACAAAAGTTCGCATCCGAAAATTTTATACACATCAAGAAGAAGCAAACTTTTCGTATTTTCAATGAAACAGAAATATTGTACTCGAAAGCACAGAGCAAAGTTGAACTTTCGGTTAGTGGTAAACTAAAGTCTCAGCTTTAGAGGGGATCGGAAGCATCCAAGCCAAAATACTGACGGAGGATGCCGAATAAATTTACAAAATTTTAGTCACTAAATCAGGAGGGATTTTCTAAACTTCGAAATGAATTATTTACGCTGATGTTTCAGAAATATTGCGGATATTTAAATACGTCTGCTTAATTCATTCAATGAAAAGCAAAACTGCAATAAAGTTGATGATTGTCAAATATGAGGCTCATCTGAGATTGGTGTAAAATTATATGCAAATAAAATTGTTTCTATTCAAATTCAAATGCAGATTGCAATAAAAAAAAGGATTTGCTCGTCCTAGAAAGCCGTAAATATGGAATAAGCTTTCCGTCTGAAATTAATGAAATCGCTGAATATTCATGGCGAAAATGGTGGTGAAATTTGCATAATTAACACGATGCCCATAGATAACAAAATACGCTGGAAATTATTACAAACTTGACAATTGCAGATTATGGATCTAATAATCAACTGGGTTAAGTGAGTTGTGGGGCATTTCAGTTCACGATTTTGCATTTTCATTTCAACGATGTATATATCCTGCTGAAACGACTGCATAATGAACTCATCATAATTGCCATATGGAGAGCATTAATACTTCTGGATTTGTTTACTATCAAATACCACAAACTTGTAAAAATATTCAAAAGTTTTAAAACATTTGATTGATTTACTTAAAACTGTGCCAACATTTTACATATTGCATTTACGTAAAGGAAAAGACGAAATATATAAATTCACAAGAAGTGGGATAAATGTTTTAGAGAGATCAGGCCTTTAAGAAACAATATAAACTGTAAATATATATTTTAGACAAACTGATGATGGTGGAGAAAGACACCGAAACGTATTTGTGACATTTTAAATAATAAACAATAAAATTGACTGAAACCCAGGAAAAAATTTTTTAAAAATAAATTGAAGTACAGTCAGGAAAATATATACAACAAGAAACAAATAATGGAACAAGTATCTCAACTTTAGTGCTACAAAATATCCTAATTAAACATTTCATTACTAATTCATAGTTAATCCATTCGAGATTGTATTTTTTATATTTGTCGAGATTGTATTTAAACAACTTCTATGATTAATTTTTTTTTGTTTTAATTTCATTTTAACGTGCTCGAAAGCAAATTTCATTTTCAAGACAGCTTTATTTACTCTGCGATTCGTAAAACGAATACGATCCATTCATCACATTTTTTTTATTTCAGTAATTTTTTACTTCAATCCCGAACCAGATTTAACGGCTCAAACTTTTCCAATAAATTAACCGTTAAAACGTTCAGTGAAACCGTAATCATACTTTGATACCGAAGCCGATTAGATAGAAATAAAAATTGTAATATCAGCTCACTACTGATATTACTGTTAAAATTACTAACGCTAATCTCGGGATTCGAAGCAATTACTTAACCAGGTAGAATTTTATGCTCTAAGCCCTTTGATATAGGAACAGGTGTGTTTTATTATACCTAAGTTGATTACAGATTTCTGCTTATTTCAACAGCAATATTATAGATTTTATTAGCAGTAGCATTGTACAAATCACGAACAAAATAACAACATAAACATATAATACATACAACTTGCACAACATGTACAATTTATCATTGGCATTGACAAATGCATTTTGCCAGAAACTCATTATAATTTACAAAGTCGTTCAAAAGTTAAACTCGAAACGTAAATTGTGGGGTTAACCATTGAAGTTTGATATCTCCGTTATGGGGACGTTAAGATTTTTTTATACGAACAAACCGTATTATTTTGATCTCTCCTGTTTGCTGTCGACAGACTGCCACGTACTTAAGGAATACCCTGTATATACAAAAGATTAAAAATATTATCTTCGGATCAATTTTCTTTGATATTTAATTTGAGCATTCTAGAGGAGATAGTAGTAGTAGTAGTAAACATCTTTATTTCTAAAAAAGGCTATCGACCTATCGGTCTTTCTGCCCTTGTTTAATACATGCAGTCTTAATCTAAATAAAAAACAAATATGAAAATTCTCTTATTCTAGGTTAACAATACTATTAAATGAATAAGATTTCAGTCGCAAGAAGAAATTGTTTTATTGTCCACTAGTCCGTTGCGTTTGTAAGTGTTCGAGTAGCGTTAATGTAGGGAAACGGAAGCGGGATTGTCTGGTTGGTCTTGTAAGACAAAGGGGATTCAGTATGGTCCACTTGTAGGGGTTGTTTGTCCATTTTGTCTGTAGCTGTATGAGTCTTTTCGAGATCTTTGTCATGTTTGTGCGTTCGTATAGTAGTTGGGTGGGGGGGTTGTGTAGTGGGTTTTGGGGGTGTCTTATTCGTGTTATTAGTCTTAGTGCAATTTGTTCTGTTGTTTGTGTATAACGTTTTGTCCTTTCTGTTCCGTTGGTCATGAGTATATGTCCAAAGTCTAGCAAGGGTCTACAAATAGCTTTATATATTTTGGTGGCGGTGTTTGTGCTAATTAGCTCTGTCTTTGTAGGTTAGTGATCGGAAGTGTTTTGTTCTCTTTTTTGTTTCTGCCCTGATGTTTCGTATGTGTTTAGTGAATTTAAGTTTGTGGTCAATTGTGATTCCAAGGTATTTTACGTCGTTTTTTGGTTGTGTCGTTTGGCCGTCTGCAGTTATTGTAGGGGAGTCAGCGTTGAGTCTGTGGTTTGTGAGCAGAAGTTGGTTTTTTGACGCGTTTGGTGTTAGTCTCCATTTATAAAACCATGTCATTGTGTTGTTTGTTAGTGTTTGGAGTCTTTGCGCTGCTCTCTCAGTAGTTTTGTCATGTACAATAAGTGCCGTGTCGTCTGCGTATTGTAATATGTATGCCGATCTGTCGATTTGATTTTTGTCTGGTAAGTTGTAATTGTATATGTCATGGCAGTATATATTGTAGAGAAACGGTGAGAGCGGGGATCCTTGAGGGAGCCCTTGTTCAGGGAAAAAGAAAATGACAGTGTTTTGTCAATTCGTACTTGTAGTTGTCTGTTTTCTAGTAAGTTCTTTATGGTGTGTAGTAGATATGTTGGTGTGTGTAGTTTGTATAGTTTGTATAGTAAGCCTCTATGCCAAACACTGTCAAAAGCCTTGTTAATGTCCATAAACAGGCAAGCTGTCTTTCTGTCAGTTAGGTGGGTAGTTTGTATATTGTTGGCCAAAATAAAGAGCGGATGAATAGTCGAGTGATGCTGTTTGAAACCAAATTGGTAGGTAGGTATATACTTTCCAATCACTCTTTCAAGCCGCTGCTTCATTATGCCTTCAAAAATCTTGCCCAGTACTGGAAGCAGTGTAATTGGTCTGTAGTTGCTCGGTTGTGTATTGTCCAGTCCATTTTTGGGTATAGGGATTATTAAGCCGTTTTTCCATGTTTCTGGGATTCTGCCATTTGTGATGCATGCATGTGCATTCAGTTAGGATCAGTTTGTGTGTTTCTTGAGTTAGGCTTTTCAAGACTTTTGCCTTAATTTTATCTTTCCCCGGTGCAGTGTTTTTGATGTGCGCTAGGACTTCATCGTACTCTGTGTCTGTGATCAGTTTGTAGGTGTAGTTTGGTGAGCTGTTAAAATAGTTCAAGTACCAGTCGTTGATCAAGTTCCAGTTATCATTGTCGAAGTTAAGGTTTGTCGATATGCTGAAGGCCCTTTGATAGTGTCTGGCGAATGCGTCCGCTTTCTCTTTGTCTGTGTAGCGTTCTATTCCGTTTTCGTCAGTTGCGTCAGTAGTGCCAGTCTTCCTGTATTGCGCCAGTTTCTTAATTTTTCGCCAGTATGTTTTGCCTTTGTCCTTCTGTATTTCTTTACATGTTTCTAGCCATTTGTCTTGTCGGTATTGTCCAATCAGAGTTTTAATGTTTCTGTTAAGTTGGTTCATTGTCTTTTTTAGGTCGTTATTTTGAGTGTTTGTATATAGTCTGTACAGTTCTCTCTTATGTTTTATTAGTCTCAGTATGTATTTGGGTAGTGTATGTCGGTAAAAAGCATTTTTTATTTCCGGGCTAAATTTTCGTATGGCTAGTGAAAGTTGTTGTTGTATGGTTTCTTAGAGGAGATATTTACGACACCTCTAAGGTTATACAGGGTGTACCGCAAATTACCGATTATAAATTTTGGGGGCGGTCAACTGTCGGACATCAGAACAATTATTTATTTCCTTAATAGCAAATATACAATCCGAATAGTTTTTGAGGTGCACGGTTTAAAATTATTGAAATTGAGTTGAAAATTGATTTGTTAAATTCGTGGTTACTTTATTTATTCGATAAATATGCTTCTGTCGAATTTAGTGAACTCTTCTCAGTTTTGCTTTTGAATTTTAATGGGTATAGTATTTCTAAGAATATTGCAGTTTTTATTTTTCCGTATCGAATTCCATGTCCGAAAATTAAACATTTCTAGATACTAGAATCAATTGTTATGTAGTAATTAAACTTGTTACTACACGTACACTCTATGCACGCAAAGGCGCGACGTTGCAAAATAACTTTAAACTTTTTAACTAATAAAATGTTACTTTTTGATGTAATAAACTAGCCAGCTTCTCTACGAGCTCGCTCCCTGGAAATCCTGCGTTCATTTTACTATAACCGAAACTTCCTTAGTTTAGTTAGCACCAAACTGTGGAAAATTCATTAACATCGATCGAAGAGTTATTTGCATGCTATTAGAATCAACAAGCATTTTTTTTAATTTCAACACCTTGAATTCTGAAAACGCTTCGTTTTCATACAAATATTTACGCAGTAAAAGTACGTATCTTGTTACCCCTGTCTCGCCTAAAAGTGTATCTGAATATTTATGGGACACCTTAAATATTAATGGATCCATTGCTTTATGCTCAAAATCCGTTAAAATGTGTGAAACTTTTTCAGCTGAAAAAAATTAGTATTATGTACTATAAAGCCCAGCAATTTTAGCATCCTGTCAATAGGATAAATATGTAATTTTTTAAAACAAAATCGGAGCAAAAAAATTAGGATCTTATGTACATATAGAATGATTCAAAACTGGCGTCATTCCTTTAAGGGGTTATAGGGGCTCACTTGGAGAGTACGAGAAAAATATTTAAAAAAATTTTTCGATAATTTCTAGTAGATATTACTAGTTGAAAATCGAATTTCAACTTAGTTATTAAATATTATTTTAAAATGGACCCATGTTTGATTGGTAGCATATTGGAATTCTAACCATTCGAAAAGAAAAATGACGATCTTTGTGCCGAAGGTGCTTTGCATTAGACTTTTTCTAAAAAGAATTTCTTGCCCCAGATAAATTCTAATTCATCAAATAATTTTTAATTGATCAATTCAAAGCATCTCCTACAACGATGATAAGGCAGGAAACCATTTCTCGCAAAACTAACGCTGGATTGTTTCAGCGGTGAACATTATCTCTAATATACCGCAGGAATAAATGTTTGCAAGTAGTTTAGCGCTCCCTAGTTACTACATCAGCTATACCCCTAGAAAGTGGAATTAGAGTAAATAAACTTTTTCTAGAATTTTCTCAAAATGCCGTTTAAAACTTTCTGTTCGAAAATGTTAAAATGGTCGATTCCCTTAGTAAATGGCATATCCGGAATGCAGCTTTCTTGCTTTTTAACGTGCCACCTTCAATTAAAGTAAAATATTTAAAGTTAAAGCAAATACCTTCGACAAATGCTGTTTAAATCTAGTCAATAAGAAAATCGGGTCATGTTGAAGCAAATATATAACTTGCTTCACTTTTTCCATTGATTGCCCGACCATCGTTCACCTATACTGATTGGAACAACGGGTGCAGAAATGAAGGAATGTAGATAAAATAATTGAACACTGACTTAAATATTTGTGCAACTAGTGAGCGAAAAAATATTAGGTACCGGTGCAATGACTATTAATTTTAAAACTGGCCGTTTCCTATTGTTATCTAGAATTTTAAAGTAGTTTCCAATTAGTAAGTTTAATATTGTTTCGTACTATACATTCGATTCAATTTCCTTTCGTTCGTATATCTTTTCCCCTCGTCTCATGAAATGCCACATCATACCATTGAGAAAACTTGTCAAGTGGGCCTTCAGCTGCGAAATATATTACATCCTGGTTTCAGCCGTCAATTCCGTAGTGCATTGCAGTGTTTGTTGTAACAGACTGCAAGCATTGCGGAACTGACGGCTAGATCAGGGTTTCCGACGTGCGAAGACTGGATGAGTTATTATCACGTGCACTGAAAGAATGTTCGTATGTTTGTGCTCAAATTTATGTTATAGAGCTTCAATCGGCAAACATACTCAGTCATGGATATAGAGCTGTTAGAAGCAGCAGAACGATAAGATTTAACTCACACGTGTACCCAAGTGGTCATTTAAACCGCGAAGCAGCCGTTTGCGGTTTGAACAAAGCAGACTCTAGGTTAATAGGATTGCATTATAATAATTCAACAATTATTAATGATGAGAATCATGCTGTGCGGGCTTTTGAGTAAGGAATAGCCGGAAATATTTTCTAAGTAACTTTAACATGGGCCCTGAAGTCACTTTATATCAAGTGAATGAAGTGAAAATAAAAGGATTGGCATTAAAATATACTTGTTTCGCTGAATAGAGAAGTATTAAATTAGTGCACGTTTCCGTAACGGTAAAAAAGTAAACTGGACTTAAAAAGCGAATAAATATAAGTCGCTTTCGTTTCATACTATTTGCCGGAATTGATGCTTGAGTCTGTACAGATAGATGTTCAAACGGAAAATTATCTACTGAAAGTGTGGGCGAAACCTTAAAATGGCATTCCTTGAAGTGCCAGTGCTTGTTTACTCAAAATCTTCTTGTTTGTTGCTTACGAGTAAAGGTACTGCTTTCAACGTGATTTTAACAATCAGCTGTTCAGGTCGCTTTTTGTAACTTCGCTTTCTCAGAAGAATCAAATCGCTTGTATCAAAAACACACGTTGGATTACGTGCACCTATTTTGTCATCAACGTTGACGAATCTATGAGGCGATCCTGCATTTAGTGAATCTGCAAGCAGATTTGTGAAAATGGCAATTTTGGAATATCACCTGTTATAGTGTCTGTTACAGCAGAACTTTGAACTTCACGTCAGTAGTTTTATAGGTCTTCGTAAGAATAAACCCTGATACAGAACCTATGAATGACCATTTTATTTCAAGCACCTAACTTAGAAAACACGGATTAACTGCTAATATTTTGCAATCAATATCTGATTATATATGGCAATGAATTAATAATATAAAACATTTTTAGTTATAGCTATGAAAAATTATAAGTAATTTTATATGATTGCAAGCATAAAATTTAAGAAATGTTTGCCTTTCCTGTTAAGATATAGAAAACCTGGAGCAATAGTTTCATTGTGGGTTCCATTAATAACTCCTGAAACGCCTCGGACTCCATATTTGTTGAATAGTTTGAATTAGAAAGGTATCCAGAAAGTAAAAAACATAGTTTTGTGAACTGACAACTCACGCTTGCTTGACACGATTAATATCTCGGTTTGTGACAGGAAATTTTACACAAATCGGTAGCAGATTTTCTGCATTCGCTCAACAAATTTCTTGTATTGTCCTCCTAACTTAATTTTGGCTTGCTGATAGCCATGAATCAATGAAAACAGTGTTTCGAAATGAACCAGTTGCCAAGAAGTTAAGCGTAATTAAAACCTAAAATGTAAGATCATATTTGACTTTTTAAAGATTTTACAAAGCACACTATTCACTTACTTACCAATTATTAAAATAGTAGCACAATTATTCATTTTTTCAGTACAAACTAATCAACAATGGTTTTTAAATCAACAAAATTGGTTTTTATAATTTCACAGACAGATCTTATAGAAAGAACAGTATTTCACTTTTCCTGTAAATTTGCAAAACGTTACAGAGCGTCTTACAGATGCGGCCAGAATCGCACCATTAAAGTCCCCCAAAGAAAGTAATCCTGATGCATTTTTTATAATACCATACATTATAAAATTTGAGAGTCACAATTTAAAAACTAACCAGAATTTAAACAGCAACACTCACATTTTTTATACAAAATTAATGGATTAATTTTTCGTACATTTAAGAACATTTTTACTGCTAAATATTAATTACATTGTTTAGTTGTACTACCAGAGATTAGTAGAGTACTACTAGCCTGTGTTGAAGATCATCTAGAGCGAGTAATAGAGTAACACTTTCCGTTATTTTAAAGATTTTTCCCGAACTCTTCAAGTACCACGTATCTCTTCAATCATCACGTATATTTAATTAAGGAGCAATCCGTGAAATCGAACAAAACATTACTTTTTTTAAAGCACGTTTTGACTTTATTTGACACTTAAAGTGTTTGACTTTATTAATAATTAAAAATATTAGTCGAGAAGCGAGGTCGTTCTAAAGTTTTCTTTCAGAACTTTCAATTTCAATTTAATTCGTTAAAATAATTCACAAAATTATTAAATACTTACTTTATTTTCTCTTATCATTATACAATTTTGCTACTCACGTTTCATTCAAAATCTATTTAAAATTCAGCAGACAGTTTTATGGAAAAAAAATTAATTATTTATACGGGTGGTCTACATATAAGTTACGACCATTAACTTATTTTTTGCAAATGGAAACACCTGCTTTTATTTCAATTTTTAAATCTCTATAGAATTCTAGGTATGATTCAGGTAAGATGTGCTATACTTAAACTCAACAGTTGCCGATAAATTTACGATTGGACGTATCAATAATTAATAGCGACGATTGCGTTCAACTAAAAACGATCGATTTATTTCAAGAAACAGAACGGCGATCTAATGAAATGTTCAAAATGTGTGCCATTTATGGTTTGACAAGTCCAAGGCGATTAATTAATAATCTCTTCTTGCATCTTGTAATTTTTGTAAATAATTTTCTTTACCTCGTAAATTCGTCCAGTCCCTTTGAGTTTAGGTATAGAACATGGCACCTGAATCTTACTAACAATTCAATGGGGAATTAAAAATTGATACAAAAAATAGGTCTTTCTATACAAAAATATGAAGTTGATGGTCTTAAGTTAAATTTAGACAACCCTGTATAAATAATATTTAATCCAAAAAAAATCCTGGGTTTCAGTCAATTTTATTGTTTATTATTTAAAATGTCACAAATACGTTTCGGTGTCTTTCTCTACCATCATCAGTTTGTCTAAAATATACATTTACAGTTATCATTAATTTATATAAAAAATTTCCATCAAAATTCACATATTAAAATACAAATCACACATATATTAAAAAGTACATTAAAACAATGGTTTTCAGGTGATGAGTCAGGACTATCATGTCTGGGAAAAGACTAGAATCTATTGTTTAGAGATTTAAATTTAACTTACGTGTATGTAGTTGTTTCTACCTTCACATTTGACTGGCTATTGAATTCCATGTTTTCTTCGATATCGAGCGAGAGAATAAAAAAAACTGTTTATATTTCGCTTTTTCTTTGCATTCTAGGAATATCAATTGCTCTGCAATTCTTCAATGTCATGTCTTTATATTTCATTTACTTGATCCAATCAGTGTATGCATGCGCTCATTTAATTAGTGTGTCATATACAGAGCTGCGATTGTCTGTGTCTGATCTAAAATTCATTGCATTCTGATGTTTTCTAATCTGTATTATTTCATGGATTCTTTTCTTATTATAATTGTCTTCATTGATTAATATTTTTGTGTTACACAACAAAAGTTACATAGTTTTGATTTTGATAACACAAAAATATTAATCAAAGAAGACAATTATAATAAGAGAAGAATCCATGAAATAATACAGATTAGAAAACATCAGAATGCAATGAATTTTAGATCAGACACAGACAATCTCAGCTCTGTATATCACACACTATGATGTCAATGCCATTTCTCAAATTTAAAATATGAACCCGATATTTTTTATTTTTGGCTGTTCTTATTTATTATAACTTATTATTCGTGTTGTCTTTCATTCGAACAAAAAATATTGTTCGATACGAGGGCGAAATTCCGTTTTTCGAAATCCTGTCGGATTGTCAAATGCCGTCGTCGTTCGAAAAACGACACTTTTCGCCCTTGTATCGAAAACTACTATTAGTTATCATTGTATATATGTCAATTCATCGTTTAATCACTAGTTGCATATTTATTAATTAAGTTCATTTTTAGACTAGCATGAAACAAAATGTGGTATTTTGTCCTGAGCCTGAGTCACTAAGGGGCTTTATCTAATTTATTCACTAATGGTCTAATAAATCTGGCGAAAAATTTCTCGGCAAATTCCAGAAGAAAAGTTAGACATGTTGGTCTCATCAATTATGAAGGTTGAACTGTTGAAGCGTGCAATCTACTGATTACCCCTTAAAGTAGGACGTTATAACTTTGGTCTTGCATTATTCACCCACTAAGTTAAGAAACATTCAATATATACCACTCTTCATATGGTTAGACATCGTGAGAGAGTAAGAGCCATGCGTAAGTTTTAATGAATATTAAAGTAAAATACCAGTCAGATATGAAAAGGAAGTTAATGAAAAAACAATTTTTTTTGAAGAATAATAAATTGAATGAACTGTCACTGCATTGCGAAAATATTTCATGAAGTAAACTTTCTTCCATGCTGTGAAAATAAAATTTGCTTTCATATACATATATTGATTTATTATTTATGATTATTATATATTTATGATTTATGATTATTATTCTTTTATTTATTCACCTCTGCGAAATGCTTACCTTTTTACCTATACATGTATGTATGCTGGTTAAACAAAAAATTAATAAAAAAACTTATATGTTACACAATAAAATCATGTCCTCTATGTAAAGAAAAAGCATACTTCGTAGAGTTAAGTTCCGTTGGGGATATGTTCACAATATAAAGTGTTCTGTAACGAGATGCAAAGTGTGAAAATGAACCTTTTCAAACAATCTTAAACTTCATCTTGCTCGTGTGAATTGCTTTCCTGTTTGAGCATTTGCCTAATGAACGCGAGTTTATTCTCAAAAAGGGACGGTGAAAAATACTAATTTGCGAAAATAGCTCCACATTCGTGGGCGAATTTTAATGGTTACCCATTGTATATAATATCAGTCAGGTGTTTACTTTATCTAATTTATTAATTCCCAATACCAACGAAATATCAGAATATTTTGCTAGTTCTTCTCCATCAGGTTTCCATATTCCTATGTCTCTCTCCATTTTTTGGCGGATTTCCTGGATACTTGAGCTTTGCCTTGGTTTTTGTACGGAATAGGTTTGAAAGCTCAAGAAAAAATACGTTGTCGCTGCGAGAATCTTCGTGATCTTGTTTAGAGTCAGTATGATTTGACAGTGTGTAGTAAAGCTACGTTCATAAAACTGCAAAAAATAAGTATTGCCGCCCTTGTCGTGTACGTTCAGTAATTCTTCGCACAAATATAAAGTTTAATTCTGCTTTTCGTTTTTTTCGTTTCTCGGCGTAAATCCTCCGGGATAGAAATTTAGTTTCAATTTTAGAATGTTTCTTGATGTAAAGTTTATGAACACACATTAGCTTTTTTCTACGTATATATCATGAAACGGAAACGCGAAAGAAATTGCTGCTTATGTAGCTCAAAGTGGCTTTCAATAATATGAGTGAATTTCCGAAGGGTATAATATTCCCAACAGAACAAAATTGAATTTTCAATGCAATATTTTTCGGACTGCCTTTAATTTCTTTATACTTTTTTTTGAATAATTGTCAAATATTTCCTCTGTACTACTATACAAATATTGCTATAAATGGATCATGTAATTACATTTATAATAACTAACGCTTTGAAAATAATATTATAGAAACATTAAAGACGCACTCACAGCATTTTCGTATGTGGGAATAGAAAACATAAAAATGTTTTAATTTTTTTGGTACTTTTAGAATTAGGCTAATAAACTTAACTCACTTCTGTTAATATGTTCAGCATATTTTAAATGACAGGTATACCAGACAGCAATTTAAAAGTGCTTATTTTTAGGTATATGCATACCTTTAAGTTGTTGTGAACCGTGTTTCAACTTGCTATGTTTTCGTATAAAGTAACTGCGACCTATCAAATTTATCAATTCGTATTCCACGTAGCTCAGATTTATTTTCGCAATAGCTTCCTTCTTAATTGTCCGGAAAATTATTTAAGCAAGCTTTGCGAAGAATGGCCAAGCAGCACGTACGAATTGATTGCTCTTTAGGGGTAAATTTGCAGCAGAGGTAGCTTACATCTTTCGCATTTTTTAACAAATTCGCCTAGGTTTGCCTACTCGTCTAATGTCCTACCCATCAGCTAGCCAGGGGCAGTAGGGATGATGTGTTACAAATTTAATTAAATTATTATCATTGGCCTTTTTTGGGTTTTTCGTCGTGTTTCTATACCATCATTTCCATAAGAACATCAGCGGAGAATCAGATTGTTTCAATGTAATTCATCTATCTGTAGTTAGAGCGTTTACATTTCAATGAAATGCTTTGTCCTTAGGTTTGACTAAGATTTTTATAATTCATTCTTCTATTATAATTAACTATTATGTATTTTGTAATAATACAATTTCGTTATTTAATAAGTGTGCACATAACTCACAAAGGAGAATATTGATGTTAAAAGAACATAAACTTTTCATAAAAGTCTTAAATTGTTTTCAAACAGTTTGGCGTAATAGCTTTTAAGGCGTTAATAGAGCTTTCTTGCTTGAAAATTATGTAAAGAATTGATCGATTTTCCTTCAATTTTGATGGTATACAAGTAATATTTTGAAGAAGTTAAATTATATCCAGCAAAAGTCATCTATTAAAATTTTAGCAAAGCTAACCATTGCGGAGAAAAAGCTTCAAAATCCACCAGCTCTAATCGTTAATATAACATACCAAAATTAACATATCCATATTAAAATAAGGATTTTGTATTTTGAAAATGTAATTTTGAGAAAGTGAAATTTGTTTTCTTATAGTATATATAGATTCTTTTTACGCTGTTTTAAAAAGTAACATGATTTCATGTAAAAATATGATGTTTCTTAAGCTTAAGAACTTAAAGCGATACAAGAGTAAACTCTGATCAATCTCATTGCAACATGACGTCACAAAACGTGACGTCAGGCGCCAAATGAGCGACGTCTTTAATTAAGTCGTGTTTCCCAGGCACAATTGATGTGCTGTGAAAGCTCAGCGAACTATGAAAAAGGACTCCCATATTAACATACAATCTAGCAACACTGTATTAAAGGCTATATATTATTTTATTTCTTTAAAATATTTTCGATAATTGCATAAAGTGGCCCTTCGTCTTATATTATATCAACGTAGTCAGTTTTGTTTTATGAACCCACTTTTGGATGCCGGAACAAGTTCGTCTGAAAGTCGACACTTTAAAAGAAGCAAACGGTTTAAAATATTGATTTTAATAGGCAAACATGAAAAACATACATTGGAATTTCATAAAATGATTAGTTTTATTTTGACTTGCAATTATATCTTTGTAAATATTTAAAATATTTAGAAAATTGTATTTACAATTTTCATTGATTGTATTTACAATTTTCATTCATTGTAAAAATTGTATTTACAATTACAAAAGGAATGATGACAATTGATTGATTTCAATGGATTGAAATGGATTTTGAATTGTTAAATAACACTTGAGAAGCCAAAGGAAGAAAACTAACTTTTGGTATAATTTTATTGAAATTTATTTAAAACCACATAAATATACAGTGTGTCCAGTATAAAATGATGTACATGGGGATATTAGAAACCGTTAAAGATATAGAGTGGACCAAATGGGGAAAAAGTTGCGCAATCAAGTGCCTATAAATAATCTGTCATCAACTTCTGTGAACTCGGAATAGCAACGGATATACAGGGAAAAAAAGAAAAAAGTGCGTTTTATAAAATCCTTTATATCGTGTTTATTATAAAAGATACAATAACGAAATTTTCAGGGTGGGAGTAAGAAATGAGCGTGAATTTGAAAATAAAGCAAAAAATAATCTAGGCCCACTATGTTCAATGGGGCCGAAGTCAACTTTTGTTTTTCTTATGGGCGCCATATCGAATTTCTGCATTTTTAAATTCCCCTTTAAATATGCTCTTCAACCATGTATAACATGTTTATGTTCGGTCAAGATAAATAATTAAAATTAACAAAATTAAGATTTTATGACGGTTTTTTTTTGATCAGATGAAAATCCATTGCTAGTTCGTCAAGTTAGGCACCAAGTTAGGTTTGGATTTAACGTCTGGTTAGGTATTGTGGATACCCACGTGATTGGACCATTTTGTTAAAATGAGAAGTTAAATTCCGAGAGATATTTGAACCTCTTACAAACTAACGTAGCGGAAGCACTTATGGATGTTCCAGTAGTTACCCTGCAAAACTTGTATTTCCAACAAGACGGCGCGCCGCCACATAATGGACGTATTATCACAGAATTTTTAAATCACGAATTTCCCAACAAGTGGATAGGCAACCTGGGACCAGTAAGATGGCCTGCGAGGTCTCCTGACATAACACCGCTTGATTTTTTTGCATGGGGTTTCCTCAAAAATGTGGTATACTGTAGGTCATACGAAACCGAAGAGGAGCTGAGACACGCTGTTATAGAAGCTGTTAACACAATTACCCCAGAAATGATCAGAAAATCCTGTGAAGCAGTAATGAGACGAAGTATGTTGTGCGTGCGAGAAAACGGTAGCTTATTTGAACACCTACTCTAATCCTAAAATGTTACTTGTCCTTTTGCAGTGTTCAATGTATGATCAATAATAATTTAAAGTAATAATTAATAGAAATATCAATGCCTACTACCATTAAATCTTAATTTTGTTAATTTCAATTATTTATCTTGACCGAACATAAACATGTTATACATGGTTGAAGAGCATATTTAAAGGGGAATTTAAAAATGTAGAAACTAGATATGGCGCCCATAAGAAAAACAAAAGTTGACTTCGGCCCCATTGAACATAGTGGGCCTAGATTATTTTTTGCTTTATTTTCAAATTCACGCTCATTTCTTACTCCCACCCTGAAAATTTCGTTATTGTATCTTTTATAATAAACACGATATAAAGGATTTTATAAAACGCACTTTTTTCTTTTTTTCCCTGTATATCCGTTCCTATTCCGAGCTCAAAGAAGTTGATGACAGATTATTTATAGGCAATTGATTGCGCAACTTTTTCCCCATTTGGTCCACCCTGTAACTCTAACGGTTTCCAATATCCCCATGTACATCATTTTATACTGGACACACTGTATATATATATTTTTTTTGTCGATGAGGTTTAGGAAATGCCATCTTACGCACTGTCCAGAGAGCTACTATTGTAGCGCTCTAGGTTGTGTGGGACTCCAGCTTACCTGTTTACCCACTAAAACCCATTCCTCACCATTCATTCTCAAGCTGAAATTTTCATTCAAGCTTCATTTTCAAGCTGAAAATAGTTTATCAGCTTGGTAATTAAACGCTGTTCGCATTCACTGTATCGTTTCGGCATTGTTAATAACAAAAGTTTTTAATTTAGTTAAATATATATGTTAGTGTCAATGACAATAAACATATAAACTTCCTCTTCGTCTTTTGGCGCTGATAAAACAATACGGAATTAGCTACGACGTGCCCCATGGTTAACACTCATTATCGGACAAAGCGCGACAAGCTAACGTCATCTTGCAATGAGATTGATCAGACAGTACAAGCAACGTATTAGCAAAAAGTTTTATTTATCTCGTAAATACTTAGAGTACATTTCCATTTGTCTCGCCTGTACAGGAAACTGACCACACATTTACTAAAGCCTGACTCTAGCAAACTTTGTGTTTAATGTAGTATTTCCGCAAACCAACTCTGCTTTGAATCTGCCGCTGCTCGACCAATTTCAAGATTACGTCCAGTTTTATTTTTACACCTTATATCATGGCATATCGTGACCAAAGTGGATTTTGGCACGGTTAAGAAAAACCAACAAAATTTTCTTATTATTGACACATCTTTTAAGATTAATTACTCTCTCTCTCTAAGAAGATTTAATATTGTGAATTATTGTGTAAATCTAGTCTCCCGCGCATTACGTTTCATATAATGAAATCGCTTCTGCTATTATTTCGGGATTAAATTTACTGTTCTTCGAGGGACGACGAGGAACAGCCTGCTTATGCCTTATACCTATATGCCCTGCTTGCAGTTATACCAAATTGTTGAAGATTTATAATAAATAATCTCAAAATGAGCTTAATCAGACTATGAAGGCTTTCACGGCCGGTCAACTTTTCACGTCACGCGTTTCCAATCTGGAGAAACAGGAAAGAAGTTACGGTTCTTAATCCAGATTGGAAACGCGTTTTGCGGCAAACAGCGTGTACGCCAAAACCAGTGAAGCGCCTCCCACTCCTCACGCATGAGCTCACACGGCAGGACCGCATAAATACGATAAAGAATCCAGTAGTTGATCCAGTCTTAGTCGGAAAGCATTGAACATCATTTCGCTCACTGCCTCATCGCCTTTGATAATGTCCACCGCAGTTGTGGACGAAACGTCAGGAAGAAATTCCCATGGACCACGGCTTCAAAGCCCGAAAATCATTTCTATATGTAAACAGCTTAACTTATAAATAGATTTTCCTGAATGTTAATTTGCTCATTTTGACTTCTAGTTCGTAACACTTGTTGCTTCAAAATCCAAAGCAGACACCCGCTAATAAATACGCAGCTTATCAAGCAAATGATAGTAAATCTGAATTAAGAACTTTATCAAGTCTGTATTCTCAAGTATCGCGTATTTAGTGATTGGCACTCACCGAAACTTCTATGTCTATATTTAACTTGAAGTTAGTGGGACGTTCACTGGAAAGTTTGAAAATAAGTTGCCTGTAGTTGAGTGTACGAAAACTTGAAACAGGTAACCACGTAATTGTGTGCACATCTCATCTATTAAGATAGTTGTGTGAAGTTTAATTGAAACCGTTATCCCGCGTGGACCATTTACTTGAACATATTGGCTTGACTGAAATTTAAAATATGTTCAAACAGGAAATAAAAGTGGTTTATAGATTGACTTCGATTCATATTCCAAGAGGCTAAGCAAACTGTAATAATTTTTAGAAAATGAATTCCCTTATTTTTTGTGCATTTGAAAATGGTTTACGAAACTGCGACCACAATTCACTTTATGACTAATAGGTAAAATTAAATACAAATTAACCCGGTCATATTGAAGATTTAAAGGCTTCTACAGCATATAAGTTGCATGAATATCGGTGCAATATATGCAATAATTGTCTAACAATTTGTGGCTCATGTTTTTGTGGTTACTGTAATTTAAATGTATGTTCTCGTATTATTGCTCGCAAAAAAATAAGACTATTCCATTAATCAATAGTTATATATAATAGTTGCAAGAAAAATTATTATTTAATTTAAAATAAGAACGATGGAATTAATATTACTACTACACACATAATCAAAGGAAGATATTAATTTATTAATAATATAAAACTTTTCGTTTTATTGAGTGATACTTAACAGCGCGCCAATTTAAATGCTTCTTGTAAACATTTAATTAACTATTTCGAACTTGCTTAAAATCAGGGAAATGTGAATTGTGGGAAAATAACGTTTATATAAATTTCGGGAGAAAAGGTAGAGCGACAACTATGCTTTCTAACTGGTGTGTTTGTCAAACATGCCACACAGCAGAAGCAGATGAATTTTTAACTTGTTCTGGATTTGCTGGAAAAAGATGATTTTCAGTTTGCCACACGAGAACTGCTCAAGCACCAACACAGTTATAGAAAACGTTTTAAACGATTTTCGCAGATTTTCTATGACATCGAACGCAAGTAATGGCTGAAGAAGTCCAACGTCCCGCCCGTTCTATCAGCTGTTCTTTTAACATAAAACTGTGCCTTGATATTCAAGAAATAATAAATAGTTAACAACGACAATTAAAATTCTATAGTGATTGTGGAATAGTTCTGTGAATGTGATGAGTGTACGCATTGAAACACAGGCAGTTACTTTATTTCTTTTGAAACTCGATTGAAAACATTCTTGAACAAATTTATACAGGATGGTTCTCAACTAATGTGACAAAATTTACTGACAGCTAAATATATTGCGTTTTAGATACATTTATCATATCCGAAAGTTAACAGTTTTCGAGGTACAGGGTACCAAAATGTAAATAAAATTTTCGTTTTTATTTTAGTGGATTCTTAACTAGTTTGACTACTACGAAAAAGTTGTGCGTTGGGGGTGTTTTAGGTCGAGAAATCCAAATTTGCTATTGCTTAGCTTGTGATTCCTAGTGGACACTAACTGCAATAGACTGAGGCTATTTTACACACCACAACTTTTTCGGGTATTTAAATATCGCTTTTTGATGACACTTGCTCGTTCTTTGATATTTTTAGAACAGAAAATGTATGCTTAATTTAAGTCGATATTTCTCAGCGTTTTCGAGATATTTCACATTGAAAGCTCTACACATTTTTGAAATGGGTCATGGAAAAAAAAATAAAATCAACATAGAACCAATTCCGGTCACAATCAATGGACCCAATATCGAGCACGTAAGACACTTCAGATATTTGGGCAGCTGGCTGAACAAGAAATAACATGTGACGAAGAGGTAAGAGTAAGAATAGAAATGGCACGCAGGGCGCTTGGTAAATGGAAGACCACTCTTACCAACAGAAACCTTTCAGTACAAACGCGCCTAAGGATACTTCGAGGTTACATATGGAGCATTCTTCTGTACGGATGTGAGACATGGACACTTAAGATCGACACCATAAATGAAATAGAAGCCTTTGAAATGTGGTGTCACCGGAGAATCCTGAAAATCTCTTGGACTACAAACACCAGCAATGAAGAAGTTCTCGGACAGCTAGACAAAGATCGGGAACTCCTAAATATTATAAAAACAAGAAAAGTCAGCTACTTTGGACATATAATGCGAGGTACCAAATATCACATTCCCCACCTGATCATCCAGGGAAAGATTGAGGGCAGAAGATGGATAGGCCGTAAAAAGCTATCATGGCTGCGAAACATAAGAACTTGGACTGGAGTGGGAGTGGAGCAGCTGTTCCGAGCAGCAGAGGATAGAGGATGGTTCCGTCAGATTGTCATGGGGATAGCTCACGCCTGAAGAGAAGCACGGCACCTAGAGAGATGGAAAAAAATGTTTTAGTGTCAGTTTAATATCAGTTAAGTGCGAAAAAAATTTTCACTTCTCTATTACATTGAATTTATTGAAAATGCCCCGACATAACATATTTTCGAAGGAAAAATGCTTGAAATGGTTTGTATTTCATTGCAAAAAATGTAAATGCCGCAGAATAATCCCGAAGCAACATTTTTTTTCAATACGACAATCATTAATTAAAATAGTTAATAAATGTGTAATAAAAGTCAGAGCAGTGCAGTTTGAACAATTATTATGAAATGATAATTTTCAAATAGTTTACTGAGTAGTAAAGGTTTAAAGTACTTCTTAACGTATCTAAATAAATGTTTTTAATGTTTGTTAAGTTTTGTTTTATTGAATATCTTCCCAACAGCAAAAATGAGTGTGACAAGTTCCTATAACACTTTTGCCAAAACTCAATAATAACGGAACTACAGGGCGTTAAAGTTAGATTTAAAAAAAAATATTTTTGAAATAACTTTTTTGTTGGTTATCCGATTGTTTTAAAATTTGGCATACTTATAACTTATGATCATTTGTTTTATTTTTCAAAAAATATCTATCCGTTAATGCTAAGGGGTTTAACTAACCCAAGTCATCGACTTAATAGCCTATACATTTTTATTTTTCGCTTTCTGTTCTGAATGGTTCAAAAAATTAAATCTCAAAATCGCGTAAAATAGGTTTACTTGTCACTAAAATGAGCCGTTTTCGAGAAAATCTACTTTTGAAACTGACTTGCACGGTGTGAGTAATAACGCACGTTAAATTATTTCTGTTTTAACAGAGCGTCTCATGGAAACAAGTGCACTTAAAACTAATTATTATATATTAAATTTTTAATTAGGTAATAAGTAATAAGAATGTATTACATTATTAAGAAATAATAAACTTTAACGCCCTGTAGATCAGTTATAATTGAGTCTTCACAAAAGTGTTGTAGGCACTTGTTACACTCATTTTTGCTGTAGAGTTGCCTCGTTAAGTGTTGGTCGCAGCTTTTCCGGACAGCCTGTATATAATATATAAACTCCAAACACAGAATTTTTTTGGCAGTAGTAAAACTGCCGTCTATTAAACCAAACAAATGTTTTATTTACACTTTGACACCGTGTACGTCGGAAACTATTAGGTTTCGGATAAGACAAGTTTGCATGAAATGCATTCTTTTTGCATAAGCAAAATGTCAGTAATTTTTTTCACATTCGTTGACGCTTTTTAATAATGTTAACGTAATGTAACGGAATGTTAATGAGGAGAACATGGCTGGCGAATTTGTGATTAGATTTCCTGTAAATTCACCAGTTTCAATTCAGAGTTTTTGAGTATTTCCTTTTTTTCAATAGCCTGAGAACTGTTCCAGAGGAATTGAGCCAATTCTGAATAACACTATTTAATTTTGGTAAATAAAAACCGAGAATGTAATACAGAAGCTTTGCTTTTTCTGTGTTTACCGACGCGGAATTTAATTGCAATGGTGCAAAGCGATTTTCACCTAAGGGCCAAGTGAAAAAGAGTTTAGAAGCTTTAACGGTCCAGAAAATATGGGAAATTGTGCGAAAGATTTTAGAGGACTGCATCATTACTCTGCCAGCAGGTTGCCGCACTACGGTCAATTTAATTTGGAATTTTACCGATGGCAAAAGTCGCTGGGAGAAAATCATCTGCACTTTTCTCACTAATGTGGTTGAACTATGCAATATTTTGAAATAGGAGAGCGAATCTGTGAGAAACATCTTTGTAATGTTTAGACTCATTGTGTATACTTTCCAGACTGTATTTTAATTAAATTCAAAATAAAGTTCCTGGGTTTCAGTCAATTATATTATTTATTATCTTAGTTCAAAAACGTTTCGGTGTCTTTCTCCACCATCATCATAAATAATATAAATGACTGAAACCCAGGAATTTTGAATGTTTACACTGTTTATTCTAATGATTCTTAGCCAGTTTGAGAGGAAGTGAAATGTGCATTTTAACTACACCATCAATACATTCAAAGAACATTAATTTCTATTCTAAGCTGTCTGATGTTACAAATCTTAAAACTATATTTTCCTTGCTTCATGTCCTAGTTTTTGCTTTGTACAATTGGACATTCATGACTATTAAGAAATGAGATAGACGTATTCATTCGTTCAAACATTAATTTCTTGGGTTTTTCGCTGCAAAAATATCTCTTAAAAATATATCTTTTAAAAGAAATAGAGTTTCCTCACTTGATTTTAGAAATATTTTACTAATCTGCACGTAGAGGGTCACCTATGACACACTTCCAAAGAAGTGGAAGACCCAGAAAGTCCAATAGCGAGGAAATTAATTTTGAAAAGTTACCTAGAATTTTCGAAAGCAATTTTCAATTTTAGTAAATTGTTCAACATGGATCATGAATCCGAATCTGTAGGAAAATGCTCTGAGTATTTTGCTTTTTACAAATTGTCAAAGATTTTCTTAAATAAGAACACTCTATCAATTCGTAATAAAAGCGAAGGAAGGAAATTCCTTTCATCCCTATAAAACGCGAAAATTTTGGAGGCGAAATAGCCAACAAAATAGTGTTGAAACAATATAAAAAAATTGTTTCGCATAGGTATCATTTCCTTAAAATCAATTGCGAAGTAAAATTTGCACTACATATTTGGAACAAATTTTCAATTCCTATTTATCATCCTTCTTCCTCCTAAAGCCATTAAAATTCTTTCATGACCTCAAATATATGGAGGATTTAATAGTGTCGTGAAAGTTTTCAATCCGTCGCAAACTATGTCTCCATAACGAAGTATAATGGTTAGAGGAAAATAATCGTTTGTCAATTATGCATAACTACGTAGCTATAAATTTTGATGGCAGATTTAACGATCCGTTGTTTTCGATAACGACATTACTTAGCTTTACTTTTTCAACGTGAGCTTTCAGTTGAAAATGGTCGAAGCAGACGAAAATCAATCAGATTTTTCTGGGATAATTTCTTATTTAAGTTTAAACGCAATTATTATTTATATACATTTACAATTAGCAAGAGCTGATGAGTGTCTTTTGGTATAGCACCTAACGTTTCCATTGAATTAGCAGCAATTATTTGGAAGATTTTAAGTTCAAATTCAAAATTTAAGAATATTTTGGCAAATTGTATTCTGTTATTTGAAAGGATGTTTAAGTTGAATTGTTTACCGGGTTTGCAACATTGCTTTACGCAAATGTAATATAGTTATCCTAGTTTCTGAAAGATTCCTTGAAATTTATTCTCTTAAATTTTTAGATTATTCTTATTTATTTTCCTAAAACATGTACTGTACATTGAAAAAAATAATCCTGTTAAATAATGTATACAAGCAAACAAAATAGGAAACCAAGACAGCTTTGAAGAAATAATTATATTACAGTGCACATTTAGTGGTATGGTCATTACTGCTATAGAATTTTATTTTAGCTCACATTTATGGGTTTACCATGCAAAATGTCCAGAAAATATTGCATAACTATTGATATTGTTATACGCGGGACCTAATCTGATCCTCAAAGAAGCCAACCTTTATGTTGCTTCGTCAAATGCATCCAGAAAAGAGTATATTATATACCTAGGTCGAGAAGTAAGCTATTATAACCGAGCACTTTATTATAAACGAGCGCTACGCGCCTCAGGATATAATGTGCGAGCGATTTAATAGCCTTCTCGACCGAAGTATATATCGATTTTTTTTAACTACTAACACGGATAATTGCTTTAATTGATTTAATTAGATTTTGACTTTTCCATTAATTTTCTGAAGTGTCGCAATATTTGATAGTCTGACATTCAGTTGGCAAACTGCTGCAATATAATGTATCGGTCTCCAGAAAACAGATAAAAGTTCTATGAAAAACTTCTGGGAAAAGCGAAAAATTAGTGCATCTTAAAGTTACCGTGATTTAGAAGTGGAAATTGACGGAATCACACTTGAACTTAGAGTGGTGGACAAACTAAAAATAATGAAAAACTTAAACATCTTTCATTATTTACCTAGGTATTTTTTTATTATTATTATTGACCTAGAGAGAAAAATATGACTTCTCACTAGGGAAATGGAGTTAATAATGGTGATTTCTCCGATTAGTAGTAAAAAAATTTAGTTTTTTAATATTTCATTAAGATTTACCTAAAGGTTCGATTAAGTTCCACTTCGAATGAAAAATGTTCAAGACATTGAAATGAACGGGAAATGGATTCCATTTTCCCGAGCATTAATCACCATTCCCTTTTTCTAAAACGCACACTGAGAGCGACTGCACTTTTTACCCGCTCCAATCTCAGCTTCAAAAGTGTTCCGGGATTAAGTGACAAACCTCCCTGAACATAGACGTTTTATTTCCAGAAATGCCGTTAAATGTTCTGCAGTTGTCACACATATTTATGTTCTCAATTGATGAACTTTAGCTAAACTTTATAAAAATGTTTTTCTATTTATTTGTTGCTAATCCTTTACACTTGTGGTTAGCTTGAACAACCTTGTGAATTAGAGTTCTATTTTTGCCTTGTTTCATATACGCTAGCTTATTTTGATTTGATTTGATACGCCTTTAAAGTAAATGATAATGGAAATTATCAAGAGAGTCTGCAATTTTGATTTTTCACCTGTTTTTTTCCAATAAAATTGTAACATGCCACGAATGCAAATATCTGGTAACTCTACCAAGCCAGTTTTTGCGTCAGGAGATGAAAAATAAAAAAAAACAAGAAAAATCGTTAAAATAAAAATAAAAAAATGTTAAATCGATCTTGTGTCTAATTTCAATATTTTACATGACGCAAGCTTAAGTTTTTCTGTCCAAATCTTATGTAAAATTTTATGTTTTGTCAGCTACATCGCTCTAGAATTTCCCCAATATTAGCAGCAGCTTATTTGAAAAATCATGTTTCAAGTCCAAATTATAACAAACCGAGAAAAATAAGAGCATATTTTTCAAAAATAATTATATTACCCAATTTATTTCTGTTTGTAAGGAGAAATACCATTTGGCAACTGCATTTTATAATAATATAAACGGAGCGTGTACTCGCATATATATCCATAAAATTTCCGATTTTCTTTTTGGTTTACTTTTCGCTTTCATGGAATATTTACTATTATCTGCATATTTCACTGTTTATGTTGGCGCATCGCCGAAATCACGGGCTGTGATTTGTTTCAGCGCCAAACTAATATATAAATAGCTAAAAAATATTGTGGAATGTTGAAAATTTTCATATTGATAGGATACAGCGTTGATTGATTTTACATAATAAATAAATAGTAATTGTGCTTGAGAAATGGTTAGAGAGATCAGCAGAGGGTAAATTTACGATTAGAAATGCCAATTGCTTAATTATAATTGCCATTTTCTCGGAAGATGATGTTTCTTGAAGAAAAGATGGCCCGTCAACAGCATTTTCCAAAGAAGCATTCCGTTTGAATTCTACATGCAATTTGGTCTTAAGGGACCTTTTAATTTTTATTCAGAAATGAACTGTTTATTACCTAAAAATATCTACAATTTCTGACTTAATTACCGACTATCGGATTGTTTGGAAAGTAATTTGGTCGCTTCCCAATGGCGAAATTTCTGCATTTTTTCCAGAATACTTCACACTTAGCTCGCATAATCATTACATATTTTGAACTGCCATATACCAGGTCTTGCTTAAGGAAATGTTGGTGGAAAAATTGGTTCACCGCGGGAGTTTTTGGCTGATGCCTTCCTATAGAACGGAAGAGGCAAAAAAATTGTCTGGTGTGCATGGAGAAAATGTGTTGATAGAACGACGGTACCAAAACTGGTTGGCAACATTTCTATCGGACGATTTTGAATCAAACTGAAGATGAGCAACTTTCTGCAAACCCACTTTATTAAGTCGATGAAGTTTAGGAAATGCGGGCTTACGAACCGTCCAGAACTGATAATCGTGCGCTCGTATTGTGTAATTCCAGGTTAGCTGCAATCATTTCTGTACTATTGTGTCATCCTCTGTTCTACTTGTTCATTATCCCTGTAAAATCAATGAAATACAGTATGGTTTGGAGTACATGAATTTATTTGGTTTTGCAGTTTTTACGTCTAATTTAAAATTTAATGAAAAACATTAAATACAAAAGTTGTAGATATTAACGTCTAGTTGATTTTAAGATAATATCAATTGAAACGGGGTGTCTCAAATTCAAGTGGCAAACCAAACTTACATTTTTTTTAAGGTCAATCAATGTACTTACTTCATCATTTTCATTAGGATTAGTCTTCCTATGGCATATGACGCAGAGTAGCACATTATACAGGGTGTTGCCCAAGTGAGTACAAACATTTCAAAGGCAGATCCTGAGCTGATTTTATGAGAAAAAAATTATATGAACCTGGGGTCAAAAAGCCTTCGTTTCCGATGTACAGGGTGTTAAAATTTACATGACTATTTTTGTTTGTTTCATATTTCCAAACCATGCAAATTATTCAAAACACAGGTTTAATAATAATACAAACCATAGGTTTTGAATTTATTATGTTATTGTTGCCGTTTAATAGAGGACTTGTTTTAATGCGCTTTTCATCATAATTTTACCAAAACAATTGCCTAAGAACAATTGCAATTTGTGATTAAACGGGAGCAGGAATGGAAAAACGTAACAAATTTTTTTTATTAAGAGTTGAATTGTGCGTTTAATAAACTGTTAAAATAATTTTTGAACAGGGCCATCTCGTTTTTCCTTTAAACATAATGTTACTCGTTAGCTATATCTGACTGATTACTAAATTATTTTTTTAATAGCCCGTAATTAGGGCAAATGGTATCCGTAATATGGCTAGAACATCTTACATAGTTTGGAAGTAAAAAATGTAAAACCATAAAATCTTGTAAACACCCTCTAGATCGGAAACGAGCAAATTGTTAATTCACTTCTGAGTATTATTTGTTCCAGTCTTTTCAAAACTATTACTTCAAGTAATGAGGTCAAAAATCTTCTGGGTCAGTTTCTTGGGAGCAAACTTTTAAACAATTTATTTTTGTATGAGAGTTGAATTATGCTACTGCCAAAAAGATGGCTAAATGTATTTTGTACCAGAATGGACAATATGTAATTCAATGAAATATTCATTCGCAGTAAACAAATTCTCGTCAATTCTCGTTTTAGTAGTAGTAGTAAACATCTTTATTTCTAAAAAAGGCTATCGACCTATCGGTCTTTCTGCCCTTGTTTAATACATGTAGTCCTAATCTAAATAAAAAACAAATATGAAAATTCTCTTATTCTAGGTTAACAATATTATTAAATAAAATTCTAATGACAAGAAAAAATTATTTTATTGTCCACTAGTCAGTTGCGTTTGTAAGTGTTCGAGTGGCGTTGATGTAGGGAAACGGAAGCGGGATTGTCTGGTTGGTCTTGTGAGACAAAGGGGATTCAGTATGGTCCAGTTGTAGGGGTTGTTTGTCCATTTTGTCTGTAGCTGTATGAGTCTTTCCGAGATCTTTGTCATGTTTGTGCGTTCGTTTAGTAGTTGGGTGGGGGGGTTGTGTAGTGGGTTTTGGGGGTGTCTTATTCGTGTTATTAGTCTTAGTGCAATTTGTTCTGTTGTTTGTATATAACGTTTTGTCCTTTCTGTTCCGTTGGTCATAAGTATATGTCCAAAGTCTAGCAAGGGTCTACAAATAGCTTTATATATTTTGGTGGCGGTGTTTGTGCTAATTCCTCTGTCTTTGTAGGTTAGTGATCGGAAGTGTTTTGTTCTCTTTATTGTTTCTGCCCTGATGTTTCGTATGTGTTTAGTGAATTTAAGTTTGTGGTCAATTGTGATTCCAAGGTATTTTACGTCGTTTTTTGGTTGTGTCGTTTGGCCGTCTGCAGTTATCGTAGGGGAGTCAGCGTTGAGTCTGTGGTTTGTGAGCAGAAGTTGGTTTTTTGACGCGTTTGGGGTTAGTCTCCATTTATAAAACCATGTCATTGTGTTGTTTGTTAGTGTTTGGAGTCTTTGAGCTGCTCTCTCAGTAGTTTTGTCATGTACAATAAGTGCCGTGTCGTCTGCGTATTGCAATATGTATGCCGATCTGTCGATTTGATTTTTGTCTGGTAAGTTGTAATTGTATATGTCATGGCAGTATATATTGTAGTGAAACGGTGAGAGCGGGGATCCTTGAAGGAGTCCTTGTTCAGGGGAAAAAGAAAATGACAGTGTTTTGTCAATTCGTACTTGTAGTTGTCTGTTTTCTAGTAAATTCTTTATGGTGTGTAGTAGATATGTTGGTGTGTGTAGTTTGTATAGTTTGTATAGTAAGCCTCCATGCCAGACACTATCAAAAGCCTTGTTAATGTCCATAAACAGGCAAGCTGTCTTTCTGTCAGTTAGGTGGGTAGTTTGAACAGTCGAGTGATGTTGTTTGAAACCAAATTGGTAGGTAGGTATATATTTTCCAATCACTTTTTCAAGCCGCTGCTTTATTATGTATTCAAAAATTTTCTTAGTACTGGAAATAGTGTAATTGGTCTATAGTTGCTCGGTTGTGTATTTTCTAGTCCATTTTTGGGTCTCGTTTTATTTTCAAGAGGAAACGAATTTAGTTTATAACTTAATAGTTAGTATACGTCACCTACTGCTCCGGAAATTTTGAACGAATAAAAACAAAGATCTAAACATAAATTCTAAACATCTTAGGTCTCCTTTATTTTCCCAACTTTTGACACTATTTGCTTTCGTAAGATATAAGTTTTCACCTAAAGTTAACACTTTTTTGATTAAGTTTGAAAGTTTTAAATCATAATGTTGCTGAAAATGAATAATTAAAAAATTTCCAATAATTATAAAATTACAGCCACATAAATTTGTCGCTCTTACTGAGAACCACTCTACAGCACATTGCTGGGAAGTTAAAAACGTGTCAAATTGAAATTCTAGCAAAATTTATTCTAGATTAATTCAATTAGTTTCGATAATTTGCAATTTATCTCTTGTCGCTTTTCAAAATATTTGTTCAATCTAAATGGATATTAACACTAACAGCGAATGCGGTGAGAAGATAATAGGTTTCGAGCATAAAATTTTGCAAAGAGGTTGTCTAAGAACTGCACTATTTACTTATAAATGTTGACGTAAAGTGAACGTTTTACTTCAATTCGTCAAACTAACACGACTCGCGATTTCACAGCGCCTCTGATCATTCTTATTGCAAATGCTAGCGAAACGTCAGGCAGAAATGCCAATCGATCACGCCGGTAAATCCGGAAAGATCTAATTTATATTGACGAGTTACGCAATCGAATTAGAGTTGCTACAGTGGACCTACGAGAACAATTTCCGAAAGTGCGTCGAGCATCGAGCATTTGACTTCCGACATTGCAATGAAAAGCAGGGCAGCATTTCGAACAAGTTTATTATTTTGTGGAATTTCAGAAAAATTTTTCAGTTAAAACGTTTTTAAATTTTCGCGTGATAAGACGCAAACATTATTTCCATTTTGCAATTATTGCGAGTTGTCATACGGTGATTAAAATACGTCATTATGTTTTGGAGTTATTTAGGGAGTATGGAAAAAATTACAGTCACAAAAACTTAGATATTCGGAAAAAATGAAGTCAAACAGTAGTAGTAAACATCTTTATTTCTAAAAAAGGCTATCGACCTATCGGTCTTTCGGCCCTTGTTTAATACATGTAGTCTTACATGAAGTCAAACATTTGACATCGATATGTACTATGGCAACAGGTTAAATGAGAGGCCAAATACGAAAGGTAAACTTTATGCATGTTCGACATTGTTCTTCATTTTCAGATTTTAAGGGCAAATTTGACAAAAAGTAACTGCAAATACGCTGTAACGCTCTCATGTTTATCAGCAAATGTCCGTGCCTGGATTTTTCATAAAGAATTAGAGAATCGAAATTTTCCAAATGAAAAATTTGGCAAAGTTTAAGCAAGATTTCCAATCTTTTATTCCTAAGTTTTAACCATAGCAATAGTTTGCCAAATTACTATTTAACTACTTATTTTTTAATTGTCATTTTTTCCCCAAATGTATTGGATAATTTAGTAACACTGAGAGACATGTAGTTTCTAAGTAAATCCCAATAACCTCTTAAAGGAAATGATACCAATTTGAATTGAATTAACTCAATTATCCAGAGCTGCACAAAATTAAAAGTGTTACTTGTGTTCAAGCCGAAAATTAAGTGATTTGGATTCAAAACTTTCCGCAGTCAATATCTTCATTCCTGTTATTTGATACTAAATCCTGTTCAAAGCTGCTCGAAGTGCCGCACGACAAATGCGATTTAAACGATTTTTTAATAATAAAAAAATAATAAAAATTTAGTCTTGATCCCATTGTGAGAATGTGAGATATTTGAGAAATTTTAAATTACATGTACAACTCCTATTTTGTGTCATTTCAAAAATATAGAAAGAGGTGCTTTGAGACATGCATACTTCGAAATTGATCCTTTAAATTCACATTCTTTATCATTTTTATACATCATATCATAAATTATTAAACGACTTTTTTACAGGATTTGGGAACTTTTTAAATAACGGCCCCTCATATTTAATAGTTTATAAAGATTTGTAAGAAAAACTCACGGTATACAAACTTAAATAATTTTAATTCCAATGCACGCGGAGACTACAACGCAAAACATACGCACTGGGGATCCAGATTGATTGCAACTGAAGAAGGAGAAAACCTGCATACTGGCCTACAGATGTCCCTACTGGTCCCGAAAAAATCCGGACCTGATAGACTTTGACATAATTAAATTGTATCAAGCAATTATATGGAAATCTGACTCTGAGCGAACATATAATTTCAAAGCCAAACAATCCCTATCTAGCTAATAAAAGGACTGACTGGAAGAGTTTTAGAACAACATTAGAAGAACGAGTTAATTTGGCAGTCCCGGTACGTACTCAAGAACAATTAGACTTCGATGTCGAAAAATTAATAGCTGATATCCAACATTCAGCATGGAAAAACACACCAGAAATTAAAAAGAAACTGGAAGGAAATAACTATCCTAAAGAAATTCTGGAATTATTATCGGAAGAAAGAAAAGCAAGGAAAAAATGTCAGTTAGAAAAAAAACAGTCCAGATCCCCACAAGATAAACCTATACTAAAAAATATTACAGAGACGAAATATTAAACAGATAAAGAACGATGCCATTGGCGAGTTCCAACGGAAACTTACTAATGATTCTAGTACAAAATATTCGCTATGGAAAACTACCAAAAACCTGAAAAGACCAATGATGCGTGCACCGCCAGCTGCAGCAGCAGAATATTTGCAGAACACCTTGAGGAAATATTTGAACCTAATGCAATAGATAACGCTGAAACATTGCCGTGTATTACACAGCAGGAAGAAGCAGAAATCCCGTTTGTCTAAACTGACTGAACTTATTAAAGAAATAAAAACTAATATCAATCCGAAAAAAGTTCCTGAATTCGACTTAATCACAGGACAGATCCTCAAAGAATCACCGAAAAAAGCATTAATTAAGCTCACCAACTTGATCAATGGCTTATTTCGACTTCAGCGCGTGCTACAGTTATGGAAGGTGGCAGAAGTGATCGTGATTCCAAAACCTGGAAAACCATCCCATGAAGCAATGTCATATCGTCATAACACTACTACCTGTTATGTCCAAACTATTTGAAAAACTTCTATTGAAAAGACTAAAACCAATAATTGAAGCTCAACAGATTATTCCCGATCATCAGTTCGGTTTCAGGAATCAACACTTTACAATTGATCAAGTCCATAGTATCATCAATACTATAGAAAACCCGCTAGAAGAGAAGAAAGTGTGCTCAGCTATATTCCTGGATGTTGCACAGGCTTTCGATAAAGTCTGGCACGAAAGCTTAATCCATAAACTTGAAAAGTTGCTTCCGGTTCAATACTCACAAATATTGAAATCTTACGTAACTGAGCGGTACTTCAGAATCAGGCAAGACAATGCTAACTCTGATCTAAAAGAAATTCAAGCAGGTGTTCCACAGGGCAGTGTATTGGAACCAATACTTTATCTACTATACACATGGGATCTGCCTACAGTAGGTTCTGATAAATAATATAAAACAGTAGACGAATCCAAGCGGCCCACATTAGGGAATGTCAGTGTGAGTGGGGTTGAAGAAGAACTGAGTCAAGCTACTGTTGCTGATCAAAATGTTGTTGCTACATTTGCTGATGACACTGCAATCCTAGCGATAGGCGACAGCAATTTGCAATCTAATGAAAAACTCCTAGCAGATATGGATGATGTTCAACGTTGAACCCTGAAATGGCGCATCAAATTAAATGACAAGAAATCGGTCCATATCGACTGCAACAAACGAATATACTACTGAGTGACTAGATTGTACCATATGGGAATACAGCTAAGTATCTAGGTATTACCCTCGATACAAAACTCAGGTAGAAACCACGTCAAGAAGAAACAGGAAGAATTGAATCCGAATTAAAGAAGGATATACTGGCTATTGGGTAGAAACTCAGCTCGCACAGTGTATATATAACAAGCTATTGTTATATAATCCAGTCCTTAAGCCAGTGTGGACTTATGGTGTGCAGCTTTGGGGCTGCACCAAACAGAGCAATAGAAACATCATCCAACGCTTCCAGAATAAAGTAGTACTTAGTAGTATCGTTGATGCACCATGGTATATAAGAAATGAAAATCTAGATAAAGACTTGGGTGTAGAAACAGTATATAACGTCATCAAAAAGCATGCACAGAATCATGAACGACGACTCCATCGGCATGCGGAAAACAGAGAAGACTCAAAAGAACTAAACCATTCGAACTGGTTTAGAAGGAAAGAATTGTGAGAGAGTACATGTCAAACCGATGTACTATAGTATTACAGACAAAGTGACTACCAGAGGATGCGTGTGCTTTGTATTTTTAAATGTAGTAAATTAAGTTAAAAACAAATGGCTTATTAGTATACTGTACTAGATTGCTATAATAATACAAAAAATTCCAATGCACATACAACCGATCTTAAAACTTCCGTCTATCAAGTCGTCATCTACCAGACTGCCCTCCACCTAGAAAACGCTATGCAAAATTGTCGAGCTTATCGCTGTAACGTGACACATAAATACAGTGTCCTTATTTATGGATTCTCTGGAGTCAATGATCACCCAAGTGTTTTGTCTATAGTGCGACGAATTTAATATCGGCAACAGATTTGCGAAAGCTAAATAAAAATACTCGTGTAGCAAGTATTAGCGACCTACTACTAAGTTTCAAACACGGATATCCCTTAGAAGTTGGGTGCCGGGAAATTACCATAGAGAATATACGGCTACATTGCACTTCGTGCATTTGTAAACAACCGGTCGAACGTAAAATCTTAAAAGCAAACTTGCTGTGTTTTCACAGCATTAAACTTTCGAAGTAAATACCTTCCGAAGAAAAACCAGTGGCTAGACCAGAACGTAATGCAAATGTTTTGCGGTCCCCAAAGTTGGAAAACTAAACTTAGAAATCTCAGCACAAACTTGCTTTGCTCGCTTATAATGTTAATATTCGGTTCTTTCGTACGGTGTGCATTTAATTGTTTTAGAACTTTTGTGCATTTTGTAATGCTTGCTATGCATGTATAAGTTAAGCTTTGGTCTCAAGTCAAATTTCCTAGATTTTCTAATAATTTCTTAAAAACTGTATGTAACCGTGAGCTTCGCTTGAATTTAAGAACTTTTTTATCGATATGTTTTAGAAACAGTTCGTGGTTCTTAAATTACTAATACCCTCAAATAGAAATACAAATTAATTAAATTAAAAAGCGCAGAAATACTCTAGAGTGTGGGTGCAAGAAACGAAAAACAAATTCAAACATTAGCTGGATTTTATTAAATTTACTGTCGACTATATTTCCATTTAACAAAATATTTCAGCTCGTGTACCATTGCTTGCAACTGCTGAGCTTTTTGCGTTATCAGGTCGTCATGCAAAAAGATTTCTTCGTGCCGTTTCGCAAGCACGAATGGATTGCGTCTTCAGAGGTACTATCGCTTGAAAGCTTATATGGGCCTGATTGGATACTTTTTTATTTGCTTTATTTCTTAATTTTATTAGTGGTTTTCTATAATTTTGCCTATGTACAGGATGATTCAAAATTGGCGTCATTTCTTTTAAGGGGTCATAGGGCCTCACTTGAAGAGTACAAGAAAAATATTGAAAATTTTTTTTCGAAAATTTCTAGAAGATATTGACAGTTGAAAATCAAATTTCAACTTTCTTATTAAGTATTATTTTGAAATGATCCCATGTTTGATTGGTAGCCTATTGGAATACTTAAGCATTTGAAAAGAAAAATTACAATCTTTGCTTCAGATTGTGAACATTTTTGATATTAAATAAGTACTCTTCTACAATTTTTTGATTCAATGATGTTTTTTGTCATTAACAGATAGTTACAGCTAGATAGCTTTTGTCAAGAATAACAAGTATTTGTCAAATTGTGACTTCGTTTAAAGCTTCTTTCACAAAATGTACACAAAATGTACACAACACCAGGGCAGAAAGACCGATAGGTCGATAGCCTTTTTTAGAAATAAGATGTTTACTACTACTACTGTACACCAATATTGCATATGCGGATATGCTATTAGTTATGGGGGATTAACATAGCAGAACCTGTAAGAACTTACGCCACCAAAAGGCTAGAGACACTGGACGATTGGCTCCAGGAATTGACGCAGATTGGAGATAATTGCACAACCACTGACACTTTCCCAGGCACCAGATACTTGTACCGATGACTCCCCCGAGGAAGGGCTACATTCCTACCATGTATGTAAGATAACGTATAAGTAAGAACACATTAAATCTCTGATCTTCCGAACACCGGTACAAATTGAGCAGGAGTTAATTAACACAGGCACAAACATGTTTGGAGTTAAAGGGGCAGAACTTCGTCAACCTCTTGTGATTTAACAACTTAATTGTATTTTATTTGCTTAATAGTAGTCATTGATACATAACATTACACAGGAGGTTTTTGTTTATATCTGTGGCGAGTTTAGGTATATCATCACTCATCTGCCCCAAAGAGGTTGGAAGCACTGACGGCAAAGTGACAACGTTATCCTAACCTCAAAATATTTCATTGTTCTTTCACTTTTTCTGTTTTGTGTTTACTCATGGTTAGTACAGTTGTTAATAATTAAGAAGCAACAGGTATTTACGTAATGTTAATGAGGCAGATTACATTGAAAAACATTGTTGCCATCGTTCTGATCTAGTTTTTTGCAAATATCTCAGTTTTGAATAACAATTAATTTTTTAAACTATTTTTCCTGTACTCCTAAAACACCCCCAGATCATCAAAGATGACCACCATCACCCCCAGAGGAATGACGCCAATTTTGAATCACCCTGTTTAACAAAACACGTTTGCAGATTTCAGATGTACACTTTTATGATGCTAAATGTTACATCCATTTCTCATTCGCAAATTAAATGACTAATATTCTCTTGAGATTTAGATTAAGACTACATGTATTAAACAAGGGCAGAAAGACCGATAGGTCGATAGCCTTTTTTTAGAAATAAAGATGTTTACTACTACTACTATTCTCTTGTTGTTAGAAAGAACGATATATTATTGCGTGAAAAACGTACCTTCTCACACTGAACCGTTTGCATATTATAGACGGTGATATTAAAGTGATGAAGGCAGGATGCGAAAAAATAAAATATGAACTTAATTTGTAATTTTTTCCAAACTATTCCAAAAGTTTTCGATCGAGCTATGAATTCTAATTTAATTCCTACAATGGAGAGGAAATTTCCTTAAAATAGAGAGTTTCTCATTTCGTAATACCCATCTAGGTGCCATTTTTTTTGAAATTCTTGTCGGCCTATGAAAATAGAAACTATTCTTTAGTTTTGATAATAAAATCTTAGTCTAGGACATCCTGTATACTTGCACTAATAAATTGTAAATAGTACATATAACAAATTAGAAAGTTATGTACTAAGAAAAAAAAACGTTGAAAGTTGGGTACGGTCGAACACCCATGTTTATGTAGTTTCAACGTTTAAAATGTTGTCTGCATTATTTATATTTATACATATGTTATTGGATGCGATTTTAAATATTAAGAAATATAGGTTTTGTCACGCTTTTATTTTCTTTTATATACACGGTAATAAAAATGTACAGTATTTCTAATATTAAACCTTCTCGTTTAAACGGTAGGAATACTTGTCAACTACAATTCACTGATTGTAATCACACCATATTTCATTGTCTCATATCATCCCTGCAATTATTATGGCCATTCGCATTACTACATACTTTCACTTGACACTTAGGCAACATAAAAGCAAATTATATACTTAGGTCTGAAAATGAGGTTTCATTTAGCGAGCACTTTATGTTCCAACGCGCGGATCTCCCAATGATATAATGTGCGAAGATAATAATGATTTTATTTAGGATATATAGCGAGTGTCTGCAAATGATGCACAAAAGAGGCGTTTGTATCCAATGAAGTTAATTTTTTTTTAATAAAATTTTTAAAAAATAATTAGTTGAGCGACTGACAGTTCACAAAACGAGAGAAAAAGCACACGAATAGAATGCCTGTAATGTGTTTCATGTGCACTTCACAAATTGACACCAATGGAGATCTCGGAGTGTGGGATTAATGGTGAATTTTAATTTTTCATCATTCATACTGAGCAACATTTGCAAGAAATACGTCCCATGTGGAAACAAGCAATATGAATGTTTTCTAAAAATTATTTGAAATCTCGAAAGTTAATGCCTTGCAGCTCTATCACTTTCGGAAAAGTGCTTATACAGCAGTAGAGGAGAGGTTGATAAATTTTTCATAAAGTTTTTTTTCTGCATTATTTCCGGACAGTTTGTATATGATCTTACATTGAATTTCTTCTACTACTCGCACTACTAGAAATTGATTGTTTTGAACAATATTTTACTGTTTTCAGTCGTTAAAATTCCTTAGTGGACTCAATAAATTTAACTAAATGAACGTCAAAGTAAGACAGAACAACGAAACAAAAGCAAAACAGATATTCTCTCTTATTTGTGTCTCATTTGCGAAGGAGTTGAGGAAAATTGCAAAAGGAGGTGTCGGTGCTGCAATCAGTGCTTAATTTATAATAAAGGAATTCATTTCATACTAATTGTTTTATAATTTTGAAATTTAAATAGCTTCGCTTGCCCGTCTACTTCCATTTTCTAAGTTATTTTACTTTTACTTAAAAAGAAGTTAATAATACCCGTTTTTGTGAATTAAATTTCTAAAATGGAAAATGTCAACTGTTTTCTTTTGAAAACCAGCCCTTATATGAGCGAGCAAACAGGGTTCAATTATAAGAATACAACTTATTATATTTAAACATACATACAACTTAAATTATAAAAATATTGGGAAATCTGTGTATTATATTTTAGTTCATTCCAATATATTCCTGGGTTTTTCAGTCAATTTTATTGTCACTAATTATGGTGTTATGTGATGAGCCCTGCGTTTCGTCCCGGGTCTACCTATTGGACTCGTCAGTAAGGCTTTAGGTAGACCCTGCCTTATACGCCAGACATCGGTTCTACGTGTTCGGACGTAAATGAACCGAGCCGGTATAGATCTTCTGCGGTGAGATATTGGCAACCCGTGTTGCCGATTAGCAGTAGATTGAAAACCACTCGTTCCATTCTGCTTTTTTTCTCCCAAGCATCTATATCTTTTTCGTATATTTCTTTTTCCTGACTGTACTTTTAATTCATTCCAATATATTCCTGGGTTTTTCAAACCCAGGAATATATCAGGGCTCATCACATAACACCATAATTAGTGACAATAAAATTGACTGAAAAACCCAGGAATATATTGGAATGAATTAAAAGTACAGTCAGGAAAAAGAAATATACGAAAAAAATTATATTTTAGCATTTTTTTTTCAAACAGTTTTTATATTGCGAATGACGAGGGGTCAATTTATTGGAGAAAGAAATTGGGTTTCCAAATATGGTGCCGTTGTGATTGTTGGTATTGTATTCAGACTAAAATACCGAAATAGAAACATCATATTATAGGCGACCGTACTGTAGAACCGACGGGTAATTATACTGTTTAGTTTGGGTTAATGCTTGATAAGTGTACTCTGTATTGCTTTGTGGCTTAGCTAATTTCCCTATGTGATCTGAATTATGAAGTTAGTTACTTCATAATGTTGAGCGATTGCAGCTCTTTTAAACGTGAGAAAAATATGAATGAGATAAATATTTTTTTGCATTTTATTAGCGTTTCCTCATTGTTCTGTGATTCCCAGTTATAGTTTTTGACGGCTATTGCCGGTCTAAACGCTGGGCTGAAACATTATCGAATTACAAACAGTTTACAAATTGGCCATTCCGTGCCTATTCCAACTGTTTTAGGTTTTAGCTGTTTTTATTAACGTTTCGCAATAACACTAAAATTTGATATCGCCATGGCCTTTGTTCGACTACCAAACTGAGAAATTGATCATGTAAATGAAGTAAAAGTTTATTTGAAAAACCATCCAAATCATTCGAACTATTCAACTGAAAGCCATTACTGATTCGTTAGCTTTGATCTCTATGCTTTACCTACATACAAATGTAACCATAGGGAAATCGCTTAACATTATTAGAGACAAACTAGCAACTGTCATTTCCTTTGTGCAGTGAATACTGATCCCAACAAAGGCGTGGTTGCATTATCGGGGTGCTGTCTACATAATTCTTATTTAAAAGTTAAGCTAGTGTATATTTTATACTATTATTACTTAAAAGTGTGGAAAAAATGAGAATGACAATAAGTAATGATTTTTTCTTCTCTTCATCATCATTCATTAACCCTTAGTTAGTGTTGCGGAGGAATGTTACTTATTGAGTGTTGTGGGGAATCCCATACCCCAAATCAAAAACTACACAGGATCCAAAAAAAATTAAAACTTTGAAGTTCTTTTTTATCAAAATATGAGTTCTTTATTTTTATATCGGAATAACGCAAAAATATTTCTCTAATAAAATTTTATTAACAGGGAATTAGAATTTTATATACCATCAACGTTTTAACCTAAAAAAAATCATTGGTCCATAATATCTGTTAAAATTTTTAAACAAAGTAATGTAACTTTTCTAACTGCCAATGAACCTATAAAAACTAGTATGGAGAACAAACTAAAAAATTAATGAAATCCTTTTGGTAAAAGGCAAAAAAATTGCAAGTTTTCTCGCAAGTAAAAATAGATTGGTCCAGGCAAAATGACACGCTACATTTCATGCAACCATAACAGGTTTTCCTGTCCTTGTTTATTGGGCAAACCATCGTGTGCTAATTGTACGTCGTTTGGATGTAGATGCTTGAGATTCTGCTGGTTCTTTTTTATGCAGCTCCTTCCGTAATTGGGGGTTTTGCTTTCTGTCGACTCGAAATTCAGATATCAGCAGTATTCAACTAAGCTGTTTAAAAAATAAAAGTATTTTTAAGGCTAACTGTTTTGTATTAGTCTTATACACAACTTGAGTGTTGACTCCTGCAGTATTTAGAAGCGACAAGACGAGAATCAAGGGCCAGCTCCGGCTATTCCTTGCCACACTAAAATTAGAGGATATTTCATCTAACGTATCGACACCGACCTTCGTTAAATTATAAAACTCTATTATTTCCGGCAGTCTCTTTTCGTTGGTGTGCATACTATCATGGTGATGTAATCTGTAACAAGTTGTGATGCCGTGTCTATGAAAGATTCGATATCCGAATGTGAACCTAGGTCATCCCATAGTTTCCTTAACGACTGCTGTTCTTTCTCATCCGACATTTTTCCTAGTGCCACCCTTATTTCCTCTTTAGTTATATCAGGAATTTCTTCTGGACCTACATTGCAAATGGCAACTTTCTGGACATTAGGATCCAGCATAACGGAGGTGTACAAACGAGAATAAAAGATTTCCACATGTTTAGAGATTTCTTCTCTTCCAGTCAAAATACAGTCATCATCATCATCCTTCATTTTGAGAATTCCGCTTTTTCCAGGCGAAAGTCTCGATCTAAGAACTTTTTTGCACCAATATCTGTTTTATTATAAAAAAATGTGCTAGATTATATTGAGAATTTTTGATAACTGCACTATCAAGATTAAATATTGTTTATTAGCATCACTGCGCAGATAGTAAGAGTTTAACCTCGCACTATAATGTTAGTTCTCAATCCTCCCGACTTTTACATATGGGGTTACCATATTTCAAAAATTACTTTAATTTCGGCCGTTAAATTGATATAATTTCAGGTTAAAATTCGAGAAAATATTTGAAACGGTTTCAAATAATCTTCCAACTTTTAAGTGCGTGTTGGTTGACATTTAATAAAACGATTTTAAATGGAGTAACATAACTAGTTTGTGAAAATTCGAAGAGTCGGCTGTATCTCGAACCCTCTGTATTTTCATATTGAAGTTCAAATTAACTCTTTTCTTTATATTACTTACACTGTGTGAGTTTTCTACAAGCCCCCTGAATGGAAAATTTTAATTATGCTGTAAAGTCCAACGCAGTTGATTGGGAATTCAACAAATTCTGTTGCCAGCAAACAGTCCGGACTTTGCGGCGAGCCCTTCTGTTTAGTCAAGTTCGTTTTAATGTTGTCTTAAAGTTACGTTTGAGTTGGCCCAGTTCGTGCCGTAAAGTCTTTATTTGTATGCCCAGTTTTTTTGCCTTATAGTGTTTAATTAGGTACTATTTTTCAATGACAATTTTGTGTCCGTCTTATAGACAAGAAAATGACGCTATTCTAACAACTTTTTTTAAAATCAACTCCCTATGGTGTCGAGATAGTTGTCATTTTATATTTTTTTAAACGTGAGTTTTCACGATTTCTACAAGCTACTCTCGAGGTTAAAACCATAAATCTTCCCAACGTGCCAAGATATCTATAAATGGTCTCGTAAATACAGGCGTTTATCATGGCCCTGTAGGTACTAAAGGACGAAAAAGAATTTAAAGCATATCTGTCATAAAAAGCAGCTGAGTGCAATAACTATGTTGAAGCAAAGTTATTATACCGTGTTTAAAGAAGTAAATAAATTTGATTAAAACTTGGTGCATTTTCACTTGATATCAGAAAAATACCAGAACACGTATTTTCTAATTCACATTTTTAATAAATAATTATAGTATATAGGGTGATCCAAATTAAGACTACAATCTCAACTTGAAAATTAAAATAAAATCGTTTATGTTCGATTCTGTATCATAATGTTTTTTCTCCAACGCCATTTCAAACTAAATATTGGTATACGAGTAGGGTTTGTATATGCAAAATACTCTAAATTATTGAATCAAGTCTATAAATGCAAGAAAAACGGGGTTTCTATCGGAAATTTTCAACCTGGTGGTCGCATTTCAATTTTGAACAACCTGTATACACAAAAATGTTATGAAACGATGTGCATTATTAATTACAAAATTCTTATTCGATTACCTGTGTGAAAAAAATTCTCTGAATTTTAATAGAATTAATTTATCCTTTTTTATGTTCACATCGAATATTGATATTTAGATCAATTTGACTAACACAAGCTAATCCAAACTCGAGTTTCTTCATTTGATTACAATAAATACAAGGCAGCGTAGAAATCAGAAGCGTATACGACAAAACTACAGCTTAAAAACTGTTTTTATTCAACATATTATTTTTAAGCTGATAAATAAGTTTAAGCGACTAGTAGGCCATAACAAATATTAAATTATAAAGCTCAAATGCTTTCATGGTTTTGGAATTAATCTCATAAGTGGCTAAATTACCTGCCTGCATTTTATTAGCTAGTTTAATGCGCTTTAGAGAGTCATGCCGTGAAACCCATTTAAACTTGTGAATTTTAATATTATCACTTAGAGCATGCATAGTGATGCATCCTTAGAAGAACGTCCGAACGGAACATTTCACTTCATTGCCCTATTGGCAAATATTGACAAGCTTTCAACTCTGGATATTAAAGAATGAATTCCGTTACATTTATTATTTGCGCACCATTTACAGCAAGCGCATAAACAGGGAAGTAGTACAGGGTGAGCGAAACTCGATCTATCCGCTCTATTAGATATACGAAGTAGAACAAAATCTGAAAGTAAAAAGTTACACCACGAAAGGTTTTTTTTACGCCTATTTGGCACATTTCGTCATTTTTTGGAAAGTAATCATATCTTGGAAATGTATTTCCCAAAAACATACATACCTGCAGTTTCATATACACTTGCGTGCATAGAAATCGGCCCACAGGAAACTTTTGACTTTAACTATATTTTTTTAAAAACTATTCATTAGATCAAAAAAATAAATATGCTGTTTGAAAGACAATTTAATATGCTTTACTGTGAGTATAAATTATTGTGAGTATACTATGTTTAACATAGTGAAATTAATGCATTAAGCAAATTAAGTTTTTTTATTATTAACACAAATAGGGTTATTGACAATTTAAAGCTTAACACATAATTTTTTAATAATGGGTATGACCTCCTCTTTCCCTAATAACTTCTCTCATACGATTAGGCATAGATCTAATCAAGTTTGCTATTGTTTCTTGAGGGATGTTTGGGGTATGAATTCTTCGTTTTAGCTCATCCCATAAGTGTTCGATCGGATTTAGGTCAGGACTGTATGCTGGCCACTCCATAACCCGAAAACCGACTTCTGCAATGTAATCTTGCACGATTCTTGCGGTGTGCGGCCTGGCATTGTCATGCATAAAGGTAAATTCGTCTCCAATGTAGTCGACGTAAGGTACCACATAAATTGGAATTGCTAAAATCTCGATATATCTAACAGCTGATAAACCTCTTCTTCCGTGAACACGGTCGCTCCTACGAATGAACTCAGGGTCGGTTCGTGTTCCTATAGAAATTGCACTCCAGATCATACAGGAACCACCTCCATAAGCAGTCCGCGCTTCAAAGCAGCAATCTGCAAATCGCTCTCTTGGTCTTCGGTACACTTTCCTTCTTCGGTCGCTACCATGGAGGCATATTATGGTCTTATCTGAGAACAAAACAGATTCCCATTGTTCCAACGTCCAATTCAGATGTTACGCATATAAACGACAAGCCTTCTTGATAAATTTATACTCACATTAAAGCATATTAAATTATCTTTCAAACAACATATTTCTTTTTTTGACCTGATGAATAGTTAAAAATAATATATAGTTAAAGTCAAAAGTTTACAGTGGGCCGATTTCTATGCACGCAAGTTTATTTATAAGTAGCAAATTTTTTACGTAACTTGATCCCAAAAAATTCTAAGCAAATGTAAAAAAATATTTCTGGAAATTCAGAGCCATCACGGTTTAAACAAATAGCATTTGAAATTAATAGTGGCATCTGACAATAACTGAAAATGTATAATTTGCATTAATTAAGAATTTAATATTTAAAACAAGAAACGTTACTGCTATTACCACATAAACGAACAAAATGGGTAGTCACTACAACACATTTTTACCCAATTTGTTGATTAATCTTTTCACTGAAGCGTAACGTAACATTTCTCTACATCGGAAGCATTTCTGATTCGCTTAAAGTTTCAAGTTATTAGACTTTATCCGGTAAATTGTATTTGCTATAAGAAAAAGGCGGGGCCAAGAATATCCAATATTCTTGAAAGGTTTCTTTTAAATATTTTGCAACAATTCTTGCTTTATTTGGTGGAACCCTGCTTTATCGTGCTGGAACCACATGTATGCTCGTAGCTGTAAAGACAAATGTTTCGTACAAAATATCAAAGGAACGTATTTTACCTGGAACTACCATAAAAATTATTGAATACGGAAATAATTTATGAAAAATCAAACGTTTACTCCCAGTTAAATGGCCTTGGTTCTCAATAAGGTGTACAAAAAGTGGATTCTCAGTAGCTCAAAAATGATTTTTCTCTTCTTTTCGCTTTTTTGCAGATGTTGATCTAATAGCTGTTTTAAGGTGTCAAGTTTATAATGGTGATAACCGTTACCTTTCAACATTTTCCCTACCGAACTACTTTTTATACTTATTGAATAGAGAACTATTTTGTTCTGTACAAAAATTGGTTGGCAATAATCAGTCTTTATTTTTTGTGTTTGTCTGCTTCTGGGGAAAAATTCTTTGACCTAATCCTGTTTGGAGATGACAAAATATTTTTGACCTCACTCAATTTAATTTAGGAACCTCTTACCCGATTTGTTCCAATGGTTTTACTTTTACTACAACAAAGCTGAGGTACGGAATCTCGCTATCTCGCAAACATTGAAATCTTAAGCTCATAATGCTCCTACGTACTTTACGTTGCATCATTGGACCAAATCGATTCAATCCGAGGTCTAATGAGGAGGGTCACGCGCGTCATTAACTAGCCCAATATGGAACAAGCCACATATCAGGTGTGAGAGATGCGATCCAGAGAATAATAGGACTTGACTGAAGTGGAGGTTGCGATCTTGCCAGAGCAACCGATGCTATGTGGAACAAACACATACGGGAGTGTCACGCAATAGAATGCTAATATTAACAGGAGAAACTCGGTGGATTAATTTGGCTTGAGCACTGCAGATCAAGCAGCTTTGTAATTAATTACAAGAACTTGTAGTCATCAACTGGCACAAAGATCTTGAAATTGTTATACATTTGCCTTAATTATAAGGTATCCAAAAAGTAATTACAGATTAATAAACCTAACAAAGTAGCTATGGTGCTAGTCGAATATTATTCAATAAGAGGAATATCTATCAAAATATTATTGAAGGAAAACTTCAAATCCTGACCTATGATTTTCTCTGCTTCAGTTCGATTCATTAAAGCTTTTACTAAATTGAAAAGCTTTATCGAATAATTGGTAAAATTTATAAATCCGACTTAATCATTTAAAATTACTCTTGACAATAATTGGTTAGCAGTTACTGAGACTTTGCTCGAATACATAAGCAAATAACGGTATGCAAGTACGCGATTTTCAACTGTTTTGTTAGAATATTTGCAACACCAGGAAATTCCTGCTTGCCCTGATGCAAAAAGAAGACCTCTTCGATCTTAAATAGAATCGATCAGAACCGATATAGAACATTTTAGAGGAGGACAAATTTTTTAGACATTAAATGAGATGGAAAAGTCGAAAATTTGTACATATAAGTCACAATTCTGAAGAAAAAAGTATCTTAAAAAGCTTTAACGAAATGATTCACTTCTTACTTTATCCTGATCACGAACGTGTTTTGGAGATTTTTTTTATGATAATTCAACCATAATTTGTGTTACCACTTACGGAGTTAGAAAACTTCTGAAAACATTAGCTCTATACATGTTACAGCACGATTGGCTGTCATTAAGATGACCACATCTATTCATTTTTCATTCAATTTTCTGTAATTTAGGCAGAGAAACGTTAAAGGAATCATATAGTTTTTTTGTTGTTTTGACACTCTTACAGCAAACAAAAAAAAATTGTCGGGTTTATTTGAGTTATTAACAAGTTGATATTTGGAAACGAACATCTTTTTTGCTAATATTACCTTTTGGACCATGAAGAGAACTAGATATAATCTTGTAGTATATCTGTTTAAATTCATAATACCGCTTGATTGCATCACTTGCTAACTATACAACATCTGTCTCTAATATGATTGAAAATTTATTGTGCATATTTCTGCCTCTTATTTCACTTTACAAGTTCCAATATAATGTATTAGAAGTCGGTCAAACCGAAAAAGATCTTTCGGGATCAAAGCCCCCAACAAAGGAATTCAGGAAGCTTCAACTTTTTTAATGTTTTAATGTTTAAATTCACATTGTTTTAGTCTGACGCGATGTTTGCACATATCTATCATGAAATGCTTTAAGTTGAGGTTCTACATTGGACTTTTATCGGCTCTGTTTGGAATATTAATATGTTTTTTTATTCAGTACTAGTCCTGTTATATGTAACAATAAACTTTGTCTCTATAAACCATTTATTAAAGTCAGGTAGGCCATACATGAAGATGTGAATATAGGAGAAATACATAAAGCCCAACAGAGAACGACCTGAACTGATCCTAATAACTCGATATAAACCATTTTGCGTTAATGGATGAAATGCACGACGATTCGAAAGCAGGGTCCTGATGACAAGTAAGGATTAATGGTATGAGAAATTAACAATCAATAATGATGTCAAAGTAACTGATTACGCTTATCCTCGATATTCAAGGCTACAGAGGAGCGTCGGTAAAATTAGGTCATCTGTCTTGAATGAGACTCACGTCTCTGTTGAAGCCGAAACAATTTATCATCTACCGAAAAGAACATCTATACCTGACCAATTTGCTTTGGTAATCGATTGAGATTAGTTAGCCACAATTATATGTATTTGCTATATTGCGTGATATTTTCATACAAATTAAATTGATTGATTGCAATCTAGCAGCACATTATATCCGTAGGTGTTCCATCAAAGATATAAAATCCCGCTTTTTGCAAATTTGATATGTTTGTTGATTCGATTTTATTCTTAAATGAATTGAGAGATTGAGCAATCAGATTTGTCTTTTAAGAACCGAAAATACAAAGGTATTGTTTAGAGTAAAACCTGTTCTTCTATAGTTACGAAGGAATTCATCATTTTTGCATTGATTGTAAACTTATCAATCATCAAGTTAATAGATAAAAAATATGGCCATTTCTGTAATTATTTAGAGACATCAGTGATTTTGGTGATAAATAAATAATTGGGTTTATTCATCAACTGAGCGCTCAGATTAAGTTATCTAAACAGTAGATGCGTTATTTGCTAATAAGATCACATTTGGATAAAAACAAGTATGTAAAGCTTCAAAAAACTTTTATTGTTTTCCTTTCCATCGTTATTGAATGTCTGGATCTATGATAAAATCACCAATAGAATTTGATCACTGAATCGTGGAAATTGAGTTTCCATTTTATTTACTTTGAGATTATAGTACGCCGAAGACATTAAGTGATCTCTTAAAGCAGAAAGCTTCTAAATATACCGATTTCATACGTTTTCAAACTTTTAAACTAGATAACACCAAATCCATTCAAAACTTAATTTACAAATTAAGATAACTTTACTAAATAACGTTCACTTAACTTTACTCCCAACCGTTAAATTTGTTTACACCGTTGTATTTGTTTGTGGTTTTAAAAACCCACTCAGAAGAGTGGGTAGTTTTAAGTAAATCCCGTATGGTTCTATGTTCTTCGAAATGATTTTATATTTTACTGACAGTTGATGGTATCATAGGGATCATTGGGATGTTTTACAAGAAAAAATGCACAAACTACTTTTGAACTCCGAACTTTGTCTAACTTCAATGCGCTGTCTCTCTGAGAGCGCCATAATTATTGAACAATTAATAAGACGCTTAAACATTTCGGTCATCCAACTCATCGAAAAATATCATGACACGCAATACTAACAACCGATGCAAAAAAAAATCAGTAATTATGATTATTAAAACCCAGTTTCACCTCTTTATTTAATATTGATATTTCCATGTTTTTCTCTTAAAAGCAGGTTTATTCGTAAATATTAAAAGTTCATTAAAAAGTTTTCTTTAAATCGTAATGGCGCAGCTTCTGCAAACTGCTTGGCCGTCCGAATATAGAATATTTCTGTAGAGGCAAAACTGCTTTGAGCGAACCAATGAGCCATTTGCCAAATAAAGAAAGAAAACCCATTCAACTGCTGTGTATTAAACTCCAATATCTCCATAATCTCCATTTAATGGATTTCCTGAAAACTCATTAAGCTGGAATCGTAAAAATGATTAAAATTTAGTAACGGAAATACGCGGTTTAGCTTCGTCCAGTAATTATATTTTTATCTGTCAAGCTTTGTGAGATCATTTGCTTGTCGATTTGCCCTACTAAGATTCTTTGAAAAATTCCAAGACCGTAATTTAATTTGTTCTAATTTAGGTGCTCGAACATAACAATGCATTTTCATAACCATCAGGTATCAAATTACTTTGAAACCTTAAAGACTTAAAGACACTTAATAATAATAACAATATTGAACCCGATTTTAATAGCCGATTGTTCAAGCTTATTTTCTTTTGGTACATACCAACATGTTAGTAAAAAGCTCTATTAATCTTGGAGTCAACACTGAGTAATTAACTGTCTGGAAAATGAACGCGTGGCTAATATCTAAGAAATAATTGCCAATGGCTGGGTTTTATCGATTTTTAATGGTGCCGTACTCTTCTTTGGATCGTTCGTACATGTCAGAAATGTTAAGAGGATATTGTGTACATACTGAAAATTAAAGAGTGTGCAAACACTGAAGATAGACAGAAAATGATGAACAGTTACTACATTTATTCTAGCTCGACGAAGATGTCTTGTTATAATAACGATAATAGAATATAGTCCGGAGTCGTTTAGCAGTAACTTTGTTTTAGTTCTGTTTCCGTTTGCATTTTATTTCATTTGCATAGCGAATCGATTACGCCATATTAGTGATCTCTTATCTTATTCTTTCTCCTGAAAAAGCACCCAGTTGGAAAACACATAATACCTTTAACCAAGATGCCTTTTAACAAGTTAAGTAAAATATAAATGTTTTTCTCCAAAAGTTATTTTCTGATTGTAAATCACTGTTAGTTCGTAAATTGGTTTGCAAAGTTAATTACGTAAGTTTTATCGACTTATAACGAGTAAACCACTTTCTTAGTGTTGGTTGTCTTGACTGAATATTCTTTAGGTTGTTCGAAGAATGCAATAGAATCGAGTAGAAGAATAAGGTTCGTAATCGGATTGAACCCCGCTGGTCTGGTGAGAATTCTGTTTTCAGAGGTTGTTTTTCACCGACATTTTGGCATTTTCAACAATTTAAAAGATTGAAGAGAATTGATTATTGTTAGTGGAATTGATCTTCAATATTTTAAATTTCGAAAAAACTACCTGAGTGTCGAACGCATTTTTCATAAGTGTGAATTTGTGGAACTGAAATATACATACATTTTGGACGTCGTTCAACTTTCGCCAAACTTTCTCAGCGCAGATAATTTAATAACGCCTGACAATAAATATACTAAAGTAATCTAAAGAACATAACACTTCAGAATGTGACACAAACACAAAGCAATAAATATAAAAACCTACACAAAAATATACAATGCAGTATGTGGACGTCTGCTAGAGTTATATGTACCATATGGGATCTTAACCACCCCGAACATTTGGATTCATTTTGATACGTTATTAATGCCCTTTAGATTTTTTTGCACATACGCTTTAGTTATACAAACTATTCTGTTATCATCATATAATGGTATTCATCATATTCTGTAATATCTATTACAGAATATATCTATCTATTAAAGAAGTGACTGTTTTACGCCATTTTCGTTAATTTTTTTAATGGAATGGATGGTCGAGTTACACCTTGTTTGGAAGGTCTGTTCATCCTCCAGCCAACCTGCAATTTGTAGATCATTTGTTTCAGTGGTTTTCGAATGACCGATTGCTAATTAAAGATCTGAGGAGTTTGTTGTTTTTTTAACGCTGTACAAATTTGTATTTGTATTTTGTGTTGACATTTTCAGCAGTCATTTTTATGCCAAAAGATGGACTTTTTGATCTTATGTAGGCATCCTAAATGTTGTGGCAATAGCTATTAAGGTTAAAAAAAAGGGGAGTATCATTTTTAACGCGGACACAGTATAAAAAGTAAAACAATATCAGGACTTGATAATAAATCTACGTTGCCAGCCTTAATTACTTACGATCTGACATTAAATCTAATTGAAACATTGAGTTATATTATGTTTGACCTTTTGGTGATTACACGAATTAAACAAGGGCAATTTAGTCATGTGTTTTTCTTACTGATCTCACGTCTGATGTGATATCTTCTTAATTAGGTTTTCCACTTTCCAGGCGCCATCACTCGTAAGCGTTCCAAGCGACGGTCCAGAAAATTGAGATTTCTCATAGATTATACCACAGCTCTTTTTTAAGTGCTTTTTCTGCAGTTTATTTGCAAATATTGTTTGTTTGTTTTTACGCCTAACTATTAAATACTTGCTTAAATACTTGCTTAAATACTTGCTTGCATGCATGGACACAGTTTTATTAAGATTTAGCATGTTGCTTAATAGTATTACAAATAATAAAATCACAAAAAACAGGCGACTAAAAATTTAATTTCAGTTTGAGTAAGACCGATTTATTGTCCGACCAGTTTCAAGAATTTTAATTTTACCTCTGGATGGCTCTCGTTACCCTTTTAAATATTAATTTTCGTAATTTATGAACCGCAGAATTAATTTTGCATGCATTTCTAAGACGGTTAATCGCAGAAAAGTTTGTTATTGCGTCGATAAATTATCAATTAAGGTGCGGGCGCAATTTTGCAAAATCTATTGGGTTATTACTATGTGAAGTTGACTTTGCTCAATGATTATTAATGGTGTACACTGGCTGACTTAATGCAATTATATGGTCCACTTATGCTGACTATTCTTTAAAAAAAAATACGTAGTATCGTTTCTGCTATGATCAGCATGATTTAAGTATAAAAGAAGCCACATCAGAAACGAGTATTCAGTCAATAAAATTTCACTTTGCGAGAATTTAGTCGATACGATAGTCAGTCTAGCTCGACACTAAGATTAGATCGGTTCTAAAATTATTGTTAATTTGGGAAATAGGGTTTTTAAAAACAGACTTTTCCAATCAATCTATAAAATTATACCGAGAGGACGATCTTAAATCTAATCAGTATAAGTATAAATAAAAAAAATAAATAATTTAACCGTTATCAAGGTACAGTAGTAGTAGTAAATATCTTTATTTCCAAAAAAGGCTATCGACCTATCGGTCTTTCTGCCCTTGTTTAATACATACAGTCTTAGTCTAAATGAGAACAAATATGAAAATTCTCTTATTCTAGGTTAACAGTACTATTAAATAAATAAGATTTCAGTGGCAAGAAGGAATTATTTTATTGTCCACTAGTCCGTTGCGTTTGTAAGTGTTCGAGTAGCGTTAATGTAGGGAAACGAAAGCGGGATTGTCTGGTTGGTCTTGTAAGACAAAGGGGATTCAGTATGGTCCAGTTGTAGGTCAAGGTACATTTTCGGTTAAAATCAATTTGATTTTGTAGATTTAGGCAATCGTCAAACTGCATATTTAATTGTTCATTTAACGAATATTAAAGGGCCAAATGTATTAACTTTGGTTATAAAAAATAGCAATCCGACATACGTTAGCCAAGCATAAGAGTTTTATTACAGCTAATTAAAGTTGTATCAAACAAATATAATTTTCTAGGCTTGACTTATACTGACTTTGATTTAGTTTTTATAATAAATATAGGTCGCAGACTATTGTCAAATCAGTCGTCTTATAATACCTATAGGCTTTCTCAATACGACTAAGTGCATGTAATGCTGTTTAAATCGCACAATTTGACTCATAATTTCAGGTTCATACATATCATAATACGCCAGCCAATTTATCTCTAAATGTAAATTATATCGTTTGATAACTTTTTGTATCGTCATGAATTAAAACTTGTTAATCGCATGCAGATATAGTATATTGTGCTTTTATTTTCTTCCTCATAGCATTCACAAATTTAGGAAAAAATCAACTCCTGGTTTCACTCTGTGTCACACAAACCACTTCTAACTTATGACAAAATTCAGATTAGTTATGAAAATCGATTCAAAACTATAAAATCAAAGTAATATTTAGATTGTGGAGTGTGGTTAAAATGATCCTACACAAGTTATTTTAAAAGCCCACTAGATGAATTCAGTCGAATTATAATACGTCTGACTGTATGTTAAGCGAATTGTTATCCTTGTTGATTTACTATTTATGATTAATGTTCTTGTTGCAACTGCGAAACTAATGAGATAATTAAAATTTCTCAAGGAAAACGTGAAGAAGGCAAGGCACGGCAAGCAAGGCATAGTGTTATAACAATAAATGTTCATGTTTTAAATCTTATATGAAATATTCAAACAAATGTCAAAAAAGCGGCAAAGGGCTAATAAACAAAAAAAGTCTATTATTTGTGTGTTTAAATAGCTTGAGCCGTTCAAAGTTTGTCACGCCAATTCGCCCAGCATACAGTATCATAATAGGACTGAATACATCTAGTCATTCTAGTCAGATTGTAGAACAACTCCTGCCTGTTCATTTTAACAATAAGACTAACAAGGGGCCGACGTTTATAATACACCTGAAATTATCAGTCAAATTGTGAGCTTGGAATAATTTTACAATGCTCCTTGGCGTACTGAAAAAGCTTAGGCCAATCATTGTACGACCGATTTTACAAAAATTCTGCGACGTATACATTAACGTAGCCATTATTGGAAATCTCTAAACTCTAACATTTTTTCCTGCAACAAAACTTCATGAAAATAGCATATTTTGAATGAATGGAATTCAGCCATCAAACTTTTCACACTGAATAAAAGTAATCTAGACTTTCCATCACTTTTCAGCTTGATTCTTGATTAACTGCCGTTCATTTCTCCGTTGCTCCTCGTAATGCCAACCGAAACCTCTGAAAGCAGAGATGGATGGCAAAAGTTGGAGAATGTTATTCTCGGTCACGATTTTAAGACCAGTAGTTACATATAAAAAGTTTTCTTAATTAAATAAATGTACCAAGACTAGTTTTAACGCGGCCTCGAATATTTTAAAACGAGTTTTCAAAGATAGATTATTTGAAAACATGCATATCATCTTCAGTTGCGTTTAAGCAAAAGTAATGTTGTATGTGTAATACATGTAAATACATATGGAGATTTTAATGTTTATTTAACTTCCCCGTTGGTCAATGAAGCTTGCAAGCTGGGTGGTAAATTATCGTTTTCGTTGACTTGTCTGAACGCTTTTAATGTGTATTCTTTGGAATCAAATTTTTAAGGGTTGCTCTCGAAACAACTCATTTCAAAGAAGTTAATGGTATACAAATATCTATTGATTTACTGACGCAAATAAAATGGTTCTTTGTCGCAAATTCTCGTCATTCCTAGATGTTTTGTGCACGAGTAGTCGCTCGTGTTTATTTAAAACATTTCGTTTACCTATAAATGCGACACATTAATCGACAATTGCTTTTAACTCAATATCTATTGCAAAACAAGATTATATCCACAACTATAAGAAATGTTCTTATTGGAAACTTTTGATTGATTATAATGTTTTGTAATGATTATAAATTTTTGCATGTTTGTGTGTTTGATAGAAATAATGTCAGAGCAATTCAAGTTACTTTCAATCATTTCATGAAAATTTTGTTAACGATGTTATTACTCATAGATTGATTGATTTTTTGATACACAAGCATTTTCTTCAAATCAATCATCTTTATCAAAATTGTTCACAATTGACGGATACCTAATGTCCTATCCATGATTATCAATGAACTATCCAAGCAAATTAGAAAGTCTCGTCACCTTTTCAATTACCCAGTGATTCAGTTTACTTTGTGTGACTTTTTTCGGATGATTTTCACATTCATTTTCATGTCATATGTCTTGCTGCACGCATCTGGACAATTTTGCTGCAGAAATATTTCCTGCTGAGCAAGGACGACGCTTAAACATTGATATGGAGGACTATCCTAATTTTTAGAATTTTTTTCTTTTTATCTAATCTAGCTATAATAATTATAAATAATTAGAATATTGAACATGACCTTTTCCTAAACCTTTTCCTTTTTCGAGTTATTCTACTAAATTTCATTGGATTTATCAGATATATATTTTTTGCCAAATTCCTACCTTTCTCAGATTTTCTGAAGCTATGAGCGAAATATTTTTAGTGCAATGTTAAATGTATTTTTTAGGTTTGCACTTCACTGGTCCACAGAAAACTGATGAAAGAATAAAGCATCGGCTTCTAACAAAACAAGTCCTTACCTGCATTACTTTAAACATTACGTCTATTAGTCTATTTCAATCCCAATTGCGATTTGCTCACATTCCGAGTCATCTAACTTCATTCTTGATGCGCACGTCTAAATAATTTATGTTTGCCCCATTCCTGTGTTCCTATTAACCCCAAGGAAACCTTTACGTTCATTGAACAAAACGATACCACACAATATACGTTCCACAGAGGCCATTATTGTTAGAAAACGTTTTTGTATTTATTGTTTTATTGTGAGTAATGCTTCTTAGCTTCCAAAGCAACATTTTTCCTTCGAATGGAAAGGTACAATAGCTCGAAATAATTAAATAGACAAACAAGACTACGTCACCTCGCTCCAATGGGGAAAATAGAAATGGTTATTTTATGTAAAAATCTATATCTGTGCATTGGCTACAAGTTTGAAGTTTGAGTTAGTTCAAACACTCCCGAACAGCTCCTGAAATTGGAGTCAGGTTTACTATATGTCCGTAAAAACACTAAACGAAAGTATAAAAATGCAAATTCAAATTTTCTCCTGTATGCCTATAAATCCATGCGAATCATGCGAACACACCGCGTTGAAAGAAATTATATTGCTATAGTATATATTCCTTATTGCTAAGTAATTTATTCTGCGCAATATGAAATTGACCGATATTTCTTATTATCAAGTTTGTAGGGCGAATATATTCTTTCTTTAAATACCAATAAAACATAAGATTTATTAACTATTTTGATACTAGAAGAATCAAAATTTCGTATGTTGTGCGGTCACAGGTTATATCAGTACAACAAAGTACTTTGTCCCGCTAGGCTAATCTAGGATTTATTTATTCAGGAATTTAAATAGTTGTGGAAAAAGTAACATTTAATGAAAAACTAGTGTGGTTTCACATGAAACAGAGGGTTTGCTCAGAGCAAAAGCTTAACATTTTCGGACTATTATGATGATTGCTGAACGAGGAACAGCCGAGGAACAGCAACATTAACTTATTAATTAGGTATGATATCTGATACAAATAATCCCTAAACTGTAAAACAATGCTCAAAAACGACTGGATTAATAAAATCGACTGTATGGAAAATAGAAGCATTACCAATAAAGGTAACCACTGAACATTAAGATACTACCAATTTCTTGCGCAAAACTGAAATCAAAGGCCTCATATGGAAATGGAGCAGCAACAAATAAAATATGATAGAAACAGTATAGAAAAAGTTTTGACGCGCTTGGAAAATACAAGTATGCAAAAAGCTTCCAAATGTAAAATATAAAAAATCTAAGTGGTCTTTACAGCTCTTGCGTTATTACCTACTGCTTTTGCAGCTTCGTACTGTTTAAAATCCTTCAATCTCGTTCCTGTGGTCATTTTAGGGCATGACGAACGTTCATCATTAACATGATCATATTTCTCGAACCGTAGCAAGCATTTAGTGGTTTCCAGTTGCCTAACAATATTCAAACCGCTTAATTGACCGAGTATTTTTTTGTTTTCGATTTACAGTAGAAAGTTGGAAATATTTTTGCCCGCCGTTACAGCGAATAGACTTTAATGTTTTCAGTATTATTTAAATTTAGTACTTATTTACATATATATGCAAATCGATACATAGTGTGTAACTAGCTAATTCCTATTTTTTATTAAGTGTTTATATTAAAGAAAAAGATTGATTGTATAACTGAGCTCTAAATCTTCAAAGTAGGACAAAAATTTTGTAATGTTTGGAACGAAAAATTTTACAGAACCGAAAATACTCGAGATAGAAAATACTACAGGTCCGTAGAATTTATAAATCGATGTCAAACATACAGATCCGTATTTAAAAAAATGAACTTGATGATGGTATTGAATTCCAGATCTAATATTATAGTTTTGTTGAGAGTAAAATGGCGTTCTAATCATTATTTTGAATATATTTTCAGAAAAGCTCCGAAAAATACAATATTGTGATGTAAATTAGTAAAAGTAATTACGGAAGTAAGTTTAACTTACGGAATTAGGTTTTCAAATTACACAAAATGTGTATTTTTGTAAAATTAGAGACGTGTCTAAAAACGACAATATTTTTGCAATAATTGCTCAAACTCTAAGTTTAATTTAATCAATAGACGTCAACTAAGTAGTCTAACCTGTTCGTGAACTTTTAAACTGTTATAGGTGAAAGCATGTTTAGTCAGCAATCCAAACCGTGACTCCCATATCCTTTACAATCTACACGGGTTGAGTAAAATGATGAAATTTTGCTTACGGAGCTCGAGCAGGACGCAATTAATATTCAAAATGTGTTTCTAGATCCAAACGTGAATATTTTAGTTTCTGTCTGAGAGAACATGAGCAAATTCTCTTGCGTCAAGTATATGCAAATCATAAGTCTAATATGCGATTAAGTGAAATCGGAATTATGTCAAGGGCATATGTCGTAGCGCATTACTATTATAGAATCTTGGAAAACTGTGGAAACAAAACGCTTATTGGACGACACGATGAATTTATGTTTGTATGATAGTGGATCTGGTTTAATGTTGCAATGTGAAGTAGTTAAAAACGACTGACTCACTCGTGAATAGAACTGCCATACAAAACTATTTCTAAACTCTAAAGATATAAATTAAATGCTCGTTTTTACAGCATTTATCGCTTTTTGAGAGGAAATGTATGTGGTGAATGTAATTTACCAAATTATTCCATCCTCAAATAAATCGGATGGATCGCTTTGGAAAAGGCTCCAAATTGAAAATCCTGACGTCGGGGTTGATTTGGGACATCCGATGGATGCGCTTATTAACACTTGTCATTTTTATTTCAACGATTTGTAAATTCCACAATTTTACTATTTTCGAGAGCTTATTACACATTTATAGTCGTACTAGTAACATTATTGCTCAAAACATATTATTCCATTAGTTAAATACACTTTCCTCCTTAGTTCTGGTTTATCGGTCACTTATTAACTAAAATGTAAATTTTATTTAAATATTAAAGTGTAATTAAAAAAATGTAAATTTTTGAACGACTTCAAAATCCACTAAAATTATTTGCTTTACTGCTTTTGTGAAATGTACCATTTAGGTGAAATCTTTTGAACCTGTTGCACTATCAAACAAAAATTTCTGTAAAAATAACTTCAAACTCAAGAGTTAACTCTGGCGATTTGCATTCTATTAAATCAAGAAGTCTTGCATATTTATACATCAGAAGCGACAAGCATTTTTCTTTTATTGTGGTATACAAATCTGTACGCATTTTGCAAAGTTTTGCTAGAATTTACGTTGCGCATTTTCAAAACCCAATGCAATTGTGGTCAACGTGCTGTTTTCTATTTCTAGTCTTACCATACTGCTTCCAGATTGTTGAAAATCAATAGAGTGAAACAGTTTCTAAGTTCATCAATTTAATATCGCTGCAAACTGGCTGTCTTCCAGATCGTTGTATATCTTTTAGACACTTATGGTTATTACAATTTTTCAGTTTACTTTGTTGTATTGAATCTAATAATCTTATTTTCACCCTTTGAACATATACTAAATGAATGAGCAACATCACACACAAATTGGATTGTTGTCAAACTAAAAGAATATTTTGAACAATTGATCAAAAATTGTGTTCGATTAAACAAAATCGAGTAGCTTCGATCCTGATTCCTTTACATTTGCTCGGCCTTTGCTTGTAAAAAAGTAAACAAAAAAAAAGGTTTTATAGTTGGATCTGGTTGCAAACTTACTTTTAACGTGTGTTTAAACAAACTAAAAGAATAAGGATAATTTGGCCATTCACCCACCAATAGAAATTATGCAAATTTCGTTTTTTCGTGCCGCCAAAATCTCCAATTCAAATGCCTTGCGAAAGAAGTTCAAATCGAATTTGCGGAAATTACTGTCGTCCGTGCTAAAATTAAACTCGTTTCTTGTTTGAAAACCTTGGTGAACGTTTTCTTTATTTACATTGCACTTAATTGCAAAGTTAATTCAAATATTTTCTAAAGGCTTTTCAAGAATAATTTGCTTCCAAACAGTTATTACATTGGGGTAAATAAAGGTACTTTTAACTATTCCTTTAGATTTTGTAAGCTGGAAACAAATGAGTAATGCGGGATAAAGACTACTCCTTTAAGTTTATTGAATTAAAGATGCTTGATATTAAGTTAAGAAATGTAAGGTTCTTTTTCATAACGTTTTATTTTAACAGACATATGAAAAATCTTATGAAACGTGCAAACTCAGATACAACTACGCAAGTCATAACTAAAAAAATCGTTTTCTTCAATGTAGTTGATAGCTTAGTAGAGTAGAGTTTCCCAAACTGTGTTCGGCTAAACCTGACCTGGTGTTTCGCGAAAATTTAGAAAGGTTTATGCACTGCAATACATTTAAAGATCTTTTGCTTGACATACCCATTACTTCATACGCCCTTATGTGGGTCCCATAAAAAATGTGGTAACCTTTTTTTTGGGGGTGGTAAAATTCCAGCCGCAGGCCTGCTAAAGCTTTAATGATTAATAATAATAATATATTGAAAAAGTTCAGTAGAAATCAACTTAAAAATAAACTAAGTGTTCCGTTAAAATTTCTGGGTTTGCAAAGCCTTCCATTACAGGAAAAGTTTGGGAAACCGTGGACTAGAGCAACGCATGAACTCTGACACTAAAAGTGATCTTTTTACGCTATCAATGACGTTTCACTTTATGTTTTTCACATAAAATTGGAAATTTTCAAATAGGTTTCTTTGTTAAACCAACGTGGGATCTTTCCAATTCAACGCATTTGCTTTGTCGAAGAATGAGGCACCGCCATAAAACCTTAATATGTATTCTTAGTATGTTTCGCTGCATTGAAAAAAGTCTTTATCTATTTGGGAGCTTTTTTTGTATTAGCTGGATTGAAGTGACCATTGTTGCATTTGTCACAACAGCAAATGATGCTGATTTAATTCAATGCATCACATTTTCTGTATTGCAAAAAGTCAAGTTATGTGATTCCGGATCAAATATTAATCTGGATAATCACTTTAAGACTGGCTTTTTGCGGCAATATTTGTATAAGTAATTCTACAATCTGAAAATTATTGAAACCAATAAAATATATGTTGGACTAATGGCTGGAATTGAAAAAGGGTTAGCATGTAGCATAAAGTTTTAAAGCTTTGCAGTAGCTGTAAGTATTTTTGTCGTTAAAGTTTCTAGTTCATAGCCATCTTTATTCGATATTGAGTAGTTAAGACCCACAATATGCATAATTGATTGTTACTTGGTAGGGTAAATGTATGTAATTGATGGGACTTTATCCAAATAACACCTAAATAATTTCATAGAAGATTCATGAATGGGGCTGATGCATAATGGTGCCTCACCGCACTTTAGATGCATTGCCGAGGTGGAGCTACTTGCTGGCCACTCCGGACACCCGACTTTTATCCCTTAGATTTTTATCTTTGGGGTCATCTCAAAGCATTAGCATACTTTACTCCTGTTAACACCAAAGAAAAAATAAAATATTTCCGCCTTTCAACGCCTCCCGAAATAAATATACAATAATCTGAAATGCGATTATGCGGATTTAAAATTGAAAATGCTTCTCCTAATTACTTTGGTTATTAAACGTATCACATTTCCTTTATTACGATTGCCAAAAAAAGGCAGCTGGCTGATATCAGGCCGTGTTTTTCGGACATAAATTTAATAAAGCCGTTCTTTTGATGAAGTGGGAATGAAAGCTGTGCAGGCAGATTTTTCTAGAAAGAAGCGTGATTAAGGTCGAAACCGGGATAATTGGAGGGTTTGCTGTCCTTTGTTTGAGGTGAATCGTGTCAGATATTAACATTTTTATCTGAAACGCAAAAGTTATATAATTTCAACCTACACAGAAACATTTTTGGATAATATTAATTATCACCTATTAAAATAAAATCTAATTACTATCGAATGAAATGTCTCAAAATAAAAGTTTAAAACTTTCACACTCATTAATTATAAACGTATCAAACCAGAGTTACTGTTAGGCAATTATTCCTCCGTTATAATTGCATTGAGAATTTCGAAACTTGATTTGATATTCGATACAGCTCTTGCATAGTGTTTACATTGCATTCTAAAATTGTTCAAAATTATTTCAAAAGCAAATAATTATTTGATTATTTGCAGGAGCAGATACTAAACAGAAAGGCGGCAATAAATCTTTAGAATCACAGCGAAAATAAAAAGCAAACATTATCTTTTCTTGTACAGCTTTTTTCGGAAGGAAAAGAAAATATTGTTTCTCATCCGCCTTGCATAATCAGGGAAAGCATAAGTTGAGATAGCCGAAATCAGAATAAGAATATCCGATCATTTATTTTTAAAATACGTATACTGGTTTTACATGAACGGTTTAACTATAAACTTTGTACTCATGGGGCAACAAAACGTTCTGTTATTAAATTTGCTGAAAGCAAACCTGAGTTTACGTTTCACATTTTACAAAATCGAAATTGTACTGATATATTGTTTGATTGATTTTAGGTTTTGAACACACCTCTCTAAAAATGTTATTAAAAAATATAGACATAGATTTTCCTTGTTAATAGTACACCTTATTTTAGCCTGAAGAATTTGGGAGAGTGTTAATATCGCAATTATCCATCTTTATAACATCAGTTGAATTTATGAATAAATAATTGATTCGTCGTTAACTTTTTATACTATTTTCATGATAAATCATTAAACTTAGCAAATATTGTCTCCCAAAAAGTGTTAGAATTGAAGTTAACTCCGAAAAAATACTTTACACGTTTCGCTTTAATAGAAATCAGTTCGGAAAATATTTGAATTGCGAATTTAAGCTGTGAATAAAAACCTGATTTGCATGTCTGGCATTGCGCATTAAAAATTTGTCTTTATTCTCGACGTTCGTCCTAAATTACCATTGTTCACGTACAATGCCTATTTAATTCTAAGTTTTATTCCCAAAAACAAAACAGACAAATCATTGTCGTGTTGCTTGTGACTGAAACTAGCGATTTCTGACGAGATTTATGCACAGTTGTTAAGCTGAATTTACCGTTTAAAAATAACAATTCCGGAAAATTGTTAACTTTGATAGTTAACTATCAGATTTTGCTGAATGCTATTCGACATTCAATGAAGCAGATTGACGACATTTCGTGATAAAATAGTTCGTTAATTAAATAATGAATTAACATATAAAAAATATTTATTGTACGCTCATAAATTAAAATTATACCAATTCGAGTAAATTAATCAGTAGGTATAGTCAGTTCGCGTGAATTCAATAGCATTATTTAGATGCAAAAAAGCTTTTTTCGCTTCAAAATATACCACTTAAACCATTAAGATAATTACATAAAGTTTTCGATTTGCATCTTCTAAAGTGTGCATTTGCAGTTAGCAATCGAGTTCAACTTGCACGTTCACGATAATTAATTGGTCCATCTGACTTTTATAGGATGATTAATTAAAGACGCTTTCGCTTAGTTTAAGCGCAAGCCACTAAAGTTTATTGCATATTTCACTCTGAGAAGTTAGTATACGTAACTCAATTAGAAAAATCCAGTCAATAATACACCTTTCAGATTACTAATAAAATTGGCAATGGAATTTCATGGAATTTAATTATTAGTTGACCTGTAGTAGTAGTAAACATCTTTATTTCTAAAAAAGGCTATCGACCTATCGGTCTTTCTGCCCTTGTTTAATACATGTAGTCTTAATCTAAATAAAAAACAAAGATGAAAATTCTCTTATTCTAGGTTAATAATCTTATTAAATAAACTTTCCAATTCTAATGACAAGAAAAAAATATTTTATTGTCCAGTAGTCAGTTGCGTTTGTAAGTGTTCGAGTAGCGTTGATGTAGGGAAACGGAAGCGGGATTGTCTGATTGGTCTTGGAAGGCAAAGGGGATTCAGTATGGTTCAGTTGTAATGGTTGTTTGTCCATTTTGTCTGTAGATGTATGAGTCTTTCCGAAATATTTGTCATGTTTGTGCGTTCGTATAGTAGTTGGGTGGAGGGGTTGTGTAGTGGGTCTTATTCGTGTTATTAGTCTTAGTGCAATTTGTTCTGTTGTTTGTATATAACGTTTTGTCCTTTCTGTTCCGTTGGTCATGAGTATATGTCCATAGTCTAGCAAGGGTCTACAAATAGCTGTATATATTTTGGTGGCGGTGTTCGTGCTAATTCCTCTGTCTTTGTAGGTTAGTGATCGGAAATGTTTTGATCTCTTTATTGTTGTGAATTTAAGTTTGTGGTCAATTGTGGTTCCTAGGTATTTTATGTCATTCTTTGGTTCTGTCGTTTGGCCGTCTGCAATTATTGTAGGTGAGTCCGCGTTGAGTCTGTGGTTTGTGAGTAGAAGTTGATTTTTTGACGCGTTTGGTGCAGTCTCCATTTATAGAACCATGACATTGTATTCTTCGTTAGTGTTTGGAGTCTTTCAGTCGCTTTTTCAGTGGTTTTGTTATTAGTTGACCATAATGTTGTAAATCTACATTTTTATTACTACTGTACTGTACTAGTTTAAGAAGAATTTTTTTATTTATTTATCGTATGGAATCATAGAAAAGAAAAATAGAATGAATCATTCTATTTTCTGATTAACTGATTATTTAAATGTTCAAGTGCAATAATAATCGTGTCAATATTCTATTTATATTGACATAGTATTTGATCACGAATGTTTTTATGCCAACTATAACAGAGAGAGTAGGTATACACAAATTTCCACTACTGCTAATGACACTAACAAATGTTCGAAATTACAAAAATCCAGATTATTAAAATTTCACTTGAAAAAGAGCTAAAATTCATGTTGTAAACAGTCACGGTTAAATAGGTTGTTGTGTGAAGATAAATTTGAAATTAAAAACCAACAACGGTTTTGCCAGAAATTTACATTTGAAAGCTGGTGTTTATTTCATAAAACAAAATATTTTTGTGCGTTTTTCTGACATTATTGGCCATGCAGACTTTTATAATACTAATAACTTCTCTCATAAATAAAATTTATTTGCAACTAGATAGATGTATAATGCGGTTTTAAGTCTTGAGCATCTTTGATTTATTGATCAAAAATTGCATCCCATTTTATAAAAATTTCAAATATTCACATTCTCCAAATTCAGAAATCTCTCAATTCCGCTTAGCTCAACTTTAGTTGAATGGCGGCTTCCCTTTTAATTCTGTAAAAGTTCGCAAATTTTCATATAATTTTCTTTTATTTCACTTTTTCAAATTTATTATCAGTTAGCAAAATTTACTTTTAAGTCTGACAATTTAACGATTTTCGAAAATTCAGCATTTACCTCAACTACCGTTCATTTAACAACACTTATTTGTTTAATGTTTCAGGATAGTTCGAGAAATTTAATATGCCTGAATGTATCTTTAATTAAACTCCAGACATTTTATTTCAGGCTTTAGAAACCTTTCACATAAATTTTTATAACATGTATGCATTATGTTTCACTATTTTTTGAATATAAATATGTCTAGACTCTCTAGTCGCACTCACTATGGATATTCAATTTAAATGTATATACAATGACTAGGGATATTACAAATTAAATCTAAAAACAAATGATAAAAATCAAGTTTAAGCAGCTTTTTCGTAATACACTAATAAGAAATGTTAACAAAAAGCGTCCTCTATGAGTCACAACCGAACTGATAGCATATTTGAATTCTCCAAAAACGCCTAACCCCAGAACTCGGTGGAAATAGCAGTATTAGTAATACTATTGAAATTAAATCAAAATTTCGTTTCAAATTGTATCTCAATCCCTGTATCTCGAAAACAATGCAAATTAAACTCTCAAAACATGTCACCAAAAACATGATTGACCAGAAGTATCAAAAATGTTTACTTACTATGTTCTTTCAATCTGTCCATTTATTTTTATAATTATAAATAATGTTAAGATTAAAAGGTAGTGAATGGCAATAAAAACCTATAGTTGCTTTTGTTGTATGAATACAGCCAATGAAAAAGTGCAATTCTTTGTTCTCTGACTCAGCGGACTTTTTGTTGTAGCTCTACTAAAAGCAATATTTATATTCGGGGATGTGCCATTAAAAAGAAAACACAGTAAAAATCCGAAACTGCATTTAAACCAACAGCTCTAGAACATCTATTAAATTATACCATTGCGGCTAATGGGTTTTTGTGATGCAAAAAGGCAACAATCTTTATGACTGCAGTTGAAACCAACAAGGGTGATTCGAATTGCCGTTTCAATGTTACACGATTTATGAGCACTTTTTGCACAATGTTTGTATGTCCATATAGACAAATTGTGTATTGATAAATGCATTTTGATATTTTCGCTTTTGAACGAGTGTTGCCATGAACGAACGAACAAATTGGGGACAAACGTTGATTTAATTATTGACATCCGCAACATATTATTCTTATTAGCTTATTATTGGGGCGTATATTGCTGTTTTATATAGTAAGGTCGGTAATTAATTGATCATATAAATAACCCTGCATCTAGAGCCTTAGAATCTAGAGAATTACAAATAATTTTCACAACTTTTTCTATTATTTCGATTGAAATTGTATAAAAATTGTGTTTGTTTTGATGAGAATTTCGAATTCAAATTTCTTGTTTTACACATCGGTCAGACCACGCTAAGCCTCTGTTTGAGATTGTCAGCATTCCAATTATTTGTTTCAAAATTTTATAGTGATGTTATGTATATGGGAGTTTGAATAACATATCTGCTACAAGAGTTATTTTTAAGGCGGAATGTATACGTATTTATTGCTGATAAACTTAACGTTTCTTCTGACTTCAGAATGGCGTCGTCATTTCTTACAAACTTACTTATAGATTTACTTAATAAATCTATTTTGTAATGAAGATAATCAGTTGGACAATTAGTCAAGAAATGTGTGTAATATAGGAAATTATAGAAATGTCGGTCAATTAACTAAAATATATTTGCGGACATTTAATTTTTATCACGTCTTGAACGTGCAGTTATCTTATTCAAAACGAACCACTGGATGTATTCTGTAGCTATCACAAGACCTGGCATATAAATTTCGATTCTGATACGTAACAGAGCTTGTCAGCTGCAGAACTTCTGTGATATAAGGAGTTTAATAATCTCAAGAGACCCTTCCTCGGAATATTATAATATATTAAAAAGTATAATGTTTGCAAACTCCCAAACTTTCGCATGTGTAAAAGAAATGGCTTAAATTTTCCAGCTTTATTACTTACGCTTAAATACCCTTAAATTCCCTACAATAAACTTTTACTGGAGTGAAAAAGTGCCGGAACTTTCAAGTTTAAATTTTATTTGCATTAAGTTGATTATTATCTACTTAATGTTGTTTAAGCTTTGCGAAAAATGCGTGAAACAACAGCAAAAAGTCAGTCAAAATTAAGATGATACAAATTATTACTGTAAGTCTAGTGGCAAGAACTGCTAAATAACAAGTGTCTATACAGGGTGTTACAAAATATTGTGTTAAAATTTCGAGAACCAATTCATCCAACCAAACTATTTCCAGATACAGATATGGGTCCAAAAATCTTCATTAGCTTGCCTTCCCACCTTATGATGTTGAATAAAGTTTCCATTTTTACCTCGGGATCCGCGAAAGTCCAAGTAAAGAAATTATCTTCATCGATTTTTAATGCTTAATAAGATGTGATCTGAAACTGTTTCCAGTGGTTTGATAGACTGGGGGCTGAGAGGTAAAAACGATCCTGAAATATTCTTGTATTCTTTTTACATTTCAATATAAAACGCTAAAATGTTGAAACTTTTCTCAAAAATACGTATCAGTTTTTTTTCATCTTTGAGAAGCAGCTCCGATTTTTTTCTATAAAATAAATATTAACAACCCAATGCATACCCGAATTAGTATTTTAGTTTGACCGATTTAGATTTCTAAATAATAAATTTATTGAGCATTAAGAGTGACTACAAGTATAACATGTCAGTATGCAGAGTTTTTGAGATAACAAATAAAAACAGTTTTAGGACCTATTCCTATTGGGGGTTCTCTATTTTTAGACGGTGTCCCATGACTCGGTGCTCATAGTTTTAAAGCTTATTGGTTGGTCAAATTGAAGTGGAAAATGCCTTTCATACATACCTCTGTTCGATATTTCCAACCTGCAGTCTATGCTGCACGTGTTAACTTTTGATCTTTGATGATTTTACACCGACAGTTTCGTGGACAAATTCTGTTTACGCATGAAACCACGTTTGCCAGAAATGGTCTTGCGAATACCAAAAATTCAAAATTTTATGCACTTGAAAACCGTTTTCAGTTCACGGAAGCAAACTTACGATTTCCCTGTTCTGTTTGTTGTGGTGCTCTTAATAATCTTCTTGCTGAATCATTCGTATTTCCAGAAAGTTTAACATCCAAGAATGATTTAATATGTCCAAACACTAATAAACAACACAACGACATGGTTTTATAAATGGAGACTAACACCAAGCGCGTCAAAAAACCAACTTCTGCTCACAAACCACAGACTCAACGCTGACTCCCTACAATAACTGCAGACGGCCAACGACAACCAAAAAACGACGTAAAATACCTTGGAATCACAATTGACCACAACTTAAATGCACTAAACACATACGAAACATCAGGGCAGAAAGCAATAAAGAGAACAAAACACTTCCGATCACTAACCTACAAAGACAGAGGAATTAGCACAAACACCGCCACCAAAATATATAAAGCTATTTGTAGACCCTTGCTAGACTTTGGACATATACTCATGACCAACGGAACAGAAAGGACAAAACGTTATATACAAACAACAGAACAAATTGCACTAAGACTAATAACACGAATAAGACACGCCCAAAACCCACTACACAACCCCCCCACCCAACTACTATACCAACGCACAAACATGACAAAGATTTCGGAAAGACTCATACATCTGCAGACAAAATGGACAAACAACCCATACAATTGGACCATACTGAATCCCCTTTGTCTTACAAGACCAACCAGACAATCCCGCTTCCGTTTCCCTACATCAAGGCTACTCGAACACTTACAAACGCAACTGACTACTGGACAATGAAATAATTTTTCTTGTCATTAGAATTGGAAAGTTTATTTAATAAGATTATTAACCTAGAATAAGAGAATTTTCATATTTGTTTTTTATTTAGACTAAGACTACATGTATTAAACAAGGGCAGAAAGACCGATAGGTCGATAGCCTTTTTTAGAAATAAAGATGTGTAATACTACTATTTAATATGTTTACGAGACAAGTTGCCAGAATTAATGGAGGTTGTTCCGGCTCGAAGCAGCATTAACATATACTTTGATCTTAATGACACACCTCCACATTTTGCTAAGAAAGTAAGAACATATCTAAGCCAGAACTTTGCTAACCGAGGGATTGAAAGCGGAAGTTCAATTTGCCGACCCCCAAAAGTGACAGGGCCTAACATTACGAGACTCTAATTTTTGGGGATACTTACATGAAAATGTAAGCTTTGTTAAGTGAACCATAAACCAAAATTGAGACAATACAAGGTATTATTACTTCAGCTGAAGCCATACGACACAACACAGATACTTTTCAGACTGCTACTTCTTCAATTATGAACCAAAACTTTAAAATTGTGTTGGTAATAAAATATTACTTTACTTTCATCAAGATGCTTTTTACTTTACTCTCGATGCACTCTTCAAATTAACATTGCCATAACTTCTTAACAACAAATTTTTGACAAAATCTGCATAAAACATTTACGACTTATCCAAGAAATATATTCTTAAGATATAGTCACATAATCACCAGACATCCTGTATAAGATACCGACAGCATCTCTAATGTAGAACATAAATGCTTCTTTCTTTCAGTAAACTTGAAAATGATCGAAAAAGGCCAATGTTTTAATGCATAACATAGCACATGGTGCACAAAATATATGCAAATTCTATTATTTACCAGTGTTTCCTGAATTTTTCAAGGTATTCGTTTTAAATAATATTAATCAATACACCCAATGTGAACACCTGCACTGTAAAATACAAGTGGTGTAATATATTTTTCTTCTTGATTTGCAATCCATTAATGGATATTAGCGACCACATTCTCCATTGCCACTTTGTCTCTAGCTGTGTGTATGAGTGTCTGGGCGTTATGTAAACCTGTCCATTGTTTTATATTTCGAAGCCTAACATCTTGTTTCTCCCAATTCCTCTTCTGCGTTCGATCTTTCCTTTGATAATTAATTGTAGAAAGTTGTATGTTTCATTGGCATAATATGACCGAAGTAAGCTGTTTTCCTCTTTTTAATAGTGTTGAAGAGTTGACAATCTTTGCTTATCATTCTAGAAACTTCTTCATTTCTTACTTTGGCCTTCCATGGGATCTTGAGAATTCTGCAATAAACACACATTTTGAATGCTTCTAATTTGTTAATCATATTTGTCTTGAGAGTCCAACCCTCAGCTCCAAAGAGAAGAACTGGCCAGATATAGCATTCTACGAATTTCAACCTAAGCTCCGATCAAAATCGGTACACGTGAATATCGTTTTCAGTTTTGTAAATGCTGATCGAGCCTGTTCTACACGGCATTTTATCTCTTTATCTGATGTCCAGTTAGTAAACGCGTTTTCATCCCTTGTTATTACCATAAACTTGATTTTCTTGGTGTTTATAAACCCATGGATTAACTATGTTTACCCACTGTGCTAAGGAGTCGTTGTAATTTGTCCATGCTATCCGCAATGAGAACTGCGTCATCAGCATACCGATTATTATTGATCCATGGACCATTAACTCTGATCCCAATCTCTGCATCCTCCAGTGCTTGTGTGCTTGCGAAAGAACGCATCTTTGTCTCATTTCTTTTTGAATTTGAAGCGCTCTTGTTACTTTACGTTCGACCTTTACTTTTGCATTTTGGTGCAAGTACAGATTTTTTATGCATCTCATATCTTTTTCATGTTTTTTTTATTTATTTGATTATGTTTATTATTATTTATTTTTATTTATTGAATAGTCCAAGCAAGGTGCCAATACCTCGTTCGTACATAAGGTTAAGCAGTTTGGACGGGATTTCATCTCGGCCCACTGCCTTATTATTCGTAGCATTGTGTATGTTGTATTCTATTTCCTCTTTGGTGATAGAAGGCCCCGCTAATAGATCATCATTGTTTGTCGTTTCCAGTGTTCTCTCGGAATTAGAAAGTGTTTTTATGTTCCTCTCCCACATCTCCATTTCGACGCAATTTTCCAAAATAGTTTTACCATCTTGATCGACCAGTATATCAGGGTTCCGTCGCCTCTATACACCAGCGGTCTCCTTTAGTTTTTTGTGGAGTGTAAGACTATCATGTCTTTTGTTCAGCTCCTCTAGCTCATCACACGCGTTTTTAAGCCATTCATTTTTAGCAATACTGATCTTTGACCTTATCGTTCTTTGCAACTCATTATATTTGTTCTTATCATTTTTGTATTTTCGGCATTGATCCGTGAGTAATAGGATTTCATCCGGACCCATTTTTGCTTTTTGCTTTTAGATTTGAAAACTAATTAGTATTATATCTCTGATTACGAAAATGGTCAATTTGAGTCAAACTAATATAATAAATATATTCTAAGTATTATAGAACTCAAGAGGAGATTTTCAAATAATCAATAATAATACTTATGGGATAATATCAGATAGATAAAATTTATTTAAACATTCACATTTTTTGCAAACATGCATAAATGGAACAATATAGCCAGGTGTTCGGCCTTGGTGCTCCTTTGCCCATAGTCCAAATGGTCGCTCGTTGATCCATTACCTGGGTGCAGCCCTAACATGGATATTCCCGGAAGTAATCGTTCAATTAATAAATATCAGATTGTGTGATTGCAAAATGAGCGTATAAGCAATTTTTGCCGATATGACATACCAATACAATACAAATACATCCTTGCTTGAATCGTATTTTTCACTTTTCATTAAAGAATATATTATAGTAGTAATTCAGTACATATCAACAGATAAGATTTAAAGCGGCAGCAAACCAGGTAAATAAAAACATTAACTGTCATGGAATTTATTATTTTTTAAAGATTTGATTTAATCCTAAAAAATATGTAAAATACAGAATAGAAAAAAATACCAATTGTTCAGAATGCGGGTGGCCAAACTGAAGCAGTGTTATCTGCTTATCTGCTAGAGAAAATAATATTTCCAAAAAGGCGGTTTTTTCTCGAATTATGTTTAAATGGTTAAATTTAAAAGATTGATTTTGATTTTCATATACTCAATCCAGAGCCTAGATTAAAAGCACCAACTCATCTGTCTGGAAAGATAACTTTTGCCTGGATCCTTATTGTTATGGTTCTTCCTCAAATTCTAAAAATATTCAGTAATCTCAAAAAATGCTCTTAATGCACATCGCTCTGTTGCGCATTTTTCTTGCAAAACTAACACAGATTTACAAAGACAGTATCAAATTTTTATTAAATTACGAGTAGATTAGAGTATTAGTAATTTTATAAAGCAAAAACGGTTTCTCTATTATTTGTGCCAGTTGGGTATTTATTACCGTAATTAAGTGGATGTTTTCTAATTCGTTCTTGTGCATTCTATTAACTATTGGGCGTGTTGCCCCAACAATAAATTAACCGTTAAAGAAAAATTTCAGAAAAAACTTTCTTTTTCATTGTAGCGTAGCTTTTTTAAAAATATATCACTATATTTGATTAATATTGTATCAAGCTTATATTATTTGAAAATAAATATATATTTGAAGTGAAAGCTTTAGCGTCTATACATGCATTATAGTTTCCCGACTTTTGAAAAGTGAAGTTATCTTTAGAAGCTTTACTTTATGGCATGAATACGCTATACGGCTTTATTTAAGCTTGACAAACATACTTTCTAAAGTATCTGCACCATCAGGCGTCATCAATTTCCAAAAATGAATATAATATCAGCCTAAACAAATATTTTGTAGCTTTATAAATCAGTAGAAGCTCAGAATAGAGGCTGTTAGCGATAAAGGATGCTTTAGAAAGACTGAAATTTGTATGCCGTATCACGTCATGCTTTTCGGTACATTTCAGATAAATAAATTTGGATATTCAAATATTTTTCATTAATTTAATTTTTAGGCAAAATGTTAGCGACATAATATTTCGGTTGAACTGCAAATTTAGGCATATTAGTTGCCTCATTACAAGTTGAAAACATCTACGTTAAATTCACTTGTTTCTAATTGAAGGAATATACCATTTATTGTTTAGTGGCCTATTATTCATCACAACGTTCGACAAATTAATATGTCAAGTTGCGTTTTGTTTCCGATGAAATATGTATTTTGTTGCAAATGCACGTTTGCATAGGTAGACTAGATTGAATTATGAATTAATTACGCTCACCATATTGTTGGAAATGTTCATCAAAATATTTAGTGGGCTTGATAAACTTGTTGCAATTAAGCTCTTGAATTTCATCTAAATTATTAATAATAAATTGACGGTTTTGAAACCATATTAACAAAAGCATGTTTCGGATTCAAGAGCAAGAGTCAACAATTTAAGGGTGTTAATTTAATAAATCAAAAATACCGAATAGTATAGTATTGTTCTCAATTAAATACATTTTTGAGTGAAAAATTGAGCGCAATATCACCAAATGATTAGTCAACGATCTAAAGGCAACATTAAAAAGTTAAATAGTTCTGCTAAGCAAAAACTTAAATTTTTCATTGATACAAAAGTATGATTTCAGTTTGGATCAATGATCGAAAATGCAAATCGAGGTATATGAAGATCGCCTGGATATCGAGTAAATTTTCTCGTAGAACTTGGCCAAAGAATTATAGAAAGAAAAATATTTTTAAGACACTATTCTTGCGGGAAATTCATCCATTTGGAAATTAATCAGACAAAAGTTTAACCTATATTAAACTTGTTATTATTAAATACTATAAGTAATGGTCATAGAGAGAGTTATTAATTAATTAAAATAATTATTTATTCTATTCTTAATTACTCGGATATCCGGATTTTCTAAAGAACCGAACATAGGGTAAGGCCTGGAGAGTCCGACCACCGGATTAGTCCGACCACTCGCCATACCTCAAAATGTATCCAACAGCGAGGGCTCTTACATTTACATCAGATGCAGCATTATATTTTACGCAAATACAATCCAGAATTGCATCAGTGTGAGCTTGGATTTCGAAAAGAGTGATAATTCGTGGTTTGGTAACTACAGAAAGATTTCCGCCGGCGCGATCAAGCACGTTGCAAGCAAAATTATTTCATTCTTACTCTACGCGAAAGGAAGAATGTGAACATGGTGTTGAGCGAAAAACTACATACTTCTTTGTGTGTTCTCTTATTCTTCAGAGTTGGTCGAACAATCCTGTAATTTTGGGATAGACCGACAATTTTTTTCGGAGATGGTTCGACCATCAAATTCTGATACTAATACGGATACAGTGCCCAATTTGCTTTAGGGGGCACCTGCACTTGCAGACATGCCCACTATAAAAGGAAAGGTACAGCCATTAGGGCTAGATGGACTTCGCTAAATTTATCCAAGGCCCTGAAAGCGGCTGAAGGTGGAAGGGGGATAAATCAGGCAGCAAAAGTTCATGGGAATCCAAAAACGACACTGAATGATCGAATTGGGCTCAAAAATTTCGATAAAAGCAGTCGACTAGGCACAACATCTTATCTAGGCGATGAAGCGGAAATGAAGCTTGTAAAACACATTAAAACATTGCAACAACTCGGATTTGCTCCTGATCGAGACTCAGTTAGAAATTAGCAATCGTTCAGAATGGTGTTTTGAGCTTTAGAGCAACCGGAATTGCTCCATTTAATCCAGACGCTATCCCGGATTCCGCCTACATTTCTGTTGAAAGCGGCTGTGCTGCTGGTTTGCAATGTAGGCACCCAGACTCTCCTGCGTTGGAACACATGACATCTCCGTTTCGAGAATATTTCATAATGCATGCTTCAAATCCACCCGCTCTAAAAACAGAATTTCTCCGCAACCAGCATGTTACAGTGGGGGATCCTCCACAATTTTCTGAAAAGTCTACTACTGGAGAACGAGAAACACCTGCTGTAGAAGTCGAAACACCTGGCAAATCTTTTAGACCAAATTTCTCCCGTTCCTAGTGTTCAGGCCAAGGCCGCTTCAAAGCAAGGAAGACTACTTGGAACAATTTCAAAGGCCCCTGAACAAAGAGAAAAAGTTAAGAGAACTTCTTTGCTGAAAACTGTGAAGTTATGCTCTAAAAGAACCCAGATGAAGAAATCAACTTTCAACAGAAAATCCAAAGAAATCCCTTCCTCAGATAGTGATCCCAATCAGGACTGAGGCTCAGAAGTCGACGTTGACCTTATTTTTGACGAAAACGATTGCGCCGGATGTGGAGAAAATTATAATAAGACTACCCTCAAAGATGATTGGATCCAATGTTTGTTGTGTCACCGATGGATGGACGAAAATTGCGCAAAGTATTGCAATTTGTGCGATACTTGCGGAAAACTGGCGACTAAGAAACAGAAGAGACATGAGTAATGGTTGAATTCGATTGTTTTGAGTGAATTACTGTTTTTCTAAAGTATTATTTGGTTGTCCCGATCACTAACCTACAAAGACAGAGGAATTAGCACAAACACCGCCACCAAAATATATAAAGCTATTTGTAGACCCTTGCTAGACTATGGACACATACTCATGACCAACGGAACAGAAAGGACGAAACATTATATACAAACAACAGAACAAATTGCACTAAGACTAATAACACGAATAAGACACCCCCAAAACCCACTACACAACCCCCCCACCCAACTACTATACGAACGCACAAACATGACAAAGATCTCGGAAAGACTCATACAGCTACAGACAAAATGGACAAACAACCCCTACAACTGGACCATACTGAATCCCCTTTGTCTTACAAGACCAACCAGACAATCCCGCTTTCGTTTCCCTAAATTAACGCTACTCGAACACTTACAAACGCTACGGACTAGTGGACAATAAAATAATTCCTTCTTGCCACTGAAATCTTATTTATCTAATAGTATTGTTAACCTAGAATAAGAGAATTTTCATATTTCTTTTCATTTAGATTAAGACTGTATGTATTAAACAAGGGCAGAAAGACCGATAGGTCGATAGCCTTTTTTAGAAATAAAGATGTTTACTACTACTACTATTTGGTTGTCTCTGTAACCATGCCATGGTGGTCGGTCTGCGCCGCACAACTCGACCAGATGTGCATTTCGTTTTTTTAATAGAGTTCTAGTTACGTTGTTTTTTCACATTTTACTTACAGTTTTAAAGTTTTCATGCTATAATAGTAGTATCGTGCTTAAACCCCTATGTCGTAAGGTAAAATTCAGGCTCCTGGAGCACTTTGCAAGAAAGTGGTTGGACTGTCTCGGACTTACGCTATCAGGATATCCATGTACGCATAAGATAAGCATTTTCGATTCATTTTTATATCTTTGTATATTATTTAAATATTTACCATGAACAGGATATTCACTTTCATGCTCACCTATGTGTTTAAACATTTATATTTTAATTACACATAATACATAACACATAAACATAGCTGTAGATTTTTCGTCATTATATTCGGTTGTAATCTAAGTTTCTTAATTCAACTTAGAATTCTGTTTAACTTCTGGAAAGAGGCCCATTATCTTGCAGCATACTGCAGCTAGGCTGAATACGAGCTGCATATTTTATCGACAACAGACAGGCTCGCGGCATACTAATTTGCTCGATTTTGTTCGGTAAATTATTGCCCACCCGCTAAATAATCCAAACACGAGAGCAACCGGAGACCATGACAAGTACCGATAATTTATTGCAAAACTCTAAATAATTTATCTTTTTGAGCATTCCAATTCTTGGTTTATCAAAATTTATTTGTGCGCAAATTATTGGGTTAGAACTTCGTAAATAAGTCCTGAATTCTGTGCTGGACTTCTGGTCCTGGCAATTTTGATAACTTATTTACCGTTGATCTCAAAGTCGAAATGAATGTTTTACAAATCGAAATAAAATCTGCATATATTTAAAGGTACTACTCGAACGCTTACAATCGTAACTGACTACTGAACAATAAATCTAAGATCTCTGTTTGTCAGAATTAAAATTATTAAATTATTAACCTAGAATAAGATAATTTTTACCTTTATTTGTTTGTTTAGATTAAGACTGCATGTACTAAACAAGGGCAGAAAGACCGATAGGTCGATAGCCTTTTTTAGAAATAAACATGTTTACTACTACTACTATTTAAAGGTATTCTTATGACTCCTTGGTAATCTTATTCTTATGACATTTTTTTATTATATGTTATATGAAGTTTTGACATTTTTTATTTATTTCCATATCAAAGTAATATTTCAGTTGATTCTAGACTTCCAACTCGAAATGGTCTAGTTTTGCTGCTATCAATTGGGTGAGCCTCATCAATTTTCTATGAATAGCCCTTATACAAAATATATTAAATTTGCAGTTTGTTGCAACTTACAACCAGCAGTTTCCATAACTTTAACTCGGAAAACCCGCATCAATGGTATTTGCCAAGCTAAACGATTTTAAACTCGACTGCTTAAAACTGCAATTGCCATCGACCCAAAAGAACTCCAACTCTCCTCATTAAATTAATTAGCTAAAAACTAAACATTACACGGCATTTTCATGCGGCGTTGAGCGGCAGAACAGGTGTTGTGGTTATTTGCAGATATACAAAATCTAGTTAACTTGCATTTGAAATGTCTTGAAATTGCTTTAATTAAAACGGCTGCAAGACGTTGTTGAATTGAATGGAGGTTAATTTATTTCAGATATGTATTTGATTATTGGTTCAATGCTTTTGGGAACTCCAATACTCTAATGGAAATATTTCAAACTTTGTAATCGTAAAACGCATTCTTCTGAATTCTGGTTTCGTTTAATTTTACGCAATTTTAAATTAAACATTTAAATGTTTTTGGAAGCGACTATGTTTAAACTAACAATTCTATTTGCGTGCTAATATACTAAAATTTTGTAAAATTCTCGACATTCTGCTTGAAAGAAATTTTACTAATATTTTCTCTGTATTGACGTTCAATTATTAATTAATTGAACTTTGGTGCAACAAATCAAGCGGGCTATTAACAAGATTGATTATCCAGATTAATTAAAATTTGAATCGCCGGATAAGAAATTGCTTCGGCATGCTAAAATTTCCCGTTGCAGTCTTTTATAATTATTTAATTGAACAATTTTGCAAAGAAACACTGCTTATTTTTTTTTGTTTCAGCATCGGGTGAAGAAGAACCAACCAAGTTGCCTTGTGTAGTTTACGTGCACGGTGAAAGCTACGAGTGGAACTCGGGAAATCCTTATGATGGTACTGTTTTAGCGTCGACGGGAAGAGTGATCGTGGTTACAATCAACTTCAGGTTGGGAGTCTTGGGTAAGTTCACATTGCTCAATATTAAATGGTTAAATTGATCACAGCTCACAGCCTTCTGCGGCCTGAGTAACCAACTTTGTCAGTCGAAAATTGCATAAAGAGCAACGAAAATTCAAGCAACTATTAAAATGTTCGTATACAATAACACGTTTCATAAAACAATATTTATAAAGGAAAATAAATTGCGGCAAATATTTTTATGAAACTTGTGCCTCGTCTGCAAAGTATTCGTGACAATGGCGCAATAAAACGTATCTTTCACGTGAATAGTGATATTCAGCTCTTGCGGTAAAAGCTTTGCTGTTACGAAAGTACGTTTTGAAATTTGTTTGAATTATTGAAGATCAAAGCCCTTGGCCTTTTATTAACTTGCACTTGTCACCTTTTAGCATTCATTTATTAATCAAAATTTCAGAGTATTCTGAACTAACTGGAATTTGAAAAAATATTTTTACTGGTTTTTTAATGATGGACTGTTGCAGCAAACGTAATTTATTGATTTATGCGACAGTGTGGCATATGCAAAGTGCTAAAAAGACGAACGAAAAAACGCTCTGTTTTTCTTCATGAAAATATTATTAGCCCTAATTAATCAAATAAACATTTGCCTAATAACCGTAAATATCGCCCTTCCCTTAATACGTTACAGATTTATTAGCTTCTTTCGATGAATATTACATGAGTTTATTGGTTCTCTCTATTTAAGTATTTTGTTTTTTCTTCTGATATGTTGATATTGAATTTAGGGGCAGCTTTGGAGAATGCAAATAGAATTATTTGCAAATTATTCTCCCTTTCTGCAATTAAGGTAATACGTGCGCGTAGTATATTATTGCAATTTCTCCAAGCATTATGCGGTATCCCGTACCGTATTTCTTCATTCAACCTGAGGAATGAAGAAATACGGAAATACTTTGTAGGAAGAGTAGTGTTTCATAAATGAAAGATATGAACCATAGGGTGTTTTTTTTTCAACAAGTTATGCAACATACTTTTCTTTGTTTAGTGTGTCACACAAATTACCTTTTATGCTTGGGTCTTTTAATTTTTTATTTTATTATACCTCACATGACTTCCAATTATATGAAGGTATACTAACATAAATTATAACATTTATCCGTTATGCCAAACACGAGATCCAATGCTTTCTTCAGCTTAAAAAAGTACAAACCACATCTGAAAAAATCCGGAAAAAGCGACTCCCAAACATTTTCATTCGCTTCATTCACTCAAAAAAAGAACTGACAGCCAATCAACACATTGGATATTGATCTCGGACATCAGATCGGTCTAATGCGGTCATATTTGTAACAGTGTAAAAGTGTTCCCAAATACATTAGTTGGTAGTAACATTTAATCTGAGATTTTTACGTTACACTCTGCTCGCTTTTTAAGTGCTTTATATGATTTAGTTAAAGTTACATTTTTTATTAGAGTTTTGACTATTGGTTCATTTCAAGCAGCTTGAATACATTTGTAAAACTTTTAGAAAACTTGTAAAAACTTTACACATAAGTGCAGTTACTAAAGTTTTCATTGCACATTCCAACAGCTACATAAACAAATTAAGATCTGAAAATGTGTCTGGGCCATGGCAGATTCATTTGGATTTAACTCACTCGATTTTTACTACAGCCATCAAATACTTCGTTGCAAAGCATTCGTTTGGAAAGATCAAAAGCAAGCCACCTTAACTTGCAAAGTTATAGAACGTTTGCCTGTTACTCGAACTTATAGTAGATGTATAATGAGTTCTGGAACCGCTCAAGCAGATGATAATGAGAAACTGGTCGAATTAGAATTATCATATAATGACAGTCTGTTCAATCGGAAATATCATTGTATGGGATTCTCAAACTCTTGGCTGAGAAGTATTTTCGTGGAGATTGTATTTGCATGTTCTATATCAAAAATTTATTGGCAAAAGATGTTGAGCTGGCATGAATGGGTGCCACGTGAAAAGCTGCTTCTCTCAGAAACAATTTACTTTTTAATATTACTGGGTTATGAAAAGAGAAACACAAGAGAATGTAAGAGAAAGTCTGTCAGAAATTTTGTGACAATCATATATTTTAGACGAAATTAAATTGCAAATGAAGCTATGGCCAAAGTTGCGGAAAATGGCAATGTGCAAAACATGTGCCTAAAATTCGGTTCATTTACCGAATTCACTGAATTCAATACTTTAAGGAGAAATTCAATACTTCTTCACATCAATTAATTCCGTTGGTCAACTTTGCCCTCAACTTTGCTAGGGAGGCAGAAAATGTGGCTAATAGAACTAAAAAGTAGTCCTTTGTGAGGAGGATTTGGAAATATTTACACATAGTCCAAGACAGTCCTAGGAGATCTCCAGAAATTATGCTCATAATTTATTTAAATTTACATGTTTCTATACATAAGTTCCGACTCGAGGATGAGCAAAGTTGAGCAACAAAGTTTAATGGTGATGATTGACTTCCCGAAGTATGTTGGCTCTAAATATTGAGAACCTTAGGCAAAAAGTGGCATATTTTGTCTAGAAAACTCAATCTCTTCAATTATAAACGATTTCCATGTGCAATTTCAATAGCTAAGTCAATTTTATTAATTTTATACAAATTTGTCGCAATAACTGAGAACAACGAGTAACCAAATTTGCTCTAGATAATAGAAGTGTAACATAATATAAAGTCGTGACTTCGTACACGTGCTATACGTCTATCGTAAAATATCTACTCAATTCCACAGCGAACCTCAATATGAAGTAGCGAAACCGAGGCATGATTTTCATGGCTTTTACATAAGTAATACTGTTTGGTGTGGATATGGCACTTGCATTACTTCCACGTGCTAACGCTATGGTTTTGAAACCAAGTTAATGTAAGGAAATATGGGGTATAAAGGCTGCGCTGACGTTGACTTCCGTGCTTTCCAGAGCTACTTTGAGACACTCAAGTAAATAAAAAATTACGACAAACAAGATACCGATAAAATTTTGAATATAATTCGTAGACCAATATTGCTGATATCGTATTTTGAATGGTTGTAGCCGAGTGTTAGCTTGCAATTTTGGGCCTTGTTCCTTTATATGAAAACTACCGAATTAAAATGGCGATTTCACAAATTTTATTATAGTTACTTCGCCTTTAAAAATGAGAGAATATTCTAAATAATGTATGCTTGCGTGCATCGTAAAATCATCTTATCTCCCGTGTCTTGGAAAGTATGGAGCGACTTATTGCAATATGCTTTACATTAAAAAATGATTGATTAATATTCTTAAAAACTTTGGACTGAAAAGTTATTATTATTTTCCTGCACACTGGCTGCCGATCCCCGAACAACGAACGCAAAGGAACAATATTTTTCTATGAACGCGCATGAACGAAATAAATAATAAGATTAACGAAAACAAATCCTTAATGTATTTTGTGATTGTTAATACTAATCATCTCTATGTCTGCGGGTTTATCGGTCAATAGATGGTGACAAAAAATGAAACACTATTTTTCATGGGCCATCGTTTCGACTTTATATAAGTCATCCTCAGGGCTCTAAAATGGAAAACAGAAGGGGTTTCAGCTCTAAATCTAGTAAAGATCACAGAGTCCTCAATGAGACATAATAATTCAGTCATCAAATAAAATTAACTTGATGGTAGAGTAAAATGTATAGTCGACGTTGGCCCAAGAAAAATAGTGTTTCATTTTTTGCGACCATCTATTGACCGATAAACCCACAGACCTGAATAGGCATAATTTACTGATTTCCATCACGGTCACTAATAAACCGCAACATCGTTAATATTAATGATGAACAACTTACAGCATTTTGAAAATGAATAGCTGAACTTAATTGTTATTGGAAGTGACTGTTCTGTAAAGTGGTTTGATTCGACAGTTCGGTTGATGATGATAAGATAATGAAGTTGAATGAATGGTCAACATTTTTTCAAAGGATTTCTTTTTGATTTAGCGATTCTTCCAGGTATCTTTCAGCTATCATAGTTGATTTTCAACCTCCAAACCGTTTCAAGTTCGCAATTTATTTTCAGCAAGAAATGTTTGTGTGAACGCCTGAAACTTGGGCCTGTGTATTGTTGAAAATTTGGAAGCTGCAATTCCGCAAAAAATTTTCCAAATTTGTTAATCCCGACGTCCTGAGCAGTATATTTATTTTTCAATATTTAGTAGAAAACAGGAACGTGAAATGATTGGAGATGCCAAGTTCACATATGTTCTGTACAAGCGTAAAATATTACAGTGTTTGCTTTTCGTGAAATTACAAACATTCTCGCAGCATGATTTTTACAGTCCTCTATTTTAGGTATTATTAGGCTTCTTTTGCCTTAAATGTTATTGACTGTTATTTGTATAGGTTTACCTCGACGACAAGCTCGGACCAAAGCAGAACTTGTAGTCACTTTGATCATCCGGTACGTTTCAACTGCTGCTGTTATAAAAAATTTCGACATATTTTCTTTTGCAAACTTTAGCTTTTTGTGGCCGACATTCAATATTTTGCTTGCTTAGAAAAGTCAACACTGTAAAATATCTACTTAGGTCAATGTTTTGCTTAATTTTGACTACACTTTTCACCATCAAATAATGTGACCAACGGGTATTGGGATTACGAAACTAGTTGAAGTCGGCAAAATAGGGTTTCAATACTTTTTACTTGAAACTCGTCGTTCCTTTTTTGTTGTGAAATTTTGTCTTGCTTATGAAATGTTCATGCTGTTTTTATATCTACATACGGTTTGCTTGGTCGGGTAACCGTAGTTGCTTTTACCATCGGTTTCTAATCAGATCATTATTGAATACATATAATACTATTTATTTTCATTCTTTAGGCCTTACTGTACCCTATGTATGATCAAAACAGAAAAATCAATTATTATTATTTGGATGGCAACACAGAAACATAATTTGATAATTGGCTTGAAGTAATTTTTAAAACATACGACACTGACACTGGAAACGTAATAAGCTTTTTTTATACCATAAACTGAATGAAAACTGCATAATAAGTGCTTTAAATAGACAAAAATGTTTGGCAAGGCTTTCAAGCAGATGCAGTTATCCATTTAGACAGGTTATAAAGACTAAAATAGATTATAAATTATGCATTTTCCGAAAACTTACTTTTTTTACACGCGCTGTGCGAGAAAGTACAGTTTTCGACAACAAAAATTGGGTGGGTAAATGTTCTATCGGACGGGCTCGTAGAAAAATAATGTTTCTATTATAGGAAAACTATTGACTCTAACAATTCAATTTGCTTTTTTAATTTTATCGTGAATGTCTACAACACAGAGTTCAATTTTGTATTGCCTTGAGCATACTTGAAACGATACTAATGTCAGTGATAAAACCAAATGTTTTTATTTCGTTTTGTGCAAATTTCTCAGTTTCATCTACTGTTGTTCCCGTTTTTTTCTTGTAAATATCAATAATATTAATTTCTGAATAACAGGCTTTCGAAGTAATCGGACTTTCTGACCTTTTTATTATTTTTTGTTTTGTTTATTTTTATTATGTGAACGAAAGAAACGTCATTTGTAGGTGCAATCAAACATATTGTTGCCAAATTTTGTGACTTAGTTTTTTAGAAATATCTCGGTTTTAGGGAAGACATTTTCTTCAATTTTTTTCTGTACTCCTAAATACTTCAATCACTTGCCGAGAAATGACGCACATTTTGAATCACATCACATCACATCATCACACTGTATAAACGACAACTCGAGATTGATATGACGGCGCCCTGTTGAACAAAGAACATTTTATCTGTTCAAATGGCGCCTGAGATGCTGCTGCATTGCCTTCGCGTAGCAATCAGCGTCAGTTTAGCTTAACAGAATGGGAATATTGGTTTACGGACCAGACGTGAATATAGATTTGTCGATGCGAAAGTGGAAACTTTTCCACTTTCGCATTCCTAATTCTGATAAAGATCAAAATAGTCAACTTGTGATGTCTCAAAATTTTCAAAGAGAACCAGGATTACATTTAACAATTTAAGTTAGAAAAGTTCATCAAAATTGCCCAGTAAATAGTAGTAGTAGTAGTAAACATCTTTATTTCTAAAAAAAGACTATCGACCTATCGATCTTTCTGCCCTTGTTTAATACATGTAGTCTTAATCTAAATAAAAAACAAAGATGAAAATTCTCTTATTCTAGGTTAATAAACTTATTAAATAAACTTTCCAATTCTAATGACAAGAAAATATTATTTTATTGTCCAGTAGTCAGTTGCGTTTGTAAGTGTTCGAGTAGCGTTGATGTAGGGAAACGGAAGCGGGATTGTCTGGTTGGTCTCGTAAGACAAAGAGGATTCAGTATAGTCCAGTTGTAGGGGTTGTTTGTCCATTTTGTCTGTAGATGTATGAGTCTTTCCGAAATCTTTGTCATGTTTGTGCGTTCGTACAGTAGTTGGGTGGAGGGGTTGTGTAGTGGGTTTAGGGGGTGTCTTATTCGTGTTATTAGTCTTAGTGCAATTTGTTCTGTTGTTTGTATATAACGTTTTGCCCTTTTTTTTTTGTCTAGCAAGGGTCCACAAATAGCTTTATATATTTTGGTGGCGGTGTTTGTGCTAATTCCTCTGTCTTTGTAGGTTAGTGATCAGAAGTGTTTTGTTATCTTTATTGTTTCTCCCTCATGTTTCGTATGTGTTTAGTGAATTTAAGTTTGTGGTCAATCGTGGTTCCTAGGTATTTTATATGATTCTTTGGTTCTGTCGTTTGGCCGTCTGCAATTATTGTAGATGAGTCAGCGTTGAGTCGGTGGTTTGTGAGTAGAAGTTGATTTTTTGACGCGTTTGGTGTTAGTCTCCATTTATAGAACCATGACATTGTATTGTTCGTTAGTGTTTGGAGTCTTTCAGTCGCTTTTTCAGTGGTTTTGTCGTGTACTATTAGTGCAGTATCGTCCGGCGTATGGTAATGCGTACGCCGATTTGTCTATTTGGTTTTTGTCTGGTAAGTGGTAATTATAGATATCATGGCAGTATATATTATATAGGAATGGTGAGAGCGGGAATCCTTGCGGGAGTCCTTGTTCAGGAGAAAAAAAAAGATAATGTGTTGTCAATTCGTACTTGTAGTAGTCTGTTTTCAAGTAAGTTTTTTATAACGTGAAGAAGATATGTTGGTGTGTGGAGTTTGTGCAGTTTGTAGAGCAAGCCCATATGCCAGACACTGTCAAAGGCCTTGTTCCCAGTAAATATTATACTGTTAAAGTTACATTTTCCTAAAATTTAATGGCGGATAAAAGTCTGATTGCAAAAGTGCTTCAAATGAAACAGTGTATGATTATGAAAGGTGGAAGAATAAATATCATTTTTGAATTAATTTACTTTTTATTTAACAAGAGCTTGATTTGTTTTCGTAATTTATTGAAGCACATATGACTTCAGAAGGTCAGAAATATGGCAAATATGATTTTCAATATTCAATCAATACAAGTTAAATTTAGTGTGCCGTTTTCTAAATCCTTGTCGAAAGCTTAATATAGTATCACAGGTCTTGCGACAGCTTTACTGCGGGTAAGACGTACTCGGTTAGAATCCGAGTTCCACTCGAATTCCAATCAAAAAACGTTTGTTTTGTCGATCGGAAAATTTAAAGCGTATTTCGGACAATATACAGGGCTTCATAGCTAATAAGCATGGATCCTCGGGAGTCCGAGTCGGATCACACCTCCTAGGAAGTTTACTTCCTGAGACCAAAATCAAAGAAAAGAGGTCGGACATCAAAGTCTAACCCCACCTCACCGCCAACACCAACCCCTTTGTCCAAAAAACCAGCAACCGACAGGGCTGAAACCTCCATGGCTTCAACGAGTGAGCACGAACCATTGCCACCCACCTCAAAAGCAGCCGCGACAACAAGAACAACAACAACAGCAACAGCATTGCCACCACAACATCAACGATACAACTTCCAACACACCTTTGTAGTAGTGGCACCAAACATAATATCTAGGATTCAATTGGCCCTAGAATGGGAAAAAGTGAGGGAAAGAAACAGAGATGTCATCATAAAGAGAGAGAATGACTTCCTAGTAAGGACCAACGAGGAAACCAAGTCAACTAGAGCACTTCAGCGGCTAATCAAGCGGGGACTCCTATCCTCATATAAACTCAGTCAGAGTAATACCACTAGAGCTCCTAAAGCCAACGAAACCCGAGAAATATCACCCTCTTATTCAGTGGTAGCTACAGGAGTCTATTTCGAGATGACAGGCTCAATGTTTATGCAGCAACTCCAAAAAACAACAATTTGACGTGAGATTTTGCAAAAGCATTATCTCACGTCAAAGAGACAGGCCAACATTATTGATGAGGCTCATCACAGGGGACCTCAGCACCTACGAGAGGCTTATCAATGAACGCTCCGTCCATTTCCTCGGACGAAATTCAAAATAGCCGAGAGTAAACCACCAGCACCCATTCCCGCACCTTATGGCCGGTGTGGTTTGTTCGACCACCGCAGAGAAGACTGCAAACAGGCAATAAAATGTGGCAGATGCCAAGGACCCCATCCAACTGGGTCATGCCAGTCGCCTCTTCCAATCAAATGTGCAGTTTGTGACTCTGAAGACCATGCAGCATGGAGCATGAAGTGCCCAAAACGACCGACAACCCCAATCGACGGAATACCAAACGTCAAGATAAAATGTCTAAACAAACGGACGACCGAGAATGCGGAGACGACGACAGTGGCAAGTAGAATACACACACCCATTACAACACATGATCACAAATATAAACATCAATTTAACAAGACAAACAATACCAACAGAGACAAACTACTAAAATACTATGAAAACAATTTATAGAAGACTTCGACATTGACACCTCCGTTGTTTTCTTCGGAAACCATATTTACATCTTAATGTTTGACATGCTCCTGCCCGAGGGACGCTCTCCAACTGAATCCTACGTGTTGCAGACGTTCTTGCAACAAACGAAGTTTCAACACCCTAAATTCCCTTCGAATAGGCGCCCCATAAAAATTGTCTGGGTCTGGTCTTTCCTCGCCTCTCCCACCCGATGTTATAAAAATTTTACGTGAAGAATGTGTGTGTGCCTTTGCAGGGGACAGGGCAAAAAACTTCCCAAGTAGTACGAGTTCGATAATCGAGCCAGAAACATCAACCACCGGCACTTGTGTGCACCCTCTCACCCCCTTTGTTTTTTGGTTTACCCGGCGTCTAATTTGACCCGGCCCCTTTAGTCGATAGTGGTTTTATTGTGCAATAAAGGGCCCAGTACCTTTAGTGATTGGAACCACAACCCCTTACAAAATCCACAACTTTAAACTCCTGAAGGTATTATTGTTTGTACTGGAAATTGGTGTAGTACCAGACGGGAACAACTCTCGAAGCTCAACAGGTCTAGTTCGTCAGGACCGACTTAAGGAAGTCGTAAAAAATAAAATTCTCTGGGCGCTGACGGACAGAAGATTGCTTGACGCCACAACTGTAAGTCTTTAAACTTAATTGCCACTTTGGACTCCAATTTTTTCCCGTCAAGGACTGACGGTAGTGCTATGTGATATCACCATTTAATTTGAGACATTCGTACCCGGTTTTTGAACATTTTTCGCGTTTTCAGTTAGTTTGGTATTGATCAGTTATCATTTTCACACTCATTTAATTTTAAGGTAAATTATTTTGATTTAATTAGAATTAGGAGAAAATTGTGAAAGTTGTTCCACTCATTAATTATTTTATTAATATATAATTTCAAAGGCAATCATTGTGTTTTTGTCGTTGCAGTCTTATTAAAGCTCAGAACGGAGAAAAATAGAAACCACCCTGGAAAAATAGTCTCTTTATCGTGTTTGTTACGTCAGAGGGATAAATTGTGAGTGCCTAGATTATTCCACTGATAAGTGCCAACATTGTCAGTGCGAATCATTCACTACGAACAATTGAGACAGACAGTAACAAACATACAAGATTCAATTTGAAAGTACTTTACGCGAACATCAACGGACTAAACCATAAAAAGCCACTAATTTACAATTACATAGAACAAAACGACATGGACTGTTGCATGTTTGTAGAGACTAAAACTAAAATAGGACAAACTTCAACATACAGGGACTGGCAATACATCTCCAGACATGGCAATTCCACCAACCACGCCAGGGGCGGGGCCTCAGTTCTTCTCAAACCTGTAACAAAACTAGGCAAAGCAAACCCTTCCCACCTCAACAACCCTTTGAACGACTGTCTACATTTTACCATACCCTACTTAAACGACCTGATACACATATTTCTGACATACATACACCCACACTCCAACCTAGAACAAAACATATTGACCAAGGCAAGCATCTATAAATATGCAATAATTATAGGCGACTTTTAATTTGAACAGAAACAAAACGAAACAGCTTAAAAGATTTTTACAAAACTCCGACTTTATAAAACAGCACACTCCACCAACTTTTCTGATGCCCGCAAACCCAGATTCAACACCAGATGTTCTACTACACACAAGAAACTTAACAAACATCATCAACAACATAAACTTAACCAACGAACTTGGATTCGACCACCTGGCTATTACGTTTAACATAGACTTACAACATACGCAACCTACCTCCACTACACCTCCTATAGAGAAAAAGTTAAACCAACATATACATGACTACATTCAATCGCAAGCACAGCCCATTTCAATAGAAACCATACAACAACAACTTTCACTAGCCATAGGAAAATTTAGCCCGGAAATAAACAATGCTTTCTACCGACATACACTGCCCAAATACATACTGAGACTCATAAAACATAAGAGAGAACTGTACAAACTATATACATACACTCAAAATAACGACCTAAAAAAGACACTGAACCAACTTAACAGAAACATTAAAACTTTGATTGGGCAATACCGACAAGACAAGTGGCTAGAAACATGTAAAGAAATACAAAAAGGCAAAGGCAAAACATACTGGCGAAAAATTAAGAAACTAGCGCAATACAAAAAAACTAGCAGTACTGACACAATTGACGAAAACGGAATAGAACGTTACACAGACAAAGAGGAAGCGGACGCGCTCGCCAGACACTATCAAAGGGCCTTCAGCATATCGACAAACCCTAACTTCGACAATGACAACTGGAACTTGATCAACGACTGGTACTTGAACTATTTTAACAGCTCACCAAACTATACCTACAAACTGATCACAGACACAGAGTACGATGAAGCCCTAGTGCATATCAAAAACACAACACCGGGAAAAGATAAAATTAAGGCAAAACTCTTGAGAAGCCTAACTCAAGAAACACACAAACTGATCCGAACTGAATTGAACAACTGCATCACAAATAACAAAATCCCAAAAACAAGGACGAACGGCTTAATAATCCCTATACCCAAAAATGGACTGGACAATACACAACCGAGCACCTACAGACCAATTACACTACTCCCAGTACTAAGCAAAGTTTTGAATACATAATAAAGCAGCGGCTTGAAAAAGTGATTGGAAAATATATACCCACCTACCAATTTGGTTTCAAACAACATTACTCGACTATTCATCCTCTCTTTATCTTGGCCAACAATATACAAACGACTCACCTAACTGACAGAAAGTCGGCGTGTCTATTCATGGACATTAACAAGGCCTTTGACAGTGTCTGGCATATGGGCTTACTCTACAAACTTCACAAACTCCACACACCAACATTTCTACTTTACATCATAAAAAACTTACTTGAAAACAGACTACTACAAGTACGAATTGACAACACATTATCTTTTTCTTTTTCCCCTGAACAAGGACTCCCGCAAGGATCCCCGCTCTCACTATTCCTATATAATATATACTGCCATGATATCTGTAATTACCACTTACCAGACAAACACCAAATAGACAAATCAGCGTACATCTTACTATACGCCGACGATACTGCAGTAATAGTACACGACAAAACCACTGAAAAAGCGACTGAAAGACTCCAAACACTAACGAACAATACAATGTCATGGTTCTATAAATGGAGACTAACACCAAATGCTTCAAAAAATCAACTTCTACTCACAATCCACCGACTCAACGCTTACTCCCCTACAATAATTGCAGACGGCCAAACGACAGAACCAAAGAATCATATAAAATACCTAGGAATCACGATTGACCACAAACTTAAATTCACTAAACACATACGAAACATGAGGACAGAAACAATAAAGAGAACAAAACACTTCCAATCACTAACCTACAAAGACAGAGGAATTAGCACAAACACCGCCATCAAAATATATAAGGCTATTTGTAGACCCTTGCTAGACTATGGACATATACTCATGACCAACGGACAAAACAGAAAGGACAAAACGTTATATACAAACAACAGAACAAATTGCACTAAGACCAGTAACACCAACAAGACACCCCCAAAACCCACTACACAACCCCTCCACCCAACTACTATACGAACGCACAAACATGACAAAGATTTCGGAAAGACTCATACATCTACAGACAAAATGGACAAAGCAACCCCTACAACTGGACCAGAGTGAATCCCCTTTGTCTTACAAGACCAACCAGACAATCCCGCTTCCGTTTCCCTACATCAACGCTACTCGAACACTTACAAACGCAACTGACTACTGGACAATAAAATAATTTTTTCTTGTCATTAGAGTTGGAAAGTTTATTTAATAAGATTATTAACCTAGAATAAGAGAATTTTCATATTTGTTTTTTATTTAGATTAAGTCTACATGTATTAAACAAGGGCAGAAAGACCGATAGGTCGATAGCCTTTTTTTTTTAGAAATAAAAATGTTTACTGCTACTATAGTATCACAGACATTAGTTCGGATTTCTGAATACACGACATGCAGCCGAAGTTATGGAACATGTAAAAAGAGTAATACATTTTGGCAGGCAGCGGGTGAAAACACGATGATCGGTACATAAATAGCTCACGTCGTCACATTGAGAAGAATTCTCATTAATCGAAGGTCTGAGCCAGTCACTATCGCGATGCAAACACTTTTGTCAAATTTAAGTTTCAGTTTCTTTTTTTTTATTTGAATTTAAAACTTTTTAACCGGTTTATCTAGCTCACGCTAAATAGTAACTGAACTACCACCGGAAATACAACATGAAAGCGGCCGAATTCGAACAGCAAAAAATAACTTGAGATCAAATCCATTGCAAATGCAAAAGAGTGGGACGGATACTATTTATATTTTAGTTTATTAGAAATTGTATATACTATTTATTGAAAGCTATATTATTTTGTTACGGGATTTCATTTTGCTCTCCTGGAAATATTAAGACAAAATGAAAAAAATTCTATGTTGTTGTACAAAGTTGAGCACCATTTGAAGGTAAAATTAAGCCACCATGGTTTCTGAGAAATTTCTGAGAAATGTTCAGAATCTGAAACTTTTTATTTGCAGAAATTGAGACGATCCACTAACTTGAAGTAAACTCTCTGGTTTTTTACTCTCACATATCATGCCCCTTAAATAAAAATTGGACAATTTTCTCATACGCCTGAAAGAAACGATATTTATTTAACTCTCAGTATTTAACTTGAAGAATTACAAAAATTTCTAGAGCCCCACTTGTTCGAAATTACTTCTAAGTATACTTTAGTTTAACAGGCGCCGTTTACATTTTACTAGCAACCATATTATTTAACAATGAAAACGAAAATTAATTTAAGTCGCACGCATTAGCTTTCACGGTTATTTCAGGATCTTGATTCCAGGACATTGATTATTGATGGCATTTTGTTAATGAGTAAGTTCAAGCTAACTGTTTGCAGGCGCAATATATGTCAGTCAATTTCATTTCAGACTATAGCTGCTGGCTTTGAAGTTAATTTCCGTAAAATTAAACTCGGCAAGAATTTCGCTCATTGCAGCAGCGCTACAATTCTATAAAACTTTTGGTTTTTCAGCGATATTTTTGTATGTGCTTGAGAACTCAGAAGCTCAACTTATCAGTCAGCGTATCTGTAAATGTATTTAAAATTACATATTCGTCAGCCTCTAACAACTAAACTTCAAAACTTTGTTCAAGTAATTTTAAACTAGTTTGAGCGCTTAAAATATTTCAGCTGGTTTATATATCCGTTCACTTGTTATTAATACAACTTTGTAGCAAGTTTTCCTTGCTCGTTTTGAAACAGAATCTGAAAAATATGAAGCAGTAAAATACAAGGTTTTTTTTGCTTGGCCGTCCACGGAAAAGTTCTTTTAGGTTACTCAATGGGGAATTTATTGAATTTTGGTAATGCCATTATTACTCGTTCTGAAAATCTTCATGTAGACATTGTGGGAGTTTCATCCTAGATATTTGTGGTAACATTTTATTAGACAATCACGTTACGAACGGACCTTCGATTCTTACAAATTAAAAAAGATATGAAATCTATAGGCCATACGTCTTTTTTGTTTCATGTGTTCTCATAGTTCAATTTTAATTATTACGTTATTTTCGTTAACGGAGTTTTTGTTTTGGTAAATTTGCCTAAATTTTATGCAGTAATTTTTAAAACCAAATTATGCCTAGTGTCACCGAGTGAGTGTGATAGAACGAAATTTGAATGCAATAAAATTATTTTTAAATTTGACCCACTTTTAAACAGCACCGTCGCACATAAATGTAGTGTTATGGAGGATTTACATGCTTCCAACCAATAAAATTTTAACATCTTACTTTATGAAGCAAGTGAGACAGTCTCAGAAAGGTAAGCAGTTGTACTATTTTGTAAAAGTAAGTAATTCAAAATTTACGGGTTGTTTCTCATGCGTTGTAGTAAAATACGTTAATTGTTCCTTTTAATATTATAAAATACACCTGCCTTCTTCACTCACTTCTTCACACTCGTGAGTGACCAGTCAAATGTGAAGTTAGAAGCAACTATATACACAAACTGATGATGGTGGATAAAGACACCGAAACGTATTTGTAACATTTTAAATAATTAACAATAAAATTGACTGAAACCCAGGAATACATTGGAATGAATCTAATAATTTAGTTTATTTGCCAAAAGAAATTTCGGTAATTAGAGTTGCCTGTAGTTAATGATTAATAGGAGTTGGTTGCGTTGGAAAACAATTATCTAAATGTAGGCTCGAATAAGTCCAATTCAAGCATAAAATGCAACTTTTTCTATTTTATTTAAATTTAATGGAAATTAGAAGTGAGCGAAGAGTTATTAGTTAGAAGTACTGTTTTAAAGAAATATAAACCAAAGTATTAAAGGTGTGGACACAATTAAATAAATACTGGTTGATGGCTTAAAAGCAAAAAGTGCAAAACTTACATTCAATACCATAGAATGTAACGTAGGTTGAATTTCAAAGAAAGTTATCTTATAATGGACTAGCCACGAATATGTAATAGCTTTTTGTGAATATTTTTGCCGAACTTAGATTATTATTATTATTGCAGAAATACATATTACGTTCAGCCCGCAATAAAACAGTACTAAGAGAACCGAAAAGTAAAATATCGGCAAAATCAGGTTTTTCCTGTTCGTAGTGAAACACGTATCTTTTCGAATAGTTATTGCTTTCATTTAAATTACACAAGGAGTATAAACGTGTACTTATATAGCAATGAATGTATTTTATTGATTTACCAAATCTTTTTTATCCAAAGCTTTTTATATCTCTGATCGAAAACAGGGACGTATTAAAGGCATAGGTAGTCATCCAGACTGTGAGTCTTATATGATAAGTGTTTATTATGCTAAGAACTCATGTCCATTCGTTCAAAAATTAGAAAAACACCTTTCATTTTCTTCTGCGTGAGAAGACGCAACACTCTGCTTTAGAGCATAAATAAACAAAGATGGAAAACTGTGTTTATTGAAGTGTGGCCGAAGGAAAGTATTTCTCCCTGGTACTTGAAGGTATACTGGGTGGCATAGAACCGAGTAATAACAGTGAATAACATAAAGGTATTCTTTGAATTCAAAGTTTTTTATTTTCGAATAATATTAGTTGACAAATTTCAATACCTCACATTAAAAAACAAAAATGCAATAGTTTTAGTTTTAATTTAAATATTAGAAAGCAGGTAAAATAATCATCATTCTTTTGAAACTCTGTAAATTGAAAATGCACAATAAATACTCTAATTGAAAAACAGCATATTCAATTTAGTCTTATTTTAGTATTAATGCACATTTTCATACGTAATTCATATCTGAAAAGAAAAAAAATTGATAAGAAAAATGTTAAAACTTAAGGTTCTTAAAGATAAAGTGAATGAATAAACCAATGAATCGGCATGTTAGAAGCAAACCCTTGGACGAACATCGCATGAAACCTTCTGTAAAAAGACCATTGCTTAAGTATTGCAAAGACATTTTGCCATTGTAGTTTTCTCGGACATATTAGCTCTAATATGCACAATTTATTACACAATGTATCATATTTTTTAAATAATTTTCATGAAAACGTTTGAGTTAAAATGACAAAGTGTCCAAGTAGGAAGTGTCATAGCGGGCAAATTGTAAAATGTAAATAGAATGGAGTCGGATAAATGTAGAAAAAGTGGCGCTATTAAAAGGTTAAGTAATTGGTGTTGCATAATTATGCTGATCCTTGAGTTAAATTAAAACCATTTGAAAGAACGAACCAGTTAGTGCAGTTGCCACTAAAATTCAAATCATGTCAATTTTTTGAACTTTTAATTGGCGCTGCGAACAAACTACCCTCCACCTATTTCATGCACCGTGCATCGAACATTTCCAACCCCTTGAAATCGAGGTAAGGCCTTTTGCAGTACTTTGTGACTAGATTGCCTTCTAGCGGAAGACTTGTCTGGATAAGTTCTCTTGGCTGCTTTTATTGGACACTCACATTCGTCAATAGAGATAAATTCATATAAATCGCCACTGGTTTGATATATGTTATTGTTACACAAGCTTATGAAAAACATATACAGATACACAGATACTTAATTTTAAACTAACTATTGTTACATTCCAATATTCAAAAGTTTTACTCGAGATATTGAACACAATTATCAAAAATACTTGTACAAACATTGCAATATAACAAAGTAAATGTAAGACATTCTATGAAAAAGTCAATTGATCATCATAAACTTAATTTGCCAATACCCAATAAATTCAGAAGTACTTGAAATACTCTATTTCAACTATTTTATATAAAGGAGGAACCATAAGGAAAGAGGCTTACTTATCTCAACTTACACAAGGTGAATCAAAATGGACACGAGTCTTCTGAGAGTATTGTCTGAAGATATTTAGGAAATTCAGAAAAATGAAAATCAATTCCTTCAAGAAACTGAGATATTCATATCAATCTGCACCATAAATTTTGCAATCGCACTTGCAAATGATGTTTTTCTTAATAACGTTGCGAACATTAGTATTTTATACAATTATTTGGCAATTATTTATCAAAATCGTTCTTAACATGCTCCTTGCCATCTCCATAAAGGTATGATCTCAAGGTCTCAACAGAAGTAATAGGCGAAACTCAAAGGCAAATCGAAAAACATTTAATCGATTCTAAATCCTATTTTGTTATGTTTCACCAGACTCATATTATGCCAAATCATAATTCACCAACTAAAAAATATTGATTAATAGCATATTGAAGTTGAAGAATATTGAAGTTGAATTCAGGAACCAATATCCTCCAGAAAAAATCAAAATTTTTTAAAACACTTTTTTGTGAGATTTAAGTGTGCCCTAGCAACACCTTACAAGGAATAACGCTCATTTTAACTCTCCCAGCAAAGCTAGTCTTCCAGATGGTATCGTCCAAACACTCATGTTTTCTCTCTCTCATTATTTGAATTGTTTGTTATTTGAGTTGTATTTAACCAATGATTTCTGGATTGCCAACATATTTGAACTAAATGAAATTTTTGGCTTGAGTAATTTTCTCACAAAGCTGAATTGCATCAGACATGTATTTAAATAATTACTTTTTACTAATCATGAGAATTTGCTACAGCTTGGAAAAACATGTTTCCAAACTTTTATTAGTTTTCAAATTATTATCAAATAAGTTGCTAACCACAGGCATTAACATAAATAACATTAGTTTTTTAACAAATAATTTTATTGTATCAAATTATATATGGAACGACATGTTTTGAATTTTTCATTAAAAGTTAATCCACCGCGAAAGCTAATCCAAGCCACAGTACGCAAAGGGATGATACGATTACGTCGGGACAAGCTATGAATTCTTTAAATAAATAAAATGCAATTAAATCCTCCAACATGACTATTTCACATCAATTAACATACTTTTACAAACAATATTTCGAGTGGTTTTATAAATAATGGAAAATATTGTTTTCATAATAGGGCGACGTATTGGACTGAAACTACAAAATATTATTTTTGTGTTAACACACGGAAGTTATTTCAACGTTTGACGACGTGTCCCAAGACCTCAGCCTAAACAAGAAATAAGAATTTTATTATTCTGTTTAGCTCTATTGACACTGTTCCAGCGGCATAGCTGGAATAAAGCCCACTTGTATCCAAAAATACATTTCCGCTGCCAAATTATATAGATTATGGCACCATATTTTTCACTTTCGAGTGTAAAGCCTGTGTTCATTTTTATCTGCCCTCAAAAAAAAGGAAATAAAAAATGTTTTATCACCAGAGACTTCCGCTTTATAGGCTTTTAGCTCGCTGCTCTCGAGCTTAAATTACGCCTCCGTTTTACTTGTGATTAATTAAAGTGGAATTGTAATTCAGATCTAAATAGTCTCTTGATGCCTGAGCTGGAGAAATCGTATTTCGTAAGGAACATTTCATTTACTCAAACGGTGCGAGAGAAACTGCAGCATTGTCTTCCTGTGATAATCAGTGACACTGATTATTGTGTTGATACACTTGATGTGAGTAAATAGATCATTGGGATTTATGAATGACCGAGTGGCACAGATTATGTTGTGACGCCTAATAGGGGACGATTACCTGGGTAATTGATTTTATGAGCAGAGAAGCAGCTTGATGACCATCAGCAAATTTTCTAATGTTAAGTGAACCGTGTCTTCGAAACTTTTAATAACTCCACCTTTGGCTGGTACACTAATTACATTGACTCCCTTTGAATTTGTCACGAACTTTCTGCTCGGTTTCTTATTTTATTTTTAAATTTTGATTCGAAAATACGGAAGTAGAAATAGAAATGTCTGCGTCTCCGAGCATAAAAGCTCCAACTAACTATTGACGTATTGGTTTTGAGATACAATCTCCTCAGGATTTCTCTAGAGAAATGGATGTCCACTGTGGCGAAAAAGATCAAAACAACTAACACTAGACAGATAAGAAGAGACTAAAAACAGAATGCTCACCATTCATCTCATATAAGTAAATTAAAGTTTTAAAACATTCATACTAGACGGAATGTGATTAAATGCTTATTCATTTTTCAAGCTTAAGAATTGTTACTTTGAAATATTTTGCTAATATAGTTTCCATATGAATTTCAATAACTTTCAATCTTACTTAAGCTAGTCTCCTTAAAGGTGACAGGTATCGAAAACCGAAACTTTATTTGAATTTACATGTTCGATGTACGACCCATTTGGCAGTAACTCTGGACTCATGGCTTCGGATGCACGCTCAAACCAAGGCAGCGTCAATTTAGCAGCATACATTATGGATAAAAGTAAAGTGCTGCATTTTGCATTTATATGACTCACAAGACCGATATAAGGCTTGTTTCCGTTGATACATATTAAACGGTTTCGATAAATTTGAGAATGCAAACGTTATGGATCAACTTTACATAACAGGGTGTTTTATAAGTTATCATCACGGGCTATCTTTTGGAAACTTAAATTGTAGGTAGGATATGAGTTATCTTTAAAATGCCTTTAAGGGGGGCGTAAATTTCTTAAAAGTTGTAAACCGTATACGACCCAAATCATGTTTTATTTTTGTGTTTTACATTGTGTAAATGAGGCAGGTCCATTTGCACAAATTAAGTTACACATTTCTTGTGATGTTACTATCAAAATGTATTAAATTAGTAATGTTTTCCAAAGTCCTATGAATAGAGTATGAACAAACATTCCAGAAATTTCAGCAGCGCTTTGCATTCTCAGAGCCTCTAAAATGTTTAAAAATCGTGTCTCGAATTGGTTGAAAATATATAATTAGTTCTAAGATTCGTTTTTATGGAGCTATCGAAAACTATTATTGGGATTAACCTCCAAAATTTAATTCGCTCTTATTAGATTACTCTAGTCTCGCAAGAGCTATATTTCAATTAAAAAAATGTTAACGATTTCCGGAGCTTTTGGCGCAACAAAAGGCCTTAAAAATTTCTCATCGGAAACTTATCGCTAGTCAAAATATTAAAAGGCAAGCACAGAGATATTATCATTTAAAGTATAATTATTTCGAAATTATTTCGTTTTTAGAGTATTGTATTTATTTATACTATTTGTATTATTTAATATTTCACGGCAATTCAAGTTACACGACACAGAAGATTGCCGATAAATTATTTATTATTTTTATAAAAGAAAGTTTTCTTATTATTATTAATATAATATTATATTAATAATATCATTGGAGTTTGCTATTAAAGTAAATGCGACCTACCATAAAACAGAGTGACTTAAGCCTATGTTGCTTAAATTTTGCGGTTTCTTAAATATTAGGTGTTTTGTAAAAGGAAGGATATTTCTTTAAAACTGAAATTTTCAATATTCATTTAGAATTTTGAAACCAAATTCTTCCTGCGGTTACTAAGAGATTTAGTTTAGTGACAAATGAATCAAAATTAGACCAACACAACAGGCTTTTCCAAAATTGGGTTCACGCAATTGCACGATTTGAACGGTAACACCTTGCTCAATTTAAATCGAACACCCTATATTTGATGCCTCGGAGAAATGCACAATTTAATTGTCTATCGAATATATTTTAGATTTCCGTTTCTTGTACCAATCAGTCGATCCCCACAAGATTCAACACAAGATAACGTGGTCCAACTTTAGAGGTCAACGGTCCACTATAGACTACATTATAACCAATAAAGACATCCACTCAACGCAGATCCTGGATGTACGATCTCTTGCCTCTCCGGACATGGGAGGTGGACACAGACTGTTATGTAAGATGAGACTAGGAGTGCAACTAATCCGTAAAAAACCACCAGTAATCCGTGAAAATTCAACATAGAATCCTTCGACCACGACAACACCAAGGACTTATACAAATCACGTTTAAAGGAAATAATAACAACAAATCCAATGACAGCTGGGATACAATCGATACGGCGTGATTCAAAATCAAAATTAATTTCGTAACAGAGGTAGTACAAGCGATTGGCAAAATGAAGGTAAACGTGAACGCAAAAGCCAACAAACCATGGTTTTCTCCATAAATAAAAACCCTCGCCGCAGAGAAAACAGCAGCCTACGTCAAGTACCTCAGCAACAAAACAGATGAAGAACGTCAGCAATACGTCGCCGTAGGAAACAGAGCCAACGCTAAAATAACACAAATCAAAAAAGACTATTGCAAAAAGTTCTACATCGACATGCAACATTACCTGTACGGAGGACAACGGAGAATATAGAACCTCATTAGATCACGGAAGAAAGCAGTTAACGAACAAATCGTAGTCAATATTACCGCTGAGAAATGGACAAACCACCTCAAGAGTCTTGACAACACCGAACAACATGCAGATCTATGAACCATACCCAACAACATCGATAACTACATTATAAACAAAACAGAGATCAAAACAACAACCAACAAATTGAAGAACAGAAATGCTCAAATATGGAGGCGATGATAGAACTATCACACCTGTCAAGTATGATTATGTCCACAGGAGAAGTACCCCAGGAATGTAAATCTAGCATTACAATCCCTCTCCACCTGAAGGGAGAAAAGAAAGACCCAAGGAACTATAGAGGCATAAGCCTGCTCAACACCGCCGTGAAGCTGCTCACCAAAATAATAACCCAACACCTATCAAGTACAGTCAGCATCAACGTCAGCATTCATACTGCGACAAATCATCGAGACGTCCATAGAATGTAACAAACCTGCGTTCCTCTGCTTTGTTGACCTAACCCAAGCATTTGATAGAGTGCAACTAAAGGATGTCGTAAAGATCCTGCAAGAACGAGGATCCAACAATAATATAATTCAGGTAATAACAATACAACAGTACAAGAATACAGTCAGGCACCTCAGTCACAGAGGAAGTGAATATATCGATAGGTATCAGGCAGGGATGCTGGTAATGGACCGCATCATAAACCAGGTGAAAAATGTAGGACGAGCTTACAGATTGGGACAAACCGAATTCAAAATATTGTGCTATGCAGACGATGCGGTTCTCACAGCAGAAAATGAGAACAACCTGCAGCAAATTCTATTCGAGCTTAAGCCAGGCCGCAAAGAATTATAACATGAGCATTGTGTATTTCAACTTAATTCAAAAGAAATTCCTGGGTTCCAGTCAATATTATTGTTTATTAGTTAAAACATTTTACAAATACGTTTCGGTGTCTTCCTCAACCATCATCAGTTTGTCTAAAATTCACATTCACAGTCGTCATTAATTTAAACCAAAGCTCTGCTAAAATATACATACTAAAATACAAATTACAAACATATTAAAAAGTATATTAAAAACATAGGATCACAGGTGATGAGTCAGGACAATCATGTTCGGGAAAAGACTAGAATTTATTGTTTAGAGATTTAAATTTTACTTACATGTATGGCTGTTTCTACCTTCACGTTTGGCAAGCCATTGAAAAATCTTTACTTTGTTCAATATCGAGCGAGAGAATAAAAAACTGTTTATAATATTTGGCATTTTTCTTTGCATTCTGAGAATATTACTTTTACATTAAAAGAATGTTAACCTAGAATAAGAGAATTTTCATATTTGTTTTTTATTTAGATTAAGACTCCATGTATTAAACAAGGGCAGAAAGACCGATAGGTCGATAGCCTTTTTTAGAAATAAAGATGTTTACTACTACTACTACTACTTGGTCTGCATTTCTTCATTATACCACGTGTTCATATTTTATGTAGTTAGTTTAATTAGTGTATGTAGGTGTTCATTTAATTAATGTATGATATACAGAGCTAAGATTGTCTGTGTCTGATCTAAAATTCATTGCATTCTGACGTTTTATAATTTGTATCATTTCATGGATTCTTCTCTTATTATAATTGTCTTCATTTATTAATATTTTTGTGTTATCAAAATCAAATCTATCTAACATTTGTTGTGCATGTTGTGCTAATGCTATTCCATTTTCGTTAACCTTTCTTAAGCTATATTTATGTTCGTATATTCTTTTCTTTAAATATTGTCCTGTTTGACCTATGTATGCGTTGTCACAGTTCAAACAGTCAATCTTGTATATTACATTAGGTGTGTTTAACTTATCACTTTTAGGCTTAAATTTTGTGAAACATTCCTTTGCTAAGTTGTTTTTAGTTTTTTCTGCTATAGTAATATTATGCGGTTTTAAAATTTAATAAATAATAATAAACAATAATATTGACTGGAACCCAGGAATTTTTTTGAATTAAATGTCTACATAATACTATTTGGAAAAACAAGCACATGTCGATAACCAGCAAGGCCGGGATCCACAGAACAGCAGTGAGGCCCATCCTCACCTACAAAGCGGAAACGAGAGCAGACACCAACCGGACGAAAAGAGCACTTCGAACGACCGAAACGAGGGCCATAAGGGCGATCGCAGGCGTCACACTGAGGGACAGGCAGCGAAGCAATGAGATCCGTGAGCGATGCGATAGGATGCCAGATGTTGTTAGATGGTCACGAGGGAGAAGAAGATAGCGGAGAGAACATGTAAGAAACCGGACACGACCAGGCCCTTAGGAAGACCACAAAAAAGATGGGCTGACTCCTGGACTTCATCGTCACATGACATCGAATAAAAAATTGGCAAAAACAGGACGTAGTCCTATCAAAAGGAAGAACAAGTGTCTTGTACCATAATGGACTTGTACTATGAATAATGTCAGAAAAGGTATATTGTCATTGTCATGTCATTTCGCTATCGAAAACAATGGCGAAACTAGGTATTTTCCACCAGGGGATCACGAAAATTTAATTGAATAATGGGAGAAAAGGTAAATTGTCATTGTCATGTCATGGTAATGGGTAAATGTGATTCTTTAGATATCGAAAACAATTGCGAAGCCAAGTACTTTCCACCAGGGGATCAAGAAAACATTTTTATTAATTGCTATTTAGAATCTTAAGTTTTGGATAGTGCTTCCTCAGCTCGCTAAAATGTCTATATGTACTAAAACGGTAAAAAAATACATAGCAACTGTCTCGTACCTACAATCACTTCCAAGAAAATATTTATCTTTAGTAGTAGTAGTAGTAAACATCTTTATTTCTAAAAAAGGCTATCGACCTATCGGTCTTTCTGCCCTTGTTTAATACATGTAGTTTTAATCTAAATAAAAAACAAATATGAAAATTCTCTTACTAGGTTAACGATATTATTAAGTAAAATTTCAGTGGCAAGAAGAAATTATTTTATTGTCCAGTAGTCAGTTGCGTTTGTAAGTGTTCGAGTAGCGTTGATGTAGGGAAACGGAAGCGGGATTGTCTGGTTGGTCTAGTAAGACAAAGGGGATTCAGTATGGTCCAGTTGTAGGGGTTCTTTGTCCATTTTGTCAGTAGATGTATGAGTCGTTCCGAAATCTTTGTCATGTTTGTGCGTTCGTATAGTAGTTGGGTGGAGGGGTTGTGTAGTGGGTTTTGGGGGTGTCTTATTCGTGTTATTCGTCTTAGTGCAATTTGTTCTGTTGTTTTTATATAACGTTTTGTCCTTTCTGTTCCGTTGGTCATGAGTATATGTCCTTAGTCCAGCAAGGGTCTACAAATAGCTTTATATATTTTGGTGGCGGTGTTTGTGCTAATTCCTCTGTCTTTGTAGGTTAGTGATCGGAAGTGTTTTGTTCTCTTTATTGTTTCTGCCCTGATGTTTCGTATGTGTTTAGTGAATTTAAGTTTTGTGGTCAATTGTGATTCCAAGGTATTTTACGTCGTTTTTTGGTTGTGTCGTTTGGCCGTCTGCAGATATTGTAGGGGAGTCAGCGTTGAGTCTGTGGTTTGTGAGCAGAAGTTGGTTTTTTGACGCGTTTGGTGTTAGTCTCCATTTATAAAACCATGTCATTGTGTTGTTTGTTAGTGTTGGGAGTCTTTGAGCTGCTCTCTACAGCTGCTCTCTAGAGAGAGTAGTTTTGTCATGTACAATAAGTGCCGTGTCTTCTGCGTATTGTAATATGTATGCCGATCTGTCGATTTGATTTTTGTCTGGTAAGTTGTAATTGTGTATGTAATGGCAGTATATATTGTAGAGAAACGGTGAGAGCGGGGATCCTTGTTCAGGGAAAAAAGAAAATGACAGTGTTTTCTCAATTCGTACTTGTAGTTGTCTGTTTTCTAGTAAGTTCTTTATGGTGTGTAGTAGATATGTTGGTGTGTGTAGTTTGTATAGTTTGTATAGTAAGCCTCTATGCCAGACACTATCAAAAGCTTTGTTAATGTCCATAAACAGGCAAGCTGTCTTTCTGTCAGTTAGGTGGGTTGTTTGTATATTGTTAGTCAGAGTGAAGAGTGGGTGAATAGTCGAGTGCTGATGTTTGAATCCGAACTGATACGATGGTATGTACTTTCCAACCAGTTTTCCTAGTCGCTGCCATATTATGTACTCAAAAACCTTGCTAAGTACTGGTAGCAGTGTAATTGGTCTGTAATTGCTCGGTTGTGTATTGTCCAGTCCATTTTTGGGTATAGGGATTATTAAGCCGTTTTACCATGTTTTTGGAATTATGTTATTTCTGATGCAGTTGTTCAATTCAGTTAGGATCAGTTTGTGTATTTCTTAGAGTTAGGCTTTTCAGGAGTTTTGCCTTTATTTTATCTTTTCCCGGTGCTGTGTTTTTGATATCTGCTAGGGCTTCATCGTACTCTGTGTCTGCAATCAGTTTGTATGTATAGTTTGGTGAGCTATTGAAATAGTTCAAGGACCAGTCGTTGATCAAGTTCCAGTTGTCATTGTCGAAGTTAGGGTTTGTCGATATGCTGAAGGCCCTTTGATAGTATCTGGCGAACGCGTCAGCTTTCTCTTTGTCTGTGTACTGTTCTATTCCGTTTTGGTCAATTGTGTCAGTGGTGTTAGTTTTTTTGTATTGCGCTAGTTTCTTAATTTTTCGCCAGTATGTTTTGCCTTTGTCTTTTTGTATTTCTTTACATGTTTCTAGCCATTTGTCTTGTCGGTATTGTCCAATCAAAGTTTTAATGTTTCTGTTGAGTTGGTTCAGTGTCTTTTTTAGGTCGTTATTTTGAGTGTTTGTATATAGTCTGTACAGTTCTCTCTTTTCTTTTATGAGTCTCAGTATGAATTTGGGTAGTGTATGTCGGTAGAAAGTATTTTTTATTTCCGGGCTAAATTTTCCTATGGCTAGTGAAAGTTGTTGTATGGTTTCAATTGAAATGGGCTGTGCTTGCGATTGAATGTAGTCATGTATATGTTGTTTCACTTTGTCTATGTCAGTCTTTGTTAGGTTTAACTTTTTCTCTACAGGAGGTGTACTGGAGGTAGGTTGCGTATGTTGTAAGTATACGTTAAACGTAATAGCCAGGTGGTCGGATCCAAGTTCGCTGGTTAAGTTTATGTTGTTGATGGTGTTTGTTAAGTTTCTTGTGTGCAGTAGAACGTCTGATGTTGAGTCTGGGTTTGCGGGCATCAGAAAAGTTGGTGGGGTGTGCTGTTTTATAAAGTCCAAATTTTGTAGAAATCTTTTAAGCTGTTTCGTTTTGCTTTTGTTCAGATTAAAGTCGCCTATAATTATTGCACATTTATAGATGCTTGCTTTGGTCAATATGTTTCTTTCTAAGTTGGAGTGTGAGTGTATGTATGGGAGAAATATGTGTATCAGGTCATTTAGGTAGAGTATCGTAAAATGTATGCAGTCGTTCAGAGGGTGGTTGAGGGAAGGAGGATTTGCTCTTCCAAGTTTAAATGTTGGTTTTAGGAGAGCTGCGACCCCGCCCCTGGCATGATTCATGGTATTTCCATGCCTATAGATATACTGCCAATTTCTGTTCTGTTTCTGTTTTTTACTGTTAAGTCCGTTGATGTTGTATTTATCTTTATTTATCATGTAATTTCGTCATTGGGCATCATATGATACAAACTGTTTGTGGTCTACACATATTGAAAGTTTGGATGGGCGCAGCTTAAACGGCCCGAAAACTTCAAAAGCTCTATTCCTTGCAAACGGTTGAAAACAAACACAATATTCATAAGAAGAATTACTTCAATAGAGCATAGAAAAACTATGTCTTTTTAAATAATAAAATTTTTAAGGTTTGACCTCTTCAAGCAGCCGTAAAATTAAATAAAAATTGTCTTGGTAAATTTTTGAATTTTCAGAAGTTGCCGAAATTTTATTATTCCTAATGAATTATGAAAGAATAACAAAAAAGTAGTTTTAAATACTAATTGTCTCGAAACTCTAAGGTATTTGCAAAAAACTAAAACATAAATTTGGCGACAGTATTTTTTAATTGTTCTGGCAAATTAACTTACTCTCATTATCAATACCTAAATATCTGTTGAGTCGTGCCGAAACCATAACTGTAACTATTTTACTAATGGAACAACAAATTCGTCTCTTGCATCAGTTCATAAAAATTGACTGCTTCAACATTTTGCTTTTCATTTGACGTAGTTCATTTATTACGTGAGCTTTGTCCTCATGTATCCAAAATATAAAATAGATCTGCTCAGCATTCATTCCATAATGTTTTTGCAGTTTACAAGTATGACTTTAATGGAACTAGCTGGTATTAAGTGTGTATATAATTCCAACGGAGCTAAAAATACCCTTCAATGGAATATTTTTTTACGAGTATGAATGTTTGTTGCAGTACAGAACAGTTTTATGGCAAAATAAAATAGTTGGTGTAAAATGTGTTGTAGTGAAAGAACAATAGGAACGTTTTTAACTAATAGTTGATATGGAGTATTTTCCCACTTTCGAAATCATCAAGGATCCGGCAGGAATACCGAGAAAAATAACGCCAAAATGATGTTGCGTTCAGACGCAAAAGATGTCTGACTTTATACCAGTTTTATCGCTCTTATCGTGCTCAAAAAAGTGTATAAAAAACTTAACAAGAGATCAACGCAAATGGATTAAGAACCGGTGCCTTTATTGTTGATTCTGGCGCTATTTCTGTTTCGCACCAAGTCAGTGAAAGTATGATTTTCTGGTATGAAAGCACATAACTTTAACGCATCTTCCATCTAAGTGGCCGTCACGTATCGTGATAAAAGGTTCAACATGAAACTAATTTCTACTTCGATGGCAAATAACAATAGGCACTAATCGGATAATTCAGAGCAAATACATGTAAGGGGCTGCACGGAGAAAGTAACTTTTTATTGCGCCATTTTATTACCTGCTTTATTCGTTTTCACTTTTTCTAGGATTTCTCAAGACCGGCACGAAGGGAAGCGCCCAGGGGAATTTTGGTCTAATGGACCTTGTCGCAGGGTTGCATTGGCTCAGGGAAAACCTGCCGGCCTTTGGGGGCGACCCTGAACGAGTCACACTTATGGGCCACGGCACAGGGGCGGCCTTGGTCAACTTCATTGCTGTCTCGCCTGTTGCGAAAGGTAAGCGTTTGTTGCAGCAAACTTATTTATTTTCGAATGCGATCCTAATAAAAAGTTATTATCAAGTTTGTTGTGCATTTTGTACACAAACTAAACGGTGCCATCACGATTTGACCACTTTTGTATTGTTAATTTTATACCTATTTTGGTAACTAATATATTAATGTTCCGTTTTTTAAATATAGAACTTTTCATTTTTGTAAATATTATTACGACATTTATGAAACAACTCGCTAAAATTGTATATTAAGATTTTAGATATTTGCAGTTTTCTCTTTGCCAGTGTATTGTGGGTATAGCAACCCTGACGTTTTTTGATATGCCTTTTTTATTTAAGTTAGTTTGAGAATCTCGAAAGTCTATTTTCTGGAATGTGGACATAGTCGTTATCTGGCAAATTTGTAAGCCTTTCCCCAATCAAGAAGTGCGCAAGAGTTAATGGCTGAGTGTCGGAGAAGCAGAACTCATGGGACTTATAGGTCTGGAGTTCAGACAAGTTTCAATTTGCGCTAATACCGCAATCAATTCTTCATATGATAAAATATTACCAGAAATTACCCTCTTCAGATGATTTTAAGTTGATTTAACGCCTGCTTCCCAAAGTCCTCCAAACTCCGGAGCTCTAGGAGGAAGGAAATATCACCTGATACCGTTTATACTAAGTTTGGATGTCGCTATGATTTATTCTCAACATTTTGTGAATCTCATTTTGAGCCCCTATAAAATTAGTACCATGATCAAAAATTGTATCAGAACTCAAACCATGTCTCGAGTAAAAACGTCGTAATGCGGCCAGAAACGTGTTCGTAGACAAATCACCAAAAAGTTCGAGATACATTGCCCGAGTTGAGAAATAAAATAAAATAAAAAAGCATACCCATGCGTTTACCGCTTTGTAGTTAATTGTTGACTTGTCCGTTATCATTATAGCACCCATGTAATCTACTCCAGTGACAAGGAATGGTGGGCCAGGAGTTTAACGTTCCTTTGGTAAGTTGCCCATTAGATATTCAATTTTTGAAGGATTGAATCTCAAAAATCGCGAACTTTCCCTTACAACTTTCCTTACTAGATTGCGACCAGAAAGTGGCCAAAAACGCTCTCTTAGTGACGCTAAGAGGTGCTAAGCACCAGCATGAAGCAAACGGTGATGCTCATGTTTGATAATTAGTAATGTCTCTCTCTCTAATTTATGCTTACCGGAGATAATTGCGGGATACTTATTTTCCTCAGAAAAGGTGGAGCGTATCAATCTACCACCAACGCGATGCCCTGTGCATCTATAAAAGGGTTAAGACTCATCAATTTACTTTTGATAGAAATAGCCTTATTTTTAACTAAGTAAGATATATCCTCGCTAAACTGACCATGCTGTTATCCTGTGCACACCTTACCAATTGAAGTAAACTGGACTTCAACTCAGTCACTTGTAAAGGACCAAATTGTCTTAAAGAAGGCTTCTCTTTGCAATTATTAATGAAACATTGCACATATCCGACAACTCTTTGTAACTTAGTTACAGTTGAGAACATCTTTAAAATATCTGAGCTGCTGATGACCGCCGCCAGATTAACAACCTTTGCTTTACGTTTTTCCGGCAAATCATTAGCTTCTAGAAGAGGAAGTGCTTTAGGCCAAAAATCAAATGGCTGGACCAACCACGTAGGACCCTTCCACCATAAACTATTACTAATTAAACTGTCAGGGATAGCCCCACGGGATAAAAGGTATTCGAGATTTTCTTTACTCGATTCATAGTTCCAATCCTTTGGATCTGTTATCGATTAAATTTGCGCGATTCTGTTTGCAACAAATATTTTTAATTCGTGCGATTGAGATATTATCCACGCCAACACAATAGTTGAATCACTCCAGTCGAAAATTTTATCAAAAGAAATGTTTAAAGACCCAATGACCTTTTGATAAAGGTCGACAAGAAGAAGTGGTGCGCATAATTCCAATCTAGGAATGGTTGTAGTTTTTATTGGAGATTATTTATAAGAGAGAAACATAACGAAGTCCCTCGCCATTAACTGACCGCAAATAAATGCAAGCTCCATATCCTACTTCACTCGCATCAGCAAAACCATGTAGCCCAACTAAAACGTGTTTTGATACAATAATTCTTCTGGAAACCTCCAAATCATTGAGATCACCCAGCTGGCTACAAAATTCCCTACAGTCTGCCAGAATATCTAAAGGAATCAATTCATCCCAACCTATTTGGCGTTGAAACAAGTGGGTTTTTCGGGTTTTTAGGCCGTCGTTCGGTAGAATTTCTTCTTGACGTTTCGCAAGCACGTATGGCTTGCATCTTCAGAAGTGGTTTGCTTGAACGCTTACACTGTTCTGATGCGATTCCTCGGGCGCAGTCCGTATTTATGCACCGGTCGCGATGACGTGGTTTGTGATGACGTGGCCTGTGTCATCGGAGCTTGCGCATTCTGTTGGCTGTTGCTATCCTCCGGTGTACAGGATTCTCTCTCCTGTCCTGAGCTGTTGCTTTTTCTTGCTGTTTTTGCGTTGGTGAGTGCTGGAAACCATATCCTGTTCAGCGCCATTGTCTCTTCTTTTCTGTTGAAATTGTCGTCGTGTTTGTAGATTTCAATGGCTTCTCGTATTAGTCGGGGGCGATACCCTGTTGTCGTGGCCAGGACCTGTGCGTCTCCGAAATAGATGTTGTGTGTTCCATCGCTGAGGGCATGTTCCGCCACTGCCGACTTCTCCACATGTCCAAGTTTGCAATTCCGTCGATGTTCTTCCAATCTTGTCGCAACCGATCTCTTAGTAGTTCCTATGTAGACGCTTCCACAGCAGCAGGGAATTCCGAGCAGGGAATTCGGTAGATTCCCGCAGTTGCTAGGTGAGATCTTTTGTCTTTAACGGACCCTAGACATTCTCGGATCTTTGTTGTGGGCTTGTAGACCGTTCTTATGTTGTGTTTCCTCAAGAGCCTCCCAATTCTGTCCGTAACCCTGGGAACATAGGGCAGGAAAGCTTTGAGAGTGGACTCACTTTTTTCAGCACGTCCCACTCCTACAGCTTTTTTGATGTCCAACTGGGAATATCCGTTCTGAAGAAAAGCTTTTTCCAAGTGCTGTAGTTCCGTTGTTAGATGTTGTGGTCCACATATTTTTCTGGCTCTATCCGTGAGAGTCTTAATGATTCCCTGCTTCTGACTCGGATGGTGGTTAGATAGCTTGTGAAGATATCTGTCTGTGTGGGTAGCTTTTCGATATACCTTGTGGTCCAAACGAGTCCCCTGCCTAGACACCAAAACATCCAGGAAGGCCAGTTGGTGGTTTTGTTCAACTTCCATGGTGAATTGGATATCTGGGTGCTATTTGTTTAGATGGTCGAGGAACATGTCCAGGTTTTTGCGTCCATGCCTCCATAGCACGAACGTGTCATCGACATATCGATACCAGATCGTTGGTTTAAGGGCTGCGGTGCTCAACGCTGCTTCCTCAAACTTCTCCATGAATAGATTCGCCACCACCGGACTGAGTGGGCTTCCCATGGCTACTCCTGCCTTTTGCTCGTAGTAATCTCCATTCCACAGGAAGTAGCTGCCCTTTAGACAAGCCTTGAACAGATTTGTTGTACTCTCTTCGAATTGCCACTAATCCTATTATATATAGCGTAATGCAACAAAATGCAATGCTGACTGGAACAAGATCGACGCCATCTCCTATAGCAGCATGCAAGGAGAACTGGACAGAGCCACGAAGAGGCAAAAGAAGAAATTTGAAAAATTGGAAGCCAAATCTAGAGGATCAACCCAAACGACGTCAGGCCTGGACCCAGCACGAACTGTGGTGAACCTTAGCAGTCACTCACTAACGCCTGCGGAGCAATCCGTCTTAGCCAAGGGAGGAAACTTTGCTATTCCAGCCCGAGAACGATACCAATAGAGGAAATTATCGCGAACACCGAAACAGCATTGCAAGAGCTCCCAGAACAAACGGCAAATGAAATACGTCTGGAAACTACCCAAATCCTAAGAAGAGCGAAACCACCACCAAGCAATTTAAGCAGAGAAGAACAACATGCCCTCAAGGAAATACGAACGAACACAAGCATTGTCGTCCTGCCAGCTGACAAAGGAAACGCTACAGTCGTCATGAACAGAGAGCAGTACGAGCAGAAAATCCAAAACTTATTGGACCCAGTCACTTATACGAAGCTCAAAAAATACCCGACTCAAGCCAAGCTCAGAAACATCAACCGCCTGATAAAAATATCCTCAATAGACGAGCACACCCGGAAGAGGATTATTAGGTCAGAAGCCCTCCCCCCGCGTTTGTATGGATTACCGAAGATTCACAAGGACGGAATACCACTAAGACCAATCGTCAGTGCCCCGGGATCACCAACTTACGATATAGCAAAATATCTATCCTCTCTTCTGCAGCCACACTTGGGGTCCACGGAAACATATATCAAGGATTCCAAACATTTCATTGAGAAGATCCAAGGCCTCAGACTGGAACCTGCTGGTCAGCTTCGATGTTGTATCTCTATTCACAAAGGTACCCTTGGACGAATCAATAGGATTAGTGGCGGAGCTATTCGAAGAGAGTACAACAAATCTGTTCAAGGCTTGTCTAAAGGGCAGCTACTTCCTGTGGAATGGAGATTACTACGAGCAAAAGGCAGGAGTAGCCATGGGAAGCCCACTCAGTCCGGTGGTGGCGAATCTATTCGTGGAGAAGTTTGAGGAAGCAGCGTTGAGCACCGCAGCCCTTAAACCAACGATCTGGTACCGATATGTCGATGACACGTTCGTGCTATGGAGGCATGGACGCAAAAACCTGGACATGTTCCTCGACCATCTAAACAAACAGCACCCAGACATCCAATTCACCATGGAAGTTGAACAAAACCACCAACTGGCCTTCCTGGATGTTTTGATGTCTAGGCAGGGGACTCGTTTGGACCACAAGGTATATCGAAAAGCCACCCACACAGACAGATATCTTCACAAGCTATCTAACCACCATCCGAGTCAGAAGCAGGGAATCATTAAGACTCTTACGGATAGAGCCAGAAAAATATGTGGACCACAACATCTAACAACGGAACTACAGCACTTGGAAAAAGCTTTTCTTCAGAACGGATATTCCCAGTTGGACATCAAAAAAGCTGTAGGAGTGGGATGTGCTGAAAAAAGTGAGTCCACTCTGAAAGCTTTCCTGCCCTATGTTCCCAGGGTTACGGACAGAATTGGGAGGCTCTTGAGGAAACACAACATAAGAACGGTCTACAAGCCCACAACAAAGATCCGAGAATGTCTAGGGTCCGTTAAAGACAAAAGACCTAACCTAGCAACTGCGGGAATCTACCGAATTCCCTGCTCCTGTGGAAGCGTCTACATAGGAACTACTAAGAGATCGGTTGCGACAAGATTGGAAGAACATCGAAGGAATTGCAAACTTGGACATGTGGAGAAGTCGGCAGTGGCGGAACATGCCCTCAGCGATGGAACACACAACATCTATTTCGGAGAGGCACAGGTCCTGGCCACGACAACAGGGTATCGCCCCCGACTAATACGAGAAGCCATTGAAATCTACAAACACGACGACAATTTCAACAGAAAAGAAGAGACAATGGCGCTGAACAGAATATGGTTTCCAGCACTCACCAACGCAAAAACAGCAAAAAAAAGCAACAGCTCAGGACAGGAGAGAGAATCCTGTACACCGGAGGATAGCAACAGCCAACAGAATGCGCAAGCTCCGATGACACAGGCCACGTCATCACAAACCACGTCATCGCGACCGGTGCATAAATACGGACTGCGCCCGAGGATCGCATCAGAACAGTGTAAGCGTTCAAGTAAACCACTTCTGAAGATGCAAGCCACACGTGCTTGCGAAACGTTAAGAAGAAATTCTACCGAACGACGGCCTAAAAACCCGAAAAACCCACTTGCTTCAAGGAATGGCCCCGAAAGTCTATCTCTATTTGGCATTGCCAAAGTTTTTGAATTATTATCTTTACCAGCATGACAACAGGCGCAAGTAGGCCTAGTGGATCGAAAATGTGCGCAATACAAGACAAAATCGTTCTCTTTGTGAATCTTTGAGATAATTGCATATTTATTGAATATTTCAAAGTGGCATTAGCTGTATCCCAATAGAGACCCAGTGTCTTATTACTTGATGATTCCCCAAGGTGGACCCTCGGATCAGGAGTACTCTCTACTGCAGACAACTTGAGAATTGCAGACTGGCACTTGAGACTTGTTGCTTTATATTAAGTACTTCCTGGACAGTACTACCGCCAGTACAAATATCGTCCACATAGAAGTCCTCTGCAATGATTCTACTTATATAGGGTTTTCCTGACTACATCTAACAGACAATTCCTTTAAGCATCTGGTTGCCAAATAAGAAGCAGAATTATTTTAGATTTTATTAGATTAAGACTACATGTATTAAACAAGGGCAGAAAGACCGATAGGTCGATAGCCTTTTTTTTTAGAATTAAAGATGTTTACTACTACTAAGAAGCAGGGGCTGTTCCATATGTTACAGTCTTCAGCATATAAGGCTGAATGTCAAGGAATAGATTTGGTGGCCATATGATGATTTGTCCATGATGAGTCCATTGATTTTCACGTATATATTTATACTTTACGGTACTATTTAGCAATGTCACCTGTCAGCATGATCTCATGTTTTCTGGCTCTAAGCATAATAGAGAACAGATCTTGCTGAACAGTGGGTCCAACCGTCAAAATATCATTCAACGAATAACCTGTAGAAGATTTACTTGACCCGTCAAACATCACTCTCAATCTGGTTGTTGCACTAGTGTTATTGATAACGTTATTGATATCACCATGATGCGGAAGAAAATTTGTAGGGTTATTTTCTAACGTTTCAAAGTTGGTCTTTTTCATATGGGCATAGTGCTTCATATTCTTCTAGGAATTCATAATATAATAATCAGACTTAAGTGCCATGGAATTATTTTTGCTTGCTTTCCTTAAACAAACCTTAGACAACACCTCGACGGTCCAGACGCCATTATTAGCTCACCATTTATATTTTAGTATCCAGTAAGCAAAAGTGACTAACCAGTGATCTAACTTTTCAAACGCAATTACAAAAGTTACAGTTTGCTGGTGACCGTAGTTCTAATTTGTATAAAATGTTCTATTAGTGTTACGGTGATTGGTCGATACATTGCGGAAGTAATGTTTTTCATGGGCATACGTTTTCGCTATATTTAAATCATCATCAGGGCATGATCTTTGTGCTTCATTGCGTGGCTAAGAGCATGTTGCAAAAATAGGAAATGTTTCTTTTCCTTTCCCTTTTCATCTTGTTATTCTCCTTCAAGAAAAGCGAACTAAAACAAAATTGTCTCTGTATATTATTATAATGATAATATGTTTATTAATATTGTTTAATCGTTTTGTAATAGCTGGCTCAAACTAGTACCATTTCTTTAACCCGCACGTGTTTTGGTTAAAGGATGGTTGGAATAAAACTCGATATCGACTGCTTCGTGTGGACTGTATTGAATATCTCCCTTTACATTCAACCGTTACCAGTTATATCACCCCCGTTTGTCAAATGTCATTTCTACTGTCGTGGCACTGTTGCCAACCGATATATATATACATGTTACATAAGTAAATCTAACATAACTCCCCCTTTTGAAGGGTACCTTTAAAACGGCAATATCTTAAATATTTATGACGAGTTAACTAACTGAATAACAGATTTACACAAATCACTAGTCGGTTTCATCCTGTAGAGGTAATGGATGTAGGTGGCGTAGGGACCTGAGGACTCGTCCCCTTGCAGTCGTAATCTCCGCAGTTCTAGGCACACCATCTTGGCTCGGCATCAATTTGGATATGCGTCCAATAGGCCATCTATAGGGCGGCTGCTTGTCGTTCCGAAGTAGCACTAAGGTCCCATTGGAAATATTGGTCGGAGCTTCCTTCCATTTGTATTGGGTGTGCAATTGGCTGATATACTGCTTCGAAAATGGTGCCCCGAATTGTTGGCACAGCTGCTGGACATGTTGAAGTCGTGGAAGTCTGTTTGGCTTAATATCGTGTAAGTCATATTCCGGAACGTGTTGCAGAGATCGACCAATAAGGAAGTGAGATGGGGTTATCGGGCTGAGATCGTTAGGATTAGTAGACATAGAATATAAAGGTCTAGAATTAAGTATGCCTTCCGTTTGAATTACTATTGTATTAAATTCTTCAAACGTTACGTTTTGGTTGATCAGAACACGCTTCAAGTGATGTTTCGCGCTTTTGACAGCTGCTTCCCACAGACCTCCAAAGTTTGGAGTATAAGGAGGAATAAATTTCCATTCTATATTGAATTGATTCGTAAAATTGGTCACTGCCGTTTGAGTATTGTTTAAAAAATGTCCTAAGTCTTTTAACTCATTACTGGCGCCCAGGAATGTAGTTCCATTATCGGAATATATTTTGCGCGGCATTCCTCGTCTAGCGGTAAATCGTTTGAGGCAGGCAATGAAGCTATCAGTGGTTAAGCTAGAGACAACCTCTAAATGAACTGCTTTGACGCAAAAACAAACAAATACGGCCAGATAACATTTTGTTAATTTGGCGCCTCTTCCTGTTTTATTAAGAATAAAAAATGGGCCTGCGTAATCAATTCCAGTTATTTCAAAAGGCAAACTTCGTTTAATTCTGTCGTTTGGAAGACTCGCCATTGGATAAGCACAAGGAATGGGCTTAAACTTAAAACAAGTTAAGCAATTCCTAGTAATTTTTTTTGCTAAATTGAGTCCTCCGATTGGCCAATAAAATTGCCTTATACATGCTAACAGGAGTTGAGGGCCTGGATGTAGCAAAGCTTTATGTTTGTTTTCAAAAACTAAATGAGTAAATGGGTGTTTATTATGCAACAGAATTGGATGCTTTGTCGTATATGGTAGGTTGGAAAGATTTAATCTTCCTCCAACGCGCATTACACCATCGCCGTCCAGAAATGGAGTGACAGACGAAAGTTTATGTTTTTTGTCTAGGATCTTATTTTTCTGTAATAGAGACATTTCGACCGGAAAGCATTCTTGCTGACACACTTTGATTAACGCTGTCTTCGCTTTGTTCAACTCAAGTACAGACATAGGCCCCACTAGTAAATCTTCTTTCAAAATCCTACGTTTCAAATTTACACAGAAACGAAAACATAAAGCTACCACTTTTAGCAACTTCGGAAAACTTGAAAACTTTGTAAAAAGTGAAGAATAGGATTTTTCCGAAGATAACATAATTATGCTCTTCTTCTTGAGTGCTGGTAAAGAATCGAGCTCGATATTAAAGGTGTGAACAGGCCAACTACTTTGATGTAGCTTTAAGAAACTAGGACCCTCCCACCAGAGAGAATGATTTAATAGCAAATCGGGATTGATTCCTCTCGAAGCAATATCTGCAGGATTTTCCTTGGAGTTTACGTACCTCCATTCATACTGACTTGCTAATGACTGAATTTTGGATACCCGATTTGCTACAAATATTTGTAACAAATGGGGCTCCGTCTTAATCCAACTCAGCGCTACTTGGGAATCGGACCACATTATAATTGGGACAGTAGTAGATAATGCTTGTTTTACCATTTCTACTAGTTGAGATCCCAATAGACTAGCACATAACTCAAGTTTTGGTATCGTAATTGTTTTCAAAGGCGCCACTTTGCTTTTTGAACATAACAAGAAAACTTTAAAATTGCCTTGCTCATCTTGACTTCGTAAATAAATAGCTGACGCATATGCGTCTTTTGAGGCGTCACAAAAACAATGAATCTCTACCAAGGAATAGCCTTTTGGGACAACATTTCTTGGAAGATTAATTTGGTTCAGATTTGCTAGACGACTTTGAAATTGAAGATATTGTGTCTCTAAATCATTAGGAATGGAGCTATCCCATGATATTCGAAGACTCCACAATCGTTGGATTATAATTTTGGAGACAATAATGACTGGACTTAAAAGACCTAAAGGGTCATAAATCTGAGCAATAGTAGAGAGTATATGCCGCTTGGTAATAGTACTTGGATTACATTTGAAAATTGTTTAATATTATAAGTTAACTTGTCAGCAGTTGTATGCCACTGTATTCCTAAGGTCTTGCAACTATCATTTTTACCAAGGTTCAGAACTGAGTTCGAAATTGTTAAATTATCAAACCCTTCAATAACACTAGGATTATTAGAAACCCATTTTCTCAATATGAACTTACCAGTTTCTAAAATCTTATAAACTGTTTCGCATCTATTTTTTAGTTCTCTTACATCGTTTGACCCGGTTAGTAAATCGTCGACATAGAAATCGTTTAATATAGTGTTACAAGACTCAGGAAATCGAGAAGAATTGTCATGAGCTAATGTTTGGAGACACTTAATTGCCAAGTAAGGGGCTGACGTTGTGCCATATGATACGGTATTTAATTGATAAACCGAGAAATCATTACTAGGATCATCGCGCCATAAAATTTGTTGTAACGATCTTTGATCTGGATTCATTACAATACACCGATACATTTTGGAAACATCGGCTGAAACGACATAATGGTAAACTCTGAATCGAAGTAAAATGTCTATAATATCGTTTTGGAGTTTAGGTCCGACAAATTGAAGATCGTTGAGAGACCATCCCGTAGATGTAGGGCAACTACCATCAAACACTGTTCTCAATTTTGTAGTAACGTTATGTTCTTTAATAATACCATGATGGGGTAAGAAAAATGAAATAGACGTAGGGTCTTGAACTGGAGTCGAAACTTTGGTCATATGGCCTAACTCAATATATTCTTGAATAAATTGAAAATATAGCTTTTTAAAGTTAGGATCGACAAATTTTCTCTCTAAGCTCTTAAACCTTTGAATAGCATTATTTTTGGAATTCCCTAATAAACTTGGAGAATGTTTTAATGGGAATTTGACAACGAACTGGCCTAACTCATTTCTGTACGTATGCTGCTTAAATTGTTTTTCACATTCCTCATCGTCTTTGCTTATGATCGATGAAATTTGAACTTCTTCGAGTTCCCAAAATTTTTTAAGCTGGTCATCTTCAGGAATGTGTATTTTAGAAAAATTGCAAATCGTAGTGTTTGTTGGCTTAATAGGGCAAAAACCTCCCACAACATATCCAAATTTTGTGTTTTGCAACGTTGGAAGATATTTACCTAATTGAATTTGTCCTACCAAGATCAAATCCCAAAATAAACTTGCACCGATTAATAAATCAATACTTCTTGCATTATAAAATTCGGGGTCAGCTAGCTTAATTTGACTGGGTAATTGTAAATCTGGAATACGAATTGATGATGACGGAATATCGTTTGCAATAGTAGGAGTCACAAAACACGACATAGTAGTGCTAAAATCGGAATTATGAGAATATATGGAAACGTTGCACTTTCGATTTAGTTCAGAAACAACCTGATTAATTCCAATCAATGACATATTAGTTGCCGTAGATTTAAGTTTTAATTGAAGATAAAATTGTTCAGTAATCAAATTGGACTGGGCACCACAATCAAGTAAGGCCCTACACAAATGAAAATTACCTTCCACATCTTTAACTTTGCACATTACAGTAGACAAAAGAACCTGATTTGAAATCGAAGCTGATTGTTTAACCACCATGCTTAAGTTCGTCACTGCATTTGTTCCCATAGAACTATTTAACCTATCTTGATGTAATAAGGTGTTATGTTTAACTACTTTACATATTTTACATGGGGGCAAAAAACATTTATCAACAAAATGTCCCGTACGTAAACAATTGAGGCACAAATTGAGGTTTTTAACTTGTTCCAATCTATCAGCAACCGACAATGCCATAAACTTGTCACACTTATAAATGGTATGATTATTCTTGCAAAAGTTGCATTTAATTGTATTGCTTGATGTGTGTGCTAGGAGATTCATTTGAAAGTTATTGTTTTGTTTATGAAATTGTCTTGGTTGGTGATTCGATGAGATGTTTAACTTACTTGGAAAAGCTTTTTCCAAAGATTGCAATAAATCTACCTTGTTTTTAAGAAAATCTACAAATTCTTCCAGTGTTGGTAACTCTGACTTGTATTCAAGTTCTTTCCATTTTCTTAAACTCGTTTTATCGAGCTTACCCGACAATAAATGAATAATCAAAGAATTATATAAATCTTGCGGATTTAATTGTATTCCATCAATCGCGGGTGACATGTTTAGTTACCTGGTCCAGCATTTGACTGAATTGACTAAAGTTCTCTTTATTGATATGTGGCACATTTATAAGCTGTTGATAACGAATGTCTAAAAGAAATTGCTTTTTACCAAATTTACTTTCCAAAATTTGCCATGCTGTTGCGAAAGGATTGCTTACGGTGTCCAGTCCTTCAATCAGCCTGGCTGCATAACCCTCAAGTGAAGCTTTGAGAAATTGGAACTTTTGTACATTTGATAAAGCTGAATTGCTTGAAATAATTGACGAAAAATTTAGTTTAAATGAAAGCCAGTGCTCAAAACTGCCCGAAAATGTAGGCAACTTCATTTTTGGCAATAAAATATTCTGCAAAGAGTCACCTGGATTCATGGATGCATTGGAATGCACTGGATTTGTCATATCTGCTTGAATAGACTGCAAATACTGAGTTAAAAAACCTTGGACATTGTAGTATTTATTTTCGAACTCCTCTCTCTCTTTATAGTGTATTTGGAGGTCTCTTTCGTCACAACTCGATTCAATTACTGACTGAATAGCATCAAAATCTGCCATTAAACTCATGCTGTTCTTAAATCGCAGCTCAACATTATTGAGAGCCGGTTTTTGATCATCGGGAGAAGTCTTTAATAATTGGATAAACTTATCAACCAACGTTAGTTTTTGTTTAATAGAACCACGACTTCTAATTAATTGTTTAATTTGTTGCAAATCAATTGCCCCATCTGAGTTTTCCATCTCAATGAGGATATTTACTTGATAAAATAGTTAAAATAGGTAGAAGTGTGAAATAGAAATGATTACCACGTGGCTATTGGCCTGTTGGCGTTAAAAATTGTACACAAAAATATAAAATTGTGAAGAAAACCGTGTATGATATTAAGCACCGATAGTGTAAAATATTCAAAATGGCATGTGAAAACTTCTAGAGTACTTTATATCTATGCCTAATAGAGGCAAAATAGGATAATAGAAAATGGAGTACTTACTGGCTTCACTCTTACAACTTGCACCAGGAAATAGAGCTTTTTTTTTTTACGATATCTGGTTCGAATGGACCAAATTGTTTAATCGTTTTGTAATAGCTGGCTCAAACTAGTACCATTTCTTTAACCCGCACGTGTTTTGGTTAAAGGATGGTTGGAATAAAACTCGATATCGACTGCTTCGTGTGGACTGTATTGAATATCTCCCTTTACATTCAACCGTTACCAGTTATATCACCCCCGTTTGTCAAATGTCATTTCTACTGTCGTGGCACTGTTGCCAACCGATATATATATACATGTTACATAAGTAAATCTAACAAATATAATAAATGATAAATAATAATATTGTTACTGGAAGAAGTAGGTGTGTGCCGACTGCATGAAATTCAATCAAACAAGTTTTTTGTAATGTGTATGTAATACAATTAAGGCCGCTAAAAACAGTATGATGATTACGTAATTGTAGAAAGCGCTTGACCTTAATTGTATTACATACACACTTCATTACAAAAAACTTGTTTGCTTGAAGAATTTTATTATTTTATTAAAAATGTAGTCCAAATGTATCGCTAATAATAAACTAATAATATACACCAACAGCGTTTTGTTTGTTTTTTAATGGAACCGGAAAAGATGGAAAGAGAAAGAAAAATAAAAATGTCTCCTTTTCTTGACACCATCGCTCCGCTTGTGGTAACTCATGACCAGGAAGCACTAGATTCATGGCCGGATGATGGCTCCAATTTAAGTAAAACGTAAGCCCAGGAAAAATATTGTTTTCTTCCGCAATCTATCGGCTGATATACGTATATTGTACCCAGCACTGATAGAACATATTATGCAAATATACACTTTTTTACTTTCTTTATACGCTCTGCATGGTACAAATATCTGAGATCACTCGAATATAGTTAAGGCAGAAGGTTATTTTCCCATTTTAAATATAAGTCAATAAAATGTTTGATTTGATTTTCTGACTTTGAACCTTTACATGAAACGTTTTTCAATTGTTTGTAGGCAAGGTGAAAGAAACATCAAATGAAAATCGGGATTGCCTGAAATGAGCCACGAAATTTAAACCAATTTATTTGTAGTTCAAAATTGTGGAATCGAACCCAAAGATATGGCGCAATGTCCTTAGTTCTATAAATGCGCCACTGTTCCATTAAACAGAATTAATACATTTTATAACTGCGTTCCTTATCTTCAACGCAGAGCATACAGTAACCCATTCAGGCAATATCAAGTTTTATTTGATTCCGTAATGGGGACACTCATTTTATTCAACGCCGCCAGTGCGACTTATTTGCGCTTCTTATTCATGCCAAATAATTCACTAAGTGACTTCTGATTTGGCTCAAGACTTACTAAAAGGTCTCTGCTCTAGTTATTGCGATCTCGAACGTTTCTCTTTACGTACTTCCTTGCTATTCTAACGGCTCTTTCCGGGATTTTCCAACTCTCCAGGCATAGTCTCTTGATATGGAAGTGAATTCAATTAGTAGTTTCATGCTGAAGGACAATTTGGATGAAGCAGTTATCAAAATTTAATATCTACAACACATTTTAGAACTGATAAATGAATACATTTACTTGTACATTAGATAAGACTATCTAGTGGCTATTTGGTGTTTACTGCTCAATTGAATAAATTTTTCAATACCAAATAACCAAATTTATCTTCTATTGAATCTAAAAGTTCAGTAAAGGTATTTTATCTCAAAATGTCATATTTGAAAAAGTTATTGAAACTCCTTCGTATTTTACTCTAACACATGTCATTAGGACTTGGGAGTATAATGAGTTTGTTGATCATTTTTCTAGTTTTCCATAAAGGAGCTACTAGAACGAAGAAATTCAGAAGGAATAAAAAATATTTATTTTTGTTTCATAGAAACGAACGCTCTTCAGAATAATAGTTGCACTTTCACTTTGTTAAATGACCATCAAACTAAATGAGCTTATCCTTTGCTCCTTCGTGGATTGATTTGAAATAATGACATGCAAATGTTCTTATTGAAAATCGAGCATAATTTAGCAAATCCATCCCCATAGTTTTATCAATTCTCTAATATCCTAGTAACGGGATGCATTCTAATAAATGAAATAAATCTTTATAATTTGAACGTTTGGGCCGAAATATATCCCCAAGAGATCGACACTCGGAGATTTCATTAACGAATTAAGGTTCACGTTTTGTTGAGCCGGGTTTACGATTATAATTTATAGCCAAATAGGTTGAATTCTGAATGGGTTCATAACGTTCTTAGTAGTAATTAAAGTCAATTCAGTGATACTATCTCAAAAAGGTCAATAATTTAATTGGACATCGTTTATTTCATCATTCCAAACGCTATAAAGTTATGGAACATTTCTGCTATTCTGACTTTACATCATTGCTTACGGGGTAAATTTGGGAAACATGAAACAATTTTAGTAATTGATTTTTTAACTCTTAAGTCTCAAAGCTTTTTCGGGCATTTTTTGAAAATAATATACCAAACATAAAAGCTCAAATTCTTTATTAGTTTAAATTTTTCCGTCAACTACTTATTTTTAATACCAAATCCAGTTTAAGAAATTATTTTATTGAAAGATTTATATAGAAAATGTGTATTTTACGTGACTTCAGTAGGTTTATGTTTTGAAATACGGTCCCCTGCGTTTATTTCGCTTTGAGTAGTTTTCTTCTTCTTCTTCTTCTTCCGTTTTCTAAGGCATCTGCCTTGTTCTCTGCTTTCTTAGAGTTGTATCTGGGATGATGCATTCCACCTTTCATGCCAACGAATGGGTGGACGTCCAGGTGGTGTGCTAGATCTTGGGAGACCATCTCTTGCAATCTTCGGCAATCTGTTGTCGTTCACCCGTTCAACATGATTTCTCCATTCGCGACTGTCTGTTTCGGGACCACCTAACTATGTTTTGGACATCGCAAAGTTCTCGGATGTCTTCGTTTCTTTTGTGGTCCCTTAGTGTGTAGCATGCTATGGATCTTAGTGACTTAGGCGCGGATAATCCTTTTTGTTGTGGAGTTTTTGGCTCTTGATTCTACAGCGTAAGTCATATCAGGTCTCACACAGGTCTTATATGTGCGGACTTTGCTTTTAATGGACTTGTGCTTGTTTCGCCATATTATATCTCTAAGGAATCCTGATATTAAAGCTGCTTTGGTTGTTTGAGACTTTATTTCTTCTTGGGGTCTCTGCTGCTCGTGATGTTGACGCCGAGATATTTGAAGCTCATAACCTGTTCTCCTGGTTTATTGTATATAGCCAATTTACATCTACTGGGATCTTTTGATATGGTTAGCACTTTTGATTTTGCTACCAATTTCTCCATGTTGTATTTGGCAGCGTACTTGTCGAACTCATAAAGCATTCTCTGCAGGTTGTTCTCACCCTCTGAGATCAGCACAGCATCGTCCGCGTAGTAAATTAATTTTAGTTCTTTGTCCCCTAGTGAGTATCCCTTTCCAGCCTTTTTTACTTCCGCTATAAGTTCGTCCATAAACAAGTTGAAGAGGACGGGGCTTAGGCTATCGCCTTGTCTTATTCCAGTTTGCATGGGTAGTTTGCGTGTCTTTCTGTCTTCCAGTTGTATTTGGGTCCAGTTGTTACTGTTTAACTCCGCACAATTGCTTGAACATTCCGGGTGCACGTTTTTCTTTTTGAGAGAGATAAGTGAGTTTTACTCGGCCAAATGCTTTCGTAAGATCTATATAACACATACATAAATGCTGTTTTGTTGTATTCTATAGCCTTTTCAGCAATTTGCCTGATAGCAAAGATGGCATCTACTGTTGACCTGTTTTTTCTGAAGCCTTGTTGCTCTTCGCATATGCGCATATCTCATGATGTTATGTCTTCTGCCAGTATTTTAGTGAATAGTTTTAGTACTGAACTTAATAGCGTAATTCCTCGACAGTTTCCTGGTCTTTTTTGCTTCCCTTCTTGAAGATTGGAATGGTTATGCTTTCTTTCCATTCGTTTGGTATTTTTTTGGAATCTATGATTTTGTTAAAGAGAACGTGTAGCTCTTTGGATAGTGTGTTCCCTCCGTGCTTCAGTAATTCGTTGGATATTTTGTCTATTCCCGCGGACTTGCGATTTTTCAATTTCAGGTATGCTTTGCGCTTTTCGCTTGCTTATTTTTTTCTTCCTTAGTAAACCATGGTTTTGTGTTTGGTTTGGTAGATTTATTTGATATTCTTCTTCCAACAGCTTCTTCGGAGGCTTTCAGTATGTTTGCTTCATTTTTTAGCCAGGCATCTTCAGCGTTATCTGTTTCTACAATGTGGTCACATTCTATTTTCTTATTGAGTCTTTGTTGGTATAGGAGTTTTCTTGATGGGACTGTAAGTGATTCAATATTTATTTTGCTTACTTTAACGGCTGTTCGGTTTTTAGTGTATTGAACGTTGGCAATTATTTTGGCCAGTCCTAAGTTATGATTGGTTCCCGCGTTTGCAGATGTTAAGACTCTGACGTCTTGGGACCCAAATGCATGCAAATATTTTGATTCCCTAGTTCTGTGCAAAGTCAATTAGACACGTATTTTGTCATTTATCTTCAAAGACGATGTCGGTTCTGACAAAAGTGAAAATATTTTGAAGTATGTTTTATCTGAAGCATTAATCTATTCACAGAAAACAAGGTGCGATATCATTTAAAACTTGTTCTTAACATATGACAAACGAAATTTCAAACTTTTAATTTTGATTAGTGGATATTCATTATGGAATGTACACGACAATCAGATATTTAAATGCACCTTTCCTATCAGATGACCAGAACAATTTGTCAATTTTCTGATCAAAATTGAACAATAAAAATGAATTGATAGGGCCACATTTTTATGACGCCACTTTTAAAAGGTTTATGGCACAATAAAGATAGGTTTCCTCTTACTAGATATGCGCATTTTTTTGCATTGCTCATCCATATGGAAGTTGGGCTTAGCAGGCGATAGCAGCTCATCAGAATTTACCCAGTTTTATACGTGAACCGTCCGAAGTAAATGTGGTATAAAATTTTTTAAAATGTTCTTACTACCTAAATCGCCCGTGTCAATTACAACATTTTTATACAGGATACAAGAAAATCTTTAAAACGTTTTCATAAATTGCTTTTAAATATTCGTTAAATAGGCTGACGGAACGGCCGTTTATTGACTCTGTCACTGGAAGTTTATTTGATTATGATCCCGTAGGGGCAAGAAAAGTTTTCAATAGCTTTCAAAAGAAAGTTGAAAGAACTCCCTTTCTTACTTTTTTAAAAGTTAGTTAATGAGCTCCTTGTCCTATTTTCTTCATAAATATTTTCTTAAGACCTACTTTCATTACCACCCCTACAATGGAAATAATATATTGCTTCCCCGAAGGAACACTGAGGGAAGTGCAAATTGATGATTTAGCAGAAATGAAATATTAAAAAGGTTAAATTAATAAAACTTGGTGATGACAAATCTACCTCTAGCGGCCGCTAGAATTTCGAACATTACATCGTTGTTTCACTATAAGAATGCACAATTTTTACAAAATGTCACGAATCACGAATCGAAGTTCGACAATACAGGGTGATTCAAAATTCGCTTCGCTCTTTTTAATGGGTTGCTGGAACCTACTTGCGGTAGACGGAAAAATAATTTAAACAAGTTTTTATTGCATTTTATAAAGAACTGAGCTCTTAAATATGCCTTTCCACTTTACTATTAAGCAATATTTCCAAACCATTGAATGGACTATTGTCAGAATAGCAGTATAGATATTCATTATAATTTAAGCATTGGCATCCTTGCTATAGATTTTTAGATAATGTTTTTCTTTGGAAAAATTACGTTTCTTTTAGTTTTTTTGATGAAAAACACAGCGGCAACTATATATTTAAGCGGATTCATGCAAACACATACATAGATCTACGAAGCAAAAAAATTTACGTCCAAAGAGGCGTGCGGCAGGGCGACACCATTTCCCCAAAGCTTTTCACTCTGGCACTGGAAGACATATTCAAAAACCTGCGGTGGGACTAAAAAGGTGTGTGTATAGACGGAAAGCTCCTGAATCATCTACGTTTCGCAGACGACATTGTAATTAAGAACCACGATTTATATCTTAGTTCGTTTATACCACTGGCGGAAATGGTGAACGAACTTGGGCAAGTTTCAAAAGATGTTGGCCTGCAAATAAACTTCCAGAGGACCAAAATCCTCTATAACGAAAATGTCCAAATGACATTAGATAACTACCACTCGGAAACCGTGGAGAAGTACCATGGGGCATAGTTTTAAATTGGGCAAGGAGAACCAAACAGCGGAAGTCACAAGGAGAATCGGCTTGACTTGGACTGCCTTTGGAAAGCTAAACCATATTCTCAGAGACCGTAAAGTCCCAATCAACCTCAAAAAGAAAGTGTACGATGTATGCATTATCCCCGTTGCAACTTATGGTCTAGAAACCACCACTCTCACGGTCAACATCATAACCCGCTTCAGAGTCTGTCAGCGAGCAATGGAGCGAGCAATGCTGGATATCAGCCTGAAAGACAGAGTACGCAGCACGGAAGTTTGCAGACGCACTGGAGTGTCGGATGTGATAGAACGCATTGCAAGATTGAGATGGCAATGGGCATGTCATGTTGCCCGAGATGACGTGAAATGGACCATGAAAATAATGCAGTGGAGACCCAGAGAGACGAAAGGGAGTGTTGGTAGACCACAGGCGAGATGGTGGGATGACCTACAGCTGCTAGCCGGGAAGAACTGGATGAACACCGCTCAAAACAGATCGCCCTAGAAAAATGGAAAAAGATGGAGGAGGCCTATGTTCAACAATGGACGTCAAAGGGCTGAAGAAGGAGACGAAGAAGATACAAACAAATATTTTGTTATTTATAGACAACCAATCTGTTGATTATTCCAAGCAAATAATTTTTCTGAGATTGTCGAATAGAGTGAAAGTGGCCGCAATTGAACTGCTAGTGGCATACTTGTTTTGAGTTCGTAAAACCAAACACACTAACAAGTCATGGATTTTTTTAACATGGAACGGTGTTCCGTCCGAAGTTCAACGCATATTTTCCTTCATCTCAAATTTTTCTGAGTGTTTGAGTTTTTCTCAAAAAAAACTCAAAGATTCGTGTTAAGAAGCAGTTAAAGACGACAAGAGAAATTCTCTATGGTCCTATCAACTTTGCAAATTTTCGTTTTTACATTGAACTGTGCAAACGGAAAGATAAATAGGTGAAAATTATAAAAATTAATTTAAGAAGGATGTGGTATTAGTACTTTGGAAAATTAATTGAAACCCTCAAATTTCCATCACTGACTTCTTCCCAACTCATTATAGTGAGGAATTAATACCTCTATCAATAAAACACTATATTTTCTTTCAGTATAACTTTAATTTGTACGAGTTATCTTAGTTGATTTACCCAAAAACGTCGTTTGATGGTGAGATCCTTAAACATTGCTACCACACGATTTATGTTTTTGAAAATCAAAATTTTTGTTTGTAATGAAACTGGCGCCAGCTTTGAATCACTTTGTATACTCACGACAAATCCTAAGCTCTCAAAATAATGGTCGTAATTTAACCAGCATTCTATTGTGCCCATTAAAAAGGGAAAAAATCATAATGAATGAATGTTGAATAAGAATGAATGTCTGAGAGGTTCAGGTGCACAGGTTTGGTCCCGCTCCAGGATGAGCTGATAAAATTGCTTAGTGGTAGTGCCAAAAAAACTAATGCTAGTTTTTTTCAAAGGAAAATAGTATACACAACAAACAAAAGGAGCAGACATTCGGTATTTCTAAATTGCTTTATTTATCAACCAAGTGCCTTCTTTCTTTAAAAACCGTCAACAAAATTGTATAAAACTATTGAATTGTATTAAACCTACAGTTCTAGCCATCCGATTTAAACCCGAATCGAATATTTTCTATGAAACGGAGGTAACCAGGATATCGAGACGATTCAAATAAAACTGATAAAACCGACTTGGCACTAACATGGGCTATTTGTTCTGTCTCTTAACTATAGAACTTCTTTAATATTTCTGTAGCCTCGGAAGAAATGGAGCATGGCGCCTTTTTCAAAGTAAAATCGGTAACAATAGCCAGTGATTCAGTGGTGTGTAAGATGCAGGAGATACGGTGCACTTCTGGAACGTTTACTACTTTTGTAGTGTGGAGCTGATTCATATTCAAGCTTATTGACCAACAAATTGCATCTCATGAATATTTTAAATGGAAAAATTGGTATGAACGTCTTAGGTTATTTTCCAAGTGAATAAATATTGCCACTTTTTAAAAGAGGAATTTAATAAAATTTGCTATATGGACCATGACTTATACGAAGCATTTAAGTTGTAAAAATAATTCAACATTTTTGGTGCCTTTGTTATACATCTCAAATATATTAATAATTCAGTTTATGATAAAAATGTTGACTAACTTGGACTCGGACTATTTTTTTCTGATATTTCTTTACAAACATGGCGCAAAATATAGCTGTTGGATTTTTAGTAACTTTTCAATTAAAATAATGTGATGGTGTAAAATCATCAGCCGAGTTTTTGCATTGAAGGTTAGAAGAAGGTACAGTTGTAATTTTTATAGCTGTAGAAAGCGGATTAAAATTCATAGTCTTCATACTAAATTAATTAGAGACCAGATTTACTAAGGGCTCGTAAGGATACTAATTAGTTTAATGCAATTTTCTGCTAAACTAACTTTTGAGTTGAGTACGTAAGTAATGTTGAGTAACGTTCACTCCTTAAATGCATTCATTGCTTTAAAAAATTAATTTGAATTAAAATTAAATTTAAATCATTCCAATGTATTCCTAAGTTTCAGTCAATTTTATTGCTTATTATTTAAAATGTTACAAATACGTTTCGGTGTCTTTATCCACCATCATCAGTTTGTCTAAAATATCCATTTTACATTTAATAGTAGTAAACATCTTTATTTCTAAAAAAGGCTATCGACTTATCGGTCTTTCTGCTCTTGTTTAATACATGCAGTCTTAATCTAAATAAAAAACAAATATGAAAATTCTCTTATTCTAGGTTAACAATACTATTAAATAAATAAGACTTCAGTGGCAAGAAGAAATTATTTTATTGTCCACTAGTCCGTTGCGTTTGTAAGTGTTCGAGTAGCGTTAATGTAGGGAAACGGAAGCGGGATTGTCTGGTTGGTCTTGTAAGACATAGGGGATTCAGTATGGTCCAGTTGTAGGGGTTGTTTGTCCATTTTGTCTGTAGCTGTATGAGTCTTTCCGAGATCTTTGTCATGTTTGTGCGTTCGTATAGTAGTTGGGTGGGGGGGTTGTGTAGTGGGTTTTGGGGGTGTCTTATTCGTGTTATTAGTCTTGATGCAATTTGTTCTGTTGTTTGTGTATAACGTTTTGTCCTTTCTGTTCCGTTGGTCATGAGTATATGTCCAAAGTCTAGCAAGGGTCTACAAATAGCTTTATATATTTTGGTGGTGGTGTTTGTGCTAATTCCTCTGTCTTTGTAGGTTAGTGATCGGAAGTGTTTTGTTCTCTTTATTGTTTCTGCCCTGATGTTTCGTATGTGTTTAGTGAATTTAAGTTTGTGGTCAATTGTGATTCCAAGGTATTTTACGTCGTTTTTTGGTTGTGTCGTTTGGCCGTCTGCAGTTATTGTAGGGGAGTCAGCGTTGAGTCTGTGGTTTGTGAGCAGAAGTTGGTTTTTTGACGCGTTTGGTGTTAGTCTCCATTTATAAAACCATGTCATTGTGTTGTTTGTTAGTGTTTGGAGTCTTTGAGCTGCTCTCTCAGTAGTTTTGTCATGTACAATAAGTGCCGTGTCGTCTGCGTATTGTAATATGTATGCCGATCTGTCGATTTGATTTTTGTCTGGTAAGTTGTAATTGTATATGTCATGGCAGTATATATTGTAGAGAGACGGTGAGAGCCGGGATCCTTGAGGGAGCCCTTGTTCAGGGGAAAAAGAAAATGACAGTGTTTTGTCAATGCGTACTTGTAGTTGTCTGTTTTCTAGTAAGTTCTTTATGGTGTGTAGTAGGTATGTTGGTGTGTGTAGTTTGTATAGTTTGTATAGTAAGCCTCTATGCCAGACACTATCGAAAGCCTTGTTAATGTCCATAAACAGGCAAGCTGTCTTTCTGTCAGTTAGGTGGGTAGTTTGTATATTGTTGGCCAAAATAAAGAGCGGATGAACAGTCGAGTGATGCTGTTTGAAACCAAATTGGTAGGTAGGTATATATTTTCCAATCACTTTTTCAAGCCGCTGCTTTATTATGTATTCAAAAATTTTGCTTAGTACTGGAAGTAGTGTAATTGGTCTGTTGTTGCTCGGTTGTGTATTGTCCAGTCCATTTTTGGGTATAGGGAATATCAAGCCGTTTTTCCATGTTTCTGGGATTCTGCCATTTGTGATGCAGTTGTTCAATTCAGTTAGGATCAGTTTGTGTGTTTCTTGAGTTAGGCTTTTCAAGAGTTTTGCCTTAATATTAACTTTCCCCGGTGCAGTGTTTTTGGTGTGCGCTAGGGCTTCATCGTACTCTGCGTCTGTGATCAGTTTGTAGGTGTACTTTGGTGAGCTGTTAAAATAGTTCAAGTACCAGTCGTTGATCAAGTTCCAGTTGTCATTGTCGAAGTTAAGGTTTGTCGATATGCTGAAGGCCCTTTGATAGTGTCTGGCGAATGCGTCCGCTTTCTCTTTGTCAGTATAGCGTTCTATTCCGTTTTCGTCAATTGTGTCAGTAGTGCCAGTCTTCCTGTATTGCGCCAGTTTCTTAATTTTTCGCCAGTATGTTTTGCCTTTGTCCTTCTGTATTTCTTTACATGTTTCTAGCCATTTGTCTTGTCGGTATTGTCCAATCAGAGTTTTAATGTTTATGTTAAGTTGGTTCAGTGTCTTTTTTAGGTCGTCATTTTGAGTGTTTGTATATAGTCTGTACAGTTCTCTGTTATGATTTATTAGTCTCAGTATGTATTTGGGCAATGTATGTCGGTAGAAAGCATTTTTTATTTCCGGGCTAAATTTTTGTATGGCTAGTGTAAGTTGTTGTTGTATGGTTTCTATTGAAATGTGCTGTGCTTGTGATTGAATGAAGTCATGTATATGGTGTTTCACTTTGTCTATGTCAGTCTTTGTTAGGTTTAAATTTTTCTCTATAGGAGGTGTATTGGAGGTAGGTTGCGTATGTTGTAAGTCTATGTTAAACGTAATAGCCAGGTGGTCGGATCCAAGTTCGTTGGTTAAGTTTATGTTGTTGATGGTGTTTGTCAAGTTTCTTGTGTGCAGTAGAACGTCTGGTGTTGAGTCGGGGTTTGCGGGCATCAGAAAAGTTGGTGGGGTGTGTTGTTTTATAAAGTCCTAATTTTGTAGAAATCTTTTAAGCTGTTTCGTTTTGTTTTTGTTCAAAGTAAAGTCCCCTATAATTATTGCATATTTATAGATGCTTGCTTTGGTCAATATGTTTTGTTCTAAGTTGGAGTGTGGGTGTATGTATGTCAGAAATATCAGGTCATTTAGGTAGGGTATGGTAAAATGTATGCAGACGTTCAGAGAGTGGTTGAGGGAAGGAGGATTTGCTCTTCCAAGTTTAAATGTTGGTTTTAGGAGAGCTGCGACCCCGCCCCTGGCATGATTGATGGTATTTCCATGCCTATAGATATACTGCCAATTTCCGTACGTTGGTGTTTGTCCTAGTTTGGTTTTAGTCTCTACAAATATGCAGCAGTCTGTGTCGTTTTGTTCTATGTAATTGTAAATAAGTGGTTTTTTGCTGTTAAGTCCGTTGATGTTGGCGTAAAGTAGTCTCATGTTGAACGGTCTATGTTAGTGATTGTTTGTTTTAGTTGTTCATGGGGTTCTGTCGAAGTGTTTTGGTTAGGTAGGAGCATGTCGAACATCAACACATACATTTGGTTAACAAAGAAGAGGACCGAGGTGTCAATGTCAAAATCTTCTATTTATTGTTTTCGCATTTTTTTAAGCAGATCTTCTCTGTTAGTGTTGGTAGACTTGTTAATTTGATGTTTATATTTGTTTAGTATGAAATCGTGAGTTGTTATTGGTGAGTGTATTCTGTTACCTTTAGTTATCGAATCAGACACCTCAGACGTTCTCTTGTTCAGACACTTAATTTTTACGTTGGGGATACCACTGATAGGTGCTGTTGGTCTCTTTGGGCACTTTACGCTCCATGCCGCATGTTCGTCCGAGTTGCAGGCAGCGCACTTGACGGGAAGTGGAGTCCACCCAAATGTTGAGTGAGGGCCAAGGCACTTGTTGCACTTCGCAGGTGTTTTGCAGGATTCGGTTCGGTGCTGAAAAGAGTTGCACCTGGCGAACGGAGCAGGAATCGGAGATGGAGGCTTGCTCTCGACAATCCTGAAGACGCGCCCAAGGAAGTGCACTGCGCGGGTCGCTCATCAGCCTCTCGTACGTCGCCAGGTCGCCCGTTATCAGCCTCATCAGCAGGGTGGGACTGTTTCTCGCTCTGGATATTATTCTTTTGCAGAATCTGATGATCAGACCCGACTTTTCCAAATGTTTCAGGAACATTTCATCCGTGATCTCAAGGTCCACTCCAGTAGCAACCACTGAATATGTGGCTGTAATATGGTGGTTTGATCTTTGTTGTCGGGTTGTTGGCAGGTTAGCACCTTTCTGCAGTTTGAACGTTGTTATAATGTTCTCTTAAGTTGTTGTAAAATTTGTGTTGCTTTGTCATCATTGCTGGTTTTAATTAGAAAGTGATTATCTTGTCTGATAATCACATCCTTGTTGTTAGGGTTGAGTTCCTCCCATCTGATTGCAAGTTGCACTCTGGTGATATTCGGCATTGCGTTCGCTGTGAATATTTGCGAATACGTTGGAAATCTTGTTGCTGTTGTCTTGCTGTTTGTTGTTTGGTTTTTATGTGTTGTAGCCTGATGATCCAACACTATTCGTTTGGCCTCAGGTGTTAGAGTTGTGGGGGTTGGCTGGGTTGGCTGGGTCATCTTCGGTTTTCTGCCCCGTTTTTTTCGATTGTGGCTTTTTGAACCCACCATCCTGGGAGGCATAATCCGATTCGGATTCTTGCGAACTCCCAGGGTTCATCCTTTCGTTTGAATTCGACCCGTATATTCTCGCTGGACGATAAATGCGGTTGGATTCTTTAAATTCTTTGCCGTATTGTAAACGACCTTGCTTTAAATATGCTAACACTGACACGTCTTATCACTACGAAGCTCGGTTTAGTAGTAGTAAATATCTTTATTTCTAAAAAAGGCTATCGACCTATCGGTCTTTCTGCCCTTGTTTGATAAATGTAGTCTTAATCTAAATAAAAAACAAATATGAAAATTCTCTTATTCTAGGTTGACAATCTTGTTAAATTTTTTCCAATTCTAATGACAAGAAAAAAAATATTTTATTGTCCAGTAGTCAGTTGCATTTGTAAGTGTTCGAGTAGCGTTGACGTAGGAAACGGAAGCGGAATTGTCTGGTTGGTCTTGTAAGACAAAGGGGATTTAGTATGGTCCAGTTGTAGGGGTTGTTTGTCCATTTTGTCTGTAGGTGTATGAGTATTTCCGAAATATTTGTCATGTTTGTGCGTTCGTATAGTAGTTGGGTGGAGGGCTTGTGTAGTGGGTTTTGGGGGTGTCTTATTCGTGTTATTAGTCTTAGTGCAATTTGTTCTGTTGTTTGTATATAACGTTTTGCCCTTTCTGTTCCGTTGGTCATGAGTATATGTCCATAGTCTAGCAAGGGTCTACAAATAGCTTTATATATTTTGGTGGCGGTGTTTGTGCTAATTCCTCTGTCTTTGTAGGTTAGTGATCGGAAGTGTTTTGTTCTCTTTATTGTTTGTGCCCTGATATTTCGTGTGTGTTTAGTGAATTTAAGTTTGTGGTCAATTGTGATTCCAAGGTATTTACGTCGTTTTTTGGTTGTGTCGTTTGGCCGTCTGCAGTTATTGTAGGGGAGTCAGCGTTGAGTCTGTGGTTTGTGAGCAGAAGTTGGTTTTTTGAGGCGTTTGCTGTTATTCTCCATTTATAAAACCATGTCATTGTGTTGTTTGTTAGTATTTGGAGTCTTTGACCTGCTCTCTCAGTAGTTTTGTCATTTACAATAAGGGCCGTGTCGTCTGCGTATTGTAATATGTATGCCGATCTGTCGATTTGATTTTTGTCTGGTAAGTTGTAATTGTATATGTCATGGCAGTATATATTGTAGAGAAACGGTGAGAGCGGTGTTCCTTGAGGGAGCCCTTGTTCAGGGGAAAAAGAAAATGAAAGTGTTTTGCCAATTCGTACTTGTAGTTGTCTGTTTTCTAGTAAGTTCTTTATGGTGTGTAGTAGATATGTTGGTGTGTGTAGTTTGTATAAGTATATTTATAATATAGTGGCCTTTAATAGCAAGTTAGTTGGTATATGCAAATTTAGATTGGAGACGGCTTAAGGACAGTATAGAGTATCTTTGATGGACCTTTTCCTTAATAAAAACTGCAGGCACCTTCATTCAATAGCTGTTACAACACCAGAATCGGTTCATATAAATACAAGCGATACAAGGTCATTTGTAAGCTTCGCGAGGGTTCCTGTAGCTGTATTTAGACTAAAATTTGCATCTGTTCAGATATTACAAAAGAAACTCCAGTTTTTCATAAATTATGTATTTTTAATGAATTAACAACAGTTACCGCTGGGTTCATTGAAAAACCTATTAAAATATGTTATCTGACTAGGTATCTGATAAGATAAATTAGTTTCAAAAGCGCTTTGCTGCTCTCATTGGGTCCCCAAATAGTTGACCATATAGCACACATTCCATTCAGATTCAATGCGGATCAATAGTAATTAGTTCAAACCAAACTAAATCAAAATATGCTTCATCGCCCCAGAAAGAACAAAGACAAAAAACAACAAATTCACAGGTATTTCATAAGCAAAGAAGTATTTCTTCCTGTTTCATCGGTATTTTCATAATTGGAAAAAAATGAGTTTACTTCTAATTTCAACAGTTTCCATTAATTAGCATTATTTTAGCATAAATTTAAGCAGGAAATTTAATTTCAAATGTTCTCTTATTGTTTGTTCAATCATAGCAGATAACATCGAAACACACTATTCATTTAAATGTCTATGCTGTTTTTACTAGAGTTTACCTTTTAATTGTTTGTGACTAAAGTTTGCAGAAATGTTGGTAAACGTATTGATATTCTCTTTTTATGTCGATTGTGACTAAACGTCGCCAATAAATTTTAATGATCTTTCAGCTTTATTGACATTTTAAACTATTTATTATAGCAATTTTCAAATATCACAGATAGGAGTAGTAAACATCTTTATTTCTAAAAATGGCTATCGACCTATCGGCTTTCTGCCCTTGTTTAATACATGTAGTCTTAATCTAAATAAAAAACAAATATGAAAATTCTCTTATTCTAGGTTAACAATATTATTAAATAAAATTCCAATGACAAGAAAAAATTATTTTATTGGCCACTAGTCAGTTGCGTTTGTAAGTGTTCGAGTGGCGTTGATGTAGGGAAACGGAAGCGGGATTGTCTGGTTGGTCTTGTAAGACAAAGGGGATTCAGTATGGTCCAGTTGTAGGGGTTGTTTGTCCATTTTGTCTGTAGATGTACGAGTCTTTCCGAGATCTTTGTCATGTTTGTGCGTTCGTATAGTAGTTGGGTAGGAGGGGTTGTGTAGTGGGTTTTGGGGGTGTCTTATTCGTGTTATTAGTCTTAGTGCAATTTCTTCTGTTGTTTGTGTATAACGTTTTGTCCTTTCTGTTCCGTTGGTCATGAGTATATGTCCAAAGTCTAGCAAGGGTCTACAAATAGCTTTATATATTTTGGTGGCGGTGTTTGTGCTAATTCCTCTGTCTTTGTAGGTTAGTGATCCGAAGTGTTTTGTTCTCTTTATTGTTTCTGCCCTGACGTTTCGTATGTGTTTAGTGAATTTAAGTTTGTGGTCAATTGTGATTCCAAGGTATTTTACGTCGTTTTTTGGTTGTGTCGTTTGACCGTCTGCAGTTATTGTAGGGGAGTCAGCGTTGAGTCTGTGGTTTGTGAGCAGAAGTTGGTTTTTTGACGCGTTTGGTGTTAGTCTCCATTTATAAAACCATGTCATTGTGTTGTTTGTTAGTGTTTAGAGTCTTTGAGCTGCCCTCTCAGTAGTTTTGTCATGTACAATAAGTGCCGTGTCGTCGGCGTATTGTAATATGTATGTCGATCTGTCGATTTGATTTTTGTCTGGTAAGTTGTAATTGTATATGTCATGGCAGTATATATTGTAGAGAAACGTTGAGAGCGGGGATCCTTGAGGGACCCCTTGTTCAGGGGAAAAAGAAAATGACAGTGTTTTGTCTATTCGTACTTGTAGTTGTCTGTTTTCTAGTAAGTTCTTTATGGTGTGTAGTAGATATGTTGGTGTGTGTAGTTTGTATGGTAAGCCTCTATGCCAGACACTATCAAAAGCCTTGTTAATGTCCATAAACAGGCAAGCTGTCTTTCTGTCAGTTAGGTGGGTAATTTGTATATTGTTGGCCAAAATAAAGAGCGGATGAACAGTCGAGTGATGCTGTTTGAAACCAAATTGGTAGGTATGTATATATTTTCCAATCACTTTTTCAAGCCGCTGCTTCATTATGTATTCAAAAATTTTGCTTAGTACTGGAAGTAGTGTACAGCAGTATCACAGATAATTTAACTTTCTTTTAATTTTTTTAGTTTTTATGGTACAACGTGCTTTTCGAAATAACATTTTAACTTTGTATAGCGTATAAAAGGGTGTAAACCATTCTGAAGCTAAGAATCAAGAAATCAAGTAGGGAAGTTCAAAGTTCTATCCCAAGTTAAATTTTTGTGTATGTTCCATTAGGGAACAAGAAGATGGCAAATGAAGCCCCCACAAATCCGAAAAAGACTTACAGTGTATCCTTGCTGATCCCTATCGAACGTAATGTTCGCATTTCCCGTTCGATTTACTGCTTGGTTTAAAACTCCGAAAATCCCCGAAACGGCAAAATACAATCTAGCAATATCAGGCAGAACCCGTGTTTGCGTTTATATCTAGTATTTGGAATTATATTTTCCACTTTTCCAGTGCTAAAAATTTATAACTTGTTTTTATCGAGGATTACGTAAGATTTGGTTCGGGTTTTCTGCTCGTAATTCTGTTCTTAATCGATTCTGGATGCTTGCCAAATTTCCTGTTTCCTTTATGTTTTGAAACATTCATCAGAAATTTATAAAAGGATGTTTACGAGTTTCAGCAAGGTAATTATTATTACCTTTTAATTCACGTTTTTGTTTGAATATAAAGGAGAATATTATTTCTTTATCTGAATGGTTTTGCATCAAAATATTAATTTACTCTGATAAGCATAATTAGGTTTAGAACTGATTCACTTAATTTGGTCTCTCAAAGAGATTAGTATCTGAGATACTTTAATAACAATTCTCAAATAAAGAATTGAGACTAAAGTAGTAAAAACAACGTTTTTGGCATGTGACAAAAGCATGAAATGATAACAGTGAAATGATCTATTGCGAAATCGTTCTGAGTCCAAAATATGAATCGAAAATACCTACATTCAAAGGCATGAATGACTAAAAGATATTTTTAAAAGACTGTTAGGCAAGCTGCGACCAATTGGCTTATGTTAGGTTACTGAATTATGTGCAAAAATATTGGCAAAAGGCACCATTTACATTCTGCTAGTCTGAGTTTTCATGCTCATAATAAAGTAGCAAAAACTATTGTATCAATAATTCCAGGTCAGTTCAACGATTAAAGCAGTTGACAATTCAACATTTAATCAACTTTTAAATTATTTTTACAACGACAAATTTACGGATTTTCTTTAAAAGCAAATATGATAACATATATGATGGTATAAAAATACTATCTACATATAACATAATTTTTTGATGAGTTATTCTTCATGAATGAAGTAATAAATTACTTGCTATTTTTTATAATTTGTTTTTATTTAAATTTTTAATTGTATGTTTTTGCAGTATAAGTTTTGGTCTCTGTCATTTTATTCCCTTCTGATCGTATTGTCAATGTATACAATTTTAACATCATGACGGTAACACTTCAATGTCTAAAAGTACTCATTTTCCTCTTCCTGATTGTGGCTAATCTAGAAACTAATCTTCGGCCCCAAAAAACAGTATTTGTTTACGGAAAGGTGGCTCTGTAAATATCCCTACTTTTTTAAACAGTAAAATTTAATGCAGTCTTCTTCTTCTTCTTCATCTTTTCGAAAGCCAAAGGCTTGTTTACCCTCTCACGTGATCTCTTGAGAAGCTGATGACCAGCTATCCTTCCATCTCTTCGGACGGCGTCCTGGTGGTCTTCCAGTAGCTGGCCTCCCATCGTCCATTCTGGAAACATGTTCGTTCCAGTATCTTCTTCTTTCACGTGACCATCTCACCACATCCAATATCCCACACTTCTCTCGGATGTCCTCACTCCTCCTGTGATCTCTCAAGGTATTAGCTGTTATGGCTCTTCAGCTCCTCATCTCATTAGAACGCATCATCCTCTTTGTTTCGGATGTGTCGGCTCTGATCTCAACCGCATATGTCATGATCGGACGTACGCAAGTTTTGTAAATTCTGACCTTACATTGGCTGGCCATTAATTGGTTTCGATATATTAACGACTTCAAGGCGCCTGCTAACCTGGCAGATTCATAAATCTGCCAAACAGGCAAAGCAAGTCCATAGACTTGCTCCCTGACAACACCCGCCAGGTTTCCCTACGACGATATTTTGATTCCCAAGTAGCTGAAATCTGAAACTTGCTCTATTATTTTGTCATCAACTACCAGCTTGCATCGACGTGGCTCCCTCGATATTACCATACTTTTAGTTTTTGTAATAGAGATCTTCATGTTGAGTTCTTCGGTTTCACTTTTGAACGCCTGCAGTAGCCATTGTAAGCCGTCCTCCGTATCTGCGAGGAGCGCCGCATCGTGTGCGAAGTACACGATTTTGAGGAGGCGTCTTCCCAGTCCATAGCCATGTTTTACTTTCCGAACCCTCTCTATTATCCTGTCCATAATGAGGTTGAACAGAAATGTACTCAATCTGTAGCATTGCCTCACATCGGACTTTATTCTTATTTTATTTATTTATTTTTTTTATTATATATTTATTTATTATTTCAGTTACATTGTCCGTGTTGAGTTGTTCTATGATGTTCGTTAAATATTTTGGTGTTCCTTTTGCGCTGAGCTCATTGAGAACAATTTTTTTTGGAAATATGTTTTCCCAGTATTTTTGTGAATAGCTTCATCGTGGTATTCAGAAGGGATATTCCTCTATAATTCTTGAGATACTTCCTTTTTTGAAAACTGGTATGGTAATGCTGCTTCTCCATTCTTCAGGTATATTTCTCCTTTTCAGTATTTCATTGAAGAGTCTTGTTAGTTCTTCGGCCAATTTTTCTCTTCCATTCTTCAAGAGTTCATTTGGGATGTTGTCCGGCCCCGGAGCTTTTCAATTTTTCAGTTCTTTCATTTCCGACCATACTTCTTTCACAGTCCATTCCTCAATTTCCTCCTCATCCACAGCATTTTGTCACAGTATAGTCCTGTAGGTTCTTAGTTGTTTTGAACTTTAAATGAGCTTTGTTCTTTTCTTGGGCTAGCAGCTTGATTTCAGGGGTAAACCATGTTTTTGTTTGTTAGCATTTGTGTTTACAGTTCTATTTCCGGCAGGCTTCTCGGCCGCTTGATTTATACTCTGTTTCAAACCTCCCCACAGTACATCCACTGTGTCCAAGCGTCGAGTATTCCCTTCCAGTAGCTTCCCGTCGAGACAGCGTACATATAGATCTAGCGTACACGTATCCTTAAGAAATTGAATGTTGAACTTTTCCATCGTATTGTATTTGGTTTTCCTGGAGAGTGGTCTAATGGAGGTTATTTTTCCCAATACAAGACTTTGGTCTGAACCTATGTTAGCAGATGACAAAGATCTAACATCTAAAATCTGTTCGGGCATCATATATCTGTTTGTAATAATGTAGTCAATCATGGATGTTGTTTGCCTGTTTCTTCTGAATGTTAACGCAATGCAAAGTATTAAATATATTACACTCAGTTCGCTTTTATTTTACTGCTTTAAAAGGGTACATAATCAATATTTAATATCGCTTTTTGCAGTATCGCGTATCACTATTTAAGATTGGGCGCTAATCTTTAAAAGTTGTCAATTATTAAGTAATCTAGTTCATTGGCGACCCACATTAGTTCTTCTCGTCAAGTGCAGCCATAATAAAGTCTGGGAACAACAAAAATTGACGCAATTTAATATTCTCGGGATAAAACGAGGAAGGAAATATCTGATGCCAGATTTATCTCTTTATATTTCGTGTCTTATGGCACTAAAGGGCACAGAATGCTGTAAATCTTCTTTGGCATTTATAACACAATATCTTTCTTTTCGTGATTTAAAGATTTAACAATTCCCTCAAATGTGCCGTTCACAAGGGTTTTAAAAAAGCTGTTAAGATGTAAAGGTCGCCCCTTTAAATTCTGTTTGAAAATAAATCTTTTCAATAAAATCCTGTAAAGAGCTGGTGATTTCAGTTTTATAGAGGTTGCTATTCGCCTAATATTTCACTATTGGCAGTAATAACAGTTTGAGAGACCAACTTGCCGCCAAGGAAACATTTAAATTACGTGCTGTTTACGGTTTGGTTTCGCAATTGTAAAAGTGCAATTTATTTTATGAATTGTGATTTGGAATGTTTCCTTTCACTGGAAGAGATCATTAAACGGAACCAGACCATGTAATGCTTTAGTAGTAGAGGCGACACGACATGAAACTAGGAACAGCGAAAATTTTGACGGTTTACAAATAAATAAAAAATGTTGCAATTTTTATTTTTTAAGTTGAACGATGTCTCGACAGCGACAACGACAGCTCCGTGAGGTGCGAGGAGTGGCTATTAGTCAGTGGACAGTAAGACGAAGACTGCAGGAAAATAACCTGACCCCTAAAACACCTGCGATTGGCCCAAAACTTACTCCAGCTCATCCGCAAGCACGCCTGCGTTTTGCACGGGATCATCTGAATTGGACGTTGGAACAATGTGGATCTGTTCTGTTCTTAGATGAGACCAGAATATGCCTCCATGGTAGCGACCGAAGAAGGAAAGTGTACCGAAGACCAAGAGAGCGATTTGCAGATTACTGCTTTGAAGAGCGGAGTGCTTATGGCGGTGGTTCCTGTATGATCTGGGGTGCAATTTCTATAGGCGCACGAACCGACTCTCAGTTCATTCGTAGGGGCGACCGTGTTCACGGTAGAAGAGGTTTAACGGCTGTTAAATATATGTAGGAGATTTTAGCAATTCATGTGGTACCTTACGTCGACTACATTGGAGACGAATTTACCTTTATGTATGACAATGCCAGGCCGCACACCGCAAGAATCGTGCATCGTGAGTCTAGCTCGAAGAATTCGAGCTAGACTTCATACCCCAAACTGGATCCCAGAGCTTATTGTTGCAGTAGAAGAAGAGTAGTTTAACATCCCTCAAGAAACAATAGCAAACTTGATTAGATCTATGCCTAACCGTATGAGAGAAGTTATTAGGGAAAAAGGAGGTCATACCCATTATTAAAAAATTAAGTGTTAAGTTTTAAATTGTGAATAACCCTATTTATGTTAATAATAAAAAAAGCTTAATTTGCTTAATGCATTAATTTCACTATGTTAAACATAGGATACTCACAATAATTTATACTCACATTAAAGCATATTAAATTGTCTTTCAAACAGCATATTTATTTTTTCATCTGATGAATAGTTTTAAAAAATATATACCTAGTTAAAGTCAAAAGTTTACTGTGGGCCGATTTCTATGCACGCAAGCGCACAAAAACGACACAACCAAGAAACGACGTACAATACCTTGGAATCACAATTGACGACAAACTTAAATTCAGTAAACACATACGAAACATCAGGGCAGAAACAATAAAGAGAGCAAAAGACTTCCGATCACTAACCTACAAAGACAGAGGAATTAGCACAAACACCGCCACCAAAATATATAAAGGTATTTGTAGACCCTTGCTAGACTATGGACATATACTCATGACCAACGGAACAGAAAGGACAAAACGTTATATACAAACAACAGAACAAATTGCATTAAGACTAATTCATTCCAATATATTCCTGGGTTTTTCAGTCAATTTTATTGTCACTAATTATGGTGTTATGTGATGAGCCCTGCGTTTCGTCCCGGGTCTACCTATTGGACTCGTCAGTAAGGCTTAGGTAGACCCTGCCTTATACGCCAGACATCGGTTCTACGTGTTCGGACGTAAATGAACCGTGCCGGTATAGATCTTCTGCGGTGAGATATTGGCAACCCGTGTTGCCGATTAGCATTAGATTGAAAACCACTCGTTCCATTCTGCTTTTTTTTCTCCCAAGCATCTATATCTTTTTCGTATATTTCTTTTTCCTGACTGTACTTTTAATTCATTCCAATATATTCCTGGGTTTTTCAGTCAATTTTATTGTCACTAATTATGGTGTTATGTTTTACATACATAACACCATAATTAGTGACATACATAATTAGTGATATACATAACACCATAATTAGTGACAATAAAATTGACTGAAAACCCAGGAATATATTGGAATGAATTAAAAGTACAGTCAGGAAAAAGAAATATACGAAAAAGATATAGATGCTTGGGAGAAAAAAAGCATAACACCATAATTAGTGACAATAAAATTGACTGAAAAACCCAGGAATATATTGGAATGAATTAAAAGTACAGTCAGGAAAAAGAAATATACGACTAAGACTAATAACACGAATAAAACACCCCCAAAACCCACTACACAACCCCTCCACCCAACTGCTATACGAACGCACAAACATGACAAAGATTTCGGAAAAGACTCATACATCTACAGACAAAATGGACAAACAACCCCTACAAATGGACCATACTGAATCCCCTTTGTCTTACAAGACCAACCAGGCAATCCCGCTTCCGTTTCCCTACATCAACGCTACTCGAACACTTACAAACGCAACTGACTACTGGACAATTAAATCATTTTTTCTTGTCATTAGAATTGGAAAGTTTATTTAATAAGATTGTTAACCTAGAACAAGAGAATTTTCATATTTGTTTTTATTTAGATTAAGACTACATGTATTAAACAAGAGCAGAAAGACCGATAGGTCGATAGCCTTTTTTTAGAAATAAAGATGTTTACTACTACTAAAAAAGCTTAATTTGCTTAATGCATTAATTTCACTATGTTAAACATAGGATACTTACAATAATTTATACTCACATTAAAGCATATTAAATTGTCTTTCAAACAGCATATTTCTTTTTTTCATCTGATGAATAGTTTTAAGTTAGTAGTTTAGTAGTTAATAGAGAATGTTTACTGTGGGCCGATTTCTATGAACGCAAGTGTAGTTTAAACTAATCCAAGTATTGTAATATCGTAAAGAGAAGTGAAACAAAGTAAGCGACAATAGATATAATTTACTACTGTTTTCCTTTCCAATTCTCATTGAGCAATCCAGAACGACCTGAAGACCTACATTTCTCCTTTTGAAGTTGTTCTTGTCCTATTTCCTATTATCTAACAAGTAAATCCTGCCTAACGCCACTTAACTTTGTTACAGAATTACTGCACCGAGTGATTCTACTTAGTGGCTCGGGCTTGAGCCCTTGGGCATTACAAAGGGATCCACTGTGGGTGAAAAGGATCGTAGCAAAACACACAGGTTGTCATGGCGATCTGTACGAAGACGACCTCGCCCCATGCTTAAGACTGAAACCTCTTAATTTTTTGCTTAATGTTAAAGTGGACACTCCACGATTTTTACCAGGTAATGTATCATCGGAACGTTCCACGGTCAGCTTTCAGTTTTAGCTAGAATTGCCTAAATCGATCATTTAAAATTTTTTATGCATGATGAGGGTATATTATTTTATTTCATTCTTTCTGCTCGTTCTGCTTTAACCACTCACATTTTTAACGTGATTTGGCGCCACTTTATTAGAGATCTGTCACAATCACACCAACTCCTTGGGTAGTTATGAATTCAGAATTTCCAATCTACTTTTACAATAGGAGAAGATAAATACTCGTCTCGCTCGATGGTAAATATAAATTTGCTGATTCAAGTTATATAAATTCAATAATATTTTTATATTGGTAATATTATGTACAGGGTGGGCCACTAAGAAATGTGCTCGGCCGTATCTCACAAACCATTAGCCGTATCGATTTCAGGTAAAAAATAATATGAATAAAGAGACCACGAAAAATTGCTGAAAATTACTTGCAAGTTCGCAAAATGGCCGCTAAACGGCGAAATTGTGCTGGCTATTCAAATAAAGTGGTGGAGGAAGGCCAAATAATGGTTCAAAAAGTTATTGATAGCTCCGTGTTGGCTTAACAAAATTCAACGCTTAAATTTCAGTTGAAAAGCTCTTTATTTACCTTAACACCTGCTGTAAAATATTATTAGTATTCCTGCGGATGAAATACACCTTTGGGATTAAAACCTGCTTAGATGCTCAAAATGTGTTTCGTCATTTCGAACAAATAAACCACAAATAAAAGTCCATACACGTAAGATCGGATGAACTAGCTGGCCATGGGAATAAACTGCCTCGTCGTATCCATCTATCGCGATAAGCGTTGTCTAAAAATCGACGGACAATTACCGAGAAATGAGCAGGGCCCCCTCTTGTTGAAAAAAGATGTTTACTCGCTTTCGCAACGGTATGTCTTCGAAAAGTAATGGTGGTTAGTTTTGCAAGAAGTCTAAATAAATATTTCCATTTATCTTCTGTTCAAATATAAATGGACCAATAATTTGTCCCCCAATTATTCCGCATCAGATATTCACACTAAATCGACCTTGATGATCAACTTCCTGCCGTAGATTGTCAAACAAATTCATTTGTTACTACGAATACTTGACGTTAAAACGGTATAAACTGTATTCGCTATAAAATTAGCTAGATCTTCGGTTGCAAAAAATTTATCGATATGCGGTTTTCACTATTTTGTTTAATTTGTCGTTCTCTTTCTAAGCAGCGTAAATATTATATATCATTACATTTAAAAAATTAAAGGAAAACGACAACGTTTGACGACCTTTGATAACACGCACTCTCGCGGCCAAACAGGCAATCGTGAGGGCGAGTAATTTATAGGATGAGTTAAAGTAAATAAAGAACTTTTTAACTAGAATTTAAATTTTGAATTTGGTTAAGCCAATATGGAGCTATCCATAGCGTCTTGAACCAATTTTTGACTTTCCCTCACCACTTTATTTGACTGGCTAGAACAATAACACTCCCACACAAAATAAGTGAAATTCTCTCAAGAACAGAATGAAAGTATTGCCAACCTACCTTAGTCTGTCCTAAACCGGTAAAAATCAGTATTTAAAATTTACTGCTGCAATTTCGTCATCTAGCGGCTATTTTGCGAAAGCAATTTCCAGCAATTTCTCTTAGTGGCCCACCCTGTACATTTTGCTATTGAATTTTTCGTTTTTAACAACCAGTAGTAGTAAACATCTTTATTTCTAAAAAAGGCTATCGACCTATCGGTCTTTCTGCCCTTGTTTAATACATGTGGTCTTAATCTAAATAAAAAACAAAGATGAAAATTCTCTTATTCTAGGTTAATAATCTTATTAAATAAACTTTCCTATTCTAATGACAAAAAAAATTATTTTATTGTCCAGTAGTCAGTTGCGTTTGTAAGTGTTCGAGTAGCGTTGATGTAGGGAAACGGAAGCGGGATTGTCTGGTCGGTCTTGGACCATACTTGGAGACTAAGTATGGTCCTCCAACAACCATTATTGATATAATTAAATTTATTATTTTGATGCTATTTAATGCTCATTCTCAAGGTTCTATATATGTTTTCTTAACTTGCTGTGCCGTTATCTTTATTTTATATACAGGGTGATTCAAAATCCCAGCTTTTTTAATTTGAGTACATTTGCACCACTGTTGGCGAGTAACGTAGCGAGGGTTCTTCTGAGAGCGTGGCCTGTAAGGCCTCCCCAATTTTCTAGATTCAAAAAACAAGCAAATTTTTGTGGAAATTTTGCTATTGTATTGCGGCCAATTGGTTGACTTCTTGCTTTTCCTTCTCTAAACTGAACAAAAAGTCTATCGATTTCTATGTTTTTTTCGCAAATTTATACAGTCGCGAATGATTTTCTCCCATGCTGAATCCGTAATGAGAAATGATCTACTTGTATATGTTTTCGAATCTGGAATCTCAACTGAAACTTTTTCTCCATGTTTGGAAATATCAAATTTTTCCTCAATTAGTAGCACCGTTCTGATCATTGCCCACAAAGTGACGGCTTATTCTGTTTGGCTCGTTCTCCAAAATATGCTAACATTGCATTTTCGGAGCTGAAATTATGCAGCATGCAATGTGCTGCAGCATCAGCAGCCTGTCGTACTTCCAGCGGGGTACAATCTAATACTAATTCCTCATCTGAGGACATTTTTTTCGCGAACTAAAAATCGTATGTAATCTGACAATTATTTATATTGGCGACGGTTGTTTACCCCACAGTAACTGTAACAATATACTTACCTATTTTATTATTCTGACAAGAAAACCTCCTGCTTCTTAATTTGTCATTAAATGCAAATTAGTTATGCCGAAAATTTACAAAACTGAGTCTTAGTCATTATGGTCGAAATATCATGGTTGTAAATAAAATTGTATACAAACCTCGGTAAGAACTTTCATTCCTGTCTCGAGATCATAGCTAACTAATCCCTCGACAGTAATGAAACATTTTCCACCTAGGTGTGTAATATACTATTCTTGATCCCCTGGTGGAAAGTACCTACTTTCGCCATTGCTTTCGATGGTGAAAATATCGCTTTTACCCATTACTTTAGCTTTCGCCACGCACCTTTCTGACTCGGTAACTAGCAACGGCGTTCATCGAAATCAACGCGCCGTACTAAATTTTCTTTATACCGTGTGGAAAGTAATGACTTTCCGTAATATACTATTGACCGCTTTGACTTTTTATCAAAAAATTGTAGAAAAGTACTTTTTTGATATGAAAAATTTTCGTAATTTGAAGTAAAGATGGTTATATTTCTTTTCGAATGTTTAAGTATTTCAATAAGCTACCAATCAAAGATGGGACAATTTCAAAATAATACTTAATAACAAAGTTGAAATTCGATTTTCACCCTGTAGAGTAGAGCCGGTTTAGAAATAGCTGAATTTGTCGGAATTATTGTAACTGACCCATGAGAAACACTCGTGCGTTGAGAAGAAGACATTTCTAGAAAATTCCTGTAAAGGGCATACTAAACAGAGGATCAAAGATTAAAACATGTTTACGTTCTAATTTATACGTATAAGCATCTGGGTCTTTTCTGCACACAACTTTATCCGCATTTTTTTCGTTTAAAACTCCGATTTTTAGTCGTATTGAAATGCACTTTTATGAATCCATATAAATAACAATAAATTGGAATATTTTAACTACAAAATATTAAATGGCATTCGCCAAAAACAATAAATATAATTTCCGACCATTGAATTAGTGATATGAAAGTCAACCACAGCATTATTCACATTAAATTAAATATTTAAATCAATTTTAAGCCAGATTGGTGCGTCCCATCAATTATCAATTAAAAGGCCAACTTTATGCTGAATTGCATCATTAAATAATGAAAAATTTGTTAGGAAGAAGTGAATTGAAAGATTTGAATTACTTGAAAGATTTGAAACCCTTGACTTATATATAATGACATCCTAAAATGAAAATTATTTTTATAATGAATACTTATTTATTGATTCATGTTTCAAAACATGTTTTGACGGTGAAAAAATAGATAGATGAAAATAAATTTTACTGATTTCTCAATATATTCTTATAAATCAATCATGTCAATAACCTTTACTTCTCTTGCAATCTTACTTCACCTTTGTACTGCAGTTTCATAAGCGGATTGAGATTTTCTTCAAATTGGTACAAGAAACAGTAGAGGCTGGTTCCTCCAATTGACACTTTGAGGAAGACAGTCATTTGTTTGATAAAAATAATTTAAAAGTTTGAAATGCATTTTGCGTATTATACGGGCTGCATCGAGAAAACATATGATGAAGCTTTGTACTTGCAGCAAAACAATCCTGCACATCACTTTCCATCACTGTGCTAAAAGAGTTCTAATAAAGTTGTTCAAATATCGTTGAATTGATTTTAGACAGACACTTGAATGTCAAGCAAGATTCCAACCTTTTGTAGTCGCATTCGTTTTAATGGCTTTTAAACTGAATTTCTGGGTTCTTGAAGGTTGTTGAGAAGTACACCGATTTAAAATTTACGAGAAAAATAATCCGATAAAGTTTCAAGATCCGATTTTATCATCAAGTAAATGCTTTTAAAAAATCTCGCTAAATGAAAATTTAATTCAGACCTGCCAAGTTTCGCTGTGTGAATTTCATAAATTCATGTTTAACGGACATTCGTATCTGGCTAGTAAATGTTTCCAGCCTTTTGGACCTGGAGTTCTTAACATTTCTTACAGCGTGTGTTCACGTTATTTTGCCTATCTAATTTAGCCTCCTCTAACTTAAAATATTTTGTTGCCAAAAGTTAAATGAAATATTTACTCTTTCTAAACACAATGTAGTTTTTTGCTGTCATTTTTAAATCAAGACACCCGAAATTTTCTTGCTAGTTTACCCCGCGGGTGGTTGTCGCATACATTATAATTTTCTTTATTAAAAAATCAAATTACACACAGTCCAAGTGTTGGCAAATGCGTCCATCTAAAATTCCAAGAAGCAGTTGCCTAAAATTTTCTGCAACACAGCATACATAAAAAAACATAATACCGAAAGTTTTCAAATAAACTTAATTTAACTTTATTCTTTTGGTCTTGAAAGTTTCAACGACTCCTTTGTACGAGTTTTTATTCCGGAAGGCCACCACTCGTTAGAGGATTATCATATATATTTCATCTCATTACCCATTAGTGGAATTTATTTTATGTTAACTGAGCGGTTTTTCGGTCATTAATCACAATGCAGTTGCTTATTTTATAAAAATTATTTATTGCCATTAGCAGAAATTTTCATTTATTTGACCAAATGGCCTCTGGAGACACGAATTCGGATATGATTATAATTGAGTAATTTAAATAAATATCTATACAGACTTTTATATTCTCTGCTGTCGGTTTTGAGTGTGTGCCATTGCACCGATTAATTTCGAAATTAGGGAAAAAATAGTAAATATAGTAAAATAATTCCAAAGAATCATTACAGAATGTCGGCAGAGGTATCAGACATACCTCGCATATGTTATAATTGTATGACCAATTGTAAGTAAAAAATATTCTTAATATTGAATTCCTAACGATTTATCAAATTTGTGAGAACAAGTAAGTTCCTAAGGACTGACAAAAAAGTTTCTTGCACATAGAGAACCAGTTTGTTAATTCCCATTATTGATACTTGGTTCTTTTTAATTTTAGTGTTATGTATGATAAATCAATATGACAGCTAGCAATAGATGTTTTGTATTTTCTATGCATTCAGGTCAGGATGACAGGAACTTGACCAGGAGTTAATACAGTTGACTGTATATTCCGTTATATGAAAAGGGCAATCCGACAGACTGCAATAAATATCGAATGATTGCATCCTGCCTGTGCCTGTAAAAATTCCTACAGATCATTAATATCAGACTTAGGCCATATATTACAACAAATTAACATATGGCTAATACTACTAGCCCATATGGCTAGTGCTACCATATGCAGAAGAAACAAACCGGTTTTATGACTGGTAAGGGAACAAGAGAGCAAATTGGAAACGTACGACAATTAATTAAGAAAGCCGAATAACTTAATGTAAATCTCTGTTTTGTCTATTATGCTGAAGCTTTCGACTTGGTAAAATGACCCTGATCACCTAATCCTACTTATCCGACATTTGTTTCAACCCAATTATGGTCTTATGAGAATTGATAATGTCGCTTCAGGTTCGACATGTTTAAAGTAGGTAATAAAAGAAGTCAGACATCGGTGAATTCTGTCACATTTATTGTTCAACATATACACCGAAAACATAATGCGTGGCATTCTCGATAATTGGCATGGTGAAAAATCTGTATGGAAAAAGAAAGTTAACAATCTGAGATATGCAGACGACACGACGATTATGCATCGTCTTCATGAAACTATTGCAGATTTTTGATTGAACTTATATCGAAATAAAACTACGGTCACTGATTGTAAACCACCAAAATAACAACAAACCCCACGTAAAAAAATAGCTGGATTTGAGGTGGTTAATAAATACTTATAATTAGAGTACATAGTTGACACCATCGTTGCATGCGAGGGTGACATAAAGCGAAGAGTTGTACTAGCTCGAACCGCCGTACTAAGTTTAGCAAGATCCGGAGAGATACAGTCATCACGAAAAACACCAAATTACAATTATTTAATGCAGTTGTGTTCCTCATGGCCACTTATGGAGCAGAAACTTGGACACTCAAGAAAAGCGGTACCAGACAGAAAGTTCCCTTCGACATGTGGTCATATAGACGAGGAGGATTTCCTGGACGGCCCACCGTACAAATGAGTCTGTTTTTCAAAAACTTAATCTGTCAAAAAAAAACTGAAGCAATGTTTAACCTAACTTTTTATAGGAAGTTGTTGATATTTGTTTTGACGGCTTACCCTAACTCATTTAATTGCATTTCAACCTCACTTTCTGTGTTTACCTATCGTCACTTGAGCTTTTGATATTTAAGAAGCAACAGGTATTTAGGTTATTTTAGTGAGGCAGATTTCCTTGACAAATATTGTTACCGACTTTCTGATATAGTTTTTTGCAATTATTTCAGGTTTTAATATGGATTATTTTTTTTACTATTTTTCAATTTCACTATTGTCAATTTCGAATCACCCTGTATATAAAAATAGCAATTTTCAACGGATATTTTCTCAGCAGATTTTAAAGCTATGTTCACATTTTTACTATTTGTTGACGATAATTATTTTTGCGTTTTTTTAACAGGTTTCGCACCATTTATCGATGGTACTATTCTGGTCAATCCTACCTCACATTCGCCTACGACTAGTACCTCAACGGTAGCAACTGCACCAGGTTATGAGCTGGCAGACTTTCCTGAAAGAGATCTTCTCTTTTCATTAACAAATACGGAATCGTACTTGGATCTCAATGCACAGGATTTGGAGTTTGGTTTCAACGAGACGAAACGTGACAGGATTCTACGGACGTATGTTCGCAATTCGTATTATTTTCATCTAAATGAGATTTTTTCAACTTTAAAAAATGAGTACACGGATTGGGAGAGACCGAGTCAAAACCCTTTGAGTGTGCGCGACGCGGCTTTGGATGTGTTAAGTGACGGGCATACAGTGTCCCCGTTGATTAGGATAGGATATTTACATTCGACGGATCGCGCAAAGGGTCGCGCAAAGACCTTTTTTCTACATTTTCAACATCATACTGGGGAGAGAGACTTACCTTTGGTAAGTTTAGATTAACCAACTAGCTTTTTTAACATCTAAGTATTCCAAAAAATTTTCATCATCGCATGCTCACGATCACTGAAAAACAGCATATCGGCGTCAGATCACGTCATTATCACGTCATGATTTTCAGCAATGTATACATGTCACACTTTGGCTCCTAAGAGATGATGCTTGGTCTTAGTATCGATATAAGTTTTTTTATATATTTTTTTATATTGTTTTATGCCGTTTTATATTATCACACAATTTATTAATTTAATGTAATTAATTAATTACTATTTACTGTGACATACCGCCGATATAAGCACGTCGATATGACGAGACCCTACTGATATGTTCAGTAGTAGTAAACATCTTTATTTCTAAAAAAAGGCTATCGACCTATCGGTTGATATGTTCATTTTCACGTGATTATCGCGTTCGGTGCTAGATGAGTTATTTAGTTTCTTTGGTAGAGGTTTTTACATCATTTTTTGGAATTGTTATTCTGCACTCGCATTAAAACTATAACAAAACTTATTTTAGTTTCGTGCTAAAATGTAATAGTAAAAAACGATATGGAATTCGTTATACCTACACAACGATTATTTGAGTTTTACAGAAAAGCATCTTATTATATTCGAGATTCATGTTAATTTTTTTAGTTCTCTAATTCTTGCTTTATTACTGAATGAACTCGATACAATTGTCAATTTAAATTATCTTCTACATTGGTTTAATTTTTTTTTTAAATTTGTTATTTAAATAGATGGAAGACTTTTAACTTTTAATGTTTGTAATATAACTAAAGGTAGAATCTATAAATACATACTTACAATATTGCAATACTATCTCATTTGAGTAACGTGCGTCCTGGACCTGGAAATATCAATAAAAGTCGCAAATGCTCTTAAAAACTGCCAAGCTTGTAAAAATGAAGCGTTAACGAAGTATTTCAAATGTGGCTGGTCGCTCTGTTCTCACGCTTTTCAATTTGTGATTTTAAAATCGCCCGGCCAGTCCCTATTCGGGTTAAGTAGTTAATCAAGTTTTCAACGGTATATTTGGATGCAAATGAAACTAAATTTAGTGAAGAGTGTGAGAAATAATTCAGCTGATTGAATCAGTAAAATTAATATATTTTCTTCAAAAGTTTAGCAGGTTGCAAATCGGGACAGAATGTTTCCTCTACTTGTTCAATATTTGTTTATGTTCCTGACGGTTTTAGACATCAGCTCGATATAACAATCGTTTCCTACATTATGTATTTTTGAGGATACTAGAGTTGCCGTTGAACGCTTGGCAGAAAAATTCGGAGAGAAACTTTTTGCGGGTTTTTCGCTTTGCCTATATTTTAACCATCATCACCGTGGTTTATAAATTAAATGTTTCATATTTGTCTATGTGGAGCGGGAGTGATGACATGGCGCAAAGGGAACTTTTCGTACTTTTGCTTCCAATATAATAATATTATGCCAGTTTAAACAGCCGAATGATTTTCCGAAAATGAGAAATCCTGCCAATTGCCAAATATCTATTTCTTTGGCCACTGCACCAGAATAGTTGAAAAGAACGACTTTTAAGTTAGAAGTGTGGTTCATTGAAAAACCACATTTCCAAAAACTTCGAAGGTCCAATGGATTTTTAGCAATAATTACCAGAATTTGCCAATCGAAATCCAATTAATTTTTTAATTTGGTATAATGTAATGTGGGGTACTGTGGATCCTAAAAGGATCAGAGTAGAAATAAACGTAGATGAGACAACTACAAGTGTGTTCTTTACATCTGTAACATATTGTTTTAATAAAGGTATCGTGTCATCATAACCATAATCCGAGTAGCTGATACCTACAACACCGCTAAGTTAGTAAGTTGCTTTTCGCTTAAAATTTGGAACAAAGTGGGGAGCATATATTATTTTACGGGGCGATGGAACGTGACGTGCATGAGTGTCACAGATTTACGTACATAAAGCCGAAGTTTCAAACAGAAATTTTAATAGTCTGGAAAGTTATCGGCAACTTGGCTTTCACTCAAAACGCTGTGTTGCTCTTGGTAAATGTTATGTATAATTTTATGTTGAAATTTTCGCACCTTTATAATATTTGTGTACCGTATTTTGCATTATGCCATGGTCATAAATTGTATTCATTTTCTATAGTAAGAATTTGACTACTGCTTTTATACGTAGGGCTAGATTACGAAAATTGAAGAACACACTACAACTCATCAGGGGCATGTGCAAAGTTACATTCTTCACCACTGCTATTTAGCATTTGCTTGTTGTTTAACGTGTTACATAGAATTTCCATTAATGTCGTAAACATTACCAATTTTCATTGCCCGAATGGCACTGCTTCAATGTCGAATTCGCTGCAGAGCCTTCAGATTTTGCATCATCAAATGTTTTCTGAAGGATCAACATTTGAACTAGAACTGAACCTCAGAACGACTAAGTTGATGTAAATGGTCCGAACCAAGTTGTAAGGGATTCTCCAGGGATGGAAAGAACTAATTTGATGAGTCGAATAACATAAACAGCTACTATGTGAGGTCAACGAAGACTGGAATAATATACTGCACGATTTACGATAATGAAGCCTGTGTTTCTTTTTCCGTTTGCACTAAAGCAAAATCTTGCAAAGTGCTCGGTATTATTTACTACGGAATTGAGGCATGGGCAAACAACGTGTATAAAAAGTTGATGGTTTTCAAAATTTGACGGCATCCACAAATCTGAAACTGTCTTAAATAGAATATAGATGAAAATGATCTAAATTACCCGATATGATTATCACTCAGAGTCAGAAGATCACCAAGTTTTGTTCGAGCGGGTTTACGATCCGAAAAGTATATAGAAAATACCTATATTGTAGACTGTCTAAGAAATTGCAAATATAGACATCTTCAACTAAAAATTGAGATAACGGTCGACGAAAAGATATCCTAGATCTAGATATACAATAACATCGTGGCTTAGAATTGTTCAATCTGTCTATAGTGAAATCGCGACTAGATGTTTTAGAAAAGGAACCGGTTCAGGATTCGAAGAGGACAATGCACTTGGAGCAGAAGCGTTTTTTTTCTTATTTTTATATTTCTCCATTCTATCTATGACAAACTATACAGCTACTATATTATTAGAGTATATCAGATTAAATTGTCGAACTTTTAGCCATTTAAGTAATTTGTCATCCAAATGTTGTACGTAGTCATTTTAGAAACATTCTTAAAATGCCCACGATTGTTAAACATGAAGTTTCTATATAAATGGCATTTTAAAACGGTGTTTGGAAATTAAGCTTATTGCCTCTATTAAGGTAAGAAGTGTCCGAAGCTATAATAAAATGTAAGTGTTTTTCAGTTCAATTAATCGTTCTCAACCAACAACTTCCCCAATATGCATTCTTAAAGTTTCTGAGACCAGAATAGGGCATATACCATCGGAAGTGTTTAAATGTCCAAAAATATTCAATATTATCAATGTTTATCAATTAGTAGTCGTAGTAAACATCTTTAATTCTAAAAAAAGCTATCGACCTGTCGGTCTTTCTGCCCTTGTTTAATACATGCAGTCTTAATCTAAGTAAAAAAAACAAAGATGAAATTTTTCTTAATCTGGGTTAACAATTTGATTAAATAAACTTTCTAATTCTAATGACAAGAAAAAATTATTTTATTGTCCAGTAGTCAGTTGCGTTTGTAAGTGTTCGTTGTAGGGGTTGTTTGTCCATTTGTCTGTAGATGTATGAGTCTTTCCGAAATCTTTGTCATGTTTGTGCGTTCGTTTAGTAGTTGGGTGGAGGGATTGTGTAGTGGGTTTTGGGGGTGTCTTATTCGTGTTATTAGTCTTAGTGCAATTTGTTCTGTTGTTTGTATATAACGTTTTGTCCTTTCTGTTCCGTTGGCCATGAGTATATGTCCATAGTCTAGCAAGGGTCTACAAATAGCTTTATATATTTATTATAGCTTTATATATATCGGAAGTGTTTTGTTCTCTTTATTGTTTCTGTCCTAATGTTTCGTATGTGTTTAGTGAATTTAAGTTTGGGGTCAATTGTGATTCCAAGGTATTTTACGTCGTTTTTTGGTTGTGTGGTTTGGCCGTTTGCAGTTATTGTAGGGGAGTCAGCGTTGACTCTGTGGTTTGTGAGCAGAAGTTGGTTTTTTGAAGGGTTTGGTGTTAGTCTCCATTTATAAAACCATGTCATTGTGTTGTTTGTTAGTGTTTGGAGTCTTTGAGCTGCTCTCTCAGTAGTTTTGTCATGTACAATAAGTGCCGTGTCGTCTGCGTATTATAATATGTATGCCGATCTGTCGATTTGTATTGTATGATAGTTAGTAATATATACTGTCATTGATCAGTATATATTGTAGAGAAACGGTGAGATCGGGGAACCTTGCGGGAGTCCTTGTTCAGGGGAAAAAGAAAAACAGGATGTGTTGTCAATTCGTACTTGTAGTAGTCTGTTTTCGAGTAAGTTTTTTATGATGTGGAGTAGATATATTGGTGTGTGGAGTTTGTAGAGTAATTCCATATGCCAGACACTGCCAAAGGCCTTGTTAATGTCCGTGAATAGACACGCCGACTTCTGTCAGTTAGGTGAGTTGTTTGTATATTGCTGGCCAAAATAAAGAGCAGATGAATAGTCGAGTGATGTTGTTTGAAACCAAATTGGTAGGTAGGTATATATTTTCCGATCAGTTTTTCAAGTCGCTGCTTTATTATGTACTCAAAGACTCTGCTAAGTACTGGTAGTAATGTAATTGGTCTGTAATTGCTCGGTTGTGTATTGTCCAGTCCATTTTTCGGTATGGGGATTATTAAGCCGTTCCTCTATGTTTTTGGGATTTTGTTTTTTGTGATGCAGTTGTTCAACTCAGCTAGGATCAGCCTGTGTGTTTCCTGAGTTAGGCCTTTCAGGAGTTTTGCCTTTATTTTGTCTTTTCCCGGTGCTGTGTTTCCTGATATGCGCTAGGGCTTCATCGTATTCTCTGTCTGTGATCAGTTTGTATGTATAGTTTGGTGAGCTGTTAAAATAGTTCAAGTACCAGTCGTTGATCAAGTTCCAGTTGTCATTAGTCGAAGTTAGGGTTTGTCGATATGCTGAAGGCCCTTTGATAGTGTACTGGCGAACGCGTCAGCCTTCTCTTTGTCTGTGTAACGTTCTATTCCGTTTTCGTCAATTGTGTCAGTAGTATTAGTTTTTTTGCATTGTGCTAGTTTCTCAATTTTTCGCCAGTATGTTTTGCCTTTGTCTTTTTGTATTTCTTTACATGTTTCTAGCCATTTGTCTTGTCGGTATTGTCCAATCAAGGTTTTAATGTTTCTGTTGAGTTGGTTCAGTGTCTTTTTTAGGTCGGTATTTTGAGTGTTTGTATATAGTCTGTACAGTTCTCTCTTTTGTTTTATGAGTCTCAGTATGAATTTGGGTAGTGTATGTCGGTAGAAATCATTTTTTATTTCCGCGCTAAATTTTCCTATGGCTAGTGAAAGTTGTTGTTGTATGGTTTCTATTGAAATGGGCTGTGCTTGCGATTGAATGTAGTCAGGTATATGTTGTTTCACTTTGTCTATGTCAGTCTTTGATAGGTTTAACTTTTTCTCTATAGAAGGTGTACTGGAGGTAAGTTGCGTATGTTGTAAGTCTATGTTAAACGTAATAGCCAGGTGGTCGGATCCAAGTTCGTTGGTTAAGTTTATGTTGTTGATGGTGTTTGTTAAGTTTCTTGTGTGCAGTAGAACGTCTGGTGTTGAATCTGGGTTTGCGGGCATCAGAAAAGTTGGTGGGTGTGCTGTTTTATAAAGTCCTAATTTTGTAGAAATCTTTTAAGCTGTTTCGTTTTGTTTTTGTTCAAAGTAAAGTCCCCTATAATTATTGCATATTTATAGATGCTTGCTTTGGTCAATATGTTTTGTTCTAAGTTGGAGTGTGGGTGTATGTATGTCAGAAATATCAGGTCATTTAGGTAGGGTATGGTAAAATGTATGCAGACGTTCAGAGAGTGGTTGAGGGAAGGAGGATTTGCTCTTCCAAGTTTAAATGTTGGTTTTAGGAGAGCTGCGACCCCGCCCCTGGCATGATTAATGGTATTTCCATACCTATAGATATACTGCCAATTTCTGTACGTTGGTGGCTGTCCCAGTTTGGTTTTAGTCTCTACAAATATGAAGCAGTCTGTGTCGTTTTGTTCCATGTAGTTGTAAATGAGTGGTTTTTTTACTGTTAAGTCCGTTGATGTTGGCGTAAAGTAGCCTAATGTTGAAGGGTCTATGTTAGTGATTGTTTGTTTTATTGTTCATGGGGTTCTGTTGAGGAGTTTTTGTTAGGTAGGAGCATGTCGAACATCAATACATACATATGGTTACCAAAAAAGACGACCGAGGTGTCGATGTCAAAATCTTCTATAAATTGTTTTCGCATTTTTTTTATCAAATCTTCTCTGTTAGTGTTGGTAGACTTGTTAATTTGATGTTTGTATTTGTTTAATATGAGATCGTGGTGAGTGTATTCTGTTATCTTTAGTTATCGCATCGGACACCTCAGACGTTCTCTTGTTCAGACACTTAATTTTAACGTTGGGGATACCACTGATCGGTGCTGTTATCTCTTCGGGCATTTTACGCTCCATGCCGCATGCTCGTCCGAGTTGCAGGCAGCGCACTTGACGGGAAGCGGAGAACTGCAACTGAATGTTGTGTGAGGGCCAAGGCATTTGTTGCATTTAGCTGGTGTTTTGCAGGTTTCGGTCCGGTGTTCAAAGGAGTTGCATTTGGTGCATGGAGCAGGAATCGGTGCTGGAGGTTTACTCTCCACAATCCTAAACACGCGTCCAAGGAGGTGCACTGTACGGTCGCTCATCAATTTCTCATATGTCCCGAGGTCGCCCGTTATCAGCCTCATCAACAAGGTGGGACTGTTTCTCGCTCTGGATATTATTCTTTTGCAGAATCTGATAATCAGACCTGACTTTTCCAAATGTTTCAGGAACATTTCGTCCGTGATTTCAAGGTCCACTCCAGTAGCAACCACTGAACATGTGGCTGTAATATGGTGGTTTGATCTTTGTTGTCTTATTAGTGGGAGGTTATCGTTTTTTGTAGTTTGAATGTTGTTATCATGTTTTCTTGTTTCAGTTGTTGTAAAAGTAGTGTTGCTTTGTCCTCATGGTTGGTTTTAATTAGAAAGAGATTATCTTGTCTGATAATCACATCCTTGTTGTTGGGGTTGAGTTCCTCCCATCTGATTGCAAGTTGGACTCTTGTGATGGTCGACATTGCGTTCGCTGTGAATATGTGCGAATACGTGGGAAATCTTGTTGATGTTGTCTTGCTGTTTCGTTTTTATCTGTTGTAGCCTGATGATCCAAAGCTATTCGTTTGGCCTCAGGTGTTGGCGTTGTGGGGGTTGGCTGGGTTGACTGTGTTGGCTGGGTGGTCTTCGGTTTTCTACCCCGTTTTTTTGGTTGTGGTTTATCAATTATATATCAATATATATCAATTTTTTAAGTTTAAATTATCGTAGCCTGTAATTTCATGGTTCGTCAATATTATTTAGAATTCTATGCATTTTGAGCGGCTCGCAATTCTTCCATAAATTCGTCCGCTATCTCTGATGAAAATTTCGATCAAAATTAAAGTTTTACATGCCTGTTTTTCGAGAAAGATGAAATAGGAAATTTCTATTTTGATTTTAATAAGGTTCTTATTACAAATAAGAATATTTTTCGAAAAGCGGTTATATGTTTAGTACTGAAACAAGGGTTGCTATTTTGGGCACCTACTTTAAAATATCATCATTCATCTTACGTAACATAAGAAGAAAGCGTTTTTCGTTTTTATTGAAAAGCCGCTGTTGTTGCTATGCTGATCAGAACTACTTCAACCTTTGGATATACTATAAAACCACAAATGCATCTCTACATAAGATAAACTCGACGCCTTTTGAACATTCGTTCTGATTGTTTTTAGTGATGGGGTCAAGGCAACCTCAATAAATATTTCGGTTCATATTTGATGTACTCAAATCTCTTTAAAGCAAATGTTTTCAGTTGAGAACCCATTATGGGTTTTCTAGGTTCTACACAGGTAGCTGATACATAAAATAACGCGTTCTGACCTATTAGAGAGTTATTGGACGGTCAATAAGGGGATGCAGTAATAAAGTTTGTGGTATTTTGACTCATACGCCGGCGCAATTGAGTCTAAAAATAAGGGACCCCTTAATAAGGATACTGTTCTGTGCTAATTGTGCAGCGATACTGCATGTGCTAATTGTGCAGCGATACCTTAAACTGGCATTTCTAACCTCTGTGTCAAACGTCCGCAAAACATAACTCGGTTTCAGATACACGTGTTTTTCAATTGAGAATTTTTTTGAATGAGAAATGCAGCATCAAAAATTCAATAAAAAAGGTAAATAATACAAAGTCAACAACATTAAATTCTGTAAGGTTAGGCACAGAGGTTAGGTTAGAATCTTTTAATACTGAAAGCAGTGAACTAGACATTCCAATAACTATAATTTCGTTAACGAAATAAAGCTAATGTAGTATTAAAATAAGGATTAACCTTATTACTGCATTACAGTATTTATAATTTCCAATAACTTTCTATTAGAGTAAAATTTGTAAGATACTTCAAAGCCCTTAAATACTTACTGAATCACAAAGGAACCCATTTCGCTTTGTGTATTGTAATTGTTGATACTAATGAAATAATAATCAGAAATAATGTACTTGTTCAAATAACATACTGCGTAAAAATATAAATAATGATAAAATACTAACCAGATAATTTATTTTTGCGAGACTTTTGTCCTAAATTTACTCAGTTAAAATTTCAAGTTATTGCCAAAACAATATCAAACCGCAACGTGATCTGTTAATTGTGGACAACATATTGTGTAAACCGATTTCAGAATGAACTGACCGTTTTGTTTTCTCATACACACGGCGCTAAATAATTGGCGTTGTCGGGTTAATCCCACCAAATAAGTACAAATGCCTGGAATCCTGGACCGACCTAATTACAAATTTAATGTTCGGTTTACTAACGTAAATTTTATTTAGCTTGTTAAGCAAACCATAATTTCTTGTGTTGACTAGGGTCCCAAACGCAGCTTCCATTAGCTGTCTTATATTGAATTTGCTTTCAAATTTTATGCAAATTACGAGTAAGCGAGCATTTAAGATATTTGAATCCAATTTTCATTTATAATAGAAACATTTGAAATGTAGTATGCAGGCAAACGGATTTCCATATTTGACGAGTGTAAGAGGAACATGGCAAATGCTTTAAATCTATTACGCCGCATGTAATCATCGGATTCGCATTTTAGTCGAAAATAATAGATGTCTCTGAAATATCAATGTTTTTAAATTATAGGATAATTTAAAATCAGAAAAGTTGACAAATGCTTTGGAAAAAACAATATCAAATAGCATAATCACACAATGAAGGCTTTCACGCCAGGTGAAAGTATCAGTACATCTTCATCATATCTTTGCTGAACATTATCATTATCGAAGGCGATGAGGAAAGTGTTCAAATTGTATTCCGTGTCTCTCTTCGTTGACTGGTTCTTCAAGTGGTACTGGGGCTGTTTTTATGCTACCCTGTGCCTGTAGGGGGAAAGCAGAGCAGTCTCAATTGCTTTTGTCGTAAGTCTTCGAAGCAAGGATTGTGTTTGGTCCAAAAATCTCCTTCTTTAAAGAGAATACTTCATTACAAATTTTCACGTACTATCCATACGTAAGCCGCAAATATTTTTTCAAAACATCAGATGTTTCTTCTTTTCAACAGTTACGAAGGACGCCACTGAGACTTTCAAACACCTAGATAACTTCAACCAAAAGTAAGAAGTTAGTGCATTAAACCAGAGTTGGAAACCGGTATAGCGCTGGATAACCGTTTCAGAGAAACATATTAATATAAACACAAGAGCAGCACCAGTTGAAGCACCAGTCATCGGAGAGACACACGGAAGAAGACCTAGACTGTTACCTCAACGTCTTCGAAAATGTTGACTACAGAAGTGAACAAAACGTCAGGAAGCAATTCCAATGCTTCCACGGCCTATACGCCCGGAAATCAACAAATAAAACCCAGAGAAACAAATATGTATTAATTTTAATTTGTAGTTATGGAAGTAAACAGGATGGCGAAATAGATTAACCAGAGTATCCTCACAGGTCAACAGTCATTTTCAGGGTATCGTTATCACAAACAATCGATTTTAATGCCATCTTACATACATACGCTTGAGATAGTAGCGTTTCAAGCGACAGAAAGTTGTATTGGAGTGTTGTCCGAGTTTAAGCCGTATCGCTCAAATATTCATAAAAGCTTCCACATCCAGAAATATACAGCTCCATTTACAAAGATTACCATCAAAATTAGCTTAAAAATTCCCAGCAACAGCAAGTCTTTCCTATATGCGCAACAAGTGATTATTTTTCGAAAATTGGACTTTAAATTAATTGGAAAGTTAATAAAAGTAAAAAGCTCTGAAAAATCTATAGATATTAGCGTCACTAGACACGTATGAAAGGAGACATTTTAAGACAGGGGTTAGGTTTGTCAGTTTCTTCGATTCACATTAAGTGATAATTTCTTTGTGCACTTTGATCCGAAAAATTCTCCATCTGTATATCCAAATACAAAACTGATTTATCATTTCCTGATATATGATGCAGGGTTTGTATTACTGCAGGAAGCAGAAGAGGTAATCAAAAATTCATGACTGGAAAGAGAGTGACGTACGATGAGGTGTGATTTGTAACCCTCAGGTCTTGACAAAATGTATCAAACTGAGTTGAAATGGAGAAATTTTATCGATTGAAATGAATTATTTTAAACGAAACAATTTAAAAAACTGCCCTTGCAAAATACATTTATTCGACGATTTGGTACTCGTCAACTACTGTATAAGTACGGAAATTTCACAACTCTAAAGTTTCCAGTTTTTGCATTTCCGCTACTGCAGCACTTTAGCATACTCAGAAACTTGTTGCAAGATTTGAAGGACAAGCCCAGTTTACAATTAAAACAGATGTATGTTAAAGAAACAATTTGTAATTCAACAATAAGTTCAAATTGTAATGTTGCTGGTCATCTTGCCATGAAAACATCCACATAGGTTTGGAAAAAAATGTATCTGACTGCTGATGTAGATGACTCGAAGCGTTTTTCAACCAAGGGCGATTCAAGTGCTGGGTTTATGTCGACTAATGAGAATTTTTCCATTTTATCTGGATCCGCCCCTGTTTTCAACAAGGGATTGATTTGATCTGGTAATAGAGGATCATAGCAGTAATAGCGGTGAAAATGCAGTTGATGCTTATCACGGAGAAGAATGAACTTCCAAGCAAAAGCTGCATGTAAAAGTATTTCACTTCTTGACAGTAAAAGTGACTCAGATTAACTTGCAAAACAACTCTTAAAGTCGAAGAAAAAAATTTACTGCGTAAAGGCAGTTATATTCCATACTCTCCAGCACAAAAAAAGAGCTTCAAAAAAGCGATTGGAAGAGCGACCATCAAGAAATTCTGGAGGAAATTATGAAGTCAACTGATAGCGCGCTCAAATTTGTGCGAATAATTGAGACGGTACGAGCACAAAAACACAGTCGGACTTAAAATCACTTCTTTGGAAAATGAGTTTTTGAACGAAATTCATTTCAGTTGACGAGGATTGCAGCTTCAATGCCTGCCAGAATATATTCTTTAAATGCGTTAAATGAGTTGTTTCATGTTATCAGTGAAACCAAAGAACAACAAGTATTTCGTAAGTCTAATTGGATTTCTACTTGTGTTATGTCGACGAAATAGGATATTATAACTTCGGATAGGCGAATTTAATACGAGTGCAAGAGTGTAAGCAAAGAGAGAGTTAGTAAATAGTTCGTCTGAAATGAAAATATTTGCCTATAATGAAGATGGGAAAACGTAAGAGATAAACGACATAAATTACACAAGATTTGGGAAAAAATAATAGGAATAATCCTAGAATTCCAGCTTAAGGGGTTTGAGGCTTACAGATAATGGTCTATACGTTTCCACAACCGACATTTCGCATCTGTTTTCTTATCCTGTTGAAGTTTATCTGATGTTCGCCGATTTCAATTTGCTGTAAACACTAGGAGGTAGAATTGCAGCTGCTTTGCCTAAATTTTGTGCTTTGCCAAATTGCATGTCCTGTTCTGCTACGGATAATGCGTGTTTACTACAAATCGACATTGTGCATATTGAAAATGTCTCTGATCATATGTGCAAGGCGGAGCTGGTATAGTATTTGGTAAAGTTAAAGTTTAGAAATATATTTTCAATCAAAATATTATATTTCTTGTTTTTCAAATTTTTGCATTAACAGTAGCGCTTTTATTTGCAGTTAATTATAAAAAATTAGAGAAAAACTGCAATTTAGTGTCAGGTTTTGAGATTAGTGCAAACAGAATTTTGCAAAGCTGGAAGTAGTAGTAAAAATCTTTATTTCTAAAAAAAGGCTATCGACCTATCGGTCTTTCTGCCCTTGTTTAACACATGTAGTCTTAGTCTAAATAAAAAACAAAGATGAAAATTCTCTTATTCTGCGTTAATAATCTTATTAAATAAACTTTTCAATTCTAATGACAAGAAAAAATTATTTTATTGTCCAGTAGTCAGTTGCGTTTGTAAGTGTTCGAGTAGCATTGATGTAGGGAAACGGAAGCGGGATTGTCTGGTTGGTCTTGTAAGACAAAGGGGATTCAGTATGGTCCAGTTGTAGGGGTTGTTTGTCCATTTTGTCTGTAAATGTATGAGTCTTTCCGAAATGTTTGTCATGTTTGTGCGTTCGTATAGTAGTTGGGTGGAGGGGTTGGAGAGAAGTTGCAACTCAAATACTTCTACTTTTTTCAATTCTTATTTTGGTTATTTCGTTCCCCTGTGATGTTTCATTGTAGCCAATAATTATAATCTTGTTTTGTTATTCACAGCTTTATCATTATTATTGTTTTAGCATTTAAAAAAATCTAAGGCATCGAACTGCATGTTCATATTTTCAAAAATTTGGAATATTCTCAATAACATTTCAGTTTAAATTATTTTTGTCTGCCTGTGTATTTATCAGGGAAATGTTGATGTATGAGAACTTTGTTGTCACAACAAGCTCTGCCGATATTGAAGCTAATTTATTGATTTTAGAAAAGTTTAAATGTTATTATGTACAATTAATTGCGGATGAACGGGCGTGTCATTTTCCTGCTACCTAAATGTGGAAAAATTGCAGGATTTTTTCAGTTCTTAGCGAGAAATTGCCGAATTTTTTAAACACAAACTGTTTCGTTACAGTTTTATCCTTTTTAGCGACTGGACACGCGATTTTAGCGCAATAATGCTTTTTTTTATCTGTTAACTGTTTTTTTCTGTTAACTTTCTGACATTTACTGACAAGGTTGAGCGGGCTTTCTGAATTAAAGTGTGTCTAAAGTTTTGAGACATTTTTGGATTTTACTTTTTATTTTGAAAACTTTGCCAGGATTAGAGTGGAAAACAGACAACTTGATAGTAAGTAATTGCGTGAATTAAAATAAAAATTATAATTGTAGCACTTCAACAGCTGAAACTGTTTAATTAATTGAGGCCATTGTTCACTAAACCGAAAAAGATAGGATTTAAGGTGAGTTAAATCAACATTCCAGCATTTCTAGAGGCAAGGGTGTTCTGAAGACTGTAAAAATTTCTAGTTGCTACTTACTTCGGATTGGAATATTTGAAATTTTGAAAGCGAGATTTTAATATGTACAATAAAATTGCCGAAGTTTCGTTGCCTATTAAGATATGTGGCGTAACACCAGAGGTTTAAGAGAAACTTGCTAAACAAATGGATAATTTTTAATGACATAAATTAATGGCATCAGGTACAACCACAAATTCTGATTACATTTAAACAAGGGATTAAAGTATCCACGCTATTAAACATGTTTCTGCACGGAGGGGCGTCGAAACGTGACCTGTAACTGCTCCACATATTGTGCCAACCCGCTGCGAAATATACTGTCCGTTACACCCTTCGCATACATATGACACTAAACTCGAACATTGTCCCACGTAATCTCGTAGATAGATTTAAAATGTCAGAGTTAAATTGTGGAAGGGAATAAGTAACTTTAAATTTAATATAACGTCGCCTGAGTCTAGTTATTGCCAGGTAAACGCGACATTTCTTGTATAAGCCGTTTTGAAATGCATAGAGTAACCCACGCTATTTATTCCAGACTTCTTCAATACAACAACTAAAACGGGCTTCAGTTATTATTTCACGTTCAAACAGTAAGTCATCTAATTATCTAAATATTCTGGCAATTACCGGAATATTCCAAAATAAGTTAGTAGGTACTAAATCTGATGAATTTCCATTCGAGTTACGATTCGGTCAAGAAAACTGAATGAAAATTAGTATTATTTTAAACATTTGATAAATGATAAACTCTAGACTAGATAAACTCTAGAAACTAGAATATAAATAGATTTAGGAATATTGAGTAAGAGAAGTTGCAACTCAAATACTTCTACTTTTTTCAATTCTTATTTTGGTTATTTCGTTCCCCTGTGATGTTTCATTGTAGCCAATAATTATAATCTTGTTTTGTTATTCACAGCTTTATCATTATTATTGTTTTAGCATTTAAAAAATCTAAGGCATCGAACTGCATGTTCATATTTTCAAAAATTTGGAATATTCTCAATAACATTTCAGTTTAAATTATTTTTGTCTGCCTATGTATTTATCAAGGAAATGTTGATGTATGAGAACTTTGTTGTCACAACAAGCTCTGCCGATATTGAAGCTAATTTATTGATTTTAGAAAAGTTTAAATGTTATTATGTACAATTAATTGCGGTTGAACTTGGGCGTGTCAGTCTCCTGCTACCTAAATGTGGAAAAATTGCAGGATTTTTTCAGTTCTTAGCGAGAAATTGCCGAATTTTTTAAACACAAACTGTTTCGTTACAGTTTTATCCTTTTTAGCGACTGGACACGCGATTTTAGCGCAATAATGCTTTTTTTAGTTAACTTTCTGACATTTACTGACAAGGTTGAGCGGGCTTTCTGAATTAAAGTGTGTCTAAAGTTTTGAGACATTTTTGGATTTTACTTTTTTATTTTGAAAACTTTGCCAAGATTAGAATGGAAAAACAGACAACTTGATAGTAAGTAATTGCGTGAATTAAAATAAAAATTATAATTGTAGCACTTCAACAGCTGAAACTGTTTAATTAATTGAGGCCATTGTTCACTAAACCGAAAAAGATAGGATTTAAGGTGAGTTAAATCAACATTCCAGCATTTCTAGAGGCAAGGGTGTTCTGAAGACTGTAAAAATTTCTAGTTGCTACTTACTTCGGATTGGAATATTTGAAATTTTGAAAGCGAGATTTTAATATGTACAATAAAATTGCCGAAGTTTCGTTGCCTATTAAGATATGTGGCGTAACACCAGAGCTTTAAGAGAAACTTGCTAAAAAAATGGATAATTTTTAATGACATAAATTAATGGCATCAGGTACAACCACAAATTCTGATTACATTTAAACAAGGGATTAAAGTATCCACGCTATTAAACATGTTTCTGCACGGAGGGGCGTCGAAACGTGACCTGTAACTGCTCCACATATTGTGCCAACCCGCTGCGAAATATACTGTCCGTTACACCCTTCGCATACATATGACACTAAACTCGAACATTGTCCCACGTAATCTCGTAGATAGATTTAAAATGTCAGAGTTAAATTGTGGAAGGGAATAAGTAACTTTAAATTTAATATAACGTCGCCTGAGTCTAGTTATTGCCAGGTAAACGCGACATTTCTTGTATAAGCCGTTTTGAAATGCATAGAGTAACCCACGCTATTTATTCCAGACTTCTTCAATACAACAACTAAAACGGGCTTCAGTTATTATTTCACGTTCAAACAGTAAGTCATCTAATTATCTAAATATTCTGGCAATTACCGGAATATTCCAAAATAAGTTAGTAGGTACTAAATCTGATGAATTTGCATTCGAGTTACGATTCGGTCAAGAAAACTGAATGAAAATTAGTATTATTTTAAACATTTGACCCATAGGTCAAAACCGTGTTCGATATTAACTTTCAAATGATTTTTAAATACACTTAAGTTTTGTGGAAACCTTAGCTTTTTTCTATTACTTTCATACCAGAAATTACTAATTGTTTTATTATCTTTTTATTAAAAGTCAATTTTTTTGCCTTAATATATCACGTATTATTAATTATTACATGTGCAGATCAGTACATTTCAATATTGGACCCCCAAACTGATTTAGTCAAGTAAAAATTTAGGTTTTAAAAGCGTGATGTAGATAAACTCTAATAATATAGTAATTTCTAATAATGCGCAAGCGAAGTTAGCGCGGCGATGAGTAGTAGTAGTAGTAAACATCTTAATTTCTAAAAAAAGGCTATCGACCTATCGGTCTTTCTGCCCTTGTTTAGTACATGCAGTCTTAAACTAAACAAACAAATAAAGGTAAAAATTGGCTTATTCTAGTTAATAATTTTATACTTTTAATTTTGACAAACAGAAATCTTAGATTTATTGTACAGTAGTCAGTTACGATTGAAAGCGTTCGAGTAGCGTTGATGTAGGGAAACGGAAGCGGGATTGTCTAGTTGGTCTTGTAAGACAAAGGGGATTCAGTATGTAGATGTATGAGTCTTTCCGAAATCTTTGTCATGTTTGTGTGTTCGTATAGTAGTTGGGTGGAGGGGTTGTGTAGTGGGTTTTGGCGGTGTCTTATTCGTGTTATTAGTCTTAGTGCAATTTGTTCTGTTGTTTGTATATAACGTTTTGTCCTTTCTGTTCCGTTGGTCATAAGTATATGTCCATAGTCTAGCAAGGGCCTACAAATAGCTTTATATATTTTGGTGGCGGTGTTTGTGCTAATTCCTCTGTCTTTGTAAGTTAGTGATCGGAAGTGTTTTGTTCTCTTTACTGTTTCTGCCCTGATGTTTTGTATGTGTTTAGTGAATTTAAGTTTGTGGTCAATTGTGATTCCAAAGTATTTTACGTCGTTTTTTGGTTGTGTCGTTTGGCCGTCTGCAGTTATTGTAGGGGAGTCAGCGTTGAGTCTGTGGTGCCTTTCATATATTATTTTCCCGGTCTGGCTTTCCTTCGAAATATCGCCCTTATGGACCTTGAAAATAATAAGCTGAAAAATGAAAAGTGTTCTTGATTACTGCACCATTGAATTGACGTTTGTGATTCAATTCACAAAAGGAATTTTTGTGACCAAAGTGGCTTATAGATCGCCTTTTTGAATGGAATTTATTTTCGAAGTTCTGATGATATCCAGGTCCGGTCAAAATTAACTTTTATTATAGCGAGAAAGAAAGAAGATAAAAGAAACAAAAATACGAAAGCAAAGTGGAAATAAATATGAAAGTTCTAATGTTATGCAATTAAAACATTGGACATCTGAGCGTGATGTTCGTAACTGTTCTTCTCTGAGATAATGAGATTTGAATTAAATTAAACTAACCCAGTTTGAAACAGTATACGCTCCATACAATGGCATTCCCTATTCTAGAATAAGTTACTTAAATTTGTCATTCTAGTTCGATGAGCCTACAAAATGTTCAGAAGAGGATCCAGGTTTTGTTCAACAACAATCTTACTTTTATTTCAAATATTTTTATTGGAAAAAATATGCTTTTTTAGACTTTGTAATTCCAATTGTAGATTCGATGTATGGACAATGTATTTAAAATATTTCAAGTTCTTCGATTTAAATTTTTGTGCCATAAACCCTGGTTTTTTGGAGAGAGTTTTAAGTAAAAAACGAGGAGTGATTTTTAAGGCTCTAAATTTGTTTCAGTTCAATTTGAAGTAAACCGTCTAGTGCTATTTAATCAATTAACTTTTTCGTTGCGAACATCTTGAAAATTGACTTAATAATCTTTCTTTCAAAAAGATACGTTTATTTTCATACTGATTATACCATAAAACCTGATCTATATTAGAGCAGCTCAAGTCAGACTCTACTCCCGTTATTAAACCAATCTCAAGACCAGGGCCAAGTGTAGAAAGAGAATATTTAACCAGGGATTCGAGCGCTATATACAAACACCACTTGGATTTACATTTTGAGGCGGAAGATTAGATGAGAGTTTTGCAAGTGACTTTCGATAGTCAACAGTATTTAAGTGTTCTAAATATACATATCCCCGGGAAAATTGCTTATTCCACGTCAGTTTCGGGATGCATAAATTGTAATTGCCTCTGACGTTGAAAATTGAAATCTGACATCGAAATTATATGAAACCGGAACATATTTGTTTCGATGGTTAATTATTGGATCATCCCTTATTTTTAATATAGCAGATGCATTATTTGGATACAATGAACTAATAGTTAATTATGAATCAATTAATTTTCGCCTGATGATTTAGTGGCTTTTTGCATTATTGTTTTATTTAATTTTGATTATATGGAAACAGGATCATAGCTCTGTGATGAAAATGCAATTAATTTAATATATAGAAGTATTTCAATAAATGATGTAATAAACCATGATGATTACACATTTGTTTTATATAAAAACCGATATGGTTTGAGGTTTGGCCCGCAATCAGCCCGCGAAATAGATTGAACTGATAACTACCTGCAGATATAGTGAGATTTTCGTTGCATATAAAAGTAGTAACAGTTTTTGTAGTTCAAACTCCTAATGATCGAATTGCTTTGCCGGTCACCACTCAACTGTTTGAGAAAATGTCTCAGTTTTCAAACTGTTTCATCCTTTCAATATAATTGTATTAATGTAGTTACAAATAAGTATTGAATTATATAATTCATTGTAATGTATAAAATATATAAAAATTCAAATGTATAATTCAATAATACATTTTCTGAATGGTTAATATTCATTGAGGATTTGCGTTTTACATTTAGAACTCATACTATAATAAAATAACATACTGGCAGTTTCAATAACGTAGAATGAGGAACTAAGATATAGATAATAAAATGTTCACATTGAAACATGAAATAGTGATAGTGGTTAAATTTTAAGCAACCTAAATATGCGGGAACATTTACTTTATTCAGTTCACTACTAAAATAATTTACACAACAATAAAAAATATATTTAAAACGCTTGACATAAGAGGACACAAGTGTAATGAAAGTATGTAAAAAGCCATTAATATAAAAAATATTGAGTTACTTGTCTTAGAAAAAATGGCATTCAAGAACGCTTTATCATTCAACGACTTAGCCAATTGTTACATTTCTCTGGAGGGTAAAAAACAATAATATGATTTCGAAAATATCTGCAACGTGCCAAAATAGATTTTTTATTTGCTTCAGAAAATACTTGTTATGTTTTCAACTTAAGCTAATCAGTAAATCAAACGAACCTAATACCACTCTTAATTCGCGCTCAAAACTAGTTGCTCAAAAAATTATGAGAAATAATTCTAGTTTAGTCAGTATTGAAGCGGCAAATTCTTATTTTTTCATGTACGTAGCTCAAGTTCAGTAAAACTTAGAATGTATAAAAAATGTTGGTTTTGCAGTATCCATTGAGGGCATTTAGACATGAAAGTGATATGGAACATGAGGTCTTAAACACATGAAGACATAATGGAAAATTTTTGAAAAAAATTGTTTTGTTGTAGGTTGTTTGTTAAAAATGTTATATTCGCCGTGCTGAAACTTGTGCATGTGAAACTGTGTATGATTTAATATATGCAAAGCCGCAATAGTCTCACTATCATAACGAGATCTATATATAAATTTGTTATCAGTTGCAACTTCTAGTTAAAATTAATTTATTCTACAAAGGAAAAACCAGCGTTTACTTGCTCCGACCTTTTCCTTTTGTTAACTTGTTTTCGAACAATGCAATATATTTTATTGCAGCGGGAATGTTCAGAAGTCAAATCACATTTCGGTCCTCTAACTCACAACAAACTCCTAAAATTTAAAACGTGTTATCGATACACATTATTTCCGACCCGAAGAGAAATGCGGCAAACGTGAGCACTGTAAACGAAGGTAATTGAGCTAGAAAATACGTGGTTGCTCTTGACACCACATATACAGGTTAAATCAAAAATTAATTCGCCGCGAAATTCATTGGCAGCAATGCGTATGAAATTCGATTTTCCACACTTGTAAATATCGACCATGTTAAAAATGCTTTAATTTGGCGCTTAACTAGATGATGCAAATAAACCAGTCTGGAGTAGAACGAAACTAATTAGACCCATACCGGAAGATCTGAAGTGAAAGATCAAAGGTCAGTTTTATACAGCGCGAAGTGTACTTCGTTTGAATATTTTATGCTCAACCATTTTGATGTGTAGTTATATTTACGTCAAGTTAATATAAATTATTACGCTACAAAATAGAATTAGAGGGCCACTTAGAAAAAGGTGAAGAACAATGAAATTGCAACAGAAGAAATTTTAAGCGTGAAAGAATATGCATATTTTTAATACATACCAAGATAGATTTAACCTTAAACAGACGGTGAAAATTACGATATAGCTGTAATAAATTATCTAAAGGCATTAACGTAACATGTTTTTCCATTTTTCATAATAGTCCATAGAAACCTGCAATATTGGACGCGATCTTAATAGGAGTCAGCTGACAGGGTGAAATATCAAAAATTCAAGAATACATTTGATGCGTAAATACCAGCCATTGAAAAAATGCACAAGTGAAAAGCGAAGATGATTATACACAAGAAGTATTAGACTTGAACAAATCTAAATAAAAATATCTGAAATAGAAGACAATGCCTCCGATAAATCAAGAAAAATTTCCATTACCTTTACTGATCAAAATACGCAGTTGAAATGGTAACCCTGACTGATATAGTGGAAAACTAAAAACTAGGTGTTAAAGCGGCCACTGCTCTTACAATGCTAATATAATTTTTATTGCCTCCATTTCGAGTCCCTGTGTCCTTTAAGATTTGCCTTATCCTCAACAATTATAACTCACATTTTTCATATATGTGTTGGTACTTTTCTGTGTTTTTAATTACTCTTTAATTGATTTTATTTGACTGTTCTTTTTCATATATTATAGACCCGAAGAATTATTTATGCGATTGACCCTGAATCACTACATATTTGTAGTCACAAGCAATTATAAAATCATTTGTATTTTCAACTCAAAGACCTAGATTTGTCAAATATCATTAGCAGACATTTAAATATTATGCTAAGCCAATAGGTAGCATTCTGCTAGAGAATATATCAATATTTCTATTTGGAATAAAAGTGTTTAAATTACTTTCCTAGGAACATATTGATTGAACCTGATTTAATTAGGTAAATAAAGTAAAAAGGTAATTTGTCAATCTAAAATTTCTTGATAATGCATCAAATTAGTTTTCCAAAAAAGTGAAAATTGAGGGTTTTCATTTGAAATTGTAAAGTTGATGATTGCATGTTATACTCGCGATCATTTGTCCTCACTGTATATCCGCTAAAACAAGAGCAAGCAATTAAGTAAACAGACTTAATACATAGACGCAAACGGTTGATGCAACTTGACATAGGAGAGCTTCCAAGAACTAAACAAACAAGGAAATCAGTCATGGTCATCAACACATTATACTTACTGTTTTGATCTGGCTTATACTGAGTTCTCGGAGGATAAAATGTTTAGCTTTCTCTGTTCTAACGATTGGACTATATTAAGGAATAAAATACCTATAAACAGAGATAGGAACAAAAACATTTGAGAAGTCCGTCTGCAGCAAAAAATATTAGTAACAACAAAATTCTGCAAAACACCCTTAAGTATGGACAGTTTTCCTCCAGTTATTGAAATTCGAATTATTAATAAAATAAGTAACATGAGCATAATGTGTATCTATATATCTACGATTCAAAAGCCATGCTAGAAGCCAAGGACTCATCAACATTATCGACGTGTGTTTTCGTAACGTAAAATATATTTAAGTACAAATACAGTTCTTGCTGTAAAATTGCAAAACCTAAATTCACTTGGTTTATCAATGCAATCAAGTATTCATATCTATTTTAACTGATTCAGTTTTGGCAGAAACTAAAGACTCAATAAATAGTTTTTCGAAGTAAAAGCCATAAAGCTTTTACTCCCAGAGTTTTCCAAACTGTTAATGTGTGCTAACTTGAGCCGATCCGGAAAGATGTCCTTATTAAGGCAAAGATTGATTATGTGGCGGCACCGGATGTGAGAGAATTTGAGCAATATGTTTCAAAACAGCTTCAGAGAGTTGTGTATTACCAACATACGTCGTTTTTAAACTTCACACAATGGTTTTTGTTTTTTCATCGTGAGGAAGCCACAGGAATAAATCTGTCAGTATATGGACAAAATACTAGAAAACCTGTTTTAAATTATCAAGAAGTATGAAGATAGGAAAGCTAAGGGCCCTTAGAAAAGAAATAAAATAATTCGTTTGTTTCTTATAATGTTACAATACTCAAATAATAAATTCGCCTCCCTAAGTACTACAACTTGCTACTTGATCTTTGCTATTTTCCAAAACTTAGGGAAAATAATTCAAAGAAAGTGTTTGTATCATCTATATTCCACGAGCGATGCTCAAAAAATTTAAAAAAGTAATGTGAAGTGAAAAATCAATAAAATACCTGAGGTCTCGCAATTAAAAACTGAGAAGCAACCGAATATGAAACATTTTTAGATTTCTAGAAAGTTAACATTATTTTATGGTTTTTACAAGGTCTACAATTACATACGATACGAGAAGTAAAACATATTCACTGAGGTTCTAAAATTAGTCAGTGTGGTTGTGAGATTCCAATACAAAACTATAAAGATAAACTACCCACCTAACTGACAGAAAGACAGCTTGCCTGTTTATGGACATTAACAAGGCTTTTGATAGTGTCTGGCATAGAGGCTTACTATACAAACTATACAAACTACACACACCAACATATCTACTACACACCATAAAGAACTTACTAGAAAACAGACAACTACAAGTACGAATTGACAAAACACTGTCATTTTCTTTTTCCCCTGAACAAGGGCTCCGTCAAGGATCCCCGCTCTCACCGTTTCTCTACAATATATACTGCCATGACATATACAATTACAACTTACCAGACAAAAATCAAATCGACAGATCGGCATACATATTACAATACGCAGACGACACGGCACTTATTGTACATGACAAAACTACTGAGAGAGCAGCTCAAAGACTCCAAACACTAACAAACAACACAATGACATGGTTTTATAAATGGAGACTAAACGCGTCAAAAAACCAACTTCTGCTCACAAACCACAGACTCAACGCTGACTCAACTACAATAACTGCAGACGGCCAAACGACACAACCAAAAAACGACGTAAAATACCTTGGAATCACAATTGACCACAAACTTAAATTCACTAAACACATACGAAACATCAGGGCAGAAACAATAAAGAGAACAAAACACTTCCGATCACTAACCTACAAAGACAGAGGAATTAGCACAAACACCGCCACCAAAATATATAAAGATATTTGTAGACCCTTGCTAGACTTTGGACATGTACTCATGACCAACGGAACAGAAAGGACAAAACGTTATACACAAACAACAGAACAAATTGAACTAAGACTAATAACACGAATAAGACACCCCCAAAACCCACTACACAACCCCCCCACCCAACTACTATACGAAAGCACAAACATGACAAAGATCTCGGAAAGACTCATACAGCTACAGACAAAATGGACAAACAACCCCCACCACTGGACCATACTGAATCCCCTTTGTCTTACAAGACCAACCAGACAATCCCGCTTCCGTTTCCCTACATCAACGCTACTCGAACACTTACAAACGCAACTGACTAGTGGACAATAAAATAATTTTTTCTTGTCATTGGAATTTTATTTAATAATATTGTTAACCTAGAATAAGAGAATTTTCATATTTGTTTTTTATTTAGATTAAGACTACATGTATTAAACAAGGGCAGAAAGACCGATAGGTCGATAGCCTTTTTTAGAAATAAAGATGTTTACTACTACTACTACTACTATAAAGATTGTGCTGCACTTGATAGGCATGTTTTGGATGTTGGGTAAATTTATCATAAATAAATCTAAATTTCAGTGTTATTATTCAACCTATTGTTTAGGACTAGATAATCAAATTGCAATAATTTTAAAACAGTGGCTGCCACTTCCATTAACTTCCGCTAACATGTAAAATATGATCCAAAATTGATCTCAACTCGCTCAGTACCCTTGCAAATACATCAGCCAGCTTATTTCCATGACAAAAGCGCACACATGCCATCATTGTGTGGCTCACGGAGCTTCAAAGAAAACTTCCGGTTGGTTTGGAAATATAGCCTTTGTCAGATTTTCTAGATAATCCAAACACTGTATTTGATTTACTGACAATTTACTACTAGACTAACCAAACAATTAATTGTTTCTAATCTTATTGGTGTTGATTCTTTATGTTGGTGCGATAATAATTTCTAAAGATTTACTATAATATGACACATTAGGTAAGATAAATTTTGCTTAGTAAAGTTGAATTTGTTATGCAAATATTTTATAAACTTTCTTTAAACTTTTTTTAACATGTCCAAGCATTTTTCTTTAAATAAATATGTGATTGTTTCAGAAAATATAAACTAAAATTCTAGTAACATTTCTAAAGGCTTTGAAAAAGAGTCGCCAAAAATATTAAAAGTGTAATAACCGTTCTATAAAGACAAAACGCCATTTCTTCTCCTGGAGTGAAATAATACATATTATTAAAATCGATAAAGTTCAATTGTAGGCTTTCAAAAGCACTCGACCATAAAAAATATCACTTCAGTTTTCCAGGAAATACATTTCTCATATCCTTGAGGTCCGGGCCATACGTTAAGCGAAAAGACTTTCAATCATTTTCCTCCGTCGGGGAATATTCGTATCCAGAATTTCCGTATAAAATGAGAAAAATGATATGTGTTTTTATATATCCGTGAGGGTTTCGTTTGTATGTTACATCCTCAAACGTGCACCCTTAAGTAATATACCTATAACTGGAACGGGAAGAAATATTTGCCACTTTGATCCAGTTTTACTGCCAGGTTTAAAATATTCAAATAGCTTTAAGTTCGGGAAGTTTCTTTCATGAAATCTGCATAACAGCTTCAGTATTTTGTATTGTTACATATGAGATTCTCGGAGAAGAATTTTCAAATTAAAGCCAGCATTACTTGAACTTAAACGGCTTGTTAAACCTGAGTTATCAGTTAAGCTTGTTTTATTGCATCCACTTCTTATTGCCCACTTAGCTGTTTTATGAAATTGTTTGGTGGCGTCACAATTTCGGAATTTTTTCAAGGAAACATACGGAATGGTTTGCTGTCTTGTTCCAAACAAGTTCCGCTTCCCGTAAAATCTTGGATATTTTTTTAATCATTTAACTTAAAATGAAGTGGAACACAGAACGGTTATTGTTATGTTTTTAATTGTCAGAGTTCATTTAGTAGAAATAAAATTTATGAGAAACCCATAAAAGGCAAGAAACGTTTGAAAAGTGATGATTTGAATAAGAGTTTTTACTTGTATGCATGTTATTCTTTCAGTAAACTAGTAAACTTTATGCATAAAGCCACATTACTTCTTCCGTTTTAAAATAAATTAACTGGCATTTTTAATCGTTAAGGTCCTACTGTTTCATAGTCTATTCTTGTCGGGTGTACAAACATTACAGTAACAAATACTCGATTAAAAGCTATGCTTTCAAGAAACACCGGATAAATTGTTGAATAAATAAAGTTTATCAACTATCTAATTGTTTTAATTAATATTTTGATATTTTTTTTATACATGCCAAGATTGCCAAGTAATTTTAATTGTTTCACATCCAAATCAATAACAGTAATTAAACATTTCCTTTACGCATGAGTATTACAAAATAGAAAATCCCTATTACTAAAATAAACACTTGATAACAACGCTACTTTATTAATGTTCGATTTTTTTAATAAAAAATGTTCATTAATCTTATTGTTACGATGATAGATGTTGAATATACTAGGTATTTTCTGTTGTTAGTCGACGTCAGTATTGTCTTATTAACGAATCTTTTTATTTTATACCGTATTTAAATAGCTAAGTTCATTATAATTCAGTATTTTCAAACAGTTTAATATTTGGACCCTCTTTTAATTCCAATATTGAAATACATGATTACAAAATACACATTTCCACTTTCTAAATCTTTAAAGTAGTTTTAATTCTTTTTCAAACTACAGGAAAAACTAAACCAAGAAATTTTCTTTCCAGCTTGGAATATGCAATTTTGCTACGCACTGTTATGTTAGCAACATCTACAAGCATAATATTACATTAAATAATTTAACCTATTTTCCTAAACCTACTCGCTACTTTCTTGCAACGTACTGGAGAAAATTACGGAATCTAAATTTAAATCACACCCAGTATTTATTACTTGTAAATCACCTAAAATATACAAATTTATGTGGAACTTGACTGTCAGATAGTCATTGTATGAATTTGGGTATAAAATCTGAAATGGAAATGTTGACGTATTTGTTAAATCGGTGGTTAAATTTACTTGAATTTTCCTAACATAATAAGGCGACCGCAAAGACTTTACCAAATTTGTGGAAGTTTTAACATACAAATATCTTTGTTTTAAATCAAAAGCGGTTAAATTCGATAACCGAACACCGCACCATTATTTCAAACTCCAACATAGAACTTTATTAAAGGGGAAAATTTATTTAACGTCGACTAAGAAGTTTCGTTGAATAGTGAACATCCCGACACACACCGGCATTTGCTTTAAATTATTTCATTCGTTCTGGAAATAATTCCTTGAATATTATATAAACTCCATGGGGAACGAGCCTGAGAAAATTAAGACAATTTGTTTGACTTAAACGCTTTAAAAGACGCTGTGCGCCTTTACTTACGTTACTTCCTTTATGTTCATTGGTTTCTAGATGCCGTCGGGTGGAAAGCGAAAGAATGGAAATAAAATATTCAACTACCCGATTAACCGCAAAAGCCAAATTGTAAAAGTATTTCATATTTATTTCCCGCTATCTTATAGACATGTTTATATGAAGAAATAATAACTCTAACTGAAGATGAAAAAATTATCACTTTATCGGAACATTTTTTTAATGATGACATCTAGTAAATAAAGATTTATCACATCTATTCTAAAAATTTCCTATATACAGTCAGGAAATTTGTCCCAAGAATGAGGAAAATCGAACTCTGGCATAGTCCTGATATAAATCAATCAGGTCCTTGTGAACTCATAAAAATTTAAAGCCAATTTTCTCAAGATCCGGTAGGGCTAAGATTATACTGAAGCTTCAAATTGGAAATACGTTTTATTTATTCACATATTTCCACCAATGTAGAGTGTAGGTCGCTTCACAAATGAGAAAAAATATTCTCAGAAATAAATTAACATATATTGCCCGATAAAAACTCATTAAACTTCAAAGCATTGTTTTGAACCAGCAACGTTCGGATGCGGGCGCTGAGTTATCATCAGCACAGCAAGCGTATATCTAGTACATTAAAATACTTTTCAACATTAAAAATACTAGCCGTTCCTCTGAATAAGGTAGTGAATTTGGAGCACAGAACAATTTGCTAAAAATCAAAAAATACTGAGGAATTTGCATGAAACAAAATAACGAACAAATTGGAATTGAGGTTTTCCACATTTATAAATTTCATGCAACTAAAAATCAAACTTATATTTAGAGAAATCAAATGGAGTTTAAAGAGAAAAAAATGTTTGCTATGGAAATACACCGAGCAAAAGGCAGCATATTAGCAAATAGCACACGAAAATATACCTCTTGACTCAATCTTGACGTCTGACCAAATAATATGTTATCCTGTAAATAAAGTGTACTCAAAAGTTCTAAAAATAATATGTTATCCTGTAAATAAAGTGTACTCAAAAGTTCCGAAATGATTAATAAATATGTATATAAGGACTCGAGAAATAAGAAAATGCTTTATTCATAAGATTTTATGTTGACGGATTTAATTATGTGCATCGAGGATTAACTAGAAACTTGAAACTTGCCTGTTTTATATATTCAAAAACTTAAATTATAATGCATGTATGCCACGTTTCCTTAAAAATATTTGTTTTTATAATTCACGGTAACAATAAAGAATAAACAGGCAAAAGATACAGGGTGCCTTGAAACCAAACAGGCAAATACAAGTCTTGTAGAGATGATTTTAGATGCAAATTATCTAGATATGTATTTATTTCATCTGAAAATTAATGATTCACTAAGCATCTTAAAAATTCTGCTCTTAACAAGTCCTAAAAATGCGTTTAATGTTGCCGCTTTTGCTGTATTTAAAGCTTTAATAATTTTACATCCACTTTTTAAGGCGTATCTTCCAAATAAAATTCGGTATTGAAAGCTTTTCCTACAGACGTTCAGAAGGAAGTAAAAACGAACTCAATGTTCGTAGGAATTCTGTTTTACAAGATCAATGACATAGCGTCCAGAAATAAACAACTTTGCATTACTGAATTTGTCTCAATACATTTCGAGCACTTTTTCGCAATTATATATTTTGAAAACTGTCTCACAATTTTGAAAACGGTACGGATATAAAATCTAACTTAAAAATATTTCGTTTCTAAATCTTGATTTTATTGTGTACAATAATACACATCTTTTCCTCGATAACAAAAAAGATATATGATAAAAGCAAAAAAATGGGCAGCTGCACCCGATATTCCCTGCACGTTTTATTCAGTTTTATTAGTGGTATATGAGGATGCTCTTCAAAGCGCACATTCGTGCATGATTATATGATACCAATCATTCACAGACTTTTGGAATATTTGTATACGCATGTATGTGCTGGCTTTAGAGAGTATTAATTCCAATAGAATACTAGCCCGACTTAATTCAATTTTGAAATAGTTCAAATGCGTGATATTATGAAGAATTAATGTTGTTTGCTGTATAGAATAACATGTAACAAAATGGATTGTTCAAATAGAAACAGTAATATTTTAAGGTACACAAACGCGACATTATTGGATTCTGAAATGACACACTCGCTGTTTAGTGAATGCAGTGCTATATCGAATTATTGATATTCTCCAAACATCATTTTTTGTTTTGGATGTTTTCTTCATTTGCAAATGCTTTTTTATTCAGTAACAAAGACATTTACATAAATTAAAACGTGTAATTTTAAAAGAATGTAAGCAACCTTTGAAGCTAAAATTATTTTGAGAAATTTTACGAAGTATACTAGTAAGTGCAGTAATTTCCAGTAGAAGTCACAGTTTAATTTAATTTAAAAATTGTTTTTATTTTTGTCATGATTTCAAATGCTTAATATATTTATCTTCGATCATAGTACGTATTTATCATAAACATATTAATATCGTATCTATTATTAGCTTATCACTTTTGGCTGTATAAGTTTTAATACCAAATAGTAGTTAATGAGTAGCAGTTAGGCATTTTTACTAATTTTGCTTGGTTCACGCTCAATTAATCAAGAAATTTTTGGAATCGATTGTGTTCGCAGGGACGGACCAAATCCAAAAAGCCTTTTCGACAATCAATGGTTTTACTTTGTTTTTCTAATATATTAATTTTCCTCTAATATTAAAGTGAAAGTCCTGTAATATTAAGAGCATGACGGAGTTTTGAATCATTTAGCATTTTTTTAGGAGATATTTCATCGAACTAAAAACGCGAATGGCCCCTTATCATTGTTATTGGCATTTCAAAATGATTCTCGAAGATGAGAATTTTAAATACAGTACTACGGGAAACACAGACAAAGACGCGCCAATTGTCTTATGACAGCTACGATATTAGTAGCATGTATTTCGACAGAATAGTCAAATATAAAAACATTATATAAATTAAACAAACAGAACATCAACAGAAAGATAGTAAAACCAAGTGGCCACCGAAATAAATAGTTCGTTACAAACTATCCTCGTGTTTGGTGTACTTAATTTAAGCAATTATTTATTGCTTGCCGTAAGTTAAAATCGCTACCTTGGAAAGGGAGTTTTTAAAACAAATTTATTTTACTTTCGATTGATATGAATTCATCTTCAAGATACAACTGTCCGTTTATTACAGATTTGTTCGAATATATATTCTTTAAGTGATGAGGTGTTACATGCCATCAGTGAAACTACAGAGCAGTATGTATAACGTAAGAGTAATTAGATTCTTGCTTACGCTGAGTACGTGAAATAAGATTTCATAACTGTACGTGAAATAGGATATCATAACTCCTCCGGCCTTAGATGAAATTATACCCTCAAAGTGATGTAATTTCATTTGAAAATTGAAGATTCATTAATTTCATTTTTTTCGACTTGTTCTTAAGTTTCTTACAAATCAATTTATATACTATATAGCAAATAGGACGATGTATAATAGTATGGTCCATATGCTAGTACGGTTAACATATAGGGTTGTCTGCATCCCTTGGACTGCTTGGCTCTTTAGCTGAGCTTGGATGTCTTCTGCTGATTTCTGGTTCATGGTATTCAATTCTAGGGTAGGTGGATTGAATACTGCTCGACGTGCTCTGGTAGGGGTTCCAGGTCAGATTAGGTAGGTTGATTTCTTGAAATTGTAGTTGCTTTAACTCAAATTTTTCAAATATTAATTATTTGAATTGAGCGGTGCAACCGATGATCCCTTTAATGGAATGGCGTATTGACGGCCTTGGCAGTTTGATTTGCCAATCACTTCTTCAGGTGCTGTGATTAACCATTTCCCATCGGCTACTTTAGTCGATTGGATTTCTTGAAGATTAACTTCGAATGGGTGACAAGTTGTGACATTTGATTGGAATTTGATCAGTTGGACACTGCAAGGTGGATGATTTTCTATCATCTGGCTGACTGTTCGTTTGCAAAGAAATTCATTAGTTGTATTTCTAGACATTTTTCATTGTCAAATGAGCACTTTTTCTCACTTAGGGTCAGGTATGGTTTGAACGATATGTTGACTAGAAAGGAATTGGAGAGGGAAACAATTTGTAATATTGGTATGTTTCCGCTTCGACTAATGGAAGTACTAATATGAAAATTACTTCAAATTCCTTTATGAAACTTTTAACTTTTATTAAGTTTTCTAGATTTGTTATTCAAATGTGCCTTCAATCTGGAGAATTCTAGACTTTAATATGATTTGATTGTGTGTGATGTTGGATACTATTCCTTTAAAATGTTCGATTGTTTTGTCGAGTAAGGAAATTCGGTTTATCGCATCTGTTTTTAATTGGTTTTGGGTTTTCTCCAATTGGTTTAGTCTTGAGTTAATTTCTTCAGCGTCTTGTTGATCTAAGTTGCCAGTAACAAATTTTATTAGAGAACCTAGAGGGTTTATTAGTTGGTGTTTGACTTTTCGGGGTAATCTTGTTCGTTTTGTGAACAGTAGTATTGATAATCATCAGATTGGTTAACAGGATAGTCAATTTGTTCATTTTGATTATTTGAATCGTGGAGTTCTATAGCCTGTGTAGAAAAGTTTGGAATTTGCTGACGACGATAGTTATTAATAAACGTATTCATGGACGAAGTATCCATGGGGTCCGGTGGAGGTAACCTAGACAAGGTTGAGCTTTCGTGTGGGCGTTTATTATTTTGATAAGGATGATTATGACTGTTATATTAATTCGAGTTGCGATTGAAAATATTATTATACATTTGAGGTCTCGCAAAATTACTGGAATTGTGCATTTGCGGTCTTGGATAATTTCTGAAATTATTATTGGGTCTGAAAGGGTTTGGATTTGCACGGAAAAACATGGGTCGATTATTTTGAAATCTTGGTCTAAAAATGGGTAATGTTTGTCTCTGTGTATTTCCAAAGCTTGGAGAAAATGGATTTGGTTTTGGTAATTGATTTGGAAGATTAATTACTAAATTATATATAATAAATGTAAGATTAATTAATAAATGAAGTTTTCTTCTTCTTGAGCGAAACTCATAGCTTCTTCAAGGGTTTTTGGGTTTTTAAGCCTTACTACTAGTTGCATGTAATAGCTTAGACCAAAGACTTAGAGCAAAAGAATGTGGTATTTGCTTCTAGTGCAAATAAAAGCGGAAAAAATCGCAATATTCGAATTCTTCAAAAGATGGAATTTGGAAAAGTGGACTTACAGTGATAAAACTACCAATGTCGTTTTCATTTCTTTGATTCTTAGTTGCCTAGGGTCCAATAGGAAGGGCGATGCTTGTCTCTTCCCTGGCTAATCTATGAGAGGTAGGAAGATGCTTGTTCCCTTCTTCTCGCACCAAAGTTGATCGGACGATGCTTGTTCCTCAAGTTCTGGCCTTGAGTTGCCCTGTCGGTGACAATCAATGAAGTGTTCGGATTTGTCACAAATCGTTGAGACGAACCGAATTTATCACGCACTATGCGGGACGACCGTTTTGAAAAGTCTTTCACGATGCTCTTCGTTGACAAATGCTACCGACTGCGCCAGTTAAAATCGCAACCTTGGAAAAGGAGTTTTGAAAACAAATTTATTTTACTTTCGATTGATATGGATTCAGCATCAAGATACAACTGACCGTTTATTACAGATGTTCAAATATATATTCTTTAAGTGCTGAGGTGTTACATGCCATCAGTGAAACTACAGAACAGTATATATAACGTAAGAGTAATTAGATACTTCCTTACGCTGAGTACGTGAAATAAGATACCATAACTGTACGTGAAATAGGATATCATAACTCGTATTGCAATTATGTCGCTTAAGAATTGTTTACTTTGTTTGCGATAACGGAATATTCAGAAATAGCCTTATAGCTGAATAAGCAACAATGTTACAAGTTATATGCATAAAATAGGGTTACCAGTTTTATAATTCTTACAAATAGGATAGACTGTATGAAATTATATGAGATTGGAAAAAAACATATGAGAATATTTTACATGGTTTAAAATAGCCAAACTATTAAAAAATCAAAAAATAACACGGCACTTATTGTACATGACAAAACTACTGAGAGAGCAGCTCAAAGACTCCAAACGCTAACAAACAACACAATGACATGGTTTTATAAATGGAGACTAACACCAAACGCGTCAAAAAACCAACTTCTGCTCACAAACCACAGACTCAACGCTGACTCCCCTACAATAAATGCAGACGGACAAACGACACAACCAAAAACTGACGTAAAATACCTTGGAATCACAATTAACCACAAACTTAAATTCACTAAACACATACGAAACATCAGGGCAGAAACAATAAAGAGAACAAAACACTTCCGATCACTAACCTACAAAGACAGAGGAATTAGCACAAACACCGCCACCAAAATATATAAAGCTATTTGTAGACCCTTGCTAGACTTTGGACATATACTCATGACCAACGGAACAGAAAGGACAAAACGTTATATACAAACAACAGAACAAATTGCACTAAGACTAATAACACGAATAAGACACCCCCAAAACCCACTACACAACCCTCCCACCCAACTACTATACGAACGCACAAACATGACAAATATTTCGGAAAGACTCATACATCTACAGACAAAATGGACAAACAACCCCTACAACTGGGCCATACTGAATCCCCTTTGTCTTACAAGACCAACCAGACAATCCCGCTTCCGTGTCCCTACATCAACGCTACTCGAACACTTACAAACGCAACTGACTAGTGGACAATAAAATAATTTTTTCTTGTCATTGGAATTTTATTTAATAACATTGTTAACCTAGAATAAGAGAATTTTCATATTTGTTTTTTATTTAGATTAAGACTACATGTATTAAACAAGGGCAGAAAGACCGATAGGTCGATAGCCTTTTTTAGAAATAAAGATGTTTACTACTACTACTCAATAAATATTTAAACACAAACTTTTTATTCTATTATAATATTAGTTACACATTAAAATCACATACTGTGAATTGAGACTAGTACTAAAAAAACTGAAGGAAGACACATTTTAAGCCCAATAATAATGTACATACATCTCCGCAAACAAAGTAAAAAATATTTAATAAATATACAATTATACAAAATACTCGTCACTCGTACTATAATGAAAATATATGAGAAAAGGTCTCATATTACACATGCTAATATGAGATATGAGAAGGGGTTTCAAAATATGAGACTCATATAAAAAATAGCAGGTATGGCAACCTTAGCATAAAAACAATATCTCAGAATGATATTTCCACGTATTTAGTTTTATACTGCCCAATTTAGATTAGTGTGTTAAATTAGTTGATGTTTAAAATAATTAACGAGTTTTTATAGATCTATCCATTTTATTCAAAATTTATCAAAAAACAGTATCAAAATATGAAAGGGGCACAAATTCGTCAATGACTAATATGCAGCTACTAAACGAAATTCGAAAAAGAACTCTCTTTTAGTTACTCTTTAAATGCACACAATCATGTTCAATTAACAGTACAGCTCATTTTACAAGTTAATCAACTATTGACGATCAAACGATGCAACTGGTTATTAGTCTTTATGAAACCAGCACTTTATATCTCAACAGCTAGCAAATAATTCAATGCGAAAAGCCGTAGGCATTTTATAAAAATCGTTACGGGACTTTTAGCAGGTCATTTCCGGATTTGTTACCAATTATGATTATGAATTTCTGATGTTTTTCTGACTTAGTATGCATATATTCCAAAACTGGGCAGCGAAAGTCGGTACATATTACGTTATACAGCAAAAAAATGTGAAATAGGTTATATTGGGAGTAATATGGAAAATTCAGTGACCAGTCAAATGTGAAGTTGGTAGCAACTATATACGTAAGTCAAATTTAGATCTCTAAACAATAGATTCTAGTCTTTTCCCGAACATGTTTATCCCGACTCATCACCTGAGAACCAAGGTCCCAAATTGTACTTTTTAATATGTGTGTGATTTGAATTTTAATATGTTAATTTTGTGAAAGTTTTTTTTTTTTAATTAAATTGATAATAAATGTAAAATGTATATTTTAGACAAACTGATGATGGTGGAGAAAGACACCGAAACGTATTTGTAACATTTTAAATAATAAACAATAAAATTGACTGAAACCCAGGAAATTTTGAAATAAATTGGGAGTAATAACTGATCAATACCAGATATACAAACACAATAATCATATGGTTAAAAGCTATCTTCAAATCACAACTTATTACTTTTGCTTATAAAGTTGAGTCGGAAGCGAACTGAGCAGAACAAAATATCTGACCAAGTGAGGAGAATTAGAAAAGCTCTTCGAACTAATATTAATAATTGGACATTGAAATAATAAGGGCATCGTAATTACAATAGAAATATTAAAAAAATTGCCGCAAGCAACAGACACAGCAACGGAATCAAATTTAGGAAGTCACTTCACCAACAACTACTAAGCTACTTAAGAACTGGCACACAACAAGACAGGAATGTATAAGTTACTAGTCAAAAACTGCAGCTAATGCAGGAAAGGAGAGCGCAGTAGAAGAAAGATAACAGACGATTTAGAGAAATTAACCATATGGACAAAAAAGCAAGAAAGCAAAAGAAGAGAAACTGATGCGCAAGTGTCTGGAGATAGACCAGCGGTACCCAAAGTGGTCCCTATGAACTTCAAGGGGCTCTTGGGATCTTTAAGGGGTTCCTTTCAGGGGATTGTTTTCTCAAAAACACCGAGACGCGTAGTCCTTAGAATTAATAACGAATCCGTGGAACAAGAATCATCCTTTAAATATCTGGGATCTCTTGTCAACGAGTCCAACGATCCTAAAAAGAAATCGTGTCTAGGATCGAACAGGCCAGGAGAATCTTTACATCCATGAAAACTCTCCTCACTGGTCCAGACTTAAGCCTGCAAATCCATATGCTCATACTACTCTGCTACATATTCCGAGTCCTTCTCTATGGTTCTAAGAGCTGGACTGTCCACCAATCAATGGAGACCCAAATCAACGCCTTTGAGATGTACCTGTACCGTCGTGTGCTGCGAGTTTCGTTCCTAAAGGCAGAGAGCTTATGTTGGCCATCGAAGAGCGTAAGCTACAATACATAGGACGCATAATGAGAGGAGAGCATTATGGGATCCTAAGACTCATCATTGAGGGAAAAATCAAGGGCAAAAGATCGATAGGAAGGCGAAAAACTCATTGCTCAGAGACATCAATAGAAATATTTAGAAGTGCAGTCTCACACACCATTGTTGCCAGTTGGATCGCCAACCTCCGGAGGGAGACGTCGACCTAAGAAGAAGATATCTTTCAATGAGTAATCTTATAATATAAAAATAAAGACCCTGACAGATACAACGAGATGCAACAGGAAATTAAAGCGAAGGGAGAGTGGTTGACGGGGCAGTCCAATGAAATACAGCGGTTAGAAGCCAAACACGATTGTTTTAATTTGTACAAAAAAATCAAACTGGTCAATATAAAAGGAACAACAACAGCACTCTCATGAACGAACAACAGCAAATTCTTAGCATCGCAGAAGAACAACTATCGGAATGGAAAAAAATATATTCAGAATCTCCTTGTAGATAGTAGGAGGGTTTCCCATAATATTGCTCGGGATGACGGGATAGATCACTAAGGCAAAACTCTTACACACTTTATCAAGTGCAACAGGACTAGATGGAACACAAACGGAGGTTTTTAAAATATTGGAAGAAGACGGGGCCCTTGCACTTCTGTTAAGCTTGCTCAACTGCATATACAAGACCGGACTAATTCCTAAAGACTGTCTCAGGTCAACATCCTTTGCTATACCAAAGAAGGCTAACTGCAAGTATTGTAAAGATTACAGAACGATCAGCTTAATGAGCCATGTATTAAAGTTGTTCCTGAAAATCGGTCACTCCAGAATATACACCAAATGCGAGGAAAATATTGGCAAGTCTTAATTTGGTTTTAAATGCGGTTTCGGTACAAGGGAGGCGCTGTTTAGCGTCCACGTTCTAATACAATGATGTCGAGATGTAAACGTCGATGTATATGCTTGCTTACGAGAAGGCATTCGACACTGTTGAACACGACAAGTTAATAGCTATACTGGACGATATAGGCCTGCACGCTCATTAGGATAATCGCCATTATTGTATCGGAATCAGACAGCTGACATTAGCATTAGCGGCAGGACATCTGAAGAAGTACCTATTATGAGACGAGACCGACAAAACTGTGTGCTTTCCCCCCCTTTTGTTTAATTTATATGCAGAAAAAAATTATTTCAGAGAAGCCGTCGAAGACAGAACAGCAGGATATAATTGCTAATGGAATAGTCATCAACAATCTAAGATATGCGGACGATCCGGTCTTACTGGCAACAGATATATATGATTTACAGACACTCTTAGCAGCGGCTACAGACCTTAGCCAACAAATGGATCGATTAAATATAACGACGGGCTACGATTAAATATAAAGAAGGCCTAATAGATAGTTGTCAGCAAAAACAAAATTATAGCCGATAACTTAAACATATCAGCATAAATGGAGAAATAGGGAAGGGAGTATAAAAATACAAATATCTAGGCTGCTGGGTGAATAAAAAATTGGCACTTAACTCAGGAAATCAAAAGCAGAATAGAACAGGCACGAACATCTTTCAAGAACATGCAAAAAGTGCTTACCAACCGAGCTCTAAGAATTCCCTTAAGAATACACCTATTGCGCTGCTATGTCTTTAGCATATTTTTCTATGGGGTGGAAGCATGGACCCTCACTGAAACAATGTGCAAGAGGATTGAGACTTTCGAAACGTGGGCTTACCGAAGAATGCTGAGGATATTGTGACTGAACAGGGTGACGAATGAAGCGGTCTTACAGCGTATGAACAAATAAAGAGAGGTACTTAATACCATAAAAAGGAGAAAGCTGGAGTACTTTGCCCACGTAATGAGAAATCCGAAATATGAATTGCCCCGCATTATTATTCAGGGAAAAATAGATTGAAAGCGTGGCCCTGGTCGCCGAAGAACATCTTGACTCAAGAATCTTCGTCAATGGTATTATGGAGTAAACACCTCGACACTCTTTACGTCCGCTGCGGACAAAGTGAAGATCATGGGACTGATCTCCAATGTTCTGGGAGGACACGGCACTTGAAGAAAAATGCATCTTTAAAATGTAAAATTATTTGTCAGAATTAATAGAACAAATTATAGGCAGCACTCAGTTTCAGTTGAGAGGTAGTATTTGGAACAAGGAATCCTTTGTTTCGTTTTCACGTGTAAAATCAACTCACGCGAGACATGCCTTCTAATGTATTAACATGTATGCTTCAGAGAACTAATTTGAATCTAAGTACATATCGAAATATATATATATTTGCAGATCATAATTGGGCAGCTATATTGACATCAAAGAGGCTCGGCAAAAGTAAAAGAAAGGGCATCAGAAGAAATTGGAATACAGTAATGTGTGAGGCAAGGGTGTATTTTGTTTCCAATTTTATTTCCTCTCTATAGAGTTGGAAAGACTTTTTGATGTCGATCTTTGTGAACTAAATTAGAGTTAGCAATTTGCTCCCATTATTGCTTTGGGACAATCGAAACATGCTACGAATATTGGATATGTAGCCCAATAAAAATGATATAGTAATACAACAGTTGACTATAGGTCACATCACATTGTAATGATTCTTGCCACGGCAACACTAAATAATACTGCTAACAGTTTAAATGCAGATATATGGGTGCTAAATTCACATAAAGTAGAGGCAAACGAAAATGCATGCATAGTGAAGGAATTAAGCGTTTTGGGCTTTGTGGATAAACTCGTAGGTTTGATGCAGAATATGCTACTGTTTCAGATGATTCTAAACAGAACTCTAAATGATGACAAATCTTTAGCGCATATTTGCTGGTATCCTCAAGCGCTTCTTGAAGATGCTAAAATTAAACGATTTTTCTGAATTTTTCGCAGATGCATCTTTCTAACAAAATACATTTGCACAAATACTGCTCAAAAAGTATCGGTAAGTGCTCAACGATTTTGGTTGTCGTTTTTCAGTTAATATTGTTTAGGTATTAGACAAAAGCAATAATTTCGACGCACTTCTATTATAGTGCAAAGTGCTTCTAAAGATTTTCTTTAACCAAATTAGGCCAGAAGTTGTAAATTTAAATGTTGAAAATTCTGAGCTTTAAATATTTAGCGCTCCTACACATTTCACAAATTTTTTTTAACAAGAGTCACTACGGTTTATGCCACTGTCCTCAAAAATGCTCTGTTTTGAGATCAACCCAAACTTAGGGAAAAAATATTTTTGAATATTTCAAAACAACATCTCATAGAAAGTTGAAAAGTTTTCCGGGTTTATAAGCCGTGGTCCATTGGAACTACTTCCTGACGTTTCGTTCACATCTGCGGTGAACATTCTCAAAGGCGATGTGGTAGCGGTCTATGTTGTCTCCCGTGTCTCTCGACGATGACTGGTTTTCTAACCATTGCATTTGAACATATTTATTTCAACTAAGACAATTTCCATCTTCCTATTGCTCTTATTCTACGGTTCCTTAATGTTAACATCATTTCGCATTTAGCGGTTTTGACAACAATTGTACTACTCTACCTTAACCTACCTTAACCTAACTTAACCTAATTTACATCATCTCGTGCTTCCTAACTAACTTATGCTAGTCCATGGTCCTCGTTGTGGTGCTGGAACTGGTCATCGCGTGTGGTCCTCGTCTGCTTCTTAAACTGTGTCCGCAGGGAGCTGTCTGCGGTCACAATGGAACTTCTTGGCGCAAGAATCCCTGACTGTGGGATTCTTGCTTTGCCGGGCCCTATCCAGGAACTTTGATGTTAAGCCCTGGATGTTGCCCAGCAGGTCTTCTGTCTTCAGGTCCCTTTGGAGGGTTGTGTTCCTCACGAAGTACGGGGCCTTGGCTGCTGTCCTCAGTATCCTGTTCTGGATCCTTGCCAGCTTGAGTTTCTGGCTGGTGCTGGCCGTGGACCACGCTGGTGATCCATAGGTCAGTACAGGTCTGATTAGCTGTTTGTAAGCTCTGACCTTTGTTCTTAGGAAGAGCTTACCTGTCAGCAGCGGATAGTAGGCCTGGAGCAGGTATCTTGCCTTTGATATGGTGGCTGTGATCTGTTCGTGCCAGACCAGTCGCTTGTCATAGATAAGTCCAAGATAGGTTATCTTGGACTTCCATGGTAGCCGCTGTCCTTCAAGCTCCAGCTGGCCTGGCGGGTTCTGGAGTCGTTTCATGGTGAAGTATATAGTCTGTGTCTTCACCGGATTGAACTCCATTTTCCATTTCCTGCTCCATTTCTGGACCTGGACGAGATGTCTTTGGAGTCTCTCCTTCATGTGGGCGACTTTCCCTGTGGCTGTGAGTGCTACATCATCTGCGTAGATGTAGCACTCTGTTGTCTTGGTGGTGGGGAAGTCTGCCATGTAGATGTTGAAGAGGGTAGGGCCCAACACTGATCCTTGGGGGACTCCTGACATCACCGGTTTGCTGGCTGAGAGCTGACCATCTATTTTGACCTGGAAGCTGCGTCCAGATAGGTAACTGCTGATGAGCTTGGTTTGGTGTCCCGGAAAGCCTGCTTTGATCATCTTGGCTAGCAGGGCCTGGTGCCAAACCTTGTCAAACGCCTTTGACATGTCTAGGAAGACGGCTCCTAGACCATCTCGGCGGTTTAACCTTTGCTGGATCCTTGCTGTGAGCCGGGTTGTGAGTGTGGTGGTGCTATGACCCGGCCTGAATCCATGTTGCTCATCTAGCAGCACCTTCTTGTCTTCTATTGTGTCCTGGATGTGGGTCAGGATACATCTTTCCATAATCTTGCCCATCATAGGTAGTAAGCTGATGGGCCTGTAAGACGTAAGCAGCTTCCGGCTTGCTCTCTTTTTGGGCACCAATACCACTATTGCCTTCTTCCATGTGGTTGGGAAGTGTTGAAGGTCCAGGATTGCATTTGCCACTGTGGTGAGGTCCTCTATTGTTGTTTTTGGGATTTTCTTGAGAACCTCATTTGATATTCCATCATGTCCAGGGGCCTTTCTCTTTCCTGCCCTCTTGATGATGTCCTGGATGATCTCACTGGTGACTTTCTTAGCTTGTGTTGTTGTCTGCCAGTTTTGGAAGTGGGCGGCTACTATGTTTTCCACTTCCTCTTCTTGGTCTGGGTGATCAACCAGGTTTACTTTGCACTGGAGTTCTAGATGATTTGCAAAGAGCTCCAGTTTCTCTCTGGGGTCTTCAGTGGCTCTTCCGTTATCCTGGATGGGTGGTATTGGCTGCCTTGGTCCTTGGTTGAGGTTCCTGGCCATTTTCCACAGCTCGGTGTTGTACTCATCAGCCTCTATTTCGTCCATGCGGGCATCCCAGTGCTGCGATCGAACTCCTTTGATGTCTCTCTGGATCGCAGCCTGGAGACGGTTGACTTGTCTTTTTATGTGTGGGTCCTGTGTCCGCATGGCTCTCTGTCGTAGTCGGTTTTTCTCCCTGATTTTGGCTTTTAACCAGGGAGGTATTTTGTCTTCTTGGTTGGCTGCTACGACTTGCTGACTTGTTGAGGCTGCCAGGGCTTCTTGGATTTCCCTGGTGAGCTTCTCGACTGCATGGTCCAGGTCTACCTCTGTTGTGGGCGGCTGGATCCTGCTGGTGGTTTCCAATATGTGCTGGAAAGCCTGCCAGTTGGTGGTCCTTTTGGTCACAGTGATATCTTTGACTTGATTTGGTCCAATCTGTAGTAGGATCGGCAAATGGTCCGACGAGAGTTCCTGAAGTACTTCGGGGGTGGACAGTCTTCCTGCGTTTTTGTACAGGAATATGTCCAGGATGTCATCTCTGCCATTGAGGGTGATGTGTGTTGGCTCTAGAGGTGCAGCAATCTCGTACATTGCTTTGCTGGCTTCGTTTGATAACATGTTACCTCTAGCTTTGTTATAGTGGCATCCCCAGTTGGTGTTTTTGGCATTGAAGTCCCCGCCATGTATTGTTGGCCGGTCATCCGGGAAGAGATTTTGAACATCCTCGGGACACAACGTAGCGCTTGGACTGACGTATACGGACCCGACTCTGATCTCAATTCTTTCCATTTGGATGGCGACCATGGATCCCTCCAGGTTCGCCGGTTTGACGATCTGATGATGTTGAATGGACCTTTTCACTGCGACCAAAGTGCCGCCGCCCCTGGTGGGCCTGTCATCTCTGTGTATCTTGTGGCTCTTGAGTGTGAACCTTTCTCCAGGCTTCAGCAGTGTTTCCTGGATCAGGCACACATCCACGTTGTACTTCTCCAGGAAGTCTTGGAGTTCTTCTTTCCTTTTCTTTACTCCATTGGCGTTCCAGGAGACGACACACAGAGATTTAGGCCTGAGCAGTCTAGACATGACTGCTCATTAGTGCTAGCATCTGGGCTTGCATAGTTGCCATGAATGTCTGCATCTGTGTTTGCATGGCCTGGATGGTTTGGGCCAGCTGTTCATGGCCTGTTTTCCCATTTTGTTGCCGTTGAGTGGGTTGCTGGGGCGGCTGGCTTCTCGTTAATGCCGCGCTGTAGCTGATTGTCCTCCTAGCTGGTTGTGGCGTGACAGTTGGGGCTGTCCTGCGAGCTGTCATTGGTGACAGTTTGCTGGGTTTAGGTGCTGGCTTCGCCGGGCATCCAGAGTACGAGGCTGGATGGGCGCCTCCGCAGTTGATGCACTTAGCTGCCTTTTCCCTAGGGAGTGGACATTCCCTAGTTTCGTGTTTGCCCGCACATTTAACGCACTTAGCTTCGGCGGTGCACTTTGACTGTCCGTGACCGAACAGCTGACATCTGAAGCGGTTTTCTAACCGGAATGACTGCTCTATTTATATATTCCTGAACTGGTGGTGGGGGGGCAGTTGGTTTGCGCCTAGGTGCAGCTGACGTGGTGCTGACGTAGTGCTCGCTTCCAGTTCTGGTTGAGCGCACTTACTTCCTCCTTCCTATTGAAGTTGTCCCGGTGGTGTTTGAGTATTTCAATGGCTTCCCTCGTGATTCGTGGAAAGAAGTGTTGAGTTTGGTCTAAAACGTCTGCTTCAGGAAAACGGATTTGGTGTCCATCCGCCAGAGCGTGCTCAGCTACAGCCGATTTTTCTGTCTGTCCCGATCTGTGTGTTGCCGCTTCGCTTAGTTGTGCCAATGTATACTGCGCCACAGCTGCATGGAATCCTATAGACTCCAGATGATCATAGAGGATCCCTTTTGTCTTTTCTCGACCTTAGTCTCTCCTTGATTGTTTTTGTTGGCTTCAAGACCGTTTTGGTGTTATGTTTCTGTAACATCCTGCCGATTCTGTCGGTGACTCTGTGTATGTAGGGCAGGCACGCGAAGCCCTGTTTCTCCACGGTTTCTTGCACTTTTGTGTCATTTTGATAGGAAGTTCTTGGCCTGAGTATTTTGCTTATGTCCTGATTATTGTACCCATTTATCCTAAACGCCCTCTCCAAGTGTCTCAGGCCCTTCTCAAGTTCAATTGGATCGCAAATACTATCAGCTCTTTTGCCCAAGGTTTGAATGACGCCCCGGTTTTGTCTGGGTGGTGGTTTAATTCCTTGTTGAGATATCGGTCGGCGTGTGTGGGTTTCCTGTAGACCGAATGACCCTGCCTTCCATTAAGTAGTCTCGAATCCAAAACATCTAGGAAAGGATCATCAAAACTTGTATTATTCTCAATTTCCGTGGTGAATTGAATTATCGGATTCAATGGGTTAAGGTGATCAAGAAACCAGTGAAGGTCGTTCTCCCCGTGGCTCCAAATCAAAAAGGTTTCACCTACGTATCTAAACCAGCACTTCGGTTTCTTCTCTGCCAGCGCCAGCCCTTTTTGTTCAAAGATCTCCATGAAGTAATTATGACTCACCGTACTGAGTGGAGTCCCTATGGCAACGCCATCAGTTTGTTCGTAGAAATCACCCTTCCATTGGAATTATGTCGTCGTAAGGCAATGTCTAAACAGCTTGGTTCTATCGCTAGCAAAAAGTTATTCTGTCGAAGATTCCGGTCTAAGCAGTCATTTCGGTTTGAAAACCAGTCATCGTCGAGAGACACGGGAGACAACTTCGACCGCTACCTCATCGCCTTTGAGAATGTTCACCGCAGATGTAAACGAAACGTCAGGAAGTAATTCCAATGGCGCCCGGAAAACTTTTCAACTTTCAATTTAACCGGCCGTAAAAGCCTACACTGTCTGAGCATGTCATAGGTTGGAATAAGCTTGGAAATTGCCTGAAAGTCTAACGTAGATTGCTAAATTTGTTTCTGAGAATTTCTGTGGTAGGTGAAATGATAATTTTTTAAAGAGTACGATATTTAGGCTTTACTGAATATTTTATTGCCAGCTAATATTGAGTTTTAAAAGTTGATAGGCGAAACTTTCCTGCAACGAATTAGTATAAAATGTAAAGTAGAGTTAATATTATAACATATTATGCTCAGAAGGAAGCAATACTACAGTATATTTATAAGAATTTTCGAGGTAGATTTGATATAGCTCTGCAGTGTTGATTATTCTAAATTTCTGTCTCTTTCTTTTTCAGAGATTAGGAAGTGTGAGAGGAGAAGACTTACCTTACATTCTAGGCTTACCATTAATTGGTGGAGGACCATTTTTTCCACACAATTACAGCTTTACCGATATTGCTGCCTCTAGGACCCTAATTCAATATATCAGCAATTTTATTACCTCGGGGTAAGTTCTAGTATTCTACTATTCCTAATTCTACTCTATCATGACTATACTATTATTGCAATGATATGTTGAGCAACATGGACATAGTTACTCTTAAATCTTTATCGAATTATATTGGCATTCTCATTGTTCTTTTTAAGGGTTTTCTCATGAAAACCATCTACAGCGCATAATCTGAAGGGTAGTCAGACAGCTAAGATCTTGTTGTACGTTTATAAACACTGACTGTGCATTTCAATGCTCCGCTATTTTAGTCGGGAAATAAAATTAGGTAGTTTTAGAAAAAGTATTAATCTTTTGCACTTTTGGTTGTACATTTTACTGTAGTAGAATCAGCGAAGTGTAATTGTGCACACGTTCTGTATTTAAAAAGCTACCCTTAGAACTTATGGAGGAATATGACCTATGCTATAAGACCAATGTAATAGCGTGCCCTAAGCGGGTACAATAACTTAGTTAATTTTATAAACAAAATAAAAACATTGTGGGCATTTAGCGTTAGGCAGGAACATTTGACACTGAACAGAAAGACCGATACAAGTCGATAGCAATATCGTAGAGCGCATAAAGGTCTTTACTACTACTAATAAAAACATTGTGGCAGTGGCACAGCAACATAAAAGTCAAGTAAAAGCCTCATTGCGTTACTACCCGTAAATTAATATTATATTATGTGCTGCGTCTTAAGCTAAATTAGCCAAGTCTTGAAATACTTTATCTTTGCATTGTGCAGAAGGTTTCATGTTTCCATAAAAACTCTGGCTCCCCAGAATAAACCTTTCCACCACAACTCTAAATCCGCTAATACCCGCAAGCTTCATCCCCTTGCCTAATCAGATTGAACACAAATATAATTTGGGAATGCTCATGAGCTTAAAATTTCCAACAAACGGCGTAAATAAAGGCAATGTAAAAGCTGACCTGGATTTTATTTGTGCTGAGTAAATAAATCTGGCATTATGCCTTGAGAAAGTGGAGATCTTTGCGACTGGAGATAGTCACGGCGGGGGATTTCGTTATCGCTCTGGCAAGATAAAACCGCTGCTGACGCCGGTCTCGTAAAATATCTCATGAATACCATCCAATAGATAAACATTATGCTTAAAATACGAAAATTTAAAATATGTTTCTGTAGGATCGTTCGGGTTACTTTGACCAATCGAGTGACTATGGAGGGTATAAAAAGAATTAAGAATGATTGATGTCATGATACGAGTGTCGAATAGAGACATAAGTTGTCTAGTTTGTTTATGTTAAATTAATGTTGAATTAATAATTAGCGTGTTGTCTTAACGTGTCGCTATATCTTCAGAACAGCACGCAGAATCTTCACTTTTGTTGCAACCAGGGGGTTTGTAATTACGGTAGGGATTTTGAGAGAGGAAGCCAAATAAATTGGAAATAGGTAGTCAAGTTCCAAACTGTTCTGTTATTTATTGTCAGATTGATGTCTTTGAATTCCTGAGATGTTGGTCTTAGTAAAAAAAATCTACACCTGTATGAAAATATCATAAACAAATATAAGGACAAGCCAATGCAAAATACCAAAGTCAAAAACAGCTGTATTAATCAATAGTACATTACGGTACTTTTGAATACCTATTCTGTAATAGGTATTCAAGAAAATGGGACATATTAGAACACCAACTTCAATAAAACATTTTATTTAAAATTGTTTTTTTCTCAATTTAAACTTATTATTTTTGAGATTCACATTCTGAGATTCAGTAGAACATCGATTTTTAATTGTTTCCAACTCGGCAACAGTTGAACTTACATAGAGGGAATATTCTATACAATTTGCTAATAATTTGACGCAGAAGCCGAATTTGTAATAATATACATACGTTTTTGGAAAAGCAGGTATTATATTATTTATTTGTAAAAAAATTCGGAAGATTTTTTCCAATATGGTATAAAAATCACCTCTCAATTTTTCAAAATAACAAAGTCAAAAGTGGGGTCCATTTAGAATAAATAACCTGGTACATACCAACAGAAAACGGTAGTTCTGTAAGTATACGGAAGAATAGAAAACCAATGATGTAGTATTAATTTTCAATGTCAATGTATATTTATATATGATACAAGAATATCACATAGCAGTCGAATATTATTTTTTGTTGCTAATGTTATGCAGACATTACATTTTTTAACTTTTTTCTGGACCTTCAGTTTATCAAGGTGTTTCCCGTAGTAACAAATCTTCAACGTTTTCAATACCATTAAGGACTTCCACATATGTAAAACTCTGCTCCGTGAAAACATGTCAACTTTTCGTCCGTCAAAAAAATTATACTTTACGACAATTGATTCCCAGTTATTAGATACTCAGCTTTATACTTCGTGTTTGACTCGTTCGCTATACGAAGCATAATATTATCAAAGCACTTCTGCAGAGCTTCATTGGACAATTTTCCCGAGCATTATATAATATTCATGCAGCATCCTTCAAGCAAATTGATTTCAATAACAACACAACAGCATTATCCTCGGAACTAGATTAAATATGAGCTAAAGGACTTTTTATCCTACACTACAAATTGCTTCTGTTAAAAGCTAGGCGTAATTTTATGATGAATTTATGAATTTAAGGAATTCTCTGAAATCCGGTTCAGTCGTCTTTTAACGTAAAAGATGAGAAGAAGTAAAATCTTCAGGTCCGAATAACCAAATATTATTAAGTATCGGATACCGAACAATCGGGTCTACTGTAGCTGCGCGAATTATTGAGGTTGCACCATATAGTATCTACAGCTCATTAGGAATATGGCACGCTAATTGAAGACATTATTTATTCACAACATTTGCAACAGACAATTACATTGCTTATTGATATTTGTCCTACTCTTGAGCATATTTTTAATAATTTTAATAGACCTCTGAGCCGAACCCAAAAATGTACGTCATATTAGACGATTGTTTAATTTACTCAATGCCACTCTATTTGTCAGACCGCTATTTTATTACAAAATTATACCATCTATTCTTAAACTTGAACGAGTTTAAGTTTGGCTTCAAGTATAGCTACGATTTATGGCTTTCCCTAACAACGAGATAGCATTATTCGCAGAACATTTTGTTTTATGGTCGTATAAAGAACTGACGTATTTAAAGCAAACTTATCACACGTATGAGCCAGTATAATAGATTCGTTGTCGGTTCATGAAGCAATGTCTGCAAACTCTAGGGCTTCTTAAAATTTTATTCGAAAACTTTATTGAATGCAAGTATTACATTCAAGAAAAATATATCAGCATCATCTTGTTAATTGAGTAATGGCAATTCATTTCCCATCCAAAGACATGTTTCAAGTGTTTCAAGTATTTCAAGTAGTTTCATGTATTTTCAAGCCAAGGACATGAGTTTAGTGAATATTCAGCCACCTACAAAAAAAATTATAAAATTACAAGTTGTTGAAAATGATTCGATTGAAAATGATTTGCATGGACAGTTATTAACTGAGTGATTTGGACCGGCATTTGGGACTATGCAAAAAACCTTAGGAACTGCTAACATCGAAACATGGCCAGTTACACTTACTCGAAAAAACTGGTTGGCTAATGACGTGGAGATACCTAAAGCCTGGTTATCCAAAAATTGAACATCAGCCCGCTTTCAACAGAACGAACATGATATTTCTACTCCTGCACATAAATCTAAGTCCTATGAAACATTTTTAGGAACGTTGGTAATCGATAAAGGTTGTTTCAATTGTCGCCGATCTGCATTTTCTAAGTTGTAGTTTGAAAAGATAATATCAGTATGTCTGATAATTCAAATTTTTGGAAGTTTCTCCGAGAGGAATGATTTATTAACAACATTAAACGAAATACTACAATCAGCAATTTCAATAGAAAATCCCAGAATAAATATCACCGACGTTCAAATCAAACCACCCTCTATGCAACAACAAGATGAATCAGATTTGGATACAGTACACTCATCAGCCGAAAACTCTATGCTGGAAACACCAATTCCAGCAAGACCCGTCAACCAATATAAAAATGAGATTATTATCACTTTATTTCAAAATTTCCTGGGTTTCAGTCAATTTTATTGTTTATTATTTAAAATGTTACAAATACGTTTCGGTGTCTTTCTCCACCATCATCGGTTTGTCTAAAATATACATTTTACAGTAGTAGTAAACTTCTTTATTTCTAAAAAAGGCTATCGACCTATCGGTCTTTCTGCCCTTGTTTAATACATGCAGTCTTAATCTAAATAAAAAACAAGTATGAAAATTCTCTTATTCTAGGTTAACAATACTATTAAATAAATAAGATTTCAGTGGCAAGGAGAAATTATTTTATTGTCCACTAGTCCGTTGCGTTTGTAAGTGTTCGAGTAGCGTTAATGTAGGGAAACGGAAGCGGGATTGTCTGGTTGGTCTTGTAATGCAAAGGGGATTCAGTATGGTTCAGTTGTAGGGGTTGTTTGTCCATTTTGTCTGTAGCTGTATGAGTCTTTCCGAGATCTTTGTCATGTTTGTGAGTTCGTATAGTAGTTGAGTGGGGGGTTGTGTAGTGGGTTTTGGGGGTGTCTTATTCGTGTTATTAGTCTTAGTGCAATTTGTTCTGTTGTTTGTGTATAACGTTTTGTCCTTTATGTTCCGTTGGTCATGAGTATATGTCCAAAGTCTAGCAAGGGTCTACAAATAGCTTTATATATTTTGGTGGCGGTGTTTGTGCTAATTCCTCTGTCTCTGTAGGTTAGTGATCGGAAGTGTTTTGTTTTCTTTATTGTTTCTGCCCTGATGTTTCGTATGTGTTTAGTGAATTTAAGTTGGTGGTCGATTGTGATTCCAAGGTATTTTACGTCGTTTTTTGGTTGTGTCGTTTGGCCGTCTGCAGTTATTGTAGGGGAGTCAGCGTTGAGTCTGTGGTTTGTGAGCAGAAGTTGGTTTTTTGACGCGTTTGGTGTTAGTCTCCATTTATAAAACCATTTAATTGTGTTGTTTGTTAGTCTTTGGAGTCTTTGCGCTGATCTCTCAGTAGTTTTGTCATGTACAATAAGTGCCGTGTCGTCTGCGTATTGTAATAATATGCTGATCTGTCGATTTGATTTTTGTCTGGTAAGTTGTAATTGTATATGTCATGGCAGTATATATTGTAGAGAAACGGTGAGACCGGGGATCCTTGAAGGAGCTCTTGTTCAGGGGAAAAAGAAAATGACAGTGTTTTATCTATTCGTACTTGTAGTTGTCTGTTTTCTAGTAAGTTATTTATGGTGTGTAGTAGATATGTTGGTGTGTTTAGTTTGTATAGTTTGTATAGTAAGCCTCTATGCCAGACACTGTCAAAAGCCCTGTTAATGTCCATAAACAGGCAAGCTGTCTTTCTGTCAGTTAGGTGGGTAGTTTGTACATTGTTGGCCAAAATAAAGAGCGGATGAACAGTCGAGTGATGCTGTTTGAAACCAAATTGGTAGGTAGGTATATACTTTCCAATCACTTTTTCAAGCCGCTGCTTCATTATGCATTCAAAAATCTTGCCCAGTACTGGAAGCAGTGTAATTGGTCTGTAGTTGCTCAGTTGTGTATTGTCCAGTCCATTTTTGGGTATAGGGATTATTAAGCCGTTTTTCCATGTTTCTGGGATTCTGCCATTTGTGATGCAGTTGTTCAATTCAGTTAGGATCAGTTTGTGTGTTTCTTGAGTTAGGCTTTTCAAGACTTTTGCCTTAATTTTATCTTTCCCCGGTGCAGTGTCTTTGACATGCGCTAGGGCTTCATCGTACTCTGTGTCTGTGATCAGTGTGCACGTATAGTTTGGTGAGTTGTTAAAATAGTTCAAGTACCAGTCGTTGATCAAGTTCCAGTTGTCATTGTCGAAGTTAGGGTTTGTCGATATGCTCAAGGCCCTTTGATAGTGTCTGGCGAATGCGTCCGCTTTCTCTTTGTCTGTGTAGCGTTCTATTCCGTTTTCGTCAATTGCGTCAGTAGTGCCAGTCTTCCTGTATTGCGCCAGTTTCTTAATTTTTCGCCAGTATGTTTTGCCTTTGTCCTTCTGTATTTCTTTACATGTTTCTAGCCATTTGTCTTGTCGGTATTGTCCAATCAGAGTTTTAATGTTTCTGTTAAGTTGGTTCATTGTCTTTTTTAGGTCGTTATTTTGAGTGTTTGTATATAGTCTGTACAGTTCTCTCTTATGTTTTATTAATCTCAGTATGTATTTGGGCAGCGTATGTCGGTAGAAAGCATTTTTTATTTCCGGGCTAAATTTTCCTATGGCTAGTGAAAGTTGTTGTTGTATGGTTTCTATTGAAATGTGCTGTGCTTGTGATTGAATGTAGTCATGTATATGTTGTTTCACTTTGTCTATGTCAGTCTTTGTTAGGTTTAAGTTTTCTCTATAGGAGGTGTATTGGAGGTAGGTTGCGTATGTTGTAAGTCTATGTTAAACGTAATAGCCAGGTGGTCGGATCCAAGTTCGTTGGTTAAGTTTATGTTGTTGATGGTGTTTGTCAAGTTTCTTGTGTGCAGTAGAACGTCTGGTGTTGAGTCTGGGTTTGCGGGCATCAGAAAAGTTGGTGGGGTGTGCTGTTTTATAAAGTCGGAATTTTGCAAAAATCTTTTAAGTTGTTTCGTTTTGTTTGTATTCAAGTTAAAGTCGCCTATAATTATTGCATATTTATAGATGCTCGCTTTAGTCAGTATGTTTTGTTCTAGGTTGGAGTGTGGGTGTATGTATGTCAGAAATATGTGTATCAGGTCGTTTAAGTAGGGTATGGTAAAATGTACACAGTCGTTCAAAGGGTTGTTGAGGGAAGGAGGATTTGCTCTTCCAAGTTTAACTTTTGGTTTTAGGAGAGCTGCGACCCCGCCCCTGGTATGATTGATGGTATTTCCATGCCTATAGATATACTGCCAATTTCTGTACGTTGGTGTTTGTCCTAGTTTGGTTTTAGTCTCTACAAATATGCAGCAGTCTGTGTCGTTTTGTTCTATGTAATTGTAAATAAGTGGTTTTTTGCTGTTAAGTCCGTTGATGTTCGCGTAAAGTACTTTCAAATTGAATCTTGTATGCTCGTTACTGTCTGTCTCACTTGTTCGCAGGGTTCAGTTGGAGAGCGTCCCTCGGGCAGGAGCATGTCAAACATTAGGATGTAGACATGGTTCCCGAAGAAAACAACGGAGGTGTCAATGTCGAAGTCTTCTATAAATTGTTTTCGTAGTTTTTTTAGTAGTTCGTCTTTGTTGGTATTGTTTGCCTTGTTAAGTTGATGTTTGTATTTGTTTATCATGTGGTCATGTGTTGTAATGGGTGTGTGTATTCTACTTGCCACTGTCGTTGTCTCCGCAATCCCGGACGTACGTTTGTTTACACATTTTATTTTTACGTTTGGGATTCCGACGATTGGGGCTGTCGGTCGTTTTGGGCACTTCATGCTCCATGCTGCGTGGTCCTCTGAGTTGCACGCTGCGCACTTGGTTGGCAGTGGTGACTCGCATTTGGATGTTGGATGGGGTCCCTGGCACTTGTTGCATCTTGGTGATTGTTTGCAATCTTCAGTTTTGTGGCTGAACAGGTTGCATTTGCCACACGGCGCAGGCACGGGTGCTGGTGGTTTGCTTTCGGTGATTTTGAAAATGCGGCCCAAAAAATGAACCGCACGGTCGTTCATCAACCTTTCGTATGTGGATATGTCGCCGGTTATTAATCTCATCATGAGTGTGGGTGCGTTGCGCTCTCGCGAGATAATTCTCCTGCAGAACCTTATTCTGAAGCCCTGCTGCTCCAGGCGTTCCAGAAACATGCTGTCTTCAATGTCCAGGCCGACCCCAGTGGCGACGACTGAATATGATGGTGTAATCTGGTGGTGACCTGACTTTTGTTGTCGGATTAGTGGGAGGTTAGTATTCCTTTGCAGTTTGAATGTTGTTACAAGGTTTTCTTGTTTCAGTTTTTGTAAAATTTGTGTTGCTTTGTCTTCATTGTTGGTTTTAATTAGAAAGTGATTATCTTGTCTGACAATCACATCCTTGTTGTTGGGGTTGAGTCCCTCCCACCTGATTGCAAGTTGGACTCTGGTGATGGTCGACAATGCGTTCGCTGTGAATGTGCGCGAATACGTGGGAAATCTTGTTGATGTTGTCTTGCTGTTTGTTGTTTGGTTTTTATTGGTTGTAGACTGATAGTCCAAAGCTATTCGTTTGGCCTCAGGTGTTGGCGTTGTGGGGGTTGGCTGGGTTGGCTGGGTTGGCTGGGTCGTCTTCGGTTTTCTGCCCCGTTTTTTCGATTGTGGCTTTTTGAACCCACCATCCTGGGAGGCATAATCCGATTCGGATTCTTGCGAACTCCCAGGGTTCATCGTATCGTTTGAATTCTACTCGTATATTCTCGTTGAACGATAAATGCGGTTGGATTCTTCAAATTCTTCAAAAAACGACCTTGCTTTAAATATGCTAATACAGACACGTCTTATCACCACGAAGCTCGGTATAAGACTCTGCACATTCACATTTATTATCAATTTAATTTAAAAAAAAAAAAACTTTCACAAAATTAACCTATTAAAATTCAAATCACACACATATTAAAAAGTACAATTTGGGACCTTTGTTCTCAGGTGATGAGTCGGGATAAACATGTTCGGGAAAAGACTAGAATCTATTGTTTAGAGATCTAAATTTGACTTACGTATATAGTTGCTACCAACTTCACATTTGACTGTTCACTGAATTTTCCATATTTTATTCGATATCAAGCGAGCGAAACAAAAAAACTGTTTATCTTTCGTCTTTTCTTTGCATTCTAGGAATTGCTTGGCAATTTTTCAATATCAGATGTTTACATTTCATTTACGCAACGTTGCATCAAAATGCAACAGAATTAGCACAACATGCACAACAAAAGTTGCATGATTTTGATTTCGATAACACACAAATATTGATCAATGAGGACAACTATAATAAGAGAAGAATCCATGAAATGATACAAATTAAGAAACATCAGAATGCAATAAATTTCAGATCAGATACAGACAATCTTAGCTCTGTGTATCATACGCTAATTAGATGATCGCATGTATGAACTGATTGGACCAGGTAAATGAAATGTTAACATCTGATATTGAAAAATTGCCAAGCAATTCCTAGAATGCAAAGAAAAGACGAAAGATAAACAATTTTTTTGTTTCGCTCGCTTGATATCGAATAAAATATGGAAAATTCAGTGACCAGTCAAATGTGAAGTTGGTAGCAACTATATACGTAAGTCAAATTTAGATCTCTAAACAATAGATTCTAGTCTTTTCCCGAACATGTTTATCCCGACTCATCACCTGAAACCAAGGTCCCAAATTGTACTTTTTAATATGAGTGTGATTTGAATTTTAATAGGTTAATTTTGTGAAAGTTTTTTTTTTTTAATTAAATTGATAATAAATGTAAAATGTATATTTTAGACAAACTGATGATGGTGGAGAAAGACACCGAAACGTATTTGTAACATTTTAAATAATAAACAATAAAATTGACTGAAACCCAGGAAATTTTGAAATAAATTGAAGTACAGTCAGGAAAATATACACAACAATTATTATCACTGACGGAGATATTCAGAAAATCCAACATTCCAAATTTCAAAAATACACTATCGTGTTATCAATTCTTTGGTACTCAAGTTTCATTTTCAGAAGACAAAATTATCTTTGAGATACATATTCCGATTCTGAAACCAGAAACCGACATGGCTAAAGCACAAGCAAGAAAACAATTCTCGATCGACGAATGCGCAGTTATCGAAGACAATTACTATTGCCCAGAACAATTCCACCCAAAGGATAACTGTTTTCTGAAATAACTGTATTTCTAAAAAATGTTTTTTTGTAATTTGTAACATGTTACAGTGTTTTCTTGTTTTAGTTGTTGTAATATTTTTGTTGTTTTGTCCTCCTGGTTGGTTTTGATTAAGAAGTAATTATCTTGTCTGATAATCACATCCAACCTTGTTGTTGGGGTTGAGTTCCTCCCACCTGATTGCAAGTTGGACTCTGGTGATGGTCGACAATGCGTTCGCTGTGAATATGTGCGAATACGTGGGAAACTTTGTTGATGTTGTCTTGCTGTTTGTTGTTTGGTTTTTCTTGGTTGTAGACTGATAGTCCAAAGCTATTCGTTTGGCCTCAGGTATTGGCGTTGTGGGGGTTGGCTGGGTTGGCTGGGTTGGCTGGGTTGGCTGGGTCGTCTTCGGTTTTCTGCCCCGTTTTTTCGATTGTGGCTTTTTGAACCCACCATCCTGGGAGGCATAATCCGATTCGGATTCTTGCGAACTCCCAGGGTTCATCCTTTCGTTTGAATTAGACCAGTATATTCTCGAAGAACGATAAATGCGGTTGGATTCTTCAAATTCTTTGCCGTAGTGTAAACCACCTTGCTTTAAATATGCTAACACTGGGCACGTCTTATCACCACGAAGCTCGGTTTAAGACTATCTTTATAAAGCATTTTCTTCTAGTCTATAAGAAAGCCGATTTGCCCATTACTAAGATTCTCTGTCAAGCCTTCAGCAACGCGAAATCTTGTTAGTCGTAATAAAACTTCGGTTTTTAAAAAGGACTTTTCATTTGGAAATATATAATTCTTGACTTCTTTTTTGATTTCCCAAATGAGAGTAAGTGAATTGAAAAAATTCACAATTTGTATCAAAAGAAAAATTCAATCGAGTTTTTACAGTTTTGTAATCACCTAGCCCTGTTTAACAATGTATTAAATACTCATTTTTAGGTATCTTTGCGTAAAGATAGCGGACCTGCTAGAGGTATTCCTATTAGTAGTGAATTATCACTACTAATAGGAATTTTCATTTAAAACTTGAGCTTAGGTAAGTCTCAGAGTAGGTGAAAATCCTTGACTATTGTTTGTTAAAGAATTTGTTCCGAAAAACATTTTGATAAGATGAGTCCGCCTCAACCATTTAGAACTTATCAACAAAATTTGACCATATATAACTATAGGATTCTATCATCTGAATAAAACGTAAACAGTAGTAGTAAACATCTTTATTTCTAAAAAAGGCTATCGACCTATCGGTCTTTCTGCCCTTATTTAATACATGTAGTCTTAATCTAAATAAAAAACAAAGATGAAAATTCTCTTATTCTAAGTTAATAATCTTATTAAATAAACTTTCCGATTCTAATGACAAGAAAAAATTATTTTATTGTCCAGTAGTCAGTTGCGTTTGTAAGTGTTCGAGTAGCGTTGATGTAGGAAAACGGAAGTGGGATTGTCTGGTTGGTCTTGTAAGACAAAGGGGATTCAGTATGGTCGAGTTGTAGGGGTTGTTTGTCCATTTTGTCTGTAGATGTATGAGTCTTTCCGAAATTTTTGTCATGTTTGTGCTTTCGTATAGTAGTTGGGTGGGGGGGGTTGTGTAGTGGGTTTTGGGGGTGTCTTATTCGTATTATTAGTCTTAGTGCAATTTGTTCTGTTGTTTGTATATAACATTTTGTCCTTTCTCTTCCGTTGGTCATGTGTATATGTCCATGGTCAAGCAAGGGTCTACAAATAGCTTTATTTATTTTGGTGGCGGTGTTTGTGCTAATTCCTCTGTCTTTGTAGGTTAGTGATCGGAAGTGTTTTGTTCTCTTTATTGTTTCTACCCTGATGTTTCGTATGTGTTTAGTGAATTTAAGTTTGTGGTCCATTGTGATTCCAAGGTATTTTACGTCGTTTTTTGGTTGTGTCGTTTGGCCGTCTGCAGTTATTGTAGAGGAGTCAGCGTTGAGTCTGTGGTTTGTGAGCAGAAGTTGGTTTTTTGACGCGTTTGGTGTTAGTCTCCATTTATAAAACCATGTCATTGTGTTGTTTGTTAGTGTTTGGAGTCTTTGAGCTGCTCTCTCAGTAGTTTTGTCATGTACAATAAGTGCCGTGTCGTCTGCGTATTGTAATATGTATGCCGATCTGTCGATTTGATTTTTGTCTGGTAAGTTGTAATTGTATATGTCATGGCAGTATATATTGTAGAGAAACGGTGAGAGCGGGGATCCTTGAGGGAGCCCTTGTTCAGGGGAAAAAGAAAATGACAGTGTTTTGTCAATTCGTACTTGTAGTTGTCTGTTATCTAGTAAGTTCTTTATGGTGTGTAGTAGATACGTTGGTGTGTGTAGTTTGTATAGTAAGCCTCTATGCCAGACACTATGAAAAGCCTTGTTAATGTCCATAAACAGGCAAGCTGTCTTTCTGTCAGTTAGGTGGGTTGTTTGTATATTGTTAGTCAGAGTGAAGAGTGGGTGAATAGTCGAGTGCTGATGTTTGAATCCGAACTGATACGATGGTATGTACTTTCCGACCAGTTTTCCCAGTCCCTGCCTTATTATGTACTCAAAAACCTTGCTAAGTACTGGTAGCAGTGTAATTGGTCTGTAATTGCTCGGTTTGTCCATTTTTGGGTATAGGGATTATTAAGCCGTTTTTCCATGTTTTCGGAATTATGTTATTTCTGATGCAGTTGTTCAATTCAGTTAAGATCAGTTTGTGTGTCTCTTGAGTTAGGCTTTTCAGGAGTTTTGCCTTTATTTTATCTTTTCCCGGTGCTGTGTTTTTGATATGAGCTTGGGCTTCCTCGTACTCTGTGTCTGTGATCAGTTTGTATGTATAGTTTGGTGAGCTGTTAAAATAGTTCAAGTACCAGTCGTTGATCAAGTTCCAGTTGTCATTGTCGAAGTTAGGGTTTGTCGATATGCTGAAGGCCCTTTGATAGTGTCTGGCAAACGCGTCAGCTTTCTCTTTGTCTGTGTATCGTTCTATTCCGTTTTCGTCTATTGTGTCAGTGGTGTTAGTTTTTTGTATTGCGCTAGTTTGTTAATTTTTCGCCAGTATGTTTTGCCTTTGTCTTTTTGTATTTCTTTACATGTTTCTAGCCATTTGTCCTGTCTGTATTGTCCAATCAAGGTTTTAATGTTTCTGTTGAGTTGGTTCATTGTCTTTTTTAGGTCGTTATTTTGAGTGTTTGTATATAGTCTGTACAGTACAGTAGAGTGACCAGTCAAATGTGAAGTTGGAAGCAACTATATACACAAACTGATGATGGTGGATAAAGACACCGAAACGTATTTGTAACATTTTAAATGATAAACAATAAAATTGACTGAAACCCAGGAATACATTGGAATAGTCTGTACAGTTCTCTCTTTTGTTTTATGAGTCTCAGTATGAATTTTGGTAGTGTATGTCAACGTAAACATTATTCTATATGAACAGTAAATTTGATAAGTTTCTATTTTGTTCCTTTTATATATTTTTATATTTTTGAAAATTTCCATTCTATATAACTTTTGAAACAAATGTAGGTTATCCAATAGCTTTAAAGTGAACGTGATAGACAAAAATGTGGCTGTTTGTTCACTGAAAGGACAACAGATAATAAAAATCAAGTAAAGATTTAAGGCGATCAAATGGCTGTTCCACAATATTAAAAATATATAAGAAGATAACAAAAAATAAGAACACTAATAAAACTTGCGCAATATTTATCCTATGTCTAATGGCATAAATAGAAATGCTAATATATCAAATTGAAAAAATATAAAATTATTGTTGTGTATATTTTCCTGACTGTACTTCAATTTATTTCAAAATTTCCTGGGTTTCAGTCAATTTTATTGTTCATCATTTAAAATGTTGCAAATACGTTTCGGTGTCTTTCTCCACCATCATCAGTTGTCTAAAATATACATTTTACATTTATTATCAATTTAATGAAAAATAAAAAAAACACATTCACAAAATTAACCTATTAAAATTCAAATCACACACATATTAAAAAGTACAATTTGGGACCTTTGTTCTAAGGTGATGAGTCGGGATAAACATGTTCGGGAAAAGACTAGAATCTATTGTTTAGAGATCTAAATTTGACTTACGTATATAGTTGCTACCAACGTTCACATTTGACTGGTCACTGAATGTTCCATATTTTATTCGATATCAAGCGAGCGAAACAAAAAAACTGTTTATCTTTCGTCTTTTCTTTGCATTCTAGGAATTGCTTGGCAATTTTTCAATATCAGCTGTTTACATTTCATTTACCTGGTCCAATCAGTTCATACATGCGATCATCTAATTAGCGTATGATACACAGAGCTAAGATTGTCTGTATCTGATCTGAAATTTATTGCATTCTGATGTTTCTTAATTTGTACCATTTCATGGATTCTTCTCTTAATATAGTTGTCCTCATTGATCAATATTTGTGTGTTATCGAAATCAAAATCATGCAACTAATGCTGTTGCATTTTCGTTAACCTTTCTTAAGCTATACTTATGTTCGTATATTCTTTTCTTTAAATATTGCCCTGTTTGACCTATGTATGTGTTGTCACAGTTGAAACAGTCAATCTTGTATATTACGTTAGGTGTGTCCAACTTATCGCTTCTAGGCTTAAATTTTGTAAAAAGTTAGTTTTTTCCGCTATAGTAATATTATGCGGTTTTAAAACATTTTTTATTTTGTGTTGATTTCTGGTATGTGTGGCAATGATACATACTTGATTTCACCCTCTTTTTTCTTTTTTATATTATTTATGTTGTTCCATTTATTTGCATTGTATATTTTATTGATTCTTTGTTTTATAATTGGTTCGAAGAATTCTTTGGGATAGTTGTTCATTATTAGTACCCTTTTTATATTTTCAAGATTTTTTGATCTATATCTACAATCTGCCAATTTAATCGCTCTCTCAGTAAGAGCTGTTACAACACTTTTTTTTATATTGTATAGGTGCATATGATTGGTAATTCAAGTATCTACCCGACCACACATCCTTTGTGTACCAGTTTGTTTTTATTTCCCCATTACCGTCATATATAACAGTCATATCCAAAAAGTTTATCGATTTGTTTTTGTCTTCCTCAATGGTGAATTTAACGGTCTCATGGAATGCATTAAATTTATCTCATGTGTATTGAACTTTTTGGTTTGGCAGGCACATTATGCAGTCATCCACGTATCTTTTAAAGAATCCACATTCAAAATTCAATTCCGGTATTAGTTTTTCTTCCAGACTTTCCATCACGAGGTTTGCAATTGTTACAGCTATCGGAGGCCCCATAGCTACTCCATATATTTGTGAATAGAAATTGCCATCGTACTGGAAGTAAGTGGACTTAAGGCACAGCTCTACCGCCCCAATAAATTCATTTTCGGGTAATGATGTGTGCTTCATAATTTCAGACCATCTACACCTTATGCACTGTAGTGAGCAATCTACCGGGATGTTTGTGTATAAAGATACCACATCAAGTGATATTATGCGATGGTTCTCAGGTATTTTCTGCTTTCTTACAAATTCACAGAAACTCCATGAGTCCCTAACGTGATATTGCGATTTTCCCAATATATTACTCAGCACAGATGACAGATATTTAGATAATTGGTAAGTTGGGGCATTTATGTTGCTCAACTATCGGTCTCAATGGGTGGCCTGCTTTGTGAAGCTTTGGCAGGCTATATATATATATATATATATATATATATATATATATATATATATATATATATATATATATAGATATATAATACCGGAATTGAATTTTGAGTGTGGATTCTTTAAAAGATACGTGGATGACTGCATAATGTGCCTGCCAAACCACAAAGTTCAATACACATTAGATAAATGTAATGCATTCCATGAGACCATTAAATTCACCATTGAGGAAGACAAAACAATCGATAAATTGGGTTTTGGGAAGATATTGGGAAATTCACAATATCACATTAGAGACTCATGGAGCTTCTGCGAATTTATAAAAAAACAGAAGATACCTGAGAACCATCGCCTAATATCGCTTGATGTGGTATCACTATACACAAACGTCCCGGTAGATTACTCAATACAGTGCATAAGAAATAAATGGTTTGAAATTAGGGAATATACATCATTGCCCGAAGGTGAATTTATTGGGGCGGTAGAGCTGTGCCTTAAGTCCACGTACTTCCGGTACGAGGACAATTTCTATTCGCAAATATATGGAGTAGCTATGGGGTCCCCCATAGCTGCAACAATTGCAAACCTTGTAATGGAAACGTCTGGAAGAAAAACTAATACCTGATTTAGACTTTAAATGTGGATTTTTTAAAAGATACGTGGATGACTGCATAATGTGCCTGCCGAACCAAAAAGTTCAATACACACTAGATAAGTTTAATGCATTCCATGAAACCATTAAATTCACCATTGAAGAGGACAAAAACAAATCATTAAACTTTTTAGATATGACGGTTATGTATGACAATAATGGGGAAATAAAAACAAACTGGTACACAAAGGATGTGTGGTCTGGTATCTACCAGACCACACCTGAATTACCATCATATGCACCTATACAGTATAAAAAAAGTGTGGTAACAGCTCTTACTGATAGAGCGATAAAATTAGCACATTGTGGATACAGACAAAAAAATCTTGAAAAAATAAAATAGGTACTAATAATGAACAACTATCCCAAAGAATTCTTCGGACCAATTATAAAACAAAGAATCAATAAAATATACAATGCAAATAAATGGAACAACATGAATAATATAAAAAAAGAAAAAAGAGGGTGAAATCAAGTATGTATCATTGCCACACATACCAGAAAATCAACACAAAAAAGTTAAAAAATGTTTTAAACCGACATAATATTACCATAGCGGAAAAAACTAAAAACAACTTGGCAAAAAGAGTGTTTATACAAATTTAAGCCTAGAAGCGATAAGTTGGACACACCTAACGTAATATACAAGATTGACTGTTTGAACTGTGACAACACATACATAAGACAAACAGGGCAATATTTAAAGAAAAGAATATACGAACATAGTATAGCTTAAGAAAGGTTAACGAAAATGCAACAGCATTAGTTGCATGATTTTGATTCGATAACACACAAATATTGATCAATGAGGACAACTATAATAAGAGAAGAATCCATGAAATGGTACAAATTAAGAAACATCAGAATGCAATAAATTCAGATCAGATACAGACAATCTTAGCTCTGTGTATCATACGCTAATTAGATGATCGCATGTATGAACTGATTGGACCAGGTAAATGAAATGTAAACAGCTGATATTGAGGAATTGCCAAGCAATTCCTAGAATGCAAAGAAAAGACGAAAGATAAACAGTTTTTTTGTTTCGCTCGCTTGATATCGAATAAAAATATGGAACATTCAGTCCACCAGTCAAATGTGAACGTTGGTAGCAACCTATATACGTAAGTCAAATTTAGATCTCTAAACAATAGATTCTAGTCTTTTCCCGAACATGTTTATCCCGACCTCATCACCTTAGAACAAAGGTCCCAAATTGTACTTTTTAATATGTGTGTGATTTGAATTTTAATAGGTTAATTTTGTGAATGTGTTTTTTATTTTAATTAAATTGATAATAAATGTAAAATGTATATTTTAGACGAACTGATGATGGTGGAGAAAGACACCGAAACGTATTTGTAACATTTAAATGATGAACAATAAAATTGAACTGAAACCCAGGAAATTTTGATATAAAATTATTATAAAGCAGGAAAAAAACTAGAATGTACATCCCTGTGACATAATGCAAAGAAGAGAAATTTATATTAAGATAGGAATGAAGGATAGCATCACTTAAAACGGATACGTTAAAAGAAAAATAATAAAGGAAAAACTTTCTACATAATGCGTGATGTGCAATGAAAAGGTTAAAATTAAATATAAACTAGTAAAACATTTTGTGAGGTAAATAAAAATGCGAAAGTCAAAGTATGTATGCATTTATACCCCAGTAAGTCAGCAAACAATATTTATGAATAGTAAATACGACCTGGTGTTAAGTAATGTAAGAAAAAATGGACGACAAATGTAGGTTAAAGACTTCCTTCTACAAACAAATTTTTCAAGTAAAAGTTAATTTAGATTCAAAAGTTTGCTAAACCTCGTTTAAACACACAAATAAACCGAAAATATCCCAGCGTTGCGAAAAAACGGGTTACATCGATCTTCGGCAAACTACCCCGTTGTAAACGTTATCTACATAAAAAGCCTTTTACTTGCGAGAAATGTGGGTCTATAATTTTAGGATACATTGCATTACCGATTCGGGATACCAGTTCTTCCTCTTTCCGTGAAGTGATGACTTTTCAAATAGGGGGATAAAGAAATGGGTAGTTGTAAACTGCAATTGCGTAAGTTGCTGAAAAAGAAGCGATCATGAATTTAAACATTTAGTTATCTAAGGAATAACGGAAATCACAGCAATCGAGAATTTGAGAAGATTGAAAAATTATTTTGAAGACACCAGATCAGGAATAGGCTTGACAGAAATACCTAATTTGATTTTTTTGTAACAATAACGGCATTGGCAGACTAAGAAAAAATTCTTTGTTTACCGTTATTTAAAGATGTTTTCAATAGTTCTTAATGCGTTTTTACTTTTTGCTTTGTATGTCGTTTGATATTCCATGAGGAAAATTACTAAAATCCCAACACATGCCTTTTTTATTCAGATTAAATCTTATAAAATGATTGACTTAATATTGACTGTTTAAGGTATTAAAGCAAAATTCACTAATTTGCAATAACTACCTAACTCATATGCGGAAAGTTATTAATTTAATTGATCTATTCTCCTTTTATGAACATTTTTATTAGATACACAAATGACTTAACCAGAACTGATCTTCGTTGATGGTATAGACATAATTAACTCTGAACAATAGGCGCTATATTTTCATTTTCTCTGAGTAATTTGCGGTTGTGTTGAGTGAAATCTTTAAGGTTCAACCCCTTTTGCGAGTGTTGCTTTAAGATAAGGTCTTCAGCCATAAATCTTCCATTATGCGATATTACCGGGTTTACCGCGATTAAAGTCTGTATCGATTTCGTCTTTAACACCTGCACCGTGGAGATAGATTGGATGAACAATCTAAATGCAATCACAGAGTACAATACCTAACAATTACTTGGCTTTCATTAAAAAGTATAAAACATCAAGTACAATCAAAATTTTGGGGACTGAATAAAGTTAGAACTCGTGGTTCTGTTTTTCTTACAAAATGAAACAGTGCCGTTTTGAAATTATGAATTTTCGAAACATGCTGCACAACTACAAACAACCGATGTACTTTCATTATTGATTATAATTCTCAGAAGTATACAATCGCATGGTAGAACGAACGATAAGTTGAGTTCCGTTTGAGCGTGTACCAGTTTATCTCATTCTTGCATTTAATGACAGAGAATTCAGAGAAACACATTCTGCAAGAATGACAGATTCGGCGTCTGCCTGAGGAATATTTTTCGCTTTAAGGTTTTCAACACACAAATATATATAAATATAAGTAAGTTCTTAAAATAATTTATATCCGCAGAAGGATATCATCTTTATAGCAGTTGATGTGTAAACTATATTAAGTTTTCAGCAACGCAAAATCTTGTTAGACTTAATAAAACTTGTGCTTTTAAAAATGACATTTTCTACTCAAGATCTATAATTAATGGTTGTTTTTTTTGTATGAAAACTTAGATTTTATTATGGCATAATGCATAATACGCACCTCGGTAGTATGTTTCGTATCTTAACGATGGATTTTTTGACATTCGGTATATGTAATTTGAATAAAGATATATTTATTATATTGCGTTCATTTAATACACATTTCAGAACAATTTCATAAAAGAAACATGTCTGATTTTGAAGTAATCAACATATTTTTGAACCTTTTATTTTGTTGACTAAAGTTTTCACGTTGCTTCTATTTATTTATTTTACCTGTATTAGGTAGGGGCATTCCTTATGGGGTAATTTATTCTGAGCACTTCTATTCAATGTATCCTTACGGACTAAATAATGGCAGATACATGGAAAGAAAGCGAATATAAATCACTCGGGATTTACTAAGCTTGAGGGAACTACAACTCTTGCAAACTACTTTGGAGCGTGTCTTTCGTTATTTGCGAGACCTGATGCGAGTTTACTCAATAAACGTACGTGTTTATAATCAAGCGTTGAAAAATTTTACAATTAGGCATTTCAGGGATACTAAGTTTATGTTAAACATTTATTATTATGAAATTGGATAATGTGCACTTGTCTACGCAATTGTGGTGTCGATCTAACGTCATTTTTTCATCTCTTTAGGACACGAAAATAGTGCTTGCATTTTTCTACAAATTTGATTGATAATAACTCAAGCTGCACTCGACTTTTACATTATCAGCAATACTGGGTTATTCAGATTATACGACACGAAAGATTGCGGCTAAACTATTAAATTTTTATACAGTATAATTTTATGAATAAATCGAGAACCGCCGGGGGTACATTTTAAAATTATTTTCTAAAGTCCCAATGTGTGGTGTCCCAATTACTAGATTCAACCCAAAGTTTGCACTTTTTTAAATGGAATATCCTGTAAGTATATTAGTATGTTATTAGTGCCTGCGACCAAAATAAAAGCGAGTTTCATTAAGGTTTATTTTATTTAAAGCTTACGGTTTCTGAGATTTCAGAAAAGGTCTTCTGAGAGAAGACCTTTTTTAAAGTTTAAATTCTCAACACTCAGTTTCCTTTCGATAACCAAATTATCTTCCGGCTACTAATAGATGCCGTTTCATGACAAATTAATGAAAATTAGACTACAGACGAAATGAAGACATACAGGATGTCTTAAAATTGTGTTCAAATAATTGCACGTTTTGAACGGTAAAAACTTGCTTAATTTAAATGGAACACCATGTATTTTATGACAGCAATAGATGAAAATTTTACTTTTCTATTGAATGACATAAAGGTACTCTTCAGGTTTTCATGTATATCGCATACTTTCGGGATTCATGCCGATATTGTCAAATTTAATAATTCATCGAGTCACCTATCGCAATTTGACAGGTCTATATTTTTTACAAAACACACATAAAAATTAAAGTTTACTCTAAAGCAGAACTAAATGATATGATTTTTATTCTGGGAGAATGTCTTCAAAAAAATTGGCATCCCTCATGTACTCTGAAAGATATCTAGGCAGGAGTCATCCCAATAAAGCGGCCATTGAGAACCATTGAGAACAAATTATGCTGTCAGAAGAAATGAAAGACCAGAATGGGGTGTTGTAGCTTCTGTAATAGAAAACCCGCAAATAGGGCAACACCAAATTGCTATAAATAATAATAATATAAGCCAAACAAGTGTCTCAAGGATTCTGCAAAAACATGGTTACCATAATTACAAAATTCAGCTTCATAAAGAACTTTTCCTTAACTATTTCGAAAAAGGCATTAACTTTTATATGTGGGTTTTAGATAAAATTGCAGACAACGAAACCGTTTTTGATAAAGTTTTGTTTTCTGGTGAGTGCACGTTTTACAATAATGGATCTGTCAATGGGCGCAATTTCCATTATTACTCCGATTCAAATCCACACCAATTTAGAATCATCCAAAATCAGCACTAGTGGTCAGTAAATGGGTGGAATAATGAAAAGTCATTTAATGAGTCCTTATTTTTTCCAATTTATTTCAACAGTCAGGATAATATACACAACAATTTTTTCCAATGACATTTGAATGGAGTAATGTTTTCGCATTTTTTAATCAATCCGCTTCCAATGTTATTAAAAGACATTCCGTTAGACATTAGAGCAGCCATATGGTTTAACTGGATGGAGCGTCAGCATATTTTCATCGCGAGGTACGGACATTTTTTTTAATCTTCATTTTCAGCAGCGCTGGATTGGAAGAAACGGTTCTCAAAACTGGCCTCCGCGATCACCAGATTTGACTCGTCCGGATTTTTTTATGGGGATATGTAAAATGAGTAGTCTATAACACAGCCCCAACAACACCAGAAAATATAAAAGAAAGAATCGCAGATGCTTTGAAAGAACAAAGAAAAGAAAAAAATGTTGCCGAAGCGTTTAAAAAAAGAGTGCATTTATGTGCGGAGTCAGACGGTCGTCATTTGAACACTTATTATAAGTTAGGTGGTGCCGTTGTAATATGTGATTATGCTTTTTGCAAAATATAGTAGCATTCAGAAAGGACAAAACTTTATACACAAACAACAGAACAAATTGCACTAAGACTAATAACACGAATAAGACACCCCCAAAACCCACTACACAACCCCCCCCACCCAACTACTATACGAACGCACAAACATGACAAAGATCTCGGAAAGACTCATACAGCTACAGACAAATGGACAAACAACCCCTACAACTGGACCATACTGAATCCCCTTTGTCTTACAAGACCAACCAGACAATCCCGCTTCCGTTTCCCTACATTAACGCTACTCGAACACTTACAAACGCAACGGACTAGTGGACAATAAATAATTTCTTCTTGCCACTGAAATCTTATTTATTTAATAGTATTGTTAACCTAGAATAAGAGAATTTTCATATTGTTTTTTATTTAGATTAAGACTGCATGTATTAAACAAGGGCAGAAAGACCGATAGGTCGACAGCCTTTTTAGAAATAAAGATGTTTACTACTACTAGTAGCATTCATCGTTTTGCGCAAAAAAATATTTCTGGTTTTAGTACAAAAACATAATTGTTCGGCAGAAAGCAGAACTTTTCTTAATAAAAATAAGGTCAGATCGTCTTCTTTTGGGCCAAAGAATGTTGCAGTACCCTTTTGATCATTTGCTTACGAGGCATCGTCTATATTGACTAAATCGATAATTTTCTCTTACTAATCACTAAAAATAAAGGTAAGTTTGCGTAGGGCTGTTTATTCCAAAAATGTTTAGTTTTTGAAATATTACCAACTTAATGATCGCCCTTCAGATGGCGATTTTGCTGCAGGTTTTAAATTCACTCTTAGTCGGCGATGACAAAAGTGACCAATGTTGAAATCAATCGAGTACTAAAGAAAATTTTACAGCTGTCAGTTACCGATTTAAAATGATTAATAATCATGCCGGGACTCCACAATTGTACAAAAGATAATTATTTCAACTTATTTATTATTTGTAAAGAATATGATACCTGGAATATATGTAAACCTTAATTGGGTCAGCGTAAAGTTACTTTTAATAAGTATGCAAAACCATACCGTTAGATGACAAAGAGTTAGTAGGAAAATGGGATTGAGAACTAGGCCATAGAGGTGATGGTGTTGGATAGTGAGTAATTCACCTTCTGAGAGTCAGCAGATAAACGATTAGTGTCCAATTGTAGGAGGTAAACTAGAACGTGGCTAATACTAATCTGCTTGCAATGATTTCATGCTATATCAAAACAAATTAGTCATAACATAAATTGTAACTGCTGTTTGAATTAAAGCGTGAAGGTTTTGTGCTCCAATGTGATATTTTATTACAAATCTCTACTGAGATGAAAACAATGAAGTGGAAGTCATATCGAACCATACCCTTTCAATCGATATTAAGAATGATATCAGAAATCTTCAAATTCCGGACAAAAGTTTGAGTTCTTTTATGTTAATCAACAGACTCGATGCTCCCAGAATTGATACAAAGACTTTGATTAAAACGAACAGCTTATCAGAAGGTAATCTTTTTCCTGGTATTTGGAGACAGTTCACTTCAGTATCAGCTATTAATAGCAAATAAATAGAGAACAAGACCAACATTCGTGATACTCCCATGATGTTCCTTGGTCGATCCAAATCGACCCAAATCTTATCATCCGACGACATTTTAATATCAAAAATAGTCTTGATAAAGTGCCCGAATAAATGGTCAAAAACCGTTTACTCTCTTCAGTCGGCCATCTTTAGAGGAGAAAAGGAGTTTTAATCCAGTCCCAAATCCGCTATATGAACATACTTATTAAATTTTAGCAAATATTACGGGCAACCAGGTCTCACTGGAACATCTACTTTGTAGTTGAATATGGACATTTTGTGCTAAAAGAAAGCTGCAATATGGTATCAGATTTACTGAAAGTTCCAAATAGATATGACAGCCACATCCGCCTGCGGGAACTAAAACTCGCATTGATTCTCCCTGGAGAAAGAGGTCGCAGCATTTCGCATAAAGTAGAATTACGGAATACCCTTTGCAACTGAAAAACTATGTCGCCGTAAGTGGCTCGAGTAATATTTATTAATCTTGGAGTTCATTCAGAGTTCATCAATCAGTATTAGTGACTTTTTATTCTTTGAGGATTTATATTTATTGTAATATGGTTTATTTCTTTATCCAAATTTTTAAAGAAAATTAGAAGGAAAAAGTCTTATCAATTTACGATTTACTGAGGTAAAGTCAGGCAACTATAAAGACAGCTCTAACGCTATTGCATCAAACAAAGCAACCTAAGCATTCTGCAAACCGAAACACAGTTTTCTAGAAACGATTACTAACAAGGTAGAATGAAGTTTATTGAAAATGCTATCAAAAATATAAATAGACGATAATTTTCATAGGTGTTTTGTTTGTTATCGAGAAAACACTAGAAGAAAAAAAGTGTGTCCTACAATATTCTTGGACGTTGCCCAGACCTTCGATAGGGTCTGGCATGAAGGCCACATTTGTAGATGATACTGCTATCATGGCAGTTGGATACAACAATACCGAGTCCACAGAAAAACTACAAACCGCCATTGATGACATACAGCGCTGGACTAAAAAATGGCTAATCAAATTGAATGAATCGAAATCTGTCCACATTGAGTTCACCAATAAGAAAGTTGAATACAAACCAGTTAAGATCAACAATCAAATGGTTCCATATCAAAATAAAGCTAAATATCTAGGCATGACGCTGATGCTAAACTTAGGTGGAAGGCCCATGTCAAGAAAAAACTAGAAGAATTAAATTTAAAATACCGTAAAATGTACTGGCTATTGGGTCGTAATTCTGCCCTGTCAGTGTATAATAAGCTCTTAGTCAACAAGTCCTCAACAAGTCAGTAGCAGTATCAACAAGTCCTCAAGCCGGTGTGGACTTATGGTAGTCAACTCTGGGGTTGTACCAGCCAAAGCAACAGAAATGTTATACATCGTTATCAAAATAAAGTTCTACGCGGCATCGTAGGTGCGCCATGGTACATCCGGAATGACAACCTCCATAAAGACCTAAATGTGCAAACAGTGGACAATGTAAACAAAAATTGTGCAAAAAGTCATGAACAAAGACTACAAAATCTAATCAACGTTGAGGCCATCCAGCTCTTGAACAACGATGGCTTAACAAGAAGACTAAATCGAGTGAAACCCTATGAACTAGTGCATGGAATTAATCGTTGATTCTTAACAAAAGAAAAGAAATATGCCTATATATGCACACATTAAAATAGTGACTCTCCAATAACAAAGCCGAAGTTAATATCATAGGATAGCACTTTGCAAATGTACATCTAGTAGTTTAGGTTAAAGAAAAGTAGCTTATTGGTGTAAACTAGATTGCTATAACAAACTAATTAAAAAAAATAATAATAGGTGTTTTGTAAGAAAATGGGAATGTATCTAACTGAGCTGCCACAACCACACCGGTTTAATACTTGCTCACTGCTATTACTCAATTCTTTTACTTTACATTTACATTAAAATAAAATTCCTGGGTTCCAGTCAATTATATTGTTTATCATTTTATTACAAAGACGTTTCGGTGTCTTTCTCCACCATCATCAGTTTGTATGCTTGACTGTCGCAACCTTCAAATTTGGCAATGAAATTCAAAATGAATGAAATGAATAAAATGTCGCATTTCTAAGTTGCCATCTTGAAACCTTCATAAAAAAGACGATTAGTGAAAATCTTCAAACATGTCTTTGATTCTCCAGCTTGTTTTCATTTCTGCTAAGATTGTTTCCATAAACTTAATGGTAACGCATGAATTAATTTGGAAGACGTAATACACTTACAACACTTAGTGTTTATGGAATTAAAATTATTTGAAACCTATAAATTGAAAAACTGTTCTTATCAACTTCAAAAACACAATTGAAATTTAAGTGTTGCCATTATTGTGCTCTTGAATTTGTTTCCAAAAGTTTTGGCATTCGTTGAGACATAAAGTTACTATCGACGTATCACTTCTGCATAGTTGTTTTATCATTGCTTGCAGAAACCTCGTAAAGATTAATTGTGTTTTCGTGTCGAATAGAATTTAAGGTTGGCTCGTTCAGGAAAGTACGAAATCTCAGGCTGGAGTATTTCCGCTCCACAGTGAAGTTCTTTTAGAACAATTTCCTTTGCTTCTTGTAATCTTTTTAAATTGCAGCTTGTTTTATATGAGAGTGGCTTTCAAGAAATAAACCGATTTCGTCTATTCTTCTTATTGTATTTCTCCGCCGTTTACTCTCACTAATGGACTCAGCAATTATCTGATACAAATACTTTATGAGCCAATATATTTTTTTTGTATACACATATAAGAAAAACTAGCTATAAGAGACATTTTTTAATCATCGAAGGAGTATAAAAATTAAATGCAGGGATCCTAAATCTACATAGAATAGTAACAATATAACAACAGGATACTTCAAATAACCCGTAAAACATTTATCAAGATTTTTTTTCGAAAAACGACCAAACACTTTGCTTCACTGAATATGACCATATGAAAGTAGGTAATTTCTGAAACGGATTATCTCAGTCCGCTCTTTCCAAAAGGATAATTTAATATATTCGAAGATTTAAAGCCTTAAATGAGGGTGAGAGTGTAGCGCCGACTTTGCTCTAAAAACTGCTTAAATTAATTTTGCGTTCGTTTCATCTAATAAATATCCACTCTACGAGGAAGCCATTTTTACACTTGAAGGCAAGGGAACAGCTTTTACCGTATATGAGTTTTCTGTTTTATAATAAATTGGCAATGAAAAGTTAGCACAAAGCCAGCAAAATATAAAAAATCTTATACCAGAAGCGAGAGACGAAAAGAACTTTAAATTGAATTTGGCAATAATATGCTTAACACCCTTGCCACGAACGGAGGTGAACTGGAGTTTCACCCTGGAGTTTTTGCCTACATCAACTGATGTGATTTTAAAGCGTCAGTTATAAGATTTTACCTGATTTAACGGCTACCGGTTTGGTGCGACCAAGACTTCACGAGGTAGTTCCAAAGCAAAAATTAGTGGGGCATGTTTCTATAACACTTTTTCGAAAACTCAATAGTAACTGATCTACAGGGCTTTAAAGTTTAATAAATTAATAATAAATTTATAATAATTAATTTTTAATAATTTAATATATTTTTAAAACTTATTAACCATTTAAATATTTAACAAATAATAATGAATTCCAACTGCACTTGTTTCCATGGGAAGCTCTGTTAAAACGTTTGAAGTAATTTAACGTGCGTTATGACTTACACCGTGCAAGATAATTTTAAAAGTAGATTTTCTCGAAAGCGGCTTATTGTAGAGAGATGTGACAAGTACACGTCTTTTAAGCAATTGTGAGAGCTCTTTTATTTTCCGAAACCATACACAACAGAAAGCGCAAAAAACAATGAACAATATTGAACATTGAACATACAACATTGAACAATAGTACAAATGATCATAAGTAATAACTAATAAGTGTCCCAAATTTTAAAACAGTTATTTATCCATCAAAAAAGTTGTTCCAACAAATTAATTTTAAAAATCTAACTTTCTAACGCCCTTTAAATCAGTTATTATTTAGTTTTCGAAAAAGTGTTATAGGAACTTGTCCCACTAATTTTTGCTCTAGAACTATCTCGTAAAGTGGTCTCACAATTTCCGGACACCCTGTATATCCACCTATTTATCACAACCAATATTTTTTTTTAGTAATTTAGCAAATTATTTTCTAAGCTCAATGGTTAAACAAAATTTTATATCAAAACTCAACTGGATTTCACACTATGGTTCAACAAGCAACACAAATGAGCTTTGGGACCAATCTTCGGCAAACATTAGCATTAATAATTCATTAATTGATTTTTAAAAAACCACATGATTGCTCAGATTATACAATTAAACATTACAGTCATACAGTCGTTTATTTTTGGAGTACGAAAAGGCTTTCCAAATTAAAATAATATTTCCGCAAAACACACACAAACAAAACAGTTTTAGCGTACAAACTTGAAGCATAGAAACCGCTTTCGAAGCTTTTAGTTCACGTCAGCTCGTGACAATTGCAGTTTAAAGTTCAAAAAAATAACTATAAGAAATAGATTATAATTTAATGGTAAACGTAAAAGTGTAGTTGACGGTTCATTTTATAATTTAATACGATTCACTTGTTAAATCTTGAGCATTTGAATATGGTCAAGTTGAAAATCGATAGCACCATGCATCTGCCGAATTTGCCTCCGTTAAATACACATTTTTGGAAAAGTGAGAAAGTTAAAAGGAAGTCAGTTTTTTATTTCCACTTTTATAGTCCAATTGTAAAATCAGAATTTGGTTTTAAAGTGTCAATGAACCAGTTGTCCAAATGCTTATTGGTCGTTGAAAGCTCTACAGGTGGATTATGTAATCGAACGTTAAGGGTCAAGAGCGAAGCTCGAAAATTGAAATTGCAATTTTATAAGGGTTACCGCTAATATGAGCGCTTCTATTTTCAACACATCCATGGATTTTCTCGGGAGAAGCATGAAAAATGTTCGAAAGGCAGCTAAGCACAAACAGAAAACGGAATTCATTACGAAACCGAAATGTTTTACTATTTTATACAAGGTATTTATTGTTGGGAATAGTTGGAATATATTTTTTTACAATATCCGCTACCTACTAGTGAATTATAGTTAATTCAGCCAGAGGGAGTGAAGCAAAAAACCGATGCAACTTTGCAATACTTGTGACGTGCTTTATAGTAACCTTTGCCGAGAAGTTTTTTTTATGAGAAAGAAAGGAATTTAAATGTTAATTGAAAAACGTACACATGAATTATACTATATGGAGCGTTGTAAACAAACAATTGTGTGGAAAACCTCAAGACCAGAGCCAAATAGATCTACCAATTAAAAACAGCATACACTTTCTTCAACAGCAAAATAAAAAGGTGAAATCAGAACTCGAAAGATTATCAATAAGAAAACAAATGTTTTTTGAGAAACAAGAGAATCATTTTTCTTCCCTAAGGCTGTTAGCCCTGAGATGAGTTTACAACATCGGCATTTTTCATACCGACATAGACAATTTGCAAGCATAAACCACAATTCTTCGTAATAACAATCTTTGTTTGCAGAAGGTTCTTATTTTCTTTTTTAGGTTTACTGGAATTTTCGGTGTTATTGTATTCCTATTTAAAAGCGATATATCTTGAGATTACAAAACGATTGTGATAAAATTGCAATCAGCAATATTTCTCGAGATGATTGTGGGGTATAACAATAAAAGTTTTTCAATAGAGATTATTATTGGTATTAAAGTTACGGAAATTCAATTTTATACTGAGATACTTCTCATTTCTACGTTGTGGTTATTGCACTCGTTTATTTTGCTTTATATCATATAGATTACCTGATAGAATTGTATATGAAGTCGATTTGTACGATTTTATGTTCATTTCATTAGCTTATAATTTTGTTTATAGAAATATAAGTGTACATAAATTTTAGGCTTTTTGTTATAACAAAATTATGAAGTTATATACTTTACAATCGCACAGAGGCTGAACAAAATCAATTAAATAAAATAATAAAAATTGTGAAATAATATTGCTACCCTTATTTTTTTGTCCTGACAAAAATATCGCAAATCACGTGCCTATAGAGTACATTTGTTACATATCCAATTAATAACACTTTTGCTGTTAATTTTTATAATAATATATTAAATAAATTATTAATTACTTACTGTCGAGTGTTATGTTTTGTTTTTCTGTGCGCGACTATTTTGTAAGAACCGACACCTCCAACAAAAATCCAACTTTCAGAAAATTAATTGTGAAGCTTTTACAAATTGATTATACTTTAAGCGCAAATGGTGGTAATTCGTTTCAAGTATTAGAGAGTTGGTTGCAAATCATAAATACTGTCATGCAGTATTAAGGTCAATCCTTATTTTAATACTGCATAAGCCAAGAAATGATGGTTATTGGAATGTCTAGTTCACTGCTTTCAATATTAAAAGTGTCTAGCCTAACCTTACAGAATTAAATTAATTTTACGTTGTTGACTTTGTTTGTTTATCTTTTTAACGGATTGTGGATGCCGTTTACACATTTTACCTTCACCAGTCATATGCGGAGCAAGTGAAGATGAAATTGAATATATTATTTTGGCGAACATACTTATAAACAGGGATGGTTATGAGATTGAAGAAAGAATATATATTTTTTTAGAACAAATGATCATAGGTGAACCTTAGCTGGGTATTTTTATTTTACCTGATTTGGAAACAAAAAACAAGTCGCAATTGAAGCTTGGTTATGCATACAGTGAAATAGCCTGCAAGCGAACGTTAGAAATGTCAACTGCCAGTTTAAGGTAGAAATAAAGATGTAGATTATCGGTGCACAATTAGCGTCGAGCACTATGGTTATTAAGGCATTCCTCATTTTTAGACTCAATTGCACAGGCGTATATGTCAAAATATCACTATATTACTGTTGGCCTTTATTGAATGTCCAATAACTCTCTATTGTCAAATAATTGTAGTTCTGAGAAAACTGCGTAAAAAGAGTTTCGCTCATACAAACAAGTGGAATAATATGTTGTTCGATTAATTATACATATTATCAGGAACCCGAATTTGTTTTTCAGTACTTACCGTTTGCCGAAAGTTGAGCACTTCTAAAAACCGACCAGTCAGCCATTGGTTGTTCGACGACTAACATCAAAATAAATGTTATTTGAGTTTTAGGAAATGGTTTGATCAATGAAATGTATCAGATTTTTAATGGTCAGGACGTAAAGAAAGTAATATTGATAATTAATTCAAATTTTGTCAAACTGTTTGTCAAAGGTTAACCTGAGTGTTAATTGGTGAGAGTGACATGCTTTTTTAGACTGAATTTCTAAACGCACTAGGGTTGATGTGCAGTTTTAGCAGAATGAAGCACCTCTACAAAGCTTCAAAAAAGCTTAACAATTACTAAGTAGTGTTCTTAAATATAAATGGAACGGAAGAAAAAGTATCATTCAGTGACAACTCCGCGCTCCTGGCTTACTTTTTAGTAGTAGTAAACATCTTTATTTCTAAAAACGGCTATCGACCTATCGGTCTTTCTGCCCTTGTTTAATACATGTAGTCTTAATCTAAATAAAAAACAAAGATGAAAATTCTCTTATTCTAGATTAATAATCTTATTAAATAAACTTTTCGTAAGTGTTCGAGTAGCGTTGATGTAAGGAAACGGAAGCGGGATTGTCTGATTGGTCTTGTAAGACAAAGGGGATTCAGTATGGTCCAGTTATAGGGGTTGTTTGTCCATTTTGTCTGTAGATGTATGAGTCTTTCCGAAATCTTTGTCATGTTTGTGCGTTCGTATAGTAGTTGGGTGGAGGGGTTGTGTAGTGGGTTTTGGGGTTGACTTATTCGTGTTATTAGTCTTAGTACAATTTGTTCTGTTGTTTGTATATAACGTTTTGTCCTTTCTGTTCCGTTGATCATGAGTATATGTCCATAGTCTAGCAAGGGTCTACAAATAGCTTTATATATTTTGGTGGCGGTTTTTGGGCTAATTCCTCTGTCTTTGTAGGCCAGTGATCGGAAGTGTTTTGTTCTCTTTATTGTTTCTGCCCTGATGTTTCGTATGTCTTTAGTGAATTTAAGTTTGTGGTCAATTGTGATTCCAAGGTATTTTACATCGTTTTTTGGTTGTGTCGTTCGGCCGTCTGCAGTTATTGTAGGGGAGTCAGCGTTGAGTCTGTGTTTTATGAGCAGCAGTTGGTTTTTTGACGCGTTTGGTGTTAGTCTCCATTTATAAACCATGTCATTGTGCTGTTTGTTAGTGTTTGGAGTCTTTGAGCTGCTCTCTCAGTAGTTTTGTCATGTACAATAAGTGCCGTGTCGTCTGCGTATTGTAATATGTATGCCGATCTGTCGATTTGGTTTTTGCCTGGTAAGTTGTAATTGTATATGTCATGGCAGTATATATTGTAGAGAAACGGTGAGAGCGGGGATCCTTGAGGGAGCCCGTGTTCAGGGGAAAAAGAAAATGACAGTGTTTTGTCAATTCGTACTTGTAGTTGTCTGTTTTCTAGTAAGTTCTTTATGGTGTGTAGTAGATATGTTGGTGTGTGTAGTTTGTATAGTTTGTATAGTAAGCCTCTATGCCAGACACTATCAAAAGCTTTGTTAATGTCCATAAACAGGCAAGCTGTCTTTCTGTCAGTTAGGTGGGTTGTTTGTATATTGTTAATCAGAGTGAAGAGTGGGTGATTAGTCGAGTGCTGATGTTTGAATCCGAACTGATACGATGGTATGTACTTTCCGACCAGTTTTCCCAGTCGCTGCCTTATTATGTACTCAAAAACCTTTTCAGCCCAGCCTTTTCAGGCTTTTCAGGAGTATTGCCTTTATTTTATCTTTTCCCGGTGCTGTGTTTTTAATATGCGCTAGGGCTTCATCGTACTCTGTCTGTGATCAGTTTGTATGTATAGTTTGGTGAGCTGTTGAAATAGTTCAAGTACCAGTCGTTGACCAAGTTCCAGTTGTCATTGTCGAAGTTAGGGTTTGTCGATATGCTGAAGGCCCTTTGATAGTGTCTGGCGAACGCGATTACTTTTTATTTATGGGATTATTCGTAAGCGTACACTTAAGGAAAATGTAGACCACATTTAAAAGACCAAAGAACAGTTCTTTATACAGTTGGTCGAGTGTTAGAAATAGAGTGTAAATTTTTATGCATGAGGAAAATTCATTTTATTAGTTAAAAATGCAAAAGCAGACTAAATTAGAGTATACAGCTGTTCCGATTGATTTTAAACTCTCATGCTGGATGGAAACTAAGCTATATACTTGAATCCATTTTAATAAGCCGGAAAAACTAGTAGTTGGGCAATTTATATTACTTTGCATCTTGAATTGTCACAAAGTTCCAAATTGAGATGTAATGTCGATCAGTCTACGCAGAACTACGTAACTATATAAGAAACTGTACAACGATTATTACCTCATAAGGGTACTCCAGAATTATGTTACGAAGACTTCATCGTTTCAAGTTTTTGCATTGTAAGGTCAAAGATTTCGAAAAAGCAATTAAAGTAATTTTCAGCCAACTGCCAATATCCTGGCTATTGATTGGACCTATTTAAGAATGATAAAAATGTTTGTATAAGCAAATATATGAAAAAAACTACTGCAGTTAGCAGCAGATAAGAAGGACGATCTGGTCATCGGGAAATTGATATTAATCGGAAATAATTTTTGTCTTCCTTTATATGCATCAACCGAGAAAGTACTACATGCCGTAAGCTATAAAATTCAATTCTAATTCATGTTCCTGGTAAAGACTTAAATAAGTAGACATTGATGCAGTGTTGGCAAAACCAAAATCAATAAAGACAATCTGTAATTCTAAAAATCAGCTAAAACACATTGAGATAATTTAGCGGTGAAAAAATTGAGACAGATTTCTACTATTTTTGGTAATTAAATTGTTATTGTTGCAGGGATCCCAATGGCGGAGCAGTACCAAATACTCCTGCTGCAGGTCAGAAAAATCCACCACAAAACGAGAACGAAATACCTACATTGCCTTATTGGGAATCTTACGACACGATAAATCAGTTTTATTTGGAAATGGGTAAGTAAAATGACTAGGTCTAATATAGTACATCACTCAATCATCAACTCAAACTTAAATAAGTAAAATGCATACATACATTTTTGTAAAATAATCGCAACTTAAAACACGGTCGCTTTTAATGCTGTTTACCAAATGTTAATGTTCGAGAATTCCAGTTTCAAAACTAATTTAATTACTGAAATTTCTTTAGACAGCGTAGACTAACTCTTTGGGACATAAAAGACTAAGAATATCGACTATTTAAGCTAAGAGCCAATGACGGTTTGCTTTTATTCCAAGTTATAACTTTAAGCCATTATTATAACAAAGCCCAAGTATGCTTACTCGAATAGAACGTTTCTTCTTCAAATAATTCTAACAGCGCACTTAACTAAGATTTAATTGAGCTATTGGGAGCAAAACTGCTGAAACTTGCTCCCAAAAGGATTTTATTAAATGCATTTCAAATGTAGAGGGACATTATTACAGGATTTCAAGCAATACGAATAAATGTAGTTGGTTCATAAATGCTTTGGTTTTATTATGCATTAGCCCAATTTAACAATGTTCTTATGGCTTTTATATAAATTGGAAACGTATTATAACGCCAGATCAAACAAACGGGTACATTCAAGTAAAGTACGAATTCTGCAAAATGTCAATTTTATTATGGTTACATACACACATATTCACATATAAAAGCTCTTGGTTTTCCTGTCGTCAAAGTATTATTTACCTCAGATCCTTTGAATTCAAGGAAAAGCCTTGTATGCAAAGAATATGAGCTAATTTATAGTGAAATGTAATAACTTTTAATAAGGTTTTTAATTTTTCTATGATTAAAGTAGCAAACTCTTTCATGGTATCCTTTACATGGAGTGAAGTTTGCTGATGCAAATGAGGATAATGATGTTTAATCACATTTAGGAAACATACAAAAATAAAACTTTTATTGAAAATATATAAACAGTGCAGTTTCATAGTAAATGTGCGCTAATAGATAATCACACATATTTTTTACGGTACGTTTTATTTGAAAAAGCCGTCTTTAGCTATGTTCAACTTGCTATTGTATGTAATTGGAATATTTTGGCTATTACCGCGAAACTAGTGACAATCTCTGTTTTGTTTCGAAAGTGCATTTCATGAGCCTGAATATTTTAAGATAATGATTTAATCAGGTTCTATATTTGCGGGCTGAATAAAACCAAGTTGTTTTTTCTTAAATGTCATCCCCTTGCAGTTAAGCACAGTCCAAACCAATTAACGGAAACAATTGTTTACCTTTATTTTCATTACCTCGGATAGTTCCTACTAAGCTTTACTGCGTTTTATTTTCGATGGTTTATTTCTCGATTTTAATGGCAGATAGTAGAAAAATTTATTATATTTACAACGATATTGCGATACTTAAATCACTTACAACACATTTTATGAAACACGAAAAATATTGCAGCACATTCGTGGAAAAAGCCTTTTCATTATCTTGGCGTTTTTCCAAATTTCGTACATGACCAGAAGAGAACTTCCTAAATAGATAACAAAACGAACACAAGTTAATTGCCACTCTTCATTCAGTTCAATCTCTTCGGCAGATTGCTGTAATACTCAGATGCAATGTTTAAAAGATGTCGCATGAAATACATTTTTAAGCGGTCCAAGGATTTAAAACATTATTAAAACACATTGTCTCTTTTGTCAATATTAGGAAGATAAGTGCAATCTGGAGTTTGAAATTAAACTCCTTTTAACACAAAAATACACCCGTAGTAGTATTTACAGGTCATGATTTTTCTGAAAAACAAAATGCAAACTCAGAATATCGATAGCACTAGAACACGAAATGATGGTATTCTACCATTGTAATCAGATTAATATTGCATATTTTCCAATAAAAATTAAAGAATGGATTGAAAAATTATAATGTAAAGAGGTATTATAAAAATGTATATATATATATTAGAAATTTTGTAGAAATTATTGACTTTATGTCATCGGACACCCTGAAAAATCTTGCTTAAGTGTTGATGTATATTATTTATATAATCATACACGATTCCTGGGTTTGAAGTTATTTTCTTTTGTTTAAATATTTCGGAAAAAATTGTTTGTTATTCTTATTATTAATTTGTTCAGCGAAAATTAGATTGTTCACAGAACACCTTCCGGTCAACACTTTTAATCAACTGTAGATAACTTAGGAACAAGAATGTTTCGGTCTAAACACACTTTATTCAATTTTTTTTAAGACAATATCTGATATCGGTCTTGAAATCCAAACTATTAATATCATTAATGCATTTTTGTTAACTGCAGCAAGCGAAATTTTTGCAAAAAGTTTTAAAGCGTTCGAACATCTAAACGTTCTTCTTAGTTATCTCTTCATATCTAAACACTTTTGATAAAAATGTGGAGCGATGCTCTGCTTTTCAAATAAAAATCGGAATATCGTAATATTCAGCTTTAAATAGATCAAGTCGTCTTTGCCATTTATAGAAATACTTCAAATCCCGGAATCGAAACGAAGCTAATAAAATCGCTCCTAAAGGCACTGCAGTAATCTGGTTAATGAATCACGGCAGTTGGAAAGTGCTCCTCCATTATACAATTTAGTTGTCGTAGCTTTAATATGGATGACAATCTGACGAATTATTGGAGATTTAGATATCAATACGCGCGATTTAATAGTACTATTCTACTCAACGGAATTTAACTACTCGACGGAATTCGTTGATGCATGAGCTTGAAACACAAAATACTTTTCATATATTGATATTATTATCTCTATGTGTACTGATAGAAGTACTCTAAAACTTTACAATATTGTTTACTATTCATATTTATTTACTATTCGAACTGTTAAAAATAGCGTTAAATAAACGTAACATACCAATCCAGTATCAACACACTGCAAAATATAATAAACCGGAAACTCAGAGTATGGTTATTTCACCATAACTTTTAGGGTTTATTTGATATTATATACCGTTGCTTATACTATTATAAATAATAACATACAAAAATGACATTGCCTGAAAAATGTAAACATTCTTCTTAAGCATGAAGCAGAATTCAATTCAGCCTTACTATTCAGGTATTTTTTCAATATCTTCGGAATATGTGTTCAATCTCTACAAGTTGCAAAATACAAGGCATTTTTGAAAATGTGGCACTCGAGAAAACAAAAGTTGTACGATAGCAAGAGATTTATTCGGGGAAAGAATTTGCAATATCTCAAGCTTTGAATATGTTAGTCAAAAACGTTCCTGGTTATAAACATATTGTTACTATCTATGCTCAATAGTTCCAAGAAAGTTAGCTGGAGTTGTAATGTAACGCCGCTTAAACTGACAACTTTCGAATAATAACATTTGCATGACATTTTAATGTATTTATAAAGTGCGGCTGTCTCGTTAAAATATGAAAACTACGAGCAAGTTCTAATTCATAATTTATGCTGCTACTTAGTAAAATTGGAAAAGTTTGAGAAGTGAATAATTATGCAATAGCAGATCTTTTCTATGGTTTGCCTGAAACGTCTTTATTTTTGCTACCGTTCTTTTGCGATTGATAAATGAAATTTCAAAGTAATTTACTTTAAAAACGGTGAAAAATGGGTTCTGTTAAAAAAGTTAAATTCGTGTGCAATTCTTCTTATAACACCAGCAATTATAATAAATAGTTTTTGTTTTTATCTAACATTTTCACTAACCTTTACATTTTCTAACAAATTGCATAAAAACTTAGTATTTATTACAAGTTTTATTTTATTTAGTTTATAAAATCTGGGGAATTCACGCTCGGATATGGAAGATTCACGTGAAAAAATCAAATGTTTTTAAAAAAATATTTGTTCATTCTTACCTTCGGAATATGGGCTCCTAATGAACCCCATTCGAATCAAGAAAATGTGTATATTCCTTAATACAATTATTAACTACAGACCCATCACGCTACTCCCGGGGTTGAGCACTGTGCACATGCAACTGTTTGCACACATAATAAAAAACAGATTACATAATTTAATAGGACATCATATTCCAAAATACCAGTTTGGCTTCAAGACTAAATACTCAACTATACATCCACTTTTTGTTCTTACTAATAACATACAAACCACACACCTGACCGGAGGAAAAACTGCCAGCCTGTTTTTAGACCTAAATAAGGCCTTTGACATTGTTTGGATCGAGGGCTTACTGTACAAACTACACAAACTTGGCACTCCAAACTACTTAATACATATTATTAAACAACTCCTCGAAGACAGACAACTGGAGGTACGAATCAACGACGACTACTCTATCCCCTTTTCACCTGAGCAAGGCTTACCTCAGGGTTCACCACTCTCACCCCTGCTTTACAACATGTATTGCCATGACATATACAACCACAACAGACTAGACAAAGAAGGTATAGACCAAAACGCACCCACCATATAACCAAACCCACCGACAATGTGAAATACCTATGAATAACAATGGACAATAAACTAAAATTCACAAAACACGTACAAAACATGAGAACAGATCTAACCAAGAGAGCAAAAGACTTCCGCACACTTACTTACAAAAATAAGGGTATCAGCACCAAGACAGCAACTATCATATATAAAGCGATCTGCAGACCTCTAATAGACTACGCTCATATTTTATTCGCCAACGCTACTGACAAAACTAAACGGCATTTACAGACAACAGAACAGGTAGCACTGAGACTGATAACGAAGATCCGACACCCAGCAAACCCATTACACAATCCACCAAACCGACTACTCTACGAACGCACAAACTTGACAAGGATCTCGGAAAGATTACTTGTCTTGCAATCAAGATAGAAACACAACCCTCACAATCTCACCTTCCTGGACCCCCTTTGTTTAACAAGGCAGACCAGACAAACGCGTTTCCTCTTCCCAACCTCAACTCTATTGGAGCATATCCAGACATAAATCATGTACATGTTTGATAATTATAGTAGTAGTAAATATCTTTATTTCCAAAAAAGGCTATCGACCTATCGGTCTTTCTGCCCTTGTTTAATACATACAGTCTTAGTCTAAATGAAAACAAATATGAAAATTCTCTTATTCTAGGTTAACAATACTATTAAATGAATAAGATTTCAGTGGCAAGAAGGAATTATTTTATTGTCCACTAGTCCGTAGCGTTTGTAAGTGTTCGAGTAGCGTTAATGTAGGGAAACGAAAGCGGGATTGTCTGGTTGGTCTTGTAAGACAAAGGGGATTCAGTATGGTCCAGTTGTAGGGGTTGTTTGTCCATTTTGTCTGTAGCTGTATGAGTCTTTCCGAGATCTTTGTCATGTTTGTGCGTTCGTATAGTAGTTGGGTGGGGGGGTTGTGTAGTGGGTTTTGGGGGTGTCTTATTCGTGTTATTAGTCTTAATGCAATTTGTTCTGTTGTTTGTATATAACGTTTTGTCCTTTCTGTTCCGTTGGTCATGAGTATATGTCCATAGTCTAGCAAGGGTCTACAAATAGCTTTATATATTTTGGTGGCGGTGTTTGTGCTAATTCCTCTGTCTTTGTAGGTTAGTGATCGGAAGTGTTTTGTTCTCTTTATTGTTTCTGCCCTGATGTTTCGTATGTGTTTAGTGAATTTAAGTTTGTGGTCAATTGTAATTCCAAGGTATTTTACGTCGTTTTTTGGGTGTGTCGTTTGGCCGTCTGCAGTTATTGTAGGGGAGTCAGCGTTGAGTCTGTGGTTTGTGAGCAGAAGTTGGTTTTTTGACGCGTTTGGTGTTAGTCTCCATTTATAAAACCATGTCACTGTGTTGTTTGTTAGTGTTTGGAGTCTTTGAGCTGCTCTCTCAGTAGTTTTGCCATGTACAATAAGTGCCGTGTCGTCTGCGTATTGTAATATGTATGCCGATCTGTCGATTTGATTTTTGTCTGGTAAGTTGTAATTGTATATGTCATGGCAGTATATGTTGTAGAGAAACGGTGAGAGCGGGGATCCTTGAGGGAGCCCTTGTTCAGGGGAAAAAGAAAATGACAGTGTTTTGTCAATTCGTACTTGTAGTTGTCTGTTTTCTAGTAAGTTCTTTATGGTGTGTAGTAGATATGTTGGTGTGTGTAGTTTGTATAGTTTGTATAGTAAGCCTCTATGCCAGACACTGTCAAAAGCCTTCTTAATGTCCATAAACAGGCAAGATGTCTTTCTGTCAGTTAGGTGGGTAGTTTGTATATTGTTGGCCAAAATAAAGAGCGGATGAACGGTCGAGTGATGCTGTTTGAAACCAAATTGGTAGGTAGGTATATACTTTCCAATCACTTTGTCAAGCCGCTGTTTCATTATGCATTCAAAAATCTTGCCTAGTACTGGAAGTAGTGTAATTGGTCTGTAGTTGCTCGGTTGTGTATTGTCCAGTCCATTTTTGGGTATAGGGATTATTAAGCCGTTTTTCCATGTTTCTGGGATTCTGCCATTTGTGATGCAGTTGTTCAATTCAGTTAAGATCAGTTTGTGTGTTTCTTGAGTTAGGCTTTTCAGGACTTTTGCCTTAATTTTATCCTTCCCCGGTGCAGTGTTCTTGATGTGCGCTAGGGCTTCATCGTACTCTATGTCTGTGATCAGTGTGCAGGCATAGTTTGGTGAGTTGTTAAAATAGTTGAAGTACCAGTCGTTGATCAAGTTCCAGTTGTCATTGTCGAAGTTAGGGTTTGTCGATATGCTGAAGGTCCTTTGATAGTGTCTGGCGAATGCGTCCGCTTTCTCTTTGTCTGTGTAGCGTTCTATTCCGTTTTCGTCAATTGTGTCAGTGGTGCCAGTCTTCCTGTATTGCGCCAGTTTCTTAATTTTTCGCCAGTATGTTTTGCCTTTGTCCTTCTGTATTTCTTTACATGTTTCTAGCCATTTGTCTTGTCGGTATTGTCCAATCAGAGCTTTAATGTTTCTGTTAAGTTGGTTCATTGTCTTTTTTAGGTCGTTATTTTGTGTGTTTGTATATAGTCTGTACAGTTCTCTCTTATGTTTTATTAGTCTCAGTATGTATTTGGGTAGTGTATGTCGGTAGAAAGCATTTTTATTTCCGGGCTAAATTTTCCTATGGCTAGTGAAAGTTGTTGTTGTATGGTTTCTATTGAAATGGGGTGTGCTTGTGATTGAATGTAGTCATGTATATGTTGTTTCACTTTGTCTATGTCAGTCTTTGTTAGGTTTAAGTTTTCCTCTATAGGTGTATTGGAGGTAGGTTGCGTATGTTGTAAGTCTTTGTTAAACGTAATAGCCAGGTGGTCGGATCCAAGCTCGTTGGTTAAGTTTATGTTGTTGATGGTGTTTGTCAGGTTTCTTGTGTGCAGTAGAACGTCTGGTGTTGAGTCTGGGTTTGCGGGCATCAGAAAAGTTGGTGGGGTGTGCTGTTTTATAAAGTCGGAATTTTGTAGAAATCTTTTAAGCTGTTTCGTTTTGCTTTTGTTCATATTAAAGTCGCCTACAATTATTGCATATTTATAGATGCTCGCTTTAGTCAGTATGTTTTGTTCTAGGTTGGAGTGTGGGTGTATGTATGTCAGAAATATGTGTATCAGGTCGTTTAAGTAGGGTAGCGTAAAGTGTAGACAGTCGTTCAAAGGGTTGTTGAGGGAGGGAGGATTGATAATTATATTATATACGTTAATTATTAGTTTTCTATATAAAACTTTGCAATTAACTCAGGGCAGAAAGACCGATAGGTCGATGGCCTTTTCTATAAAGAAATAAAGATGTTTACTACTACTCCTTAATACAAAATACTAGATATATTTCAATTTTCTCTCAATATACGGGAAAGTTATACGTTGTATACAAACAGATATGTTTATTTCTGTTTCCTCATACAATGGAAAAATATATTGAAATAAAAAATATTTTTAATTGTCATACAACTTTATATTTCGACCACTTTACCCTTAAATATTCACCACTAAACCCCGATCATTTAGTTATTAGTAACTTGATCTCTTTAGGTAGTAAAATAGTTATTTTACTTCCTAACTGTATTCCCAAATATACCATACATTATGGTTTTAATTTAATATCAAGGAAACTTTTAAATCAATTTGGGTTGGAAGCAAGTGCGTATAGTACAGAGTATGGCAGAAATACCATATAGTTCCATTAAAGAAGGATAATATTAAAAGAGAATCAGTTTCGGGAAGATGCTATACAGTGAGATGCAAAATAGTATTATTTTCATGTGTGTTATTTCATATCCGGGACTCTCCTAATTTTGCTCCGGTTATTTTCCTCGGTATTAAATTTAAAGATTTGCGCTCTAGAGGTCGCAATTTTCGAAACTGACTGCAGTGAATTTTATTTATAGAATTATGAAAATTCTGACTTTCCATGTCGGAAAAATATTCTATAACCAAAATTTATATAAGCAATTTCACCTATAGAACCAGAACCACAATATGAAATCGTCTTTATCCAGATTTCTGCTTTGGCAAGAATATTTATTTCTAAGAACAAAATTCAGAAACATACCACGTACCGTTCTTTAAAATCTCCTAAACCATATGAAATCTCTATAAAAATATAAAAATTATTAAAAAAATAAATTTTTTTATTATAGATATTATTGATATGAATCAGGATGCCCATTGGAGTCGCGCGACTTTATATAATTGCAGGTAGAATGGATAAACCAAATAAATAAAACAAAATTTCAGGGTAGAGTAAAGGAAAATAATCCATATTTCCTCCAGAAACTTGTGAGTTTGACTTTCTACATTATAAATTTATAAACAAAAGAAGTCAATAATTAATAAATCATCAGCTTTGTTTAAAAAAGATAAACTATTTTTATCTCGAATGCTATTTAATCATAGGTGCGTCTAGGGCGTTTTCTTCTTCTTCTTCTTCATCTTTTCGAAAGCCAAAGGCTTGTTTACCCTCTCAAGTGACCTCTTGAGAAGCTGATGACCAGCTCTGCTTCCATCTCTTCGGAGGGCGTCCTGGTGGTCTTCCAGTAGCTGGTTTGCCATTCCGTGCAATCTTGGCAAGTCTCCCATCGCCCATTCTGGAAACATGTCCGTTCCAGTATCTTCTTCTTACACGTGACCATCTCACCACATCCAATATCCCACATTCCTCTCGGATGTCCTCACTCCTCCTGTGATCTCTCAAGGTATTACCTGTTATGGCTCTTAAGGTCCTCATCTCATTAGAACGCATCATCCTCTTTGTTTCAGATGTGTCTGCTCTGGTCTCAAACGCATATGTCATGACCGGGCGTACGCAAGTTTTGTAAACTCTGACCTTACATTGGCTGGTCATAAATTGGTTTCGCCATATTAACGACTTCAAGGCGCCTGCTACCCTATCAGATTTATTGACCTGCTCCCTGACAACACCCGCCAGGTTTCCCCACGACGATATTTTCATTCCCAAGTAGCTGAAATCTGAAACTTGCTCTATTATTTTGTCATCAACTACCAGCTTGCATCGACGTGGCTCTCTCGATATTACCATACTTTTTACACATACCATACATAGGGCGTCTAACAAATATATTTCTAGATCAAATTTGGAATGGATTGTGTCTAGTTCCTGTTCTTCAGTATCTGAAGCAGTCAGTAATCGATTTATCAGAATAAATGTTAAAACTGCAAAGAAACTCTTAGGCGTATATGGAGTCAACGAGGATGACCTAACACCTCTAAAATTTTATTTTTTCTTATAGTTAAATTCACTCCAATATATTCCTGGGTTTCAGTCAATTTTATTGTTTATTAATCACTCGAGTGACCAGTTAAATGTTAAGGTAGAAACAACTATACGCACAAACTGATGATGGTGGAGAGAAAGACACCGAAACGTATTTGTAACAATTTAAATAATAAACAATAAAATTGACTGAAACCCAGGAATATATTGGAGTGAATTGAAGTACAGTCAGGAAAATATACGTAACTTATAGTTAAACTCTGAAATTATTAAGGCTTGAAAAACATGAGAACTGATAATATTAGAGTAGTTTAACAACACAAAACCGACCAAGTAAAGCAGTGTTTGTTGCACATTTCAAGAAGATCTAATAAATAATTAAAGTATTACTTTTTACAACGTGCAAACAATATTTGAAACAAAACCGAATGGGTCTATAGTTGATATTAAGTTTTTTCATCCTATAGATTTTTCCGCGGAAATTTACATTGTTTATTAGCGGAATGAAGCAAAAAACTGCAAAACGATGGAAGCCTCAATGAGCTCTAATACATTATACAAGCCATGCTTTGCGGATAATCAAGTGCTCACAAATTGCAAGTAAAATTAAAAAATTAATATTAAAGAATGAAAAGAATGACCAACGAAAATATGAAATAAATCATGACCGTAGAACGAAACATACTAGGTGATATGAAGGATAAATAACTAATATGGTTCGCATACATAAGTCCAAGAAAATCTGGCGTAATAAAATCCAAGAGAAGATAAAAGAACATGATCTAGGGATAAACTCGTGGAACAATAGGGAAAAAGAGTTCATAAAGACACTAAATGAAGGATTCAATTTTAAATTAAAGCTTAGTATAAAGTTAATTAGCAGAAGTCGCGTGTTTTACCCGCTGTGTTAGCTTAACGGAAATATTATCGGTCATAGTAGTATTATCTCTGAATCCTACATCCACGAAATTTATTGCTTTAGCAGCTCATCCATTTATATGCTTCCTGCGTCTGTACGAAAGTCAGAAACCTGGATAATTTTGGCCCCAGGATCAAAATAAGGGTTGAGAATTTGTGGAAGATATTTCTATTGAATACTAAATTTTCCCCATTAAGCTTGTTGGAGCCTTTCGAAATATTTATGCAAATCTACAAGTGGAATTGGAATGCCATAAACCCATTTGAATGAGTAACGGCTACAAAAGAAAAAGGAAAAAGTATTATTTAGTTCTTTTACTATGGGATCTATTTAATAAACCAAACAGCATGTCTGTGTTCCAAATACCCGGCAATATCAGCATATTTGTCTACTGCAAAAATATACTAAGATAATGCTGTACTTAGTCTACCAAGTTATGAGCTCGGGTTTTCTTCACAAAACAAAATTATTTGGCCTATATATGAATATATCAACTTTTCAGAATGAGAAACGTAAAATCTAGACCGGTCTTTGATTTATCGTACGAGTTTCGTGCAACCTTGGCACTTGATATATTCTTCGGCATCATCTGTACCGAAGTATATGTACTAAATTTGGGACAAAACTACGGTAACAAACATTTAATGATGACCCCGTATTTTATTCTTTATTCTTTTCATTGTTCTTACATTTCGAGTCACATATAAAGCATATTTATTTGTATTTTATCTTCTTCTTCAAGTGCCTATCCGTTCCAGATTTTGGCTATCAGCATGGCTATTCTTACTTCGTTGATGGCGATTCGGAAACGTTCTGTTGATGATTTCTTAAACCACGTTCTACGATTGGCCAACCAAGATATTCTCCTTCCGCCAGGTGCTCTCCTGCTGTTTGCCCTGTAGGATTTCCTGCCTGTAGGTTTGCCCTGTAGGAATTTTGCCCTGTAGGATTTCCTGTCGCAGCCCATATCTATTTGGGTTCCGCATTATGTGGCCGAAATACTGAAGTTTCCGACATTTTACGCTATCTAACAGTTCTGGTTCTTTTTCATCCGTCGCATTACTTTCGTGCTGGTTATTTTTTGGGTCTAAGATATTTTCAGTATTCTCCCGTACAGCCAGAGTTCGAACGCTTCACATTTGTTAACCTTTCCTTTTGTTGTATATTAGATTTTTCTGCAACTAATAAACTCTCTCCGGAAGCTAAGGCATGTTTTTTAAGGTGTTACTACATTTTTCCAGTTTCCATAACTTAAATGAGTGTTCACATGAAAGTTTTGATAGTGCAATATTACTTGTTTTCATACCCCATACTGTTAAAGGTGGTCAACGCTTTCAACGATGTAGAAAATTGTTTGAGTTTATCTTAACTAACGACACGGTTTAACTAAAAATTGAACACTCGTTCTAAATATAACTCTCACTTTGATTAATAACTGACACTGTTGCGATTTACGCGGGTTATTTCGGATGTCCGAGCATTGGGGCATTAAGTTACAGCGAAAGCCCAGAAGAAATTAATTTACTAAATCGCTATCCCGATTATTTAAAAATTTTATATAATATCTCGAGTGTCTCGATTGCTCAAAAAATGTTGAAAATTTCAAGAATAAAAAGCTTGGTTATAAAATAGCTCGGTATAGCTTACAAGCCAATAGAGGATAGACGTAGACCGTTATCATCTGTAACAGCCATTAGCGAAAATTCAACGTTTTGTAAGTAAGGTTTTTCTTATAACGTCGGCATTTCATAAATTTTACTTTTATGAAATATACAGACATTTTCTGGACGTTGGCTCGAAAAATGAGCAAACTATTTTTTTCATATGGTGATCTAATTAAAAGTTGCACTGAGTACCTACTAGTAGGTAGGTATCAAGTAAATTAAATTATTTAATTGCAAATTGAAGTGAGGTCAGTAGCTAAAATGTTGGAAGCCTAATTATGATAGCTAAAAGTGTCCAAAATGCAAAGTGGTCTCTTTCTTGACATTTTTAAATAACATTGTGAAATTGAGACTAAGAAATTAATATTCACATTAATAAACATTTATTCTCTTTATCACACACTTTATAATTTCCAAGTTCATCACCGATAATTGTTATTGCAGCTGCTAGAATAAATATCTAATAAGTTGAACTTACGTATTTTGATAAACAGAAAATTAGCTTAAAATAGTTGTACCAAATTTCAAACGATAATTAATTATTTTCTTTAACTCGATAATTATTATTGCCTATAACCCATGGAATGTGCAAAATTGAAAATATATGATACAGATGAAAAATATTTATGAATAATAATAAAAATAGTTTAAGCAAGTAGAACATTTGACAACAAACATATATTATGTTCATCCTCTTTCTCCTGAAGTCGGTGGGTCAAAATGTATTCTTCTTGTGAAATAATGTTTAGAGCGGCGATTTAAAAGCTAGCAAAGTGAAATGCTCGAATCTACCAAAACACTGTATTGTTCATTGAGAACTGAAGATGCATACTTTATATTTTAAAAATAAATATTTTATTTTAAAAACATGACTTCTGTTTGTATTAAAATTACCAATCTAGCGGTAGGAGGATAAATTGGTAAATTTGTCGGTAGCCAAATAAAAAATGTGAAACCAATGACTTGACATATCTGGAGATAGGAAGGTGAATATTGAAAGTGAAATTTTTCAAACAGTAAAGATCATTTTGCCAATCATCTGGTTGATTGGATATTTTGCAAGTAGACTTCAAATGATCCACTTGAAACCTACTTGAGTATGTCATAATTTAACCGACTTCGAATTTCTTCACTTTTCCGAGACCTGGATATTCGATTTTCTACCACCAAATTTTCGCTTGTGATTAGAAGCATCTGTTCCATACAGGTGATGCCTGGTATTTAAGAACTGCTACCCTTGCATGCTAGAACTAATTTGAGCAGTGTTAATTGTGTTTTTCTCTAGCGCATATAATCTATTATGACGATCAAAATAACGAAATAAAGTTGGTATTATTAAACTCTTGAAAATGTATATCTATTTTTCCAGGCAGTCGGCCCGAAATAAGAAATCATTACAGAGGACATAAGATGTCGCTTTGGCTCAATCTAATCCCGCAGCTTCATAGACCGGGCGATGGTGACGATGTCTCCATGAGACATCATCATTTTCAAGAAGAAGACGATGAATATTATGACGGTAAGTAGAATTCCAGGTTTCCATAATTCCCAGGATCAAGTTGGTTGCTTTTGATACTGTGCTATTTTCCGTTAAGTAAAGACAGATTTTAAAAAACAGTATTGAATGGAATTATATATTTCATATTAATATTGAATAATTAAATTAATATTCAATATTAATATTGAATGGAATTATGGGCAAAAAGTCGTCGTCATGTCAAATCTCATAAAAATAAAATAGCTTATTTTGCATCACGGTATAAAATGCAGTTCTGGTCTGGTTCCTGGTTTGAATCCGCTTCTCGTATGCTGAAACACAAGGGCAAAAACAGTTATTTTTTGTTGTTATATTTTGACTAAGTAGATTCAAAAGAAACATTAAAAATTGGCCATTCATGCATCTGCTACATGTGCGCAAATAAGTGAAAGTTGCATTGTCGTCCAGATCATATATTTTAACTCAATCTTCCCTATCAGCAATAGGTCCAATATTTGCCCACTATGCAAATTTGACTTAAAGTCTAGATTTTCCAAACTAACATTTTACAGAAACTACAAATGAGTATTTAAAAATGTGCATATTTAGAAATTATTTAACTTCAATTCTTTAAGCGGTGTCATTGTCAACGTGGTAATCCTGATCGAAGAATAATGCAAACCATACTGACCCACCTTATCCATAAGCACTATAACAAATTTTCCTGCTTGCAGAAGCAAAATACTTCTCACCTAAAGAGCTTAAATAAAAAGTGAACAAGGAACTAACAAATTGGAAAATCAGTAGCCCCAATAAAATGTTTCCTTCTTGCCCTACCAAAATTACGTAAAAGTTTGATGTTTTTGCCATAACAGCGTGCTTTGTTTTTTTTTTAATCATAATATAGATCAGATATATTATACAACCCTAGTTATACTGCCGAAGAAAGTTATATATTTGAGGACAACGGAATCTAAAGCGATTTCGAAAAATAGTATGTTAATGGTCATTGAGCTAATGTATTTATTACTTTATAAACAAAAGTTTTCCATACAGTTTTGTTATTGAGAAAACAATCTTTTTATTAAATCTATTTGCTGGTCTATATGAATATGTCCATTATTCTACGTGAATACAATATTTTTTACAAGGAAAATGTGTGCAAACTAAAGTGGATTATTAGAAGTATGATCTAATATTTTTTTAAAAGGTGCCGATAGGTAATTACTATTTAAATGGGCAATAGAGATTTCAAAGCGTGTGAAAATTTTGAGCTGCAGAAAATATAGACCTAAAAAGGTAATAAAATAACGGTCTTACATCTGAAAACCATAGTATCATTATACGCGCTCTCTGTCTATACAAGCAGAAACGTTCCATTTCGTATGTGTATAATTATCTTCTTCTTCTTCTTCTTAACATAGGCTCGAGTAGCTTTTCGTTCCATCTTCTTCTTGGACGTCCTACTGATCTTCTTCCTGCTGGGGATTTAACTCTGTCAATTCTGATGACCCTGTTCCTTGCCATTCTAGAGATCTGATTATTCTATTACGTTCTTCTTGTTTTTCCCCACTCATTGATCTTTGTGACTTTGCATGCGTCAATTATGACTTCACTTCTGACTCTGTCTCGCAGCGATTTACCTTCTTTTCGCCGGAAGATTCTAATTTCGGTAGTCTCCGTCATATTTTCTGTTCTTCCAGTGTCTGGTCTTGTCTCAGCAGTGTACGTTATGATTGGTCTTACAACTATCTTATATATGTGGCTCTTAACATCTCTAGCTTGGTATTTATTCTTTCAGATAGTGTCATTGAGGCATCCTACTACTTTGTTGGCTTTAATTACTTGTTATCTAACTTCTTTTTCTAGACCTGGGTAATTAAATTCCATCACTTGTTCGATGATTTCTCTTTCCATTTCCAGTTTGCATCTTATCGGCTCCTTATTTATGAACATACACTTTGTTTTATTCGTTAATATTATGATGTTAAATTGTTTAGCTGTTGTATTGAATTGGTGTAACATTCTTTGAAGGTCGTCCTCGTTTTGAGCCATCAGCACTGCATCATCCGCATAACGTAATATTTTGAGTTGATATCCTGTCATGGTATTTATTTTTCTTATAATTTCATCCATGATTTTGTTGGTGTGGGGCTTAGGGAGTGGCCTTGTCTTATACCTGTGTTTACTTTTATTGGTTCTAGTAATTGGCCTTGAACTCTTGCTTTCACAGTGTTGTTCTGACATATGTCTTTATGGTCTTTATCATCTCCAATGGAACATTCCTTTTGTACAGTAGGTGGATCACGTCTTCTAATTTTTCTCGATCCAACGCTTTTTCCAGGTTTAAACATCATACATAGGCCGGTTTATTATAATCTAGGGCTTTTTCTTTTAATTGCCTTATTCCAAAGATGGCGTCATCAGATCTTCCGCTTCTGAATCTCTGCTGTTCATCTGCTAGTGATATAGTGTCATTAAGTTTATTATGGATTATTTTGGTTGTCAGTTTTAGCGTTGTGTTCAGCAGGTTAATTCTACGATAATTCATAGGATCTTCTTTTTCGCCTTTCTTAAACAGTAACAGGAGGATACTTGATCTCCAATCCTGTGGTACATTATGGTGTTTTATAACTTTTTGTATACGTACTGTTAGTTGATCTGTTAAAGCTGGTCCTCCATTCTTTAAAAGTTCGTTCTGTATTCCGTCTTTTCCCGCTGCTATCCTGTTCATCAGTTTTTGTACCATCTCTTCAATTTCTGTTTGTTGAATTTTTGTCTCTACGTTTGTAGTTATTGATGGTGTTGTATTCTTTCTTTATCTTGGTTATAACATGATTTCAAGTAGTTCTTCCATGTTTGTTCTTCTATACCAGGTATCCGTTTTTGGAGCTCAGCCATGGGAATCTCGGTAACCATATAAGATACGAGATTGGTTAAATTGGGGCAAAGTTGCGCAATCTAGAATTCAGCAAAATGCTCTTTGAAAATTCACAAAATTTCATTTTTTTTTGAGAGACAAAGAGACATTTTTGAAATGTTCAAAGAGTATTTTGGTAAAATCCAGATTGCACAACTATGCCCAAATTTTACCAATCTCGAACCTATCTTAATGGTTATCGAGATTCCATGGTTGAGCTCCAAAAACGGACACCCGGTATGTTTTGGTTCGATAAGTTCTCTCATTTCCATTCTTTGCCCTCTAATCATTCTCCATATTTCCTTCTGCAATCCATAAAACTCATGTTCCATTTCTTTTGTGTACTTTTCCCATTGTTCTGATTATAATCTTCTAACTAAAGCGTGCGTTTCGTTGCGGCTTCTCGTATACTGGTTATTAGCACGTTGAGTTTGCTCAGATCTGTATTGAAGGAACGCTTTTTTCTTCTCTTTGCATTTTCCTTTAACTTCTTTTCTGAGAGCCTGGGTGTTTTTTTGTTGAAAAAGTTTCTTGTTTTTTGTCTTTTAATAATTTTCCTAAGTAATATAAGTTCGGTAAATCTGAAGATTACTAAGCACCACCGACGCAAAGCAAAATTCTGCTTTCTTGTTTATGTTCTTAGACATTTGCTTATTATTTCACTGTTTGGATTACATTTATAATAAAGGAATAATTAACATAAATTTTTTTAATGGTTTTAAATGATATATAATAACTTGATCATTCAACAAATTTCGCCCTTACTGCTCGTGTCCTAAACCTAGATCGAATCCTTTACACTCGTTGCCAAATTTGGTAAAATATTCGACGATACAAAATCATATATCAATCAAATATTCCATATATTATTAAAACCAATATTGGACTAGTAGTAGTAGTAAACATCTTTATTTCTAAAAAAGGCTATCGACCTATCGGTCTTTCTGCCCTTGTTTAATACATGTAGTCTTAATCTAAATAAAAAACAAATATGAAAATTCTCTTATTCTAGGTTAACAATATTATTAAATAAAATTTCAGTGGCAAGAAGAAATTATTTTATTGTCCACTAGTCAGTTCCGGAAACGGAAGCGGGATTGTCTGGTTGGTCTTGTAAGACAAAGGGGATTCAGTATGGTCCAGTTGTAGGGGTTGTTTGTCCATTTTGTCTGTAGCTGTATGAGTCTTTCCGAGATCTTTGTCATGTTTGTGCGTTCGTATAGTAATTGGGTGGGGGGGTTGTGTAGTGGGTTTTGGGGGTGTCTTATTCGTGTTATTAGTCTTAGTGCAATTTGTTCTTACTGTTTGTGTATAACGTTTTGTCCTTTCTGTTCCGTTGGTCATGAGTATATGTCCAAAGTCTAGCAAGGGTCTACAAATAGCTTTATATATTTTGGTGGCGGTGTTTGTGCTAATTCCTCTGTCTTTGTAGGTTTTTTTCGTATGTGTTTAGTGAATTTAAGTTTGTGGTCAATTGTGATTCCAAGGTATTTTACGGTCGTTTTTTGGTTGTGTCGTTTGGCCGTCTGCAGTTATTGTAGGGGAGTCAGCGTTGAGTCTGTGGTTTGTGAGCAGAAGTTGGTTTTTTGACGCGTTTGGTGATGTCATTGTGTTGTTTCTTAGTGTTTGAAGTCTTTGAGCTGCTCTCTCAGTAGTTTTGTCATGTACAATAAGTGCCGTGTCGTCTGCGTATTGTAATATGTATGCCGATCTATCGATTTGATTTTTGTCTGGTAAGTTGTAATTGTATATGTCATGGCAGTATATATTGTAGAGAAACGGTGAGAGCGGGGATCCTTGAGGGAGCCCTTGTTCAGGGGAAAAAGAAAATGACAGTGTTTTGTCAATTCGTACTTGTAGTTGTCTGTTTTCTAGTAAGTTCTTTATGGTGTGTAGTAGATATGTAGTCAGACACTATCAAAAGCCTTGTTAATGTCCATAAACAGGCAAGCTGTCTTTCTGTCAGTTAGGTGGGTAGTTTGTATATTGTTGGCCAAAATAAAGAGCGGATGAACAGTCGAGTGATGCTGTTTGAAACCAAATTGGTAGGTAGGTATATATTTTCCAATCACTTTTTCAAGCCGCTGCTTCATTATGTATTCAAAAATCTTGCCTAGTACTGGAAGTAGTGTAATTGGTCTGTAGTTGCTCGGTTGTGTATTGTCCAGTCCATTTTTGGGTATAGGGATTATTAAGCCGTTTTTCCATGTTTCTGGGATTCTGCCATTTGTGATGCTGTTGTTCAATTCAGTTAGGATCAGTTTGTGTGTTTCGTGAGTTAGGCTTTTCAAGAGTTTTGCCTTAATTTTATCTTTCTTCGGTGCAGTGTTTTTGATGTGCGCTAGGGCTTCATCGTACTCCGTGTCTGTGATCAGTTTGTAGGTGTAGTTATTGTACTATTTCCCAATGTCGTACAATATGTTCATAGTTTGAATGTAAATGAATTAAAATAAATCTTATATAAACATAAAATGTAACACAGTTGCAAAAAAATCATCAAATAGTTGATAAACAAATTTACTAGCAGTCTTTGCAAAGAGTGGTAAAAATATAGTGTCATGTTCCGAATCAATTAAAGATGTATCACTTGAAATCAAAGTCATCAATTAAAGCTAAATGTATGCGTATATGTCCGAACTGTTTATGCTACAGATTGTCCTCAATAAACAATTACCATTTTCACGTGCCAATCATTTCTTTTGGGTTTTCGCTTGTTGCGACTATTGCGACTATAGACATATCTGGATGAGTACTAGTTTTGCGTTAATTCACTGAAAAATTAATGACAGAGTGGAAATTATTGTCAATTTTTCAACATTCAGTATAAATATTGACTATGCAGTCGACCTAATTTAAAGGTTTTGGATTTCATGTGGGAAATAAATTGGTTCGAGTGCAATTAATTACCTCTTTTGCAGCAAAAGTGTTAACACATTATTCTTTAACGGAAATATTTGACAATGTCGCTGTTAAATCCGCAAATAAATGAGTTTTGCCCCGAACGCTTTCAATAACCGCACCGTCAAACGAAAGTAGGGAATGAATTGCTGGAATCGATTGTTTGTTTCTCCAAATTAACACATTTTTGGGTTAATTAAATTTATATAATACACATTTTCATTTAGAATTACATAACGTACAACTTTGTATATGAAATTGGGACTAATTAAGTTTTCTGTAATATTACCTGAAAATTCATCCCTCATATTTTTTGGCAAGACGACTAATATTATAAAATAAACCCACGGGCTGAATATTTAAGCAGAAATTTGAGAATACCGGATTTTATTATATTGTTTGCTTCGGAGTCTAAAAGGTCATCTGCGTATTAGATCGTCTCAGTCATAATACATATTAATTCGTCTTAGTGGAGCAACCTTCGCTATACTGAGCTTAAATTCTGAATCTCCTCTAATTTATCCTACATATCCCATATGCTTTAACTTTACATTTCAAATTAATCATGAGTTATTTATTACTAGGTTCAGTGAGACCGCAATTAAAAGAACGACCAGCATACGTTCAGCATTCACCACCACCGGTAACAGTGAAAAAACCACCATTAACGACTACCATGCCCACCCCGCCACCGCCCAAGTCGGACACTGCGCTTCAAGCGACTACCACAGAATGCCCTCCAAATACGACGATTATTATGCAAACAAAAAATCCTAATAACTTGCTTAGGTAAGACTAATTAAGTTGACTATTCACATTATATGATTTAAATAATATTCAGATTTGCGCAACGGAAAGTCGACAATATTTTGCATATAATAGTGTCAAATTCCATATACCAACAGTTTTAAATTAAGAATCATGTAAAAAATTAATCAAATCGGTTGCTGATTATAACTTTTCATAGATGTATGAGTCAGTGTCTTCAATTCAAAACGTCTAAAATCTTTTGAAAAAAATGACGTCAGTTAGAATATAAGGATGGACCTTCTAATCAATATTTGGGTTAGATTTGTGTCACACACTTCCCATCCGATTCGCCATCCGATCATAAGAAATTTAAGCGGCACTACCTATCATATCATACCTCAGATTAATTTTTTTTTTAATTTCTCTGTTCAGAGACACCAAACAAACTAAAATCGAACCAGCCGTTTTATATGTAAATAATTAAAAAATTGTAAATTTAAGTGGAAAGCTAAATGAATTATTTTTGGAGTTTCAAATGTGTTTTTTCTTCGAAGTTTCGAATTTCTAACAACGAACATCAATAATATTAGAGTCTGTGATTAATACTCTAAAATTATTTACAAATGAACAGAAAGTATTGAAATAATATTAATTTTCAGAGCTAAAAGTGGATTTGGAAAAAAACACTTGAATTTAATTATCAAATGCCACCCTATCATAAGGATTTGAAATGATACTTACTATCTAGTGGTACCTCCGATAAAAAGGTATTAAATTTGCATACTCATAGACAGCAAAAAATCTCATACCAGAGATTAGTTAGTCTACTAATCTCTGCTTATACCAAACGGGCCGTTTTCGTTTATCACGTTTTAAACAACAAAATTAACAGCAAAACTTTACTTTATGCATCACTTAATTATTTTCTCAGAATGACCAACATTATTTCCCAATGAACAAAACAGACGAGGCTCAAAATAATTTCTTACTATTGTTAAACTTTCTGCACTAATGCGTCTACATTCAAAAGGTAATTTTCTTTTAAGGTCCTAAATATCATTCGGTTAAGTTTTGTCAGCTATGGGTGTAGCATGATCCCACAGAAAAAATTTCAAGGGGGTCAAGTCGGGAAACCTTGGCGGCCACTCAATTCTCCTGAATAGCGTGGATCTAACCATTGTCTCACTGGTTAATCCTAATGAGGAGGTGCACGATCTTGTTTAAAATTTGTTTCTACCTTGGCCAAATGTGAAGGTAGAAACAGCCATACGTACAAACTGATGATGGTGGAGAAAGACACCGAAACGTATCTGTAACATTTTAAATAATAAACAATAAAATTGACTGGAACCCAGGAATTTCTTTTGAATTAAGTTGAAATACAGTCAGGAAAATATACACAATAAAATGTAAATGTTCTTCATTTAGACGATTTCGGGCTTGATCGAATTAATGTTGCAATGATTTAACAAGTGAGTGAATTACATTTTCTGAAAGATGTCAGTAGAATTATGCTGCTTAACTTTCTTCTAGAAAAGTAGAAGTAGACTTTTCTTGTCGGTAGTGGGGGCGACCTTCTCCAAACGCTAGGGGATTTTTATGCTCTTAATAGGGACGAAACTGTTCAAGGAAAATGTGGCTTCATTGTTGAAAATAAAAATTTAATTTTCTTCGGTCTTTTGTATCATTTGTTCGCATGATTGAGTTTCCCTGTCGTAATCATCTTTCTTACGTGCTTGAAAAACTTGAATTTGTAAAGAAAATAAATTTGTTTTTAAACGTTGTACACTGATCCAGTCGAAATATTGGTTAACTCGGATTCTGCAATAGACAACTTGGGATCTGGAGGTAAATGGCGAAAAACTACAAGTTGAAAATTTCGATCTAAGATTCTTCACTTTGAATTTTTTAAATTGGATATTGAGCCTATTTCTTTCAAATTTTCAGCTAGTTCTAAGATGTATTTTTGTCTAATTTTTCTGTCTCATTGATATATCTTGCAGTTCTACCAGCGCAACGACTTTCAGCTCCGTAAATAAATATTCTTCATATTAGTAAATTATGCCTATTTAGGTGTGTGGATTTATCGGTCAATAGATGGTGGCAGAAATGAAACACTATTTTGCTTGACAGATCTAAATAGGCATAATTAACTGATTCCCATCACGGTCACTAATAAACCGCAACATTTTTGATATTCTTTCGTCTAACAGACTTCAATACTGTTTGCATTCGCTGATTAAATGTTAATACAATGCATACCAACCTGCAGCTTATTGACAACTAAAACCACTGATTCAATTTTAGTTTTTTTGTGTCTCTGAATAGATAATTTAACGCCCATTTGAAATTCTTATGTCGATTTGAATGTTCTTCTTATGTCTAAATTGGCTGATGTTTTTTCAAAATTCTGAATTTCCGCTATTGCAGTGGTTTGTTTTGAAATGAAAGCACTTCAGATTCATTTTTATTTTGAAAATTGTATAACTATTATAATTTGAAATTGAAAATTCTATACTTTTATAATAGGAAATTGGCATCCAGTCATTACCAGTCCTACACTACTGCTCTAACAGTGACAATAGCAGTGGGTTGTTTTCTACTTTTACTGAATATCTTGATATTCGCTGGAATATACCATCAGAGAGACAGAGGAAAAAGCAAACAAAAGCAAAGAGAGGAAATTGTAGAACAAGGTAAGTAAAAACGTGTCGAATAAAGTATTTGGAGGAATATCTTCAAGACTTAAAACAAGTTGTTGAAATCCTCATTAAGGATTTCAGCCGGTGGAAAATTTCCTGAAACAGGATTGTTTTCGATTTCCAACGTCGTTGTTTTGCCTTTAAATAAACGTGTTCACAATCTTTTCAAAAATAAAAATTACTAGGTAACGTAGGAAATTTAGTGTGCATTCTCAGAAGAATCCTAACACAACTACAATTTTAAGGCGTTGCTGTGCATTTCGTAACTTATGTGTGAAGTGATTGCTTTCTAAAATTGTATACTACGCTTGACACATAAGGGATTGTATAGCATTGGGCTAATCACTAACACCCTCAAGATGTGATCATGTTTAATTGATATACGGGTTTTCCCATAAATTACAATAATTACTACTAATTTGGTTTTGCCTAATATAAACAGTAAATTATAATTACCGTATCAGCATTATTGCCATTGAACTAATACATCTAATATTAATTTAATTTGTGGGTATGTACCAGTATGTATGTACGTACAATATAAAGATGATTAGCTGTTGCAGAATGATCATGAAATACTGATTTATCATTTTATATTATTATGATATAAACTAGTCATATATTATACAGTGGGTCCCAGAAGTAATATCTAAATTTATTTAAGATTCAGCGGTGTGTTTTTTTCGGTTTTTTATGGTAAAGTTATTTTCACAGAGTGACCTAAGGATTAATTTCGACCAACGACTTCATTTATTCAAATGGAAGCGCCAATTTTTTTTATTTTGAATTCTCCATTGAATTCTAAGAATGATTCAGGTATCATGTCCTATACCTAAACTAAACAGGAATCGAGAAATTTACGAGGGAAAAAAATTATTTACCTAAATAACAAGATGTCTTAAAAATGAATCGTATAATTTTATGGATTAATTGGAAAAGTCTGTTCGTAAAAACTGTATTTCCCAAATTAATATAATAATTTTAAAACCGAGCTAATCTTAATCTCGAGCTTATAGACTTAACGTGAACATGGATCTTATTGACTAACAACGTACGAGAAATCTTATTGACTAACCTCCACATTATGCTGCCATTGTGCGTACATTTTTGGATGCAACTTTTCCCTATCAATGGATAGGAACGAAAGGACCTACTAGATGGCTCTCTGGATCGCCAGATCGAACTCCTATAGATTTGTTTTTGTGGGGTTACCTCAAATCAAAAGTATTTGTTGAAAGGTCAAACAGTCTGCAGGAGTTCAAAAAGTCCGGAAATAGTGCAAGAAGAGTTTATTGTCATTTTGCACATATTGCAAGTCTTGACTGTCATTTTCTTTTTCCCCTGAACAAGGGCTCCCTCAAGGATCCCCGCTCTCACCGTTTCTCTACAATATATACTGCCATGACATATACAATTACAACTTACCAGACAAAAATCGAATCGACAGATCGGCATACATATTACAATACGCAGACGACACGGCACTTATTGTACATGACAAAACTACTGAGAGAGCAGCTCAAAGACTCCAAACACTAACAAACAACACAATGACATGGTTTTATAAATGGAGACTAACACCAAACGCGTCAAAAAACCAACTTCTGCTCACAAACCACAGACTCAACGCTGACTCCCCTACAATAACTGCAGACGGCCAAACGACACAACCAAAAAACGACGTAAAATACCTTGGAATCACAATTGACCACAAACTTAAATTCACTAAACACATACGAAACATCAGGGCAGAAACAATAAAGAGAACAAAACACTTCCGATCACTAACCTACAAAGACAGAGGAATTAGCACAAACACTGCCACCAAAATATATAAAGCTATTTGTAGACCCTTGCTAGACTATGGACACATACTCATGACCAACGGAACAGAAAGGACAAAACGTTATATACAAACAACAGAACAAATTGCACTAAGACTAATAACACGAATAAGACACCCCCAAAACCCACTACACAACCCCCCCACCCAACTACTATACGAACGCACAAACATGACAAAGATCTCGGAAAGACTCATACAGCTACAGACAAAATGGACAAACAACCCCTACAACTGGACCATACTGAATCCCCTTTGTCTTACAAGACCAACCAGACAATCCCGCTTTCGTTTCCCTACATTAACGCTACTCGAACACTTACAAACGCAACGGACTAGTGGACAATAAAATAATTTCTTCTTGCCACTGAAATCTTATTTATTTAATAGTATTGTTCACGTAGAATAAGAGAATCTTCATATTTGTTTTTTATTTAGATTAAGACTGCATGTATTAAACAAGGGCAGAAAGACCGATAGGTCGATAGCCTTTTTTAGAAATAAAGATGTTTACTACTACTGCAAGTCTTGGATTTTGTCAAGCCGTAAATGACACACATTTTCAACATTTAATTTGACTGTTGTTCTGTTTCTTGCAATAAATCGGTCATTTTCAAGGCTACAGACTAAAATTATTGCTAAGTTCAATCGTAAATTTCCCTGTAACATCTCAGTTTAAATATGGCCCATGTGACTTGAATCACACTTAGAATTCAATGTAGAATTCAAAATTGAAATAAAAAGCAGGTGCTTTCATTTGAATAATATGAGTTGAAGGTCGTAACTATTTTTAGACCACCCTCTGTAAATAAATTTGGTATAGAAAAATCGTTTTTACAATTAAAAATTGACGGGTCCGAGCTTATTTCCTTAAAACAGAATGAAAATTAATTTAGAGTCATCACTTCTGGGATTCACTGCATGAATTATTCAAGCGTATCAACATTTACTGTTTCCATTTGTTAATTTTTATTTTGATCGTATGATACAATTTTGCTAAACACAGTCCAAGACTTAATAAAATATTAAAAGAAAGATTTTCAACACTTTACAATAACATATTGTCGTGATATCAGTGTGTGACTGAACTGGTGGCTTTGGTGTAGAGTACCATGTCTTTTTCACGTGATTACTACATTCGGTGTTGGCAGCGTTGTCGCAAATTTACACACACAAAAATACAAAACGTATTTCTGTACGTTTTGCTCAAAAACTTTTCTTAATTGTTAGAGATAACTAGGAAAGAGAGATTTTGTTAATAATTTTAATACGTTATAGGATCAATCCATCTGAACGGCTACTTGCATAATTGTAAAATTAGTAAAACATAATCTGAATAACAAAGAAGGAAGAAAAACGTTTAAAAAGAAAACTCCGCCTTGTTACACTAGAAACGAAACATCGTTTACTCAATAAGCTAAAAAAGTCCTAGATAATTCTAATAGTTAAATGTCTGTGCTTATTGCCGATGCAAAATGTTAAAATAGGCAATGTGTAACTATTTGTTTCTATAAATAATGAACTGTTGATTGCACTGAGTATGATTTATTGTTACAGGCGGCTGCAGTAGTTCCTCGGGAGAAGTTTTTGAAAAAGCTTACGACACCCGACAACATTTGCAACACAACTGCAACAAGAGTCCATACCACACAATGTCGAGAACGGGCAGTTTCAAAAGGGAGGCGGTTCCAAACTACGTTGGCGACTATAATTCTGGAGATATAACGTCTTTGGCCCAAGTCCAGATGACTGAACTGTCGCTGCAGGAGTTCAATTCGTCGCCGCCACCGGCCAAGCGCTCTGAAGGTAACATTTTTGTTCCTATTTTAATACCCGCTTTAATAAATTGCGTTTATTGTACTTTACTATGGCATTAATAAACTAAGCTGGTTGAAGTTCGAAACGGAACAACGAATGTTTCGAGTCGGCTTTAAAGTCACATGGTTTACGATCCAGAAGATATATCGACATTGCCGACATCCACTCTTTCTATGATAATTTTTCAACATTTATATTTCGGACTTTACAGGTTCGAATAGTGTTAGAAAAAACACAAGTATTCTTTTGGAATTATTTAATAAAATTTTGTATTTTGAGACTTATAGGTAATGGAGGCCGGGGCTGGTTGTCGCAAAGTTTCCTTTCATTTCTCTTCAAGGGTTATTTTAAAATTTATATGGATCTAATATCCATATAAATTGATATTGGACTTTCATATGTTCTGAACACTATCTACAACTTAATTCCAAAGAAATTCCTGGGTTCCAGTCAATTTTATTGTTTATTATTTAACCATTTTACAAATACGTTTCGGTGTCTTTCTCCACCATCCAATCACCAAAGGTGAAGGTGAAAACAGCCATACATACAATACTGCTGATGGTGGAGAAAGACACCGAAACGTATTTGTAAAATGGTTAAATAATAAACATTAAAATTGACTGGAACCCAGGAATTTCTTTTGAATTAAGTTGAAATACATTCAGGAAAATATACACTATTTACAACGCAATTTAAAAAAAATGTTCTTTATCTAGAACTAGGTTCTAGTTAATAGAACTATGATTTAGGTTCTGCTCGGAAAAATGAGACTAGCTCCACTGCGGGGCATATAGTCGTAATACTTCGGGTAATTTGTCGCGAATAAAATAAAAGTAATTATGTTATCAATAGCTACAATCTATTTATTTTCAAGTTATTAAACAAAAATCAATTCTGAACGTAGTGGGGTAACGTAAATTGGGAACGTCAGACTGGTTAGTTGCTAGTTAAGTGGAATTGGAAAAAAACGGAAAATCAATAATATCCAGTTAAATTAATACTTCAATGACTTAAAGTTAGGCAGACTTATACAGTAACCGTAGATAGTTACCTGAAAATTTCTGCAGGGTTTGACAAAAAGATTAGGAACAAGACTGCAAAAGTTGAATTTTAATTTAAATGCCCAGTAGGTGACAAGGCCAACTTCAGAAGGTTTTTAAGAGTATACGGCGAACGAAATGAGGAGGACATTTCATGTAAAGATGACTTAAATGCTGGTGAGGAGCTGGAACATTTGAACACACAGGCAGAAAAAAGACTTAAGTGACTATAGACTATAGATACCAGAGCTAAGAAAACTTGCACTCATTTTTCAGTGCAATGTAACTGAGTTTTCAGTTTTAGTCTTTTACGTTCTTCAAACCCAGTGATATTATTTAGCTACCGCATTTGAAATATTCTAGTTCTATTACTAGTGCCTATAAAGAATTTAGTGGTTTAGTTGTAAAGTATTAAAATAGTTAATAAAGAGTTGTTATAAAATAAGGATTGTTCTTTAATCGAAATAAAACACAATATTCTTATGAAAGTTAAGATACAGGCGCAAATTTAAAATGAATTTTAGAGACTTCTAACAAATTTGTTATTTGTTTTTATCCAAACGTTTGCGTTGAAAAGATATGCTATATATCAAAGCGGTTTTTAATTTTAAAGTCTAATTTTCTTCAATCACACTCCAACTTAGAACAAAACATATTGACCAAAGCAAGCATCTATAAATATGCAATAATTATAGGCGACTTTAATCTGAACAAAAACAAAACGAAACAGCTTAAAAGATTTCTACAAAATTCGGACTTTATAAAACAGCACACCCCACCAACTTTTCTGATGCCCGCAAACCCAGACTCAACACCAGACGTTCTACTGCACACAAGAAACTTAACAAACACCATCAACAACATAAACTTAACCAACGAACTTGGATCCGACCACCTGGCTATTACGTTTAACATAGACTTACAACATACGCAACCTACCCCCATTACACCTCCTATAGAGAAAAAGTTAAACCTAACAAAGACTGACATAGACAAAGTGAAACAACATATACATGACTACATTCAATCGCAAGCACAGCACATTTCAATAGAAACCATACAACAACAACTTTCACTAGCCATAGGAAAATTTAGCCCGGAAATAAAAAATGCTTTCTACCGACATACACTACCCACATTCATACTGAGACTCATAAAACAAAAGAGAGAACTGTACAGACTGTATACAAACACTCAAAATACCGATCTAAAAAAGACACTGAACCAACTCAACAGAAATATTAAAACCTTGATTGGACAATACCGACAAGACAAATGGCTAGAAACATGTAAAGAAATACAAAAAGACAAAGGCAAAACATACTGGCGAAAAATTAAGAAACTACCGCAATACGAAAAAACTAACACTACTGACACAATTGACGAAAACGGAATAGAACGGTACACATACAAAGAGAAAGCTGACGCGTTCCCCAGACACTATCAAAGGGCCTTCAGCATATCGACAAACCCTAACTTCGACAATGACAACTGGAACTTGATCAACGACTGGTACTTGAACTATTTCAACAGCTCACCAAACTATACATACAAACTGATCACAGACACAGAATACGATGAAGCCCTAGCGCATATCAAAAACACAGCACGGGGAAAAGATAAAATAAAGGCAAAACTCCTGAAAAGCCTAACTCAAGAAACACACAAACTGATCCTAACTGAATTGAACAATTGCATCAGAAATAACATAATTCCAAAAACATGGAAAAACGGCTTAATAATCCATATACCCAAAAATGGACTGAACAATACACAACTGAGCAATTACAGACCAATTACACTGCTGCCAGTACTTAGCAAGGTTTTTGAGCACATGATAAGGCAGCGAATGGGAAAACTGGTCGGAAAGTACATACCATCGTATCAGTTCGGATTCAAACATCAGCACTCGACTATTCACCCACTCTTCACTCTGACTAACAATATACAAACAACCCACCTAACTGACAGAAAGACAGCTTGCCTATTTATGGACATTAACAAAGCTTTTGATAGTGTCTGGCATAGAGGCTTACTATACAAACTATACAAACTACACACACCAACATATCTACTACACACCATAAAGAACTTACTAGAAAACAGACAACTACAAGGACGAATTGACAAAACACTGTCATTTTCTTTTTTCCCTGAACAAGGGCTCCCTCAAGGATCCCCACTCTCACCGTTTCTCTACAATATATACTGCCATGACAAATACAATTACAACTTACCAGACAAAAATCAAATCGACAGATCGGCATAAATATTACAGTACGCAGACGACACGGCACTTATTGTACATGGCAAAACTACTGAGAGAGCAACTCAAAGACTCCAAACACTAACAAACAACACAATGACATGGTATTATAAATGGAGACTAACACCAAACGCGTAAAAAAACCAACTTACGTAAACGTAAACAAAGCACGTAACGTAAACAAACGCTGACTCCCCTACAATAACTGCAGACGGCCAAACGACACAATCAAAAAACGACGTAAAATGCCTTGGAATCACAATTGACTACAAACCTAAATTCACTAAACACATCCGAAACATCAAGGCAGAAACAATAAAGAGAACAAAACACTTCCGATCAGCTATTTGTAGACTATAAAGCTATTTGTAGACCTTTGCTAGACTATGGACATATACTCATGACCAACGGAACAGAAAGGACAAAACGTTATAAACAAACAACAGAACAAATTGCACTAAGACTAATAACACCAATAAGACACCCCCAAAACCCACTACACAACCCCTCCACCCAACTACTATACGAACGCACAAACATGACAAAGATTTCGGAAAGACTCATACAACTACAGACAAAATGGACAAACAACCCCTACAACTGGACCATACTGAATCCCCTTTGTCTTACAAGACCAACCAGACAATCCCGCTTCCGTTTCCCTACATCAACGCTACTCGAACACTTACAAACGCAACTGACTGCTGGACAATAAAATATTTTTTTCTTGTCATTAGAATTGGAAAGTTTATTTAATAAGATTATTAACCTAGAATAAGAGAATTTTCATCTTTGTTTTATATTTAGATTAAGACTACATGTATTAAACAAGGGCAGAAAGACCGATAGGTCGATAGCCTTTTTTAGAAATAAAGATGTTTACTACTACTACTTTATTTCAATTTACCCTGGCCCTTAAAGTATCAAGCGTCCGACTTTGATCACCATTTTGGTAAAATGAGTGCCGAGAGTAATGAAATAGAACTCAAGCACTGCAGCTTGAAAGATTATTTGATAAGGTTTACACAATTTTTCAACTAACTAATTAAAACGTAATTATTTCTTTCACATTTTGGAAGGTCAGTAAACGGTTGGAAAAATCGTGGATAACAAAAACTTTTTCTGAATAAAAAATAGAAAATAAAAATCTTGAAATAGTTGTATTATGTATTGTTCTTTAGATTAAACATTGTCTTTCATATACGTATTTTCATTCAAAGCCCCTATCATTTAACTGTTCTTTGATGAATCCTTTATTCATTTTTCATATAGCACTTTCCAAATAATTACCACAAATTTTTTATTACATACAATTTGATACAAAATCCCTCCAAATATTAAGGAAATAAACGTCTTAGCAGAAATAAAATTCGTGGCACCCAGGCATTTGTTAAAAGCTTTAAATAAATATAAAATAGGATGGCAAAACAGGAATTTTCTTTAGCGAGATATTGCATTATAGTTAGTCCTCAGCAATTCATCTAACATAATCGTATCATTAGTCATTCGAAATTCTTATGGTAATTGAACATGTTGTTAACTTTACATTTCAGAAAAATGCACAATACATTTATTTCGCCCTCTTGTATAAACATAGCATTTTCACCCATTATTCGCTATAGAAAAGTATATCTTGCCACGAGTACATCCCCATAATGACTTTTCGGTACTCACAAACCAATGTAACTTTAACGCATTTATTAATCCAACCTTTCACCATAAAGGAATCAATAATAAATGAACATGTTTATTTAACTATCAACTTTCAACTATAGTTTTTATATTGGGTTGCATTAAGGAATTTTGAGATTGAGTTTTATGGCGTCTTTTGCCTTTAATAATCAAAAATATTATTGCCTCTATCCGAATTTAACATATTACGACAAACTAGTTAATAAATTGAACCTTTAGTTCGCAAAAAAATTGCAATAATATTTGTTTGCAAATTGCAGGTACTTCTTATGGCCTACCGCCAGACGTAACAACATCAACCAGTAATCAGGAACTGCAAACCAGTCCAACAATTTCAGATCCACCGCATTCCCATCGACATCAACCCCCTGGGTCTGCGTACAATCAACCCGGGATTCTCAGGTCCCACGGTTTACCCAATACTCCGGGAACCATGAAAAAACGCGTCCAAATTCAAGAAATTTCAGTATGAGTGTTGTGTTTCTAGCTTCCATACAATATATATTTTATATTCTACAACTATAGAGAAGTACATAAAAGAATATATTATTTAGGCAATTTATACTTAATTAAGAGATAGCAAACTATTTAGTCCCAAATATTTTAAAATTTATGATCCATAGAATTTTTTTTTATCAATACAAGTTCCTTCGTCCATGTCTACTTTTGGTATCCTATGTCGATTTTAAGAATATTCATGACCCTATTATATCTGCAAGTTTTGGTGTCAAGATGGTAGGGTTCCAAAGATTTTTGTTGCTCAAAAGCCAGTTATCAAAATTTAACAAAATATTATTAGTAATTATGTGGAAACACTTTCAAGTCAATGGCCCTATTGACAGAGTATGCCCTGTATATATATATCGAGTGTTTAATGTTCGTTTTCAATAATAGAAGTTTCTTTTTGCAGAACTTGCATATAGACAAATTAAAAAAGTAGGTACTTCACTTGGAACCTTATCTCCTCGACAAGTTCACAATTACTTGAGCTTCTAGTACTGTGTTTACTCTTTCTTGTGATTTGAGAATGCGGTTAAAGATATTGCTTTACTTCTTATTGGCGCAATTTCATTTTGTTATATACTTTGTTTATAATGATCTCGAAAATAAAGTTATCCATTATTAAAAAAGCAGGGTGAACTTCTATGACATGTTTAATTTAATTCTAACTGTCAGCATTGCACCCCCAACTACCATCATTTAAAAATAGAAAACACGCATAAAAAAGTAAAATTAGCTGTTCGGTTCATAGTTTAGAAAAGAGAAAGATGGAAATATTAGTCGACGGACGACGGAAATATCTGGAATTGAACACGAATATTGAACAAATTTTAAAGCGAAATTTGTGCGAATTCTTACTATACTTCGAATTACATTAATGTTACAAAAACATAAAACGAAACAGCGTCACAAGGAAGGTCTTAAGTATAAGATCTTAGTTACTTCTACTATTTATGTTCTATGTATCTAAATGTTTTCGTATAGCATTTTATTATAAACATTATTATCACGTTTTAGCCTTAAACAGACATCCAAGCTATCTTTTACATGTTCAGTATCTTCATACATTTTCGCTGGTTTACATGTAGGGTTAAAAGGCATTTTAAGGAAAACGCTGGTTAAATAGTGGTATGAAGATATTCCTGAAGGTAGACTGCTTTCCTGAAGGTAGGACACTGCTTATTTACGTCTCAGTTATTTATCAGATAAATAACTCAGTTATAATTAATTCTGCTGTGCATTCTTCTGATATTCGATTATTCAGTTCTGTTGTTTACTAAAAAGGTGGGTGGGGACCTAATAATACGCCCAATTGACGGATCAATTATTGCACCAAAGAATGCAAAGGAATTTCCCTTCAACTTTTGGTCAGTGTTCGTGACGGAATGGGAGTAAAAAATGCCAAAAATGGCTTTTCTATTGCCCAACGAATAACGCGGATCATTGGATAGAGAATTTTAAGCTCTCTGAAATGACTTGGTAATGCCATTTGAAATTTGAAAGTGGCTGTAGTTGGGAAAACACGGTTGAGTATTAGAATTAAATTAAATATGTTTCAGAATTTACCCCTTCTTATTTACGTCGACGTATTTTTTATAATTTGTCTCATTCTTTAAATTGAAAACATTTTTGAGTTGGTTAATTTGGAAACGAAAGCCTTGTATAATGAGTAAGGTTTCCATTCAGAAATTATAATAATAAAAATTCCGGCGATATGGTGAAAAGCTGCAGAATACAAAGTAAGGTATTATCAGTACCATACTAATGTTTGCATTTAAGAAGAGAATTTCAAAAAGTAGGTGCCACAATAATGTAAAATAAACTTTGAAATCAATTTTCTAGGTGGTATATGTTTGCAAAAAAAATGTCTTGGATAACACCGCTTTTGCAAACTTTTAATTTCAAATGATGAATATGAATATTTCAGATGTAGGCAACATTTTCCAAATCTATATCACCTGTTTTAAATATTAAACTGCAATTTCTCTCAATCTATTTAGGATTATCCATTTAAATCTAATGAAACCCCAGCTAAAATTTCAAAAAAGGGAAATTAGATGCTTATAAATCGAAATGTACACGCAAAATTTCCAGAACAATTCCTGGGTTCAGCCAAAAGCTATTTCGTTATAAAATAAAAGTAAAGCAGCTGCCGTTTTCCATATTATATCCAGTTGATGGTAGTTATTATCAACACGTTTCTTAATAATTAATGAACCCATTAAATTAAACAAACATAAGTGATTACGTATCAAAGTTCCGACTTAAAGGTATAAAAATTGGAAAGACAAATATTCAATTTAGGTATATTTTATAACGAAGTTTGTGACCAACGTACGAAGAAAATTTTCATGTTTTAAAATGTTTGGGAACATCTATTATAGAAAAAAAATTATGACCTAGGAAAAAATTATCTGATTTATTTCATAACGTTTTGTTTATACATTAGTAATTCCTTGTTCTATTACAAACTTAAATGTCCTCACATTCGTTTTTAATAAGAAATAAGTCACAATTTTTAAATTATCTTAAATTATTATTATATTATATGATGATTTAGACGAACTGCTAATTCAGATTTTGTACCTGCTTATTATCATTCAGCTTCCTACATAATTAGTCTGTACAAATAAGTTAATAAATAAATCATATCTGTATGGGTGATTTCATACGTTTCCAGATATAGAGAAACGTGACAAAATACTGTGGAATTTATGTGTACTGTGATGGTTCTAGTTTTTGTTCAAACCATTTTTTAATGTTAAATAGTAATGTTAGTTAAGTTTGATAAAAGGTTCCTTTATTGTGCGGCTCTAGATAATTGATAAAATGTCTTTATATAATGTGAGAATTTTTAGTTAAGTATTTGATGTCATATAAATCGAAATGGGTTCGTTTATAGAAAAACTGTTTTATATTTACGTCATAACTTCTTGCCATGTTTTGATTTATTTTTAAATGTTATGTTTTATACAGGGTGGTCTTCAACTAATGTGACAAAATTCACTCGCATATTGCTTAGGCAAAAATATTGCGTTTCAGGCAAATTTGTCTTATCTGAAAGTTAATAGTTTCCGAGATACAGGTTTAGCAAAGTGTACCATAAAAAATTACGTCACATTAGTTGAGGACCACCCTGTATAGTATAAAATGTGCATGGCTGTTATGCATGGCGTTCTAAAGCTCAGAAAGTGCTGTAATAAACATTATAATAAACATTTTAGTTTTAAAATAATACACATAAAAGTATAGTACGACTGTATAAGACTTTTTGAAGTTACTATTTTCAAACATCAACCGAGTTTAGCGCAATGATTTGTAATGTTCGATAGGCAGAAATGGATCTACTTCATATTAGTTAATGGCGTGCAAATTTGCATAATTCATCAATAGAAATACAAGAAAATTATTATTTATTTGTTATTCTCTCGATGATATATACGCATTGCATAGAATATGGAGACAATATAAAAACATTCATTCCAATTAAAATTCGGCGGTAGACTTATATCCCAGAGATGGCGGGAGCAGAATTTAAAACATAAATAAAACTCGAGTAGTTTCAGATCAAAATTGATTCCTCATTAACTGTTTTTCTTGATCCCCTGGTGGAAAGTACGTACTTTCGCCCCACTGTTTTTGATTGCGAAAGCATCACTTTTACTCATTACAATAGCTTTCGCCACACACCTTTCTTACTTGGTAACTAGTAACGGCTTCTTCGGGATTCTAAGCTATTTTCCTCATACATGTTCTGCGTAGTACTGAAGAAATCAATGCAAAAACATTGTAAATTGTTAGACCGCATATAAATGAAACCTAATTTGTAATAGAAATTACATTTATTTACTGATAAATTGTGTTTTGCCTAATAAAGAATCGACCTATATTACGTAGGGTGGAAATGAGGAAATGCTGCACTTGCAAAGTCAATTAAATTTTAAAACAAGCTGATATTCATTTGGCAAATTGATATAAACACAAAAATACACATTTAATGTAATTATTTTCAACGTTCTTTTTCCAATTTTTTAATGAGAAAAATATAGCTACTATGGAAACAACACTTACCTATTCATTGCCAGCTGAAAGGACCTCATCTCCATTAAGTTACAGTCAACATTTCTACCACCAAAGTTTCTAGTACCAAAGTTTCACAAAACCATTCAATTCGCGACACACATTACACGAAAAACACTTTCGTATTAATGTTTATTAGACACTATCAAAAATGTTCCCGTATATTCTAATATTTTGACGAAAAACTACCGGTATATTCGCGTGAAACAATATACATATGTGTTTTTATTAGAATGCAAATGATTTCGAAGCGTTAAGTCAAAGTAAACAATTTCAACCAAAAAAAGTAGCCATTTTAGGACCGGTTATTTTCAGTGAGAAATACACATGCACTTTAAAGTTATTTCACGGTTTGTCTGGAGCATGGTTTTTCAATCAATTGTTATTAAAATTTTTAATATTTTTTAATAGTCATTTTGTTGCTTCGTTTTTAAAAGCAAGAAGTACAAAGAAGAAGTGTTTATCGATTCATGCTTGCAAAATATTGTCCCTCTTTATGCGTTTTCAGGAACTTCCTAATATCTTATTGAATTATTTTTTTCATTCCAATGTATTCCTGGGTTTCAGTCAATTTTATTGTTTATTATTTAAAATGTTATAAATACGTTTCGGTGTCTTTATCCACCATCATCAGTTTGTCTAAAATATCCATTTTACATTTATTATCAATTCAATTAAAAAAACTTTCACAGAATTCACATATTAAAATTCGAATCACACACATATTAACAAGTACAATTTGGGACCTTGGTTCTCAGGTGATGAGTCGGGATAAACATGTTCGGGAAAAGACTAGAATCTATTGTTTAGAGATCTAAATTTGACTTACATGTTTAGATGTTTCTTTCTTTACATCTGGTTGGATATTGAATTACCTATTTTATTCGATATTGTGCGAGTGCCCGAAAAATCTATTTATATTTCGCCTTTTCTTTGCATTCTTGGAATTGCTCTGTAATCTTCAAATTCCAAATCCCAAATTGTACTTGTTAATATGTGTGTGATTTGAATTTTAATATGTTAATTCTGTGAAAGATTTTTTAATTGAATTGATAATAAATGTAAAATCGATATTTTTTCTTAAAGAAGTGCATTTGCCTTGCAAAACTAGTACTGAATTGCTAAATGCCTATAACTAAGCATGGCGCCAAAAAAGCAACTCTTTTTCAATAATAATAATTCTCTATTGAATCTTATCTAAAATCAGTTCTGACAAAATATGATTCCATGTGTAACATGAGGAAAAGGAATATTTTAATTTGCTGGTTCAATATTTCAATACGCTATCCACATTACGAGAATTTGGAGCTATTTACCAGAACTATTCAGTTATTTATTTAACTCTGACCCGCCATTTACCTGCAACTTGCAAAAATAATTGTTACCAACAATATCAAGTAAATATGTGATACAAGGATATTAACAAAAAAGTGTAATAAAACATTTGCCTATAACATGTGCGGTACTGGACGTTCAGCTGTTTGTTAATAATATCGATTTTTTCAAAAGTATAATTTTGAAACCTATAATATATGTGTAGTCGGTAATACTTTGCTTGTATAAACCGCATCATAGCTTGTTTATAGTCAGAATAAAATTTTCACTTTGATTAATAATTATGCACTTTAGAGTTTGCATCTGAATCAATGTATTGCAGGTCGCGGGCTTTTCAATTATCTAATTACTCTATTGTAATAATCTCTCAAATTGTGATGAAAAATATAAAACATGCAGAATGTCACAAAGCACAAACTGCTTCGTTCTCAATATGGCACTTCTAGTGTATTATTCCAACCTTGTTAGAAATTAAAACTGTATAATAAACATATATGTTCGTTTATAAATTAATTATTGAAGATTTTTATTCGAATTATTCAATTTAATTCTTCAGCCGATGTTGGAGTTTCAGTTTCCAAGGCATAGGAATTATAATATAAAAAATTGTGTGAAAAATTCAGTTCCTAGAGTTTCGCATATTATAACTCAGAATTGGTAACAAGTCAAAAGGAAAGACTAGACCAAAATCAACATTGTATTACCAAAAACCAAGCACTTATTTACGCAACTTTTACCAAATAATTACTTTGAAATGGCTTGCGAAGCCATTTGTATGACACGTTAAACTGTATTTTAATTTTCATATCATAATCAAAAAGACAATGATCAAAATATACCACGGTAGCGAGATTTTAAAATACAAGTCGTAGATTTATACATTTAAATATGGGTTAGGTGTATATTTTTAATTGTAGTAGATGTTTAGCGACAATTTAATTCTTCATTTCCATTTACTTACATAAATAATGTATAACAGCGTTTTTGCTCTACTGCCAAAACTATTAACATAAATCCCCACTGTAAAAAGTATTTTAATTGTATATAGTTATGGCCTTAATCAGTTTTACTTGGAACATATGAAAACTGTAATGGATAAGGAAAACCAGATTTGCAGCAGGACAATAGTACAGGACAATCAAAATAAGTTGATCTTCGACATAATCCAATTACATTTAGGTACGCATGGTAAATACCTATTAAACTACTAAAATCTAGAGTAAATTATTTCGAAAGTTTAGTTTACATTTGTCTATACGAAAGCACCAGCAAAATATGAATGAGTTTTTACTTTATTGTTGACAATTAAAAGAGTTAGAAATACATAAGCAAAATTGAGCATAGTATAAGTAAAAAAAACCGTCAAAGAGTTAAGTATATTAGGTTGAGAATCTATTGTCCTATACTACAAAAGTAGTAGTAAATGCATATACTTGTAAATATTTAAATGTAATTTTCCTTGTCCACTCAGAAATATACAACCGGTAAAAATACATCCTTAATCGATGTAAAATCTAAATTGTTTAAATAAATACCTGGTACGTTTTTTTTGCATTTTTACTGTCAATCCCAAATCATCTTTAGATTTAAATAGCAGCAACTAATTGGAAGAAGTAGTTACTTACGGCGTCCTTTAAAGGACTATTTATATAAAACTACTTACAAAAATGGTGGATTAACGTTGTTAATTGAGTAGATTAATGATTTCTAGCTTATTTATCACAGATGCGGCCAAAAAGCCGTAAAAGTGTCTGGCAAATTGTTTTTGTTTCGCCAAAATAGTTGATGTACGTTTTAGTAGAAGCTGTTAAAGAACTACGATACATTACAATCATCATAAATAATTTTGCTTCGTATTTATCGATGACTGGAGACATTTTTCTCCATATAAAAATTTATGTGGCCTGAGATGCACAATTAATATGTGATATATTTGATAATTTTATTATCTAAAAACACTTTTTATCGCTATTTTTTCGTCGTCACCAAAGTTACTTTTTAATTCGGAAGTAGGGGAGAGTGGACCACCAAGAGACACGGGCCACCATGAGACTTCATGTTTCTTATCAATGGTCAAAGTTTCTTCATGTCTGAATCAGTCTTGACATAGATTTTGATTTTTTCACGTGTATTATTCTGATCCAAATTTTTTAGTGAAATCATAAAGGTAAAGGTAAGAAATTTAAGTTGTATATTTAGTGTTGTAAGTACTTTTAAATTGATGAGGAAACTTTGTGATTTTAAATCGAATTTACCAACGATTTTTAAAAAAGTTATAACTTGTAAATGGGCTACCAAGAGACACATTTTTGGGGCCACCTTGAGACACTGTCTTAAGGAAAAGTTATTAATAATTAATTGCGTCCTTTTTTATCTTGAGATCTCAATGGGTCCCAAAAGAAAGTCCTAGAAGGGTACATTCCCAGAAGAAACTATGGAACGAGCAGCCCATGAAGTTTTAGTGGAAGTAAGTGGAGTAAAACTGTGATTGCGAAGTCCAGAGGTATATAGAGGCTTCCCAATGAGATGCAATGAAGAAGAAGAAATTTATTTTTTTTATTTTAAAATGTTAACAAAGGAGATGTCTTCCGATGACGACGGAGAAGAAGGCGACGATTCTGATTGGATACCATTCCACCCGATCCAACTGCGTTCGAGGAATTGATAGACAACCCAAATAATATGATTTTGTGTTAGTTGAATTTAATTATTCAAAGAAGAGTTTAAAGAAAAGTTTTCTTCGTAGGGAAAAATATTACTTGTGGCGACACATCCGAAGAAGTTGAAGTACATTTTTTAAGGAAGTCGGGGAAAATCAGCGGGCTTTTGCCTTCACCGTGTGCTTTAAGTAAAAAAAAATATTGCAGTCCTATTATAAATTTGAGCTCAATTTTAGCAATTTTAATATAAGTGCTTTTCTAAGACTAAAATTACAAAATTTGTAATTTTTTGGAGTAATATTATTTTTTGTTTGTGACATCTTTTAGGCACTATCTGAACCGAAAGTGCACTTAATAATGTTGTTCGACTTCAAACATAATCTTTAAATTTTGATATTTTCTTTGTATTAAGTCGAGCCATATGTATTTGCCGTCAAATTCATCAGTACAAAAATGTTGCAAATAATGTCTTGAATTTTGAACAGTCGTGTCCAGAAGTTACCAAATAATGATATTGTCGATTTTCTTTTATGGCACATTTGTGTTGCTCTCATTCAATTCACAAATTATATTCAGTAGTAGTAAACATCTTTATTTCTAAAAAAGGCTATCGACCTATCGGTCTTTCTGCCCTTGTTTAATACATGTAGTCTTAGTCTAAATAAAAAACAAAGATGAAAATTCTCCCATTCTAGGTTAATAATCTTATTAAATAAACTTTCCGAATCTAATGACAAGAAAAAAATATTTTATTGTCCAGTAGTCAGTTGCGTTTGTAAGTGTTCGAGTAGCGTTGATGTAGGGAAACGGAAGCGAGATTGTCTGGTTGGTCGTGTAAGACAAAGGGGATTCAGTATGGTCCAGTTGTAGGGGTTGTTTGTCCATTTTGTCTGTAGATGTATGAGTCTTATTCGTGTTATTAGTCTTAGTGCAATTTGTTCTGTTGTTTGTCCTTTCTGTTCCGTTGGTCATGAGTATATGTCCATAGTTAAGCAAGGGTCTACAAATAGCTTTATACATTTTGGTGGCGGTGTTTGTGCTAATTCCTCTGTCTTTGTACGTTAGTGATCGGAAGTGTTTTGTTCTCTTTATTGTTTCTGCCCTGATGTTTCGTATGTGTTTAGTGAATTTAAGTTTGTGGTCAATTGTGATTCCAAGGTATTTTACGTCGTTTTTTGGTTGTGTCGTTTGGCCGTCTGCAGTTATTGTAGGGGAGTCAGCGTTGAGTCTGTGGTTTGTGAGCAGAAGTTGGTTTTTTTACGCGTTTGGTGTTAGTCTCCATTTATAAAACCATGTCATTGTGTTGTTTGTTAGTGTTTGGAGTCTTTGCGCTGCTCTCTCAGTAGTTTTGTCATGTACAATAAGTGCCGTGTCGTCTGCGTATTGTAATATGTATGCCGATCTGTCGATTTGATTTTTGTCTGGTAAGTTGTAATTGTATATGTCATGGCAGTATATATTGTAGAGAAACGGTGAGAGCGGGAATCCTTGAGGGAGCCCTTGTTCAGGGGAAAAAGAAAATGACAGTGTTTTGTCAATTCGTACTTGTAGTTGTCTGTTTTCTAGTAAGTTCTTTATGGTGTGTAGTAGATATGTTGGTGTGTGTAGTTTGTATAGTTTGTATAGTAAGCCTCTATGCCAGACACTATCAAAAGCCTTGTTAATGTCCATAAACAGGCAAGCTGTCTTTCTGTCAGTTAGGTGGGTAGTTTGTATATTGTTGGCCAAAATAAAGAGCGGATGAACGGTCGAGTGATGCTGTTTGAAACCAAATTGGTAGGTAGGTATATACTTTCCAATCACTTTGTCAAGCCGCTGCTTCATTATGTATTCAAAAATTTTGCTTAGTACTGGAAGTAGTGTAATAAGTCTGTAGTTGCTCGGTTGTGTATTGTCCAGTCCATTTTGGGTATAGGGATTATTAAGCCGTTTTTCCATGTTTCTGGGATTCTGCCATTTGTGATGCAGTTGTTCAATTCAGTTAGGATCAGTTTGTGTGTTTCTTGAGTTAGGCTTTTCAAGAGTTTTGCCTTAATTTTATCTTTCCCCGGTGCAGTGTTTTTGATGTGCGCTAGGGCTTCATCGTACTCTGTGTCTGTGATCAGTTTGTAGGTGTAGTTTGGTGAGCTGTTAAAATAGTTCAAGTAACAGTCGTTGATCAAGTTCCAGTTGTCATTGTCGAAGTTAGGGTTTGTCGATATGCTGAAGGCCCTTTGATAGTCTGGCGAACGCGTCCGCTATCTCTTTGTCTGTGTAACGTTCTACTCCGTTTTCGTCAATTGTGTCTGTAGTGCTATTTTTTTGTATTGCGCTATTTTCTTAATTTTTCGCCAGTATGTTTTACCTTTGTCTTTTTGTATTTCTTTACATGTTTCTAGCCATTTGTCTTGTCGGTATTGTCCAATCAAAGTTTTAATGTTTCTGTTAAGTTGGTTCAGTGTCTTTTTTATAGTGTTTGTATATAGTCTGTACAGTTCTCTCTTATGTTTTATGGGTCTCAGCATGTATTTGGGCAGTGTATGTCGGTAGAAAGCATTTTTTATTTCCGGGCTAAATTTTCAAACAATATACAATGATAACAAAACAAAACGCAAGATAGAATCTGAAAGCCCTAAAAAGAATAATAATCAGCGTAAAAAATCGAAGCAGCCGACCATCACGATGGGCCTATCAAAATGCCGTGCTAATGAACAGCATTAAAGCCCCATATGTCCATACGTGATGGTCACCGCATTTTTGACGGCTAATCTGACCCTTGTCGATCTGAAAGCAAAATTGGCAGTACTCAAAGAAAACTCAAAGTATAAAATCAGTTTTCGAGCCTAGAATTTAGGCAACGACCATACCATGTTGACTAATACCGGTTTTGATCCGAGCACATAAGTCAAGGAACGTTGGGTGCGGTTAGTACTTGGATGGGTGACCGCTTTGGAACACCGCGTGCCGTTGCCTTTTTGCTTTTTTGAACTCGATTCGAATTTTTTCCGCGGTTCTCTTACGATCAGCCGTCCCTTAGCAGTTAAGTAGAGCGGTCGACATCTGCTAGCAACCCAATTTTTTCTTCGAAGCGCCGGAACGCCGGAAATTCTTCTGGGATATTCGGCGGGTTTTCGTTTTCGAAGTGAAAGTTTTCGGTTTTTCGAACCTTGTCAAACAGGTAGAACGGTCTAAATTCCGGGCTTCATTCCATTGCTCTGGGGAGTTTTCTTAGTGACCCTTTCAGTTCGAGACCAATTTCTCGGTCCCATTGGAGTTTTTATTTTAATTGATAATTCTTATTTGTGACTTGCAGGCCTTGCAGAGGCGAAAAAGGAACGATTCCGGCAAATTTGCAGCCTCCTCAAAAAGTACCCGAATTTTGCGCGTTGTTCGGTTATTTTGGCGGAACTCAGGGCAGCATACACGACCAAAAAATCCCCAAAGTGGTAACTGGTGGCGAATCCCACTGGTGGTATTTCCCCATTTTTACTAAAAACATGTTCAGATTATTATTTGTCCTCCTAATCTGCATCAAAATCCAGTGTTTGCGTTTTACGAAACATATTGTTTGTGTGCTAAAATATTATTTGCATGATTTTCATCGTATATGTAACGATCACAACTGCGTATTTTTTTATATAATCATGTTCAAACAAGGACTGAACCCAGGTGGAACAAAAGTTGTCGATGTTAATAAAATATTAGATCAAGCTTCGTATATTTTCCTGACTGTACTTTAATTCACTCCAATATATTCCTGGGTTTCAGTCAATTTTATTGTTTATTGTTTAAAATGTTACAAATACATTTCGGTGTGTATAGTTGTTTATACCTTAACATTCAACTGGTCACTAACATTCAACTGGTTGAGTGACCAGTTGAGTATAAACAACTATACACACAAACTGATGATGGTGGAGAAAGACACCGAAATGTATTTGTGACATTTTAAATAATAAACAATAAAATTGACTGCAACCCAGGAATATATTGGAGTGAATTAGATCAAGCGCAAACATAAAAACTAAAGTTTTGAAAAGTTTTAAAAAACAAGCTGATCAAATTCATCAGTACAAAAATAATAAAAAATCTAAATAATATCTTGAATTTTAAACAGTCGTGTCCAGAAGTTACGAAATAATGATATTGTAGACTTCGTTAATGAAGGTTTCCTTATTCATTGGAAAATATGTTAAAGGAAAAACCAAAAAGAGCACAATTTTATAAACAACAGCATAAACAAATTTTCTAAAAAACTGTTTCAACTTATAAGACAAATTAAAGTTTCCAATTAGCCCTTGCGCAATCACATAAATCAAATCAGGTAACTCCAAGGAAAATGCTATCGGAAAAAACAATTTTACCAGTTGCAACTAATTACACTGACTTTACTGTATTTAATTGGAACAAAATAAAGTACAAACATCGCAAAATAAGGGCATTGAACTTTTCACGCTTACAATCGTAACTGACTACTGGACAATAAATCTAAGATTTCTGTTTGTCAGAATTAAAATTATAAAATTATTAACCTGGAATAAGACAATTTTTACCTTTATTTGTTTGTTTAGATTAAGACTGCATGTACTAAACAAGGGCAGAAATACCGATAGGTCAAGGCCTTATATAGGGATTATTAAGCCGTTTTTCCATGTTTCTGGGATTCTGCCATTTGTGATGCAGTTGTTCAATTCAGTTAGGATCAGTTTGTGTGTTTCTTGAGTTAGGCTTTTCAGGACTTTTGCCTTAATTTTATCCTTCCCCGGTGCAGTGTTCTTGATGTGCGCTAGGGCTTCATCGTACTCTATGTCTGTGATCAGTGTGCAGGCATAGTTTGGTCAGTTGTTAAAATAGTTCAAGTACCAGTCGTTGATCAAGTTCCAGTTGTCATTGTCGAAGTTAGGGTTTGTCGATATGCTGAAGGTCCTTTGATAGTGTCTGGCGAATGCGTCCGCTTTCTCTTTGTCTGTGTAGCGTTCTATTCCGTTTTCGTCAATTGTGTCAGTAGTGCCAGTCTTCCTGTATTGCGCCAGTTTCTTAATTTTTCGCCAGTATGTTTTGCCTTTGTCCTTCTGTATTTCTTTACATGTTTCTAGCCATTTGTCTTGTCGGTATTGTCCAATCAGAGTTTTAATGTTTCTGTTAAGTTGGTTCATTTTCTTTTTTAGGTCGTTATTTTGAGTGTTTGTATATAGTCTGTACAGTTCTCTCTTATGTTTTATTAGTCTCAGTATGTATTTGGGTAGTGTATGTCGGTAGAAAGCATTTTTTATTTCCGGGCTAAATTTTCCTATGGCTAGTGAAAGTTGTTGTTGTATGGTTTCTATTGAAATGGGGTGTGCTTGTGATTGAATGTAGTCATGTATATGTTGTTTCACTTTGTCTATGTCAGTCTTTGTTAGGTTTAAGTTTTTCTCTATAGGTGTATTGGAGGTAGGTTGCGTATGTTGTAAGTCTATGTTAAACGTAATAGCCAGGTGGTCGGATCCAAGCTCGTTGGTTAAGTTTATGTTGTTGATGGTGTTTGTCAGGTTTCTTGTGTGTAGTAGAACGTCTGGTGTTGAGTCTGGGTTTGCGGGCATCAGAAAAGTTGGTGGGGTGTGCTGTTTTATAAAGTCGGAATTTTGTAGAAATCTTTTAAGCTGTGTCGTTTTGCTTTTGTTCATATTAAAGTCGCCTACAATTATTGCATATTTATAGATGCTCGCTTTAGTCAGTATGTTTTGTTCTAGGTTGGAGTGTGGGTGTATGTATGTCAGAAATATGTGTATCAGGTCGTTTAAGTAGGGTAGCGTAAAGTGGTAGACAGTCGTTCAAAGGGTTGTTGAGGGAGGGAGGATTTGCTCTTCCAAGTTTATATGTTGGTTTTAGGAGAGCTGCGACCCCGCCCCTGGCATGATTGATGGTATTTCCATGCCTATAGATATACTGCCAATTTCTGTACGTTGGTGTTTGTCCTAGTTTGGTTTTAGTCTCTACAAATATGCAGCAGTCTGTGTCGTTTTGTTCTATGTAATTGTAAATAAGTGTTTTTTTGCTGTTAAGTCCGTTGATGTTCGCGTAAAGTACTTTCATATTGAATCTTGTATGCTCGTTACTGTCTGTCTCATTTGTTCGCAGGGTTCAGTTGGAGAGCGTCCCTCGGGCAGGAGCATGTCAAGCATTAGGATGTAAACATGGTTCCCGAAGAAACCAACGGAGGTGTCAATGTCGAAGTCTTCTATAAATTGTTTTCGTAGTTTTTTTAGTAGTTCGTCTCTGTTGGTATTGTCTTGTTAAGTTGATGTTTGTATTTGTTTATGATGTGGTCATGTGTTGTAATGGGTGTGTGTATTCTACTTGCCACTGTCGTTGTCTCCGCAATCCCGGACGTACGTTTGTTTACACATTTTATTTTTACGTTTGGGATGCCGACGATTGGGGCTGTCGGTCGTTTGGGGCATTTCATGCTCCATGCTGCGTGGTCCTCTGATTTGCATGCTGCGCACTTGGTTGGCAGTGGTGACTCGCATTTGGATGTTGGATGGGGTCCCTGGCACTTGTTGCATCTTGGTGCTTGTTTGCAGTCTTCAGTTTTGTGGCTGAACAGGTTGCATTTGCCACACGGCGCAGGCACGGGTGCTGGTGGTTTACTTTCGGTGATTTTGAAAATGCGGCCCAAAAAATGAACCGCACGGTCGCTTATCAACCTTTCGTATGTGGATATGTCGCCGGTTATTAACCTCATCATGAGTGTGGGTGCGTTGCGCTCTCGCGAGATAATTCTCCTGCAGAACCTTATTCTGAAGCCCTGCTGCTCCAGGCGTTCCAGGAACATGCTGTCTTCAATGTCCAGGTCGACCCCAGTGGCGACGACAGAATATGATGGTGTAATATGGTGGTGACCTGACTTTTGTTGTCGGATTAGTGGGAGGTTATCGTTTTTTTGTAATTTGTAACTTGTTACAGTGTTTTCTTGTTTTAGTTGTTGTAAAATTGTTGATGTTTTGTCCTCCTGGTTGGTTTTGATTAGGAAGTAATTATCTTGCCTGATAATCACATCCTTGTTGTTGGGGTTGAGTATCTCCCACCTGATTGCAAATTGGACTCTGGTGATGGTCGACAATGCGTTCGCTGTGAATGTGTGCGAATACGTGGGAAATCTTTATCATACATATTTATAAATAAATCTATGTTTTATTAGCGATTAACGGCCCATGATAGCAACTCATTATTTCAGTAGTTGATCTAAACGTTACTTTCTAAAGGTATAATTAACATCGAAATCCGAGAATAGAATTGCCCATCTTTGAGTGATAAGACCCTAAGTAGGCCAGTCATTTAGCTGCGACAAACAAAGTAATTTATCATCAGTAAAAGCCCCTATTTGAAACATAACGCCCATAAGTAATTATATACCTTTAGATATATGAAAACATACTTTTCTTGGTAAACAATGCAATTATAATTTTCCTTGTAATAGAAACCTACTTTTGCTGCATTTTATAATAAATATCCACTCAAATATATAACTGTATTGATTCTGAAGTTAAGCGATTAGGCTGTAATGCGTCTAACTCAAATAATTAATATCTTGCTTAAATAAGGTAATGTTTTTGTTTTTTTGCTCATCGTATCTTCGAGATAGGCTATATCAGATTTCACTTTTTCCAGATATTCTATCAGATCACTTTGATCATAGTGCATCAGGCTACAACATATTTTATTTGCTTATTTTGATATAGCATGTTAGAAATGATTTGGACAAAATCGGGTTTAGTTTCTCTGTTGTGTTACTTGGTGGTATGTATACATAATTCAAATACATTTTTATATTCTCCTTTTATGCTGAAAATATATTTAGTAGCTGTACCAAGCAAGTTGTGTCAATTCCCAATGCTAATTTTTAAAAAACAATTCATTTGAAATTATTTCAACATGCTATAAAGCATTTTCGCTGGAGTATCAAGAACAAGAACAGTAGGTAACTAATGTGCCAGCAGGTACTTCTTCAGTCGTGTATTGTTTACCTTTCTTGTTTTGTATTGTACACTACAGGGCATGTTCCCATCTATAATTTTGTATAGTTCTTGCAAGGCATAAAGAATTTGAATTTGAATTAATTGTGAATATCTTGTGACAATTTTTCCTCCATTTTTTGTGATTTCTCGATAGTCCCATTTTAAAGCTAAAATCTAACTCGAATGGGCATATTACCATTCTCAAGTTCACGAAAACTACAGCTATTCAGATTGATTATACTTACGACCCTACCATTCATGAGTTCTACGAATATTTCAAAATTATACAAATTAACATTCTCCAAAGGGGAAATTTTTCAGGATATATTTTACATTATTTTCTGAAACTGACTTTAGTTTTGATTTCTCTTTGTATTTTAATACTCACATTCCATCCGTCTATCCAAAGCTGTTCCTCTTTAAAATCCGAAATAGACAGACAAGTTGAATCTTCTGAAATTTTTATTACATTTTTTATATTTTGCTTTACATCGTCTCAGCTGCCTGCATATTTATTAACTAGCGAATAATAATTTGGAAAAGATCGAAATGAGAAGATATTCGTCTAATTTTTGCCGTTTATTTGTTTCAGTATAGTTGTGCAATACATAGTTCTCCTTTCATCCACTTCTTTCGTCGTATTATTCCACATTACTCTCATTTAAAATGTCTTAAAAGTCATCTCGGTGGATTTGTCATGTTAAGAGTTTAAATTATTCATTTCCTTTCGATCCTTTCATTAATTATAAATCACCCGTCAAGAATGTTATACTTTAATAATAAAAGATTGATTTGGATATTAAAGCGACTAGTGATTGCAGTTTAAAAACTTTTTTTCAACGTCATACGGCCTTCTATTTTCGAATTCTATTCGACTCTTTCGATAGACATGAGTGCAATTATGGATATAAATAAAAAAAATAAGTATGGAAATATCTAAAGATATAACTTAAGATAACTAACAATAGAAAACAATATTCTTAAAAATAAAATTTAAACTTTCACGATGGTCTAACACGGAAACGCAACTCATCAAAGATCAACTATGCAATCTTCAAATTCTTCAGCGACTTTACTATTTCCCAATATTGAAGTTTTTCCTATTCCTTTTCAATTACACTTAGAGCGATTTTTTCAGAACTGAACAAGGGAGCTTTTCAGGAATGATGAAACTTTATAAATGTTAAAGTTATCATCATGTCATCATTTCAACATATTTTACTTACCTCCACGTGCCATAATGGTGGAGAAAACTATATGTTATTTTATCCACAATGAGCATGTTTCTATTTCTCCTCCATTAAATTTATATAGTTAAATCCATTCAAAATGATAATTTAACGACTGGAATGTTCATTAGCAATCTGTACCAATTCCTAATGACTTACTGGTGACAGTACCAAATGGTGCAATCCAGGGAGCTGCCTATTCAACCGGAAATAATATAAGTTACTTCGGATTTAGAGGTATTCCTTATGCTACCCCTCCCATAGATGACTTACGATTCGAGGTAAAATTTGAGAGCAAAAACAAGTTGAAGAACTTGACAACTAATTGATACTCTCTAGCCTCCACAGCCAGCTCAACCTTGGACGGGAATTTTGGATGCAACACAGGATGCAAGTGGATGCATTTCAATATTCTATGGCGACAGTGCTGTGGTTGAGAGTGAAGATTGTTTATATTTGAATGTTTATGTTCCCAATGTTCAGGTAAGATTTTCGTCATTCAACGCCACTTCTATTCGCTAATTATTCTATTCTTTATTCATTTATTTTGTCTTGTATCACAATCTTTATTCTATTATTCATCTATGCAACCATGCAATAGTTCAATGCAACTTAGGTATTCTAAATGCGTTTACAGTTAGCAAGTATAATTTAGAAATTCATTTAATTGTTCAATTCAACACTTTTGTAGGAAAAGCAAATCGCAAGATTTGCACAGTACGTTCTCTTATTGCAACTAAGTTGAAAATATGCATTGTGCATTAAGTAAGGAATATTAAAAAGCCATTATAAAGTCTACAACTCACACTGAGAATCATATATGCTTGATTATTGATTATTGATTGCACATTGATATGCATAAATTAACGGCAAAAAAATTCTACCGAGAGAATCCACGTTTTACTGAATGCTCTTTCCAAATATTGACATTTTGTTCGGAAATATTACACTTTTTCAACAAAGCCCAGCACATAAACAAAGTTATTATTCCATGACTTATTTAACTAACTTAGTGGGATTAATAGGATTATATCAGATGTATCAAAAAATAGCATACAAATTTTACCAATTTTACAGAAAATTAATATATTGAATTTAAGAAAGCAATAATAAATCTTAATATAAAGCTACATTTTTATTTGGTTACATTAATTGTACAGGAATTCCTCCTAAACAATTATTATTGAATTAAAGCAAATAGAAAAATTCTCAAAATTGTTTTTCTCACAAATGATAATTGTTGTATTTGACGGGATTTTAACACAATAATGTGCTTTAAGAACTTGTGGATTATGGAAAATTTACCAATTAGTGTGAAGATAAATTTGACTTTTCCGTAGCAAGGTAACTTGAAGATAATTGCAATGGATAGAAATTAATATTCAGATAACTATAAGAAAATATAGAAATAGTTATTTAAAACTAGTTATTCTTCATGGACAATGTAGTGAAATTATAGAAATAGCAAACAACAAAATCGACCATTTCACAAGAGAAAGTTTGAATGATTGCAGAATCTAAAAAAAAGCCTGGTCACAAAATATTAAGTTCCCAACGCAGATATTTTAAGAATAATTACAAAAAACGAATAAAAGTGCGACTCTATACACCGAAATTGCATTTCCGAAAAAATAAACTTGCGGATTAGACACCATTTGACGTGTAGTATCTCCAGTTTATGAATTTCCCATTGTTAACGAATCAGCTTGTACCTATAATATATTATAAATTAGCTATTCATTTTTCAGCTTGCGGAAGATATTCCCGTGATGTTTTTCATTTATGGAGGCGGCTTTCGTGAAGGGAATTCTTCAAAATTGTTCTACGGTCCCGATTTCTTGATGGAACGAGAAAACATAATTTTAGTTACCTTTAATTATCGCCTAGGTGCGTTCGGATTTATTTCAACTGAAGACGAAGTTCTACCGGGAAATGCAGGATTGAAGGATCAACACTTGGCCTTACAGTGGACATATGAAAATATTAAATATTTTGGAGGAGACCCGAATAAAATCACAATTTTTGGGGAAAGTGCTGGTGGTGCGTCAACAGGATTGCACTTAGTCAGTAAGAAATCTACAGGTACTTATTACGTTTCGTTCTTGGAGAATTACATTTTAATTTCTAGAAACTCTTCTTTGACAAGTTCAATCAGTCCATTATTAAATACTTCTTTAGACACATGCCTGTTTCCTTGTTTATTTAAAAAAACATAAAAAATAATAAACTTCCAGCTAATGATCTAAATGTCCTAATTATCCGAATGTAATACATTAGAAAATGTTTAGGTTTGTTCAGAGCAGCAATAGTTCAGAGTGGATCCGCCGTGAACTTTTGGTCCATAATAAGAGATTCGAAAAACTTGACAGATGCATTGGTAAATGGAATACCTGGAGGCAATAGTGTAAATACAAGCCAGGAACTTAAAACTTTTTTGAAATCCCGCAATGTTACAGAGATTATGGCTTCAGAGAATGATAATGGAGTAAGTTAAAGCATATGTATGAACAATTAGTGCAAAACGTTTATCATTATATAATACTTGCTGCTGTTTTGGACATAAGTCAATACATTCTATTAAATTCAAAATGCAGGAACGTTTACTTTAGAAATGAATTAAATCTTCTTTAACACCTGAAGTATTAACCAAAAATACCTTTATATTTGAGGCTCTAATGGATGCTGAAAGTTAGTACACAATTTAATAGTTATAATAATTATTAATGTTTTAGTAAGCATTTCAACGTTTACTTTTCCTCTTTAGATTTTATTTGGACCAGTGTTAGAACCACCAAGTGAAAATTCTTTCTTAAGCGAATATCCTTATCAACTACTTGACACTGGCGATTTTAATCAAGTTCCAATTATAATCGGAATTTGCGCAGAGGAGTCACTCCTGTTTTTAAAAGGTAACTTTGTTGAAAAATATTTTTAGTGTTATAGAAAAATATGATGCTGTATCTGAAACTGAATGACCCGTGTGACTGAGATGAGTGATTGATCATAGTTAACATACGAGCGACACAATTATTCATTATTTATCAGTATGTGAAAAATAATCAAACTCTACAACTACATAATATGTAATATTGGGCAAAAAACAAATTCGGTAGCAGGTAATTCAAATGATCACACTATTTGCTTCATAATAATTATTTTTTATTTTTAAAATATTGTTGCTTAATTTGTCTCTAGATCTGCAGACAACCGCTCTAGCTGCTAAGAACAGCGATCTTTATCCAGCCATCCTTATTCCTCCCGACTTGCTGCCCAACTCAACTGATGCGGACATTGTTGCCGAAGAAATTAAGAACATTTACCTTACAGATAATCAAACATTTTCAAGCAATTTAACTGCTTATGCTGAGGTAAGTATTTTTTGATACTGATACATAATGAAATTATACAGGATGACTCAAGGATGATGGCACGTTAGACGTATACGGAAAACGCTACTTGAGATTGTTCTGAGAATTTGGCTACTTCTATAATCATTTGTGATCTCCCTAAAAGTAGCATCAACTTATCCATTTCAAATGAGTCACACATAATCATGACACTCAACCCGCAGCTGTCCACTCCTGGATAAAGGTTTCTCTTATCTGTTTCCATGTCTCTCTGTCCTGTGCTACGTTTAACCAATATTTGGCTGCCACTTTCCTGATGTCGTCCACCCATCGTTTCTGTGGGAGTCCTATACTACGTTTAGTATGCCTAGGTCTCCACGCTGTCATTCTATAGGCCCATCTGTCCTTATCTAGTCTGGCTAGCTGGTTAAATTTTTATCTATCTATCTAGCTGGCAATGTGACCGGCCCACCGCCATTTCATCTTAGCCACCTCTTATTTTATATCGGTAACTTTAGTATCTGATCTGATCTTTTCATTTCTAACCTTGTCACGAAGGGCCTGACATACATCTTTCCATTGCTCTTTATGTTTCTAAAAGCTTGTTTCCAAATGTTTTCTTAGACTAATTGTTTCCTATCCATATGTTTGCACCGGCAGTACACATCTATTATATACTTTTCGTTTTAGATTTAGAGGGATCATCTTGTATTTTAGAATGTGCCCCAGTTTTCCAAAAGCTGCTCATGTCAATCTTAAACGTCTTTTGATTTCTGAGTGCTGGTTTTCTTTTCCCAATTTAATATTGTGACCCAACTATTTATATGTATTCAGTTACGCATTCTATGTTATTATTTCGGACGTATGCAGGGTGATTCAAAATTGGCTTCATTCCTTTAAAGGGGTTATAGGGGCTCACTTGGCGAGTACGAGAAAAATATTGAAAAAAAAATGTCCAAAGTTTCTAGATGATGTTAACAGTTGAAAATTGAATTTCAACTTTCTTAATAAGTATTAATTTGAAATGGTCCCATGTTTGATAGGTAGCAGATTGAAATACTTAAGCGTTCGAATAGAAAAACTAAAAAAAAACACTCTTCTACAATGTTTTGATGAAAATTCAAAGCTGCAACAATGTTTTTTGTCATTTTTTTCGTTTTTTGTCACTGATCATTTTCATGATCAGGAAGTCACATGTAGATAGCTTTGAAGAATAACAAGCATTTATGTTTGCCAATACCGAATATGCGGATATGCGATTAGTTCTGGGGAAATGCCACAGTGACATAGCAGAAGCTGTTAGAACTTACACCAACAAAACGCTAGAGACACTAGAGGATTGGCTCCAGGAATTGAGGCAGATAGTGGCCGACCAAGAGGTGTTCGGGTTCCAGACAGAGGAACAGGTATTGGAGATAATTGCAGCATAGCCATCAAATTTTTTGCAAATATCTGAGTTTTTAATAAGCATTTCTTTTTTGCTATTTTTACTGTACTCCCAAAACACCACCAGGCAACACCCCCAGAGGAATGACGCCAATTTTGAATCACCCTGAATTATATATTCGATACTGCTATACACGGGATGATATTTTCTGCTGGTCATAAAACTAAATATTTTAAGTATTAAATATTATTAAATTGAAAATAATATATAAAGTAAATTAAGATATATTAATAACAAATACATCTTTGGATGATATTTTTTAGTACACGTCAGACGCTGACTTTGCAGTAGGAATACTTAAACATGCACAACTAACATCCACCTATATGCCAGTCCACTTATACCGATTTGCTTACTATGGAAGGCCAGTGGCTACTCCATTCCTTAAAGGTAATCTCTCCTTCTATATTATTTAGTAGAGCATATTTTTATGCATTTTGCTATGGGACTATTTCTAACTTTTAAATTTTTGACTATTAAACCAATCTCAACTTCCTCGGAAGGTTCGATAATCGTTCCCGCCTTATAAGCCTGGAAAACTTTTCAGACGGTATTTTGATCGGCCTTAAATGCCTTCATAATCTGATTATACTCGTATGTTCCGTACATTACCCGAAGAGGAAAATGAAAAGTTGAGGCTTTGCATTGTATCTGGATATACTGAATTTAATAAATTTGAATGATGACAATAATCCAGATATTTTCGGCAGTCGGTGCGTGCTATCATTGTTTTAAACATTGCAAATGTTGACCAGAGTTTTGAACATTTCTTAGTTGAGGTCATAATACGATAATTAAATATTTTTTTATATATACCGGGTGGTTTTTTTTTTCATGAAACGCTGAAATATTTCGGAAATTAGTGATCCTACAAAAAAATGTTTCAAATAAGAAGTTAATATTTGAGAGAAGGAAGTTTATTTATGACAGAAAAAAACGCCTACTTCGACCTTGTTGGCTAGGCAGGGGCCAACTTGAGAATTCCGAATAGTAACCACACCATTTTACTGCAGATTCGAGTACCCAGTAAATGCAAAGTAACTTTTAAATTATAACTAAATTGGTAAAAGTGAAAAATATTTCTTCTTAAATTACAACATAAATGCTTAGCTTTTGGTAAATACAAAATCTAACAAAACATAAATTGTAATAAAACTAAATATTAATTAAAGCAGATGTTCAAAGTGGTGATCTTCAACTTCAATACATTTATTGATTCGTTCTTGAAATGAATCTGAATACAGCTCAAAAGTACAATTGATTGAATGTCGGCGCAGGCATTTCGAATTCGCTGTTAGTCATATTCTCACGATTTGTGAGCACAGCTTCATAAACTTTTCCTTTAAGAAAATCTCACCCAAAAAAGTCTAGTGACGTGAGATCTATTAATCTTGCAGGCCAGCTTACAGGCCCAGCTCTCCCAATTCATTGGTCATAAAAGTTACGGTTCAGTACTTCACGTGCAGCTGAATAATGTGCTGGACAAAGCATTGTGTTGAAACCACATGTTGTATCTGCATGAGTTCTTTTTTGGGCTTTCCGCTTCTTTCACTAGTAAATTGCTTGACTGTTCGGCATAACGATGCAAGTGATCCCGCTCTACCTGGAAAACGCTGACCATAAAGTGCGATAGCATGATGAAGAATTTTTCCGGCCTCTCCATCATTTCAATTTGTTCTTGTACAGTTAATACATCCATGTCAACAATTCATATAGCATATAGTTTTTTTAAATCTAGCAATATTTGCAATTTTATTACACATTTTGCACCGAAATTTTTATTAATTTCACGTGAAAATTACGCCTCTTATTCTACAAAAATATTTGCATCTGGATAGCTTACCTGTGCGTACAGGGTATATAGCATTGCATTATTACAAATAGAATAAGATATAGTAAAATACACTTTTAAATAACTAGCAAGTTTTATATTTTAGGAGCAGAAAAAGCAACACATTCGGCTGAAATGCCATTCCTCTTCAACATCAGCACGTACAGCAACACTAGTGATCCTCAAGACTTACTAATTCAAAATCAGATGACTACTCTTTGGGCCAACTTTGCAGTATATTTGTAAGTAGCATTGAAATGAATTACAGTCACTCCAAAGAAAGCCTCGCACCAATTTTTTTTAACAACGTTCATAGTATTCTAAATTGTATACTATACTTTTTCACGTTTATTGTTAAATTCTAATGTGGTTTATTGCTATCTCACTGTTAGCTCAATAGTAACTTGAAGAGAACAAATTAAATTGATTGGTTGCACTTGGTGTTTGTCTCTGTTAGTTGGTTAGCGCCAGCCTTTTGAACTATCTAAACTTGCGTGCATAGAAATCGGCCCACTGTAAACTTTTGATTTAAACTATATATTTTTTAAAAACTATTCATCAGATCAAAAAAAGAAATATGCTGTTTGAAAGACAATTTAATATGCTTTAATGTGAGTATAAATTTATCAAGAAGGCTTGTCGTTTATATGCGTAGCAAACGGTAAACAAATACAACGTGTTTATGTGGTGATTGTAACGAAAATAAAAAAATTATCAAATATTAAAATTATTGCGTTTGCAACTGAAATTTGCATATTAATTCGTTTTTCATAATCTTAATAGTGTTTATTACTTTATTATTGCTTTAATCGAAAATGGACTTAGTCAGCGAGATGTTGCTAGACAATTGGATATGACACGCGCAGCGGTTCGAAGAGTGTGCAAACGTTATGAGGAGACTGGATCCTTTCATAGGCGACCTGGAACACGCAGAAGGCGATTTACAACCGCTCGTGATGACCGCTTTATTGTGTCAACAACATTAAGAAATTGTCACCTTAATGCCGTTCAAGTGCAACGACAGCTCCGTGATGTGCGAGGAGTGGCTATTAGTCAGTGGACAGTAAGAGGAAGACTGCAGGAAAATAACCTGACCCCTAAAACACCTGCGATTGGTCCAAAACTTACTCCAGCTCATCGCAAGCACGCCTGCGTTTGCACATTTGACTGGTCACTGAATTTTCCATATTTTATTCGATATCAAGCGAGCGAAACAAAAAAACTGTTTATCTTTCGTCTTTTCTTTGCATTCTAGGAATTGCTTGGCAATTCTTCAATATCAGATGTTTACATTTAATTTACCTGGTCCAATTAGTTCATGCATGCGACCATCTAATTAGCGTATGATACACAGAGCTAAGATTGTCTGTATCTGATCTGAAATTTATTGCATTCTGATGTTTCTTAATTTGTATCATTTCATGGATTCTTGTCTTATTATAGTTGTCCTCATTGATCAATATTTGTGTGTTATAGAAATCAAAATCATGCAACTTTTGTTGTGCATGTTGTGCTAATGCTGTTGCATTTTCGTTAACCTTTCTTAAGATATACTTATGTTCGTATATTTTTTTCTTTAAATATTGCCCTGTTTTCCTATGTATGTGTTGTCACAGTCATGACCAACGGAACAAAGTACAAAACGTTATACACAAACAACAGAAACAAATTGCACTAAGACTAATAACACGAATAAGACACCCCCAAAACCCACTGCACAACCCCCCACCCAACTACTATACGAACGCATAAACATGACAAAGATCTCGGAAAGACTCATACATCTACAGACAAAATGGACAAACAACCCCTACAACTGGACCATACTGAATGCCCTTTGTCTTACAAGACCAACCAGACAATCCCGCTTCCGTTTCCCTACATCAACGCTACTCGAACACTTACAAACGCAACTGACTAGTGGACAATAAAATAATTTTTTCTTGTCATTGGAATTTTATTTAATAAGATTGTTAACCTAGAATAAGAGAATTTTCATATTTGTTTTATTTAGATTAAGACTACATGTATTCAACAAGGGCAGAAAGACCGATAGGTCGATAGCCTTTTTTAGAAATAAAGATGTTTACTACTACTGTACCCTCTGAAAACGCAAACCAATTTCACGACCGCCTGGAAACCCGAAAAACTCAGCAGTTTCAAGAAATAGCCGCGAAAATATGTGCCTTCTGATGCTTTGAATGGGGCTTTGGATTTATTGTAAAATTCATAACAGAAGTTTAATAAAACTATAATTTTTAGAAATCCGACTCCTGATGAAACTAATCTGCTAAACAACCTAATCTGGCCTGTCTTAGACGACGAGCAGTCATTCCTAAATATAAATAACACACTCGAAGTTGGAACACATCTAAAAGGAGAAATATATTCTAAATGGAGTTCTATTTACGAGACTTACGGGAGAAAGCCATTCATTACTTTCTAAGATGAATTAGAAAACCAGTTTGGATCATGCTTCCATCACTATCTACAAAATATGTTAATAAATATTCATATGGAATACGGCAGTCTGCTTGAAGTTGAAAACCAAGGGGGAATAAAACATTTGAGCAATTATAAATATATGTTTTATTATTTTATTATATTGTGATTATTTTACTTCGGATTATCTCAAGAGTATAACTGAACAAGGAAATTCAAATTTATACATATGGGAATTCTAAACTTCTTTATAATACCTCGAATTTGGTGATTAGGCATATGAAAGGAAATACAGTGGGTATTTGTTTTTGCTCGTATTTAATTAATCGTGAGAATAGCTCAAACAAACATTTTATTTTGAAAACAATGTTCAGAGCTGTAAAGCTTTAGGGGTACATTGAATTATATTTGAGTGATATTCTATGGCCCTCGCCTAGAAGTACTCGTACCGATAGGACGTGTTTTGTGCGTAAACAGTGATTCTTATCATATAATTTTTCTGTACCAAAACAACATATTAATCTCCAAAACTATTCCAAAGCAAACCTTAAACTAAAATTGATTCTCAATTTAAACTGCGGTGGTTTCTACTACCGCGGTTTATTTTTCTTCAAAACATTAGCAACAGTAACATTAATCAAATGGACAAACTAATGAATCAAGAAGAAAGCATGATCTGCAGTACACCAAGCCCAGGCTCTGACAGAAGAACTTATATACTTATAATACCCCCCTTAGTATTCGTCCGAAGCCGAGTAGACAGAAACCAGTGGCAAACTATCACAAGACCAAACAAACGTGTGAGACTATCTGACAGCCCCCGGATAGAAATAACAAGCCAAATTATATAATGGAGCAAACGAATCGCTTCCAAGATTTATCCAACCAACATGATATTACCGAAGCAACGACATCAGCAAACAACTCTAAACCACCACCAATCTTCATACCAGAGATAACGGATATCAATCTATTTCTTACAAATCTACGAGAGTAAAATTTACTTTCCCACGCCACTTATAAAACGGTCAACAATAACCAAATAAAGCTAAATCCTAGTACAATCGAAAGCTATAGGAACCTTGTTAGATACCTAAACGATACTAACGCTGCTTTCCACACGTATCAACTTAAACAAGACCGTGCATTCAGAGTAGTCATACGCAATCTCCACCCAACTACTTCCATCGAAGATCTTAAAACTAATATCGAAGAATACGACCACCACGTGAGAAACTTAATAAATGCGCGACACAGAACCACGAAGAGGGGCATACCATTGTTTTTTGTCAATTTAGAACCGAAGGAAAACAACCAGGACATTTATAAATTAACAAAGCTAGCAGGAGTCACAGTCATTATTGAGCCACCTAAAGAAACAAAGCAAATCGTGCAATGCACAAGATGTCAAAGATATGGACACACAAAAGTGTTCTTCAACAGACCACACCGATGTGTAAAATGCGCAGGAGAGCATGATACAACCACCAGCAAGCAGAGCAAAGACACACCAGCAACATGCATCCTTTGTAGAGGGCAACACCCAGCAAACTACAAAGGATGTACAGTCTATAAAGAGACACAGAAACGCAAAAATGACACAAGACAAGACGGAAATCGAAGAATTAATACTTAAGAAACTAGAATCCCAGAACCCCAGTAATAGAAGAATTTCAACAACCGGAAACGACCCTCGAAACTATGCACAAGTGATAAAGGAAACCCTTCCAGCCAACAACACTACAAATGCAGATAACATCGCCAAGACATTCAACAGACTGGAAAACATACTAATCAAACAAGCTAAATAGCTAAACAACTATCCACCTTGCTCAATCTACTAACCACGCCATTAACAAAAATGTCCAAGGGACCTAATACCCTAAACATAGCACTCTGGAACGGTAAGCATTACGACTCTGAAAAGTTTCATCATGATTGTCTACAAGCGACTACTGCGAATGACTAAACAACAATGGGACTAATCACTATATCAGCAATCTGCTGCCTTCCGAAACACATCCTCAACTACGATATTCTGAACAACTTCTTCAAAACTCTAGGACCGAAATTTATCGCCGGAGGCGACTACAATGCTAAACATACTTCATGGGGATCCAGATTAATAACAACCAGAGGAAGATCACTCCATAATTATATTACGAACAAAAACTTTAACCCAATAGCCCCAGGGCAACCTACATACAGGCCTACGGACCCACAAAAAATACCGGACCTACTAAATTTCTTCGTAACGACAGAGATAAATACAAACTACTATCACGTTCAACCCAATTGCGAACTATCTTCCGATCACTCAGTCGTAGAGCTGTTTATTAGCTCAAACATATTAATCAAGAAGTTCCAAACTAGGCTCTACAACTATAAAACCAACTGGATACCATTTAGTAAGCACATGGAACAAAACATCGACCTCAAAATACCCCTTAAAAACCAAGACACCGACAAAGCAATAGTCACCTTAACTATGCGAATCCACAGAACAACGTCAATAGCAACTCCGGAGTTAATAAAATCTAATCACGAATACTTATACCCTATGGAATTGGATAGCTAGAAAAGCATGGCATAACTGAAGAAGACAGGCTATCAGAAGAAATAAAAGACAACATCAAAAATTAAAGAGCCTATTAGCCACCAATCCGCCTATAAAACTGCATTTGGCTTACAAATCCCTAGTATTTGCAAACCATCTGGCAAATACATATCAACTTTACCCATCAACAGCAGATCAAATCTGGGAAAACCAAATAACATTGTTTCTATCTGTACCACTACCAATGAACAAACCATTAAAACCATCCAAACCGAGCGAGGTTAAAAGAATAGATATGTCTCTAAAAAACAAAAAGGCACCAGGACACGATTTAATCACAGCGGAAATACTGAATAAGTTGGGGGAAAAACTTTAACTTACATCAACTCAATATTTAATGCAATTCTCAGAACCAACTGTTTTCCAGGGCAATGGAAAGCTTCACAAATAATAATGATCCTAAAACCTGGAAACCCAAGTGAACAACCGGATTCGTATCGACCCATTAGCCTCCTCCCGATATTACCTAAAGTATTTGAAAAGTTACTACAACAAGACTCAAAGAAAAGGAAGAAGATACCAAGCTGATCCCAAACCACCAATTTGGATTTCGAAACAATCACTCGACAATAGAACAAATTCATAGGCTTGTCATCGAAATAGGCAAAAGTTTAGAAAGCAAAACGTATTGCCCTGCAGCCTTTATTGATGTTCGCCAATCATTCGATAAAGTTTCGCACACTGGGCTACTATACAAAATAAAAACACAACTCCTTGAATTCTACCTGCTGATCAAAACATATTTAAACAACCGAACGGCGACTCAGGTAAAAATCAATGATGAACTTTCGTCAAATTTCAAAATAGAATCCCGGGTACTACAAGGAACAGTTCTTGGACAACTCCTCTATACTATATACACAACTGACCTACCGGACGATGAAAATATCATAACAGCCACATTCGGTGATGATACAGCTATACTAACATCAGACCACAACAATGGCTAACCAAGTGGCACATACGAGTAAATGAGGACAAGTGCGTCCAGGTCCTGTTCACAATGAAGAGAGGGGACTGTCCTCCAATCACAATAAACAGTACCCTACTTAAAACCACAGACCATGCAAAATACCTGGGCATGCACCTGGACCGACGGCTAACCTGGAAAATTCATATACAGAAAAAAATAAAATAATTAGACTTAAGAGTTAAGAAAATGTACTGGCTTCTAAGAAGGAAATCTGAGTTAATCCTGGAAAATAAAGTCCTAATTTATAAAACCATCCTGAAGCTAATCTGGACCTACGTAATCGAACTCCACAGATTCCCTGTTGTGCAAAAACTCCGTAATCTAATCAACTACTTAAGGTATTCTTTATGTGAGTAGTATTGATATCTAAATGTCCATTATGTTTCTATAATAATGTCTATGTATATATAAACGAACTACTTATCATCACATTAAGTTTGCTTTCACTTAGTAAATTGAAATGGTGATATCAATATTTGTTGTGGCACTTATTCTGTCTCTACAGGCAAGCATATTTGTTAATTTAATATTGAAAATTGTATTAAAAAACATGAAAACTCGAAGTAAACTGGAAATGCTTGATTTAGTGGATTAATTTCATATTTATTTAGGTTTCCGTTCACGCGGCAGGCTTGCAAATATCATTACCTGATGGAGAAATTGTAGGAGCAACCTATACAACACCGAATGGTATTGAGTATTATGGCTTCCGTGGCATACCATATGGTAAACCACCCGTTGGCGACTTAAGATTTGAGGTAATTTAATTGGCACTTTAATTTATACGAAAGAAACTAGACTCCTTGAATTTACAAAATGATAGTGCATTCCTGGATAGTTGGAACTGTCTTTTACACAGTAACTCCCCACTATAGAATACCAACTATTTTATTACATAAAACTCTACAGATTGCAAAATGTTTAGAGCCTTGTATCCCTCTTATAAATTCAATAGACGTTTGCCAGATTGTAACATTAATAGTGATGAGCGAGACTGGTCTTGGTCTTGCAGTCTTGGTCTTTGTCTCGCAAAAAAAGCAAGACCAAGACCAAGACTGGTATGCAAGAACAAGACCAAGACCAACACCATGTCCTGCAAGACCAAGCCTTTGCACGAGTCTTACGAGAGTCTCGCAAGACCATGCGGCAGGAAACGATAAAACAAAACGAAATGTGGCCAATACGGTAATCCCATACTGATTGTGTGGCAGGCTGATTTTCGAAAATCCGTTTTTGTTGTCTTGGCAGATCGCGAGTGGTGGCTTTTAAAACATCCTGACAATGTATTGCATAATTTATGCACATATGTTACTAGAGAATAGACTGAACCTGTCGAAATGTGACTTTGCCTATTGAGTGACTTTACGTCATAACAGAAACTCCTAAAAAACTCATAAATTTTAAATTAACCTTGCGACGATTCATGTGCATTATTAAGAATTGAATTTGTATTCCATCAGTAAAATTATATAAGCCCAATTAAAATATTTAAATATCTACATCGTACTATGGATATTTCAATGTGGTTGTACTTTCCTTAGAATATGTAAATTACACTACTTGAAAATATATTCGATTTCTCCGGATGAAGATCTTCTGGATTTGAATAGACAAAGAAAAATTACGGGTCAACAATTTTGAATTTTGAGAATGAGATTTTTTAAATTGTCTCGTATTGATTATTATTATCTTTTAATTTAATTATTATTATAGTTATTATTAAATACATTTCGTCTAATTTTACGGCATATGTTAAAGCAAGAATTGCAAGACTCTTGCTGCAAGACCAAGACTTAACATTTGACAGACTGCCGTTGATTTGCAACACCAAGACCAAGACTATGTATGCAAGACCAAGACCATGCAAGTCTTGGTCTTCGTCTCGCTTTGCTCATCACTAAACATTAAAAACTTTTTAAATTATTATCCAATTTTTCCTGTATGATTAAAATAATTATGTTAATGTAAGAGATGGGTTGATTTAGGATCTTTAACATTTTTGAAAAATTCAATTTGCGAAATAAGCTTTACAGGCGCTACTTTCAGACATTTCTATTGAATCGATGGTGTGAGTGCGAATACTTTATCTTAAGTTTTTAAATAAAGTCTCTTATCTTGCCAAAAGATAATAAATTTATAATTGGTATTACTATGCGTGTACGAATTCAGATGATTTGACATGATTGACAGTTTGAGTGCTCTTGTAATTTTCCAAATTCCTTAATTCATTATGCAATTCGGGTACGATGTGACAATAAGTTGAGACCTTTATTTTACTCACCCCGTTTGAAACAGTGTAAAAAGAAAAAGTATTTACGGAAGCCCTTAATTAATTGAATAATCCATATTATTGAGAAAAGCGTATGATATAAAGTCGAAAATCATGAAGATTAATTCAACAGTAGACAGTAATCTGTACTAATTGATACTTAATAATCGTTAATATAACATCTATGGCGTTTTGATCCGGCATATCAGTGCTCTTGAGCATATTGATCAGTTGAACAAAATTATATGTTGCATATACAGGGAGTCCCAAGTTCTAGAGAAAATAATATTTAAGTCGATGTAAAAACTAAAAATAACGTAATTTTCTTATAAATTAAATTATTTGGAGTTCAGTTCGGTTTATACAACGGAAGAGAACGGTCGGATTTTTGAGCGCTCCTCCATTGTTAAAGGGCCTTTGGGCACAGTGCCGCGAAAAGTGGATAGTTTAAATCGAAATCGGTATCTAATTAAAGAGGACAAATTAACGAAACGGGGTGTGCTTGTCTGGTGAAAATCGAGGAAAAAGGATTAAGAGTTATCAATAGATAAAAGTCAGAAAATTCCATTTAATAGTGCATAGATAGGGCGAATAAAGCTAGAGAACGGCCACTTTTCTATCTTCGAAGGGTAGGGATCCGACCTTTTTTCAGGCTCGCTCGACCCTTCAGGCAAGAGGTGGTGCCGTTGTGAACTTTTCGCCAGTTGGACGAAAAGTGCGACGCTGCCGATGTGACATTTCTATATGACAATTTATTGCTATTGCGAGAATATACGGGTCTAATTCAAACGAAAGGATGAACCCTGGGAGTTCGCAAGAATCCGAATCGGATTATGCCTCCCAGGATGGTGGGTTCAAAAAGCCACAATCGAAAAAACGGGGCAGAAAAACCGAAGACGACCCAGCCAATCCAGCCAACCCAGCCAACCCAGCCAACCCAGCCAACCCAGCCAACCCCCACAACGCCAACACCTGAGGCCAAACGAATAGCTTTGGACTATCAGTCTACAACCAATAAAAACCAAACATCAAACAGCAAGACAACATCAACAAGATTTCCAACATATTCGCAATATTCACAGCGAACGCAATGCCGACCATCACCAGAGTGCAACTTGCAATCAGATGGGAGGAACTCAACCCTAACAACAAGGATGTGATTATCAGACAAGATAATCACTTTCTAATTAAAACCAACAATGATGACAAAGCAACACAAATTTTACAACAACTAAAACAAGAAAACACTGTAACAAGTTACAAATTACAAAAAAACGATAACCTCCCACTAATCCGACAACAAAAGTCAGGTCACCACCATATTACACCATCATATTCAGTCGTCGCCACTGGGGTCGACCTGGACATTGAAGACAGCATGTTTCTGGAACGCCTGGAGCAGCAGGGCTTCAAAATAAGGTTCTGCAGGAGAATTATCTCGCGAGAGCGCAACGCACCCACACTCATCATGAGGTTAATAACCAGCGACATATCCACATATGAAAGGTTGATGAGCGACCGTGCGGTTCATTTTTTGGGGCCGCATTTTCAAAATCACCGAAAGTAAACCACCAGCTCCCGTGCCTGCGCCGTGTGGTAAATGCAACCTATTCAGCCACAAAACTGAAGATTGCAAACAATCGCCAAGATGCAACAAGTGCCAGGGACCCCATCCAACTTCCAGGTGCGAGTCGCCACTGCCAACCAAGTGCGCAGCATGCAACTCAGAGGACCACGCAGCATGGAGCATGAAGTGCCCAAAACGACCGACAGCCCCAATCGTCGGAATCCCAAACGTAAAAATAAAATGTGTTAACAAACGTACGTCCGGGATTGCGGAGACAACGACAGTGGCAAGTAGAATACACACACCCATTACAACACATGACCACATCATAAACAAATACAAACATCAACTTAACAAGACAAACAATACCAACAGAGACGAACTACTAAAAAAACTACGAAAACAATTTATAGAAGACTTCGACATCGACACCTCAGTGGTTTTCTTCGGGAACCATGTCTACATATTAATGTTTGACATGCTCCTGCCCGAGGGACGCTCTCCAACGGAGCCCTGCGAACAGGTGAGACAGACGGTGACAAAAGTACAAGATTCAATATGAAAGTACTTTACGCGAACATCAACGGACTTAACAGTAAAAAACCACTTATTTACAACTTCATAGAACAAAACGACACAGACTGCTGCATATTTGTAGAGACTAAAACCAAACTAGGACAAACACCAACGTACAGAAATTGGCAGTATATCTATAGGCATGGAAATACCATCAATCATGCCAGGGGCGGGGTCGCAGCTCTCCTAAAACCAAACGTTAAACTTGGAAGAGCAAATCCTCCTTCCCTCAACAACCCTTTGAACGACTGTCTACATTTTACCATACCCTACTTAAACGACCTGATACACATATTTCTGACATACATACGCCCACACTCCAACCTAGAACAAACATACTGACTAAGGCGAGCATCTATAAATATGCAATAATTATAGGCGACTTTAACTTGAACACGAACAAAACGAAACAACTTAAAAGATTTTTGCAAAACTCCGACTTTATAAAACAGCACACCCCACCAACTTTTCTGATGCCCGCAACCCAGACTCAACACCAGACGTTCTACTGCACACAAGAAACTTGACAAACAACATCAACAACATAAACTTAACCAACGAAACTTGGATCCGACAACCTGGCTATTACGTTTAACATAGACTTACAACATTCGCAACCTACCTCCAATACACCTCCTATAGAGAAAAACTTAAACCTAACAAAGACTGACATAGACAAAGTGAAACAACATATACATGACTACATTCAATCACAAGCACAGCACATTTCAATAGAAACCATACAACAACAACTTTCACTAGCCATAGGAAAATTTAGCCCGGAAATAAAAAATGCTTTCTACCGACATACACTACCCAAATACATACTGAGACTAATAAAACATAAGAGAGAACTGTACAGACTATATACAAACACTCAAAATAACGACCTAAAAAAGACAATGAACCAACTTAACACCAATATTAAAACTCTGATTGGACAATACCGACAAGACAAATGGCTAGAAACATGTAAAGAAATACAGAAGGACAAAGGCAAAACATACTGGGGAAAAATTAAGAAACTGGCGCAATACAGGAACACTGGCACTACTGACACAATTGACGAAAACGGAATAGAACGCTACACAGACAAAGAGAAAGCGGACGCGTTCGCCAGACACTATTAAAGGACCTTCAGCATATCGACAAACTCTAACTTCGACAATGACAACTGGAACTTGATCAACGACTGGTACTTGAACTATTTTAACAACTCACCAAACTATACCTGCACACTGATCACAGACACAGAGTACGATGAAGCCCTAGCGCACATCAAGAACATTGCACCGGGGAAAGATAAAATTAAGGCAAAAGTCTTGAAAAGCCTAACTCAAGAAACACACAAACTGATCCTAACTGAATTGAACAACTGCATCACAAATGGCAGAATCCCAGAAACATGGAAAAAACGGCTTAATAATCCCTATACCCAAAAATGGACTGGACAATACACAACCGAGCAACTACAGACCAATTACACTGCTTCCAGTACTGGGCCAGATTTTTGAATGCATAATGAAGCAGCGGCTTGAAAAAGTGATTGGAAAGTATATACCTACCTACCAATTTGGTTTCCAACAGCATCACTCGACTGTTCATCCGCTCTTTATTTTGGCCAACAATATACAAACTACCCACCTAACTGACAGAAAGACAGCTTGCCTGTTTATGGACATTAACAAGGCTTTTGACAGTGTCTGGCATAGGGGCTTACTATACAAACTATACAAACTACACACACCAACATATCTACTACACACCATAAAGAACTTACTCGAAAACAGACAACTACAAGTACGAATTGACAAAACACTGTCATTTTCTTTTTCCCCTGAACAAGGGCTCCCTCAAGGATCCCCGCTCTCACCGTTTCTCTACAATATATACTGCCATGACATATACAATTACAACTTACCAGACAAAAATCAAATAGAGAGATCGGCATACATACTACAATACGCAGACGACACGGCACTTATTGTACATGACAAAACTACTCGAGAGAGCAGCGCAAAGACTCCAAACACTAACAAACAACACAATGACATGGTTTTATAAATGGAGACTAACACCAAACGCGTCAAAAAACCAAATTCTGCTCACAAACCACAGACTCAACGCTGACTCCCCTACAATAACTGCAGACGGCCAAACGATACAACCAAAAAACGACGTAAAATACCTTGGAATCACAATCGAACACAAACTTAATTCACTAAACACATACGAAACATCAGGGCAGAAACAATAAAGAGAACAAAACACTTCCGATCACTAACCTACAAAGACAGAGGAATTAGCACAAAACACCGCCACCAAAATATATAAAGCTATTTGTAGACCCTTGCTAGACTTTGGACATATACTCATGACCAACGGAACAGAAAGGACAAAACGTTATACACAAACAACAGAACAAATTGCACTAAGACTAATAACACGAATAAGACATCCCCAAAACCCACTACACAACCCCCCCACCCAACTACTATACGAACGCACAAACATGACAAAGATCTCGGAAAGACTCATACAGCTACAGACAAAATGGACAAACAACCCCTACAACTGGACCATACTGAATCCCCTCTGTCTTACAAGACCAACCAGACAATCCCGCTTCCGTTTCCCTACATTAACGCTACTCGAACACTTACAAGCGCAACGGACTAGTGGACAATAAAATAATTTCTTCTTGCCACTGAAATCTTATTTATTTAATAGTATGGTTCACCTAGAATAAGAGAATTTTCATACTTGTTTTTTATTTAGATTAAGACTGCATGTATTAAACAAGGGCAGAAAGACCTATAGGTCGATAGCCTTTTTAGAAATAAAGATGTTTACTACTACTACTTAAATTATCTGATTATATTTTAATTGATGGTAATTTTGAAGTTGAAACCGTGAATGTCTAGATACTGATAACATCAATAACATAATGTTTATCAACTATTGATTTAATTACAGGGCACGTTTCTACGTAATAAGAGTACTCACCCCATCGGGTGAGCTTATGTTGATGTATTAGTTTCAAACTACATAATTTTCGATTATCACTCCTCTCTAGTCCTCGGTATTAATATATTTTTTTAAATCTAATTTGGACTAAAAATAATTTATAACTTGCTGACATACATATATTTTGGATAAAGTACGAGGACTTCAAAATAGCTTTTATAGAAAATACAAAATAATCTTATGCTAGTTTACATCGAAACTATTCTAAACAGTTCAACTTAATATAAAAAAAAAATAAAAGAGAGGTAGACAATTAAATCTTAATGTTAATCTGAATCTTAACCAAGCCCAGCAGGTTGGTTCAATTGCGTTGTAAGTGTTCAAGTAGTGTTTCTGTAGGGAAACGGAAGCGGGATTGTCTGGTTGGTCTTATAAGGCAAAGGGAATTCAGTATGGTCCAGTTGTGGGGGTTGTTTGTCCATTTTGTCTGTAAATGTATGAGTCTTTCCGAAATATTTGTCATGTTTGTGCGTTCGTATAGTAGTTGGGTGGAGGGGTTGTGTAGTGGGTTTTGGGGGTTTGCAATTTGTTCTGTTGTTTGTATATAACGTTTTGTCCTTTCTGTTCCATTGGTCATGAGTATATGTCCATAGTCTCGCAAGGGTCTACAAATAGCTTTATATATTTTGGTGGCGGTGTTTGTGCTAATTCCTCTGTCTTTGTAGGTTAGTGATCGGAAGTGTTTTGTTCTCTTTGTTGTTTCTGCCCTGATGTTTCGTATGTGTTTAGTGAATTTAAGTTTGTGGTCAACTTATTCATGTTTGTGAGTTCGTATAGTAGTTGGGTGGGGGGGGTTGTGCAGTGGGTTTTGGGGGTGTCTTATTCGTGTTATTAGTCTTAGTGCAATTTGTTCTGTTGTTTGTATATAACGTTTTGTATTTTCTGTTCCGTTGGTCATGAGTATATGTCTCAGGCTAATATATTGTTTTATACAAGAGCAGAAAGACCGTGGGTCGATAACCTTTTTCTAGGAAATAAAGATCATGGTCAGGTTAAGGTTAAGATCAGGTCATGACTGCGGACACAATATAAATAAATATGGCATTAATAATGATAAAGCGTTGGCATTAATACGATTGAGAATCTTGTTAATTTCTTTTCAGTTGTAAATCTGCATAGATAATAGTAACTCAATATTGAATAGAATAGTCTTCATCTTTAAAGTAACCCATAATGAGCAACGAAATGATCTATTTCCACTGTGGAAAAAAAACATGGCCTGCTTACCTAACTTCTTGCTTACTTCCCTAGCATCTCTAAGAAAGCAAAAAGTTCGTGATCCTTGCAATAAATATCTGAAGAGAACCTCAAAGTATTATTTGTTCGATCATTCGAACTTCAACACGAGTGATTGACAAATTTTCCGCTTCCATACCCCATTCTCATTCAAAATGTAATATGTAAAAAAATATTTTGATCAACCTCTTCAGTCAGATGGCAGTCCGCACAGTATTGTTTTATTTTAAATTTAGAACACTTTGCGCTGAACTAGTGGTGAACTGATTAAATAATAAATACATACCAAATTTTAGAAATTAAAACTCATTTCAGGTACCTCAGCCTGCAGAACCTTGGACCGGCGTTCTTGATGCCACAGATGATCAAGCCAGTTGCGTTAGCAATAACAATAATGCTGGTGAAAGTGAAGACTGTTTATACATTAATGTTTATACTCCAAACCTAGAGGTACGTTGTGACAAGTTAATTTCTATTGATTTGTTCATTTCATTATTGGTTAATATCGATCTAAAAACATTTGTAAAAATATAAAAAATTTACAATTTTATCAGACACACAGTTAGCAAAAAGTAAAAATAAATAGATATGTCTTTTAACATTATATTTCAAAGCATTATTGACTGTGCTTCTGAAATATTTTATTTTTACTAACATAATTTAATAACATGAGCTCTTAGCTTGAGAAACATACATTTTGTGCACAGGTTTTAAAATGGTCATTTGATTTAAATGGTGGTAGTCCAAGTAAGGAAAGTCTCCATCAAAAATTTTTGGACTCCAAAAATATGCTCACTGGTCTTGAATGTCTGTTCGAAAAGTTTAATTAATTATTCAATTATCCGGAACTCTTGGCTTTGGGATTTGATACTGATATTTCTTAAGCGCCCAAGCCTGAGAGTCAAAGCTATCCTGATTTCGGGCATTCTCTTTGCGCGATTTCTCTTTCAAAGACAGTTTGTCTGTGTTGCGACAGAAATTCTGTGGTCAGTAGCTGGTAACATATTGCTTTACTGAACATTTTCACTCTTTATTGAGGTGACAGAAGCATAAGCGTAAACTTTTTATTAATTGGTTACCTTCTATACCCTTCTGGTCTTAACAAAATAAGCGTTTATCGAACTGTGCCGTTGACGAAAGTTGCCACTCTTGCACCACCGTTGGTACCACTGAAAATATTAAACCAAATAATGGCCTTAATAAAATCATTGCACAGAATTGAAGTGAAAAAAAAATTGTTTAATGAGGTACAAATGCCTCGCTCACAAGTATATTACTTAGAGAGATTATTCTCAAACTTTGTGCAATTATTTTTTGCAACTTTCGTTAACCCTAATATAATATTAGTAATTATTCGTATACCTTGAAAACCTTGCACTTCCTTTATTTACTAGATTAACACGAACGTTATCGTTTGTCACACGACGGCCTAAAAACCCGAAAAACTCACCAGTTTCAAGGAATGGCCTCGAAAGCCTAACTCTATGTATAAAACGCCTCTACGGGGAGGAAATATCGAGGTTACACCAGCACCTGAGCAAGATGCGTAAATGAAAAACACAACTCCTTTCTTCATTTGCTTTTCGAAGCCGATGCAGGGATGCCAATATGATACCTGGTTTCTTAAGATGCAAAGGAACTTTAAAAACCACACAAGCACATAGAATCTACAATAGGACTGAAAAGTAATTTCTAAGGGAAAGAATACACAATGTGAGAAGTAAACTTGCAGCAACAGACAACAAACTGCTAAGCATTTGCTACAAATTGGGAAATGGTCTTTACCAATCTGACTGGAATAAGGTCGACGCCATCTCTTACAACAGCATGCAAAGAGAACTAGAGAGAACCACGCAAAGGCAAAAGCAAAAGTTTGAAAAATTGGAAAAACTAAAATTAAAGAGAACAACTCAAACCACACCAGGCCTGGACCCAGCACGAACTGTGGTTAATCTGAGCAGTCATACTTTAACACATGAGGAGCAATCTGTTTTGGCCAAGGGAGGAAACTTTGCTATCAGTCCGAAAATGATTCCAATAGAAGAGATCATCTCTGGCACCGAAGCGGCGCTGCAAGGACTTCCGGAACAAGCAGCAAATGAAATACGCCTGGAAATAGCCCAAATCCTTCGGAGAGAAAAACCAAGGATCTGAGACTGGAACCAACGGACATGCTAGTCAGTTTCGATGTCGTTTCACTGTTCACATCAAAAGTACCCTTGGACGAATCCATAGAACTAGTATCGGAGCTATTTGAGGAGAGAACCGCAAATATGTTCAAATCTTGTCTAAAAGCTTGTCTAACTTCCTGTGGAATGGAGGAAATTCGAGGAAACAGGTTTGAGAACCGCACCCTTTAAACCGACTATCTGGTATCGATATGTCGATGACACGTTCGTGATATGGAGGCATGGACGCGATAACCTGGACAAGTTCCCCGACCACCTGAACAAACAACATCCAGATATAAAATTTATTTACGATAACCAAAACCAACAGTTGGCTTTCTTGAATGTCTTGGTCTCTAGGAACGGGAACCAATTGGCCATCGGGTATATAGAAAAGTCACCCACACGGACATATACTTCCACAAGCTATTGAACGATCACCCCCTGAGTCAAAAGCCATGAATCTTCAAGACTCTCACGGATAGAGCCAGGAAAATATGCGGACCACAGAACGTATCAGCGGAACTACAGCATTTAGAAAGGGTTTTTCGTCAAAACGGATACTCTCAGATTGACATCAAAAGGGCAGCAAGGGTGGACCGTGCCGAAAAGAGTGAAATCACCCAAAGGGCCTTTCTGCTTTTCATTCCCAGAGTTATGGTCAGAATTGGGAAGATCCTAGGGAAACATAATATAAAAATGATCTACAAGCCCAAGACAAAGATCCAGGAATGTCTAAGGTCGGTTAAGGACAGAAGACCTTCCCTCGCCACTGCAGGAATCTACCGAATCCCATGCTTCTGTGGAAGCGGCTACATAGGATCCACGGCACTCACCAACGCAAGAACGGCAAGGAAAGCCTGCGCCTGAGGAACCGCATAAGTACAGTGTAAACTCTCAGAAGAAATTATATTTTGCGACGGGCTAAAAACCCGGAAAACTCACCAGTTTGTTGGTTAAACTGTTCCAAAGTCTGCATGCATGCATATTAAATTTTCTATTAATAGTATTGTAAATTGCTTAATTATTTCTCTCAATTCAATAATATTTCTCCTGATATAGGATAGCATAAGTTAGTAAAGCTTGCGTAAGCACCACTTAAAATATAGCAAATTCTACAGATTTGTTTATTGAGAATTATATTACTAATATAATTATATTACTAATATAATTATATTAGTTACCTAATGAAGTTTCGGAGAATCTAATGGTATTCTTAAAACGTAACTTGAAATAACATGCTAAAACAATTTCATGCCCATTACAGATTTAACCATAATAAAATTCCACCTTAGAAACAGAAACAAAATTTACTAGTTTGTTCAATATCAAAAGTAAAACAATTTCTGCTTCGATTCCTGCCAATAGCATAACAACATTCTTCATTCATGTATTCTAATATCTCAGAATAATGTACTTTGAAAACCATGGTTTTTTAGCCCAGCACAAAGTTGCCCGTACTTTTCTGGATTTATGGAGGTGCATATCGGGAAGGAAATTCCAGGAAACATTTGTATGGTCCTGATTATCTAGTTGAAGAAGACGTAATCGTTGTTAGTTTTAACTATCGCCTTGGACCATTCGGATTTCTTTCTTCTGCTGATGAAGCAATTCCAGGTAACAATGGAATGAAAGACCAGCTTCTCGCATTAAAATGGACACATGAAAATATCCAGTACTTTGGTGGAGATCCAGACAAGATAACCATATTTGGAGAAAGTGCAGGTAGCAGTTCCGTTGGCCTGCATTTGATCAGCAAAAAGTCTGCAGGTAAATATAAAATAGCTATATTTAACTTGGAAAATTTGAGAGGAGTTTAATGGATTTTTTATTTCAATTCTGCAATTCTTTTACTACGGGAATAATTCTTCTGATTGCTTCTGTTGTTCAATGCCTGAAGCAATTTAATATGCTTTTTTTAGAATAAACTCTATTAAATAATGTTTAGGATATTCTACTTTTATGTTTTTATTAGTTCTATTTAACCTTTTAATGCCAACATTTTTCAACTTTTTTGAATTCCAGGTTTATTTAGAGGCGCAATTCTTGAAAGTGGAACATCATTAAATGCTTGGAGCGCCTTTGCCGGCGCTAGAGCGGTCTTTGATGGATTAGTCGGACTATTATCTGAAGATGACTTTAGAAATGACACCCAACAAATGAAAGCTTTTTTAAAATCAAGCTCTGTCCAAGAAATTACTAACGCAGTCAACAGTCTATCCGCCAGCCAGCTTACCACCCAGGTACAGTAATAATCAAGTTAAATTTTTTTTATTAAGAAGTTTTGCTTAAATACTGAATTAAGAAGATTTATTATTACATGAGAATGTAGAATGAATATTTTTGGGTAGATATTTCTCGTGCCAGTAATCGAAGTTGAAAATGAGGATGCTTTTATAACGGAATCCCACTACGAACTGTTTAAGAATGGGGACTTTAACCAGGTACCTACAATAATTGGACTCTGTTCAGAAGAATCTCTGCTATTTTTAGGAGGTAAATACATGCTTTTAAAGTAACTCGTTTGCTAAAATTTTAACACAACTTTAGATGAACCCGCTCTGGTTGCGCGGGAAACCATCCGACAAATTTCAGTTAAAATCATTTTTAAATCACCTTTGTTTTATTAAAAACTTTAAAACTTATTACGGCTTAACTAGACGTAAATTTTCCCATATGGTATGATTACGGGTTAATTTAAGTTAACTAATACGCTAATTGTTCACAATCTTCACAAGAAAAATATATAATGCTTCCAGATGTAGCAAATACGAGAGCATTGGGACAAACTTTCGACGCCTATCCAGAAATACTTCTGCCTGAAAATTTAGATGCTGACAAAGAAGTGCTGGAAACTGTAACTAACAAGATCAAAAGTATTTATTTAGAAGAAGGCGAGAAATTTGAGGATAACTTGGTAGCTGTAACTCAAGTATGTATGAGAGTAATAAAGTAAGATACTAGTGGCACACGAGTGGTTTGTCTGGATGAAAAGTCGTTATTTGAATTTTAATCATTAAGTTAAGAATTTTAATCATTAGTAGGTGCACAGGCCTAAGGTATTTATTAGCCCACTTTTATGAGGACACTCCTAATATGAGATCAACATTAATTAATCAGTTAATTAAGTTAATTCACTAAACGGAATTTGGGTAGAATTTTCTATCGAATGGATGATAAAATAATTTTTATATTTGAATAATTATACTAAAACGAATCAACAAAAGGTCCTTATCAATTTGAAACAAAAAATAACACATGAACTTCTGCTTGCTAGAATCAATTAAATAAATTTCTCCTTCTATAGTTTAAATGGTCCATTTGCAACATACATTATTATATTCCTTGAAAATCGATGCAAATTATACATTGAGTAAATATAGGTATTAAATAAAAACATTTAAAGAACATACCAACATTATATATACGCAATAATAACACATAATACAATGCACTATTTTAATGACAAAAACTTATATTATAAAATATTTTAGTATCAAAATGAAGCAGCAAAAAATGTTTATGCATGACAATGTATTCAATCACGTCCATCAATTTTTATACCTACATTCTTTCCCAGGCTTTGATGCAGTCGAATCAAACTTAATGTTAATGTATCAGAAAATACAGTGCTGTAAAGCAAGTTCACTTCCACGAATCCACGCAATAAAGAGACTTCAATTTTGAAGACAAAAACATTATGGTGCATTAAAATTAAATAAACTTACAAGAATTTAAAGTTTACACTTTCAAATTATATTACATCTTTGAAGTCGCTTTCGGCATATAAAATTGTCAGTTAACTTCATCAAAAATAAATTCAATAAATGTTGCCTGTGAGGTATTGTTGCTAGAACAGTCGTGATTTTTTTGATAAGAGAGTCGCATTACATGATTTTGAAGTTGCTCATAGTAAATTCATCAGACTTAAAAGGTGCGTATTTAGATCCCTGAATAAACATTAAAGCAATTTAATATCGAATCTGGATGTTAATAATTATAATTTACAAATACCGATTTTCTTTTCATGTCGCTAGTATCACAGGTTGCCGTCAAAATTAAAATATCTTTCTTGAGTTGCTGCTAAGCATAGTAAAACTTCCAAATTCAATAAGAAAGTAGAACAGTTATAGCTCTGACTTTCGAGTCAAAAATTTTAAAGAATGAACAAATTAAACTATACGGATCTTAGTTTTGTCGGACCAAAATGAATATATGCTTTCGTAATTTTGGGGCACCATAATTATCATTTTCCAGTTCTGCTGCAATACGTGGATCTATACGGTTTCCCAAATCACTTAATTAAATATGCGTTCCATAATTATGTTTCCTGCCATTTACAAGTTCATGTTTCCTGACTTTTTAGACTAATTTGCAAAATAAAGCATTTGGTATTCATTTTTCGTACATTGAATGATGCAATTGCAACCCTGCAATCCTTCTCAATTTATTAATATTATAATTTTATTAGTTTTACAGTGATAATTTATTTGGGAGATCAATACTAAAGCATGCTGATCTTCAATCTGCTTACACACCCGTCTATCTTTATCAGTTTTCGTACTATGGAGCACGTCATGTGATTGAACCCTTCATTGATGGTAAGTCAATTAAATATAAAATTATTTGATTTCAGAGTGTATGTGGTCATTTGTTTCAAAGTTGTAGAATTGCTCTTTGGAAAGTATGCCCTGGTTTCAATGCCCCGTATTGATATAAAAAAAATTAAGTTTTAACATATACATTTTCATGAAACATACTGACTTTAGCTGGAAGCAATTCTATGTATTTTGGTTTACAATACAAAAAAGCACGCATAGTTATTTTACATTTAATGTTTAAGTCGTAATTTCTCGGCATACAATATTTACGTAATAGGTCCTCTAGTGGCCAATATTTTATCTATCTTATATACTAGCTAAAATTTTCTGTCGGTTACGCTCAAAACATGGCTGCATTTTTGTTGCACATGGCTTGCATGTTCAAAGCATATTTTTATATTAATGCGGAATTAATTTGAATGCCGTATTGTATGGTTAGGTGCTGAAAAGGTAGGCCATTCATCCGATCTTCCCTACCTATTTTACTGGCCTCAATCTGCCCAGGCTGAAGATTTGTTAGTCCAGAATAGGCTCGTCAAGTTCTGGACCAATTTTGCTAAATATCTGTAAGTTGCCATATACGATCATATTATCAATAGTATACATTTACATTTTAGAAATCCAACTCCGGAGGAATCTGCACTATTCAACAATATAATTTGGACTCCGCATACTGAAGAAAATTCAATTTATTTAAATATTAATACTACACTGGAGTTAAACACTCACTTGAAGGAAAAAGTAATGGCAAACTGGGCTGAAATATTCGAAGTCTATGGCAAAAAACCTTTAATTACATATTAAACATTACGTGTTTTTCTACAGTTGTAAACTACAGAAATAAATCGCATTGCAAAATAAAAATAGTGTGCTTGTAGTTTATTTAACAAAATTAGATATAAATGATATATTATATGTGATAAGGGGCGGGGTCACAGCTCTCCTAAAACCAACATTTAAACTTGGAAGAGCAAATCCTCCTTCCCTCAACAACCCTTTGAACGACTGCCTACATTTTACCATACCCTACTTAAACGACCTGATACACACATTTCTGACATACATACACCCACACTCCAACCTAGAACAAAACATACTGACCAAGGCAAGCATCTATAAATATGCAATAATTATAGGCGACTTTAACTTGAACAGAAACAAAACGAAACAACTTAAAAGATTTTTACAAAATTCCGACTTTATAAAACAGCACACCCCACCAACTTTTCTGATGCCCGCAAACCCAGATTCAACATCAGACGTTCTACTGCACACAAGAAATTTAACAAACACCATCAACAACATAAACTTAACCAACGAACTTGGATCCGACCACCTGGCTATTACGTTTAACATAGACTTACAACATACGTTACCTACCTCCAATACACCTCCTATAGAGAAACACTTAAACCTAACAAAGACTGACATAGACAAAGTGAAACAACATATACATGACTACATTCAATCACAAGCACAGCCCATTTCAATAGAAACCATACAACAACAACTTACACTAGTCATACGAAAATTTAGACCGGAAATAAAAAATTCTTTCTACCGACATTCACTGCCCAAATACATACTGAGACTAATAAAACATAAGAGAGAACTGTACAGACTATATACAAACACTCAAAATAACGACCTAAAAAAGATACTGAACCAACTTAACTTAAAGCAAAAGCACAATCGTACGTCAAAGGTTTAATTATGGTATTAACATCAATAATAGGAGAAAACAGTAAACAAATAATAAAAGCAGGGAAGCTATTGAATAATGTGAACCACTAAATGGTTTTATTAAATAACTAACTTGCAAAATAGTGCCAAAAAAATGTATTTGTATGTTCGACAACTCAATTACAACACGAAAATAAAATATACGAAAAAGCTTCTTAGTTTGTTCTGTCATAGTTGTTTATTCTGTCATAACTTATTTCTACAGAAACTATATAACAATCTAAATATAATACGAATTTATGAAATTTTAAAATAGTCAATCCATCTATCAATGGACCGATGGAAGCAAAATGTATTTGCGAACCCGATAGGTTTACATCTGAAGCAACGGTTTTTCTAATCCCCCACATTTCATTTTTTACACACAATTTTAGCTAATAATTCCTACATTATTTTGCATCCATTTGCAGATATTCTGGTGAAGCACCATAAGTTGTCTAACATGAAATTATTTAGACAAATCTCTAGCTTTAAATCACGGAATATATTTACATTTTCGGACTTTCACCATTATGTCGGCTTTAAATATACTTTTAAAGACGCATAATAATTAGAAATATATTTGGAAATACGGTGCGAAGGAATACTATACACTAAAAATATTCCTCTAAAACCACGAGTCACTTATGTTTATCGGATTTATTATATTTATTTCGTCTTTGTTTAAAATTCGTAATAAAAACCATTATTGCTTTGTTGTTATAATATTTGCATTCAGATTCAACAATATATTTCACTCTACACCTGGAACTAAAGAATGAATTATTAGTACAATTATTTTTGCAAAATAACAACTATATTTATATAATATGAGTACCATATAAAAATAATACTCGTTTGAGTTTAAATTGAATATTTCCAAAAATGAGATCGTTTTATTTTATATAATTAACAGTCTAAAGATTTACGCCAACTTTATTGAAATAAGTAAAAATGTATAGCAAACATAGACATCACGCATTTATGTACATCATATAGATCCAACTTTAGCATATTATTTAAATTCGTCGATTACACGTTATATCCTGCAACCAAAACGTGTGCACTTCAAATGAATTGTCTGTTTGACGGAATCTAACTTCAATGGCTTAATTCAAATAACATTTCGAATTCAAAGTGTGGAATAAATTATGTGACCGAATACAGGTTTTAAACCATACAAAAAACAACACAACATTCTTAATTGGCATACTAACGTGTTACTGGTCACTTGAAAATAATCTTGTGATTTATTTTACACCACATGTGACGAAGCTCGTGACTTTATTGTTTACATATTGGTAATAATGGCTATTTAATTAGTTGAGGTCTTATTATGACCAATAAAACCGTTGCAGCGTTTTAAAGTGAAAAAAAAATGTAATTGATATAAAATGGGAACTGGGTTTTCGAAAATGTTTTAGCTAATAACATAATTTTTGAGTTGTTTGTGAGAAAAACAACTCAAAAATCGTTTTTTTTATTTGAAATAATTTTTGAAGTATTATTATTAGTTTGTTGATTTCTCGGGGTCGCTTCAATAGACAATCGATGTTTAGAGATTCACTGTTGCTAGAGAAGTAAGCCATATGATAACCGATGTGAGATCAAGCCAATGCGAAGAACGAATTATTAAATTAGTATCTAAAATTGGTATGTTTGATGTGATTATATTACATTAACGGTTTAACTACAGCAGGTAGAATTGGTATTTTCTGTTTTGATTCTGGCTGACTTTACAGACCGTGCTTAATTTTCTTGCTAATTAAATAACTAAATAACATAAACATATCAATGTGGTTAGTGGACTTTTAAGACTAAACGGAAGCAAATTTCTCAGTTTTCCAAATGGCCTAGAAAACTGAGTTATACTTTTTTTCAATTAAACAAGTTAAAAACTGCATCGAAAAGTTTTATCACTCATTTTTAATAGTCCTTTGCTAATAGGTACTGTACATTCCTAAATGTTACTTGAGTTTACTAGAGCCAATAAAATGCCTTTTACCCGTGGTACCACATCGCTTATAAGGCTGGTACGTAACAGATAAATAAGTACGTAGGTTATGTATGATTTTTGAATTTTGTAAGTTAATAACAGTGCTTTTCTATAAAAAAAATAACTGATTAGTAGGTTTTCTAATTGATCCTGTAACTAGGTAGGTGCACACTAAAATATAAGTATTAATATCCCTTGTACAATAGTAAAAATGTTGTGTATAGTGAGAAACATTTATTGTGCACTCTTCGCAGCAGTCTGGGCTCACATTTTGAGTAGCTTCTCGTATTGGGTTAATCAACTCCTGCTCAATTTGTACCGATGTTCAGAAGATCAGAGATTTAATGTGTCCTTCTGTCCTGTGTATCTTACATACATGGTAGGAATGTAGCACTTCCTAGGGGGAGTTATCGGGACAATTATCCGGTGCCTGGGAAAGCGTCAGTGGTTGTGCAAATATGTGGGACAATTATCCGAGCACTCCTGGAAGGCTATGCTGCAATTATCTCCAATACCTGTGCCTCTGTGTCTGGAACCCGAGCACCTCTAGATCGTCCACAATCTGCGTCAATTCCTGGAGCCAATCGTCCAGTGTCTCTAGCCCTTTGCTGGTGAAAGTTCTTACACCTTCTGCTATGTTAGTGTGGCAATTCCCCATAACTAATCACATATACGCAACTTCGATGTTGGTGTACATTTTGTGAAAGGATCTTCAAAGTAAGTTACAGTTAGACAAATGCTTGTTATTATTGACAAAGGCTATCAACCTGTAACTATCTGTTAATGACAAAGAAACATCATTACCGCTTTGACTTTTCCTCAAAAAATTGTAGAAGAGTACTTTTTTAATATAAAAAATGTTTGTAATTTGAAGCAAAGATGGTAATTTTTCTTTTCGAATTGTTAAGTTTTCCAATAGGGTACCAACCAACCATGGGACTATTTTAGAATAGTACTTAATAACAAAGTTAAAATTCATTTTTCAACTGTTAAGATCTTCTAGAAATTTTGGGAAAAAATGTTTCAATATTACTCTCGTACTCTCCAAGTGAGCCCCTATAACCCCTTAAAAGGAATGACGCCAATTTTGAATCACCCTGTAGAAGGTAATCTGCAAGGTGATGATTAACAAGCGACTCAATTAGGCACTCACTTTTAATTAATCTCAATTATTTAATGACTGAACGTATATGCCTTAAGTACTTTCAATTCTGATCCAACAAAATTTGGTCAAATAACGTTCGGTCTTAAACTTCCTCCGCATTTGCGTATAATTTCGCAGATTCCACCCTTTGAAACGGTTTCGAAGTTTCAGTTCAGATAATCATTCAAATTTCACTTGATATTATCCAAATGTGAATTATAAAATATCATATGAAATAATGTAACAGAAACATCATTAAGTTGTTAAGAGTTGTTTGCTAACCGTAATGAGAGGCTACTAGACAATGGCTGCGTTTCGCCAATGAAAAAAATGTTTTCATGCTGGAAATAACTATGTATAATCATATACGCTTTTTAAGAAGATTGGAATTATAATGAGCAGTAAAATATGAATGTTTCCATTTGAAGAATCAACTTAGATATTGAATAATAGTAGAATGCTGAACTAGAATAGGAGCAGAGAGACTATGTTGTGATGTTTCAATATTGATTTGGATTAATGAAATAGCATAATTTTTAAGGTTCAATAATTCCTATAATATCCAATTGTTATTTAAAAAATAACCACTTACAGAAATGACGCACACCGTCAAAATGGTACGTTTGAGATAACATGTACGAGAGATCAGACTAGACCCGAGTTTACAACTGAAATAAGTAGAATTTACGTACGTAAATACAGCGATTTCATTTGAAAAATTACAACTTTAGATGAGTCAAATATTAGGTCTAATCTGACTCATCTAACTCTAGAATCTTGTAAAACTCGCTTGAACGGTGGTAAATAGATCGTAAGTAGAACGAAATTTTGGAAAGAAAAAATAAACGTTGTCACCGCAATATTATGTCGAGGTTTCCATGTACTAATGTATTATATTAGTATTTTAAGTTAAGTATTTTTAAAAACAGGTCTTTTTTATTATTAAATAATTTTACTTAAGAGAACTTACATAACAGTGCGAATAATATTTAAACTTGTATTGTATGCGATTTTCAGTATCACCATGGTGGCTCAATCATAAGCTCAACTTAAAATAGGATATTCCCAATTTTTTAATAAAATTCCCATTAAAAAAGGTGTTGATAATTGAAATGGACATAAAATGAAAACTGAGCACTCCATATTCGAATTACTCCAAATAAAAATAAGTCATAACGCTTCATGACAAGCGCAGATTACATTTTGATGCTTAAATTAAGATGCTCGTATTAATACCATATAATAAACAAAAGCACGTGACGACGCAAATTAACGTATGATACTCGAATCATATGACCGAGAACATTTTCAACCACTGATTGGAATGGCAATTGACTTTAACTCACACATGTCAGGGCTGTATTAAATATCTTGACTTATCAGGATTTTCCATTAAAAATTGATTTTTGTTTTATTGTATATGTAACTTCCAATAACGATATGTGAATATGCGAGATATTTCGTATCTATGATCATTAAAGTGTGTGCGGTGATTTAAGAAAACAATTTGATGCGAAAACGCTATCGCATTATCTTTTCAATTGTAAGGATGTAAAATGTAAATACTCTGTTTCAAATTTAACCATCCGAATGTATTTGATAAGGACATCTTTTGATTTGAATGGTAAATGAAACACTGAACAGTAAACAGGCGACTATATCGATGCACCACTAAACAAACATTTTAAGAACTATGTATGTATTTTCAAAATGATATATATTTTATTGTATAGTAGTAGTAGTAAACATCTTTATTTCTAAAAAAGGCTATCGATCTATCGGTCTTTCTGCCCTTGTTTAATACATGTAGTCTTAATCTAAATAAAAAACAAATATGAAAATTCTCTTATTCTAGGTTAACAATATTATTAAATAAACTTTCCAATTCTAATGACAAGAAAAAATTATTTTATTGTCCACTAGTCAGTTGCGTTTGTAAGTGTTCGAGTAGCGTTGATGTAGGGAAACGGAAGCGGGATTGTCTGGTTGGTCTTGTGAGACAAAGGGGATTCAGTATGGTCCAGTTGTAGGGGTTGTTTGTCCGTTTTGTCTGTATATGTATGAGTCTTTCCGAAATCTTTATCATGTTTGTGCTTTCGTATAGTAGTTGGGTGGGGGGGTTGTGTAGTGGGTTTTGGGGGTGTCTTATTCGTGTTATTAGTCTTAGTGCAATTTGTTCTGTTGTTTGTATATAACGTTTTGTCCTTTCTGTTCCGTTGGTTCAGTTACCGTTCTGCAGTTATTGTAGGGGAGTCAGCGTTGAGTCTGTGGTTTGTGAGCAGAAGTTGGTTTTTTGACGCGTTTGGTGTTAGTCTCCATTTATAAAACCATGTCGTTGTGTTGTTTGTTAGTGTTTGGAGTCTTTGAGCTGCTCTCTCAGTAGTTTTGTCATCTACAATAAGTGCCGTGTCGTCTGCGTATTGTAATATGTATGCCGATCTGTCGATTTGATTTTTGTCTGGTAAGTTGTAATTGTATATGTCATGGCAGTATATATTGCAGAGAAACGGTGAGAGCGGGGATCCTTGAGGGGGCCCTTGTCCAGGGGAAAAATAAAATGACAGTGTTTTGTCAATTTGTACTTGTAGTTGTCTGTTTTCTAGTAAGCTCTTTATGGTGTGTAGTAGATATGTTGGTGTGTGTAGTTTGTATAGTTTGTATAGTAAGCCTCTATGCCAGACACTATCAAAAGCCCTGTTAATGTCCATAAACAGGCAAGCTGTCTTTCTGTCAGTTAGGTGGGTAGTTTGTATATTGTTGGCCAAAATAAAGAGCGGATGAACAGTCGAGTGATGTTGTTTGAAACCAAATTGGTAGGTAGGTATATATTTTCCAATCATTTTTTCAAGCCGCTGCTTTATTATGTATTCAAAAATGTTGCTTAGTACTGGATGTAGTGTAATTGGTCTGTAGTTGCTCGGTTGTGTATTGTCCAGTCCATTTTTGGGTATAGGGATTATTAAGCCGTTTTTCCATGTTTCTGGGATTCTGCCATTTGTGATGCAGTTGTTCAATTCAGTTAGGATCAGTTTGTGTGTTTCTTGAGTTAGGCTTTTCAAGAGTTTTGCCTTAATTTTATCTTTCCCCGGTGCAGTGTTTTTGATGTGCGCTAGGGCTTCATCGTACTCTGTGTCTGTGATCAGTTTGTAGGTGTAGTTTGGTGAGCTGTTTCAATAATACTAATAAATAATAAAATAGTTCAAGTACCAGTCGTTGATCAAGTTCCAGTTGTCATTGTCGAAGTTAGGGTTTGTCGATATGCTGAAGGCCCTTTGATAGTGTCTGGCGAAGGCGTCCGCTTTCTCTTTGTCTGTGTAACGTTCTATTCCGTTTTCGTCAATTGTGTCAGTAGTGCCAGTCTTCCTGTATTGCGCCAGTTTCTTAATTTTTCGCCAGTATGTTTTGCCTTTGTCCTTCTGTATTTCTTTACATGTTTCTAGCTATTTGTCTTGTCGGTATTGTCCAATCAAAGTTTTAATGTTTCTGTTAAGTTGGTTCAGTGTCTTTTTTAGGTCGTTATTTTGAGTGTTTGTATATAGTCTGTACAGTTCTCTCTTATGTTTTATTAGTCTCAGTATGTATTTGGGCAGTGTATGTCGGTAGAAAGCATTTTTTATTTCCGGGCTAAATTTTCGTATGGCTAGTGTAAGTTGTTGTTGTATAGTTTCTATTGAAATGTGCTGTACTTGTGATTTAATGTAGTCATGTATATGTTGTTTCACTTGGTGTATGTCAGACTTTGTTAGGTTTAAGTTTTTCTCTATAGGAGGTGTATTGGTTTATTGTATATTTTACAATAATTATACCTTAAAAGGAGAAGAAGAGAAGCGAGCAGCAGCAACTCCGGACCAAAATGTTCCAATGCTTTATATTGGGAGCGACATTAAACTGCCTATTGATGATTACGTACTGACATTGCCAACTCTCAAATTAATAACGAGACTGCAAAAAAATATCGGATTCATTCAACCCATTTTTAGAGACTTTCACGGATTAAATCTGGAACAAAAAAAGGGTCAAAGTACGGCTTCGTGTCAAAGACATCTTCGATCCAACCACACTAAGCGTCTGAAATTAATATTATGAATTTAAAAATCCAATCTCCAAAACTGCGGCAAAGATTTGAGCAACCGTAGTAACATTTCCGGAAGACCGTGTCCAGTGTTTTCATTCATTGAATTTTACCTAAAAGTCTTAAGCTCTGAAGAGATGGAAGCATAAATGTAAAAATTTTAATTACAATCGATGTTTAAGAGCTTTAAACCAGAGAAAAGGTAAACACTTCTCAATTATTAGATACAGTGTTTCGAAAGACTCTCTCTAGAATTGTCTTTGCTTTATCAGCAATTTCTAGTTTTCAGAAGGTTGGAAGAAAAAAGCTTATAACTAGAAAGCAGTTAAATATATCTGAAATAACTAAAAAAAATAACTAAAAAAAGCAGTTAAATATATCTGAAATAACTAAAACCTATTCGATAGAGCTCCTCAATAATTGTATTTGATAATTTCATTAGTTGAAAATTAAATGTGCAACTTAAAAAAGTATGTAAATAATTTAAACCTTTAAATATATATTTGATTTTTCCGTTTACATAAATATGTTGAAAAACGTAACGGCAGAAATTCAGACGCTTTTATTGTCCTACCATTTCATTTTTCAATCTATTCGTTGAACATCGCTGACCATTACCAAGATTTGTGTTGTAGGGTGTTTTATATGTTATGCTTTCCTAAAGGAAAGTGGCAAGCTTATAAACAATATTAATTGTTAGTCAAAATATTATATTTTTTCGCAAGAGGTTTGGCAATAATTTGCAAGTTTTAAACACACACATCTTAAGGTAAGTGCACTGAAGCAGGAGTTGGCCAGCTTTACTGCAAAGTGATGCTCTCAGAGTGTATACAATCTTCATGCAGATAATTTAACAAAATGCAACAAACGTTATTTGAGTACCGTAAGGATGTAAGGTGAGGCGTCTATTTTCTGCTAGATCAGAGTGAATAAATTTGTCGATTGTTTACGTTTTCGTAATATTTGTACTGCAAAGAGCAAACCATATGTGGTAAAACTGATTAACAGAGCTAACCAGAAACAATGTAGTCAAAAAAGTCTTAAATATCAAGTTTATGAACTGTTACTTACAAAGAGTTAAAAGTGTACGGTCAATCTTATTAATAAATGAACTTTACCAATTAAGAAATGTATTGTTTAGACTGATTTTACAAATGGAATCAAAAAGCAACCAGCTGCTTATTATCTTTTATAATATATTTCAATTAATCAGGATTGCATCTTATTTTGAGAAGGATTATTAGTTGCAATAAAAGTATGCCTGTTTTTATAAAGAATAAATTATGCGGTGTGAATGTGGGCAATTCGGGCAATTACAATTAAAGCTTGCAAGCCCTAGATTGATTAAGACATTGAACCTTACGAAAATGAAACCTTACAAGGGAAATTAAATGTTTTTATTGCATCATTTAAGCGTTCTATATGACCGAGTGGTTAAACGCATAGGATTTAACTGCAACGGAAACCGAATAAAATGAGGTTTTTCCAAATGCAAAATTTAGAGGCTAATGTAGATTATGAAGCGAAAATCCAGTAATCTTCAATATAATATTTTATGTCTAGGAGCAGACAAAGATATTAAATTGGATATAAGTTGTGGAGAGGCGACGTGACTGAAAAATCAAAAAATTCAACAGCAATTAAATAATGAAAACATCTAATTATGAAAAAAATCTACAAATGTATTACAATTTTGAATTCAACTGTTGGACTTTCTATTAAAACAATATTGTTATTCATAATGAAACGCTTGATACATTTTTGAACATGATATAATATGCAGCTGTTCCCTAATCTCTACATAATAGTATTAAATTTTATCAGCTTGATAGCGACTGCACCAACACCTCTTTGCAATGCATTCGTATTTTGCTCCTGTGCAATTTTCAGCTAACTTTGCTCAATTTAGTAGACTGGAATATTATGACTGAGTCATTCGTGACATCGAAGCCTTCATTCCATGATGGAAAGTTGATTTATAAACAATTTGCTTTTATGTATGTGCAAGTTTATATAATTGAAGTTACAATTATGGTAAGTTCTAAAAGTTAGTTTTACTATCAAGTCCAAAAGGATGCTACAAGCATCTGGAAAAGAGTACCTTGTCCTTGTAAAATTTGACGCTAGAAACGGCGAGTTTTATCATTTCATCCTCAAAAAATGTTGCAGAAACGAAAATTAGAAATGGAAATAAACCTAATTACGCGTGCCTGAAGAGAATTACAGCAAATGAAATCCAAATAAAAAAATCATAAAACAAGCCCTAAAACTTTAGATCTGACTTCACATTTATTGCCATTTCATAATTCAAAATGTTCTTGTTATAATTATTAAATATTAACATGATGCAAATGAATTATTGTTCATTACGAAACGTGCACAGTAGAATTACATACCTAAGGCTATGGGTGTATATACATACGTATTTGTGTGTTCTGGTTTTTCTAATCAATCTCACTTTTTATAAAATGTACCAGATGGACTCATTCATTTCTGGATGCTACGTTAAAGAAATTTAAACATTAAAAAAACATTGAAATTTAATAAAATATTCAAATTAAATGTAATTGCGGCCTATAGCTTACATCCATTTTCCTGCGAATTGTTCAGTTTCTCGAAAATATCAATCAGTTGATTTGAAATAGAAGAACTCTTTATATCTCGAACAGAATCAAACTTTTACGATGCGGAATGATTGACTTTTTGAATTGAAAAAACTGAACAGTGATGGCGAAAAAATGTCCTGTACGCAAATGAATTTTTTCTCTGTTATGACAGTCAAAAGACAAAAGTTTTTTTAAATCGAAACGTAAATTATTTAAAGAAGATCACACCTGTTTTCCAAAAAATCGAATTTGAAAATGTCAAGTATTAAGCGTTTAGAAATTTATGAGATATAGAGATAGTGTGGTAGCATATCTCCAAAAAGAAAAATAATAATTATTGGTTGCGTATATTTTCCTGACTGTACTTTAATTCACTTCAAAATATTCCTGGGTTTCAGTCAATTTTATTGTTTATTATTTAAAATGTTACAAATACGTTTCGGTGTCTTTCTCCACCATCATCAGTTTGTGTGTCTAGATGTTTCTACCTTCACATTTGACTGGTTATTAGAATGGTTATAAAGAAGACTGGTTATAAGAATAACCAGTCAAATGTGAAGGTAGAAACATCTAGACACACAAAATGATGATGGTGGAGAAAGACCCCGAAACGTATTTGTCACATTTTAAATAATAAACAATAAAATTGACTGAAACCCAGGAATATTTTGAAGTGAAATAATTATTGGAAATTCTCTGTCCGAATGACGGCGACTTTGATTTATCCTGTAATATTGCTTAAGAAACCCAAATGCATATAGCAAAATTTTTAAATGTTATATTATTATAAACTGATAAAAATGATGAATTTATTACCAATAAAGCTATAAACACTGATTCTTTTATCGCAACATACCAAATAATTCCAATGTATTCCTGGGTTTCAGTCAATTTTATTATTATTATGTATTAAATTTGTGTATAAATATATAATATATGTATATATGTATAAATATATTGTGTATATATAATATAAAAAAAATATTAAATTATTGTGTATTATTATTATTATAATTATTACGAATTAAAGTACAGTCAGGAAAATATACGATACCAAATAATTTTATCTGATACAGTAGTAGTAAACATCTTTATTTCTAACAAAAGGCTATCGACCTATCGGTCTTTCTGCCCTTGTTTAATACATGTAGTCTTAATCTAAATAGAAAACAAAGATGAAAATTCTCTTATTCTAGGTTAATAATCTTATTAAATAAACTTTCCAATTCTAATGACAAGGAAAAATTATTTTATTGTCTAGTAGTCAGTTCCGTTTGTAAGTGTTCGAGTAGCATTGATGTAGAGAAACAGAAGCGGGATTGTCTGGTTGGTCTTGTAAGACAAAGGGGATTCAGTATGGTCCAGTTGTAGGGATTGTTTGTCCATTTTGTCTGTAGATGTATGAGTCTTTCCGAAATCTTTGTAATGTTTGTGCGTTCGTATAGTAGTTGGGTGTATCTGAACATTTGCTGCAATTCGCAATATTTACGTTTTATTCAAGTAGAGACATTTCCGTTTGCAGGTGAAAATCAAAATTTTATTGCTTAATATAAGGATAATTTAGTTTTTTGAAAATATCTTTATTTTCCAACCGCTCTCCTTAACACCTTGACAGAAATGGCGTCGATATTGAATATTACCAAATATTGCAGTTAATAAAGCTAAGTATTATAAACTACGCACAATAAATACTAACGCGCGTTACTGACAGGGATAGACAAATAAAACTTACTTCTTGATCCATAAGTACCACAAATAAAATAGATAATTTTATTTAAAAAAAAACGGGTATTGTTACTTGGGTATTATGTTATACTAGCAAATACTGTTAAGAAAAATTTGAAAATACTTCCCCAAAAGCTTCGAATTAATCATGTATAATTAAAATAAAATTCAAAATAATCGTTTGATTATGGCTTAGGCATTTACGCGAATTAAATTTCGTTAATTCTATTCTTAACTTTATTTGAAACTCTGGTAGCGTTCAGTTGTATTTTCCGTAAGTACTTAAGAAGCAGCATAAAGATATAATTTACATTGACAATTTTACATATGTCTATGCACCGCATGACTGACGAATGTAACGAGTCGTAAATTGTGAAAAAAAATTATATTGCGTGAATAAAAAGATATAAATCGATGGGTCCCAGCGTTTTCCCAAAATGTACAAGAAAATATTGATGGTGATCCATTATTTCTTGTCCACGCTATATTTGACTACATTCGGTACTTATTCATATATCATTTAATGTTAGAATGCCAACAATATATTTTATGATATTTTCAATTTAACCGTAACTGAAGAAAAATAAGTCCAAAACCTGCCAAGCGAAATCAGTTTAATTGTATTTTCGATCGAACATTCACATCATGAAAAATGAGATAATGTCAACCATACTGCAATATAGAAGTAAGCTGGTAATACTGGGTACTAGCTGAAAAATTTAAAACAAATATAAAATAAACGAATATATTTCATGCCGGATAAGGACAAAGTCCATTTGTCATTTAACTCAAACTGGTTTGATTTGGTTCTTCTGCTTCTGCTTATAATATTCTAAAAAGACCATTCGGTTTTCTCCGCTACGACTTTGCTGTAATAAGCAGTTTTAGCAGACAGTGAATGCAAATTTTATCAGATTTCCATTCGCGGTTAAGATCTGAAGGAACCTGATACGAAAACAAACGTTTTTTCAGGGAATTATTGCTGTCTAATTGACCATCTTGATGAAAGGAAAAAGGCACTCACTGTTTTTCATACCAATTCTACGGCGTAAATTTTTTTGCAATTACTCTTCAGAAACACCTGGTCCAAAGCTTGTGAATCTCTAATGTAAAAATTGTCTACCTGTTTTTCAATCTTGTATATTATCTCTCCTTGGCCTTGGCCCTTTACATATGCCCTAGGCATCAGGTAAACTTCGTCAGATGGTCGTCTAAACTTGAACATGTACATGTTTGTGCGCAGCTTTTCTAATATACTTGAAGCATTTTTTTTCTTCCTATTCCTCAGTCAAAGAAAGTATTGGGTGATGTTGATTCGGTTTCAGTCTTAAGTTGATCTCTTATGATACGTCCATCGAATTCAGGTACGTAAACTGATCTTAAGTTAGTTTACTTACGCTATAAACGTGCAAATTTACTTTCTTAAAGTGCCACTTACAACGTTTATGATGTACATACTAATTTCCTGATAAAACAGTTTGCTATTAGGTTCCTTATTATCTGGTGTGAAATAAATCAGTTAATATCAATTTACAATAATTAGCAGCTCTTTTCAGAGCTGTTGTTTAGCGTTAACGTGATTTAGAATGAAAGGGAATTGTCCGTAGTTACAGATACAGATCCAATCCAATAAATATTCCAAATGAAATTCCGTGGCTCCTGAAAATTTTATTGTCAATTGGTTTCATATCTAAGTTACATCAAAAATTCCAACAAATAATGAAAAAACGATATGCGGGAAAATTTAAGTAAAAGCACAAAATGAAAGGTATCATGTTTCGTAAAACTCATGTACGTTTCTGCAGCATGACCATTTGCATTGTTTCATAGTTTCAAAATATTTTCATCTATCTCATTTGCATAGTTACACATTTCGAAATCATGCCTAAAAAATATGATCGATTTTCAATTTTATACGACATGAAAAGTATGCGTTTCTAAATCTAAGAAAAGTGACAATAATGCATTGATGTAAACATATCAAGAACTACAGTAAAAATGAACATTTCGGCTTAACCACGGCAGTCAAAGATTTCCAATTTTTCAGCTTTTATCAGCCGGGTTTGGCCTGAAAATAACACAAGCAAAACGTGTATTTTATTTACATTGGCGCAGAACAAGTTCGGCGAAATAAGGTGAAGGATAACAGCTAATAATAATAATAATAATCATCTTAATTATTTCATAGTTAAATTATTATATCAAAATGAAAAGTAATAACATTTCACTGCGCAATCTTTAATTTTAATTCTGCTGTTTTTAATTACATAACTGTAATTTCTGTATTTGTACATTAATTCTTATTTCTAAAAAGCAAGATCAAACACTCATAAACATATAATGGTATAGTCATTTAATCTGCATTTAGAAACTTCGCTTTATCACTCTTTTTATGCCACCAATGTATTTTCTTTACCGCATTTTCATTGATTGGCATTGCTTTAATCCCATAATTTAGTATAGACTTAAAGTTTGAATAATAAATTATTTTTAACATTTTGTCATTAATATAGTGTTCAATCACTCTAATTCCAAAGCCGACATAATTAATTTTTCTCTTCTTTTTTTAGTAGTAGTAGTAGTAAACATCTTTATTTCTAAAACAAGGCTATAGACCTATCGGTCTTTCTGCCCTTGTTTAGTACATGCAGTCTTAATCTAAACAAACAAATAAAGGTAAAAATTATCATATTCTAGGTTACTAATTGAATAATTTTATTTCTGGCAAACAGAGATCTTGGATTTATTGCCCAGTAGTCAGTTACTATTGTAAGCGTTCGAGTAGCGTTGATGTAGGAAAACGGAAGCGGGATTGTCTGGTTGGTCTTGTAAGAGAAAGGGGATTCACTATGGTCCAGTTGTAGGGGTTGTTTGTCCATTTTGTCTGTAGATGTATGAGTCTTTCCGAAATCTTTTGTCATGTTTCTGCGTTCGTATAGTAATTGGGTGGAGGGGTTGTGTAGTGGGTTTTGGGGGTGTCTTATTCGTGTTATTAGTCTTAGTGCAATTTGTTCCGTTGTTTGTATATAACGTTTTGTCCTTTCTGTTCCGTTGGTCATGAGTATATGTCCATAGTCTAGCAAGGGTCTACAAATAGCTTTATATATTTTGGTGGCGGTATTTGTGCTGATTCCTCTGTCTTTGTAGGTTAGTGATCGGAAGTGTTTTGTTCTCTTTATTGTTTCTGTCCTGATGTTTCGTATGTGTTTAGTGAATTTAAGTTTGTGGTCAATTGTGATTCCAAGGTATTTTACGTCGTTTTTTGGTTGTGTCGTTTGGCCGTCTGCAGTTATTGTAGGGGAGTCATCGTTGAGTCTGTGGTTTGTGAGCAGAAGTTGGATTTTTGACGCGTTTGGTGTTAGTCTCCATTTATAAAACCATGCCATTGTGTCGTTTGTTAGTGTTTGGAGTCTTTGAGCTTCTCTCTCAGTAGTTTTGTCATGTACGATAAATGCCGTGTCGTCTGCGTATTGTAATATGTATGCCGATCTGTCGATTTGATTTTTGTCTGGTAAGTTGTAATTGTATATGTCATGGCAGTATATGTTGTAGGGAAACGGTGAGAGCGGGGAACCTTGCGGGAGTCCTTGTCCAGGGGAAAAAGAAAAAGAGAATGTGTTGTCAATTCGTACTTGTAGTAGTCTGTTTTCGAGTAAGATTTTATGATGTGGAGTAGATATGTTGGTGTGTGGAGCTTGTGAAGTTTGTAGAGTAAGCCCATATGCCAGACAATGTTAAAGGCCTTGTTAATGTCCATGAATAGACACGCCGACTTTCTGTCAGTTAGGTGAGTTGTTTGTATATTGTTGGCCAAAATAAAGAGCGGATGAATAGTCGAGTGATGTTGTTTGAAACCAAATTGGTAGGTAGGTATATATATTCCGATCAGTTTTTCAAGTCGCTGCTATATTATGTACTCAAAAACTCTGCCAAGTACCGGTAGTAATGTAATTGGTCTGTAATTGCTCGGTTGTGTATTGTCCAGTCCATTTTTCGGTATGGGGATTATTAAGCCGTTCTTCATTGTTTTTGGGATTTTATTTTTTGTGATGCAGTTGTTCAACTCAGCTAGGATCAGCCTGTGTGTTTCCTGAGTTAGGCCTTTCAGGAGTTTTGCCTTTATTTTGTCTTTTCCCGGTGCTGTGTTTCTGATATGCGCTAGCACTTCATCGTATTCTGTGTCTGTGATCAGTTCCAGTTGTCATTGTCGAAGTTAGGGTTTGTCGATATGCTGAAGGCCTTTTGATAGTGTTTGGCGAACGCGTCAGCTTTCTCTTTGTCTGTGTACCGTTCTATTCCGTTTTCGTCAATTGTGTCAGTCGTGTTAGTTTTTTTGTATTGCGCTAGTTTCTTAATTTTTCGCCAGTATGTTTTACCTTTGTCTTTTTGTATTTCTTTACATGTTTCTAGCCATCTGTCTTGTCGGTATTGTCCAATCAAGGTTTTAATGTTCTAACCAATAGTTAAAAAGCTAAATCCACTCAAATTTAAACTGTTTTGTTCTAAGCAATAAAATATTTGTTTCATTAGAGTTTATGATGAAGAAATTTCTATTAAACCAACTATAGTTACACGACTATCATAGTATACGATCTACTAGTATGATCTGCAAAAAAATTGCCGATTAGTTAGATTGATCAATATTAAAATATTATTTAAAAAATAAATCATTGATAAATATAAAAAATAATATTGGACCCAAAATAATGCCATGCCCTACTCCATTGGTATTCGATCAAAGTTTATATTTTAAGATATCGGTTCTGGGGGTGGCTGAGATTGAGACATCTCGAAATTTGTACATACCACGAAATTTGTGCAAATCAAAAACCATCCATGTAACATGACAAGTTTTCCAAATACCGTACAAATCAAAACTTGATTTCAAATTTCTTTGATTTTGTATTTCTGAGACAAGCAAAAGCTTTATTGCCTAAGCAGGTAATATTTAAGATATAAATCTTGGATGATACTATATTAGTATGACTTTGCTGATCTAAAGTATCAGAAGTAAAAAGATGTTAAATCTGGCGATCTGGCTGGTCAGTTGGTTAAACATTCACCATGAATTTAGCCATAGCCAAAACGTTATGTTAAAATTCTCAAGTTGAATCAGCCTGTTATGCAGCAGGAAATATGTATTTCAATTAACTGAAACACCTGTAAAGTGCTTATAAAGTACTGATATTATCAGTCTGATAACAACAGGCACAATGCTATCAGTCTGATAACATTATTGAATGTTATTAAAAGCAATATCGGAAAGAATATCTAAGGAATTTTGCGAGTGGGTGTTTGAGAGTTCCAGACAGAAATATTTAGAATGCCACTGAACATGTCAACAATAAATTGCTAAAAATAAAGATTGAAATATAGCGGAAATTAAGTTCAAACCATTGAAATGGTGCCCTCAAAAAAAAAACATAAAGTATTAAATCCTTCATTGGAATTAGCTGACAAAGTTCAAACTGCTGGCATTCAATCTGACTGTACCGATTATCGCAAATAAACAATAGTAGTAGTAAACATCTTTATTTCTAAAAAAAGGCTTTCGACATATCGGTCTTTCTGCCCTTGTTTGATACACGTAGACTTAATCTAAATAAAAAACAAAGATGAAAATTCTCTTATTCTAGGTTAACAATCTTATTAAATAAACTTTCCAATTCTAATGACAAGAAAAAATTATTTTATTGTCCAGTAGTCAGTTGCGTTTGTAAGTGTTCGAGTAGCGTTGATGTAGGGAAACGGAAGCGGGATTGTCTGGTTGGTCTTGTAAGACAAATGGGATTCAGTATGGTCCAGTTGTAGGGGTTGTTTGTCCATTTTGTCTGTAGATGTATGAGTCTTTCCGAAATCTTTGTCATGTTTGTGAGTTCGTATAGTAGTTGGGTGGAGGGGTTGTGTAGTGGGTTTTGGGGGTGTCTTATTCGTGTTATTAGTCTTAGTGCAATTTGTTCTGTTGTTTGTATATAACGTTTTGTCCTTTCTGTTCCGTTGGTCATGAGTATATGTCCATAGTCTAGCAAGGTCATGCTGTTTTATAAAGTCAGAGTTTTGTAAAAATCTTTTAAGCTGTTTCGTTTTATTTCTGTTCAAATTAAAGTCGCCTATAATTATTGCATATTTATAGATGCTTGCCTTGGTCAATATGTTTTGTTCTAGGTTGGAGTGTGGATGTATGTATGTCAGAAATATGTGTATCAGGTCGTTTAAGTAGGGTATGGTAATAAACAATATTAAAGACAAAATCGCGAATGAAAATTCAAAGCTTATGTTATAATATTTAAAAATTATTAATGCTTTCAAAAATCGTGATTTGCCATAACCAGAATCTTAGTCGGTACAAGCACAAACCGAGATGTACAGATAGAAAACCCGTTTAAAGCTCGACCTGACCATAGTGACGCGGAACAGTTTTCGTGGAATTTTTAAATATTTAACTATTTTTGGAAAAGGATTTAAAGCATTGCTCGTTCGTGTTGAAAATTGCCATTTTCATTATACTTTTCAATGTACGAATAAAAGCCATAATTCTTTATGGAAGACCAATTTAATAATTTTTGTTTTTTTTTTTAGTCAATTTAACCTCTTTAACTAACTACACCATTCCTTTTTATTTAAAATGTCAGTTCTACTATTCACAAATATGCTAAAGAAGTATCAGCATTAATTGAAAACTGAAGGCAGTTCTGCCTTCAGTTTTTTAACAGTTGAATTCTTGAAAGAGCAACTTCAATTCCAATTGTTCGACAAATTATAACTTGTTTGGAATGTATGCCCTATTAAATTTTATTGAATTACAGTAATATTTAAGTTCATAATTCCTCAAACTGTGTGCACAGATGTAGTTCGTAGTAATTCAATTCAGTTAAAAATCTTCTCATAAATACGTAATATAAATTTAATTGCAGATACAGCAGCACAACTGATATGAATTGTTGGCAAAAGCTTACTGGAAGTCTTATTTTTATTAAACTGATTGAAATTGAGTAGAAGCAGAATTTTTATCTCCTATAACAATTGAATAAAAAAAGTGTACCAAAAAAATTCATACTTATTGGCTCAGTTTTCAGTCCATTGGGGCTCAAATCAAATTAATTACCAAATGTTTCCTTTTAGAGTGGTTATTGCAGGGTCAAATAATAAATAATTGACTTTCAGTGCCTAAAGCTACTCATATTTTTGAGAGTTACTAATCCTGAGGGCAGAGTATTATTACGTAGAGAAACAAAATAGCACATTTACTTTCGTTTATTACTTGACGGTATTATTGAAAGTTGCGCATGAAAGACTGCTGTTTCACCTGAAACAACATACATTTTATTGAGATTGAAATGATTATTGTAAACAAATTCAATGTATTAAAAGTCTTATACAGTCGGTAGCCAAACTGTTTTTGAATTATTTATTCCATCCTCTATTTATGCAGAGTGATAATGGTTATTTACGTCACCAGTAGGAAATGAAGCGTTAGTTAATAATATAATATCCTACGCGTTACGTTCACTATTTTATAATAATTATATTAATAAAAAATAATTAGTTATAAAATTGAATACAGAACACAGGTAATGAGAATTTGTATTAAATTGCTTATGTCGATTATTGTCAAAAGTGTGTCTTAAAATTACATATTTTAAAATGAGTTCAAGCGATGATCTGCCGTGATCAGATCAGCAAATCCACCGTGTTTTTCAGCGGGAGTAACGGTGGAGGCCACAAGTTTGGTACTGGTTTTGTGATCAGAGATGAAATAGTCCATAATGTACTATATTTCTAACCAATAAACGAGAGACTGTGCTACATCAGAATAAAGGGGCTATGATACAACACGTCCATCATTTCAGCACACGGACCAATAGAGGTCAAATACGAAGACACCAAAGACGATTTCTACGATGGGCTAGAAACAAAGATCTTTAGAGAGCATGCCAAAACATGACATGAGTATGGTATGCGGAGATTTCAATGCCAAAATAGGCAAAGAACTGAGTTTCCTTCCGACAATAGGCAATCACAGGCTCCATAACATATCCAATGATAATGGGCAACGGTTAATAGAAACTGCAGCAAGCAATAACATGCTGGTCAAGTCAACTATGTTCCCACATAAGGACATCCAGAAGCAGACGTGGGTATCAAACGACCACATCACCCGTAACCTGATCGATCATATCATTGTGGACGCGAGGCATGGCAGCAACATCATGGACGTTAGTAACCTGAGAGGGGTAGATGGGGACTCAGATCATTACCTAGTCAGAGCGTGTGTCAAGGCCAGAATATCACCATACAAATATGATAAATCAAACATTAGTACGCAATGGAAAATGAATGGATGTCAGAATCCGACAAACATCTAGCAATATAGACACCAAATAAAAAGCTCCCTGAACTCTGAAGCAGAATACAACAACATTGAACAGTTATGGGGAAAACATCTGAATTATGAAAAAGCCAGCGGAAGAGGTATTCGGAAGAAGTAAGAGAAAGAGGACAAAAACATAGTATGACGAGGAGTGTCGACAACAACTGGAAAAAAGACAATCGCTGAGGAATAGATGGATCCAATTACAAATGAATGAAAGTGGAAGAGAATAAGAAGAGTACCAAAAGAAACAAGAAGAGTAATAAGAGCAAAGAAAAGAATGTACAAGCAGGAAAACTATGAAGCTGTGGACAGAGATCGACCTAAGCCAGGATCAAGGGAATATTACAAAGCCATCTCTTCGGAGAAAAACGGATATAGGGCCAATTCCACGTAAATGCTAAGAAATAACCAGGCCAGATTGATAGTCGGCGACGAGGAACTGATCGAAGAGTGAAGGAAAATATTTTAGGGAGCTTCTAAACATAACTCATGAAGACACACAAGGAAGAAACATATATGACAGCAGATTTCCCGGTCGACGAAACTCAAAAAGCCATAAATAAGATGAAGAATCATAAAGCAGCAGGGACGGATGAAATACCAGCGGAATTCATAAAATATGGGGGAGAGACTCTGCAACGCCAGCTGCACAAATTAGTAACTCGTATATGGCAAAATGAGGAGATACCAACAGGATGGAAGGAAAATATAATTGTGCCTATTCATAAGAAAGGGGATAAAATGAAAAGCTCCAATTATAAAGTATCTCCATAACAAACGCCGCATACAAAATCCTGTCAAACATACTACTTAGCAGACTAACCCCCTCTGTTGAAAACGTCCTAGGAGATTATCAAGCCGGATTTAGACCACACAGATCTACAATAGACCAGCTATTCACACTAAGGCAGCTCCTGGAAAAAGGATGGGAATATAACAGACCCATACACAACCTTTTCATAGACTTCAAACAAGCTTATGACATAGCATAGAAAAGAGCCAAGTATGGAATGCGATGTCAGAGCTCTCGATTCCAAGAAAATTGATTCCAAGAAAATTGAAACTGGACTTTCTGGCAGTTTTGAAATAAAAAGCGGGCTCAAACAAGGTGACGCCCTATCACCTGTGCTTTTCAATCTTGTCCTAGAGATAGCAGTGAGAGAAGCCGGAGTAAAAGCAAAGTTACTTACATCACAAGGACCTAAACTGCTGCTGGCATACGCGGACGATATTGAGATTATAGGAAGATCCACAATCTCCGTAAAGGAAACGTTCAACAAAGTTGAAAGATCCACGAGTAGAGTAAAGTTAAAAGTGAACGAAGAAAAAACGAAATACGTGTGCGTAAACCGAAGACAAAGGCGAAATTTCGAAACAGTGGAACGCTTCAAATATCTGGGAGCAACAATCACCGCAAATAACGACATCACGGAAGAAATAAAGAGCAGGATACAATCGACAAGCCGAGGGATGTTCGCACTGAATAATCTGATGAAATCGAAAAGTCTTACAAGAACAAAAATGAAAATCATATCATCAAAAGATTAATCATTATCAAAAGAAAATCATTATTAAAAGTGAAAATCTACTAAACCATTGTCCGACCCATACGAACCTATGCGTCTGAGTTGTGGACCATGACAAAAGAAAACGAAGAAAAACTCGGCGGTTTGAGAGTAAGATTTTGAGAAAAATTTTCTGCACGACACTACCACGAATGAATATAGAATGAGAACAAATGCCGAAATTAGGAGATTGTATAAGGATGGGGATGTGGTGCAGGAAATCAAGGGCCAGAGACTGAGATGGGCAGGTCATGTGCATATACTGCAGGATGAGAGATTGGTGAAGTTGATGTCGGAGGAGGTTCCTACGGGAAGAAGACCACCTGGACGACCCAGAATGCGATGGAGAGACAACATTGTATCAGATCTACAAAAAATTAACATAATCTTTGAACATAGAATGATGGAGGATCGAAACACCTGGAGAAAAGTTATACAGTCAGCCAAGCCCACCCAGGGTTGTAGTGCTACTCGATTGATTGATCTGCCATCTGATATTGAAAACAAAGCTTTTAATGGTGTTTCGGAAGAAATACCAAGAAGTTTTTGATCGGTACCAGAAATGGTGCAGTGAACGAAAGATACTCAACGTAACAAGCGAGAAAAGATTATTGGTATGTTTTAACGAATTAAGCAAAAGACATAAGCCCTTATCCCTTTGGGGCTATTACTCCATGTTAGAAACGGAAATTTCAATCAAGCAGAATGTCAACATCAAAAAATATGTAAATTTGATTTTATTCCTGAAACGAAAATCGGAGGGGTATAAACCTAAGAAGTCCAAGGTATTAACAAGGGAGAAAATTACGAAATTTTTGTTAGATACTGGAGATGAGAGATTTCTGTGCATAAAGGTCAATCAATATTATCAAAACACTAGTGTGGTAATGAAGTAAAAAAAGCCCTAGTGCGGTAATAAAGATCATTATGACATTTCAAAGAGTGCCAATTCATAGTCATTAAATAACAGCTGTAGATAAAAAAAATTAAGCAGTCATTGCAGCCCACTTAAAGACAATAGAAAAAACATACTAAAAATATTTAAATTTAACTATTTCTGATTCAATTAAAACGCTTTTTTAAATACCTATTTGGGAATGGCAACCTTTTCAAATAAGAAAGTGCGACAGTTCCTTAAACTTTCCGATATTTGCGGCATTTTTCACTTTCAAGCATTACGGTTCTGTGCAGTTTTGAATTTCCATTATGAATCATCCTGTATCTACGGTACAAACTGAGCTACTTGTTTTACTTTCATGTGGTACACTTTCGTAGGAATTATGCCAGTTTCGCAACAGCCTCTATAATTTTATTAATTACTATTTGCCGATTAAATTAAAATGTATTGCAAATAAATTTGTCTGAATTAACTATATGAGAAAGTTTCACTTTACGAGACTTCCCAAACTAAGTAATTATGAACTTCAGCCGATTTGATTCAAGCCATTTTAATAAGATGTATCAGGTTTTTAATATTTGTGTTGCAATTTACTTATCCAATTTTATGAAATCTCAGCGTGCAACCGTTCGCGTTTGGATAAATTTTGCTACATTTCAGAAAAAGGAATTTTAGGTAGTAGTCGGTGATACCTTTTTTCATTAACCTACAGACATAATTTTCACGCTGTCTTGACAATTTAATATTAATTGAATTTAAATTAATTAATCTAGATACTAACCTTAAATTTAATCCAAGGGGTGAGTTTAGTAAATGTTTACAAAAAAAGTTCAATTGACAGAAGCTATCAAAAGAAACTCTGCTTGACCAGAAACCCAATCCATTAATTAGACAATATAAATCTCTTTTCTGTTAAACAGTAGTTTAGTCTACTGTTTGACAGAAATTAGCAGTTTTACTGCTAAGTAAAATTATAATTTCAATAGTTAATACATAGTTGCATACAGAATGTATTTATCATAAATATTACTTGCAAAAGCAAAGTAAGATGAAGATTAAAGATTCAACATGTTGCAGATATAGACAGCTTATGAAAGCAATTGGAGCAGAAGTACGCAATAGATGTAAGAGAGTTATAATTAATTCTTTATATATTACAACCTGATATCCTGACATCAGTTGAATCAGAGAAGTAAAATCTTCGATAAGCTTCATCACAAAGTGCCTTTTACGTAATATGTTCAAGAAAAAATCTCATTCTTTATGATTGTTAGAATGATAAGACAATGAAATAATTAATATAAAGAGACGTAATTATACGAAGTAAATCACACACAAAGTCTCTTACAAATAAATAAATTCAACAAATATTTTTGGATTTAATAATTTTCCGCATTGCAGCAAAAGTCACTCAAGTAATGTACAGTTCATCTGTGAATTTCCGTCAATAAACAATATCTTGAGTATTAATTAGCATATAAAATATACTGCAAATTTTATATTTTATATTGAGCTCTGTAAACTTTGTTAACAGATGTATTGATTAAGTGAAAAAACAAATTAAACTTGTTTTAAATCACATATTCAGTAAGTGAGTAGAATATGTAAATCGAAAATTAATCAAATAACTTTATTATACAAAATCTTTAAATTCGCACCTGGAATTGCGTGCTAGGAAAAATAGCAAATTTGGGTTACTTCTTACTTGTCTACTTTTCTATATAATATGTTTTTATGATAAGTTGAAACACCACAGCTGGACATTGCAAAGTTGCTGACACACTTAAATAAAATAAATCTTCAGCACCAAACATTATTAAACATTTTAGGATACGCATAGTGCGATTTGCGTTATGTGATATCACTGATAGTGCACTGAAACCGGTTGAGAACTACTGACAGGTCCAACGCTGTTTAATTAACGCAATTGTCGAGTATAAAAACATTATATCAGATCAGTGATGTATTTAGTAGTGGCACTCAACAGTTTCCAATCAGTATAAAAAATTCCAGCTAGTTGATATTTCGGGGTTGTTACACTGGTTTTACATCAAACGGGGGTAAGTTTCATAGGTTTTTCGGGTGTTTGTTTTATATTTAAGAGAATTCATAGCCCGAGTAACCGGTTATTTATCCACTTCGAAAACCTACATGCTAATTTCAGAATAACGGATTTCAAAACTTTTTGTGTGCCACTGAATTACTTGAATCTAGTAAAGCACACTTTTGTCTTGAAGGTTTACGCTCTTTACAATAATATGTAGTATGGTGAACATTGTCGAAATGTTTGTTACATTCTTTTGCAAAGTATTAAATTTTCTATGTATGCGCTAGATACCCGAATTTAACCCGTTAAATAATGAAAATATATGTATTGAGACATAAGCAGGTCACGGTTCAAACTATTCGCCTCCATTTTTGCTTCAGAGCAAAAGTTCAAAAAGTGAATTATTAATTCAATAAAATTTTATTATTGCTGCTGAATATTTAAGTCGCCCTCCCTATTCTTACCGCATTCAACTACAGCCGAATAATATAAAATTTGCTTGATATTTCACTGTTGTTGTAATAAGGAAAAATAACTTTCTTATTTAATCGCTTAATTATATGTTGTGTTTCTAAACTGTGGTGTGATATCTGAACTTTCAAATAAGGGCTTTTAATGAAACTTAAACATTCTGCTCACTCGACAATTTGGAAAAAAAGATTTCTTTTTTAGGTGCTTGAATTATTCATTTTTATTTTTTCGATTACAAACTACATTGACTTAATTAATGCGTGAGTCTCGAGAACGGCCTAAAAAGTATTTATGGACATCATAATTGATCCCTGTCTTATTAGAAAGTCGTATACATTAGTATTAGAACGAATTTAAAAACCTTCAATAATGTTATGTGACTGAAGAAATTATTTGATATCTTCAAGAAAGCCAACAATCTTCCGACGGGATAACTTTCACCAATTTAAATACAAATTCAATAGTGTCTATTGTCTGGCAAAAACATATGTCAAAAGTTTCGAATAACATTCTCTGTACCGTCTGTTATTGAGCGGAAAAAACAATTTAATAAAAAATCCAAAAATATATGTACTAGTATAAACGATATACAACAGAAAAAAGTCAGTGTATAGACGTAATCAAATCCTTTAAAACAATATCTATTTTAACTTCAAGATTTTGTGTAATATTAAGGTAAATTTCTAGGATCATAAATTTCGTCCTGCCTCGTTCTGGCTGGTGTTGGCTGGTTCTTGCACCGATCGGGGCGGGGGCGGATGGATTTGGTCATCTAGTTGAAACTGCCGGCGGTTAACGCCACGGCTGACAGTATCAAACTTAAAGGTCGAAGCAAAAGGGGTTTTTGGCTTCCCTTCAGGAAGACCTTTTTTCCTTAATGAATGCCCCTCGAATAAAACCAAAATCGCCACTTCAAGACTATCTCCTGACGTTGTCGTGCGTATGGCTAGCTCGGGAATGTCCATGTTAGGGCACTGCCCAGGTAATGGACGACTTAGCGCGCCTATTTAGATCATGGGCAAAGAGCAACCGACCGAACATCTGGCTAGACATGGGAGTTATGTTTGTTAACTTTGTTTGTGAATTTTATTAATGGGAATGTTCAATAAATTTTTATCTATCTATCTATCTATCTAGGATCATAGCTGACTAGAATGTACTTCCGCCGTACTTGAAAAGTACATGAAGAACTGAGTTTCAAAATTTCGTTTCTTTTTAAATAAGACCGTAATATTTTTTAATATATTTACTGGTTATTCAAAAAGTCGTTCTTTTTTTCAAATAATAATTTTTGATCGTTTTTTTATTTATTAATTCGCTAATGACCGATCGTTCAAAATCCAGAAACGGCGTTATAGAAATTATTGATCTAGCCATACACACTTTAAAATCAGCAATAGACCTGCAAAAACTTATAGAAAACCGTGCGTTTATAAAATTCATTATTGCGTCGTTTTTCTTACTGTAGAGAAGAAAAAATTTGTTGTTCAAGTAAGTTGTGATGATTAAATACTTTCTGATTTTCTCTTTGTATGCGTTTTGTTGAAAACACACAAGCAGCAAGTTACTCTTCAAATCACAGTTTTACTGATTTCATAATTTTGATTGATCCCAGAAATTCCTACCAATGTCAGTTGCCTCTTTTTTTTTGGAAAGACAGACATTTTTAGGCAAACTCCCCAACAGCAACGATTTAGAAACATGAATCCTCCTTGACCATACATAACATAGTTCAGTTTTTCTTTTTATAACGTTTGCATCTATGAATTGATAACAATATTTTGTTACAGGAGCAAATATGTCAACAAATCTGTATAATATAGCAGAGAAAAATGACTACAGAAACAGCTACGACAATCCAATAGCTACTATAACTTGCCTTAATGGAATGAACAATATGGAAAAAGGTAACATTATTACTATCTAAATAGTTTTAGTTGATGCTACTGCAAACTTTATTATTATTTAATAACAAATACCGAATCGATCACCTAAATTATGCCATTTTGATACTTGTTATATTAAACAATCTAAATTATCCGTGGAATAGTCGTATTTACTTTTTTAACAAAGTTAATCAAATTTCCCCAGTAAGCACAAGAATTGAATATTTATTAATTAGCTCCGTGCATGTATATCATTAATTTAAACTGGCTCCTCCAATGCATTAGAGTTGCAAAGTTAACTGCTATTCTCTTTTAAATATCATTATTCAATTAAATTTCTACTAAACTTAAATAGTATGAGACAATCCATTAATATAGGGTGATTCAAAATGGGTGTCATTTCTTTTAAGGAGCTATAGGGGCTCACTTAAACAGTACGAGAAAAATATAGTAGTAAACATCTTTATTTCTTACAAAAGGCTATCGACCTATCGGTCTTTCTGCCCTGGGTTGATGAGAAAAATATAAAAAACATTTTTTTCGAAAATGTCTAAAATATTAACAGTTCAAAATCGAATTTCAATTTTGTTATTAAGTATTATCTTGAAATGGGCCCATGTTTGTTTGGTAGCCTGTTGGAATATTTAATTTAAAAATATACTCGTCTATAATTTAATAATTTGTTGACAAAAATTCAAAGCAGCAATGATGTTTTTGTCATTATCTGGTATAATATATATCAGGTATAAAGTTAATATCGGCGCTACGCGCCTCTGGATATAAACGTGATCGGTATATAAAAGCTTAATGGACTTATTGCCACATGTATCGTTTTGTGCCGTTTTCAACAAAACCATCAGACCGGATTTACTTTCAACTATGGTTTTAGTGAAATACATTTATTTACGGTACGATTCTAAATTCGCGACTTTTCTTGAACGAGTTACTGGGGCTTTTGGGTATCCAATTAATTATATAAAATGTCTCGTTTATTTCTCGTTTCTTTTGAGGAAGAATAATTTTGTTAATAAGGATTATTTTGAAGAAGTTCAATGATCTATTAGCAGATTATCAATATGGTAAGACAGCTAGAACTAATACAACTCTTGGTCAAACTTACAGGAATTTACTATGTCAACAAATTGCTTGTTCCCACATTTTGAATTAATAAAATTGAAACGTCCACAATGCATCCATCCACCCAACATACGTAGTAATTGAAAGTTTAAGTATTAAAGTAGCTCCAGTTGGAAAAATAGGAAAAATGATAAGCAGTTTTAATTTCTTACACAGAGGGGCGAGCACTCAGGCAAGGAGAATCAACTAAAAGTATCTCGAAAAGTTGCATTCAACTGAATATTTGAAAGAAAATTTATTATTCTATAAAAGTTAAAAAAGATATACTGTCATATCTGTATGGACATTTTTAATCAAAGGTTTTCCTAGACATAAAAGTATTGCTCCATATCTAAACATTAACACCATAACTTTTAGATGATAAGAATTGAATTAATACATTGCAGAAATGTGACAAAACTGAAGAAATAATTATTTATGTTATAAGTCTCGTAAATAGCTTTCTACAGTATGAGTAACATGTTTCCGAACAAGGCCATAGCCGAGCCTGGAAGTTGGAAAGGAGTACTGCTCATTTTTTGTATTTATAATTATGTAATTATTATTTTAGTTGGGAGGAATTGTATTTTTATTCTGTAAATATTATTGCGTATTGCCTACCGTAATGAAATTTTATCAGAGTAAACGTCGTGATAAGGTAATTTCCTGACTAAAATCAAGTAGGTACCTATGTAAAAGAGTGTACTACAATACAGTATGAAATAATCGAAATTATACTCCAATAAATAAATGCTTATCTAAACTCTCCTTTCACGCGAATTTTTCAACTTGCTGGAATTCTTTGATAAATCGCCATAATGAGCTTTTTACAGTGTATAATTCCAATTATATGTTCTTGTGATCTTTCTTGAAAATTTAAAGCAGTTACCTAGTTAAATGAGTTTTATACTAGATATGTTTTAATTATTCAATATACAAAGCCCTCAGTTTGCTGAATCAATACTAAAATGAACTTAAAATAACGTTTTCTGAGAATCTGGAGAATTTAATGAGAACTTGTACTTAAAACATACAAAGATCGATTCGCAAAATTCTATCACAAAAGATGCCGCATTTCTTTGGCACAAGAATAGTTCTGTAATCTGTATGGTTGGTGTACATCCATACACAGGTTGGATCCTGTAATCACGTGTTTATAACATGGCTTTGCGGGTGTTATTTAAAACATTCCAATGTATTCCTGGGTTTCAGTCAATTTTATTGTTTATTATTTAAAATGTTACAAATTCGTTTCGGTGTCTTTATCCACCATCATCAGTTTGTCTAAAATATATATTTACAGTTATCATCAATTTAAATAGAAAACTTTCACCAAAATTCACATATTAAAATACAAATCACACACATATTAAAAAGTACATCCAGAACATTGGTTTTCAGGTGATGAGTCAGGACAAACATGTCTGGGAAAAGACTAGAATCTATTGTTTAGAGATAAAAAAAAATTGATAGATTCCTTAAAATTGGATCCAAATTCGTCTATTCCTCAAGCTCATGCCTATGATTTCCTGCCTTACTAAAAACTCACTAGTATGTACTTGCAGTACCTACATGTAACGAGTAGTTTTAAAATTTTGTTTATTTTAATTTAAATACTTCTAAACAAATAGCACAACGGCATCTAAATTGGCAATTAGTCAGTACCAAAATAATAAAACTTGAAGCGTTTCTTAGAACAAAGCATGTGCGTAAACTCATTAATATGTCATTTTATAACCGATGTCTAAGATAAATTCGAGTGTTTTTTACTAAATGTCCAATCTTTAACAGAGCGATTTCGCACTCATTTTCCAGATACAACATCCATCTAGGCATGAGTCATCATGGCCATATCCATCGAGCTGTTAAAAAATTAATTTAAATTTTTGTTTTTTGTAAGCAATTTTTAATGTAATATGGATATTTGAACAAAATTTGGTATGTTGTGGGAAACATAAGAAATTTAAATTTGATATTGGTTTTATTTTTTCATGTTAAGAGTCATTACTTTTTCGTGCACGCTAGAATCACATTTCCTAGCAAACTTTGTGTTCTTATCAAAAGTCGCTACAAATAACCGGTTTCGAGATATTTTGAAAACCCCAAAATTTCGATAGTATTTCAAAAATGACCAGGAGAAAATAAAAATTGTTAAAATAATTAATTTCTTAACACCCTGTAGCTCGATAAGTATAGAAAGCCTTGCGGACCCACGTCTATAAGGACGTTTTATCTTAAAAATTGCTGAGGAATCGCCCTTGCAAATATCCGACACTTATTAAAAACCACCCGGTATAATAAGTATTTAGGAACCACAATTCGAATACCATTTTTGAAAAACTTCGCATTATGATAACCGAGGTAAATCTCTTTCATATTTGAACATTGGCGAAGCAGATATTTACATCAGATGAGAACATTTCGGAATTAACATAACTCTTAAATACCGATGATGAAATAATGAAGTTGCAGTTGAAGTTTTGTATAGAATGTCATATGGTTTTGCTGCTCCTTTCCTTAATTGTAGGTCACAAATCCACTAGTTGTTACTGACCAACAAATTATTATGAATAATAATTTAACTTAATTGGATTGGATTTTTGGCGTTTCTCGCTTACACATTAAATAATGTTTAGCAAAATAATAATTGAAAATTGTCAAGTTTCTCATATGAAATTCAAACATTTATAGTGCCATTTGTAAATAACCCTATATTTTATTTGCCGTAATAGATTAAATGGTCAGCAGGTTCATTAACAAATTCATTGATTTTGGCAATCGCAAACCGTTTTGCCTTCTGTTCAAACAATAGCCTTGTGATTCACGCTTCACACATCAACTCAATTTTGAATTGTTCCAATTTCCATTAGACAAAGCGATTAAAATCTGTTATGAATTTAGACCAATTTGTTTGTGTCAATGGCAATTTGAAATTGTTTATTACTCTTCAAACTTATTTAAATGGAAATTAGTCAATGGCAAAGTGAAATTTAACTTATCTCATGGTTTGGAAAAGTATCTACAGGCTTTAAGTTCTGTTAATAAGCAAAAACAACCCAAAAACATATACTTTTACAAAAGAAGGGTGACAGAAAATTAAAAATTTTCCAATTAATTTTTGGCAGCAATTTTATTCAGATATCCGTTGCTTCATCGCTTTAAAACAACGAAGATCTTTTTATGTTCATTACTATCAATATATGAACAATTGTCTATCTGTTTCAAACGTTAAATCCAGAGCACAAGCAAAAGCTGAATTGCAACCGTTATTTTTGGTACATTTTTGTACAATTTTTAACATTAGCAGTAATTAACGGCAAATACACAAGTAGAATTTGTTCAACATAAACTCTATGAGCACATTTATCTTTAGCGTCTAAATTCACTGACTTTGTTCAAAACAAATTCTAACACAATTGGTTCGTTCTTTGACGCAAACAACTATTTTAGTTCTAATTGTTTCAAACCCACAGTTTTCTTGCAGAAAAATATAACTGTTTATGACTAAATGATATAATCACACCGTTCTGAAAATTCTTATTTATGAGCTATTAGTAATATAACTAACTAGATGAACAGTTTATGAAAAACCTTTAACTTTGCTCATACTAGATGGATGGCACGTCATTCGAACCAAATTGTAATATAATAAAAGTTAAAAACTAATTACAAAGTCATTAAATTTTTGTGTCACCTTTTTGATTTACTTTAATAGTTATTCAACATAAATCAAATAAGATTGTAAATTTTACTACAATGTTGTAGCGTTTAAGAAACAGTATGTCCCATCTCTGAATTGTCATTGAAAACATGCCATGCTATGGAAGTTTGTATAAAAAAAGTCTGGTTATTTCGATTAATGAGACAGCCTTCTTGCTCCGTATAATACTAATTAAACACCAATTTATTGTCTACCAAAATGCGTTACCGTTGAATGCATATTAAAATCATTTGAAATATTTGCGATTCGCTGGTTTTTATAGTAAAAAACACGTCGTGAAGGATGTCATTTTAATAGCGTTTATATTATTGAAACCTTACCTGCCTTATAAACAGTATTTGTCAAGTCGGAAAAGAGATCTGAACGAAGTTTAAATTGTCTTCAAAGTACACAGTTATTGCGAGATTTGTGAATTGCGCCAACTTGTTCGTCAGCTGAATACAATCATGCCACACTCACCTCTGATAAGAGGCCCAGGTATGCACAAATTAAATTTACCTAGTAAAAAACCATGGCTTAAACCAAAATAAGACATTCTCGAATATAATGCACTTTTCAGATCTTCAATCTCAGCACGTTATATTTGCTAGAAATATCATGTGGAAACGTTTATAGACATGTTATTTTACAAGTTACAATAACCTATGAACCTCTTCATTTCTTACCATTTTGGTTTACCCAGTAATTTCTATAGAAAGCAGTTTTTGTAATTGAAATTATATTACATTGTTGAGTCCTTTCTCATTTTACTTTTGTTGAATGCTTCATTTTCATCTTCGCCAAACAATAAATAATTGTTAAGTTCTTTGAAAGAACAAGGGCTATTAAATGTTTTGTCGACAAATGAGCTGTTTCAAAAAATAATTTCTTTATTTGACAGCAGTCCAACGCGTACAAGAGTGTTTTGATAATTGCAAAGCCTTAATATGCATCTTCTTAAATATTTTGCGTAATAAACCTTCATGGATAAACTTTCTGGAAATTAACTCGGAGAAGTAATGAATAGACTGAGTTCATGAGTTTGATACTTAACTGATTTCGGATTCTCCAATTCACTGTATTTACTAATGATGCTGCTTGAAGAAAATAGCCAGCATACAATACTTTCCTTTAAGAAGCTTTCTTTTAATTAAATGGCCTTTAATTCAATTTCAAAAACCATAAATATTTAATGCCACATGAAACTCGAAATTCACAACGTTGCTTAACTTGTATTGTTCCAATGCAAATATTGTTCCAATGCAATACACTTTGGAAACAACTTTCTGAAAAGTTCATCGTTATCAACTAGATCTTTTACTCAACATTAAAATTCAAGTGCTCAAGCATGCTATTTAAAATTATTTACAAAGTTTAGGTGTCGTAATACCCTATACTACTCTCCTTACATTAGACATTTCAGCAATGCTCCTATTTGCTTTTTCTCGTTAAAATATTTTAAAAATTGTATTATATGTTCTCTTCTTTCCTAATATTGCAATGACTTAACATGATATTAAATTCCTGAACTCTTGTTCAGCTTTACAGTTTAGCTTAAGAAATAGAAGAATACATTTCATTTTATTATGCATTTACCATCATAATAGCGCACACAGAACAGGTATTAATACATACAACAATGTTTTTTTAAACTGGAACATTTGAAAATACACCCAAATCGTCTAAAATTAAAAAAAATTGTAAATAAAAAGCTGAACAAGAGTTCAGGCATTTAATATCATGTATTCCGTTTCAAATAACAAAATTAAAGCTGCTTTATTACAATTAGGGGTTTTTCATCTAGCTAATAACAGTGTTTGCGGCAATCTAACAATAACAATGTTTGCGGCAGTTTGGGAACATAGAAATATGATATTATTTATGTACAGAGTGCTAGTAAATTAGTGCGAAAAATTTCAGGAGGTGATTCTTCATGAAAAAAACAATAGCAGTTTGCTTATGACCGCAAATGATTCGTTTTCCCAGATACCGATGGGGGTTTAAAAGTTTGAGTGTTAAAGTTTTCTTAAAAACTCTCGATATATCTATTGCTCTGAAACCGGTTGAGATAGGGAAAATTTGGTGGGTTTTAAGAGATAAACATTGCGCATTTCTAGACATGCAATTTAAAGTAGTGATCTCAATTTTTTAGAGATTTTCTCAAGATTAATAATGATGCCACACTGAGATATTTCAAATTACAATTCATTTTCCCAGTCCCCGTTCAATTTATGCCGAAAATCTCTCTTTCCTTTTTTTCGTATGGGACGCCGTTTTGATGCAAAAAATAAAACACCTTATAATGACATTTTATTTCATCAAGCTCCAAATGCAGCCAATTTACCAACAATTTGCATGGTTAGGTTACAGCTACAGCTGAGGCAGCACTTATGATACAAGCATGATGGTGCACCAGCCCATTTTAGTAGTAATGTTCGTAATCTCTTAGACGCAGTATTCCAAAATAGGCACGGGAGGTACGGAACATTGGCCTGCTCGATCGCCGGATTTAAATCCCCTAGAGTCTAGGGGTCGGCAACCTGTGGTTCGCGAGCCACATGCGGCTCTTTGGATGTGAAGCTGTTGCTGTTTAGTTCCAGACGCAAATATTATTTATTTTATAAAAAAAATATAAAAATCGTTCCGAACCGATTAACGAGTATTAGGCACCGATTCTATCTCTCACCCACTTGAACCCGCTTTCACCGCACCATCAAATCTTGAGGGACACTTGACTAAAAAACATACTCAGTTTGCTAGTATTTACTAGCAAACTGAGTATGTTTGAGCTGGACTGGATATTTATGCAGCCGACGAAGAACAAAAAAAAAAACATATCGACTAGCTCCAAAAACAAAAACAGCAATCAAGTTCCCATGTTAAGTAACTGGACGCAATCTACAAGTAATGTTAATCTGGCAATCTTCACAGTATCATTGGCAAGTTGCAAAAAGGGGAAACCATTCACAGATGGTGAGTATGTCAAAGATTTCTTCATATGTGCATCTGAAGAAAGGTTACTTTTTTTTCAACACTTCAAAAACAAACCAAAAATTTTAAAACAAAATCAAAGATTTGCCACTATCCGCAAAAACAGTACAAGATAGAATAGCAAAAGTGTATTCAAATGTAACATATTTGCAGGTGGAAGATATTTCTTCTGTAAGAACTTTCTTCTGCCTTATCACTTGCTCTAGATGACTCTTGCGACAAAAAAGACACGGCACAAGTTGCCCTTTTTGTCAGGTATATGTCTTCCCAGTCCAAAAGAAGAGCTTCTAAAATTGCTACCGCCCTCAAGACAAACCAGAAGGGAAGATATAGCGAATGCCATGCAAAAATGCCTTGAAGATTATAAGATCTATTTAAATAAAATCGTTTCAATGGCAACTGATGGAGCTAGAAGTATTACAGGAAAAAATAAAGGAGCAACAACGATTCTTCAGAGCAAAATAAACCACGAAATTCTTACGTTTCACTGCATAATACATCAAGAAGCGCTTTGTGCCCAAACATTTCCGCAGAAATAGTTGACGTCTGAATTTGGTAGTCAAGATTGTTAAAAGCTTCTTGTCAAAAGCACTCTACCATCGTCAGTTTAAAGAATTCTTCAACGAAATGGAGGCTCAGTATTCCGACCTCCTTCTTCACAATAAAGTGAGATGGTTTTCCAAAGGTATGGTGTTAAAACGTTTTGCTTTGTTCCTGAATGAAATAAATGCATTCCTAAATGAAAAAGGCATTAATCAGCCTGAATTAGAAAACGACAAATGGTTGCAAAAAAATTACTTTATGGTGGACATCACAGCGAAATTAAATGAGCTGAATCTAAAACTGCAACAAAAGGGAAACCCAGCCTTTGTTTGGTTAGAAGGATTTGTTTGTTTTTGAAGAAAAATTAATTGTTTTAACAGAAGATATTCAGTACGGTAACTTACATCATTTTCAATTTCTAAAGTAATATCGCGATAAAACCAGTCCAACTGTTGACACGAATTACTTCAGAACAGTTATAAAAAAGATAAAGATGAATTTTCTGACAGATTTGAGCAATTCAAAACCAACAAAACCACTTTAAGATTTAGAGAAAATCCTCTCAACACAAATAGCAACGAAATCCACATTGAGCCATTTGGACTTGAATCTAAATCCGTAGATATGAAATTGATCGAAATGAAAAGCAAGTTGGAAGAGTTAGAGTTTGGTCCTAAAATGTATCTACGTAATGCAGCAAAAGTGGACAGCTTTCTCCAGATTGCTAGAGTGAGGTGAAGAAGTTGGCATTTGGAGTGCTGACTATCTTCGGATCGACAATTCGTGTGAGCAAACGTTCTCTTCCATGAATATAATTAAAAGAAAAGTAAAAAGCCAACTAACAAATGAAAATTTAGAGTCGTGCTTGAAACTGAAAACAAGTTATTAGCCAAATGTATCCAAACTTTCTAAAATCATGCAAAGCCAATTGCATTAAATTTGTTTGCTCTCATTAAATTTGTTTGCTCAATTGTTTGTGATTTGTGTGAATTGTTTAAATGTTTTACTTAGTAATCATTCATTATCTAACGATGTCATATATACATTTATTATGTAATTTGATGTGAAAAACACTACTTATATATGAATAAATAGATTAGTTTTTTTCATCAAAAAACTTTATTTTTGCGAGTACTATTTATTGTTGATAATAAAAAATTGTGTGGCTCTTTAAAAACCTGGAAATTTCGTAAATTGTAATTTAGTTTATGTCAATAGTTTATGGCCACTCCCGTTGAAAATGTTCATGATCTGAGGAATCGAATAATAGCCGGCTATGAGACAATAAGAAATACACTAGGAATATTTACGAATACGACAATCAATGAAGCGAAGAGTTGAATCTTGTGACACGTCTGAGAGAAAGTCATTTTGAACAGTTGTGGTAGCTTTCCGCCTAGCAAAAATTTTATTAGTGTTATTTTCTTTTATTGTCCTGGTTTACCGTTATTGTATTAGATAGTTCTAATATAGCGGACATACGAATCATAAGAAAAATATAATTATTTTTTCATCCAGAATCACCCCCTGAAATTTGTCGCACTTATTTACTAACACCCTATATATTTTATATTTAATTTAAATCGAATCGACCGAAGAAATCGTCTTGGAAGTTATTAACATATTTGCTGCAACTTCTACAGCGTAACTGATAAATACAAATACAAAATGTACAAGTATAAATACAAAAGTAACCGATAAGCATATCCAAGTTATTAATGTATGTATATTCATATCTATTCAAAAATATCTTTTACAATTTTTGTAGGTACGTATATGCTTTTCGTATAGAAACATTCAAATGCGAAATGTCCAGGGTATATTAATTGTAATGGATTTTTCAAGAAAATTGGCCATAATTTTACTCCTTGCCTACCAGCTGCCGTTTCAGACTTGGTTGATAGAATTTGGCTTATTTATTTATTACACATTGTTATTTCGAATTCAAAGACATTTTTCGCTTACTCCTAATTCCTAAGTTCCAGAAAATGATATGAGTGGAACTGAAAAAACGGATATTAAGAAACTCACCAGAAGCCTTTCGAAGGTATCCACAGCATCGCAGAAGTCGAAAACCAGATTTTCTGATAACGGTGATGATAATCCCAGGTAAAGTTTACCATTGAAAATAAATTTTCAAATTAGTTTCTTGTTGTTCCATTTTATTGATTTTTGTTGACTTGATTTTTATTTGACAATTTTTAGGTCTTGGTGGTATGCATTTTGCCTAAAATGTAGGTCAAAAGAGTCTACACCAGAATCATGGGAACCGAAATATTGGTCCTTCCTATGCCCATTTCCGTATTGCCCTCATTACCGGGACTTTTCACGATTTCTGGCCCTCATTATCATTGGAGTGGTATCGTGGTGTATTCTTTATACCATAGCCGGTAAGTAAGTACGTGGGTTCTTTAGTATCAATTGTATTTTCTATAATAATTCAAAATACTGCTAGACAAACTTGCCTAGTATGTCACATTTTTAAGACAATGCAAGGTACGCAAAAAAGTGGAAAACTTCAAACTCAAAGGTTTTTTCGTTTAAGAGCTAAAACATCTAATCCAAACTTTAAACACTAGGAAGCGCGAGTCAACTTAAGACAACATAAGAAAACCTTAGATTCTAAAGATGTATAGGATGAGTAAAAAAATAACGACTTAGGATCGGACTGGCCCAAGCACATAATAAGTTTAAACTTTAACAGATGTCATTATTTTCAAGTACAAATATCATTTCTGGAGACTAAAGAAATTCAATTTTTACTATTAAAGAGAGCTCATAATGAACATTTACCAATGTAAATTTTTTTAACTCATTGTATTTTACGTTAATTCCTGCAGAGTATTTAAAACTGCTTAAATAAAAGTCTATTTATTTTTGAAACCATACAATTTATAGAAATAAATGAAGAAGAGAGAGAATAGAAATTTATAGTTGAAAATAATTACTTCGGTTAAACTTTAAACTGATTTTGTGCTTGGGCCAGTCCGTTCCTGGTTTCTTTTGAAAGTTTTAGTAGCGGTTTGCAAATCAGATTATGACTCTTTTTTGGAAATACATTTTGCTAAAACATCATTACAACATACAAAGTTGTTGAAAAGTTAGAACTCGAAACGTTAATTTAGAGGTTACCCTTTGAGGTCTCATATTAACGGGAACGTTAAAATTTTTTTTTATTTGAACAAACCGTATTATGTTGACCTCTCCTGTATGCTCTTGAGATATTGTCAATATTTAAGACTTAAGGGTGTACTTCTGTATTGGTAACTTTCTTCATGTTATATGGTTTGCTGTTGCTTTTTAAACCCCTATATCGAATTGGCCACTTTTTTGGGAACATAAGAACTAGTTTCTATTTGTTTATATTGGAAATTTATAAGAAAATTAATTTTCCAATAAAATATGATGCAATGTCTAATACGCAATTGCCTATTAGCCGCGGATTGAAAATATTGCTTAATACAGCATACATTCGTTACACTATTAATTGCATCAGAGCTAAACTCTGGTTTGTACAAATATCGTAACAATTTTAAAGTCGGAAAACATATTTTGATCTGATGCGAATTTAATATGTCCTTCCTCTAATGGACTGAAATTTTCAGTTGTTTCCGTAGAATATGCCTAAAGTAACTTTTGCCTTAGCTTCCTGGGCGATGTGTTTCATTTTGTTGAATTTCTTATGTTAAATATACATTACGAATCTGAAAGATATAATTAACTCACATCTGAAAGATTTCAGATGTAGAATATTGTACAGCGCTTGATGTTGTCAGGAAGCCATTCGCTACTTTATATATACGTTTATAAAGAAATTTTGAGTTGCGCCGCGAGGAAAGAGCTATCAGGGGCGATTTTAATTGTACAACATGCTATAAATACTAGTGGGAGTTCTTTTTAGAGTTATTGTTAACATATTTTTATATGCTTAGTATTTATTCCGATTGAAATATATCTACAGAACTATTAATCTGCTTAGGTGATATCGCTGCGCCACCCAATGGACAACTTTTTCAGCTGCTGATTCTTGTGCTGGCGGCCAAATTTGGAGGCTGGTTGATAAGCCTCACTAATTTGCCGGGACTGATCGGAATGCTTTTCGTTGGAATGGTCATGCAAAACGTACATGCCGTCAATATAGACGATACATTTAATCCTATAACTAAACATTTAAGGTAGGGTTTAGAGAGGCTGCTACTAGCCGAAATATAAAAAAACAATAAAATAATTGTATTGTGTCCGTATTTTTAGGAGGATTGCGTTAGTAATTATACTGACAAGAGCAGGTTTAGATTTAGATCCATCAGCCCTCCGTCGATTGAAGTGGTCGGTACTAAAACTTGGTCTGGGCCCCTGGTTCGTTGAATCGGTTGTTGTTGCAATTCTGTCCAAATTTTGTTTAAACATTCCGTGGGACTACAGTTTTGCTTTGGGAGCCGTTGTTGCTGCTGTCTCTCCAGCTGTTACTGTAGTTTGTTTAATAAGGTAAATTTTCGGTTTATTGACTTGTGCAACGTGAACCGATCATAACGCCGATTTATATTATTTTTTAGACTGAGATCTAAAGGATTTGGAGTAGCCAAAGGTATCCCCACTCTGATCATAGCTATAGCTGGAATTGATGACGCGGTATCTGTCGCCGTATTTGGAATTATAGAAGGAGCAATGTTTTCAGTAGGATCATTAATTTCTGTTATATTGCAAGCTCCGATTTCGATTGTCGGTGGTATAGGTTTCGGATTATTTTGGGGTATTCTATGTCGTTACACTCCAGAGAGAAATGATCCCTATGTGGTAAGATATTGATCCTAATTTGTGGGTACTTGTTGAACAAAAATAATTTATATTTCAGGCGCCTTTAAGAATTCTTCTTCTATTCGTGGGATGTTCAATAAGTGTATTTGGTAGCGAGAATCTTGGCTACAGTGGAGCTGGACCGCTTGGTTGTGTTACAGCAGCCTTCACTGCATTAGTAGTATGGTCTAAGCAAGGTTGGGATATTGAAAAGAATCCTGCTTCTGAAGGATTCGAAATTCTATGGATGTTTTTTGAACCCATATTGTTTTCCGTGACTGGTGCTCAAATCAAATTTAGTGAATTGGATGGAAGCATTTTACTTATTGGTACGCAAGTTTCTAAATGAAATATGTAGTTAAATGATAATTAACGAAGAACCATGTTCATGATTTATATATATTGTTTTCAGGTCTTGGCATTCTAGTTGCAGCTTCGTTAATACGTATAGCAAGCACGGCTGTTCTTGGCATAGGTTGTGGATTAAATTTAAAGGAGAAGTTTTTCACATCACTGGCGCTAATGGCTAAAGCAACAGTTCAAGTAAGTTTAATACAATGTTTATAATAAGTATTTTCAAAATGGCATTCTTTTGATCAATTTTAACCAATCAGCTCAATTCTGGTTGCCATATACGATTGCATTTCAACACGTTCTAAAATTCTACGACAGGTTCTATCAATCAACATCAATAATAAAAATTACTTTAGCAGAAGTTTTTATGTTTCAAAACAATATTATTTGAAATATAGTTGCATACTAATTATACATATGTGACTAGTAAATGTAAGTTGTCGACGAATATGTTAGTAAATTCTCTTATATGTCAAAAATAGCTCATATTTATATGGAAGAGAAGAAACACGAGGAATGCGATCGTCCAAAACGTAACTTTGCTGGCGAGATTTTAAAATGTTTGCAAATGTTACACTAAATCCATTCAGGAGATCCTGTCCACACCGTTTCTTTTGCGGGGGATATTATCGCACAAAGAGCTTGTATTTGAATAAAAAACACCTAAATTCGAATAGAAATGAGCAAAAATGATAACATGTGGTCAATTACTTTATTTAAATCTATAGTTAATACATATACAGGGTGACCCTCAACTAATGTGACAAAATTCACTGACATATAGTCTAGACAAAATTATTGCGTTTTAGGCAATTTTTTCTTATGAAAGTTAATAGTTTCGGAGATACAGGGTGACAAATTGTAAATAAAATCAGAAATATTTTGGGTTTTAAAATATTGCTATTTTTTGCCAGTATCTCATTGTCCGAATTTTCCTAAACAAAAAATATGTACTTGCTCCACATCGATATCTCTCACCGTTTTCGAGATATTTCACATTGAAACCTCTTTATTAATGACCAGCGTAAATAATTTAGGTGAAATTGGGTCTCCCTGACGTACAGCCCTCTTGAATGGTTTTCTATTGGTCGTAGTAGTTTCGTCTATTTTTATATGTATTGTTGCTTCTTTATACATAGTTTCGATGATTTGGGTGTACCTTGAGTCTATTCTTGCGTTTTGTAGAGCCGTTAGGATTGACCATGATTCACCGGTGTCGAAAGCATTTTGAAACTCAACGAAGGCTAGGTGTATAGGTACGTTGTATTCTGTGCATTTTTCGATAAGGGTGCCTACTATATACAGGTGGTCTATCGTACTGTATCCCTTTCATATTCATATATCCCTTTCATATTCGATATAGGCCTATAATCTTCGATTTTTATATATTTTATATATATATATATATATATATATATATATATATATATTATATATATATATATATATATATATATATATATTATTTATATATAAATTTCGATTTAACTTCGTTTGTGTTATCACCCTTTTTGAATAGTAGTATTACTTCAGAGTAACACCATTCAATTGGTATTTTACCGGCATAGAGACATTTATTCGTGAGTATTCTTATAGCTTCCCGTAGAGTATTCCCTCCCAGTAGTAGTAAACATCTTTATTTCTAAAAAAGGCTATCGACCTATCGGTCTTTCTGCCCTTGTTTAATACATGTAGTCTTAATCTAAATAAAAAACAAAGATGAAAATTCTCTTATTCTAGGTTAACGATATTATTAAATAAAATTTCAGTGGCAAGAAGAAATTATTTTATTGTCCACTAGTCCGTTGCGTTTGTAAGTGTTCGAGTAGCGTTAATGTAGGGAAACGGAAGCGAGATTGTCTGGTTGGTCTTGTAAGACAAAGGGGATTCAGTATGGTCCAGTTGTAGGGGTTGTTTGTACGTTTTGTCTGTAGCTGTATGAGTCTTTCCGAGATCTTTGTCATGTTTGTGCGTTCGTATAGTAGTTGGGTGGGGGGGTTGTGTAGTGGGTTTTGGGGGTGTCTTATTCGTGTTATTAGTCTTAGTGCAATTTGTTCTGTTGTTTGTGTATAACGTTTTGTCCTTTCTGTTCCATTGGTCATGAGTATATGTCCAAAGTCTAGCAAGGGTCTACAAATAGCTTTATATATTTTGGTGGCGGTGTTTGTGCTGATTCCTCTGTCTTTGTAGGTTAGTGATCGGAAGTGTTTTGTTCTCTTTATTGTTCCTGCCCTGATGTTTCGTATGTGTTTAGTGAATTTAAGTTTGTGGTCAATTGTGATTCCAAGGTATTTTACGTCGTTTTTTGGTTGTGTCGTTTGGCCGTTTGCAGTTATTGTAGGGGAGTCAGCGTTGAGTCTGTGGTTTGTGAGCAGAAGTTGGTTTTTTGACGCGTTTGGTGTTAGTCTCCATTTATAAAACCATGTCATTGTGTTGTTTGTTAGTGTTTGGAGTCTTTGAGCTGCTCTCTCAGTAGTTTTGTCATGTACAATAAGTGCCGTGTCGTCTGCGTATTGTAATATGTATGTCGATCTATCGATTTGATTTTTGTCTGGTAAGTTGTAATTGTATATGTCATGGCAGTATATATTGTAGAGAAACGGTGAGAGCGGGTATCCTTGAGGGAGCCCTTGTTCAGGGGAAAAAGAAAATGACAGTGTTTTGTCAATTCGTACTTGTAGTTGTCTGTTTTCTAGTAAGTTCTTTATGGTGTGTAGTAGATATGTTGGTGTGTGTAGTTTGTATAGTTTGTATAGTAAGCCTCTATGCCAAACACTGTCAAAAGCCTTGTTAATGTCCATAAACAGGCAAGCTGTCTTTCTGTCAGTTAGGTGGGTAGTTTGTATATTGTTGGCCAAAATAAAGAGCAGATGAACAGTCGAGTGATGCTGTTTGAAACCAAATTGGTAGGTAGGTATATACTTTCCAATCACTTTTTCAAGCCGCTGCTTCATTATGCCTTCAAAAATCTTGCCCAGTACTGGAAGCAGTGTAATTGGTCTGTAGTTGCTCGGTTGTGTATTGTCCAGTCCATTTTTGGGTATAGGGATTATTAAGCCGTTTTTCCATGTTTCTGGGATTCTGCCATTTGTGATGCAGTTGTTCAATTCAGTTAGGATCAGTTTGTGTGTTTCTTGAGTTAGGCTTTTCAAGACTTTTGCCTTAATTTTGATCTGGTCTTCTCCTGGGCATCTGTTGTTTTTCATTTGTTTTAGTGTTTCATTTATTTCGCTCGTCGTGATTTCTGGGAGCTCATTAGATCCGGCATTCATAATGTTCATTTTTTTACTGACTTTTGGGATTGAGATGAATAGAGGTTAATATAGAAAGTTTCGATCGATTTGACGATGTCGTGCTTATTTTGTACATAATGTTTTTTTAATTTGCATTTTTGTAATTTTTGTTACATTACCTTTTAAAAGTTTACTGCGCAAGACTTTCTTTTTGAAATTTTCCTTTACGGTTTCCTCTATAAATTTCGCATTGTACCCTCTTTTATCCTTTTTAATTTCTTTTTTGACCAGTTTGTTTACTTCTTTATATTCTTCAGTTGATTTGTCCGTTGTGTTCCGCCTCTTTTCCAGTAGTTTTATTGTATTTTGGCTCAGCTTTGCGTCTTTGCGCATATTTTATTTAACGAAGTTTTCACCACGCACGTGATTTTCTCTGCGAGTTCGTCTATTTCTAGTTGCCGGAGTCAATTTTTGTCAATTTTTGGAGCAAGTCATTTTGGTATTCTGTTTCCTTTTGTTTCAGAAGATCACCAGTAGGGTATCGACGTTTTTTAAGAAGCTTCTGTCTTACAATGACAGTGTTAATGCTGATTTTCTACTGTCTAGTATGTCTTTCTGCAGTCTAGTTTCACAAATTCCAATGATATCCCACTTTATGTGGTTGAGTTCTTCTTCGAACTCCTCGAGTTAGTCTATAGTTCTTAATGTTCTTATGTTATAAGTGGAAATATATAGAGGTTTAATGGGTTTTAAGGGTCTTTTCCCAGTGGTCCCTTTCTCGAACTTTTGCGCCCCTCAGAATCCTTGGAGCTGACTGAATATTCAGTGTGAGATTTCGACTCTCGGACTCTACTCACGTGGGGTAGTCTTGTTTTAAGTTTCGACATTTAATTTTTTGGGAGGTTTTGGCACTTAAAACGGCATGCTTGCCGAGCGGGCTGAAATTAACAAAAATGTCGGAATTAAAAGTGTCTTTAAAAAAAAGACCGAATGAATAAACAGCAATGTAGTCTTTGACGAGACCTTTAACTTTGAAAGAGTCTTCTAATCGCCACCTGGCTGTTCGGGTATATTTATGTGTAGTTGCTAGACCTTCTCATATATATGGATAACGAATAAGAATATGCAAATAACATATAAGAACCTCAGTGTAAACTGGTTATAAAACCCACAGCATCATTGGGAGAACTTCTGTTAGAACTTATGTTTAGGCAAATCATAGGTGTGTAAACCGTTCATCTTTACCAAGTTTCTGAGACAAGTTTCTAAAACAGTTCTGAGAAACTTCAGGTGCCTTGAATGGTTCGCCTGTCTCAGTTATCCCATCAGCTTTTCTTTTCTGATCTTCTTGAACAATAACTGTTTAACAATTTGGAGTTCCACCAACATACAAGTTGCCAGTGTGGAACACCAACAAAGTTGTATATCTAGTAGGAAATATTGGTAAACTTCCCATTTGAAGTGGCAGCATTTTTATTTACAGCTCGATAGATTCGGTAGCTTCTTTGCATCGATAAAATACATCATTTTTCTGGAAGTTGTCGTTCAAGTTGAATACAAGCTCTTAATTATATTACAGAAATTACGAGTTACAATTTTATTGTAGAAAATGTATTTTCCGTTCGCTAAGAATCACCAGCAAGCTTTCTAAATTTGAACAAAACCTAGGTTGCAGACACTTCTTCAGTATCATCAATAGTCACATCAGAATTAAATGGAAAGCTTTGTATAAGCAGGAATGAAAATGCCATTTCTGGTTAATACTTCCCATATGTGGTAGTAGAAAGAAAGTTGATTCTTGGTAAAATTGTAGAAATTTCTTTACTAAACTCGTAACTTTAGAAAATAAAATAAAAATTGTAATTAGATCTTCTTATTAATATTGGTACCTACTAGGTTTAACAGTATTTTCTTATCTCACAAATTGCAAGACTGGCATATCTAAATCTTCTTTTTAAATGCGATGTAGACATTGAAAAAATCTTTGGATATTTCAGTTGATAATGTTTGTGAGCTACAGAACAAATGTATCGAATGTGCATGTAAATGCAACGAAACACAAACGATAATAACGATTTACAAGAACTTTTAAGCGCTTAATAACTGATTCTACTTTTGTGTACAAGTAATACTGGATTAATTAAACACAAAAATAGACATTTTGTTAATTCATTACAATAACGTATTTACTGAGAACCACCACGGACAAGAATTTCTCGTGCTGTAACTTTACAGTAAATTTAGACTACACCTTTAAAAAATGCTTTTAAGCTAATTAAAAAATTAATACTAAATTATGAATAGTAATATCTATGGAAATACAAATTGCACCTTAGTTTCTATTGTAATTTACATTATCTGTTTCAGGCTGCTCTCGGACCAGTTATATTAGGAGCCATTACCGACCGAACATCAGAAGAGCATATTTATGCCAATAAGGTTATGATGGTATGCATTCTATCGATCATGTTAACAGCTCCAATATCAGCCATTCTGATGACTATCCTGGGTCCCCGTTTACTGACTCGAACAAATACACCGTTTATGGCCGATACTTTAAGAACTTCGCACAGGGCATCTGTTAGAAGTTTGCGTGATTTGGTAGTAGCACCAGAAAAGCATGCTGTTGTAATGGAAGAAGGAAAAGATAATGACTTACCAAGGAATAATCAGGGTGAAATTGACAAAACGAAAATGTGATATTAAGATTTACCTAGGTTTACTGTATGATTAAGAAAAGTAAACATTTCTAATAAAGTTTAAATGTATGAATGAAATAATATTTGCTCGATGCTTTAATACGAAAATACTGTGAGTTCTTAACAATATGCCATTGAGCAAATAAAAATACATAAAAGTATTATCAGCATGCTTCAACCCCTATTATTTATATGATAAGACTACACGTACGTATCTGATTGCCATGTATTTATAATATTTAACTTACCTATTTTATCAATTTATAATTTTAGATCTTTCATACACAGTTCACGAATAACTTTCATCACTACTGTAACAATCGCTTAATTTTTAAGTTTATTATGCAAGTTTTTTACAACAGTTATAACTGTTGTATAATGTTTCTACAACAGTTGCAGCAGTTGTACAAAGTTTTCAATCAAAGTATTTGTTTATATATACATATATTCATTATTAATCAATAGTAATTACAGCTATATTATTTACGCACCTAATAAAATATTGAATTTATTAAAAGTGTTTTTGTAACTGACCTCCCTATTTGGTAAATTTATAAATTAATAACCTCTTATTGAGAGTATAACTATAAGAGAGATAGATAGATAGATAAAAAATTATTGAACATTCCCATTAATAAAATTTACAAACAAAGTTAAAAAAAACATAACTCCCATGTCTAGCCAGATGTTCGGCCGGTTGCTCTTTGCCCATGATCTAAATAGGCGCGCTAAGTCGTCCATTACCTGGGCAGTGCCCTAACATGGACATTCCCGAGCTAGCCATACGCACGACAACGTCAGGAGATAGTCTTGAAGTGGCGGTTTTGGTTTTATTCGAGGGGCATTCATTAAGGAAAAAAGGTGCTTCGACCTTTAAGTTTGATACTGTCAGCCGTGGCGTTAACCGCCGGCAGTTTCAACTAGATGACCAAATCCATCCGCCCCCGCCCCGATCGGTGCAAGGACCAGCCAGAACGAGGCAGGACGAACCCGTCAAGTCACGTTATGTTGGATTTGTGCGTTTCCAGCCTGCTAGAAACGACTGTCTGCAACTGGCAGGCAATGTTTGTTTGTCGTCACGTACTGTCAGGGACAAAATCCTCATAAAATATGGGAAGTCGCTTATACAGGGGAGCATGGATTGGGCGATCGTTTGCTCTTACTTGGGTGATATTTCGCGTAAGGACTGAGCCTTGCAGTCCGCTATGATAAAATTTTTCAGCGATGGTATCTATATAGTCGGCTATATAGGCCATCCCTGTAGCTTCGTGCATTTCGGTTATTCTGGTGTATCTGTCAGCCGATAGGACGCCTCTTAGGAACCTATTTTGGGTCCTTTGAACGCGTCGTCTCGTGGAATCACAGACAGAGTGCCAGACAGGGGAGCCGTAGGTCAGGGCCTTATGGTGGAGGTGTAGAGCAGAAGTTTGTTTTGAGGTGACAGAAATGAATTTGGCGCCAGAAGAGAGTACAACTTTCTTCGGGCCATGAAAGACTTTTGTACAGCATAGTCAACATGCTTGTTGAAGTGAAGTCGGGCGTCTAGTTTGAATCCCAGGTATTTCACCTCTTTTACTGGCTGGATTGAAGTATTTTGCACCATGAGTGGCGATAGGATTTTATTGTTAGTAAATTTGCGCGAGAAGATAATAAGTTCAGTCTTCCTGGGATTCACTTTAAGTTTCCATTTATCGAAATACGGCGTCAATAAACTCAGGTGATGCGCAATGCGAGATTTCGCAGCCTGGGCATAGAAAGACGATGTGTAGATAGCCGTATCATCCGCGTATTGTGCTATTTTTGTAGTAGGAAGTTTTGGAATGTCTGCTGTATACAATGTATACAGCAACGGCGAAATCACTGTACCTTGTGGTACTCCTGCCGCGATACGTCTTTTGGCAGAAGTGGAATTCTCCACTTTCACCTGTATGGTACGGTTTTTTAGGTAAGACGCTATAAGGGAAACTAGGTAGAGTGGCAGTAAATGTACGGCAAACAACTTATACAGCAGGCCTGTGTGCCAGACTGTGTCGAAGGCCCTTTCCATATCGAGAAGCAGCATTACCGTACTTTGAAGCTTATTAAATGCTTCATAGGCATCCGTTGCGATCCAAGCAGTCTGCAGCGTTGTGTTGTATCTTGCTCGAAAGCCAAACTGCTCATCCGGGATTAAACTTCGAAGCTCGGCTGCTGCCTGTAGTCTCGATAGGATGACCTTCTCGGTTAATTTGCCGAGGGAGTTTAGGAGGGAAATTGGCCTATAAGAGGCGGGATCAGTCGGGTTTTTGCCCGGCTTTAAGATAGGAATTATTACAGCGTTTTTCCAGTCCTGTGGGAAGTGCTGCAATTTAAGGACTGCGTTAACTATTTGTACTATTAGCACTATAGTTTTCCGCGGTAAGTTTTTGAGGAGTAAATAAAGGATTCCGTCTGGCCCGGGGGCTTTTCGGCTAGAGAGGCGCTGAAGACACGATTGTATCTCCGACGGGGTTGTTATATAGGAATGCAAAATCGAGGGTGGTATAGGATACTTCCGTTCTACGAAAACAACGGTCTGTCTTTCTATTTCGTTATCCTGAAGGGCTGGTTGGACTTTGTATACTTCTGCCAAAAAGTCGGCGAGCAGCTCGCATTTGTCGCTGGTGGTAATGTAACTCCGCCCCTCTTTTTCAAGAGCGGGGACTTGTTCGTAGCCTTTTCGTAGACTTCTCGACAGTTTCCACAAAGAATTGTCACGGGGAGATAAGTTTCCCAATTTTTCCGCCCAGGTAAAATTCCTGTATGCGGAAATTTCGCTCTGGATGTCTCGTGCAAGTTCTGCTGCCCTTATGCGATCGGCAGATTGACTGAATCGCTGCCATCGCTTCCTGATTCTATTTTTCGCCTTAATAAGGTTCAAGATTTCCTCAGGAAGGTTGTCGCGCCGCGGTCTGTTCGGAACTTTTTTGGCCAAAGCTTGCTGTGTCCATTGTATATTCCTGGTCAGACCTTTTACCGTATGCTCTAGAGCTTCGACAGTATCAATCTGGCCCGGAATACACCTCAGGTCTTGTAGTCGTTTCCGATATTCGCGAAAATCGAAATTTTCGTATGAATATCGAAAGTCGTTCGTTTGTGTGCGCTTTAAATCCCTAATGTCGAGGTAAATGGGCAAATGGTCACTGCTGAGGGCGTCTATAACCACCATCTCCGTGAGATTGGCGAGTCCTTTAGCTATTCCGAAATCAAGGAAAGATGGGTTCATTCCACTGTTTGGATAATGCGTTGGAGATGAAGTGGGCATAACTAGTAGGCCATTGTCGCGAACGTAGCTGGCTAGGAAATTGCCAGCTGCGTTTTTCCGTCCAGGGTTATTAAATAGTGGATGGCGGGCGTTGAAATCTCCCATAAGCAACACCCTATTGGTGTTTTAAAAAAATGGATCAACGTCAGTGGCCTGTAAGCGAGTAGAAGTAGTGTACCCACAGTAGATGAAAACACCATCATAAAGCTCCACGCCAACGTTCTCTATTACTGACTGCCTGCATGGCAGTCTCCTGTATGGGATCGTTGCTTTGATCGCTATGGCCACTCCACCCCTTAGACCGGGCCTATTGGCACGCTCGAGTCTGTACCCCCGGAATGTGATTCTGTCTTCGGGACACAACCATGTTTCCACGATTAACGCCACATCGACGTCCTCAGACCCGAGGAACTGCTCCAACTCACCGAGACGACTCCGGAGTCCACATGAGTTCCATTCCCCAATCCTCATAGGACACAGTTGACAATATTAATACTGAAAAATCGAAGCTGTTAATATCTTCATTGAAGAACTGCGCTGAGACTAGGAATTTGTCTGTCTTCGAGACGCAACCCCTCAATGCAGCGCTGTAAAATCTTACCGCCTTGATCACCTCCTCCAAGTTGATTTGAGACGACATTTCGGCGAATTCCCGCTGGACACTGCCCAGCATGGCCACCGCGTTCCCATTTATACCATGGGCTGGGTGGGCGGTACTCGTCGGGACAGCTTCGTGCTGCCTCAGCGGAGGAAACTCCGCTAATGAAGGCGGTGGCGGGGGCAGCATGGTCCTGTTGGCGTGACTTGGCGCCATGGTCCTGCTGCTTAGGGGTGAAGGGTGAATCGGGCCAGGGGCTCGACTGGTTTGGCCCCAGGCTGGCCTCGTTGGAAGAGGAGCAGGGACGAAACGCTGCTTCTCCGCCGGGACTTGCGCCTGTTTGTAAATGTAGACTGGGCAAGCCTCGTCAAAGCTACGATGAGGCCCACCGCAGTTTGCGCATTTTAGTGTAGCTCCAACGGGGCAGGCGGTGATTTCATGCCCCCCAGCGTATCGGGAGCATTTAAAGTCCCGGTGGCAGTTCCCGGAGACATGGCCCCAGCCCTGACATCGACGACACTGTGTCAGGGTCTTCCGCTTTTTGCAGGTTTCCCACGAAACCCTGACACTGCACACCACCCTGGCCTCGGCGTTAAGCCTTCGGAGGGTTGCCTTGTCGCTAGGGACGACCAGGTAGAGCGGCCTGAAGAGTGTCTTCATTTTGAAGACACTTCTCACCTCCAGTCCTTTGTCTGTCAGATCCTCCTTGATGGCAGTCGGATCGACATTCCCCTCCAGGCCCCTCAGGACGAACGCGTGTGTTTTTTGCGACTAAGGGGCGTAGGTGTGGAACTGGCTCTTGTCCTCCGCTGTTTTACCGCCGCCCAGTCCATAATGCTGCTGCAGTACACGATTAACGAAGCCTTCGTGTACTTCAGCGTGAACGGCTGACTGGTGATGGTTTTTAGACCACCAATCAGCATTGTGTGATTGCTGGGTTTTCCAGCGATCACAATTGGCGGCGGCTTTTCTGCCTTCTTGGGCTTGCCTGCAACCGCTGTAGGGCTCTCAGCAATTGCTTCCCGTTCAGTCCCTACGCTGGTGTTGGGAAGTGTTGGAGGCTCATCTACGATTGGCGGCTGGATGGGCGTAAAGCGGTTTTTCAGCGTCGTGGAGGAATCTGGAGCAACAATCAGCGTGCTCCACGCCACAGTCCTTCGCTGGACGACGAACCCGTCATCCGCTGCGCCCGCTGAAGTCGCCTTTGTCACCCCTACAGCCTCCTCCATCGCTGATTTTTTTGGAGCCGGGGTTGGTGACGCTGGCGATGTTGGGTCGGACTTGGGCACCCTACCCCTCTTCTTGGTCCTGGGCCTAAGATAGTAGCTCCCTTGGGAGCCCTGGTCCGACTCGGATTCCAGAGAGATTCCGGGATTCATTTCACTTATCGCGCAAACCCGGTAGTTGCCCGATAAGGAATGTTTTAAATGTTATTTAATTATTTATTATTATTTATTAGTTATTCTCTTGTGGGGGCGCAGCAGTCTCCTTTATAGTTTTCAAACCCCAAGAAAAAAATGCAATTCATAAAATCCTCATTCTGTTCTACGGCGAATTTATCCAGAGAAAATATTTACTACTAATGACACCAGGAACTTAACTGATGGGAATTTAACGGTTGTGTACTTTTTACGCGGTGTATGACGAAAATATTGTCCAATAACAGTATGTCCGAGTTCGCCCCCACAATCCGACTTCACCCCGAATGACCGGTACTTTAATAGACCGACAGAAACACGTACCAACTGAATTATTAGTATTACAAATCCTTTTGTTTATTTATTTTATGTATTTAGCCCCAAAATGTAGTTTTGGGAAAATTTTTCATTACCTATAATCAATTGACAAAGAATGTGTTCTTTATTAAAAGCGAATTGTCATTAAAATTCATCAAAACATAATATAGGATATTATCAATATTTATAAATTGGTCATAATTGTGACAACAGCACATTCCCGTAAGATTTTCTGTGCTTGTGATACGGAATATTTCAATAAATTGCCATGTTTTACCATCGTTTATTTTATTACTAATATAAAGATACAGAGGCTTATGATATACAATGGAATTAATAAAGTGCATATAATGTATAATATATTTTTTGTGCAAATCAGTTTATTATATACTTATATAAAAATACGGAATGCTCTTCACATAAAATGCTAGTGGATTATATTAGGATTTTCGTTAAATGGGCATTCCATATTTAGTAAATATTTTCTTATATTTGTATATACAGTTTAAAACTTCAAAAATATAGTTTTTTAGGACATTATGTAACTCTCACTCTGCGGTCAAAAATACCTCGGGTTTCAGTGATGAGCAAACGATTTAGAAAATATAATATAACTGTTTCCAGAAAGTTTTTATTGACTGGAGGGTAGAAGGGATCTTAACAAGTTGAATATTCCAGTCAGCGAAAAATAATACTTTTAAGAAAAAATGTATTGGTAAAATTAGTCAGAGATTAATCTAAATAATGATAATAATGGATAACTAAACTACAATAATAATTAGCAAGTACTTGTATTTTTTACGGGATTAAACACAGTAAATACAAATGCTTTTGTTTTAATACCATGCAATGGAGTAATCTTTATGGATCATAATAATAAAGGAATAAAAGCAGGACATAAATTGGGATTCAGGCGTGTCGAAATGCCCTGCAAATGTAAGTTCATAGTAAGGGTTTAAAAGTTAATAACTGGGAGGCTAAAATGAATAGAGAGAGTTAAAATTATAATAAAATTTTAATCCATCAAAACCATTAAAGTGGATTCAAAATTATGCAGCTTTGCATTATAGAGTAGATGTATTAATAAAGCAATTGGATATAACAATATTCATTCCAATGTATTCCTGGGTTTCAGTCAATTTTATTGTTTATTATTTAAAATGTTACAAATACGTTTCGGTGTCTTTATCCACCATCATCAGTTTGTCTAAAATATATATTTACAGTTATCATCAAATTAAATAGAAATAACAACGTAATATACAAGATTGACTGTTTGAACTGTGACAACACATACATAGGACAAACAGGGCAATATTTAAAGAAAAGAATATACGAACATAAGTATAGCTTAAGAAAGGTTAACGAAAATGCAACAGCATTAGCACAACATGCACAACAAAAGTTGCATGATTTTGATTTCGATAACACACAAATATTGATCAATGAGGACAACTATAATAAGAGAAGAATCCATGAAATGATACAAACTAAGAAACATCAGAATGCAATAAATTTCAGATCAGATACAGACAATCTTAGCTCTGTGTATCATACGCTAATTACATGATCGCATGTATGAACTGATTGGACCAGGTAAATGAAATGTAAACATCTGATATTGAAGAATTGCCAAGCAATTCCTAGAATGCAAAGAAAAGACGAAAGATAAACAGTTTTTTTTTGTTTCGCTCGCTTGATATCGAATAAAATATGGAAAATTCAGTGACCAGTCAAATGTGAGGTTGAAGGCAACTATATACGTAAGTTGAATTTAGATCTCTAAAACAATAGATTCTAGTCTTTTCCCAGACATGTTTGTCCTGACTCATCACCTGAAAACCAATGTTCTGGATGTACTTTTTAATATGTGTGTGATTTGTATTTTAATATGTGAATTTTGGTGAAAGTTTTCTATTTAATTTGATGATAACTGTAAATATATATTTTAGACAAACTGATGATGGTGGATAAAGACACCGAAACGTATTTGTAACATTTTAAATAATAAACAATAAAATTGACTGAAACCCGGGAATACATTGGAATGAATTAAAGTGCCGTCAGGAAAATATACGAAATATAACAATATTATTTAATAAATACAAAGAAAGTCCTGCGTTAATACGTTGAGTATTAAATTAAAACAAAGTAATAATGATAGTGAATATGTTATTATGTTATTTGGTAATACATATCCTTTACTATTAAAAATTTTATAGTTAACTCTATGAATTTACTACAAAATTAGAAAATAATAGTTACTTATATATAGAAGAAAGAAACTAGCAGGTATATTAGAGCATAGGTCATGATTTAGTTTTGATTTATAAAATTTTATACTAGCGGTTATTTTAATCATCGTGAAGATATACTTATTTAGTAATGTTGTGTTATTTTCAACCTAAAATAACGTTACTTATTAAAATCTATGTGCGCACAATATATTTCAGTAAAAAATGTCTCAATAAATTAAAAAATCTTACATATGGAACAAAACACAGTTGCAAGGTGAATACTTGAATATTACCCTAATCGTTGAAAAGTAATATTTTGGTATCTTACGTTGTCTGGCTTATCCTGCGTTTGCGTCAGTGAAGTTAATTGAAGTCTTAAGCCATTGGTTCATATTTAGTTTTGTTTATAACACTTGCTAGGCAGCAGGATAAAACCACTCCTACTAACGGGAAGAATGCGATTCCAATAGCGGCGCCAGCAACAACTTTAAAGTTTTTATTCAAAAAGTCGATTACTTTTTCATAACAACCCTTGAAAAAAAAATTGCTGTTAACACCATATATTGTGTATTAGGTTCTAAATCGTTCATGTTAAAAGGAATAATTTTTATTAAATAAAATTCGGCATCTTCCAATTCGTGGACTCTTTTCAAAGACAAAACTAACTTTTAATTAAAAATTGATTGTTTTAAATGTAAGTTATATGACTTTTTGCCATTTTAAAACCTTAAATTTTCCTCGTTGTGAAATTAATGCCAATTTCACACCACCTTTCTGGTACTGAAAAGTTCTATAATGTCTTTTAACTGGATGTTAGTTACCTGTGTATATATTTCATGATACTTCTCTTCAGTTCTACATCCATCCTGAATGCAGCAAGAAGATGGAATGGGCATACTGTGAGGGAGATTTAGCCAATCGCTTGCGTTATGTTTACCGCAGCATTTCAACTGCAAGAAAAGTATTCGCTTAATCCCATATTGCACATACGGTACAATGTTTTCCTAATTTTTACAACGTGGATAAGTCGGAAAGTCTACTTTGAACTTGAATATTGGCGTTTGTGTATTTCCAGCAAGCTTTGAACATTTCTGTTACATCCAGACTTACTTTTATTTTTTTTGCAATAAAATATAAGATATTTATTATTTCATAAAAATGAGAAAAGGCTGGGCTATGTAACCTGCAAATTGTAAAGTAATAAATTGAAGGACACATCGACAAACCCTAACTTCGACAATGACAACTGGAACTTGATCAACGACTGGTAGTTGAACTATTTTAACAACTCACCAAACTATGCCTGCACACTGATCACAGACACAGAGTACGATGAAGCCCTAGCGCACATCAAGAACACTGCACCGGGGAAAGATAAAATTAAGGCAAAAGTCTTGAAAAGCCTAACTCAAGAAACACACAAACTGATCCTAACTGAATTGAACAACTGCATCACAAATGGCAGAATTCCAGAAACATGGAAAAAACGGCTTAATAATCCCTATACCCAAAAATGGACTGGACAATACACAACCGAGCAACTACAGACCAATTACACTACTTCCAGTACTAAGCAAAATTTTTGAATACATAATAAAGCAGCGGCTTGAAAAAGTGATTGGAAAATATATACCTACCTACCAATTTGGTTTCAAACAGCATCACTCGACTGTTCATCCGCTCTTTATTTTGGCCAACAATATACAAATTACCCACCTAACTGACAGAAAGACAGCTTGCCTGTTTATGGACATTAACAAGGCTTTTGACAGTGTCTGGCATAGAGGCTTACTATACAAACTATACAAACTACACACACCAACATATCTACTACACACCATAAAGAACTTACTAGAAAACAGACAACTACAATTACGAATTGACAAAACACTGTCATTTTCTTTTTCCCCTGAACAAGGGCTCCCTCAAGGATCCCCGCTCTCACCGGTTCTCTACAATATATACTGCCATGACATATACAATTACAACTTACCAGACAAAAATCAAATCGACAGATCGGCATACATATTACAATACGCAGACGACACGGCACTTATTGTACATGACAAAACTACTGAGAGAGCAACGCAAAGACTCCAAACACTAACAAACAACACAATGACATGGTTTTATAAATGGAGACTAACACCAAACGCGTCAAAAAACCAACTTCTGCTCACAAACCACAGACTCAACGCTGATTCCCCTACAATAACAGCAGACGGCCAAACGACACAACCAAAAAACGACGTAAAATACCTTGGAATCACAATCGACCACAAACTTAGATTCACTAAACACATGCGAAACATCAGGGCAGAAACAATGAAGAGAGCGAAACACTTCCGATCACTAACCTACAAAGACAGAGGAATTAGCACAAACACCGCCACCAAAATATATAAAGCTATTTGTAGACCCTTGCTAGACTTTGGACATGTACTCATGACCAACGGAACAGAAAGGACAAAACGTTATACACAAACAACAGAGCAAATTGCACTAAGACTAATAACACGAATAAGACACCCCCAAAACCCACTACACAACCCCCCCATCCAACTACTATACGAACGCACAAACATGACAAAGATCTCGGAGAGACTCATACAGCTACAGACAAAATGGACAAACAACCCCTACAACTGGACCATACTGAATCCCCTTTGTCTTACAAGACCAACCAGACAATCCCGCTTCCGTTTCCCTACATTAACGCTACTCGAACACTTACAAACGCAACGGACTAGTGGACAATAAAATAATTTCTTCTTGCCACTGAAATCTTATTTATTCAATAACATTGTTAACCTAGAATGGGAGAATTTTCATATTTGTTTTTTATCTGGATTGGGACTGTATGTATTAAACAAGGGCAGAAATACCGATAGGTCGATGGCCTTTTTAGAAATAAAGATGTTTACTACTACTATTGTTAACCTAGAATAGGAGAATTTTTATATTGGTTTTTTATCTAGATTAAGACTGCATGTATTAAACAAGGGCAGAAAGACCGATAGGTCGATAGCCTTTTTTTAGAAATAAAGATGTTTACTACTACTACTAAATTGAAGGAAGATAAAATAAGTTAAATATGGGTTGATTTAATTTAAAAAATAAAAAAAAATCGTCGGTTGATAATGTACAGGGTGGGCCACTAAAAGAGGTGGTCGGCCGTATCTCACAAACTATTAGTGGTATCGATTTCGGGTAAAAAAATATATGAGTAAAGTGAGCAAGAGAAATTGCTGGAAATTACTTTCAAGTTAGCAAAATGGCCGCTAGAGGACGAAATTGCACCAGTAAATTTTAAATACTGATTTTAAGCGGTTTAGGACAGGCTAAGGTAGGTTGGAAATACTTTCATTCTGTTCTTGACAGAATTGCACTTATTTTTTGTGGGAGTGTTATTGTTCTAGCCAGTCAAATAAAGTGGTGAGGGAAAGTCAAATATTGGTTTTAAGGATATATTGGCTTAACAAAATTCTAAATTTTGATTCTAGTTAAAAAGCTCTTTATTTACTTTAACTCATGCTATAAAATATTCGCCCTCATGATTGCCTCTTTGGCCGCGAGAGTCGTCAAACTTTGTCGTTTTCATTCATTTTTTTAAATGTAATGATATATAATATTTAAGCTGCTTAGAAAGAGAACGACAAATGAAACAAAATAGTGAAAACCGCATATCGATAAATTTTTTGCAACCGAAGATATAGCTAATTTTATAGCGAATACAGTTAATACCGTTTTAACATCAAGTGTTCGTAATAGCAAATGCATTTGTTTGATAATCTTGAGCAGGAAGTTGATCATCAAGGTCGATTTAGTGTCAATGTCTGATGCGGCATAATTGGGGGACAAATTATTGGTCCATTTATATTTTAACAGAAGCTAGATGTAAATATGTATTTAGACTTTTTACAAAACTAACTACCATTACTTTTAGAAGACATACCGTTGCGAAAGCGAGTAAACATGTTTTTTCAACAAGACGGGGCCCTGCTCATTTCTCGGTAAATGTCCGTCGATTTTTAGACAACGCTTATCGCGATAGATGAATAGGACGAGGCAGTTTATTCCCGTGGCCAGCTAGGTCACCCGATCTTACGTGTATGGACTTTTATTTGTGGGGGAGAATAAAAGAGATTGTTTACCAAACCAGACCAACTTCCAAACAGGGCCTAATAAGCGAAATTACGGGTGCAATTCATCACATTCTTTTTTCGTAGGCCGTTACGTATATTTTCCTGACTGTACTTTAATTCACTTCAAAATATTCCTGGGTTTCATAATAAGCAATAAAATTGACTGAAACCCAGGAATATTTTGAAGTGAATTATTTTTTACCTGAAATCGATACGACTAATGGTTTGTGAGATACGGCCGAGCACACCTCTCTTAGTGGCCCACCCTGTACTTTTGCCAAAAAATGTTTTAATGTCAGCAGAATTATAAAATCTTGATTACCAAGTGAATTCACAATGTCATGAAACAAGAAGGTATGGAGACTTAGGAAATTGATAAATATTGGCTCTACGATATACAGTGTGAGTGAGTTTACAGAAGCAGGACTTTTTTTATATAATACACGGATCACTGGCCTGATATCAAAATGAAGGAAATTTTTCTATAAGATTGACAAAGCTTAGTTACCTTCACTATACGGTCTTAATGATGAAAAATATGATGGGCTAATAATTTAATGCAGAAACTTGAACCAATCTAATAATATGCTGCTGCTAACAGAATCATTAAATCTCTTCAAATTGTCTTAAAGCTTGAATATTATTTTTGTACAACTTAAAATTGCTGAATTGTTTTTCTTTGACTCAGAAGACCAATATAAAGTTAACGAGATCCTACTGATGTACAAAACGGATATTATCAGCTCAGAAACTGTTTTTTCTTAATGTTAAGAATCATTTTTCGTTTCGATTAAATCAAATTAATAAAACCTGATTTACGTATTCAGAATTTGCAAAGACGAACGTTTTCTTATTTTTGTGTTAAGGTATACACCCTTCAAATATTTAGGTTTACTTTTCAAACCCCAAATATTTAATGTCTCGAGAAGAGTCATCATATTAAGTTGTTTTTTCATTTCAATCAGAAGACAGATGCTTGATTTTGGAAACATGCAAGAGATAACATTTTTTTAAACATTAATTATTTTGGGAAATTAGCATGCAAGACACAACAGACTTACACATTGAAACAATAACATATAACTACTTTGTCTACAGACCCTACAAACGATACTTCAGGATTGTCTTGACAATTTATAAATTGTCGATTAAATGAGAAGACAAAATAGTATATTTAATGTATATGATCATCTTACCGTTTCCTGAATTAGATCCAAATCAGAAGAGACTTGGGAGTTGCTGTCGTTATGATAATTCACCATAACACGAGTAAGTCCTTTGTCGAAGCCTTCAGTCAACTTCGAACGGTATGCGAAAATGGAAATGCCAGCGCCCAGTTCCAGAACAAAAACGATGGCTAAAAAGGCTCCGTACTAAAAGCAGAAGTAGCTTCAAGGGTAAGTTGTTCATTATTACAAGCGAATATGATATTATGATTGGTTGTAAATGTTCTTATATAGTTTACTGTTTTGTCCAAATTTTTCTTGAAATTTTGTTAAATAATTCTCATTCCTTGAAATAAATGTCGTCAACTATATGACATTTCTTATAATTAAACTCAATTCAGTTTTGTGTTTTTTGTTTAAACAGATTACATTTTCTTAAGCTAAAATGCTAAAGTTGTAGTAGATTTCTAATGTGTTTAAAGTAAATACATTTATTTGTCTTTTTCAACCTTTTAAGTGCAAGTGAATAAGACCAACAATGATCAAGCAGTTCGGAGACGAGAATAAATTAAATCTAATATTAGAAGATCAAATTGCCGTCTGGATAGCTCTTTTCATCGAAATTCCAAGAAGTATAATTCTGCCGTTGTACTATCAACGTTGGACGTTTAACTTTATCAGTAAAACAAAACAAATATTCTAAAAAATGTTAACAGATAGAGTAGAAATTTAAAAAAGTAGAGCTTTGCTTAGGTAGATATAAATTTTTAAAAGTTCTTGCTATTCATGGTCGGTCATTCTCCATCAATCAGGAAATGGGAAATGTATCTAGTAAAATTAATTGAAAAGTTACTTAAACATGTAGCAAAAGTAGACGAAACTGACCCTAAGAAGATTCTTAAGTGCGGCTGAATGAAGGAAGTATTAAAATATAATTATTAGATTTATATAGGATTGAAACGCAAAAAAACATTTTTTTGAAGATTAATATTTTTTCTATTATTACTAAATTTAACGACTCAGCTGTTAGCTTCGGTTCATTGCGGATTCCGATTTTCGGCACCTTTCATCAAAAATTGTATATTGCATCTAATAATATTAATACTTTTTTCCATACAGTATGGTAATTTCTAGTTTTGAGGACGACGCCATACTTTGGCTTCGACATCGAAATTCCAATAAAGACAGTTTCTTCAGACCCAGACACACACTTCATTCATTTGATATTATTATTTATTTTATTGTTGATTTAAATATTGGTTTATTTTTGAATTTGTCGATTAAGTTTATTGACAATGTTTTAAGAGTTGCTCGATTTTTTGCAATTTTACATAAAAATTTGAGTTTAACCGTTTTTTCTTCGAACTGGTAAAATTAAATTCAGAAAAAAAGTTAAAGTACTTACTTTAAAAGCTCAAGACTTAAGATATTTTCTTTTAATTCTACCATTAGAATCGGTAAAATGTCACTTATGTTAGGTTCTTGTGTACTTAAGGAATAATAACTGAAGAAAAATGTCGTTCGCCCTGCATTTGGTAGTCCAGGATAACTTGAAACCTAACTACTTACTCGAAGATTCTTTCAATTCTGTGCTTTAAGTTAAGTTTCATTGCGATGAATTTCTTATCTTTCACGCGATCAAAAATTAGTCAAGATAGGTATAATATGTTCATAAAATAATATAAACATGAATAGTTTTCATTATTAGAAGGAACCGTGATATGTAAAAGTCAAGATTGGTGTAGGAAAATACCATATGAAAATTAAATGAAGACATCGGAGTAACATACGAGGCTTTGGAAAAGTTAAGTATATTGTGAATATAAAATGGAATAATGTTGTATTTAAAGCTATGTAGCACAGTAATCATAGAATGAGATCAATCATATTCTCTCATAGTTCTAGTCTCATGAAGCAGAAGAGCTAAAGAAAACGTAAAGTCCAACCACTAGCAAAAAAACTTAAATAAGGGACAATAATAATATTAACAAACAAAAATATACTAAAAACGGGACGAATCGGGGTTAAAACTAAGCTTGGGTGTTGCTCCTGTCGATAAATGCCTCAAATAAGCCAAAGTTTCAGGTGTGTTTAAAGAACTAAAATTGATAGTACCTGAACGACCTATTCTTATTTACCGTATTATTATTAGTGATAGTGATAAAACCCAGAAAGTACTCATAAATTTTCACCAATTGTACCGAACCATTTTTTAGAGTTTTTTAAATCACTAGGAAAGACAAACTTGATCTTGAACCTCAAAATCCAAGTAGCATATGAATATAGTGGTGAGGCCAGTAGCAGTTCCAATCAAAAAATCAAGTTCCAAATCTAGTTTAGTGGTAAAATAGTATCCTAATCCGGATTAATTATCAGAAGATTCTGACACGGCATTTCAATACTTTATTAGTGATTAGTAGGAACATTTAATCAACGGATTCACATGAGAAACAGTTACCGAAATTGCTAATATAGGAATAGATATATCTTAATTAACTGGAAATACTTCCCAAATAAGCATAAGATTTAATTTTTCCTATAAAAATTATCTTTACAGGCATTTTCTTACCGCAACTTCTCCTTATCTGGTTATAATACGCACAGTTCTTCGTTAATAAAGATTTTATTCGAACTGGGTAATAGATCAAATTCATGATAGGCACATAAATGTGTGCAGCAATTATTCTGTATATTTTAGCATGGTTTAATAGGTTCGTTCCATGCAATCATTCTCGCATGGACGACCCATTATAATGAAGAACGGTAGCTTCATCTTCATCCTCAATTATCACGCAGCTCTCACCGCAAGTATCGCGATTGTATTTCATATAGATGGATCCGACAAGAGTTCATTGTTCTCCGCATTCTTAATTAAAGTTCTCTTTCGTAAAAGTAAATTCCTAAACAAACTTTTATTTAGCTTGGATGGGAATCCGCTATTGTTCTTAAAGTAAATGGTTTGTTACTCTGAGAAAGTGCTGTTTCTTGCACCTTTTTTCATTTCAAGGATCAATAGAAATAAATAAGAGATAACACTTACCACATATAATAGTACCGGTTGTCCTTTGACGGTACAACAACACGCCAATGAACCAATCACTAAAATTAAGGACCCGGTCCCTATTAGAACATACGGGGCTGTACCACTAAATTCAGTACTCATTTCCATGTATTTGTAAAGTTCCACTTCCATCCATATACCAATAGCCAAAATGGCAATCCCAGAAATCTGAAATAATTTCAAATATTATCCGATGGAAATTCAACAAATGAAAACTTCTCCTCTCAATTTATCTCAAGTTTAAAGCTGATCAAGTATACCGGATTAATCAAGCTTAAAATCAAATGTAATTTCTGATGTGCAGGGTTTTTAGATAATGCAAAAATATACCAAATGAATTAAATTATGTAAAAAAATGCATAGGTAACAATTATGTTCTCATTGTTTCAACTGGCCATAGACGTAAGTCGTTACAATTTGCAATATCTGCCAGAATTTTTGGGAGGAATTATTCGGAAGCTCAGAAACATAAATTTTATGTTTGTTGGACTACAATAGGAATAATAATTATTGTCACATTAAAATCGCTTTAATCACTTTATCCTTTAAAATAACTTCATTTCACCTACGATGTAAAAATGTGATGATTAGGTGCTCAGCGTCTGATTTAAATATACGTAATCTTCATTTAATTAGAACTACTTACAGTTCTAGGTAGTTTGGGAAAATACTAAGTGTAGTTTGCAAAAATTTTCGGTTGCTTGAGTGTTTTGTTGTACCGGCATTAAATAGTTATAAGAATCTACATCGACATTCTAGTAAGATATTCTTGTATGATAATTTAGTAATAATAATTATAAATATTACAAAAAAAAATACAAATTCTCTTTAATTATGTCCCATTTACTACTCTACAATACAATAGTAGACTCCCCTACAATAACTGCAGACGGCCAAACGACACAACCAAAAAACGACGTAAAATACCTTGAAATCACAATTGACCACATACTTAAATTCACTAAACACATACGAAACATCAGGGCAGAAACAATAAAGAGAACAAAACACTTCCGATCACTAACCTACAAAGAATGAGGAATTAGCACAAACACCGCCACCAAAATATATAAAGCTATTTGTAGACCCTTGCTAGACTATGGACATATACTCATGACCAACGGAACAGAAAGGACAAAACGTTATATACAAACAACAGAACAAATTGCACTAAGACTAATAACACGAATAAGACACCCCCAAAACCCACTACACAACTCCTCCACCCAACTACTATACGAACGCACAAACATGACAAAGATTTCGGAAAGACTCATACATCTACAGACAAAATGGACAAACAATCCCTACAACTGGACCATACTGAATCCCCTTTGTCTTACAAGACCAACCAGACAATCCCGCTTCCGTTTCCCTACATCAACGCTACTCGAACACTTACAAACGCAACTGACTACTGGACAATAAAATATTTTTTCTTGTCATTAGAATTGGAAAGTTTATTTAATAAGATTGTTAACCTAGAATAAAAGAATATTCATATTTGTTTTTTATTTAGATTAAGACTACATGTATTAAAGAAGGGCAGAAAGACCGATAGGGCGATAGCCTTTTTTAGAAATAAAGATGTTTACTACTACTACTATGTCCCATTGAAAAACGATTGATCTTGAAACAGACGAAACTAAATTGTGAAAAAAATGGCAATAAAATATAATTTTAACTGTTTCTGAACCAATTAAACAATACATCTCAAATGGTTTCAGAATTTTTAAACAAAAATTATGCAAATTTATATGTTTACAAATGCGAAGAAACAAACATTTTTGAATCTGACGAATTAAGTATATTCTGTCCAACTACTTTCCAAAATAACGCACTCTTTTTAAATGCAAACCAAAAGTTATTTTTAACAACTTTTATATTTATTAAGTTTAGTAGTTAGAATTAAGGTTTAGATACGACTAGAACATAAAGCATATAATGGTATATTGCATCTTTTTCATATAAATGTTAATTTTCTATTAAAACCATTAAAGTATTTGAGATATCTAATATTTTTATGCCAAAACCACAAGAATCCTTCTTCTAGCAGACGCATTTCGGGCCACCCTGGATACTGAAGTCTACAACAGTGAAACTGGTTAAAACAACTGGTTAAAAATATTTTAAAATCAAAGCGCGCACCTAGTTAAGAACAATACATTTGGGAAAAAGGAACTAAATTAATGAAAAACAATTAAACATTAATAGAAAATTTCAAATCGCATCGTCTTATGAAATACAGCTACTGAAAACCTAAATGCAAATAATTGCTAAAGGTCGCTGACAGTGTTCTATTTGTAAATTCAGAAAAGTTTTCAATTACATCTTTCTTATAAGGATCTTATAGAAAGCATTTAGGATTGTACTCAAACATAAGTAATAACTACCAACTCAAAAAACACTAAATTTAATAAGATTGTCAGTGCATCCATTCAGAATGTTCCCAGAAAACATTTATATAAATTTTAAAAATTGAAAAAAGTGAAAACAATCATCAATTATGCGCAATCAAAATAGTGTTTTATGCTGACGATGCCGCTATCATTGCAGAATGTGAAGATGACTTACAAAGGGTATTACACTTATTCAACCTGACAGCCAATTCTCTAAATATTGAAATATCACCGGCCAAAACAAAGTGCTTAACAACATCAAAAACCCCTCTAAGATGCAAACTGGAACTTGATGGTAAAGTAATCGAGCAGAAAATGAAATTTAACTACCTTGGCATAGAACTTTCCGGCTTTGGGTATATTGAGGCAGAGGTGAGAGATCAAACAACAAAAGCAATTAGAATAGCTGGGTGCCTGAATACAATATGGTGCAATAAGAGTATGGGAACGGACACTAAATGGAGGATCTACAAAACCGTCGTAAGGCTGGTGATGACATATACCGCAAAAACCAGGCCAGAAACAGCGAAAACCAAGACTCCTAGAGAGAGCTGAGATGAAAATAATCCGTAGAATCACAGGAAATAAACTGCTGGATAGAGAGAGAAACCACATTATCAGAACAGCCTGTAATGCCAAGAACATTAATGAATGGGTAGCAAACAGGAAGAAGGAATGGAATGAGCACATAAGCAGGATGGACCACCCCAGACTTGTGAGAATCGCTCGCGACAAGTCCCCATTGGTACGTAGAGACGTTGGGCGCCCCAGGAAACGATGGAGCGACAGCCTCGCGCAAGTGGACGATAATTGAACAGGCGATTCGCCTAAAATCAAGAGTGAAGAAGAAGAAGAAGAAGAATGATCAATTAGTGAATGTCCAGATATACTGAATAAACGCAGGCCATGTTTATTTGGGAGAAACTGAAAGTAGTATATTCGAACATAATATTCAGAACAAACGTCTTCTTATTGTTAGAGTTAGGAAATATTTTGCTACAATTTTATTCAAAAAAATGTAGATAAAAAGCGTGTTTTATTCATAAGGAAGACAATAAATTAACTGTAGATATTGTAAGTATTTACTGTTCCGACAAAAACAAAGAGCGTTCTAAAGAGCCAGGTATGCAGGGTGATTCAGGCTTAATCTTGATAACTTTAGGATTCGAAAGAACAGGTTGGAAATGTGTGATTAATGTGATATAAAAGAATTTTCTAAATCGCTTGAGAGATAGAGGGGGTCAAAATAAGATTTTTTGCGCTTTTTTCTCAATAATTTTGAACTACTCATCCAATTAAGGCGAAATTCTAAACCCAAACACTACTGATGATTAATAAATCATTAAATGATGACATTAAAAAATGTCAATAAACACAAATTTTTAGGTACCGTTCAATAAAATTTAGAGGAATGGTCTACATTGTCTCCAATTTCATTAAATATATCAGAAACAATATAATAGTGAATAAATCTATGCAGGTGCTTTATTGAAATATATTTTTGGTGTTAAAGTTTTCTTCGCCCCTTATAAAATCTTCACTCTCTATCTCCGAAAAGATGCGATTTAGTGAAAATTTTTGTGTTATATAGGGACATGTTCTATCGATTCCTGAAGTTATCACGTTTAGGTTGAATCACCCTGTATAAGAGGACAGATATGTTTTAAAAGAAGCAATTATAATGGACTCATTTATTTATTTAAAGCGACAGTAGCACTCAGGAATATATTATTTTATGATAACTGTTATCTAATTTAAACAGAGAAATTAGTTGACCAGAATGTCGTTCCCACTAACAACGTCCTACTTTTATTTTACTGATTTAGAAGTATCGCAGATATACAGGAAGACCAGACATTATTTTCCTAAATTTTAACTGCATCTGCTGCGACTAAACATGAGATAAAAGATTCATCCATACTCAAAATAGATCCGTACACGTTTCGTTTACGAGAGGTTTAGCTAGGTTTTATTTGAAATCATGTTACTTTAAAATGTGTTTAGTTTTTTTGTTGCATTTGATATTGTAGTATTGTTGGTTGTCCTATTATATGTTTCTTTGACATTTGTGTATGTGCATTATTATTCAACCATAGTTAATTTCATCAAGTAAATTAAAAACAATGACAGATACGATAACAATGCAAAAGGCGAAAAAGTTTCCAAATTGAATACATTATTCAAGCTTTTAGGAACAACAAAATTCCAGTGACGCTTCATGAAAGAGATTGGATTTGTAAAACAAAATTATCTTTAAATGATGGAGACCCTCTGGAAATAACTACAATTTGAAATTTGAAATAAATATCGCATAGTTACTAGGAGTTGTAGATAAAAAAATTACACCCCGCTTATCATAACCAAAGCATTTACGAACATATTAGCATAATTTTAAAATGAAAGAATATGCATTTTAAAATATGCAACCTATTTTCGGGTCATCCTCTATAAGTTGCACGAAGCACAATTCAGTCTGCAAATTAGTTATTTAGTAAAAAGCGTTCAGCACGTGTAGCTAGTTATTTCACTTATCGTGTTATATAAAATTCTGTAAACGGAGTCATATAACTTCATGCCAGATCAATGCGAAGTCAATACAGCTCTAAAAAATGTGCCAAATTCGCTTTTCTCGTCCATTTTAAATGTTTGCTAATTACTCTTCTATTTCAAAACGACTCTTGTAGATACCATGTGTATTCAAATATGGGTATATCAACAAGTAATTTTAAGTTTCAATAATAGTTGATTCAATACGTTTATATACGCATAATTTATCAAATATATTTAACACAACAACTGCAGCAGATGTCTATAAAATGCATATCAAAGTTCTATAGAATGTTTCAACGCTACACTAAATATATTTTCTATACGTATTAAAATTTATTGTTGCCATACAAACATCATAGATATCCACAAGCTCTAAGAAGACCGACACAATATTGTGTCGTCGATGGGGGTGGCTTTATAGGGGTGAAACGCTGCGTCTGAATGAAACATATGTTTCAGTTATACACTTATTTATAATTTCGTATATTGTCATATGCAGTAGGAATTGTATTCACTTAGACGTTCAATGTGCATTTAGTAATCTGATAAAGAAACTTACCCAAAAGATAAAGTTAAACACCATCAGGAGGGTTTTCATGCAGGCAAGGGCTGCAACAGTTTGCAAATGTTTACCCATATTCTGTAATAATTGATCAGCTGAAGTCTACAAAAATTAATTGCGATGTACTGGGACAATGCTTATGATGTATTCGACGGCAGTATATAATTGAAATTATCACAATTTTATCGGCGGAATTGTCCTTGTAGCAAGAGATACACTAGTCGCTCCCTATCCAGACTATGTTTTCAGGATATTCCCTACGGTTACACGACGCAGTTCATGCGCGCAGGGGAATAAGCGTGGCGCATAGATTTTATTTTTACATCCAAATTTCATTCAATTTTATTTTCCTTAATAGCATTGATTGATTGCTCCATGCAGTCATACAGATTATATTTTTATCTGGATATTGGTGTAAATTGGGTTCTTTCGAAAAGTATAGCTGTACACCAATGATGAAAGAATTTAAAAATGTGCAGCTTATTTCATAGTGATGAGCATGAGCAACATTTTTAACGGATATGATTTGAAGATAGCTTTAATTAGCGGTCTTTAGATAAGGTGTTTTGATTTGAAACTCTCATAGGAATTGATTTGATTGAACTGATTGAAATATGTTAATGTTAGTATTAATTTTTTACTTCTTTAGTTCATTTCACGCACAACCAAAATTCACAAAAGTAATTCAATACTAGTTGAACGGAAGTTCGAAACAGGTTTAAGTGTAAATTTTCGTTATACGAAACTTGTTCAAAGTTGACGGATTTGGTTTGTGGTCTGAGTTCAGGTTTAAGTTGAGTTCAGTTGAACCAGCGCCGGGCATGAGATCTGCTTCTTCTTCTAGCCGTTTTCTATCCTTTGGATACAGGCCTCTGTCATATTTTTCCAGTTTTCCTTGTTCTGTGCCACTTGGTACCAGTTAAATCAGAGAAGAAAAAGAACATTCTACACAAATAGCTCAGGACACTATGCCTGAGGTTATTGAAGAAGCTACTTTGCATCCACCTATAATATTAGAACGTATTGCTGAAGATTCAGTGGAAGTTGATAATTTTGATGAACCACACGTAAAAAATGCAGAAATTGAAGACACGCAATTTTATACAAATAGAGAACCTGATCCTTCATTGATACCGCAAAAACTGAAAAGGTTTGAAGAACTTATTTTGGATACGGTAATTGCAAATACGCCCAATCTTGCGCATGAAAAAGGAGAGTTGCGAGAGGAATGGAAGTAATTACATCAGAAGAGGTGCAGAGCAGAATGATTGCCTAAAAAAAGGGAAGGAAAAGGTATAAGAAGAAATATCCACTTCCTCAAAGGATAATAATACAAATGTATGTTCGATCTGCAAGTGCGATTTTCGGTATTACACTAAGAAGAAAGATTGGATCCAGTGCGTAACTTGTAGTAACAAAGGTTCTAAAAAACGACGATATGAATGTGAACGTTGTCTGGATTCGGATTAAATAATAATTTTATTCAAAAATATCATTTTTTAACATTTAATATTGTACCCTTACTATTCTTATATTTTAGATCTTTTTCAATTAGGACTTTTGTTTCACTAATTCCTTCATATATTTAGTTATTTATTTTGTCTATTTGCTTTACTCCAAAACGAAACAAAATATTTGAATGCGGTAAAAAGCATTTTAAAGCAAACATCAATAGTTATGCTCTTGCCTCGTATCATTTGATATAAGCTTTCAAATCGGTTTTAATAGTCAGTTATGCACTTGCCCCATTTTCGGAGTTTTCTATTAAAAAATTAAAATATACAAGTGAAATTGGTGTTTTTGTCAATGTTAATTAAAGCGTATTAACTCAAATATTCGATGATTTAAGTATAGTTTAAAGTATTATAAAACAAATTAAAGATATATGGGTTGAAAGCCAAAATTACTAAAAGCTGGGGTGCACTTACCCCACTCCACCTTATTAGATAAAATAAAAAAATGTCAATCCATGTTTAGAAATACTTAATCCAAATAACGTACTTTACCTAAATCACAAGCCTGAGCTTGGAAATCGTCGTTGCTCAAATAAAATTGTTCAGTAACGTGTGTGAAAAAAACATGTTATATCACGTATTTAGCCCAGGCATTGTTTAAGCTTTGCAAAATTGCACGGGTCAGAAACTTATCGGACCATCATCATCATATGACTTTAATAGACTTTCGGCGTTTCCCAACGAACAATTGAGGCTCAACATGCGTGGTTCCGTTCCGACAAAGCAAAAAATCGGATGTGAATGCAGTTACTTTTGAAACCAGCGTATCGATGTCTAGTAAATTGTTAATTTCAAATGTAACTTTTATCTTTTCCTAAGTCTCGGGAAAAAATTATCGACATTTATAACATAACTGTGCGGAATTGTTGCAACCAATTTCATTTTGATTAAATCGAAAATGATTTCAAATTCATGTTTTGTTAGACAGGTAAGTAGAAAAACGCACTTTCGTTATATGAATTCTTGAAAGTGATTACACTTTTAATAATAATGTTTATTTAATTCGGATATTTGTATCCTGCGTATTCGCGAGATCACAATACTGATTTGCCCAACACAACAATTCGCACTTATAAAATTGACTTATTCAGTTTAGTGGATGGTTTATCTAGATTCTGTTACTATTTTTTGGCGGCCTTTGCACAAATTATATGCTTGCTTATAAATTCGAAACAAAGCGAAAATTCTGAAATAAAAATGTAGTAATTATTTTATAACCGACAGACTATGCGATACACTTTAGGTACTTTTGATTTAATATTTTCAGTTGTTTCAGCAAGTTGGAACAACAATGGTGACTGATCGAAAGTTATTTCAATTAACACCCTGCATTATAAATGTACTGTCATATAAATGTACTGATGTTAATCAATATTATAATTTCGTTCAATTTCAGTATTTAAAGACGAAACAATTAAACCCGTTAAAGGCAACTATTGACCATATGTGTATCTACATATTTCTGTTGATAGTAATTGACGACAATTTCTACTAGTTTTAACTACAACATTTCCGTTCTCGCAATCATTTTAACGGGTTCGCCAAGTGTCATTAAATTAACAACAGAAGACAGGCCTTGCTTAAGCTAAAATATGTATACTGAAGTCATAAAGCGTGATTCCCTAATTAGCCTTTTTTTCAATTTAAATTTCAAAAGTTTAGTGTAAAATAATGTTCAGTAAACACGGAAAATCAAATTAATAAAGAGTATTTTTAATGTGTTACTATCTCAAGAAGATCTTAAGATATCATGCATTGTTTTCTACCTATTCGGTTGAAAATGTATAAGAAAATATGGATAGTGTGCTACCTGCATTGTGTATAATTCGTTGCACAAATCTTTTGATAATTAGTCTTAATATATTAACTCAGCTTGTCGCATTTAATTAATAATCACTGATTTTTTTACTAATTATTTTATTTTTTATGCAATTCCACTTCAAATTACTTGTCATTTTTGTTAATGTATTTATTTGCTTCATTTCATTGTTTAATCGTTCAAGTAATATTTCACTAGGCGCAAGATAAGGTGTAGTATTCTTTATTTATTTTAAAACATTGTGTTTTGTTACATTCAGTTGATGATTTTCGAAAAATTGTTATACGAATTTATTAATACTAGTATTTTAAAATGGAATGAAGTATGGGTTTTCCTATTGCGATTACTACGAAAACTGAATAACATATTTTTTAGCAACATTTAAAGTCATATGGAAGAAAAATACGCAACAATACAGATTGATCAGTTATTTTCATTGGATTTTTCACTGGCACCTTAAACTGTCGAACTAATAATACTTGATGAAAGAGGAGGAGGATAAAATATACCGGGTGTAACATTTAACTTGATACATCGCAATATCTCGAATAATAAGCCCTATACGAAAAAATGTTTAGTATCAAGGTTGTATTATTCCACGGGCGAAATACATTGATGACAAAATTAGTGTTCCTCTGCCCTTCCTTGTGGGGGGAAGGGGGTAACTTTGATTTTTTAAATGGCACCCCCCCTTTTTATGGCAGATTCAGATTCGGCGGCTAAAAACACGTAAAATTTGAATAAACAATTTTTTTTTGATTCACGACAAAATTTAATTTTCCTGTCGCTCATGACTTACAGGAATGTTTGGTGAAATCTGCTTTAAAAAAAAATTAAAAAAAGATTTTTACAGTAAGTTTTGAACTAAGTAAGTGCTCAAAATGATAACCTTCAACCCCAATACTAACGTGCCGCGTGATGAATCATGCAATATACTTTTTAAAAAATTTTCTTTGGCCGCCATGAACATCCCTCGCATTCACCCTTAAACTAATAGTGCGCGGGGTGACGAGTGCGCCATGGTACGAGGGTAGTTCGGGGGTCGGTCAGGAAAAAAGGGATCGACTAGGCAGTCCGAGGGTGAACGGTACGAAAGACACCAAAAAAGCGACACCACACCACGCGTCCATTTTTAGTGACAAAAAAGAAAAAACAAAAATCTTGTTTTTTTCCGGAGCTTCCCTTTGCCAACCGCTGTACTTTGGACAATTGTCGCGACGCAGGTACACGAGCCATCGACTCAACTTAATTTTAGTTCTCTGATGGTAGTTGTTGTTTTGTTTTTGTTGTATGTTTTGTTTCTCTTTTTTTTTGGGCCGTGTTCTTTCCTGGGTCGTGTGGCCATTATATGCTTGGCTTATGGGCCACAACTTTGATACTATACATTTTTTCGTAAAGGGTTTATTATTCGAGATATTGAGATGTCTCAAGTTAAATGTTACACCCGGTATATAAGGAGCTCCATGCGCTCCGTATATATCTTTTAGACACTAATTTGAATAGAGTGTGCTTCGCTATAGATAGAGGAGATCTATGTCTTTCTGAATTAAAGACACGACTAGACCATGACCTCAAAACGGTAATATTTTTCATGTGTAATATTTAGAACTTAAAAGAACGTTTTATCAAAACATTCAAACTATTTCTTACTTCTGAACAACAAATCAACAAATAATTAAAGTTATGGGATTTTTCATAATCCAGAATTTATCAGATTCAATCTAATTTTAATGGTTAATGTCATTCTATAACTATGTGCAAATTGGTCTAAAACTACGATTATCACTGATATTTCAAACTTCTAAAAACAATTCTGATTGAAACGTATGAAAAATTGACTTAAATGAGGATTAGCTGAATTTGCTCAAAAATAATGTATAATATAATATTAATCTAAGAAAAATTACGAAAACAACTGAATTTTACATGTTTCAATGTCACAACTTTTCAAGAAAATCTGAAGATTTAATGGGCAAAGATTATAAAAAAAAACAGTGTTGTTAACAGAAATATAAATAATGTATAATAATAAATAATTGATTTCGAATAATCAATCCATCGAAGTACCCACCCAAACCGACTATCGATTTGTTCAAGCCCTATTAAATGACGATCCAAATTGCAAGCACAAATTTTGTGAAGCAATATCCGATAAGTAGAACAATGAGAACGTGTTTCCAAAAAATATTATATTCTTCAGACGAGGCAACTTATTGTTTCAACGACGAACTTAAGTAACACAATTTGGCTAAAAATAATGTCAGATGCCCAAAATAAAATTAAAGAATAACAGTTTAATTTCTTCACAGCTGTTAGGGTAGGGAAAAAAGAATCAAATATAGAACTTACTTATATTTAAAAATTGAGAGATGTAACTTATTTCCAAAGCACCTAACTAAACAGGGTGCTTACGTTTCACATCAAAGCTTGCACAGCATAAAATAAACGTTTGCGAATAGAGCGGTTTCTGGAAAAACATTTCCGTGTTTTATCAAATTTATTGCATAATTAACAATAACGCTGTTTAAAAATAACTGGAATCTGAAAGTCGCATAAAAAATTACATTGAGCGTTTAAGTGGGTTCTGTAGAGAAATCAATATGCCCGCAACTTAGGCATTACACGTGAATGTTTTAAATAATATTTGAAGATACAGAAAGCTCTATGGAAATTGTTAACAGGTTTATCGCACAATGCAAATTGCATATGGAAGTTCTGAGCCAAATCGGTTGGTCTAAATGACCTTAAATTTCGTAAAAGCATCAACGTCTGTAAGCTGTTTGTCTTGTCTAACTTTTGTTAAGCTCAATAACTCGGATAGATTTCCAGAAAATTAATGTTTCATATTAGCTGCAAAGGCAATGCATTTCTTTCTTCAATTTTCTAAAACCATCTGGCAGTGGATTAATTGATTTGGTTTTCTGCATTAAGAGTTGCCAATGTTTGAAAACTTGTAATATTTTGGAACTATTGACAGTAGTAGTAGTAAACATCTTTATTTCTAAAAAAAAGGCTATCGACCTATCGGTCTTTCTGCCTTTGTTTAATACATGTAGTCTTAATCTGAATAAAAAATAAATATGAAAATTCTCTTATTCTAGGTTACTATTGACATTAGATATGCAAAATAAAACGATTTTTATAGCATATTTAAACTCCTGTTTTATAAATTCAAGGCATATTAACAGACTTACACTAAAGGATCACAGACAAAAGTATGACCGAGAATAATGCACTTCTTTTCAGTGTAACAAACCATGGATAATATGATTAAGTGCGATTCATTGTGCTACCGCTTTTTGCGTATTATTCTAGCATGCGAAATCATATTTGTATTATTTTTATAAATTCTTTAAGTGAAATTTAAAAACTGAAAACAGTTGCTGGCAATGTTAACATATTAAATTCGTATTCCAAAATTATCATTGAATCAACAGGTGTTTACCTGCCAAAGCTAGTAACCTAAATGATAAAAGAATAAATACATGAAAATAATATAATTGACGTCAAGTTATTTTCATATATTCTGTATGATAGCAGCAGCATCATCTGATGCTTGGCACTTTTATACTCGTAACCTTCCATATGAGCCTTCATATTCCAACCTGCATATTTTTTTTCTCGAGAGTTTTATGTTTGACTCGTTCATAGAAAACAGAAAACCTTTGCGAGCCAGTATTTGCGTTGATAAATAAGAATTACTTATTTTACATATTGCTGGTAACAAAAACTTTAAACTCTCGACCTTCTTCATGTGATACTAAACAAGACAGTTAAAGAAGTTAAACTAAAAGCCAAAGTTTAGTTTTATATACTTTTATTATAATAAAGTGTCTTTATTTGCTTATTTTTTTCTCACGATTTCAACTCTTGTGCTTTTGCTTCCGGTAAAGCGCTTAAAACTAAATTTGTAGAGGGGATATTTCCTTGGCCATCGCCATCAGTTGCGAAAGTACTGCAACTACACTGTTATTTACTCTTCGTCTTGAGCTTTTCATCCGGGTTTTGGTGCACGTTGTCTTTACGCAGAAGTACTTAAGTGAGATATTTTTCCCCCAAGTGTTGAGTGAAATTAACTTTGACAAACAGTTAGAATAGTGTCACAATGCAAGTTTTTGACCTCCTCAATGAACATGTAAATATACTGTCTCCTACCTTGTCATTAAGCCCAATTTAAAATTTTATTTTAGTAGAAAATTATTATAAAATTTTATTTACCCTGTAATATATATTTGTTATGCAGTTTTCTTATTTCATTTTTTATTTTGTTTATGATTTGCTAAATCAAGAAGAACTCAGTATAAATTCACAAATTTTAAACTATTATATGCATAGTATACCTATATTTTTATTAAATAATTTTGTTTAACAAATCATTAAAATAAGAACAAATTTTAAGTACATTTAATTTATTTTGGTTACAAAAAGTTGTTAATGTGGGTTAAAAACCGTTACATCTATCTACCAATAAAGTGCACATATTAACGTTGAGGAATGTTAAATGTCATATAAAAAAACCTTTTCACAAAAATCGACTGGATAACTTACTAGCTACTGGATTGTCATAAATTACGTTTTTCAAGTTCCCCAGTTAAAAGTAATATTTAATATAAAAAGCTATTACTGAATCCACTAATTACTTTGGGCAATTGAAGACGATTCAATTTCTGAATAAACCAAATAACATTTCTTTCCTCCAACTTCATAAAATATAAATATGTTTGCATCATTCAGACACTTATATTAATTTTTGTTTTTATAAATGTTTGTTTGTTGTTTATATTAATAGTTTCAATATCATTAGTTTTAGATTGAAAATCAACTAAACAAAAGTCACTCCTGTAGTTATTTCAAATCGAAATTGTCAGAATATTCGCAATCAAAATAGAGATTGATATTCTGGGAAAATTCTCAATGGCTAAAATTTATGAGTATTTCAACAGTGAATTTATGAAAAATTTAAAATAAATCAGTATAGTTGATTTAATATATTTGTATAAAAACATTGATAAAGACAAAAATACATTTCCTACGCTACTGATTCCTTTCATTATACGCAAAGCATAATTGAAATTTAAGAGGAAAATGTAGCTAATGTATGTATACCATACCGCAACATAATATGCGTAAAAAGTAGTAAAAGTTTACAATTACAGACTCGAGTTGCGTATTTAGAAAAAGCTGCAAATTTAATGAACAAAAACCCAAACTAACGGACATAATTACGTTTCAAATTCAGCCGCAATTTTAAATCAAATAAATCTATTAAATGTGCTAATTTTCAAATTAAAGTTTCGCTAATTTTAATTAGGCAATTTAATTTATCAGAAAATTGCCAATATTCATGGTAGGTCAATGTTCTTTCATACAAGTTCCGCTAAAGTAACACCGCCGGTCAACTTGAGCAAATTTATGGTGAACTAATTTACCAAGAAATGTCTAATGTTCATGTCCATTGCACTTATTGTATTTTGTGCAACTTTAAACATATTTAAGCAATTGATACGGTACATTGATTTTTTAAATGTGTCCATAACAAACGCAATGTTTTATATAAAACTAAACTAATATAAATATAATACAAAAAGCCGAAAACATTAAAAAACAGATAGCGTTATGGTATAATGTGATAAATTTATATTTGTTGATTAATATTGCCCACCTTCATTTAATACGTGCAATATATTTTTGCTAATCATTTTAATAACATCACCTGTTTAACAAGCAGAATATTCTGTTGTTATAAAAGGTTTAACTAATTCGAGGTGATTGGTGAACATCCTAAAAGAAATTGAAGTAGAACGTAGTTCAGCATGTTCATGTTGAAAAAAGAGGTTTTCAAAACCTGGCAAATTCTAAATGTTTCCGAAAATGTATCGAAAAATCCGCAAAGATCTTATTTGAAAATACAATTTTAAATAATTGTCGTATCATTGGATGATGGTTCCAGATTCTACAACAAGATGGTAAGATTTGGAGTCTAGTGACTAGTCACACAACGGAACTTGAATTTCATTGGAATTAAACCAAATAATTGTAAAAAATTAAAACATAGATTCCTATTTTTCTATGCAACTAATATTTAAATTAGAATAGCAACCACCTCCGTCTGTTTTGGACATGTTTTATTTTGTTACAACTGTAAAATTTACAAACTCATGCAAAGCATGCAGATCCACATTAAACCATGTAAGTATAGTGTGGAGACGCAAAAATATTGAATTTGAGATCTGATAGTCTTGTAGAGAATGGAAAGTTGTTTGAAAATATCTCTTTAAATAAGTTTAATAAACAATCTGTGAAAAACTTTGAATTTTTCGGAAACATCCGTGGAAGCACATTTTTTTCATTTACAATTTATGCTTTGAAGCAAACTTATATTTAATTTTGTTATTCGCCTCGGCTTCTGTGTCATCAACCTATCTTTAATTATTGCTTTGCCGTTTATTTTGAATCCTAAAGTCTGATCTTGCCAACGCGGGTGAAGTGAACTTCATCGGTAAATAAAATGTTTCTACCCCCCCACCCAACTACTATACGAACGCACAAACATGACAAAGATCTCGGAAAGACTCATACAGCTACAGACAAAATGGACAAACAACCCCTACAACTGGACCATACTGAATCCCCTTTGTCTTACAAGACCAATCAGACAATCCCGCTTCCGTTTCCCTACATCAACGCTACTCGAACACTTACAAACGCAACTGACTAGTGGACAATAAAATAATTTTTCTTGCGATTGAAATTTTATTTAATAATATTGTTAACCTAGAATAAGAGAATTTTCATATTTGTTTTTTATTTAGATTAAGGACTACATGTATTAAACAAGGGCAGAAATACCGATAGGTCGATAGCCTTTTTTAGAAATAAAGATGTTTACTACTACTACTAAAATGTTTCTGTGTAGGCCTCGATTTTGTTGGATCCCTTCACAAATATGAACATGTAAGTCATGATCACCTTCTTGAAGAACATGTTGAACGTGGAAAGGCTTTAAACCGTTTTTTCCAAGTGTCTTCCAAACGGCCATAAGGAATTGCATTTGAAGTTCATCCCTAATCCGTCTCGAACTAACACCTGGATTCACTTCAGCCATATCCAGAACTTTCTCTTAATTTTCCGCATTTAAACCCTCCTCTCGTTCAGAATCAATCCTTACACTTGGAAAAAATTCCAGTTTCCTGGACACACAAGCTAATGTTAAACATTAAAAGGACCTTAATTTCAGAAACCGTTAAGAACCTCCTCCTGAATGACCTCCTGAACGCATTCCCAAAATATTTCCTTTTCCCATCATTTTTACGTATTAAAGCCCGACATACATAACATACTGTAAGTTTTTTAATTATTATTTTATTATATAAACAAAAAGATTTACTACCCTAGTAAAATTATGTTTTGAAAGCTTGTAATCTGAAGTACATTCTAAAAGTATTTCTCGTCCTTCAAGACGTATAAAAAATCCCGGTATATCGCTTTCTTGAGTGCTCAAGGGAGATCTTTTTGCCTTGCTGACAGAACGTTAAACGTTCTCTGGTTAAAACGTATTCTGGTGTCAAATATGTAGCTTTTTTGCAACAAGCAACCCCTAAAACTGGACCATACTGAATCCCTTTTGTCTTACAAGACCAACTTCCGCTTCCGTTTCCCTACATCAACGCTACTCGAACACTTACAAACGCAACTGACTACTGGACAATAAAATAATTTTTTCTTGTCATTAGAATTGGAAAGTTTATTTAATAAGATTATTAACCTAGAATAAGAGAATTTTCATCTTTGTTTTTTATTTAAATAAGACTACATGTATTAAACAAGGGCAGAAAGACCGATAGGTCGATAGCCTTTTTTAGAAATAGAGATGTTTACTACTACTATGTAGCTTTATTATCAAGACCGTGACCTTTCAGCCGATATCGGCGTACATTGATTTAACATTTACATAGCAAATGCAGCTTTTAACTTTTAACCCCTCAACCCACCCTCTAGCGGATTAAACCGTCACAAAAGCTATATTTCGAATCACAATAAGCCTTGTATTGCACTTGAGAATAAATATGAAAATATAGCATACTCGAAAAAGTTTTAGAATAGTTTTTTTAGACATCAAAGGATATTTTAATGACCTGTTAAATTTCCATAAATCTCATTCATTTCCGGATTACTTTCCAAACATTTTATTTTCCACAAAAACGTGAATTTGTTGATTTAAAATTTGTATTCAAAATTATAACTAGAAAATAACAAAATTTGCAAAACAGCTAAAATTGAAAATATATCTGCGACAGCAAAAAGACTATTTTTTACGCAACTTTCACAATGTTAAACACCTTAACGACTAATCTCGTGACTGCTCTTTCGTATCTTGTTCTCAGTTATTAAACCATATGACAAAGCGCGCAACTTCCTGTAGAAATTGTTGACTTGGCTTCAGAACGTTTCTGCTTTTCCCATGTAAACATTTATTCCGTAAACCAGGTCTCATTAAATTAGTTTTTATCTGATTGTTTTTGCGAGTTGTGGGACCACGGTACATAAACTATGTAAGAACTTCGCCTTGGTGGCACGAATTCAACTAACGTACCGAGTCGAGTGAAAATATTCGCGCAGCAAAACCACTTTTTTTACTACTCGTTTTATATTAACTGGGTTTTGAGTAAATAATTCATATATCGCATACTTAGCACGTATCATGTCATTTATTTCCAGTTTTCTATTTTTACATTTTACTCGAAAACGGAATAAAATCGACATTAGCTGGCATTTGCCCTTATTAATATTAGAATTTATGAAGCTCAATATTAATCTATTTGGTGATTTCTAAAGCTTTCCGGTGTATCTCTTGTCACATATCCGTATTGTGACGCCTCGTTGATACAGGAAATTTAAACATGAATATAAATCTTTACAGCACATATTTCTACTTTTTTGTAGTAATGCGTTCTTTAGAACTGTATTGTTTTTAGATTTTCAGTAGATTAAGGAAATCATTAAAAACAATTAAATTTATGTACATTATCCCTCAATATTTTCATTGTTTTCGCATCTTATTTTAGGTACGTAAAAATCCACCAAACAAGATACATTTAATTATTAAAATAACAAAGGATGAAAGGTAGTGAAAAGGATGATAATATAAATGTAAATATTTTATCACTAGCAGTAGTGACATGGTTTCATAAATATACGGAAAACGCTTCCACGCACAATTAAACCCAGTCTTTGAATGTAATTGAACCTAATTGAATGGATTTCCTTAATGAAGTTAACTGAACAATTTTAACCATTAGTGCACCTGGAAATAAATATTTATAATTTTCCGTTATAACAAGTTATAAAATGACATGCTTGCATCAAACACTGCATTTGCTCCAATTTATTCGAAATTAGAACATCTATTCGATAAATAACTGTGAACATGTTTGTTCAAAAGCTCGGAATAATTATTTTAATTAATATTCTTATTTATTATTAACCACGTTAGAGAAGGGCGGGTAATCGATATGCAAACTTATCCTAACTATGTGCGAAAATGTGTGCAATAGAATTGGGAATAGGATTCTTAAAAAAGAAATAAATTCCCGTCTTTGGGTTGTGCACTGTCCAATTCTGCCACTATGGCTATTATTTTCCTTCGATAGGACCATAAAAAACTGTATATAAACACTTGATTTTTAGTAATTTATTTAATACAAAACGTGATGCTAAAAGAAAAAACGTGATTGAAGGTACAAAAAATCCAACCCCATGGTCGCGAGCGCAGCGTCAGTATTATGCAGTTTTTCCACCCGGCCAGGACCATCCTTAACATCCCGAATATATTTTTTTTTTGCGAGTACCTTTCATTCGGAGTATGAACCTGCTGAAATTCGCACCCAGGAATAATTTTTGTTTATTTTTTCAGCAAAAAAAATTGTCTGACTAAAATTTCCTGTAAAACCTGTTGACTCGAAAGTTCGAATTATAGTTTTCCATTTTCCTCAAAAAGAATTGTTGCAGACTTTCTTGCAGCAAACGAAGATTTAACACCCTGAATATTCCCTTCGAATAGGCGACCCATGAAAATTGTCTGGGTCGATAATCTTTTCTGGTCTCACCACCCGGTGTTTTTGAGATTTAAACGGAAGATTTTTTTGTGTGCCTTTGCGGGCACACAGGGTAGAAAATTCACTAGGTAGTACGCGTTGGATAATCGAAAATGAAGCATCGACTCCATCGGCACTTTCGTGTACCCTCTCATATCTTTTGGATTATCCGGTGTGTACTTTGAGACGGGCCCCTGTAGTCGATACTGGTTTTATTGTGCAATAAAGGGCGCAGTACCTTTAGTGATTGAAACCACAACCCCTTACACAACCCACATCTCTGACCCTGTATTACCAGACGGTAATAAGGCTCGAGGCTCAACAGGACCTGGTGTGCCAGGACAGACTTAAGGAAGTCGTAGACAATAAAATTATCTGGGGGCTGCGGACAGAAGATTGCTTGACGCCAAAAAACTGTGAGTTTTTAAAACTTAATTTCCCCTTTGGACGCCAACTTTTTCCCGTCAAGGACTGGCGGTAGTGCTTATATACACCACTCCGGTATTTGTGTACATCAATGTCTTTTGATATAATTTGTATCGCTATTTAATTTTAGACATTTGTGAACTGTTTTAGACAATTTTCGCTTCATTAGTTTTAGTTGGTCAGTTATCATTTTCACATTGATTTTAATTTTAAGGTAAATTTTCTGATTTGATTAGATTTATGAAAAACTGTTAATATATGTTTTCAAAGGCAATAATTGTTGGTGTTTTTGTCGTTGCAGTCTTCTTAAAGGTCAGAACGGAGAAAAAATAGAAATCACCCTTGGAAAAATAGCCGCTTTTATCGTGTTTTTATTACGTCACAAGGATAATTTATACGTCCCTAGATTATTCCATTAATAAGTGCCAACACTGTCAGTACGAATCACTCAATTGTATAGCAACATTAATTTAAGAGACAAAAGGAAGTTCTAAAGAAAACGCTTTCGAGAACAAAAAGAATTTATAATAAATTTCAATAAGCAACAGACAATTTGCGGTTTATTTTAACATACAAATGTTATGAGAAAAGCAATGTTGTAAAAATAAATAAAATACTTATAGTGTCCTGAAAAATGCTGGTATCCTTTCGCATTTATATACAAAAAGGTGTTAAAATTACATGACAAGTATCTATGGCAAATAAATTAATTTCTTGGTCGATAAAAGCTCATTGTTAGTGGCCAGTTAAGATTCTGCAGCAATCGCATTAAAATAAAAGGTGAGAAAACGGTTGAAACATGCAGATTAGAAGGACGCGGCGCTGTATTCGGAAAATTTTGTCCAGATTTATTATCATGCACATTAAATACAGTTTAGAGTTGCTGTTTATTAGCATTTTGCTTTTAGAAAAGTTTTACAATTAACTTTCATCATAAAAACTGAACTCATTCAGCATTAAGCGGGCTCATTTTAAGAATTCACAGTATTGAGCTTAAATTATGAACATTAGTTTTAAAGAAACACGGATTGAAAATCCGATGTTCTACATGGTGTTCCAAATTGAATACATTTAATTGAGAAGTATTAGGATGAAAGTTGATGAACTAGTTGATCAGGATCTCGAATCAGATTATAAAAAAATTGAAATTCTTAGAATGTTATGCTATAAACCTAAAGTGTATGAAATAAATGTGATGTACTCGGCCATATCATATCAAAAAGCTCTTAGCGGCGTATTCTCGAACATGCACGGTTGGCATATTTTATTACACATCTTTAGTTTTACAGTTTTGCGGTTTATTTCAAGAATGCACAATCTGGATTAATGGCATCTAATGACAAAACAAAAAATTTGAAACTGAATATAATTTGCTCATATCTCAAGAAGAAGTTCATTTTACAGCTTTGGATTAACGTGAAATGATTGAAATAAGAACTGCTGCAACCTACAAAAAAGTATTAAGACAAATGATTTAGCTATGCGAAATTTGCATGAAGGGTTTAGTGTAACCTGACAAACTAATGCAAATTACAGTTTAAATTAATATAAGCATAAATTAAATCAATAAACTATACGTTATGTTTCAACATAAACTCAGACAAAACTAGACTGAATAAGTTATAAAAATTAATGGTTTCATAACGAACATCTATCGGATACTTTTGTAAAGTTTTGTTCATCAATCGCTTAACTTTCATGCTTTGAAATGTGCATATTTCTAAACATCGCATACATACATATACATTTTCGCATAAAATTTCAACAAAATGCATTCTAAACAGCCTTTCAAAAATAAGCTGCTTTAATTTTCATGTTTATATTAAAAAGAAAAGTTTGACAATGAAACTAGAGAGAAATCCGTTCCTATACTTATATAAAGCGAGACAATAATTGATGAAAATATCTTTATATTATTAATTCATACCCTCATAATTGAACAGATGTACGGATTAATTTTCAATCAAGTCTTACTGAAAAAATCAGCCATGTCCTGTAAGGGATCAATTATTATTGTAAATATCTGAAAAATATATAAAGAAACCGGGGAAAGATAAAATTAAGGCAAAAGTCTTGAAAAGCCTAACTCAAGAAACACACAAACTGATCCTAACTGAATTGAACAACTGCATCACAAATGGCAGAATCCCAGAAACATGGAAAAACGGCTTAATAATCCCTATACCCAAAAATGGACTGGACAATACACAACCGAGCAACTACAGACCAATTACACTGCTCCCAGTACTGGGCAAGATTTTTGAATGCATAATGAAGCAGCGGCTTGAGACAGTGATTGGAGGGTATATACCTACCTACCAATTTGGTTTCAAACAGCATCACTCGACTGTTCATCCGCTCTTTATTTTGGCCAACAATATACAAACTACCCACCTAACTGACAGAAAGACAGCTTGCCTGTTTATGGACATTAACAAGGCTTTTGACAGTGTCTGGCATAGAGGCTTACTATACAAACTATACAAACTACACACACCAACATATCTACTACACACCATAAAGAACTTACTAGAAAACAGACAACTACAAGTACGAATTGACAAAACACTGTCATTTTCTTTTTCCCCTGAACAAGGGCTCCCTCAAGGATCCCCGCTCTCACCGTTTCTCTACAATATATACTGCCATGACATATACAATTACAACTTACCAGACAAAAATCAAATCGACAGATCGGCATACATATTACAATACGCAGACGACACGGCACTTATTGTACATGACAAAACTACTGAGAGAGCAGCGCAAAGACTCCAAACACTAACAAACAACACAATGACATGGTTTTATAAATGGAGACTAACACCAAACGCGTCAAAAAACCAACTTCTGCTCACAAACCACAGACTCAACGCTGATTCCCCTACAATAACTGCAGACGGCCAAACGACACAACCAAAAAACGACGTAAAATACCTTGGAATCACAATCGACCACAAACTTAAATTCACTAAACACATACGAAACATCAGGGCAGAAACAATAAAGAGAACAAAACACTTCCGATCACTAACCTACAAAGACAGAGGAATTAGCACAAACACCGCCACCAAAATATATAAAGCTATTTGTAGACCCTTGCTAGACTTTGGACATGTACTCATGACCAACGGAACAGAAAGGACAAAACGTTATACACAAACAACAGAACAAGTTGCACTAAGACTAATAACACGAATAAGACACCCCCAAAACCCACTACACAACCCCCCCACCCAACTACTATACGAACGCACAAACATGACAAAGATCTCGGAAAGACTCATACAGCTACAGACAAAATGGACAAACAACCCCTACAACTGGACCATACTGAATCCCCTTTGTCTTACAAGACCAACCAGACAATCCCGCTTCCGTTTCCCTACATTAACGCTACTCGAACACTTACAAACGCAACGGACTAGTGGACAATAAAATAATTTCTTCTTGCCACTGAAATCTTATTTATTTAATAGTATTGTTAACCTAGAATGGGAGAATTTTCATATTTGTTTTTTATTTAGATTGGGACTGCATGTATTAAACAAGGGCAGAAATACCGATAGGTCGATAGCCTTTTTTAGAAATAAAGATGTTTACTACTACTATTGTTAACCTAGAATAGGAGAATTTTCATATTTGTTTTTTATCTAGATTAAGACTGCATGTATCAAACAAGGGCAGAAAGACCGATAGGTCGATAGCCTTTTTTAGAAATAAAGATGTTTACTACTACTATATAAAGAATTATAAATTGGCAATAGAATAATGCAGACCCAATACCAGTCTCTTATGGAACTTTGTTTGTAACTAACGCTTGAATAGTCACAAAATGTGAAATTTTGTTTCAGGATGACGGAATCACTGGCGACTCTCAAGGAAATATTGATGTTGCTTTTAAGAAGATTAACAGAAATTTTGCCGACTTTCTTATTTGGAGGGTAGAAGTAAGTATAGTTACTGAATACCATTGATTTATAAAGAATTATATCTTAGTAGAATTGCTATTCAAATGTAGTTTATATTACTATTATTTCATTTTTAACCAGATTCGGCAGACAAATATTCCTACAATTTTCTGATTCTTGTAAGTATTTCTTATGTTCAACTCCGCGTGTCCAATCTTAATATTCGATAATAGAGCGATAATAATGAGAAACATAGTTCTGACATTAAGGAAATAAAAGAATTTGGAGTTGCAATTCTCAAAATTTAATAGCAAAAGAAACATGTTTCCTTGCGACTACATAAGAGTTTAAGAGTTCCTTAATATTATTATTATAAATACGTTCAATATTTATGAGTACCTCATTAAGTAACTTTTTATACTGACGCTACTCAGATTTTTCAAATCGTATTATCAATAATAATATATATTTTTTCAAATTTTTATTTGGTTTCCAAGCCAAATGAACATTGAATTGAAAGTCTTAGGAGCATCGACTATCGACCAATCTAGTGCAAATCGGTCACAATAATTCAAAGGAATTATCAGAGCATAAAAATAACATTACTTTCTGCAAAACGGAAAACTGTAAATGTACAGAGTGTATAAGTAAAGCATCACTTGTGCGTATTGATAATTATAAACTTTTGTACTTTTTATTTGATGTATGTTATCTATAACATATTTATTAAACTTTATTAACGCTCCAAATGTATGAAAGATTTTTGTGAAGTTTGTGTGATCTATAAAAGCATGTTGAAAAGGTGTAAAAATTTATCAAAAATATGTGATTTCTAAATTTGAAACTTAGGAAGAGGAACTTACGTAAAAATAATAATATTTTATAGAGATAATATGAAGACCAATACAAATATTATACTTGCTGCAACAAGATTTGGACGTCGCTTTTAGAAGAAAGTTGTGCTATAGTGTATATTCGTCAGCATTAGAAAAATGTTTGTAACTACTTAATGAAGAAGGGCCTGTCTTCAAAATAAGCTTGCGTGGTTTGATTAATTCTACAAATAATTTTACTTTTCCTTTCTACTAAGTCATCGCTTGATGATTCTTAAATATTTCAACATAATCTAGACTACTCTAGATCTATCACGCGAAAATTGTCCCAGAAATTAAAAACTTTTTTTAGACATTTATTTCCAACTTTTTTGGTCTAACGGTGTCGTACTATTTCCTGCCGAGCTAACGCTAACGAATGTAACTAACATCCATTTGAGCAGTCCTTATTGCAACTGACAACATTTCGAAATTTACTGTTAATGTGTAAACATTTTTGTTAATAAATATGTTCAAAAGTATTTACTGTTACCCTGGACTTTCTTCAAAGCGAATAAATCTCGCATTTTGCTAAATATTTACGTGGAGAGGCAGAATATAAATCGGTCTTCGAAGAGTTTTTCAAACGCCTTAAACGAAGGTTTAACTAATTAACTGTTGAACTAATTAAAACAAAACTATTCTAGGTCCAAGTCATGGGTTTCATGTACGTAGCGTATTCTCATACTTTTAATGAACTTTGAGATAGAAATTTTTAGATGGCATTAAACCATGGTTTAAGACTCTTGAAGTGATCAAAAACAACGATCCACTGAGTAAATTTATAGTGTCCAGTAGAGTTGCATGTGCGCAGCGAACACACACATTTGCAAAAAATAAGCTGCATCGATTTCCAACTATTTTTGTTTTAATGCAGCAAAAGCGTTATTACCAACGTATTAAAATGTTCCATTAACTTAAACAGCAACGCTAAAACCAGTCTTGATTGATGCGGATACAGTTGTGAACGTGGATGCATATTCATGATATGTACCTATATGGAATATTTGTAGATTTTGATACATTGGAAATCTAGTGTAGACAACAAGAAAATATTACTGCATTTTTAATTCAAATCAGACAAATTGTATAGAAGCTGTAAATACAAGATTGTTTTGTAGCTGTATAATCAGCATAAAATATATTTGTTCATTAATTTGAGTATTATGAGCTTGAGAGAATGAGAATTACTTTCACCAAGGGTTCAATGAATTATAATTATTAACACTAGCGATTTCTCACATTTTGCAGAACATGAACGTTCTTGCCCTTACAAAAGATCAATATGGTACGTTTTACGATACCGAGTCGTACATTATTTATGCAGCATCACAATATGGACAGTCATCGGGAATTGACTCTGTAGTAAGTATTATAGTTTGATGTGATTTCCATAGGAATTAGAAATACTTATTTTGATATACATTTTCTTTGGTCATAATCTTTTGAGATCAATATGAAACATTAAATTGATCGAGTATGATGATAAAATCGAAATCAATTATTTTGAGTCAGTAACTACATATCTGTTTCTAGTTACAGATCTTCATATCCATTTCTTAACACTAGAGAAGTCCATTTCAACTATCACATAAGATATGCTGTGTATATCCTATATTATATTTGAAATAAAATCGGGGAATCGATAGTGTGCTCGCTTCCCCGCGTTAGTCAAGATTCGCTACCTTCAGTCGCATAACAGCTTTTCCCACTTCCTATTTTTTCTCACACACAGAGTTTAGAACTTTTGCGGTTTTCCAACCACTTATGTATTTCTGTTTAGTGCTGATTAATTTCACCCAATCGCTTTGGATCCAACCAATAATGCATTTGAGGCAGAATGCATTTCCATCATTTTTTATTAAAATACCTTTAATTATGATGTCACATATAATATGTTTGAAGCTCTTCCAGATATTTCCCAAAAAGTTAAACAAATTTTCTAGTCGGTTTTAATTAAATCTATCACTTTCATTTGCTTCATAAATCACCATTATGAAGGTGAGTCGTTATGTTAAATGCATGCATTTTATTTCATAGACTAGAGACATTAAAGGCAAAGAAATCGAGTACCATGTACACTTCTGGCTTGGGCAAAATACTACCCCTGAAAAATCCGGAGTAGCAGCTTATAAAACTGTCGAATTAGATAGCATGTTGAATTGCTCCACAACTCAACACCGAGAAACTCAAGAAAATGAAAGCGACAGATTTTTAAGCTACTTTAAAACTGGTTATAGGTAACAAGAAATAAACTCTAATTAATAAAATATTTACATCAGTGTACTTTTTAGAATTTTGAAGCCCGCAATCATCCAAAATGGAAACAAGCAACTGCCAAAACTGTACAGAGTGAAAGGGAAGTGTACTCCTGCCCTCATTGAAATGAACAGTATGTCTTGGGAAAACTTTAGAAGTTCAGATGTTTTCATCATAAAAGCTCCGCAAACTGTTTTCGTCTGGGTTGGTAGAGCAGCCAATGTGGAAGAGAAACGTCATGCCACTATAGTATGTACCAAAGGTTTTAAAATACAGGATTTACTAAATTATTATTAATTCAGATATCTCAAGAAATGAAAGACCAATATAAGATTCCAAACGTGGTTTTTGTTGATGATGGTTACGAGAAAACAATCGATTCGGACATTCAGAAGCAATTCAGCCAGTATTTGCCATTGGAAAAAAGGGTTGTTCTGCCAGATAATGGAAATGAAAATGGAGAAGTTGGAAACCCAAAGTACAGTTTGCGATTGTACAAATGTTCCGAGAACAATGGAAAATATAGAGTGGCTGAAGTTAGAAGCGGACCATTAAATTGCACGGATTTAAATTCAGATGTAGGTACAACTTTATACATAATTAAATAATTTTTAAACTAAACTCCGCATGAGCAAATACTTGTTAAAGTATAATGGTTGGAGTGAAACAAAATATTCCATCAAAAGTTACTAACATTGTTTGCAGGATGTATACATTGTCGATCAAGAAATAAATGGTATATGGGTGTGGGTGGGAAAACGTGTGAACGAAAAAGAAAAAAATGAAGCTCTAAGGAACGCTCGAGGTTTTGTGAAGAAGAAAAAATATCCTGGAAACACCAAAGTGACACGAGTGGTAGATGGTTTAGAACCCATCGAATTTAAAGTCTTATTTAAGCTGTGGAAAACCGAGCTACCTAAAGGCAAAGGTCAGTATAAGTATGAGGTGAGCAAGAACTTTCATAATTTCAAAATTGACTGTTAATATTCCAGTTGCCAAAACGCCCATGTTGATATCAAAGTTTGACCCGATTATTATGGAAGATCGACCCAGCCTGGCTGCAGAAACTCAACTTATTGACGATGGATCGGGAGGAATGACCTTATGGCGAATAAAAAATACAAGAATAGTTGAAGTGCCCAAGGAAAGACATGGATGTTTTTTCTCAGGCGATTGTTACATTACTTTATACAGTTATCACACCTCCAGTGAAGAGAAGCATTTATTATACTGTTGGATTGTATGTAGATTATGCACTTTGAATTTCAAAACCTAATTCATTAAAACCTAATCCATTAAAATATACATATTTCAGGGATCATACGCCTCCCAAGAGGAAATTAATATTACAACATCAAAACTGACAGAAATCGATGATGAACTCGGTCAGTTGGGTTTTCAATGCAGAATAATTCAAGGACGAGAAACTGCTCACTTTTTACAACTATTCAAAGGCAAATTGACCATATTTAAAGGAAAAGGCGTGGATTTTGACGGTAAATCTGCAAAACATTACGGGTATCTAGACAATTTTCTCACAGCTATCATGTTTCGTACTTATAATGCAGAAAATTTTAAGAAACCCTTTAACTCATTTTAGTTCAGAATTAGTTTATCTGAAAGAATCCGGAATAATCGCCAAAAGCGCATCACAAAGCAAGAGACATTTTTTTAAACAAAAACACTTTAAGAATCTGTTTGGCAATTTGTTTAAATCGCGTTATAATTTGATAGAAATGGTAATCACTTTGTTGGTCAACTAACTACAAAGCAAATTTGCAAAATCAATATTTAAAGATCTTTTTCGTTGTTTTGTTGTTGGCAATTTGTTGAAAAAAAGTGATTTTTATGTGAAATTTTGTAAGACGGTTATTTTTGGCAAATTAAATTATTATTGTAATTTTACTATTTGTAGGGAACCAAAAAGGCATCACACATTTTACTTTATCTATTTATTAAAGGGGGCTTTAAAATCCCTAATTCCTAATTCAATAGTTCTTTTAATTTTAATTGAATAGAATTTTTACTGGACAAGTGTTATGTCTCTATCGCATAAACTTGATTCCTGATTGGAAGAATTTCTTATAAAGGAGATAGCTCTTACCGGAACCCAAATTTGAATAACCTTGCCTTAACCATCTAGAAGCGTTTAAAAAACTTTCATATTCCGCTTTCTTCTCGCTGAGTAGTTTATGCCATAAACTCTCGCAAAGTTTGAAGGATTTTTGAAAGAAGTTTGATTTTACAATACGAGAACTACGAATCCATAGAACTAGTGTCGGAGCTCTTTGAGGAGAGTACCGCAAATCTCTTCAAAGCTTTGTCTAAAAGGCTCAAAGGAATAAAAGGCAGGAGTAGCGATGGGCAGCCCACTCAGCCCGGTTGTAGCAAATGTCTTCATGGAGAAATTCGAGGAAACAGCTTTGAGAACCGCAGCCTTTATACCGACTATCTGTTATCGATATTTTGATGACACATTCGTGATATGGAGACATCGACGCGATAACCTGGACAAGTTCCTCGAACACCTGATCAAGCAACATCCAGAGATACAATTTACCATGGAAGTTGAACAAAACCAACAGTTGGCTTTCCTGGATGTCTTTGTATCTAGAAACAGGAACGAATTGGACCATCGGGTATATAGAAAAGTCACCCACACGGACAGGTACCTCCACAAGCTATCCAACCATCACTCGAGTCAAAAACAAGGAATCATCAAGACTCTCACGGATTAAAAATATGTGGACAACAGCACCTACCAGCGGAACTACAGCATTTAGAAATGGCTTTCCTTCAAAACGGATACTCTCAGATTGACATCAAAAGAGCAGCAAGGGTGGACCGTGCCGAAAAGAGTGAAACCAGTCAACGGGCTTTTCTGCCTTTCATTCCCAGAGTTACGGACAGAATTGGGAAGATTCTAGGGAAACATAATATAAAAACGATCTACAAGCCCACGACAAAGATCCAGGAATGTCTAACGTCGGTTAAGGACTGAAGACATTTCCTCGCCACTGCAGGTATCTACCGAATCCCATGCTCCTGTGGAAGTGTCTACATAGGAACCACTAAGAGATCGGTTAAGACGAGGATCGAATAACATCGACGAAATTGCAGATTGGGACATGTGGAAAAGACGGCAGTGGCGGAACATGCCCTCAGCGAAGGAGTGCACAGCATCAAATTTTCAGAAAATGAAGTCCTAACCACAACAACAGGCTATCGCCCCCGACTAATGCGAGAAGCCATCGAAATACACAAGCAGAACGAAAATTTTAACAGAAAAGAAGAGACAATGGCGGAATACCGGATATGGTTTCCGGCTCTCACCAACACAGAAACGGCAAGGAAAAGTAACGGCACAGGACAAGAAGAAGAATCTACTACACCGGAGCATAAAAACAAACAACAGAATGCGTCGACGCCGATGACACAGGCCACGTCATCACAACCGGTGCATACATACGGACTGCGCCCGAGGAACCGCATCAGCATAGTGTAAGCTCTCAAGCAAAACACCTCTGAAGATGCAAACCACTCGTGTCTGCGAAACCTCAGGAAGAAATTCCATTTTACGACAGCCTAAAAACCTGAAAAACTCACCAGTTTCAAGGAAAGGCTTAGAAAGCCTAACTCTAGTTCTTTTATTGTTTGGCTCCCGAAATCTATTATTGCATGCGTCTTGTTTCTTCTATTTGGCTCACTACCACTGAAACATTTCCATCAGTTTTCTACAAATTTAAACGCACTCACGTTCAACCATTATTTAAGATTCTGGAATGAACTTAAAAAATCCAAATCAATACCTTTTACGAGTATTTGGATCTACGACATACAGTGCAAAGGCAGAACAAGTTGATTCTGCAGTATCTTCTTTGGATTCAAATTCCTGCTTCGTATTCAGACGAGGAAAGAAGTATTACGTTTGGTGTGGAAACTACTCAACCGGTGATCAAAGAGAAATGGCTAAAGGTTTTGCTGGCAAAGACTTTGAATTGTTGCTTGAAGGTATTTTTTTGTTTATATTCAAATAAATTATCTTTATATTCAACAGCTTATAAAGGTTTGCATTTTAGGGAAAGAAAAGAGCGATTTCTTTACATTTTTGGGGGGTCCTGGAAGTTACCCAACGCAAATGGTGCGTAACGATGTCGACAGCAGACCACCTCGATTATTTTTTTGCAATTCATCTAAGAAGTTTAATGGTAATACAACGACCAAAATCAATATTGCTGTAGCCGACATTTATTTTTCTTAATTTTAGTGAAGGAAATATTATTTTTCCAACAAAAAGACCTACTTGCCGGAGAATGTGATGTTATTAGATACCAACTATGCCCTTTACATATGGATAGGCAAACTAAGTACTAGGGAAGACCAAAGACTAAGCATACAAACAGCCTTGCAATATTTACAGAATGATCCTTCCGACCGAGATATGAATATGACAATTATTCATATCAAACAAGGGAAAGAAACGCCCACATTTATCGGATTTTTCCCCGCCTGGGATAGAAAGCTATGGAAGGTGATTAACAGTTCTATAAAAACAAAGCAGCGTATTGAAATATGAAAACGCGTATTCCATAATTGTATTGAAATTTACTCCATAAAAAAGTTTGAATCGTTTTTTTCCTTTAATTTTTTTTGCCAATCGTTTCACTAGCCATGCCATTAATTGGCTATTGCAAATTATGCTCATTCCAATTAAAATATGTTGATTAATTACTCTATATGCTAGTACTTGATTTTGCATAAACAAGATTTTAATTTCACTATTCTTTTCTTGTAACGATTTTAAGAAAGTAAGCTCATTCCAATGCTCTTCGTGAATACAGTTTAAATTCAAACCGTTTTTTATATGTTTTGAACTATACATTGGGAGTTAAATTTGAATTCTATTATAAGGTTACAAAAAATATTTTAAAGTCACAATTTTAATATTGATTTTGTTAATTAATTTGTACTTTACTCACGTTAATTATACCCCATTATACAGCGTAGGTAATGTATAAAAAATATGACAGTTTTCGCAAAAATATATTTATTTGTTCCCAGAAAATGTTTTACAGATGTTCCTAATTCAAGAGCGAGTAATCCGATAAAGTTACCATCACTAATGCTTAAAAAGTATTAATAATTGTACAGAATAATATACAAATTTTCCTGTCTAAAAAAAGTATGAGATCAAAAAAATTAACGCGCATTCATCAGTAATGCAAGAAATTACTTATAATGGTTTACTCCTACTAATCATTACTACAGTGAAAAAAAATGTTATTTTCAATGTACGAAATAAAACAGAAAATTTTGAATGCAATGCAAGGAAAAATTTTCAATTACTGTCTCGAAACGACAAGCTAAAACCAGTGGTGAATGGATTTAAAATATCAATTTAAATGGTCGCTCACATTTAAAAGTAATTTGCAAACTTTTGAATAAAATCACTAATTTAAATTGAATTAAGTAACGTTTATTAGAAGTAGAAACAGTTGAGTTTTTCTGGAGTGTTTGGTTACCCGAAGTCTTCAGATCTGTGTCTGATAAGAAGAATGATGCTCAGAGAAAAGTTCACTTGATTGAACAAATTTCAATATTGTTTACAGTAATCGCAGTAATGAAACACTACATTTAATTCATCTTATCACGAATTAAAAGGAGTAAATTTTGCAATTTTTCGAAGAGCTTCCACCATTATCAAGGTTTGTTTCTGAACGCAACCACAGCTGGTTGAGCACAAAATTCTTTACTACCAATTAGAAACCGGAAAACGGAATAAGCACCTTCTTTCGTCAAGTCTTTGTATATTCCGTATGTTTTTAGAGCAGTAAAATAGATCGAACAATAAATAAGAACAGATAAAGAATACAATTGATATAATCAGTTTCTATAATATATTGTCTTGCAGTATTGCCAGTAATTAAATGATTCAATTGCAGTATTACAGAACGTTTTCGAAGATTCGGCAAGAAATCGAATTAAATAATACGGACCAAAAGCCACAGAATGGGCACCAAAGCCGCAACAATACATCCGACAATGGTGATTTTGATCACTATGAAAAGTATCCAATCAATATTTTAAAGGAACCAAATGATCGATTACCAGCTAGTATTGACTCCCTTAACAAAGAGGTAAGATTAGTTTAAATCATAGTCACATCACATGAGTTAATAGTTATAATATTTTCCAATTTTTTGAGATTAAAGATCACTAGATATTAAAATATAATTTAATTTCACAATGAAATGTTATAAAATATTTTATTTCTAGTTGCATCTAACACATGACGACTTTGTTTCGCTTTTTAACATGACATACGTTGAATTCGAAAAATTACCCAGATGGAAAAAACAGGAAATGAAGAAAAAAGTGGGTTTATTCTAAATATATTCTGAGAAATGTTTTTTTAATGTATGTTTAAGTAAATTTTGTATTATTTCGTGTCGTATGTTGCTATTTTCAATCAATTATTACCAAAAATAAATTATTCTTCCAAATAAATCTGTGAATTTTATTTATTTTGTAAACTACCAGCAGCAATTTGAATTGTAGCACAAGTATTAATCAAAAATTTCCTTTTAAACCTGCACCGGTGGCGCCCTATGTTCTTACGAAAATGGTGGCGCCGGCTCTGATAGACCCAGAGTGGTTTTTATAAAATAATATTAATAATAATTTTTTGATAGTACAAGGCTTTCATATATGTATTTAATGCAAATAATAAATGTTTATGATTTATTAATAATTTTACCCCATTTTTTAATTATGTTTAATTAAACCTTAAAATTCTTGACATGGTCATAGTCAAATCAGTACATATCCAAATTTTTTTACAAAAAACGTAAATAAATACTTATCTAAGAAAAATAACAATGATAAAATTAAAATTATTTGCTATTTGACAAGCAAGCGAGACATCTTTCACAGATAACGTTGGCGTGGGATAAACAATAAGAATTTTCCACACTTTTCGCAATAGTATCTAGTTTTATTGTCTTTTTTTTCTGTATAATTTCCTGACTATATTTAAATTGAATTGTGTTTTTTACATTCCGAACACCTTTTCCTGGTTCCCGGGAGTATATCTGGAACAGTTGCAATAGGCGAAGATGTTCCAGCAACATCTTGTCTTCTTTGCTGTTCTGCTCTGCGAGCATTATCCAATCAGAGATTAGTTGACTAATCTCTGATCCAATAAAGAGCGGCGTTTCAGATGTTCGTCTATTAGGGACAAGGCGCGACATTGTAGAAACTGTCGTCGCAATCGTTTCGACTGGCGATTGCTATAAGTATGAATTACTTCTACGTTTATCCCAGCAATGTTCATGAGCCCATAAAATAAAACAATGGGCCACCTGTTGGTTTTCCTGGCAACGTCATAACTTGATGTCAACCTGGTCCACAGTATCGACTCCGCCTTTTGTCATATTATAGAAGATAACAATATCAGGTTTATATTTATCAGCTGAGGACAAATCGATCGTATCGTCATGGTGTAAGCTGGATACAAGAAGAACGTTTTAATTTTTTTTAGGATGTATGCAAGCAGAGTAATTTTTTCCCTTTATCCGAACATGCTTGAACGGAGTGGGAGTCTGCCCCGTACATTTAAAAACTCCACAGGTCACTCCTTCTTATTTATTCGATTCGTCCTAACAAAAGTTAATTTAAAGTCTTTCAATAAGACATCAACTAATAGACCCAAACTAATAGAAGTGAAAAAATTGTCACCACTAATGTTGCGCCCTGTCTTGGATATGGATGCAACCAGTCGTTTTACCAAACTTGTGGCATCATTTCCAACGCGAAAAAGTCCTTCCTATTGAAGTCCGACGTACACTTTCATATCTTTTGTGTAAAATATTTTGGAATCAACCAACGCAAAAATTCTGCCTCTAAATGCCCACAGCATTTCGTCAGTTGTTGCATATTCACCAACGACGTAATGTTTCTTACAGTTTTCATTGAATAATTCAAAAAATGCCTTATAGGCGCTAGCTTATCAAGTTCCTTTCTGGCATTCCTCGTCTCGGGGTCATCAAATCTCAATGTTCGCAACAAAAATTTAAATCGTTGTTGTGAGATAGTGAGCCAGAACATTTCAACACCACAGCCCTTATTATCCCACAAGTCTTCGAAATTGAGGCGACTGCTTTTCAAACATCCAGCAATGTAAAGCAAACCAATCAAAGCTTTTACTTTGTGTTACAGAGGAAATAAATTTGTTAGTTTTACAAACAATAATGTCTAACATATCATCGGAGAAAAAAAGCTGCCAACATTCTAAAGGAGTTTTGGCCTGTGTGGCGGTAGGGCAACACCAGGCAAATGAACAATTATTTTTTCGGCTCGAGTACGTACGTTTCTTGTTGGCATATGTTTTTCCAAACTGTGGCGCCAACTTTGCCAATAAATACAGGTTGTCGCATGGCTCTTGCTGTTGGCAGTTGTTCCCATTCATCCGCACTTTGTTCTGTATCTGTTGCTTCTTTTCTCTCTTCAACTACATCTACTTCCTTTTCTGATTCACTATCGCTTTCCACGGTGCTAGTGTTAGGCTAGGAACTCCATGTAACAAACGGCAGAAGCCGTTCTTGCTCTTGCTCGTATGACATTCTTCTCACTGTAGAACGGCAATTGAAAATAAAGAAAACTCTTATTTTTTCCATGTAAATAAGTTCTTGTGGTACTTGGTTTTGTCAAAAGAAAAAGAAAAGCTGGAAATCACAAAAAGTTTCCAATTAATGACAGCAATAGTGGCGCCGGGTCTGTGAGGCCCAAACAGGCTTATTTTACTACACTGAAAAGCAATAACTAACGGACAACGGATGCAAGTGCTTTTCGACCCTAAAAATTGGAAGGTACTGTTAATATTCATATAATGCATAAAATACATATTGTTATGCGTTTGTCTATTCTTCAAGGAAACACTTAAGTTATAAGCTCTGAAGATTATGAAAGTTCTTGGAATAATTGCAATGTTTTTCTAATAAAACATATACATGATAGTTGTTCGAGAACCGCTGAAGTAAAATGGCTTAAACTATCCTCTCCCTTCCATTTAAGATTTTAGGGGAGGATACCACCCTGGTCAATGTATGACAGGTAGCGATGTAATTTTGATCTGAAAAGATTTCCTCCTTAAATACAGAACCGACGTGTCCTAGCGTTTTTCTTTGTTAAAAGTTTTTCTCGTTTCAACAAGCAGGATGTTTTCCCTTATAACAGCTGTTTCCATAGCTACAGTCTTTATAGCAACCATTTCCATAGCAACTATTTCCACAGCCGCTGTTTCCATAACAGCTGTTTCTTTCCATAGCAACCGTTCCCATAGCAACTGTATCCATAGCGACCAATTCCATAACAGCCGTTTCCATGGCAACCGTCTTGTCAGTGTTTCCATTGTAAATATTTTCATAGCAAGTGCTTCCATAGCAATTGTTTCTTTAAACGGGTTTAGACACAAAATGGCTGCCGTTTCGTTTTCGTTGCTCCACCCTGTATATTAGATGCAAGTATGATCTTCGATTCAAGACAAACATTAAAAATACAGGGTTGCAATAAAAGTGAACCCATGGGAATTTTCCTTGAAATCTAGTATTATGGCAGACTTAAAATTAAATTAAAATCATACCAGCACCATTTTCCTAAAGTTTGGAATTGCCAATTCGGGTCACTTTTAATGCAGCCTTGTATTTTGAATATTTGTTTTGCCCTAGATAGAGACACGTGGAGAAATTTAGAAGAGGCTTATATCCAGCAGTAGATAAATAAATGGTGACGAAGAAGAGTTTTGAGCCGAATATCATACTTGCACTTCTTATATGACGTTTTAGCTTCAACATGAGCTCTAGATTTTGAAAATGGGTCCAAGGGAAAAAAAATTACAGGAAGACCAAAAAGTTGATTTATTGACATCAACCCGTAAATAAAAGATAGGGGAAAATAAAAATTGAAATTTGGGATATATAATATATTTATGCCTTTGATGTTGAAATTTTTTTTGCTCCATTGGGAGCATGCCGAACTTTCAGAAATTTTGTATTGTTTTATTTTTCACCCGCCTGTAGAAACTTTATCTGAAGTACTGAATCTTTGGACACACTGACTGATAGAAAAATACACGTGCAAAAAATAAAAATTTATGAAAATTTTAAAAAGGAAATAGTTGCTATGGAAAAAGTAGCCATGGAAACAGTTGATATGAAATCAGTTGCTATATAGACTGTGACTATGGAAACTATTGCTGTGGAAACAGTTACTATGAAGACCATAGCTATGGCAACGGTTGTTATGGAAAACACTTGCTACTCTCGTCTCACTCTCCATTATCTTGTTCATACTTTCCATTAAGATTTTCATGCACTTAGCGTATTCTCATACTTGAGCCTCAAATACCTCAAGCATTGTATAATGTTAACAGATTGCATATTTCCGAAAAACGATTATTTTGGGCATATTTCTGCACAAATCTGCTCCTGGTACAGCAGTTTGTGAAATCCACTTTTAAAAATCTAGGAAACAAAATATGATCAGCAAATTAAATCAAGGAAAAACCACAGTGGTTGTAGTGGACCGATGGGTAATCTCTTGGGGTCTCGCTGGTATCCCGAATCCCAGCAAAAAAGAGACCTATTTTCGACCCTTATTGACCAGAGTAGCATACAAGACGTTGAAAGAGCGGTTTCTCTGCAACTGGCGATAGTTTAGTAATTTTATACACTATACAATTCGTATAGTATTCTTGATTTACAATCTACTCTCATTACGAAGTATACAAACGTATAACCAGTACTAGTGCAAAAGTACTTTAACAACATTCAGATCGTGTGAAAATTCAAATCAGTGCAACCAATCAGTACAACACCAATAACAGTGAACAAGTTTCGTCAGGTAGCTGGTATGTACTCTTACAAGTTGTAGAGCGAAAAGGTGCGAAGATATTATATCTAATTGCGTGCAGCGTTCGTAATACGAACACAATATGTTATCGGCAATGTACCAAATCCGGCAATGTGCGAAATGCCTAGGCACTACTTCGGGCAATCTGCATAATGCCGCACGCGTTAGTCAATCTGAGTCACATGTTTAATCTTCCCATTGACTAGACAATGTGCATAATAGCGGATGCTGTAAAACTTTGCAGTTTAGTTTTGCAACGGAACTTTGCTGTTTAGTTTTACAAGGAAATATTTCTGTTTGGTGCCCTGAGTAGCAAACAACTTTGAAACCTGTTATTTCAACGATTTCCGACACCTGCTAAATCATCCAAATATTCGGATCTTTTGTGCGAAAATTCGCTTATGAGACAACTGAATCTTTACAAGAAGAAAATATATTGCGACTACATTTAATCCATTCAGTGAAACAAGGTAACAGACGTGTGTGTGTCTTCAGTAAAAGCAAAGCCCACGACGCATGACTATACGACTTTTACATTTACGCACGAGCACATTTACCGATTTGTCGTCTGGAGTACGTCGTAATATACAAAAAGAACCTATTTATTCTTCACGGACAATGTGACCAAGTTGTTGCAAGGACATGCAGAAAATTCAAAGAAATGTTTCCTAATTTAAAACAAATGAATGCAAAGAAGTTTGAAAAATAGAAGACAATTTAATTATTTTCGATATAGGACTGGATTGATACATGTAAGCAAACGCATAACTGAGAATTAAAAGAAGGTGCTTAATAAATACTTTAAAACTATTTACAAGAAAAATTCGAAATGACGGCCATTGCTTTCCAAGCACTTCAAAATTCGTAGATTTACAGAGTGGTTTATGGCTCTGTATCTCATCAACATCCAGTTCTCCAATGCAGTGGATGATTCGACGCCGGAATTCCCCTATGTTGTTGACCGGGGTCTTGCAAACATTTTCTTTTAATTTACCCCAAAAGAAAAAATCCGGAGGCGTAAAATCGGGAGATCTCGCAGGCCAGTCCCATGGCCCCAAGCGTCTAAACGAGCGGTCATCAAACATTTCGAAGAGCTCCATGGTAGCCTCCCGAGTGCAATGAGCCGGTGATCCATACAGTTGGAACCAACATGTGAGGTACTCTTTTAGTTTCAGATTTTCTAAAAAATCGCTTACTACTGTCTTTAGAATTTGGAGGTACTTGGATGAATTTAACGATTCGTCATAAAGGTGCAACTCTATTTGATTATCTTTTATGAGGCAAAAAATATTGATACTGAATAATTCTTGAAATGACATTTGATGAACCACGTGCATACACAAATCGAATATCGTCGTCGACATAATCGAATTTTTGCAAAAATGTCCATTTATTTCGGAAATTTGACGCTTTATTCCTATTTATTTCGTCTTCCCGTATTTGAACTAATATACAGGGTGTTCTATTTGAAAAAATGTAAATGGAGCAGTTTTTATCTCTAGCCGAAAGGTCAGTATTTTCAAGACTTGGACAAGGATAACGAGACAAGGAATTGCTCTGTTGAAATTGAAGATTACAGAGCAATTCCAAGAATGCAAAGAAAAGGCGAAATATAAATAGATTTTACGGGCACTCGCTCGATATCGAATAAAATAGGTAATTCAATATCCAACCAAATGTAAAGAAATAAACATCCAAACATGTAAGTCAAATTTAGACCTCTAAACAATAGATTCTAGTCTTTTACCGAACATGTTTATCCCGACTCATCACCTGGGAACCAAGGTCCCAAATTGTACTTTTTAATATGTGTGTGATTTGAATTTTAATATGTTAATTTTGTGAAAGTTTTTTTAATTGAATTGATAATGAATGTAAAATGGATATTTTCGACAAACTGATGATGGTGGATAAAGACACCGAAACGTATTTGTAACATTTTAAGTAATAAGCAATAAAATTGACTGAAACCCAGGAATACATTGGAATTTGTTTGTAACAAAATATTTTCCAAAGAATCTAATTTAAACTGGCATTGTCGAGAAGTGCACGGTTTAGAAGCAAGTATAGTTTCATATGATAAATCAGTTTGGAACTATAAATGTTTAGAATCCAACACTGCAATAACTCGTATCAGAAAAAATGAAAATTTGGTGCAGCACCTTCAGCGAGTTCATAACTTATTGTTTGATGAGCCAGAGGAAATGGTATTTACCAGTAATAATGGTTTGAATAGTTTTAGATTTTCAAAGTTGGAAAACTAAGTATGAAACGGAAAATAAATGCAACTACACTGTAGTTAGAACTTGGGACAGTAATGAGGGAAAAGTTATTATAAAATGATAATTCGTATATGTTTCCTATTGTTATTGTTTAAAACAATATTAATTTGGTAGGTAAACCGAGCTTACAACAGCGTACGGCAGCTGAAAAGTCAGGCAAGTTGTAAATTGGATAGTGCCTGCACGAGTGTTTTAAAATTGAGACATAATGAAAATAAGTTTATGTACATTTTCAAAAAACACATTATGGCCACAATTTAGATTTACAACACTTAAGGATATCAAAACATGAAAAAGAACTAATTGCTTCAAAATTAATAGCTGGAGTAACCAAGACAAGGTAAAACACTAATTATTACGTATATTTTGCATGTTTTCACAATAAAATATTGTTCAATATTTAGAAACCATTTTTTATGGGAAATAGCAGATAACTGAAAACTTTATAGTGAAAGATGTTGACTTTTGCTGATGATGTAATGACAAACACTATAATGTCTAATATCTCATTCTATGTGTGTTGTGGGTGAAATTATTTTGCTGACAGATTATAGCTTATCAGATTTTTTATAGGGCCATAAAATTTATATGATTAATTATTTGTATAATAATTTATTCATATAAGCATGACTTTTAGCAAACGTTTATTTGGAATGTAGATTCTGCTAGAGACAAAATTCAGGAATCGCTGCAACGCATAGATTTGCTAACTTTCAAGGATGTTGACAATATCAGAGATTAGTTGATTCTACTAATCTCTGACAATATCAAACGCAGTTACAATATTGAGACTAGGGATGGAAAACGACATAACAATGATGCTATCCGTAGATCTTTGGGTGCAAGAATGCCAGGCCTTACCGGCAGGCGAAAACCCAATTTTAATTTATAAAAAACAGGGTGACACATCTGATAACTTTGGTAAAAATGATTTCTGCCTAGCTGTTATGAACAAATTTCAACAGACAATGCTTACCAAATTTGGATCTAATGTTATTTCTATAGATGGCACACATGGGCTTAATAATTATGAATTTGAATTGACAACAATTATGGTAATTGATGAATTTGGTCAAGGATACCCAGCAGCATTTATGTTGTCAAATAAAAAAGACGCAAATGTTTACAGGGTGTTTTTTGAGAGCATTCGTCAAAAAGTGGGAATTATTACTGCCAAAACATTCATGTCTGACATTACAGAAACGTTTTATTCCGCTTGGCTTCAAGTTATGGGACCTGTAACGTACCGACTTTTTTGCTCATGGCATATTGACAGAGCCTGGCAAATTAATTTGTCCAAAATCGTTGATAAAGAAAAACGTGCAAAAGTTTATCAGACTTTAAAAGTGTTGCAAGAAGAGTTAAGCGAATATATACTTGAAAACCAACTTTTAACTGCCGTGAAGCTAATGATAGAAGACAAAGATACGCGTATTTTCGGCCAATATTTCAAAACAAATTATATGAATAACAGTAAGCAATGGGCATATTGCTACAGAAAGTATACAGGGATTAATACTAATATGCGACTCGAATCTATGCATAAGACAATTAAATATTTTTATTTAAATCGAAAGACTATTAAACGTTTGGATAAAGGGCTGCACACTGTTTTAAAATACGTAAGATATCAGAGTATTGAAAGAGTAATAGGTAAAAGGGAAAACACTGTGTGCCATCAAAACATTTTTAAAAGGCATCAGGAGGCAAGGGCAAGTAAATTTTCAATTCAGGCCATAAGTGAGAGTAGTTGGGAAGTTAAAAGTGGTCTCAATACATATTGGATTAATAAACTTCTTCAGTCAAAGTGTTGTCTTTTAGTGTGTCGTGCATGTATTGTCTGTGTTCACATGTATTCATGCACATGTGGTGACTTTAAACACAATTGTCAATTTTGCAAACATATACATTATATAAAGTTATATGAATGTGATTTAGAAAATAGGAGAACTGGAAATTTAATTCCTCAGAATTCGTCCAAAGACAGTAATCATTTTTTAAGTTTGCTACGTAGTCAAGACGAAAAAAAAAATTTTAATGAAAACTTAACTAATAAAGTAAATCACACATTTGTAAAACTGCAAAATTGTAATTTAAGAGATTTAGAAGATTCAACTATTTAAGAAATCCACCTGCATTTGAACATTTTAAATAATTTAGTTGATTTACCGAAATTCCCTAAACATAATTTTAAGAACACAAGCAATAAATCTTCCAATAAAAATTTTCATCCACAGTTACGTTTCTCGTCCACTCAAAAGAAAAGAAAACATAATAAGAAGAATAAAAAGCCGAATAAAAAACAAAAAACCTAAGTTCCTAAGTGGCAAATTAGAAGAATGTATTTCAGGCAACTCGACTAATGACCATGCTTATTTGTAGTTTGATATAATTTTTAATAATAACTTTATATAATTTTTATAAAGAATTCATGTCCTTTTAGTTTTTTAAGCTAAAAATGCGTGGGCTTAAAGCTAAAACTGACCAAGTCTAAAATATCAATATTTGGTAAATGCACATATTTGCCTCATAATTTTATCTTTTAATTTTAACTCTTAAGATAAATAAGTAATTTTTAAACCAACCAAACACAAATACGGCAATTTTGGATTTGTCACTTTTAGCTGTAAACCCACGATATGTTTTTTATGTTTAAATATAATATTTCGGTTTTACAGTGCGCGTTCAATTCAAAAATTCCCACCCCAATAGTTTTTGAAGCTAATTCGGTTTAACTGAAAAACACGTGAACTTGGACATCTCAGGAGACGTTTAAAACCAGCGTGCTTTGTATTTTATCTTTCACCCCCTTGTCTCATGTTTTGAATTGCTCAGCTTGTAAATCATTTTAAAGGTTTTAAAACTCTGACTTAATAGCATTTAGAAAACTTTAAAGAGTTGATACATTCTAAACAAGCAAAAATATATTTTGAAATACAAATTACAGCAAAAAAGCAAGCAAAAGGTTTGGCTAAACAAAACTATTCTCGATTTTTGGTCGCATATTTGGAAATGTGTCGGCATAAGTTACGTTGCATGCGCCAATAATCCTATATCATGAGCCTGAAAATCCCGAGCGAAAGTTTTCAGTGTATGTATTTGTATATAGTAGATATATCCATTCTATTTTTGAGCTGTAACATTTAGAAATACATTTTTATTCTTATTTCATAGATTTATCAATGAAATATCATTCTGTATTCATTTTCAATTAGTTTTACTATAGGTAAAGAAAGTATTTACATACGCTGTTTAAATAAAATTAATTCATTCCAATATATTCCTGGGTTTTTCAGTCAATTTTATTGTCACTAATTATGGTGTTATGTGATGAGCCCTGCGTTTCGTCCCGGGTCTACCTATTGGACTCGTCAGTAAGGCTTTAGGTAGACCCTGCCTTATACGCCAGACAAGGCAGGGTCTACCTAACTTAAGGGTTTAAGACAAGGCAGGGACCTAACCTATCAACCTAACGTAGTAAATGTAAACAATGGATGTCAGGTAGAGCATGCGCAGTAGGAGGAGCCGCCAGTGGCATTTAGCATCTCGTCAAATTTGCAGATAGATCGGGAATCGCATTCTCCTTAAACGTCTAATACACCATCGACCGTGAATCACCCTGTATAAACTAGGGTACTGGTACCAGAGATTAGTTGAGAGATCGCCGATGCAATGTTAAAAAAACGTACCGGACTCGATCATGACGAAAATAACGGTCGACGGTCGAACCATATGCACTTTTCTGCGGCGGAGGAGAGGTAAGTAGTGGGGATCGCATTTTACATTACACTGTGGCTGTGATGGCTAATGCGCGCGTTTGGGCCAGCGCGCGTAGATTTTGTCAGAATTCAAATTTCCTTGGTTTCTTATTAAAATTAAGGAACTTGCATCTTGATACTCGATGAAATAGCCATTTAGATAACAAGCCCCTATAAATGCCGCCGCCCAGAGGACAATGCGTTTAGACTTAATTTTCATTCATAAGCAGATTGTTTACAGATTGTTATTACACTCACTTTATAAATTGCATTAATTAAAAATAGTTTTAAAAGTTGATTTTTGTTTCAACTTATTTAATTTTAATGATTGTAATTCAAACAATTTGTAATTCACTTCAAAATATTCCTGGGGTTCAGTCAATTTTAATGTTTGTTATTTAAAATGTTAGAAATACGTTTCGGTTTCAGGTGCTGACTCATCACCTGAAAACCAATGTTCTTAATGTACTTTTTAATATGTGTGTGATTTGTATTTTAATATGTGAATTTTGGTAAAAGTTTTTTATTTAAATTGTTGATAACTGTAAATATATATTTTAGACAAACTGATGATGGTGGAGAAAGACACCGAAACGTATTTGTAACATTTTAAATAATAAACATTAAACTCTTCAACTAATCTCTGCTGGTACTACTGGTGGAACTTTATTGCTGGTACTAAGCAAAATAAATTAAAACTTAGAGAATTATTAAGGAACTTTTAAAAACAATCTTTATGTTTAAATATCTGTTTTAATATAAGCAATTACTATGTATATTTTCCTAACTGTATTTCAATTTAATCCAAAATAAATTCCTGGGTTCCAGTCAATTTTATTGTTTATTATTTAAAATGTCGCAAATACGTTTCGGTGTCTTTCTCCACCATCATCAGTTTGTCTAAAATACACATTCACAGTCATCATTAATTTAAAAAAAAAGAGCTCTATCAAAATACACATACTAAAATACGAATTACAAACATATTAAAAAGTATATTAAAAACAATAGGTTTTTAGGTGATGAGTCAGGACAATCATGTTCGAGAAAAGACTAGAATCTATTGTTTAGAGATTTAAATTTTACTTACGTGTATGGATGTTTCCACTTTCACATTTGACAGGCTATTGAAATCCTTACTTTGTACAATATCGAGCGAGAGAATAAAGAAACTGTTTATATTTGGCTTTTTCTTTGCATTCTAGGAATATCAATTGCTTTGCAATTCTTCATATCAGGTGTTTATATTTTATGTAGTCGGTTTAATTAATTAATTAAGAAATAAATAGTCTGAAATAAAGGAACAAACATCATTACCCGAAAATGAATTTATTGGGGCGGTAGAGCTGTGCCTTAAGTCCACTTACTTCCAATACGAGGGCAATTTCTATTCACAAATATATGGAGTAGCTATGGGGTCTCCCATAGCTGCAACAATTGCAAACCTCGTAATGGAAAGTCTGTTACGTGCAAATATTTTACCGTAAACCTCTTAATTTGTTTTCGACCTCGGTATGCGTGTTCAAGTTATTTGCCAAGCATATCGGTTTTGGTTTTTTCATCATAGAGTTAAATTTTGGCTGTAAAATCCGAATCTAGCAAATTTCTCGATTCTTATCGCAGGTGAAAGAAATGTTTGGTAGATTGCGGGATCACGTGTCCGTTAGGGCCAATGAATTTGGTGATTTTTGTTTCCAGCGCCAACGGAAGGTTGGGGGGAAGAAAAACTTCTACTGGTGTAACGGTAGATTTTTTGGTTGAGAAGAATTAATTAGGCCGTGACGATCAGATCGGCAGGTCGATTTTTGAGTTTATTCCGCATGGTCGGGCTTTGAGTTTTTCATTGTGTTCAGCGCTACCGCATGGTCGGCTTTTGAGAATTTTAGAATCAAGGAATTCCTTGATGGTTGCATAGATTGCAAGAAGCCTTTCTTTCCACTGGGAAAAGCAATTATCTAATCGGCGAGTTGAAATTTTGAGGCCCAAGAACCGGATAGACGAATCCATGATGGCCGCTATGACCACGTGGAATTGATCCGAGATCCCTGGAGCAATTCAAAACCAGCTCTTTTGGGGAACCTCAGCAGGGCCGTTGGATTTTTGACGTTGAGGCTGATTCTGGTGTTTTCCATTTTGGTAGAAGTTGTATGCTACTTGGAATCATGCTGGCGCCCAACTTTTGGTGAAGACTTTTGTTTTTTTATCAGTTGTTTATCACATAATTTTCTTTATAACTGGACTTATTAACGTTTTATAGTTAACTGCTTATGCTGAAACATTCAAGTTTGACTGCATTCAGTTCATTTTGTTTTTGACTTTAATTGCGATTCACTGTCGAAGCTGAGTGATTTCCTTATTTATTTTGGTACCCCTTTACTGTGGACTTTTTTATTTTTATTTATGATCACGACCGAACCCCATTGGAAGACCTGCGAGGCCACTGACTGAAGTGATCACTCCAGCCGGTCCCCCTCAGGATCCTTTCCCTTCACCATCCAGGCTTGATTGAAGTTAAGGTATCCATAGATTAAGGGTGCTACCAAAAATATCCGAGTGATACACTGTAAGTAAATTTATATATTTTGTAATTTTCTTTCTCTCAGTAAAATTGTTAACTTGTTTAAATACATCAGTTGTGCAGTACTCAAATTCAATTTGAGTGTGCGCAATTTTGTATTGTCCATTGAGAGTTCCAAAAATTGTTCACTAGCCGCAAAGTACTAGCTCTTGCTCTAACTCACGCCTGAGATAAAATACATATAGTTAGAAGTAAAATTCATAACAAGTCTAGAAGAAAAACTAATACCTGATTTGAATTTTAAATGTGGATTTTTTAAAAGATACGTAGATGACTGCATAATGTGCCTGCCAAACCATAAAGTTCAATACACATTGGATAAGTTTAATGCCTTCCATGATACCATTAAATTCACCATTGAGGAAGACAAAAACAACTCATTGAACGTTTTGGATAGGACAGTTATATATGACGGTAATGGGGAAATAAAAACAAACTGGTACACAAAGGATGTATGGTCTGGTAGATACTTGAATTACCAATCATATGCATCTCTACAATATAAAAAATGTGTTGTAACAGCTCTTAATGATAGAGCGATTAAATTGGCACATTATGAGTATAGAACAAAGAATCTTGAAAAAATAAAAAAGATACTAATAATGAACAACTATCCCAAATCATTCTTCGAACCAATTATAAAACGAAGAATACATAAAATCTACAATTCCAATAAATGGAACAACATAAATAATAACAATAAGAAAAAAGAAGGTGAAATCAAGTATGTATCATTACCATATATTCCAGAAATCAACAAGAAAATAAAAAATATTTTAAAACCGCATAATATTACTATAGCGGAAAAAACTAAAAACAACTTAGCAAAGGAATGTTTCACAAAATTTAAACCTAAAAGTGATAAGTTAAACACACCTAATGTAATATACAAGATTGACTGTTTGAACTGTGACAACACAATAGGTCAAACAGGACAATATTTAAAGAAAAGAATATACGAACATAAATATAGCTTAAGAAAGGTTAACGAAAATGGAACAGCATTAGCACAACATGCACAACAAAAGTTACATAGTTTTGATTTTGATAACACAAAAAATTAATCAATGAAGACAATTATAAGAAGAGAAGAATCCATGAAATGATACAGATTAAAAAACACCAGAATGCAATGAATTTTAAATCAGACAAAGTCAATCTTAGCTCTGTGTATCACACACTAATGAAATGATCGCATGCATGAACTGATTGGACCAGGTAAGTGAAATATAAACACCTGATATTGAGGAGTTGCAGAGCAATTCCAAGAATGCAAAGAAAAGGCGAAGTATAAACAGTTTTTTTCGTTCTCTCGCTCGATGTCGAATAAAATAGGGAAATCAATGTCCAGTCAAATGTGAAGGTAGAAACATCTAGACACGTAAGTTAAATTTAAATCTCTAAACAATAGATTCTAGTCTTTTCCCGGACATGTTTGTCCTGACTCATCACCTGAAAACCAATGTTCTTAATGTACTTTTTAATGTGTGTGTGATTTGTATTTTAATATGTGAATTTTGGTGAAAGTTTTTTATTTAAATTGATGATAACTGTAAATATATATTTTAGACAAACTGATAATGGTGGAGACAGACACCGAACCGTAGTAGTAGTAGTAGTAAACATCTTTATTTCTAAAAAAGGCTATCGACCTATAGGTCTTTCTGCCCTTGTTTAATACATGCAGTCTTAATCTAAATAAAAAACAAATATGAAAATTCTCTTATTCTAGGTGAACAATACTATTAAATAAATAAGATTTCAGTGGCAAGAAGAAATTATTTTGTTGTCCACTAGTCCGTTGCGTTTGTAAGTGTTCGAGTAGCGTTAATGTAGGGAAACGGAAGCGGGATTGTCTGGTTGGTCTTGTAAGACAAAGGGGATTCAGTATGGTCCAGTTGTAGGGGTTGTTTGTCCATTTTGTCTGTAGCTGTATGAGTCTTTCCGAGATCTTTGTCATGTTTGTGCGTTCGTATAGTAGTTGGGTGGGGGGGTTGTGTAGTGGGTTTTGGGGGTGTCTTATTCGTGTTATTAGTCTGTCTTTTTTGTATATTTCTTTTTCCTGACTGTACTTTAATTCATTCCAATGTATTCCTGGGTTTTCAGTCAATTTTATTGTCACTAATTATGGTGTTATGTGATGAGCCCTGCGTTTCGTCCCGGGTCTACCTATTGGACTCGTCAGTAAGGCTTACTGACGGGGACAACTTTATATATATAAGTTGCAATAACAATTTGTTTTTTTATTTCATTGGTGCATCGTGCTATAGTAATATATTTTCTGTATTTTCTTGCAGCTAATAAAGAAAAATCCGACTTGCTGATTTGAGAAATTGTTCCATGCATTTTCTTTTGAGCGGACAAAGTGGTTATTCGGAAAATTCTAATGTACTGAAGAAAATTTCCGCAAATCTGAATTTTCTTTTACGCGGATAGAGGGAGGCCGCTAGTCAGAAAATGCCGGAAAACTCAGAAAATGGAAGGATGCAATTTTCCCGCTTTCCGTTTACTACTCTGTAAACGCTTTCCGCGGTTAACTCACAGTTAGTTGCGATGCCGCTCGCGGGGGGCGAGAGAGTTTTCATATTTTAAACAATATCTGCCACAAAAATATAAACGATAAACAATATATAAAACTGCGACTCGCTTCCAAGTATTTTTGGTTTCAAAGGATTTTTAATCAGAAAGTCGGGAAATGAAATTTCCCCGCTGTTCCATTATTCGCTCGGAAAACGCAGGTAAATTCGAAAAATAGAATTTTCCCGCTCTCCAATTCCACCTGATGGATTAATTTTATTGGATTAAAAATGGGTCGACCCTGACGGCACTGCAATACCCGGCCAATCTACGGCAAAGTTGGAGCAAAGCTCCTAAACTTTCGTCAGTTTCCAAAAATCTGTTTAATATTGCTGGCCGCGCATGCGAGGGCGTAGCACATTAAACTGATACTGGTACTGCAATACCAGGCCAACCCGCGACAAAAATCAGTTTAATAGACTGGCCCCGCATGCGGGGCGTATCAGACATTAAGCTGGAAAGTAAGCATACTTATGGAAAGTAAGTTACAACACTTTGATCCTGGCCTAAGGGCCGCGAAACAATGAAGGTTCTATTTCTCGACCGCAGTTATACCGTTGCTTAAAACATAGAAAGAAAATGCACAACTCTCGCGCCCCCTGCGAGCGGCTTCGCAACTAACCACGGGCTAACCGCGGAAAGCGTATACGGAGCAGAAGCACTGTAGTCGATAAGCGAGGAGCGTGGCAGCACTGCACACTGTCTACACTACAGAAAGACAGATCGGGAGAGATATTTTTCAACCTCAGGTACATCGTTGTATCCATGGTCGCCATCCAAATGGAAAGAATTGAGATCAGAGTCGGGTCCGTATACGTCAGTCCAAGCGCTACGTTGTGTCCCGAGGATGTTCAAAATCTCTTCCCGGATGACCGGCCAACAATACATGGCGGGGACTTCAATGCCAAAAACACCAACTGGGGATGCCACTATAACAACGCTAGAGGTAACATGTTATCAAACGAAGCCAGCAAAGCAATGTACGAGATTGCTGCACCTCTAGAGCCAACACACATCACCCTCAATGGCAGAGATGACATCCTGGACATATTCCTGTACAAAAACGCAGGAAGACTGTCCACCCCCGAAGTACTTCAGGAACTCTCGTCGGACCATTTGCCGATCCTACTACAGATTGGACCAAATCAAGTCAAAGATATCACTGTGACCAAAAGGACCACCAACTGGCAGGCTTTCCAGCACATATTGGAAACCACCAGCAGGATCCAGCCGCCCACAACAGAGGTAGACCTGGACCATGCAGTCGAGAAGCTCACCAGGGAAATCCAAGAAGCCCTGGCAGCCTCAACAAGTCAGCAAGTCGTAGCAGCCAACCAAGAAGACAAAATACCTCCCTGGTTAAAAGCCAAAATCAGGGAGAAAAAACCGACTACGACAGAGAGCCATGCGGACACAGGACCCACACATAAAAAGACAAGTCAACCGTCTCCAGGCTGCGATCCAGAGAGACATCAAAGGAGTTCGATCGCAGCACTGGGATGCCCGCATGGACGAAATAGAGGCTGATGAGTACAACACCGAGCTGTGGAAAATGGCCAGGAACCTCAACCAAGGACCAAGGCAGCCAATACCACCCATCCAGGATAACGGAAGAGCCACTGAAGACCCTAGAGAGAAACTGGAGCTCTTTGCAAATCATCTAGAACTCCAGTGCAAAGTAAACCTGGTTGATCACCCAGACCAAGAAGAGGAAGTGGAAAACATAGTAGCCGCCCACTTCCAAAACTGGCAGACAACAACACAAGCTAAGAAAGTCACCAGTGAGATCATCCAGGACATCATCAAGAGGGCAGGAAAGAGAAAGGCCCCTGGACATGATGGAATATCAAATGAGGTTCTCAAGAAAATCCCAAAAACAACAATTGAGGACCTCACCACAGTGGCAAATGCAATCCTGGACCTTCAACACTTCCCAACCACATGGAAGAAGGCAATAGTGGTATTGGTGCCCAAAAAGAGAGCAAGCCGGAAGCTGCTTACGTCTTACAGGCCCATCAGCTTACTACCTATGATGGGCAAGATTATGGAAAGATGTATCCTGACCCACATCCAGGACACAATAGAAGACAAGAAGGTGCTGCTAGATGAGCAACATGGATTCAGGCCGGGTCATAGCACCACCACACTCACAACCCGGCTCACAGCAAGGATCCAGCAAAGGTTAAACCGCCGAGATGGTCTAGGAGCCGTCTTCCTAGACATGTCAAAGGCGTTTGACAAGGTTTGGCACCAGGCCCTGCTAGCCAAGATGATCAAAGCAGGCTTTCCGGGACACCAAACCAAGCTCATCAGCAGTTACCTATCTGGACGCAGCTTCCAGGTCAAAATAGATGGTCAGCTCTCAGCCAGCAAACCGGTGATGTCAGGAGTCCCCCAAGGATCAGTGTTGGACCCTACCCTCTTCAACATCTACATGGCAGACTTCCCCACCACCAAGACAACAGAGTGCTACATCTACGCAGATGATGTAGCACTCACAGCCACAGGGAAAGTCGCCCGCATGAAGGAGAGACTCCAAAGACATCTCGTCCAGGTCCAGAAATGGAGCAGGAAATGGAAAATGGAGTTCAATCCGGTGAAGACACAGACTATATACTTCACCATGAAACGACTCCAGAACCCGCCAGGCCAGCTGGAGCTTGAAGGACAGCGGCTACCATGGAAGTCCAAGATAACCTATCTTGGACTTATCTATGACAAGCGACTGGTCTGGCACGAACAGATCACAGCCACCATATCAAAGGCAAGATACCTGCTCCAGGCCTACTATCCGCTGCTGACAGGTAAGCTCTTCCTAAGAACAAAGGTCAGAGCTTACAAACAGCTAATCAGACCTGTACTGACCTATGGATCACCAGCGTGGTCCACGGCCAGCACCAGCCAGAAACTCAAGCTGGCAAGGATCCAGAACAGGATACTGAGGACAGCAGCCAAGGCCCCGTACTTCGTGAGGAACACAACCCTCCAAAGGGACCTGAAGACAGAAGACCTGCTGGGCAACATCCAGGGCTTAACATCAAAGTTCCTGGATAGGGCCCGGCAAAGCAAGAATCCCACAGTCAGGGATTCTTGCGCCAAGAAGTTCCATTGTGACCGCAGACAGCTCCCTGCGGACACAGTTTAAGAAGCAGACGAGGACCACACGCGATGACCAGTTCCAGCACCACAACGAGGACCATGGACTAGCATAAGTTAGTTAGGAAGCACGAGATGATGTAAATTAGGTTAAGTTAGGTTAAGGTAGGTTAAGGTAGAATAGTACAATTGTTGTCAAAACCGCTAAATGCGAAATGATGTTAACATTAAGGAACCGTAGAATAAGAGCAATAGGAAGATGGAAATTGTCTTAGTTGAAATAAATATGTTCCAAAGCAAGTACATCGTTGTAGGGAGTCAATAATAATACGTATATTTGAATCGAAGCTTCGTTTGAAGTGCATGTTCTTAACAATCTTATCGTGAATTAATTCATAATTGAATACAGTGATACTTGCGATTATTCGATTATTCCCTATTAGTACAGTGCTTGTCAGCGCAACAGTAGGCGAAGAAAACGACTAGTTTCGGCATTATTGTGTTTCAGGAGGAAAACATGGACCTCACTTCAGAGGAAGTGATGAGGAGGATAGAGGCGCTGGAGGCCAAGCTGGAGGCGACCTTAGTCGAGCTGAAAAGCTCGAACGAAAAGGTGGAATATTGGAGGGACAGGGCAAACACTGCCGAAACAGTCTTACAAGCCACCATAAAGACAGCCATGGAGGAAGGCACTACGGAGTCTTCTTCTGCCAGCGAAAGCGAGGATCCAGCACCTCCAACAACCTCCAAGGGAGGAAAGGGCCCGGCAACGGACTCTTCTGATGGCGAGGGCTATATCAGCCCAAATCGCCGTCGCAAGAGGAAGCGTACCGCACCCTTGTCCTCCAGGGAAGAAAATATAGAAAATACACATGTAAGTAACCCCAATTCTTTGTCTGCAGGCTCCAAGCAGCAAAGAAGAGATCCCAGGACGGCCAAGCCCAAACAAAAGGAGACCAATGAGGAGCAATCCACTGAAGTGGATAAAAAGCAGGCCACCCCTGCCGCCCAGCAGCTGGATGACGAGGCGCAGAAAAAGCAGGCCACCCCTGCCGCCCAGCAGCAAAGGAGGAGCAAAATCCCTCCAATTGTCCTCCGGGAGAAATCCCGGTATGATGAGATTACAAGGATCCTCAATAACAAAAGGATCAATTATGGCTGTGGCGTGACCACAAAGGAGGGAGTCAGGACTCACCCTCCCACCATTGAGGACTATAGGGCCATGGTGCGAGTACTGGACACACACAAGTTCCAGTACCACACATTTCAATTGGAGGAAGAGAAATCCTTAAGAGTGGTCATCCGAGGGGTAGTTGAAACGTGGACAGAAGGCAAGATAGGAGAAGAACTTGCCGCCCAGGGCTTCCACCCCACCAGTATCGTCAGGTGGAAGAAGAATGAGAACCCCATTGCAGTAGTCCTGGTGCTACTGCCAAAAAGCGAGAAGGCCATTTTCGAGGTTAGGAGCCTCGGCAACCTGCGGGTTAGGGTGGAATCCCAACATGCGAAGAGCCAGTCCACCCAGTGCTTCAGATGTCAGCTGTTCGGTCACGGACAGTCAAAGTGCACCGCCGAAGCTAAGTGCGTTAAATGTGCGGGCAAACACGAAACTAGGGAATGTCCACTCCCTAGGGAAAAGGCAGCTAAGTGCATCAACTGCGGAGGCGCCCATCCAGCCTCGTACTCTGGATGCCCGGCGAAGCCAGCACCTAAACCCAGCAAACTGTCACCAATGACAGCTCGCAGGACAGCCCCAACTGTCACGCCACAACCAGCTAGGAGGACAATCAGCTACAGCGCGGCATTAACGAGAAGCCAGCCGCCCCAGCAACCCACTCAACGGCAACAAAATGGGAAAACAGGCCATGAACAGCTGGCCCAAACCATCCAGGCCATGCAAACACAGATGCAGACATTCATGGCAACTATGCAAGTCCAGATGCTAGCACTAATGAGCAGTCATGTCTAGACTGCTCAGGCCTAAATCTCTGTGTGTCGTCTCCTGGAACGCCAATGGAGTAAAGAAAAGGAAAGAAGAACTCCAAGACTTCCTGGAGAAGTACAACGTGGATGTGTGCCTGATCCAGGAAACACTGCTGAAGCCTGGAGAAAGGTTCACACTCAAGAGCCACAAGATACACAGAGATGACAGGCCCACCAGGGGCGGCGGCACTTTGGTCGCAGTGAAAAGGTCCATTCAACATCATCAGATCGTCAAACCGGCGAACCTGGAGGGATCCATGGTCGCCATCCAAATGGAAAGAATTGAGATCAGAGTCGGGTCCGTATACGTCAGTCCAAGCGCTACGTTGTGTCCCGAGGATGTTCAAAATCTCTTCCCGGATGACCGGCCAACAATACATGGCGGGGACTTCAATGCCAAAAACACCAACTGGGGATGCCACTATAACAACGCTAGAGGTAACATGTTATCAAACGAAGCCAGCAAAGCAATGTACGAGATTGCTGCACCTCTAGAGCCAACACACATCACCCTCAATGGCAGAGATGACATCCTGGACATATTCCTGTACAAAAACGCAGGAAGACTGTCCACCCCCGAAGTACTTCAGGAACTCTCGTCGGACCATTTGCCGATCCTACTACAGATTGGACCAAATCAAGTCAAAGATATCACTGTGACCAAAAGGACCACCAACTGGCAGGCTTTCCAGCACATATTGGAAACCACCAGCAGGATCCAGCCGCCCACAACAGAGGTAGACCTGGACCATGCAGTCGAGAAGCTCACCAGGGAAATCCAAGAAGCCCTGGCAGCCTCAACAAGTCAGCAAGTCGTAGCAGCCAACCAAGAAGACAAAATACCTCCTTGGTTAAAAGCCAAAATCAGGGAGAAAAACCGACTACGACAGAGAGCCATGCGGACACAGGACCCACACATAAAAAGACAAGTCAACCGTCTCCAGGCTGCGATCCAGAGAGACATCAAAGGAGTTCGATCGCAGCACTGGGATGCCCGCATGGACGAAATAGAGGCTGATGAGTACAACACCGAGCTGTGGAAAATGGCCAGGAACCTCAACCAAGGACCAAGGCAGCCAATACCACCCATCCAGGATAACGGAAGAGCCACTGAAGACCCCAGAGAGAAACTGGAGCTCTTTGCAAATCATCTAGAACTCTAGTGCAAAGTAAACCTGGTTGATCACCCAGACCAAGAAGAGGAAGTGGAAAACATAGTAGCCGCCCACTTCCAAAACTGGCAGACAACAACACAAGCTAAGAAAGTCACCAGTGAGATCATCCAGGACATCATCAAGAGGGCAGGAAAGAGAAAGGCCCCTGGACATGATGGAATATCAAATGAGGTTCTCAAGAAAATCCCAAAAACAACAATTGAGGACCTCACCACAGTGGCAAATGCAATCCTGGACCTTCAACACTTCCCAACCACATGGAAGAAGGCAATAGTGGTATTGGTGCCCAAAAAGAGAGCAAGCCGGAAGCTGCTTACGTCTTACAGGCCCATCAGCTTACTACCTATGATGGGCAAGATTATGGAAAGATGTATCCTGACCCACATCCAGGACACAATAGAAGACAAGAAGGTGCTGCTAGATGAGCAACATGGATTCAGGCCGGGTCATAGCACCACCACACTCACAACCCGGCTCACAGCAAGGATCCAGCAAAGGTTAAACCGCCGAGATGGTCTAGGAGCCGTCTTCCTAGACATGTCAAAGGCGTTTGACAAGGTTTGGCACCAGGCCCTGCTAGCCAAGATGATCAAAGCAGGCTTTCCGGGACACCAAACCAAGCTCATCAGCAGTTACCTATCTGGACGCAGCTTCCAGGTCAAAATAGATGGTCAGCTCTCAGCCAGCAAACCGGTGATGTCAGGAGTCCCCCAAGGATCAGTGTTGGGCCCTACCCTCTTCAACATCTACATGGCAGACTTCCCCACCACCAAGACAACAGAGTGCTACATCTACGCAGATGATGTAGCACTCACAGCCACAGGGAAAGTCGCCCACATGAAGGAGAGACTCCAAAGACATCTCGTCCAGGTCCAGAAATGGAGCAGGAAATGGAAAATGGAGTTCAATCCGGTGAAGACACAGACTATATACTTCACCCCGAAACGACTCCAGAACCCGCCAGGCCAGCTGGAGCTTGAAGGACAGCGGCTACCATGGAAGTCCAAGATAACCTATCTTGGACTTATCTATGACAAGCGACTGGTCTGGCACGAACAGATCACAGCCACCATATCAAAGGCAAGATACCTGCTCCAGGCCTACTATCCGCTGCTGACAGGTAAGCTCTTCCTAAGAACAAAGGTCAGAGCTTACAAACAGCTAATCAGACCTGTACTGACCTATGGATCACCAGCGTGGTCCACGGCCAGCACCAGCCAGAAACTCAAGCTGGCAAGGATCCAGAACAGGATACTGAGGACAGCAGCCAAGGCCCCGTACTTCGTGAGGAACACAACCCTCCAAAGGGACCTGAAGACAGAAGACCTGCTGGGCAACATCCAGGGCTTAACATCAAAGTTCCTGGATAGGGCCCGGCAAAGCAAGAATCCCACAGTCAGGGATTCTTGCGCCAAGAAGTTCCATTGTGACCGCAGACAGCTCCCTGCGGACACAGTTTAAGAAGCAGACGAGGACCACACGCGATGACCAGTTTCCAGCACCACAACGAGGACCATGGACTAGCATAAGTTAGTTAGGAAGCACGAGATGATGTAAATTAGGTTAAGTTAGGTTAAGGTAGGTTAAGGTAGAATAGTACAATTGTTGTCAAAACCGCTAAATGCGAAATGATGTTAACATTAAGGAACCGTAGAATAAGAGCAATAGGAAGATGGAAATTGTCTTAGTTGAAATAAATATGTTCCAAAGCAAAGTACATCGTTGTCTTATCAGGGAAGAATTGAAAGAGTTGATCAGCGACTTCTGAACTGTTCACATCGTGCTCCGCATTAAGTGTTCAAGAAAGCAATCTCTGTGAAACAGTGCTCTTGTGATTTGAGATTCTTGCCCAATTGCAGTGCTTTTCCGCGCATAAATTAGGCAATACAGCTAAATCCAAAAATTGTTACAGGTTCGGAGGAAACCATGAACCTCACTTCAGAGGAAGTGGTGAAGAGGTTTGAGGCGCTGGAGGCCAAACTAGAGGCGACCCTGGCGGAGCTCAAAAGCTCCAATGAAAAGGTGGTGTACTGGATGGAAAGGGCCAACACCGCCGAAACCTCTCTGGAAGCCACCAGAAGGACTGCCATGGAGGAAGGCACAACATCGTCCAGCGAAAGCGAGGACTCAGCTCCTCCAACAGCCTCCAAGGGAGGAAGGGGCCCGGCAACGGACTCTTCCGAAGGCGAGGGCTTTATCAACCCAAATCGCCGTCGCAAGAGGAAGCGTATCGCACCCTTGTCCTCCAGTGATGACACAACAACTAATAACGCTAATACCAATCCTTTGTTCGCAGGTAAGCAGCAAAGGAAGGACCCAGGAAGGCCAACAAAACAGAAGAGCCAGCAGCCCAGCCCAGCAGCAGGAAATCCCAGATGCCAAGAAAAAGCAGGCCACCCCTGCCGCCCAGCAGCAACCGCAAAGGAGGAGTAAAATCCCTCCTATCGTCCTCCGGGAGAAATCCCGTTATGACGACATCACGAGGATCCTCAACGACAAGAGGATCAACTATGGTTGTGGCGTGACTACAAAGGAGGGAGTCAGAACTCAACCTCCCACCATCGAAGACTACAGAGCCATGGTGCGAGTACTGGACGCCCACAAGTTCCAGTACCACACCTACCAACTCGAGGACGAGAAACAACTAAGAGTGGTCATCCGAGGAGTCGTAGAAACCTGGCCGGAAAGCAAGGTAAGAGAGGAACTTGCTGCCCAAGGCTTCCACCCCACCAGCATCATCAGGTGGAAGAATAACGGCGAACCAATGGCGGTAGTCCTGGTGCTACTGCCAAAGACGGAGAAGTCCATCTTCGAGGTTAGGAGCCTCGGAAACCTGCGCGTCCGGGTGGAATCCCAGCACGCAAAAAGCCAGACCACCCAGTGCTTTAGGTGTCAGCTGTTCGGACACGGACAATCAAAGTGCACCGCAGAGGCCAAGTGCGTTAAGTGCGCAGGTAAGCACGAAACGAGGGAATGTCCACTCCCTCGGGAAAAGGCTGCAAAGTGCGTCAACTGCGGAGGCGCCCATCCAGCCTCATACTCAGGATGCCCTGCGAAGCCTGCACCCAAACCCAGCAAGCAGCCACCAACGACAGCTCGCAGGACAGCCCCCAACTGTCACGCCACAACCCCCAAAGAGGAACATCAGCTACAGCGCAGCGGTAACGAGAAGCCTGCCGCCCCAGCAACCCACTCAACGTCAACAAAGTGGGAAAACAGGCCATGAACAGCTGGCAGAAACCATCCAGGCCATGCAAACCCAGATGCAGACTTTCATGGCCACGATGCAAGCCCAGATGCTAGCACTAATGAGCAGTCATGTCTAGACTGCTCAGGCCTAAATCTCTGTGTGTCGTCTCCTGGAACGCCAATGGAGTAAGAAAAAGGAAAGAAGAACTCCAAGACTTCCTGGAGAAGTACAACGTGGATGTGTGCCTGATCCAGGAAACACTACTGAAGCCTGGAGAAAGGTTCACACTCAAGAACCACAAGATACACAGAGATGACAGGCCCACCAGGGGCGGCGGCACTTTGGTCGCAGTGAAGAGGTCCATTCAACACCATCAGATCGTCAAACCGGCGAAACTGGAGGAATCCATGGTGGCCATCCAAATGGAAAGGATCGAGATCAGAGTCGGGTCCGTATACGTCAGTCCAAGCGCTACGTTGTGTCCCGAGGATGTTCAAAATCTCTTCCCGGATGACCGGCCAACAATACATGGCGGGGACTTCAATGCCAAAAACATCAATTGGGGATGCTACTACAACAACTCTAGAGGCAACATGTTATCAAATGAAGCCAGCAAAGCAATGTTCGAGATCGCTGCACCTCTAGAGCCAACACACATCACCCTCAATGGCAGAGATGACATCCTGGACATATTCCTGTACAAAAACGCAGGAAGACTGTCCACCCCCGAAGTACTTCAGGAACTTTCGACGGACCATTTGCCGATACTACTACAGATTGGACCAATTCAAGTCAAATATATCACTGCGACCAAAAGGACCACCAACTGGCAGACTTTCCAGCACATATTGGAAAGCACCAGCAGGATCCAGTCGCCCACAACAGAGGTAGACCTGGACCAGGCAGTCGAAAAGCTCACCAGGGAAATCCAAGATGCCCTGGCAGCCTCAACAAGTCGTAGCAGCCAACCAAGAAGACAAAATACCTCCCTGGTTAAAAGCCAAAATCAGGGGAAAAACCGACTACGACAGAGAGCCATGCGGACACAGGACCCACACCTAAAAAGACATGTCAACCGTCTCCAGGCTGCGATCCAGAGAGACATCAAAGGAGTTCGATCGCAGCACTGGGATGCCCGCATGGACGAAGTAGAGGCTGATGAGTTCAACACTGAGCTTTGGAAAATGGCCAGGAACCTCAACCAAGGACCACCCATCCAGGATAACGGAAAAACCACTGAGGACCCCAGAGAGAAACTGGAGCTCTTTGCAAATCATCTAGAGCTCTAGTGCAAAGTAAACCTGGTTGATCACTCAGACCAAGAAGACGAAGTGGAAAACATAGTAGCCGCCCACTTCCAAAACTGGCAGACAACAACACAAGTCAAGAAAGTCACCAGTGAGATCATCCAGGACATCATCAAGAGGGCAGGAAAGAGAAAGGCCCTTGGACATGATGGAATCTCAAATGAGGTTCTCAAGAAATTCCCGAAAACAACAATTGAGGACCTCACCACAGTGGCAAATGCAACCCTGGACCTTCAATACTTCCCTACCACATGGAAGAAGGCAATAGTGGTATTGGTGCCCAAAAGGAGAGCAAGCCGGAAGCTGCTTACGTCATACAGGCCCATCAGCTTACTACCCATGATGGGCAAAATTATGGAAAGATGTCTCCTGAACCACATCCAGGATACAATAGAAGACAAGAAGGTGCTGCTAGATGAGCAACATGGATTCAGGCCGGGTCATGGTACCACCACACTCACGACCCGGCTCATAACAAGGATCCAGCAAAAGTTAAACCGCCGAGATGGTCTAGGAGCTGTCTTCCTAGACATGTCAAAGGCGTTTGACAAAGTTTGGCACCAGGCCCTGCTAGCCAAGATGATCAAAGCTGGCTTTCCGGGACACCAAACCAAGCTCATCAGCAGCTACCTATCTGGACGCAGCTTCCAGGTTAAAATAGATGGTCAGCTCTCAGACAGCAAACCGGTGATGTCAGGAGTACCCCAAGGATCAGTGCTGGGCCCCACCCTCTTCAACATCTACATGGCAGACTTCCCCACCACCAAGACAACAGAGTGCTACATCTACGCAGATGATGTAGCACTCACTGCCACAGGGAACGGCCCCTACATGAAGGAGAGACTCCAAAGACATCTCGGCCAGGTCCAGAAATGGAGCAGGAAATGGAAAATGGAGTTCAATCCGGTGAAGACGCAGACTATACACTTCACCACGAGACGACTCCAGAACCCACCAGGCCAGCTGGAGCTTGAAGGACAGCGGCTACCATGGAAGTCCAAGATAACCTATCTTGGACTTATCTATGACAAGCGGCTGGTCTGGCACGAACAGATGACAGCCACTATATCGAAGGCAAGATACCTGCTCCAGGCCTACTACCCGCTGCTGACAGGTAAGCTCTTCCTAAGAACAAAGGTCCGAGCTTACAAGCAGTTAATCAGACCTGTACTGACCTATGGATCACCAGCGTGGTCCACGGCCAGCACCAGCCAGAAAGCTCAAGCTGGCAAGGATCCAGAACAGGATACTGAGGACAGCATCCAAGGCCCCGTACTTTGTGAGGAACACAACCCTCCAAAGGGACCTGAAGACAGAAGACCTGCTGGACCACATCCAGGGCTTAACATCAAAGTTCCTGTACAAGGCCCGGCAAAGCAAGAATCCCACAGTCAGGGATTCTTGCAAAAAGAAGTTCCAGTGTGACCGCAGACTGCTCCCTGCGGACACAGTTTAAGAAGAAGACGAGGACCACACGCGATGACCAGTTCCAGCACCACAACGAGGACCATGGACTAGCATTAAGTTAGTAAGGAAGCAAGAGATGATGTAAGATTAGGTTAAGTTAGGCTAAGCCAGTACAAGAAGAAGACGAGGACCACACGCGATGACCAGTTCCAGCACCACAACGAGGACCATGGACTAGCATTAAGTTAGTTAGGAAGCAAGAGAAGTTGTAATATTAGGTTAGTTAGGTTAAGTTAGGTTAAGCTAGGCTAAGGTAGAATAGTACAACTGATGTTAGATATAATTGCTAAATGATGTTAACATTAAGGAGCCGTAGAATAAGAGCAATTGAAAGATGGAAAAGTCTTAATTGAAATAAATATGTTCAAATGCAAAAAAATGTACATCGTTGTTTAAAACATAAAAACAAAGTGCAGAACATCCGCAACTAACAGCGGGATAATCGCGAAAAGCGTATACGGAAAATCCTTTTTGTTCAAATAAGAAAATGTTCTACGAATTTTCCTTTTTACGCGTATAAAGGGCAGTTAGCCGGAAGCAGAAGCTTGGTCCAAAGTGGCATTGGAAGAGGCCTGGATTTGGAGGGCGGCGCCTTTTTTCACCATATGATGGTGTAGAACGGTGTTAGATGTTTTGGGGACATTTAAGGAGGCTGTCGGTTTTAGGCCTGGGAAGTCCTCGACTTCCATTTGCTCAGCTTCACCTGCAGGCTTTGCTGGGGCTTGTTGCGCGGGGAGTTAGTGGGCTTTTAGAAGTTGGAGTTTTCGGAAGAGTTCCTTAATTTGGGCTCCTTGTGCAAGGATGATTTCGGCTTGTTTGCGCTCTTTTTGACGAAGCGCTTTAAGCTCAGAGAGGATGGCTTTGTTGAGTTTGGTTTTGGTGTTGAATTTGGGGGTTTTGGGAGCGCGGGGGAATGTTGGCTTACCGTTGTCACTGCTCATGACCGCACTTTGATCGCTGTCGCTAGAATAAGACATTTTTCCGCGTGTGAGGACACACGCAGTCTGCTGAGGGCTTTTGAGAAACACTTGTGGAGTTTCGCGCACGCTGTTTGATGGACTAATAATTGTTGCTAATGGTGAATAACTTCACGCACTGGCACGAAGTCACTGTAATTGTTGCTGTTGTTTTGGGTGCTGATGATTGACTTTGAGCACTAGCACGAAATCACACGAGCTGATGCTTCAAGTAATGCACTCACTGCACTGCTAATGTATTACGTACACGTATTACACCGGATGTGTGTGGATTTTTATTCTAGAGCGAGTTCTTACGAACTTTGGCTCCTTCTGGGTGCCTTGTTGGCTTGATGGAATGATTGGCTTGATGCGTATTACACAGCGAGTGATTTCCCTTATTTATTCAAATATTCCCACCCCCAGGTTGGGTGGAATTTGAGTCAAGTTTGCCCCCAGATTCTTGGCGTTGGGGAGGAGTTTAGTTTAAGTTCGCCCCCAGGTTCTAGATATTCTAGAGATCTCTCTCGGAAGGTAAAGCAAAACACTTGACTGTGGCGTCTTCCCCGAAGATCGCGGGCTCTTGCTTTTAGCCGGTCTTCGATATATTTCACAATGTCATGCTAGCGAGGTTTATGATGCTAATGTATAAATCGAACTTCTAAATGCGACTTCTTCGTCCATTAGGGTGCCCTCTTAGAATTTATTAGTTCCATTGTTTACTTACGTCTTACAGCTGTCATAAACTCGCATCTTAAATAGGACTATTAATGCGGCAATGTTGATAGAATCGCCCCATTTTAAGACGGGCAAGTTGAATTGTCCGGAAGTGCCCCGTGTCCGTACCTGCCCCACCCTATCATAGACGCAAAATTCCAATGGAGTGATAGAAAATAAAGAACATTCCCGCAAAAGAAATAAATTTTCTTGTGTCGAATAAAGACAAAATCCTTTATGGTGAAATGAGAAAATGTTTCATTAATTTTCATTTGCGCGAAAAAAAAAGTTAGTCGGAAAATGCCAATGTATTGAAACGGTTGCTATGGAAACAAACAGTTGCTATGAACACAGCTGCTATAGAAACAATTGCTATGGAAGAACTTGCTATGAAAACAATTGTTTGCAAAACTTGTGCCTATTTGCGGCTACTGTTTCGAAGCGAGAACCTCTCCTTGACTGGCATGGAAGGAAGTGAAGCACCGTGGCACGGCACAATTTAGGATAAAATTAGGAATTGTGATTTCAGTTGTGACTTTATACAGTGTGTGTAGTCTCGCATCGTTGTTTGCCGAGTGTGGACGTGCTACGAAGCGAAATCGTGCGACATTTTCGATAAAATTGTGTTCGTTATCTGTATTGTGCGTTTTTTTTTCAAATAAAGTTTAAAACATTCCTTATCGGGCAACTACCGGGTTTGCTCGATAAGATTGATGAATCCCGGAAGCTCTATGGAATCCGAGTCGGATCAGGGCTCCCAAGGGAGCTATTTCCTTAGATCCAGGACCAAGAAAAGGGGTAGGGTGCCCAAGTCTGACCCAACATCGCCAGAGTCACCAACCCCTGCTCCAAAGAAATCAGCGATGGAGGAGACTGTAGAGGTGTCGCAGGCGACTTCAGCGGGCGCAGCGGATGACGGATTCCTCGTCCCACGAAAGATTGTGGCGTGGAGTACGCTGATTGTTGGTCCAGAGGCCTCCACGACGCTGAAAAACCGATTCACGCCCATCCAGCCGCCAATCGTAGATGAGCCTCCAACACTTCCCAACACCAGCGTAGGGACTGAACGAGAAGCGATTGCTGAGAGCCCTGCAGCAACTGCAAACAAGCCCAAGAAGGCAGAAAAGCCGCCGCCAATTGTGATCGCTGGAAAACCCAGCAATCACACAATGCTGATTGGTAATCTAAAAGGAATCACCTTTGAATCACCTCAGCCTTTCACGCTGAAGTACACGAAGGCTTCGTTAATCGTGTACTGCAGCAGCATTATGGACTGGGCGGCGGTGAAACGATCCCTGGAGGAGGACAAGAGCCAGTTCCACACCTACGCCCCTTCGTCGGAAAAAACCCACGCGTTCGTCCTGAGGGGCCTGGAGGGGAATGTCGATCCGACTGCCATAAAGCAGGATCTGGCAGACCAAGGACTGGAAGTGAGAAGTGTCTTCAAAATGAAGACACTTTTCAGGCCGCTCTACCTGGTCGTCACTAGCGACAAGGCAACCCTCCGAAGGCTTAACGCCGAGGCCAGGGTGGTGTGCAGTGTCAGGGTTTCCTGGGAAACCCGCAAAAACCGGAAGACCCTGACACAGTGTCGTCGATGCCAGGGCTGGGGCCATGTCTCCGGGAACTGCCACCGGGACTTTAAATGCTCCCGATGCGCTGGGGGGCATGAAATCACCGCCTGCCCCGTTGGAGCTACATTAAAATGCGCTAACTGCGGTGGGCCTCATCGTAGCTTTGACGAGGCTTGCCCAGTCTACATTTACAAACAGGCGTAAGTCCCGGCGGAGAAGCAGCGTTTCGTCCCTGTTCCTCTTCCAACAAGGCCAGCCTGGGGTCAAACCAGTCGAGCCCCTGGCCCGATCCACCCTTCACCATTAAGCAGCAGGACCATAGCGCCAAGTCACGCCAATAGGACCATGCTGGGCAGTGTCCAGCGGGAATTCGCCGAGCTGTCGTCGCAAATCAACTTGGAGAAGGTGATCAAGGCGGTAAGATTTTACAGCGCTGCATTGAGGCGTTGCGTCTCGAAGACAGACAAATTCCTAGTGTCAGCGCAGTTCTTCAATGAAGATATTAACAGCTTCGATTTTTAAGTATTGATATTGTCAACTGTGTCCTATGAGGATTGGGGAATGGAACTCATGTGGACTCCGGAGTCGTCTCGGCGAGTTCGAGCAGTTCCTCGGGTCTGAGGACGTCGATGTGGCGTTAATCGTGGAAACATGGTTGCGCCCCGGAGACAGAATCACAATCCGGGGGTACAGGCTCGAGCTTGCCGATAGGCCCGGTCTAAGGGGTGGAGTGGCCATAGCGATCAAAGCAACGATCCCATACAGGAGACTGCCATGCAGGCAGTCAGTAATAGAGAACGTTGGCGTTGAGCTTTGTGATGGTGTTTTGATCTACTGTGAGTACTCTACTTCTACTCGCTTACAGGCCACTGACGTTGATCCATTTTTTTCAAACACCAATAGGGTGTTGCTTATGGGAGATTTCAACGCCCGCCATCCACTGTTTAAAAACCCTGGACGGAAAAACGCAGCTGGCAACTTCCTAGCCAGCTACGTTCGCGACAATGGCCTACTAGTTATGCCCACTTCATCTCCAACGCATTATCCAAACAGTGGAATGAACCCATCTTTCCTTGATTTCGGAATAGCCAAAGGACTCGCCAATCTCACGGAGATGGTGGTTATAGACGCCCTCAGCAGTGACCATTTGCCCATTTACCTCGACATTAGGGATTTAAAGCGCACACAAACGAACGACTTTCGATATTCATACGAAAATTTCGATTTTCGCGAATATCGGAAACGACTACAAGACCTGACGTGTATTCCGGGCCAGATTGATACTGTCGAGGCTCTAGAGCATGCGGTAAAAGGTCTGACCAGAAATATACAACGGACACAGCAAGCTTTGGCCAAAAAAGTTCCGAACAGACCGCGGCGCGACAACCTTCCTGAGGAAATCTTGAACCTTATTAAGGCGAAAAATAGAATCAGGAAGCGTTGGCAGGGATTCAGGCAATCTGCCGATCGCATAAGGGCAGCAGAACTTGCACGAGACATCCAGAGCGAAATTTCCGCATATAGGAATTTTACCTGGGCGGAAAAATTGCGAAACTTATCTCCCCGTGGCAATTCTTTGTGGAAACTGTCGAGAAGTCTACGAAAAGGCTACGAGCAAGTCCCCGCTCTTGAAAAAGAGGGGCGGAGTTACATTACCACCAGCGACAAATGCGAGCTGCTCGCCGACTTTTTGGCAGAAGTACACAAAGTCCAACCAGCCCTTCAGGATAACGAAATAGAAAGACAGACCGCTGTTTTCGTAGAACGGAAGTATCATATACCACCCTCGATTTTGCATTCCTATATAACAACCCCGTCGGAGATACAATCGTGTCTTCAGCGCCTCCCTAGCCGAAAAGCCCTCGGGCCAGACGGCATCCCTTATTTACTCCTCAAAAACTTACCGCGGAAAACTATAGTGCTAATAGTACAAATAGTCAACGCAGTCCTTAAATTGCAGCACTTCCCACAGGACTGGAAAAACGCTGTAATAATTCCTATCTTAAAGCCGGGCAAAAACCCGACTGATCCTGCCTCTTATAGGCCAATTTCCCTCCTAAACTCCCTCGGCAAATTAACCGAGAAGGTTATCCTATCGAGACTACAGGCAGCAGCCGAGCTTCGAAGTTTAATCCCGGATGAGCAGTTTGGCTTTCGAGCAAGACACAACACAACGCTGCAGACTGCTAGGATCGCAACGGATGCCTATGAAGCATTTAATAAGCTTCAAAGTACGGTAATGCTGCTTCTCGATATGGAAAGGGCCTTCGACACAGTTTGGAACACAGGCCTGCTGTATAAGTTGTTTGCCGTACATTCAGTGCCACTCTACCTAGTTTCCCTTATAGCGTCTTACCTAAAAAACCGTTCCATCCAGGTGAAAGTGGAGAATTCCACTTCTGCCAAAAGACGCATCGCGGCAGGAATACCACAAGGTACAGTGATTTCGCCGTTGCTGTATACATTGTATACAGCAGACATTCCAAAACTTCCCACTACAAAAATAGCACAATACGCGGATGATACGGCTATCTACACATCGTCTTTCTATACTCAGGCTGCGAAATCTCGCATTGCGCATCACCTGAGTTTATTGACGCCGTATTTCGATAAATGGAAACTTAAAGTGAATCCCAGGAAGACTGAACTTATTATCTTCTCGCGCAAATTTACTAACAATAAAATCCTATCGCCACTCATGGTGCAAAATACTCCAATCCAGCCAGTAAAAGAGGTGAAATACCTGGGATTCAAACTAGACGCCCGACTTCACTTCAACAAGCATGTTGACTATGCTGTACAAGAGACTTTCATGGCCCGAAGAAAGTTGTACTCTCTTCTGGCGCCAAATTCATTTCTGTCACCTCAAAACAAACTTCTGCTCTACACCTCCACCATAAGGCCCATACTGACCTACGGCTCCCCTGTCTGGCACTCTGTCTGTGATTCCACGAGGCGACGTGTTAAAGGACCCAAAATAGGTTCCTAAGAGGCGTCCTATCGGCTGACAGATACACCAGAATAACCGAAATGCACGAAGCTACAGGGATGGCCTATATAGCCGACTATATAGATACCATCGCTGAAAAATTTTATCATAGCGGAGTGCAAGGCTCAGTCCTTACGCGAAATATCACCCAAGTAAGAGCAAACGATCGCCCAAGCCATGGTCCCCTGTATAAGCGACTTTTTTCCATATTTTATGAGGATTTTGTCCCTGACAATACGTGACGACAAACAAACATTGCCTGCCAGTTGCAGACAGTCGTTTCTAGCAGGCTGGAAACGCACTAATCCAACATAACGTGACTTGACGGGTTCGTCCTGCCTCGTTCTGGTTGGTGTTGGCTGGTCCTTGCACCGATCGGGGCGGGGGCGAATGGATTTGATCATCTAGTTGAAACTGCCGGCGGTTAACGCCACGGCTGACAGTATCAAACTTAAAGGTCGAAGCAAAAGGGGTTTTTGGCTTCCCTTCAGGAAGACCTTTTTTCCTTAATGAATGCCCCTCGACTTAGCGCGCCTATTTAGACTTATTCAAGACTATCTCCTGACGTTGTCGTGCGTATGGTTAGCTCGGGAATGTCCATGTTAGGGCACTGCCCAGGTAATGGACGACTTAGCGCGCCTATTTAGATCATGGGCAAAGAGTAACCGGCCGAACATCTGCCCAGACATGGGAGTTATGTTTTTTAACTTTGTGAGTTTTATTAATGGGAATGTTCAATAAATTTTTATCTATCTATCTATACAGTGTGTCCAGTATAAAATGATGTACATGGGGATATTGGAAACCGTTAGAGTTACAGGGTGGACCAAATGGGGAAAAAGTTGCGCAATCAAGTGCCTATAAATAATCTGTCATCAGCTTCTTTGAACTCGGAATAGCAACAGATATACAAGAAAAAAAGAAAAAAGTGCGTTTTATAAAATCCTTTATATCGTGTTTATTATAATTCCCCTTTAAATATGCTCTTCAACCATGTACAACATGTTTATGTTCGGTCAAGATAAATAATTAAAATTAACAAAATTAAGATTTTATGGTAGTAGGCATTGATATTTCTATTAATTATTACTTTAAATTATTATTGATCATACATCGAACACTGCAAAAGAACAAGTAACATTTTAGGATTAAAGTAGGTGTTCAAATAAGCCACCCTTTTCGCGCACGCACAACATACATCGTCTCATTACTGCTTCACAGGATTTTCTGATCATTTCTGTCTCAGCTCCTCTTCGGTTTCGTATGACCTACAGTATACCACATTTTTGAGGAAACCCCATGCAAAAAAATCAAGCGGTGGTATGTCAGGGGATCTCGCAGGCCATCTTACTGGTCCCATGTTGCCTATCCACTTGTTGGGAAATTCGTGATTTAAAGCTTCTGTGATAATATGTCCATTATGTGGCGGCGCGCCGTATTGTTGGAAAAACCAGTTTTGCAGGGTAGCTACTGGAACATCCATAAGTGCTTCTGCTACGTTAGTTTGTAAGAGGTTCAAATATCTCTCGGAATTTAAGTTCTCATTTAAAAAAAAATGGTCCCATCACGTGGGTACCCACAATACCTAACCAGACGTTAAATTCAAACGTAACTTGGTGCCTAACTTGACGAACTAGTCGTGGATTTTCATCTGACCGAAAAACGGTATTTTTACGATTAAATAGTCCACATTTAGTAAATTGCCTCTCATCTGACCAAAGGACTTTTAAGGAAAAGTTTGGTATCTCGTTATTTCTTTGAATAAACCACTGACAAAATGCGATTCTTCTAAACGCATCGCCATTCTGGAGTCCCTGGCAGGGCCGTTCACGATAGGGGTGATATTTATGACACTTTAAAATACTATTCGGCGTTGACCGCGCAACACCTGTTGTGGCTTCAATTTGACGTAAAGACGTACGAGGTGTCACAACCACGCTTTGCATTACCAAATTTTCTTTATTTTCGTCTGGAAGTTTGTTCTTCTTTACCTTAGCAAAACTCCCGTAAGCTACAAGGTTGTCTTTCAGACGCCTAAACATAGTTCTACCAGGTTGTCGCCTTTCTGGATATTTATTTAAATCCATTCCTTCAGCTTTCGCTTCATTTCGACGACAGAGAATGAAACACTCCAACATATCGTATTTTTCATAATTTGAAAAGTGATTCATTTTGAAACACACAATTAATTACAAACACTTGACACTGACAATAAATTCTACTTTGACAATTACCTAGGTAATTAAAACAGACAACGAACGTCACTATGGGGAAATTGAAGAGAAATATCAATGCCTACTACCATAAAATCTTAATTTTGTTAATTTTAATTATTGAACGTGACCGAACATAAACATGTTATACATGGTTGAAGAGCATATTTAAAGGGGAATTTAAAAATGCAAAAATTCAATATGGCGCCCATAAGAAAAACAAATGTTGACTTCGACCTCATTGAACATAGTGGGCCTAGATTATCTTTTACTTTATTTTCAAATTCACGCTCATTTCTTACCCCCACCCTGAAAATTTCGTTATTGTATCTTTTATAATAAACACGATATAAAGGATTTTATAAAACGCACTTTTTTCTTTTTTTTCCTGTATATCCGTTGCTATTCCGAGTTCAAAGAAGTTGATGACAGATTATTTATAGGCACTTGATTGCGCAACTTTTTCCCCATTTGGTCCACTGTGTATCTTTAACGGTTTCCAATATCCCCATGTACATCATTTTATACTGGACACACTGTATAATGGTTCAACTCAGACAAATTTCCTACTCACTTCCGCATATATATTCGACATTAATCCTACTTTATTATTGCATCGCACGAACCTCGGTCGTTATTGTATTTTGATGGATAGTGAATATATGTTCTTTAAAATCACGCAAGTATAATAATTAATACTTGTTTGCATCTTGACCAAACTCGATTTCCATTGCGGCGAATGCTTTTCCGTGCAGTTTTTCTTCGTACTCATAACATCCTAAGGGGCCTCAAAAATATATTTTGCGTGAATAATATTTTTTAAAGAAAAAAAATATAAAAAAATACAAATATGCCAAATATTAATTTAAACATGGCATAATGTTTTAGTGGGTCATAGTTTATATCAATTTAGTGTGAAATAAGACATTTTTCAATTAATTTTTCCTAAATCCAGATTTCATGTTTCGAGTATGAAGTACTGAAAATGATGAATAATGAAAAAATGGCCGCTGCACGCAAGATTCCCTATAATCATGCCTTATGTTTATTATAACTCATTCCAGTGTATTCCTGGGTTTCAGTCAATTTTATTGTTTATTATTTAAAATGTTACAAATACGTTTCAGTGTCTTTATCCACCATCATCAGTTTGTCTAAAATATCCATTTTACATTTATTATCAATTCAATTAAAAAAACTTTCAAAAAATTAACATATTAAAATTCAAATTACACACATATTAAAAAGTACAATTTGGGACCTTGGTTCTCAGGTGATGAGTCGGGATAAACATGTTCGGGAAAAGACTAGAATCTATTGTTTAGAGATCTAAATTTGACTTACATGTTTAGATGTTTCTTCCTTTACATTTGGTTAGATATTGAATTACCTATTTTATTCGATATCGAGCGAGTGCCCGAAAAACCTATTTATATTTCGCCTTTTCTTTGCATTCTTGGAATTGCTCTGTAATTCTTCAATATCTGCTGTTTAATTTTTATTTACCAGGTCCATTCAATTCATGCATGCGATCATCTAATTAGCGTATGATACACAGAGCTAAGATTGTCTGTATCCGATCTGAAGTTTATTGCATTCTGATGTTTCTTAATTTGTATCATTTCATGGATTCTTCTCTTATTATAGTTTTCCTCATTGATCAATATTTGTGTGTTATCGAAATCAAAATCATGCAACTTTTGTTGTGCATGCTGTTGCATTTTCGTTAACTTTTCTTAAGCTATACTTATGTTCGTATATTCTTTTCTTTAAATATTGCCCTGTTTGTCCTATGTATGTGTTGTCACAGTCCAAACAGTCAATCTTGTATATTACGTTAGGTGTGTCCAACTTATCGCTTCTAGGCTTAAATTTTGTAAAACACTCTTTTGCTAAGTTGTTTTTAGTTTTCTTCGCTATAGTAATATTATGCGGTCTTAAAACATTTTTTATTTTTGTGTTGATTTCTGGTATGTGCGGTAATGATACATACTTGATTTCACCCTCTTTTTTCTTTTTTATATTATTTATGTTGTTCCATTTATTTGTATTGTATATTTTTTTAATTCTTTGTTTTATAATTGGTTCGAAGAATTCTTTGGGATAGTTGTTCATTATTAGTACCTTTTTTATTTTTTCAATATTTTTTTGTCTGTATCCACAATGTGATAATTTTATCGCTCTATCAGTAAGAGCTATTACCACACTTTTTTATATTGAATAGGTGCATATGATTGGTAATTCAAGTATCTACCAGACCACACATCCTTTGTGTACCAGTTTGTTTTTATTTCCCCATTATTGTCATACACAACCGTCACATCCAAAAAGTTTAATGACCCGTTTTTGTCTTCCTCAATGGTGAATTTAATGGTTTCATGGAATGCATTAAACTTATCTAGTGTGTATTGAATTTTTTGGTTTGGCAGGCACATTATGCAGCCATCCACGTATCTTTTAAAAAATCCACATTTAAAGTCCAAATCAGGTATTAGTTTTTCTTCCAGACTTTCCATTACAAGGTTTGCAATTGTTGCAGCTATGGGGGACCCCATAGCTACTCCATATATTTGCGAATAGAAATTGTCCTCGTACCGGAAGTACGTGGACTTAAGGCACAGCTCTACCGTGACCATTTATTTCTTATGCACTGTATTGAGTAATCTACCGGGACGTTTGTGTATAGCGATACTACATCAAGCGATATTAGGCGATGGTTCTTAGGTATCTTCTGTTTTTTTATAAATTCGCAGAAGCTCCATGAGTCTCTAATGTGATATTGTGAACTTCCCAGTATATTACTCAACACAGCTGACAGGTACTTAGACAATTGGTAAGTCGGTGCATTTATGTTGCTAACTATCGGTCTTAATGGGTGGCCTGCTTTGTGAAGCTTTGGCAGGCCATATATAAATGGTGCTCTAAAAGCGGTTAATGTTTGTCGTGGTTCCCCAAAACTGGACAATAAGTGCAAACCAAAAGTACACATTGTCTGGCCAATGCATCTATTGCGATGGGAAGTAGAAAAATACTATTAGCTGTGTAAATATCAACTAATTTAGGCAAAACGACCCTTGTTATGCGGTTAGGTTATGTTTCCAATGCGACATCATTTAAAACATACTGAGAGTAAATCTTTTTGAAATACGCAAATAAAGATTGTGGTTGATAGAAAACAGTGCCCAAGTTGTTGCACACACCATTTCCCATTTGTGTCTTAGGTTAACATAGTTGATGCTAAGGAATTACTTTTAACACAAATCCTAAACCTCGTGGCCGATTACTTGGATTCAGGCAACAATGCTTTGGGTGCCAATTTAAAGCCTACAATGTGTGAAAGTACACATAATTCCTTTCTAGCGTATAATTAGGCACTCGCCATGACGTCATTCAATATTTTGTGGAAAATTTGACACAAAATAAGGGAATCGTGACTTCACAACGACGTCGGCTTTGTAACATTTCCTTTTTAGGGAATATAAAATGCTCACTGGGCAGCTGCTATAGAAACAATTGCTATGGACGCACTTGCTATGAAAACATTTACAATGGAAACACTTGCTACAAAGACGGTTGCCATGAAAACGGCTGTTATGGAATTGGTTGCTATAGATACAGTTGCTATGGAAACGGTTGCTATAAAGACGGTAGCTATGGAAACAACTGTTATAAAGGAAAACATAAGTTATAAGCGTTAACGATTGCTGAAATATACCCGAAACGGGGGCCCCACCGTGTTTGAAACTTCCACGACATATTATGCATTGATTCCAATATATTCCTGGGTTTCAGTCAATTTTACTGTTTATTATTTAAAATGTTACAAATACGTTTCGGTGTCTTTCTCCACCATCATCAGTTTGTCTAAAATATATATTTACAGTCATCATCAATTCAAATAAAAAACTCTCACCAAATTTCACACATTAAAATACAATTACATACATATTAAAAAGTATATTAAGAACATTGGTTTTCAGGTGATGAGTCAGGACAAACATATCCGGGAAAAGACTAGAATCTATTGTCTAGAGATTCAAACCTCAACTTCAACTTACGTGTATAGTTCCTAACATCGCAACGTTTAACTGGTCACTGAATTTTCCATATTTTATTCGATATCAGGCGAGCGAAACAAAAAAACTGTTTATCTTACGGTTTTTCTTTGCGTTTTAGGAATGCTTGGCAATTCTTCAATATCAGATGTTTACATTTCATTTAGCTGGTCCAATCAGTTCATTTATGCGATTATCTAATTAGCCTTTTAGCCATTAGCTAATTAGATAATCGCATAAATGAACTGATTGGACCAGGTAAATGAAATGTAAACATCTGATATTGAAGAATTGCCAAGCATTCCTAAAACGCAAAGAAAAACCGTAAGATAAACAGTTTTTTTGTTTCGCTCGCCTGATATCGAATAAAATATGGAAAATTCAGTGACCAGTTAAACGTTGGGATGTTAGGAACTATACACGTAAGTTGAAGTTGAGGTTTGAATCTCTAGACAATAGATTCTAGTCTTTTCCCGGATATGTTTGTCCTGACTCATCACCTGAAAACCAATGTTCTTAATGTACTTTTTAATATGTATGTAATTGTATTTTAATGTGTGAAATTTGGTGAGAGTTTTTTATTTGAATTGATGATGACTGTAAATATATATTTTAGACAAACTGATGATGGTGGAGAAAGACACCGAAACGTATTTGTAACATTTTAAATAATAAACAGTAAAATTGACTGAAACCCAGGAATATATTGGAATGAATTAAAGTACAGTCAGGAAAATATACGAAACGAATTATGCATTGAGAATATCTTTCCAGATGACCACATCAGGAGTTTGCACGAAGAGAATTATAGGAAAATTAGATTCTCTAACTCGTGTTCATATGTTCTCTCATACCGCATATGGTGCAAATAGAAAATACTTTGTTTAGACTTTAGTAATTGCTTATATTAAAACAGATATTTAAACATAAAGATTGTTTCTAAAAGTTCCTTTTCTAAATTAAAATATAATATTCTCTTATTCAATACTTATTTCCATACACAAACCAAATTATTATTGCAAATTAATTAAGTAAATTCGGTAAAATGTTACTCGCTGAAATTGGTTTTGAACTGAACTTCCAGTGATTTCCTGTATAATACACTTAATTAGGCTTAACAAACCTAAATTTTTCAAATTAATGTGAAAAATATTCTTGCAAGTTATTTAGTACAACTTAAATGAAATCATTTTGATAAAACTTTGAAGGAAGATACTGGTTACTCAAGTACGATTCTGACTTAATCAAAGCTTCTATGCTTGCCTTGACGCCAGTTTTCAAACATGTTTGTATCTGCTTTTGTATTTCTGTATTTTCTTGAACACACTGCAGTTGAAGTAAGCTTGTAGCTTTTCTAATTTCTCGTTTGTTCATAGATTCATAATTTACACCTAGATTTGAGATTTCTGTAGGAAAGACTCCAATCCACTTAGCTTTTGGAATTGCTAGATACTCAGAAACGTGAACATTTGCCTAAAAGCAAGGGCCAATAAAACTATTTTGATTTATGTTATCTGACATATACACCGTCTTTTACGGTTTCAAGCAGAAAATAAAAATGGTTATGTAGCGAAAAAATTATCTTCTGAACATTCATTTTATGTAATGATAATTATATTGATAATATATTTAGAAATGTACAAGTATTGCACTCGCAGTATAATGTCAGCAGTTCCAAACGCTTGAAAAATGTTTCTATTTCAAATTAATATTCATAATCGTATATCTTGACTGATATTCTGAGAGAACTCTGAACTCTGAGAAAACTGTACATACCTATCTATTTAAATTTCAAGCTTCACAATTCCATAATTTCATCGAGAAAATCTAACTAAAAGTAGTAAATTTGGTAAAAAATTAGATCCAATGTGGTTTTGAGATGCAAGATAAACCTAATAAAAATTTTATCTTGCCACTGAGAGATGCTACTATTGACGTTTATTTAAACTTTTAACCCAACGTCAATGGGCGGATTTGGCGCAGAAAAAAGAACCGCATCCGTGGACTAATTACATTTTTACAAATATACTGTTTACGCATCATAACAGTTGTCACTTACCTTCGATCCAAATCGATACGTTAGCATAATAGAAATACCATCAGGATCTGCGTCAACAAAGATGAACACTGGAATCTCCATTACCATCCACAACTTTTTTAAGAATAGCTGGGTATTCAAGTCAGGATATCCTTTGCCCTAAAATATACTACAATATAACTTCTCGGGAAGCTGTTAATTATGTTGCAGGTGTAACATAAACTGGCAATTTGCAAAATTCTTACAGTTATTAATATAAAAGGTCTGGTTAACTTATTTGGTAAATCTTCATCGCGTAATTTATTAAAAATAGATTCCTTCTCTACCACTAAAATAAAAAAGGCTTGCGACTGAATTTCACAAATATTCATTACATCGTCAGGCACCAACGTTCCTAAAAGCAAAATGTTGCTTAAAATATTAAAATTTTCAAGCAAATGTTTCATTTTTAATAGTTAATAAATAAATTCAATAGTTAGAAGTAAATTTTATAAAATCATATTTGGAATTTCAATCCATTATAAGCCAATTTTGTATCATTGGGATATAATAATGTAATGAGCTTCTTCGGATTTGCAGTTTTCAATACAAACCGATGATAGATATATTTAATAAAAAGAGCACATAATGCAAACTTGATCCACTACCTCCAACATTACAATTTATGGTTTCCCCTGTATCCATTACCAATTTTATGTTGCCATAAACTAATCCTTTTTGGGCAGTTATATTCAATGCCCACATACCGACGTTCAGCATTTTGCTTATGGTTCCGATGGCTCTGTCAGTGTGTCCTTGTGTATAAACGTCCGCCTTCAATTGATAATAAATTTCTCTGAAATTGAAGTAATAAAATCACTTACTGCCACTCCAACATTAATTGGGTACTATGCAAATGCAAGATCTTTGTAATAACAAAATTAAATTCATTATGTTCATCATTATGGGGATCAGAGTATCAGTATATGTGAATCTTCATTTCCGAATTAATGTTGCCTTACCTCTTCGTCAATTTTGTGTTTGTATCCAGTAAAATCCTTATTTTATTTAAAATAAATAATATTAAATTGAAACGTCTTTTTTGAAATGGTGCATGCCTATGTAGTTTCCTGCGACGTGTCAAGTCTACCAAGTGGTATCTACAAATTGTTAGCAAAATATTATTGTTTTAGCATTGTTTTTAAGCAAATATTAACATTGTTTCAGATATTATAATATCATTTTTCTTTTCGAATTATATCGGATTTTTTTATAGTTCTAAATAAAGTTTCCATTGATTGTAGTAGTAGTAAACATCTTTATTTCTAAAAAAGGCTATCGACCTATCGGTCTTTCTGCCCTTGTTTAATACATACAGTCTTAATCTAAATGAAAACAAATATGAAAATTCTCTTATTCTAGGTTAACAATACTATTAAATAAGTAAGATTTCAGTGGCAAGAAGGAATTATTTTATTGTCCACTAGTCCGTAGCGTTTGTAAGTGTTCGAGTAGCGTTAATGTAGGGAAACGAAAGCGGGATTGTCTGGTTGGTCTTGTAAGACAAAGGGGATTCAGTATGGTCCAGTTGTAGGGGTTGTTTGTCCATTTTGTCTGTAGCTGTATGAGTCTTTCCGAGATCTTTGTCATGTTTGTGCGTTCGTATAGTAGTTGGGTGGGGGGGTTGTGTAGTGGGTTTTGGGGGTGTCTTATTCGTGTTATTAGTCTTAGTGCAATTTGTTCTGTTGTTTGTATATGACGTTTTGTCCTTTCTGTTCCGTTGGTCATGAGTATGTGTCCATAGTCTAGCAAGGGTCTACAAATAGCTTTATATATTTTGGTGGCGGTGTTTGTGCTAATTCCTCTGTCTTTGTAGGTTAGTGATCAGAAGTGTTTTGTTCTCTTTATTGTTTCTGCCCTGATGTTTCGTATGTGTTTAGTGAATTTAAGTTTGTGGTCAATTGTGATTCCAAGGTATTTTACGTCGTTTTTTGGTTGTGTCGTTTGGCCGTCTGCAGTTATTGTAGGGGAGTCAGCGTTGAGTCTGTGGTTTGTGAGCAGAAGTTGGTTTTTTGACGCGTTTGGTGTTAGTCTCCATTTATAAAACCATGTCATTGTGTTGTTTGTTAGTGTTTGGAGTCTTTGAGCTGCTCTCTCAGTAGTTTTGTCATGTACAATAAGTGCCGTGTCGTCTGCGTATTGTAATATGTATGCCGATCTGTCGATTTGATTTTTGTCTGGTAAGTTGTAATTGTATATGTCATGGCAGTATATATTGTAGAGAAACGGTGAGAGCGGGGATCCTTGAGGGAGCCCTTGTTCAGGGGAAAAAGAAAATGACAGTGTTTTGTCAATTCGTACTTGTAGTTGTCTGTTTTCTAGTAAGTTCTTTATGGTGTGTAGTAGATATGTTGGTGTGTGTAGTTTGTATAGTTTGTATAGTAAGCCTCTATGCCAGACACTGTCAAAAGCCTTGTTAATGTCCATAAACAGGCAAGATGTCTTTCTGTCAGTTAGGTGGGTAGTTTGTATATTGTTGGCCAAAATAAAGAGCGGATGAACGGTCGAGTGATGCTGTTTGAAACCAAATTGGTAGGTACATTGATTGTATTATCACTGAAAAACTACTTATGTGTTGAAACTGGTGAGTTTATCGGGTCGTAAAATATAATTTTTGATTGACGTTTCGTAAGCACGAGATCAGTAAAAACAGAACTGCTCAGTTCAGTGAAAGTTTTCGAGCAAACCACCTCTGATGTTGCAAGACACTCGTACTTGCAAAACGTCAAGAACAAATTTAATTAACGACGGCCTAAAAACCCGAAAAACTCTCCAGCCTCAAGGAATGGCCGCGTTAACCTATCTCGTTTGATACTTATGTGTTTCTCGTCTTAGTATTCAATTTCGTTCGTTAAATTTGACTTTAATCAAACACTGGAATAGAAGAGCAGGATAGTTTTAAAATATAAAATGTGACTCTTCATAAAATAAAAATCATAAGTGTATAACTGTTCAAAATAGTATGTTCATGAAATATTATTGTTGACGAAAGATCTAAAAATTATGGCTTGCGTCCTACAGCCCCTTCTAGTGAATACTGCTTTTCACTTTATGTTTTACAATTTACTATATGCTAGTAAAATGTAAATCTACTTACTTGTCATCTCGAAACACGCAGTTCGATCTCGATGAAACAGGAATGTTCAAAGAAATATTTTTGCCACACTCATAATCCGACAAAATCTGTATCATGATTTCTTCTATCTTAGTCAAAACATCCGAGCTACTAATTTCCAGAGGCGCTGTGTCGGAAAACTTTGAGAAAATTAAGGACTTGTCTTTTAAAATTCTATTAATACTGTTCCTCAAAAACCTCTGATATTCTGTTAGATTTTTCGTATCAGAACTGAAATCGTCAGGAATAGATTTATCTGCAATCAGGTTCATTCTCTTTTAATTTAATACGCATTAAAACCCACAACATGTTTCAACTAACCCACTAGCTTCACGATTAATTGTAATTCAATCAATTAAATCAAGTTCCATTTTCAAATAATTTAAAGCTGTTTTTGCAGAACTGTATAGCCCTTTAATTGTAGTTTTATGTATAATATTTATATATTGTAAAATTTATAAAATCAAGTATTTAAGCAGATTTTGGACTGTATCTTTTAGAAGGCCTATTTTTTAGTCCGGGCAGAAACAACTGGTACTACTGGCGATTATTTAAACAACAACCTGGATGATTTAAAGCAGCTTATGACGTAATTCACTATCATAAATTTAAAAGATCTGACTTTTGGGAGCACTTGCCTGTTAAATATGACGATGAAGTTGTAATACTTTCGCGATCTTCATTCCCATTGGTAAGTTCATTCCCAGAATCACCTTTGGCTTGATTTAGAAACTTGTTCATAAGTTTGTGTTCTTTAGGTACATACGTTTCTTCAACAGAGGTGCGAAAACGTCGCTTAATTTTATAAATGCGAATATTATTTTTTCGATATCTAAAAGCAACAGCAAATTTTTTGACGAAACACTCAAGTTGATATCTATTGCTACTCACTTTTTAATATAAGTTTTCGCCATTATTCCATCCTGATTTTCTAACTGTTTTTTCTCGGATTTCTTCTTGTTATAAGATCTAATTAGATCTGGTTTTTCGTCTAGAAGCTGTTTCAATAAGTTATCTTCATATAAAATGGAAGTTGGTGCCCAATTAACCGTTCTACGTGTTTTGGAATTTTTTAGAGCAACTCCATTTTCCTGAGAGTTGCGTAAAATATTTTCCGGTTGAGTCAAGCAGTTATTTTGGGAACAGAAAATACCATTAGTTCCTGCATATGTTTGCTGGGTTTGAGTCAAATTCTGCTGACTATTAAACTCATATAAATCACCTCCAAACTCTTGTGAGCATAATAACTTGTTCTCATTATTTTTCGATGTATCGTCTTCTTTAAACCTGTCATTGGTTTTATTTTGGTAGCAATCTAGATACTGAGGATTTTGTGACATAACAAGCGATTTTGCGGTTTCATCGATGCATTGCAAAGGTGCTTCATTGCAAAATAATCGTTCTGGTACGCTGACATTTTTCTCGTAGTCAGATTCAATTTTGTCTAACTTTCTGAGTGGTTTAATTTCATTTTCAGAAATTAAATTTGGAACCCTTACATTATTATTATCCTGAATATGGGCTGTGAATACTGCAGCAGAGTTAACTTTCCATTTATTACTTTCGGGAATTCTATATAGAGTCCTTAGGGTTTGATTATCCAGAGAACTTGTATTGTTAAGATTGTTTCTGGAATTAGTTACTATCGTATTGGAATTTGATAAATACGAAATTGAATGGGTGGAAGGTGGAATTACTTCCATGCTTGTTTGAGATCTTGACATAATCTGGGAAGTAGACTGAATATAATTTTTGCAGCCGATTACGCTTTGGCTAAAAGTAAATATAAAACTTTTAACAACATTGTTATGAAATAAAGAACATGTAAAGAACATATTAATTTTATGTCGGGTTGAAACTTCAAGAGTCAGTTAAGTTCAATAATATTACCTTTATATCCAAGTAGAATAGCAACACGCAGTAGCGTCATTTTATTTTCTTGTAAAAATAAGGTAATTAAATGAGTGAACAAGGCAGAAATTCATGTTTTGATTTACAAAGAATATTCAATTGGTGCTATCCACCAACTTAATAATGTTAAGACTGTTTGAGAACGAATCTGCCATCCATGAATGCAACAAGACAGCTAATACGAAGTAAACTAATTGGATAGTGAGGTAAACTTCAACAGTATGTTCAGTCAAAGTCTAGAAATGTGCGTATAAATGCACGTTTGGCATTATCAAGCAGTGATTTTAAAACTTACGAATTACATTCCGTTGATAGCTTTCCAGCAACCAAGTCATTATTTTCTTTGACTGGAGATTCTCCTCGTACTTGTGATATCAAATTTGTTGTTTCGAAACAATTAATATCCCTTACATTATTCGCATTATGTATTAATCTTACTGTATCTTGTGCATGGATATTTAATGTGTTTGTGACGTCCTTACTTTCGGTACTATTTAACCAGGTGCTAAGTATGCCCATAAAGAAACGTTCCCCGAAATTTCTGTTTCGTTTCGGTAAATTCTCCTTATTAGTTATATAGTATGTCGAATTTTTCTTTCCCGAATCTGGATAACCAAACTTATTTGACTGTTCATCTTTTAATACTTTACTATCGCAACTTATGTTGCTCCACAATAATGATCCTTTTCCTTTGCCTTGAATGTTTATACTTGATTTGGCCGGGAAATCGTCAAATGGTTTAACGTTGTTGGTTTTCTGGAATGGTCTATCTAAAGTGTTTCCGTAAAGATCTGTCAAAATGTTAACGTTCTTTTGTTCAACAATATCGGTACTTCCGTGGCTATTTTGTGAATTAACCCCCAAAGTTGTTGAAGCTTTTAATTCCGCAGGAGATTTAAAGGACAAAGATTTACAAAACTGTTCATTAGATTTCAGATTTCTTTGCATTTTTCTTGAATCAGAACGTATGTTTACTTGTAAATATCCTAAAAATGTAGAAGAATATATTAATTTACTCTAGTCATCTGTAAGTAACCGTAGAGCCACGTACAAGAAAAAACCTATCAGATATAATTATTGCTTAGCCCTTGAGAAGTGATTAAGATAATTCGACTTGCTCAATTCGATAACTCTAAGGAATATTAATTATTTTTTGAAACACAAACAAACCAGTTTGAATTGTATTTGAACGATGAACCTATTTGATTGAGAATGCCTTATATATAATAAAACATATTTTTTAAATATTACCAATTATGGTATTATGGTTATAACATTTGCCTAATTATCTTTAAAAGAATGTTTTGTTAATGTTCTAAAGTGGCCAGACTCTTTCCGATTGATCATCAATACTTGGCGCAAAGTATGTTAAGAAGGTCCAACACTTCAAAAATTCCAACTTTTCGGCTTTAAAATCATACATTTAAAATGTTGCGAAGCTCCAGAATATTGCTTGCAGAGCACCTAATCTGCCAATCACGCGCAAATTTAAAGAATTATCCTTACTTTTTAGGGTTATTAATGTAAATGAATGTATATTCTACACTCACTGTTAACTTTGTCCCCTAATAATGGTTCAATTGATTTGTTATCCACTTTTTCAGGGACTCCCACTAAAGAATATTTATTCTTGAATAACAATGAATCTAATTTGTCCAATGAGTTATGGAACTTTGAATATTCAGTCTGTTTTCTGCTAATTGAAGTAGAAGGTATTTTCACAAACGGTTTTTCAGAAAATGGCAATTTTGAAAAAGTATTGTTTTCAGGATCTGGGATTACTAGACCGTTTGTGGCACTTCTTCTGTTCGTTGATCTTCCTACAATCAATATTTGAAGCTGTTAAAAGAGTCAATAACTACATTATTAGTTTTAATAGCTATGGTGTAGTGATATGTATATTGTAATACAATTTTAAGATAACTAACAATATAAAATTATCATAGCAAAGATTTAATATGCTTAATTGTAACAAGTTTCAATTTAGAAGCTGTCTATCACTGGTTAAAAAACAACAGATAAATGACACGTTTATGATAGAAAATATATTGGCGCAAAGTGTACTATAGTTGATAAAAAACTGTTTAAACGTCATTTCTCTCTAGGTGTTGTGTAGAATTCCCTAAGAAGTACAGACAAAATAGCAAAAAAAACAAATAATTTGCCCTAAAAACGGTAAAATTACCTATGCAACGCAAATTGGCACCGCCCTTTTCCCATAACATCTCAGTCGGTTTTCACTGCTTTCGAATATCAATGAACGGATTTGGTAAAAGAGGTTTATTCCAAAGAAGGGTTTTAGTAAAAACATATAGCCTTCTTCAATAACTACTTGATAGAAGCAGTTTGTTCGAAATTTAGAAAAGTTTCCGCAATACATCAGAGTCTTTGTTGGTTTTTTGCATTATATAAAGTTACAATCTCTCCAAAGTTCAACAGCATTCTTGAGTTTTTTTTAAGTTTAACATTTTTTTTATCAACAGTTTTCGATTAATATTGGAATGCCTTTTTGTCTTTACTCATATATCACTACACCAGAATCAATATGTATGTAAAAAATAACATTGGTGTGCGAGTCTACAATATAGATGCTGTTTAAATTGCTGATTCAAATTGTTAAATAAGTTAAGCAGACCGACTTTATTGGTTGAGCGTTTATTCGAGAGTCCCGATCATAGAGTAAGTAAAATAAGATTACTTATTTTATTTTCTCTATGGTCCCAATCGAGAATATTCTTCCAAAGGCGAACCTTTTGCGGGTACAAAAATGACACTAGCGCCTTGCCAATGCGAGAATAGCACTATCCTACGTTGCCAACATGGCAATGATAATTTGAACTGATGCTATGACTTATTTCGAATCTGGCCAAGAAATGAAAACTTGAGGCAAATTTTTCATTAACCACTTCAAGCTGTTAGCGTTATAAACTTAAAAACAAGTTTAAGTAAGTAAGTCCTTAAAAGAAACTACACCAATTTTAAATGACTCCATATATAAATCCAGTAAAATTTTCGTACTAGAAAATGATATCAAAAAATGTTGCTGAAGGCAATCTTGCAAAACAACAATACTAGCCTTAAACCTGCAAGCAGCATCTCCAGAAAGTGTTTTATACATTTTCCCTCTCATGGAAATTGACAAAAAAGCTTAATTTACCACCGCTTGTAGAATAATATGTTTATATGTACTTACCGATGAAACAAGATCCTTTCCCAGTAGCTGATGTTAACATACCATTTTTGCTCGGTTTGATTAACCGTTTTGCAATATTTTCATGAAGACGTGAACAACCACTAATAGTTTTCAAAGATTTATTCTGCTTAAAATAACGTAAAAGTGAGGTTTGAATATATTTTTTATTTTTTTCCTGTGTAAACTTTGCCAATGCAAATGTTTCATTAGAAAGGCTCTCTAATGGACTTCTTGCATTGAAACAGATACAGGAATTTTTGGGATAAATTGAATCAGCTACTTTCGGAGTGTCATTTTCCCATTTCGGCTCTTCGGACAAATTTTGCTTTTGAGAATATTTGCCAAAGACGTTTTCTAGTTCAGGAGTGGCAAATATGTTTGAGGAATCACTGGAATTCCGTTGCAATTGTGATAACTTATTTGTATTTGAAATTGTGAAATCCGCTGTAATCAATACGACATCATCTATAAAACGATGAGAGCGTCTTGACTTATTCCTATAATCAGAAGTGGTGCCTTGTGCAAGGGAAAGAGAGTTGTTATTGTTGGAATGAGAGTTGTACCAACAAGGTTTAATTTCCAACCTGTGCGTTAATTTGTCATCAATATTATTTGCAGATAAATTAGTTATTCGGTCAAAACTATTTCCTGACATTCTTCCATCTGTCTCCTTCAGTTTTTTTGAATTTGCTGAATTTTTTTCACAATCTGTCTGTTCATTTGAGGATATTCGCTTATAATATCTGCGCTTTCTATTTTGTCGAGATGCCCTGTCGTCCGTTGATGTAAATTCTGATTTATATCCGCTATCCAACTTAGAAAAATGTGTTGACTTGGCGTTGCTACTGGCTTTGGGTAGAAACTGTGCAGTCTTCCTTTCTAGGTCCAAATATTGCATCATATCTAAAATATGATATTGCATCTCATACATTGCTTTCCATAATAACTAATAATAAATAAAAACGACTCTAATATATATTGATTTATGCGTATGGAAAAATAATTGTTACGTATATTTTCCTGACTGTACTTTAATATATTTAAAGTACAGTCAGGAAAATATACGTAATATTTTGAATTTGAAGTGAATTAAAGTACAGTCAGGAAAATATACGTAATATTTTGAATTTGAAATGGAAAAATAATGTATGTTTGTATTGAGCTTGCAATATTTTGTTAATTATTTTTAAAGCTTCTTAAACCTGGTCACATGTTCAATAGATTTCAATCTCAGTTAAAATACTTGTATTATTATTTTAAGAACTATAAGCAAAATAAAAATGCTAAATATATTAAGGTGTAAAAAATTGGTTAGCCAATCGAGCGCCATATTTATATCAATTTGAGAAATGTAATGTTCAAGTTATTCCTGAAAATTATTCCTATTAAAAAAATTATTTTTTGAGCCACAAACAATTTTTCACCCTTTAACTTTGTTATTTAAAAGTTCTCCCGAGTGATTCTTAGTTACATTGATTTAGTTTCATCCATGTCCAGTAGCCCAAACAAAAATGTCTTAAAAATGCATAATAATATATTTCGATTTGTTTATAAAATATCATCAAATCAGTTACCAATAACGTGTGCGGAACAATTCTCATTACTGTCAATCATTCTCCCTCGGTTCTGTTGCAGGAGTCGAGTATAAATGATTTAAATACGCTACAAATATATTAGGTTTTTCCGTTGATCAAGTTTCATAAAATACGTTGGCTATTAATTAATTTCGTCGGACGTTAAACTAATTACAGTAAAGAGGAAAATATTGAATTCTAGAGTTTTTTTTAAATTCCACCTTGGAGTAGTAAGTACATAGCGAGATTATCCACAACGAGAAATGTCTATACCACATTAAACGCTTTGGATTTATTGAAAATATCTCGAAAGCAAGAAAACATGAAATAGTTTTTAATATATCAACAAAATTGCGCATTAAATATTAAATTAGTTGCAAGGTCCCTCATTTAAATGTTCGCATGGATACCAATTACCAAATTATGTAGGCTCTGGACGATATGGTGAATGAGCAATTTTTCTATCTAAATTTCAGTTTCACAATTAGTTTTGATCACAAAAAGTTGATCATTGAGAGAGAAAAAGATATAAGAAAAAATGTATTCGCTTTCTTAGAACACTTTTTTTTATATAATATGGTACTTATTTTCCTCATTTTTCCAATTTTCAAATAATCTGTGCCTACACAACATAATAATAAGTATCCACACATTGAATCAAGAAAGAATTACACGAAATATTACAATAAATTTATTACTGTTCACGATTTATAAGTCTGTGACGAATATTATGGTTTCAAAAGGTTTAAAGCGCCATGTCATTAGACTTTTCATTTTTAATTTTTGTACGCATTTAACCAACTTTGTATGTTTTAGTGCTGGCGATATTTCTAGATTGGCTTTTATTATCTTGGCCTCAGTCGGTACGTAATAACATTAGGATCAGTTTACTTCAATCCATTTATTTAAAAATAAAAATACTCTTGCTGTTCCAGTCAAACTCTGATTACTCTACTGGAGTAATGAGTAACTTAATTTTAAAGTTATGTAACCCATATATATTTGATTGACTTGATTTGCTTCTTAAAGAACACGATTTTGTTGCGTTACTTAAAAGACACATGAGGATTGGAATTGATCTGCATGATGGGACACCACAGATGCCTCGGTCAGTCTAGCAAAAACCGAAATGGAATTGACAATTTTTACTATATGGTATTACGTAAGATTGTCAGAATAGTTATATTCACCTTATCACATGGACGTGCATTTAGCAAGGACGCAATTCAGCATCTGTATTATCGTATTGTGTTACGAAGCCGTATTGTTCACTTTGTTATCGCAAATGCCGATTAACGCCATTCTCATTTTATATTCTCTTGAATAAAGACGGTTTTTTAAAAACAAGTTTGGTTGAGACCGTCTAGTAACTAAATCCGGTGTTTTATTATAGAATTTAATTCCATGGATAAAAAGTAGAGTAATATTAATTTTTTGTCCACTTAAGTTCGCACCATATGGGAAACTTTTTTATTATTAATTTGACGAAAAAAAGTTATTCCTCATAAACAGTTCTGCTTGATCCAAACCTAAAATGGAATAATCAGTTATTAAACTTTTTCAGTCGTATACGAGGTTTATCAGAAAATATAAATATTGGTCAAGAATAAAGTACCTTTATTTTTGACAATATCGAAAATTGTCATTAAGAAAACTTGATGAGACCTAAAAACTACTTTCAAATGTGCAATTACATCCAATTATATTGAGAAAATAAAAATTGATTTTTTCTGACAAACCTCGTATACGACTGAAAAAATTCTGATGATTCCATTTTACATTTTAGAATATGCAGAACTTTTCATGAAGAGAAACTTTTTTTTGTAAAATTAATAATAAAAGTTTCCCATATGAAACCAACTTAAAAATTATGTTATATGTATATATTATATGTATATTATTGTATTATTGTATGTATAGCAGAAGATGCTTTTGGATGTTTAGAAAATGCGTATTAAAAACAGAATTTGGAAAACCTTTGGAACATCTGTTCAAATAAAGTTTTTTTCTCAAAACCGACCCAAGAATAACTTTTTGGAATATTAGCTTAATATTATTAAGACGTACCCATATACATGAGGTGAACTTAGTCGATTTAACCGAAATTACATTCAAAATTTCATACGTTGGTCTACAGAAGTCGCCCAAAAGTCCAGAAAATAATTTTCTCCAAATTTCTTTTAAACTCGTCAAAATGTCTTCCTTTTTTTAATTATTAAACTAAAATTAGATATAAGAAACGCTAGTTCTTAAAATTTCTGATTCTCTATGATATTTATTTGCACGGATGCATTAATGTTTGCAGTTCTAGTCGGTTCAGTTAATACATTAAAATCTCACAAATAGTAGCATAATCTGCAAACATGATACCTTATACAGGTAAATTAGAAGTATTTTAAAAATATACATAAGTAATATAATTCTATAAAAAAGCCTTAACAAGTTTGCTTAAAGCAATAACTTTCTCCTCATTTTTGAGCATTTCCGGATTTTAGAGCATTTATAAATATTATTGCAGAATGTACAGCAATTTTGGCATGAATAAGATAGATGAAAGAAATTCGCAGAGTCCCACAGAAGTTATCGGTTACCCAAAACAACGCAGTTCCAGTATTCGACAAGGAGTATAACATTTCCTAGTAATTTCAACAGTTCAATCACATACATTATGCATACGTGGTAATAATAATCACATGTATGAAATATATGTTTCAGATTTTATATAACTTATGACAGATAGCCTTAATTAATAAAAAAATACAAAGAGCTGCGATCCAAATTTTCGATTTAGCTCTGTTAGAATAGGTTTTTGATGTAGATTAATAGACCAAAATACAGTTTTTTTCGCTTAGATCCCTTAATATTGCCTACCCAATATTACAATGCCCTTAATCATCATATTTATCAAAATTTCTTGAAAAAAAAACGAGAAGCCCTCAATTGGAAGCAGGAGAGTATCGAAAATTCCGTGTCTACTTAATGTTGCCGCTCTACGCAGTACTAAGTAAATTAAAGTATTAGTTTAACTTTAACCGAGCATAGTTATCGATGTATAGGTATTATAAGTTTGGAAACAAATTCACTTACCTGTTTAGACCTGGAACTTCACTTAAGCAGCCTTTATGCACCAATTGTACTTTTAAACTTTTAACTAACTTTCGCACAGGAAGATTTACTACGTGATATGAAAGAATTTACTACGTGATATGAATGAAGATGAAATACGTGATAAGCTACAGTCCCGCACAAGCACAATGTAAGAATAAAGAAAATTATTAAACAATAATTAATTTCTCAGCATTGCACCTGACAAAATGGTGGCAAATGTCAAAAAGCAATTGGATTGGAACATTTTCTAACCTCTTCTGAAAGTTGTCAAGTAGTGAAAGTGAAACATTATCAATATGTTCAATTTGCTCATTCAATATGTTGTATCTATTGAAATGGAACGTGAAAAAAAAGACGGCAGAAATTTAAGCGTATATAACAAGAAAATCAGCAAAACTGCTTACCAAAGAATACTCGATTGGCAGTTACACAAAGTCAACAAAAGGCGCATATGAAACGCTTGGAATAAGCAAATGTTGGTAAGTATTCATTTTCGGTGTAAGATACTTGCGCTTTTATCTATATTAAGTAAATTTACTCTTAGTAGACCCTTGTAGACATATCAGTTAATCTTATGCTCAAATGGCAATGCCAATGGCAAAAATTTACCAAATGGCTCTGTCGTTTGAATATTATTTGTTCGTTTTGTCCTACTACTCTATACAATGTCCAGTCAAATGTGAAGGTAGAAACATACAAACTGATGATGGTGGAGAAAGACACCGAAACGTATTTGTAACATTTTGATTAATAAACAATAAAATTGACTGAAACCCAGGAATAATTTGAAGTGATTAAAGTACAGTCAGGAAAATATACCCAACTACTCTATACAAGTTCACAGTTTTAAGCAGCACAGATTTAAAGTGTCCGATATCCCATGTATGCCATGCTTTATTAATTAAAATATAATGAACATGGACATTTTAGTGAATGCGCTAGTTAGTCAGAAGTGCTAGAAGAAGCAGGCCTAAATATTTAAAATATTTACACGGTGTTACTTATCAGTAAAAGGTAGACAAAACCTTACAAAGTTCACAAAAATTGCCCCCGCAACTGTGCGTGTCATATTTTACTACTGTAACATTTGAAGCAAACCAGGCCAGACTAATATTAGTCGAGCTAGGATTTTGAAAAATTTGGTTTTATGTGTAAAACAGAGCTGTATATGATTCTGAACGCAGTTTTCAGTATATATCACTGAAACTTGAAACCCTCTTAAAAAGCGCCACCTGGGCTTTCCCCCAAAATGGGCCACCCAAATTTCTTAACATCTGGTTCTGAACGACTTATCCACCTCGTAGGAAGCTTTCGAACACAGCATTTGCTACAATTTATTTTGCAATCAAAAATCTCTCCATCAGATTAGCGTGTTGCCCCTCTTTAAGTGACTGAAAGTTTAAAATAATCATATCCCGAAACCACTTACGTGAGTGTCGGATTAGTCATTATGACTATTTCAATAGCCCTTATATAGAGTTATAGTAGTAGTAAACATCTTTATTTCTAAAAAAGGCCATCGACCTATCGGTATTTCTGCCCTTGTTTAATACATGCAGTCCCAATCCAGATAAAAACAAATATGAAAATTCTCCCATTCTAGGTTAACAATGTTATTGAATAAATAAGATTTCAGTGGCAAGAAGAAATTATTTTATTGTCCACTAGTCCGTTGCGTTTGTAAGTGTTCGAGTAGCGTTAATGTAGGGAAACGGAAGCGGGATTGTCTGGTTGGTCTTGTAAGACAAAGGGGATTCAGTATGGTCCAGTTGTAGGGGTTGTTTGTCCATTTTGTCTGTAGCTGTATGAGTCTCTCAGACATCTTTGTCATGTTTGTGCGTTCGTATAGTAGTTGGGTGGGGGGGTTGTGTAGTGGGTTTTGGGGGTGTCTTATTCGTGTTATTAGTCTTAGTGCAATTTGCTCTGTTGTTTGTGTATAACGTTTTGTCCTTTCTGTTCCGTTGGTCATGAGTACATGTCCAAAGTCTAGCAAGGGTCTACAAATAGCTTTATATATTTTGGTGGCGGATAGAGTTATATTTATCAGCTTTTGGCTCCATTAGGAAGTCATACCTTCCAAAGAAGTAGAAGCCTAAAATTTGAGAGTCCTCAAAGTTTAAGACACCTTGTTTTCTCAGGAATGTTTGGAAATAATCAATCAATTGCCAAGATCCTTTTGATAACTCATTTTAACTATTAGAGAGGCCAATTATATTTAGCCAGGAATACGAAATATCTGGTAAAAATTTAAAACAACTTTTATCTCGGAAACTTTTGAGAACCATTTGGATAGAGTGTCCCGAGAACTAGGCTTTCCTCCTCGGGTGTCAAGCAAAATTACTGACCCCTTATTCGACTAATTACGTAAGTTGACCCATATAAAAACGTTTTTATTATTATATATTATATTCATGAAAAAAGTTATTCTTCATAAAAAGCTCTGGATGGTCTAAAGCCTAAAATGCAACTATCAGATTTTAATTTCTTTCAGGCATCTACAAGGTTTATCAAAAGGTAGGAATTTTTCTCAAGAGTAAAGTACCTTTATTTTTGACAATATCAAAATGTGTTATTAAAAAAGTAGATCAGATCTAAAAACCACATTTGCCATTATTATTTAGCGTCTTACGAGCTGTATTTTACGAGTTAAATTTGAAATAAAACTACATCTATCACTATTATATTATTCTGCAGAAATACAATTAAATCTGTAGAAATTATGCCAAAAATTTGAAGTACAGGCAGAAAATATAGAGGCCTATATTTTTAAAATATATATTATGAAAACAAGATATTTAGGCTAGCACTGAAGCGGTATGTAAATGCTACTATTTTCGTATAAAAAATCTGCAGTTGCTTTATTCATTAAGAACTACATTGGAATGTATACTATTTTTTTCTTCTTCATATCGTTTTTTCTAGCTGTAATTAATATTAAGGCAGGCATCTTTTTTAGCTTTCAAGCTACGGTCATAAATCAGCTTTCTGCTAATGAACAATTTTGTATATTACTTTGAAAACGTTTTTGGTTAAAAATATTCACAATCTTTATTTATTTAGTAGTATGTTCTTTAAGAAAATACACAGTAAAGCAATGAGCAAACTAATCAAGTTAATATAATACATTTAAAAGATCTAAATTTATACTTGACTTTCATTAAGTATATTATAATGCAATGGCCTTAATGTATAACAGACACTAGCTTTTTTCAAATATTTTGTGTGTTCACAAAAATATGTGTTTGGTTTTTAATTTCACTTGAAGTAGTATTGAGTTGTACATTGATTCAACAAAGCATATGCTTGTTGCCAAAACATTGACCAAAAACTAATTCATGAAATATTTACATTTATTCTGATTCAAAAAAATTAATAGCCAAAGATCTTTTTCAAATTTGATCCCATACCATATTTTTACTAATACATATTTATATTCTTATAACTTATTTATTATGTGATAGGATATTATAACCAACTACTTGTAAATCGGATTACTCTTGTATTTTCTTGGATTTTCTTCTGTGAAAGTATTAATGCCCTTTAAAAAAAACCTTAAATGTGATTATTTTTTCTTTACATTTGTTACATATATTTTCTTAATACATGATTCAGTGATTTTTAATCTAAAAAGGCAACTATTACTGGAAATAAGAAATAACTGTAACGACTATGTTGTACCTTGTATATTTTCTAATGTTTTCATGCACATTTTTTAAATTAAGTACTTCTTTCATATTTTACATTCAATATTTCAATATATTTTTAAATACAGTTTTAGGTGACTTTTGATGATTTGGTGATTGAATTAAAGTATTGTGTTCGTTCTAGCTCAAGAATACAAACTTCAGACGCATTTAACTGAAGTCAGAAATTGCGCGTTTAATACTTGGATGAACATTTTCGACTTTGCAGTACAGCAATTGATCAAATTATTCTAACATCTTAAAAGCTAAACATGGGTTCCCGCGATTTTGCCTCTTTTTTGCAATTTAGTAGAATTGCTCTAAAAATATAAATTGTATAGAAGCGTATAAACTGAATTATTTTAAAAAAATATGAAATACGCTTCAGAATGGGAAAACGAAAAGTAATGAATATGACTTTATGCTAAATGATTATAAATCCTCTTAATAACGTAATAGATAGTTTAATCGTGAGTTTTAGTAACATGGACGTATTATTCCGCAGTTTTGTTAGTTTCATTTTCAAAATTCAAATGCAGATGCGATTTAATGCTTCAAAAGTTTAATAGGATAGTTACACATATGTATTGACTTTTGTTGGTTTAACAAAGGGCTATCGTTTGCTAAACCTGTTTGTAAAAAACTACAACAAAATTCGTGTTTGTTTCTTTACTTGACAAAATATAGTAAAAATAAAATCCAAATAAAAAGCATATTATACACATCATATAATATATATAGTATAACTATATAGTTTTACTAGTATAATAAACATTTAAAATAACCTTTTGCTCCGTTTTGAAAATATTGAAATTTTTTTTGATGCCGTTTTAATAGATGTGTTCTGAGTAAAATATCTGTCTGCATATATTTTTGCAGTATTTAGACTTCTCGTCTTCGTTTATTATTTCTATTTGACGCACATTAGCACAAATGCCAGACAGCTGTGAACAATAAAATTGAAACCCTGCAATTGTAGGTAAGCCACTTAGTATGGAGTATTGTTCTTGAAGAGCTCAAAGTAACAAAACGGTTGCTGAAATCATATAGTCCGATAAGAGTTTTAGCGAATCATTTCTGTACTCTGCTAAAACTATAAATTTTCAGTATGCAACTTTTGATTTGTTTACAAAATTATATTTGCAGAATATACTTTTAAAGATTTGAAATATTTTTTTAACTACTTTCAATCTAATAATTGTGAAACTCGTTTTACAATAGCTAAACTAGCCTCAAAATCTAGCTCTTAAAATAATGAATCCAAGTCGCCTATACCTAGTCGCCTATGCCTATGTCTTTTTTACAATATATAAAACATTTTATTAGGCTGCCGATAAGTGCTTATACCCTTAAACCGGTTAACATTTTCGTATAAAACAGGTATAAATGAAAATAAAGCCGCTAGTTCTTGATTGATACTGCTTTTACCGGTTGTAACTTTCCTATGGTTTTTTATAAAATGCATTTTGTCTACATGCAAAAACTCTCTAAGAATAAAACCGAAACCAAACCACCTAAGGTGAAGTAGCTCTTAAGTACCTTATAAAATCTTTTATGTCCCATTCTATGAGATCTGTATTTAAAAATTGTTACAAATAGTGCGGTGCCTATTCACATCAACTGATGCGAACAATGAGTTGTTATCTGCAAATATCTACGTTAAAAGTCAGATTTATTGTGGAAAATTTTTAACGACTCTACCGATTGTAGGGCCAGATAAATGCGGAAGGGAGGTTTTTGGATGCTATAGAAAACCACAAATCGGAAGTAATTCAAGCACATTTAGCTTATGTTAACTTACCTCATAAGATTAGTGGGTCTAATGGTGCAATTATAATATCGTATATTTTTACATTCAAATTTTAATTTGGCTCAAAGAGTTATCATTAGTTGATGTCATTCGTTCCCAGTTTCTAGGGACAAGAATAGGTACAATATATTCCAATCTCAAATTAAATTAGGTTTTAATCGTTTGTCCCCTTTACCGTATGGATCATCATAGTAATTAGTGATTATCTTAAATAATACCATTATTATCTTAAATTACTGAAACTTGCAAACATGAAACACATTTTCCAAAACGGAAATCAAACTTACAATCCAAACGCAAAACCACCTTAATGTTGTAATCAATGAACTAAAATGTATAAATAAAGTTCAAGTGTAACTACCTTTATGACCTAACTAATTAATAAATGGCAAAGAGTTTTAAGAGTTCATTCTAAAAAAATATTTAAAAAACGAACTTTTAAAAATATATAAATGTGGTTAGGCGTTTGATTTCAGTTCTCGGTTTTAAGCAGACATTAATATACTTACTAAGGTTTTACGCTCCTTGAAATATATCATCGAGGGAAGTGTAGTATGTAGAATAGAAGTGTATTTATATGTATATGTATAGTGTAGTATAGAAGTGTATTCAAGGTGTTCAAAATTAAGGAAACATATATATTTTAACGGTACTAATACCATTAGTTTTATTAGTACTAGTACCAGGTGAAAAATGAGTGTTTTTGTTTTATAATGTTTTCTTCGCGGTTTCTGTTTTAGAGTGAAGCCCTAAAAGGTCGTGCCTTAAAAGCGTTTGTGTTTTATAACAAAAGTGAAACAATATCGATGTGCGGGATTTAATAGTTTTGGTAGATATTCTTTTGTTATAATTTTTGCGATATATATTTGCGATATAGAGGGGTTACCCTCTATATCGCAAATAGTAACAAGCTCAGAAGAAAAACGACTACTGAATTAAGTCTGATATATATTAACCATAACTTTTGCAGTTCTTTAAGAAATACTTACAATAATACAAAAATAATTCGGATTAGAAACTGAAATTAGAATTTAAAAAGTGGTAAGATATTTTAGCAGAAATTCTATCCCAGGTATTGCGTATGATATCCCCCCTATGTGCGACCGATCAGTTTTATTTATTTCGATGCTTTTTGTTAATTTTTTCTGTTACGGGTGGTTTGTTTCAGTTGATCATTGATTTTTTGAAATATTTTGTATCTTTTCGTTTGTCGATTTACTTTTAGAAGGTGCTATTTTAATATACACCGAAATACAGGACAACATATAAAATGCAATAAATTTAAAGTTTTGTTATAATTCTGGGAAGCTCGCACTAAAGTTGATGTTGTCAATCAATTTTACTAAAAAAAGTTTATATCTAGAACATACACTTATTTTAATTACGTTTTTAATTACGTGGCACACTCTGCAAGTTAGAATTGGTCATTAACAAAATCATTTCGTGAGGCTCATACATATATTTTAGGGGATGGGCTATCCGTTATCAGCGTTCTCACCATAAAAATGCCATTTGTTAAATGTTAGCTACCTTGAGCCGAAAGGCAAGCACGTGTCTGTTCGATAACTTTTCAAATGAGAATCTCAACTTTGGGTTTTCCCATGCGTGATGGTCATGATATTTAATTATAGATGTAAAAGGGCATCAATCAACATTGTTTTAATAATTTGCTCCATTTATTGTTAATGACAGCCACACAGTACATGTGTTTTTCAGATCAAATGTAAGTATTGACTGAAGTTGGTTGGCAAGCTTTGAAGAATGGAAAATTATTTTTTGAACCTCCATCTAAAGAAAAAATACAATTTTTAAAGCTGGAGGAAAATCCCTTGCCTATATCGTATTTAGATTTCCTGCCGTGTCACAGTTTTAAAAATTGAAAACTGATGAAATACTTGTTTCACTTAAAACGCCTATTTCATGCAGTTTTTATTTTTCCTAAAGCATTGCCATGTTAAATAGACCAGTCAGGCCTAAAGATCACATACTTTACAAGATTTAAAATATACCTATATCTTCACATTCTACTCAATCAAAGTTTAAATGTTCTTATGACATTCTTATATCTTAATTCGTATCACTTAAACATCTCTAAAGCAACTGAAACCGAAATGATTGGACAGTGTTCTATGGAAAATGCTTTAACTGATCATCAGCATCTTTATTCGGCTACCCAAAGCAGTTAAGTAGTTGGATAAATAGTTTATAGACATATTGGAAAAGAGCTGTTGAATGGAATGTCGATTTTCTCTCATGTACTTTGTATTGGCATTTTCTGTGTTATTTGAACTATAAAAAATATCTGATTACAATGAAATTGACTTTATTTGTTAAAAGAACTAAATTGCAATATTAGTTGCGGTAATTTACGATCCGAAACATGACAATATTTTCTACCAAATACCCATTTACAAACTCAGCAGGCATCCAAGAGCTCTCATATTCACTTACAAAATCTGTTTTTCATAATTGCTTATACCCTTATTTATGTATTAGAGTCGGCACTTAGCATATGTGTTAATAAATTTTCAGGCTTTTAGCACTCGAAATTAATATAAATCACTTCAAGAACGTTGTCCGCGAATATTGGAGAGAAAAGAAAAATTACTCCACTCGCAACAGTCCATTAGTGTTCAAATCGTATTATTTATTATCCATTGAACTTGAATAAGATTCGAAAATATGTGGACTTTGAATAGGTTTACGAAGATAAACTAATCTGCTACCATATTTGAGATAGAAATTAATATCGAAAAAATCTTGAGTAGTATAATGTTAGCTGATGATAGGCCGAGGAAGTCCGAAAAAATGTACCCTCTCTTTCTGAAAAACTTTGCAAGTTAGTTCAAAGAATATGTAGAAGTTATAATTTAAGGTACCGTAATGGAAAAAATCACATCGTCTGTATAGAGATAACTACGAGTGGATTCATATGCGTGCTGTTATTCATATACTAACGAAAACAAGATGTACAAGAGAATCTTTTCCAAATCATTTAATTCACTTCAACTGCTCGATTTAGATCAAAATCTTAGTAAACTTAATCACAATGATATGATGACCCTAAGGTCCTTGCAGTTATGAAGTTTTAAAAGGTCTAGTTACAAGAATAAAGGCATTGTAAAGAGATCTGTCAACAATCAAATGGCATACATTAGTAGAAACAAAGTAGCATTGAACAGCGAAAATAAAAATTAATGGAAAACGAAAAAATATTTAACAAAATCTGTTAGAAGATTTAGAGGTAATGAAATGGTATAACTGAAGTTAAGTGACAGGTTGAGGAATTTCGTTTAATCGTCTCGATTTTTAATTTCCAGTGATAAATAACGCGATAGTCATGTGAAAATCATCTGCTAAAGTAAATAATCGATACTTTTAATATTGCTCTAAATAGAAGTGAATCTAGCAGGACAGATTTTTCTCACAAAAATTTCAAGAATGCGAGCCAAGAATACCAAGGAGTGGAAAGAATTAAATATTACATATATTAAATTGCCACATCTTTATTGCTTTCTATAAAGTTCTTCTTCATCTTCGTCTATTTCCCGACTCGACTAGAAAAGCATTAGAAAATCAGAATAAACTTCTATTCTGATGTACTGTGAATCTTGACAACTATGTTATTAAAGAAAGTTTCAAATGGTCTATCTTTTTTTCCATGCATTTATAAATTATTTATGTATTGCTTAATTTTTTAAATGAACAGACAACTTTTACAGAAAAAGTCTGCTTCATAGAATGTACAGAGATAATTTGACTAATGGCATTTAAAAAATTAAACATACAATAAAACTTTGTAACAGTAGTCGTCCAGAAACAACTAAAAGAAATAAAGACCAATGTTGGAGTTATTACTGTAGCTCCTAATATTGTAGCTGTTTATCACCAAAATTAGGTTTTTTAACTACTGAAATACCGGTGAACGCTGGATCACTAACAATAACCAACATTTTCCTACACAAGGAAAGCAACAGTATTATGAAAGACCTAGATACAATTTGGAAAATAAAAAGAGCTTTCTGCTGCAAATGTTGCTGTAACACCCTACAACTGGACCATACTGAATCCCCTTTGTCTTACAAGACCAACCAGACAATCCCGCTTCCGTTTCCCTACATTAACGCTACTCGAACACTTACAAACGCAACGGACTAGTGGACAATAAAATAATTTCTTCTTGCCACTGAAATCTTATTTATTTAATAACATTGTTAACCTGGAATGGGAGAATTTTCATATTTGTTTTTTATTTAGATTGGGACTGCATGTATTAAACAAGGGCAGAAATACCGATGGGTCGATGGCCTTTTTTAGAAATAAAGATGTTTACTACTACTATTGTTAACCTAGAATAGGAGAATTTTCATATTGGTTTTTTATCTAGATTAAGACTGCATGTATTAAACAAGGGCAGAAAGACCGATAGGTCGATAGCCTTTTTTAGAAATAAAGATGTTTACTACTACTGTTGCTGTAACAAAAAATACGATAAACTCTCTCATAAATTATAGAACTGTTACTGTTTCTTTCTAAAGGTTCAATGCCGGGAATTATAAAAGTTTTTCAGTGTGCACGATTTTATTCAACTGATTTAAGTACTTAAGACACTTATTGATTAATAGTGTCTATTAATAGTGATAAAAAGATACAAAAAGTTTTTGTTACGTACATGGTTAAATAGAACCATTTCCTTATTTTTGCATTTCCTCTTTTGACAAATTTTAAGCAGAATTGAATAAAAAATGTAAATAAAAAAATAATAAATGAAATATAAATAAGTTAAACAATATATCTCTCAAAAATTAAATTTTATTCAAATTATTTTATTAGCAAATGTAATTTTTGTTATATGTAATTGGTAAATTAATATCTAAACTTGCTGCAAAGTACACCAACTGAAAGTGAACTAGCGGAAGGGTTTAAAGTCTCCATCCCTAAGCTCCATCCCTTAGCTGCCCCTAATAACAGAGACAAAACACGGTCTAAACGCTTCACTTTTGTTTTATTCGAGAGCAGTAAACAATCAGTAACACTACACCACCATGAACTTGGTAATAAAAGATACTTTCTTATACCGTGGGAAAAATATTTGTTTAATTGTTCCAGTTTCTATTGTTTTGACCATTTTGCGGTTGCTATTAAGGGCTATTGTTATCATCATGTTTTATGTGTTAGTATTTTTAGCTGCTTGCAAATCAGTGAATATGAGGAAGATGTAATAGTAAATATGGTCATAAATTTTTCAAAATGCTCTTGTTACAAAACACTTAATTTGTGCAAAAACATCTATGATTGTGTGTAGTATCAGTCAAAGATAAGCTCGAGATAATTCTTTCGTATTGCCAACGAATGTTCCACTTTTGCAAATGTTTCAAAGCTGTTTATTATTTCAACATTTTGTTTAATTACATAACATTTAATAAATGACCTATTGAGAGTTTGCTACACCGAAATAGCTCTGTCTCGAATTCATTTTGTTCAAACCCATTAAATATGAATGGGTTGTGGGTGAATGTGTCTATTTAAGTACCAAATATGGATGTTATTAATCAGATTGATTGCAGATTTTATCATTAGTAAAATAATATATCATATTGTAAGCATAATGATCCATGAACCCCTGCTGAGTTGAATTAATTTTTTACCCAAAAGAAATTCCTGGATTCCACTCAATTTTATTGTTTATTATTTAAAATGTCACAAATACTTTGAATTTGGTGCCTTTCTTCACCATCATCAGTTTGTCTAAAATACAATATATTGGGAAAGTCACAGTATCACATTAGGGACTCATGGAGTTTCTGCGAATTTATAAAAAAGCAGAAAATACCTTAGAACCATAACCATAACCTTAATAAATGATTTGAAAACATATCAACGGGAAAAAAAAGATCTTACTACAAATATTCAAACAAAACTAAATAAAATAATAAATTCATGGCATAAAAACAAATTCATAACGGATAACTTGAAACGAACACTGTCTTGCAACAACGGCCGAGCACCATATATATATGGCCTGCCAAAGCTTCACAAAGCAGGCCACCCATTGAGACCGATAGTTAGCAACATAAATGCTCCAACTTACCAATTATCTAAATATCTGTCATCTGTGCTGCGTAATATGTTGGGAAAGTCGCAATATCACGTTAGGGACTCATGGAGTTTCTGTGAATTTATAAGAAAGCAGAAAATACCTGAGAACCATCGCATAATATCACTTGATGTGGTATCTTTATACACAAACATCCCGGTAGATTGCTCAATACGGTGCATAAGGGATAGATGGTCTGAAATAATGGAGCACACATCATTACCCGAAAATGAATTTATTGGGGCGGTAGAGCTGTGCCTTAAGTCCACTTACTTCCAATACGAGGGCAATTTCTATTCACAAATATATGGAGTAGCTATGGGGTCTCCCATAGCTGCAACAATTGCAAACCTCGTAATGGAAAGTCTGGAAGAAAAACTAATACCTGATTTGAATTTTAAGTGTGGATTTTTTAAAAGATACGTAGATGACTGCATAATGTGCCTGCTAAACCAAAAAGTTCAATACACACTAGATAAGTTCAATGCATTCCATAATTCAATAAGTTTAATGCATTCCATCACACCATTAAATTCACCATTGAGGAAGACAAAAACAAATCATTAAACTTTTTGGATATGACAGTTATATATGACGGTAATGGGGAAATAAAAACAAACTGGTACACAAAGGATGTATGGTCTGGTAGATACTTGAATTACCAATCATATGCACCTCTACAATATAAAAAAGTGTTGTAACAGCTCTTACTGATAGAGCGATTAAATTGGCACATTATGAGTAGATAGATAGATAGATAAAAATTTATTGAACATTCCCATTAATAAAATTCACAAAGTTAAGAAAAACATAACTCCCATGTCTAGCCAGATGTTCGGCCGGTTGCTCTTTGCCCATGATCTAAATAGGCGCGCTAAGTCGTCCATTACCTGGGCAGTGCCCTAACATGGACATTCCTGAGCTAGCCATACTCACGACAACGCCAGGAGATAGTCTTGAAGTGGCGGTTTTGGTTTTATTCGAGGGGCATTCATTAAGGAAAAAAGGTCTTCCTGAAGGGAAGCCAAAAACCCCTTTTGCTTCGACCTTTAAGTTTCATACTGTCAGCCGTGGCGTTATCCGCCGGCAGTTTCAACTAGATGACTAAATCCATCCGCCCCCGCCCCGATCGGTGCAAGGACCAGCCAACACCAGCCAGAACGAGGTAGGACGAACCCGTCAAGTCACGTTATGTTGGATTTGTGCGTTTCCAGCCTGCTAGAAACGACTGTCTGCAACTGGCAGGCAATGTTTGTTTGTCGTCACGTACTGTCAGGGACAAAATCCTCATAAAATATGGGAAGTCGCTTATACAGGGGACCATGGGTTGGGCGATCGTTTGCTCTTACTTGGGTGATATTTCGCGTGAGGACTGAGCCTTGCACTCCGCTGTGGTAAAATTTTTCAGCGATGGTATCTATATAGTCGGCTATACTTATTAGTATGGCTATATAATTGTATATATATATATATATATATATATATATATATATATATATATATATATATATATATATATATATATATATATATATATATATATACAATATATATATGGCGCCCATAAGAAAAACAAAAGTTGACTTCGGCCTCATTGAACATAGTGGGCCTAGATTACTTTTTACTTTATTTTCAAATTCACGCCCATTTCTTACCCCCACCCTGAAAATTTCGTTATTGTATTTATTATAATAAACACGATATAAAGGATTTTATAAAACGCACTTTTTTCTTTTTTTCCCTGTATATCCGTTACTATTCCGAGTTCAAAGAAGTTGATGACAGATTATTTATAGGCACTTGATTGCGCAACTTTTTCCCCATTTGGTCCACCCTGTAACTCTAACGGTTTCCAATATCCCCATGTACATCATTTTATACTGGACACACTGTATAGGCCATCCCTGTAGCTTCGTGCATTTCGGTTATTCTGGTGTATCTGTCAGCCGATAGGACGCCTCTTAGGAACCTATTTTGGGTCCTTTGAACACGTCGTCTCGTGGAATCACAGACAGAGTGCCAGACAGGGGAGCCGTAGGTCAGTGTGGGCCTTATGGTGGTGTAGAGCAGAAGTTTGTTTTGAGGTAACAGAAATGAATTTGGCGCTAGAAGAGAGTACAACTTTCTTCGGGCCATGAAAGTCTTTTGTACAGCATAGTCAACATGCTTGTTGAAGTGAAGTCGGGCGTCTAGTTTGAATCCCAGGTATTTCACCTCTTTTACTGGTTGGATTGGAGTATTTTGCACCATGAGTGGCGATAGGATTTTATTGTTAGTAAATTTGCGCGAGAAGATAATAAGTTCAGTCTTCCTAGGATTCACTTTAAGTTTCCATTTATCGAAATACGGCGTCAATAAACTCTGGTGATGCGCAATGCGAGATTTCGCAGCCTGAGCATAGAAAGACGATGTGTAGATAGCCGTATCATCCGCGTATTGTGCTATTTTTATAGTGGGAAGTTTTGGAATGTCTGCTGTATACAATGTATACAGCAACCGCGAAATCACTGTACCTTGTGGTACTCCTGCCGCGATGCGTCTTTTGGTAGAAGTGGAATTCTCCACTTTCACCTGGATGGTACGGTTTTTTGGGTAAGACGCTATAAGGGAAACTAGGTAGAGTGGCAGTGAATGTACGGCAAACAACTTATACAGCAGGCCTGTGTGCCAAACTGTGTCGAAGGCCCTTTCCATATCGAGAAGCAGGATTACCGTACTTTGAAGCTTATTAAATGCTTCATAGGCATCCGTTGCGATCCTAGCAGTCTGCAGCGTTGTGTTGTGTCTTGCTCGAAAGCCAAACTGCTCATCCGGGATTAAACTTCGAAGCTCGGCTGCTGCCTGTAGTCTCGATAGGATAACCTTCTCGGTTAATTTGCCGAGGGAGTTTAGGAGGGAAATTGGCCTATAAGAGGCGGGATCAGTCGGGTTTTTGCCCGGCTTTAAGATAGGAATTATTACAGCGTTTTTCTAGACCTGTGGGAAGTGCTGCAATTTAAGGACTGCGTTGACTATTTGTACTATTAGCACTATAGTTTTCCGCGGTAAGTTTTTGAGGAGTAAATAAGGGATGCCGTCTGGCCCGGTGGATTTTCGGCTAGGGAGGCGCTGAAGACACGATTGTATCTCCGACGGGGTTGATATATAGGAATGCAAAATCGAGGGTGGTATAGGATACTTCCGTTCTACGAAAACAGCGGTCTGTCTTTCTATTTCGTTATCCTGAAGGGCTGGTTGGACTTTGTGTACTTCTGCCAAAAAGTCGGCGAGCAGCTCGCATTTGTCGCTGGTGGTAATGTAACTCCGCCCCTCTTTTTCAAGAGCGGGGACTTGATCGTAGCCTTTTCGTAGACTTCTCGACAGTTTCCACAAAGAATTGTCACGGGGAGATAAGTTTCGCAATTTTTCCGCCCAGGTTAAATTCCTGTATTTGGAAATTTCGCTCTGGATGTCTCGTGCAAGTTCTGCTGCCCTTATGCGATCGGCAGATTGCCTGAATCGCTGCCAACGCTTCCTGATTCTATTTTTCGCCTTAATAAGGTTCAAGATTTCCTCAGGAAGGTTGTCGCGCCGCGGTCTGTTCGGAACTTTTTTGGCCAAAGCTTGCTGTGTCCGTTGTATATTCCTGGTCAGACCTTTTACCGCATGCTCTAGAGCCTCGACAGTATCAATCTGGCCCGGAATACACGTCAGGTCTTGTAGTCGTTTCCGATATTCGCGAAAATCGAAATTTTCGTATGAATATCGAAAGTCGTTCGTTTGTGTGCGCTTTAAATCCCTAATGTCGAGGTAAATGGGAAAATGGTCACTGCTGAGGCCGTCTATAACCACCATATCCGTGAGATTGGCGAGTCCTTTGGCTATTCCGAAATCAAGGAAAGATGGGTTCATTCCACTGTTTGGATAATGCGTTGGAGATGAAGTGGGCATAACTAGTAAGCCATTGTCGCGAACGTAGCTGGCTAGGAAATTGCCAGCTGCGTTTTTCCGTCCAGGGTTATTAAATAGTGGATGGCGGGCGTTGAAATCTCCCATAAGCAACACCCTATTGGTGTTTGAAAAAAATGGATCAACGTCAGTGGCCTGTAAGCGAGTAGAAGTAGAGTACCCACAGTAGATCAAAACACCATCATGAAGCTCAACGCCAACGTTCTCTATTACTGACTGCCTGCATGGCAGTCTCCTGTATGGGATCGTTGCTTTGATCGCTATGGCCACTCCACCCCTTAGACCGGGCCTATCGGCACGCTCGAGCCTGTACCCCCGGATTGTGATTCTGTCTCCGGGGCGCAACCATGTTTCCACGATTAACGCCACATCGACGTCCTCAGACCCGAGGAACTGCTCGAACTCACCGAGACGACTCCGGAGTCCACATGAGTTCCATTCCCCAATCCTCATAGGACACAGTTGACAATATCAATACTTAAAAATCGAAGCTGTTAATATCTTCATTGAAGAACTGCGCTGAGGCTAGGAATTTGTCTGTCTTCGAGACGCAACCCCTCAATGCAGCGCTGTAAAATCTTACCGCCTTGATCACCTCCTCCAAGTTGATTTGCGACGACAGCTCGGCGAATTCCCGCTGGACACTGCCCAGCATGGCCACCGCGTTCCCATTTATAACATGGGCTGGGTGGGCGGAGCTCGTCGGAACAGCTTCGCGCTGGCTCAGCGGAGGAAACTCCGCTAATGATGGCGGTGGCGGGGGCAGCATGGTCCTGTTGGCGTGACTTGGCGCCATGGTCCTGCTGCTTAGGGGTGAAGGGTGGATCGGGCCAGGGACTCGACTGGTTTGACCCCAGGCTGGCCTCGTTGGAAGAGGAGCAGGGGCGAAACGCTGCTTCTCCGCCGGGACTTGCGCCTGTTTGTAAATGTAGACTGGGCAAGCCTCGTCAAAGCTACGATGAGGCCCACCGCAGTTAGCGCATTTTAATGTAGCCCCAACGGGGCAGGCCGTGATTTCATGCCCCCAGCGCATCGGGAGCATTTAAAGTCCCGGTGGCAGTTCCCGGAGACATGGCCCCAGCCCTGGCATCGACGACACTGTGTCAGGGTCATCCGGTTTTTGCGGGTTTCCCACGAAACCCTGACACTGCACACCACCCGGGCCTCGGCGTTAAGCCTTCGGAGGGTTGCCTTGTCGCTAGTGACGACCAGGTAGAGCGGCCTGAAGAGTGTCTTCATTTTGAAGACACTTCTCACCTCCAGTCCTTTGTCTGTCAGATCCTCCTTGATGGCAGTCGGATCGACATTCCCCTCCAGGCCCCTCAGGACGAACGAGTGTGTTTTTTGCGACGAAGGGGCGTAGGTGTGGAACTGGCTCTTGTCCTCCTCCAGGGATCGTTTTATCGCCGCCCAGTCCATAATGCTGCTGCAGTACACGATTAACGAAGCCTTCGTGTACTTCAGCGTGAACGGCTGACTGGTAATGGTTTTTAGACCACCAATCAGCATTGTGTGATCGCGGGGTTTTCCAGCGATCACAATTGGCGGCGGCTTTTCTGCCCTCTTGGGCTTGTTTGCAACTGCTGTAGGGCTCTCAGCAATTGCTTCCCGTTCAGTCCCTACGCTGGTGTTGGGAAGTGTTGGAGGCTCATCCACGATTGGCGGCTGGATGGGCGCAAAGCGGTTTTTCAGCGTCGTGGCCTCTGGCCAACAATCAGCGTGCTCCACGCCACAGTCCTTCGCGGGACGACGAACCCGTCATCCGCTGCGACCGCTGAAGTCGCCTGCGACACCCCCTACAGCCTCCTCCATCGCTGATTTTTTTGGAGCCGGGGTTGGTGACGCTGGCGATGTTGGGTTGGGTGAGACTTGGGCACCCTCTTCTTGGTCCTGGGCCTAAGAAAGTAGCTCCTTTGGGAGCCCTGGTCCGACTCGGATTCCAGAGAGCTTCCGGGATTCATTACACTTATCGCGCAAACCCGGTAGTTGCCCGATAAGGAATGTTCTAGATGTTATTCCAAAAAACGCACAATACAATAACGAACACAATTTCAACTCGAAAATATCGCACGATTCAGCTTCGCAGCACGTCCACACTCTGCAAGCAACGATGCGAGACTACATTATGACTATAGAACAAAGAATCTTGAAAAAATAAAAAAGATACTAATAATGAACAACTATCCCAAATCATTCTTCGAACCAATTATAAAACGAAGAATAAATAAAATCTACAATTCAAATGAATGGAACAACATAAATAATATCAATAAGAAAAAAGAAGGTGAAATCAAGTATGTATCATTACCGTATATTCCAGAAATCAACACGAAAATAAAATATATTTTAAAACCGCATAATATTACTATAGCGGAAAAAACTAAAAACAACTTAGCAAAGGAATGTTTCACAAAATTTAAACCTAAAAGTGATAAGTTAAACACACCTAATGTAATATACAAAATTGACTGTTTGAACTGTGACAACACATACATAGGTCAAACAGGACAATATTTAAAGAAAAGAATATACGAGCATAAATATAGCTTAAGAAAGGTTAACGAAAATGGAACAGCATTAGCACAACATGCACAAAAAAAGTTACATAGTTTTGATTTTGATAACACAAAAATATTAATCAATGAAGACAATTATAATAAGAGAAGAATCCATGAAATGATACAAATTAAAAAACATCAGAATGCAATGAATTTTAGATCAGACACAGACAATCTTAGCTCTGTATATCACACACTAATTAAATGAACACATGCATACGCTGATTAAACCAATTAATTAAAATATAAACACCTGACATTGAAGAATTGCAGAGCAATTGATATTCCTCGAATGCAAAGAAAAAGCGAAATATAAACAGTTTCTTTATTCTCTCGCTCGATATTGAACAAAGTATGGATTTCAATAGCCTGTCAAATGTGAAGGTGGAAACAGCCATACACGTAAGTTAAATTTAAATCTCTGAATAATAGATTCTGGTCTTTTCCTAAACATGTTTGTCCTGACTCATCACCTGTGAACCTATTGTCTTTAATATACTTTTTAATATGTGTGTAATTTGTATTATAGTATGTGAATTTTGAACTTTTTTTAAAATTAATGATGACTGTGAATGTGTATTTTAGACAAACTGATGATGGTGGAGAAAGACACAGAAACGTATTTGCGACATTGTAAATAATAAACCATAAAATTGACTGGAACCCAGGAATTTCTTTTGCATTGAATTGAAATACAGTCAGGAAAATATACACAGTAATTAATTTTTACTTAAAGTACATGATACACCAATCACGAATAAGGATAGTAGTCAGGCCCAAGAATCTTGAAGGCCGTAGTGATGCATCCTAGAATGAAACCGTGGAGAATCGAGGCTTCGTTTGTCATCCTTAGATACACCAGGTGACGGACAGGATTGGAAGAATGTTAAACATGGAACAACATCAGAACCGTCCTCAAACCAAGAAAAACAATTAAGCAGAACCGAAGAGGTCCGCTAAGAACCTTAGCTTTTGAGAACTCCATGCAGTTGCAGTTCAGTCTGCATTAGTATAACCAACCGGAGCACCAACACCAGGAGTACGGAACACAAGAGAAGCTGCAGATTAGGGCAGACCGAAAAGTAATCTCTAGCCGAGCACACAATTATGGAAGGCCGCCAAATTCTCTTCAACGGATCAGATGTTTTGGACCAAACACATTACTTTTTCCAAGCGTTACGAGGGAAGCCATTAAAATTTTCGAACACCCAGACAACGTCAATAGAAACAGAAGAAGAGGACAGGAAGTAGGTGTATACACACTGGATAAAATGCAATGAAACTCTCTGGTATTAGTGTGTATATAATTCCCAGTGGGCTGAAAAATTTCAAGGGTGCTTTCCACAATCACGTCATTATCATGGCTGTCATCAACGGATTAACAACGGAGCAAAACATGTGAAGAAACAGTGTTAAATTCGCCAATAAAACATTAACTAAAAGACAAACCAGCTTAGCGAAATCGTTTATTTAACTGTGTGGATGTCCAGTTTGCGCGACAATTTTCTTGAAATTCAGTTTATGTTAAATTGTCTTAATTGTTCAAATTCATTGTCTTCCCTCAAATATTTAGTCTCTCGCTTTTTATAATTTTTACAGTTTGACTTTTAAACTAATGTTTGGTCGACGAGTTTTACACTGTTTCTTGAGATGTTTTGTTGTGTTCTTTGTGTCTTTCCTCACGAGTGATGATAAATAAGCTTTGGTTAGTAAAAGCAGACTGTTAACGGTACAAGATTAAGTTTGAGACAAATAGTTTTAACAACTGTCCATCATATAAATCAACAGTATGCCGATTGACAGTTCATTTATAAACTAAAACAATTAAGCCCTTTATTTTTGAAATGAAATGAGTAGCTACATGGCCGTATGGAATGCCTGAACGAACCAAATAATTTTCTTGTTAGAACTTGAAATATTAGATGAACAAACGTTGTAAAACCCCCCAACAAACGGATATAGTCATCTTTGTTGCGCTCAACTGGACAATTTATATTTCAGTAAAATGTTTCGGTTTCATTAAATTTCAGGAGATCTGGAGTCGCCTAGATCGCAGCTTCAATAAAATTGAGCATAGTTAACTGCGGTCTTCTAGGAAAATATATTAAAAGAACATAGTGGATACATTTTCTTACATATATGATTTATTGATATATCTTGGCTAACAAAAACCCTAAATGCAATGTTAAATCACATTCCGTCATCAGCTAAACACATGTCTCTATGTCAAAATAGCAATTTTATAGATAAGCATGTTCTATTTTTATATATAAATTACAAAGCATCGCCATAAGCTCAAAATTCAAGCGTGATGCCACACGTCAAGTACCATATCATTATTTAACAAAGGAAATAATTTACCAAAACTTCAACATATGATGATAAAACTCAGGCTGATAATTAACTCCTGCACAAAGCGGGTTTCCTGCAATGAAATTCGCCACGATCCTGATGAACGTAATGCATTTTCATGTCAGACAGACAATGAAACAGCAGAACATGTGTCTTGTAGCATCCTTGCAGACTGTGACTTTTCCTGCAACAATTAAGGGGGATTAGATAGAGTCATAGAGGACATTAATGGGGTTTATTATAGTGCGATGGAACGCGTGTACATTTCTGCAGCTGACGCAATGTTTGAAGATGACATTCGCACCCTAATATAAATTCGTGCTCCTTTTATTTCAGGATTGTATTAGTGGATTAAAGAGCGACAGGAATAATTGAACTGCCTGCAGAATAACAGCAAATTATGTAGCATATGACATCAACTTAAAATGCTCTGTTTTATTAGATTAGTCATATAACTGATATATGTATTATGTTCTATGTATTGTGTTCTAAAAACCATCTCCGAATAGAAGCTTATTGTAAACTGAATAATAATTCAATATAGTGTTAAGGTAATTTTCTATGTTCTTAGATAGGTTTCTTATGATTTTCTTGTGTGTAGTTAAGAGTGATAGTAAGAAATAACCAACGAAGCCTTGAGCTAACTTGTGCTTTTTTTTAGTTCTGCCACATATTCAGAAGCTTAAAATGAAATTGAAACAATCTGTTTGTTTAGGAGCTACAGGGATTAGAAATGTAGCCTAAAAGCTTTTCTTTATTTTTTTAAGTAATCGTATGGCCTGCTTAAATGTGTTCCTAAGGTTCTTCAATTTATTAAATTCAGTTCATTCAAACTATCCAAATTTTGTTGCAACTACTTGCTACTTATTTACTACGTAAACCTATTTATTGGGAAATTTGTTCACCGATATGGTTTCTGGCATGATGTCTGTCTATATAATTTGTATATTAAAGATCGACTATAGCTTTTGCACATATTGAAACGGTAGCAATAAAGGATATTGCTTTAATTTCACTACCATTTCAGAGAAACAGTTCGAAATTCACATTTTTCATTTTCATTCATTAACTAATAATAATTCTTGCTTCATGCAGATGCAGTAGTTGTAATAATTCATCCATTAAACTATAAATAATGCATTTTAGATTATTTTCCTGTCGAACTTATCTTTGTTATGTCCAAAAAATACAGCTAATGGTTGATACTAAAATTACACTGAATTGATGTCAATAAACATGTATCATGAGTTTCTTTGGAATAATTCGGTTAATATTTAGATTTATCACAAAAATATGAAAAATACGCCAATGGAATTATATTAATTACAGATTTTTGTGATAAGTTATGTAAATGATTTGCACACTAAACTACACTTAACTAAAAACCTACTTGCGGCTAAGTTAAAATTACATTTTCATATAATACATTGATCTTCTATTAGAGCGATTTTTTCATTTTGTTTCAGAAGGTATCAAAAAGTTAAAGAAGGAAATATGGAAAGGTACAACTGATCACATGATTAAGGTATGTACTTTATTTAATTTTCTTAAAATAAATGTTTTCTTGATGCTACTTCTTTTTTAACTAGCGTCTTGATAGTTTCTAACTTGGTTACAAAATATAAGTATACCCACACTCCAACCTAGAACAAAACATACTGACCAAGGCAAGCATCTATAAATATGCAATAATTATAGGCGACTTTAACTTGAACAGAAACAAAACGAAACAACTTAAAAGATTTTTACAAAATTCCGACTTTATAAAACAGCACACCCCACCAACTTTTCTGATGCCCGCAAACCCAGATTCAACACCAGACGTTCTACTGCACACAAGAAACTTAACAAACACCATCAACAACATAAACTTAACCAACGAACTTGGATCCGACCACCTGGCTATTACGTTTAACATAGACTTACAACATACGCAACCTACTTCCAATACACCTCCTATAGAGAAAAACTTGAACCTAACAAAGACTGACATAGACAAAGTGAAACAACATATACATGACTACATTCAATCACAAGCACAGCACATTTCAATAGAAACGATACAACAACAACTTACACTAGCCATACGAAAATTTAGCCCGGAAATAAAAAATGCTGTCTACCGACATACACTGCCCAAATACATACTGAGACTAATAAAACATAAGAGAGAACTGTACAGACTATATACAAACACTCAAAATAACGACCTAAAAAAGACACTGAACCAACTTAACAGAAACATTAAAACTTTGATTGGACAATACCGACAAGACAAATGGCTAGAAACATGTAAAGAAATACAGAAGGACAAAGGCAAAACATACTGGCGAAAAATTAAGAAACTGGCTCAATACAGGAAGACTGGCACTACTGACACAATTGACGAAAACGGAATAGAACGTTACACAGACAAAGGGAAAGCGGACGCATTCGCCAGACATTATCAAAGGGCCTTCAGCATATCGACAAATCCCTAACTTCGATAATGACAACTGGAACTTGATCAACGACTGGTACTTGAACTATTTTAACAGCTCACCAAACTACACCTACAAACTGATCACAGACACAGAGTACGATGAAGCCCTAGCGCACATCAAAAACACTGCACCGGGGAAAGATAAAATTAAGGCAAAACTCTTGAAAAGCCTAACTCAAGAAACACACGAACTGATCCTAACTGAATTTAACAACTGCATCACAAATGGCAGAATCCCGGAAGCATGAAAAAACGGCTTAATAATCCCTATACCCAAAAATGGACTGGACAATACACAACCGAGCAACTACAGACCAATTACACTACTTCCAGTACTAGGCAAAATTTTTGAATACATAATAAAGCAGCGGCTTGAAAAAGTGATTGGAAAATATATACCTCCCTACCAATTTGGTTTCAAACAACATGACTCAACTGTTCATCCGCTCTTTATTTTGGCCAACAATATACAAACTACCCACCTAACTGACAGAAAGACAGCTTGCCTGTTTATGGACATTAACAGGGCTTTTGATAGTGTCTGGCATAGAGGCTTACTATACAAACTACACACATCAACATATCTACTACACACCATAAAGAACTTACTAGAAAACAGACAACTACAAGTACGAATTGACAAAACACTGTCATTTTCTTTTTCCCCTGAACAAGGGCTCCCTCAAGGATCCCCGCTCTCACCGTTTCTCTACAATATATACTGCCATGACATATACAATTACAACTTACCAGACAAAAATCAAATCGACAGATCGGCATACATATTACAATACGCAGACGACACGGCACTTATTGTGCATGACAAAACCACTGAGAGAGCAGCTCAAAGACTCCAAACACTAACAAACAACACAATGACATGGTTTTATAAATGGAGACTAACACCAAACGCGTCAAAAAACCAACTTCTGCTCACAAACCCAGACTCAACGCTGACTCCCCTACAATAACTGCAGACGGCCAAACGACACAACCAAAAGACGACGTAAAATACCTTGGAATCACAATTGACCACAAACTTAAATTCACTAAACACATACGAAACATCAGGGCAGAAACAATAAAGGGAACAAAACACTTCCGATCACTAACCTACAAAGACAGAGGAATTAGCACAAACACCGCCACCAAAATATATAAAGCTATTTGTAGACCCTTGCTAGACTATGGACATATACTCATGACCAACGGAACAGAAAGGACAAAACGTTATATACAAACAACAGAACAGATTGCACTAAGACTAATAACACGAATAAGACACCCCCAAAACCCACTACACAACCCCCCCACCCAACTACTATACGAACGCACAAACATGACAAAGATTTCGGAAAGACTCATACATCTACAGACAAAATGGACAAACAACCCCTACAACTGGACCATACTGAATCCCCTTTGCCTCACAAGACCAACCAGACAATCCCGCTTCCGTTTCCCTACATCAACGCTACTCGAACACTTACAAACGCAACTGACTACTGGACAATAAAATAATTTTTCTTGTCATTAGAATTGGAAAGTCTATTTAATAATATTGTTAACCTAAAATAAGGGAATTTTCATATTTGTTTTTTTATTTTAGATTAAGACTACATGTATTAAACAGGGCAGAAAGAAAGATGTTTACTACTACTACTATAAGTATATGTAATATTATACAGAGTGTCCCGTAAGCACATGATCAAAGGGGTACTGCTACATTATTTGGCTAAAAAAAAAGACGATCCAACTTAACCTTTAATAGGAAAAAATGTCTGACTTCTCTGCTAATGATGGTCAAAGTTCATCAAAAAAATTGTATGTTTCGAAATATCGGATATATTGAATTCGGAGGATTTCGGAACTCGCTGTAAATGTGTTCTTTTGTAAGACTCATAGTTTGCTAAAGCAACCGAGTTTATCCGCGTTGGGCAAGTGGTAAATTCTTGAATGTCTTGGTAAAAAAAAACTACCAACTAACTTTTTATTTCGCCGCTGGAATGAACTAATTTTTTGAGTTGATGTACTAAGGTTTTTTGACATTTTCGGGCTCTTTGTGAAATCTTGTATCATTTACAGTTTTACTGCAAAAAAATGCTCTTTGCTATTTAACAATTTCAGGCATTAGCTACAAATGTCGTAGTAAGCGATGTTTTTCTTATAATAAATGAATTGTCAAGCGCTTTGTAATTATTAACAAACGCGTGATATAATTATTAACTGGTAAGGAAACAGGAATAATTTTTTGCCGCAAAAACTATGAGCGTTACAAGATTTTACAAAGAACACAAAAATCTAAAAAAAGTGTGCATTGCGTGAAATTCATATTGAAAATAAAATTTAAATTATTAGAAGAATATTAAAATTAAATGATTGGGTTGTTCTGTACAAGTATAATAGAATGTTATAGTTGATTTTTTTATTTTCATAGTTTGATTCGCTTACCATTTTACTACAAAAACATGTATTTTATGATACAGGCTCATTCAAAATCATACTAAAGTAATGGTATCAAACGAAACATGAGATTAGTTGGTATCAAATACGTTTATTTCGTAGTCATAAATCTTAAAATATACAGAATTATACCAGGAGGTAATGTTTAGAACTAAAATACTAAAAAAATCAAACTGCTACAAATTTGAAGTAGCATCGAAATTGCACAATTTAAATAAAAGCAATTTCATTATAGAAGCAAAGTTTAATCATTTCACCGTATTAGTTTAAAATAAATGATCCACATTGATCTATTGACATCTTATTTTAAAGTCAAAAGTCAGCTGTGAAATGAAACTATATAGTAGTGAGATTGGTTTTACCCCCATACTATCCTTTGTCAGTTTCGACAATTTAACTAAAATGAAAATATTTTATATATAATAATTAACATTGCTCAGTTGGTATGCATAATGTCGTTAATAGGCATACGAACTAAGTTTGTACTTATATGAATATTCAATGCGATATGCCGGTCATCAATATTTCATTCATCAAAACTTGCAGCTGCAAATGGTACACCTAAATAAAATCTAATCAAACACTTTTCCCACAGACAATCTCAATAAACATGCCCTTGCACAACAAGCAGGCATTGTACAAAATAACGGACAAAATACCACCCTTGACATAAGCCGAAACCACCCCCGAATACTAGTCAAAATAGCAGAATTGTATAAATGAGAATATAATAAACTGATTATAGCTTGCCTTCTTTAGTGACATGATGTTACGTTAGATGAGCGGAAAGTACAAAATATGCAAAGTTTTTCTCGCTATAAATAAAAGTGAATGGTAGAGTTTCCAAATTATTGTAGTTTGCCATTCGAAGACTTTGTTTCTAGCTTGCAAACTGCCAGAAGTTTGCAAATTTATAAACTAAAAACAAAGTAAAACTTTCTTTTTTTACTTTATTTTTTTATTCATTGTTTCTTTGAATCTTCTTCTTTACACTTTCTTCTTCATAATTTAATAAATAGGACTTTCTGCAACGCACACATTTTTGAAGTTTTTGCGTTGGTATTCATATAATGGAAGTTGTTAATTACCCAAGATTAATATTAAGGAGGAAATTACCCAATCTAAGGTTGATTTTTCGGTTAAAATTGTTCTAAAAGATGGGCTGATTTTGTAAGTTTTATAGAAAAAAAGGAATGAACTATAAAAGAAAGAAAAGTAATGAAAACAATATTAAGTTCTGGTTTAGGCATCCCGGTAAAAAATATTCTACAATTTTCTTGTTTGTGCGCTTTGTATTGCAATAAAATTAACAATTTTTTTTTGAAACTTTGTTTGAATCAACAATCAAAAATCAATAAAATATTGCATTGTGAAACCGTAAAATCGCCAGAAGTGAATCCAGTGGAATGGAAATATGAATATGAAATGATAAAGCTGATATATGAATGAGATATGAGAAAGTGAAACTAAAGAGGAGAGGTAAATAAAACATTAATTTAATATAACGAAAATTTTATTTTCCAGTTGTTGTGTTATGTTTAAGTAGGTAGGCACTTAGGAGTACACTTTTATCAATATGCAATTTCACTAATTGCCAAAGCGCCCTAAGCAATTTGATTCTGATCGCTCTGGCTATCCATTTGCAAAAAAGTAATTTTACCCGACTATTTACTTTAAACTAGTAAAAGTTATTAGATTTATACAACTTATACAATATGTCTAAACACGATAAAAAGTACAATATCCACTCAATTCAGAAACACCCGCTTCTCTATAGAAACATTTGCGAATTCATTCTCAACACACACAAGGTAATCGCTAAAATCCCCACAAAGGTGAAAGGGTGCTTATTGAACATAATAGAGGGTTTACTCAAAAGTTAAGGGCAGAAATAGAAATTTGATATGATAGGACAATATAAGCGTGTGACTGGCAAAAAGGATTAAAGCAGCTGAAAAACACATTTCATTGCATAGGAGGAAAAAGCTAACGAAGAAGAAGGAATTGAAACATTACAATTGTGCATCGTAATGTCTGCTTCATATTTTCAAACGTGTTTGGATCTTGTAATCGACGAGCAGACACAAATAAGATTTTGAGGAGAAATAGATCTGATTGATGAGTATGAGGTATAATTTCCATGAAAGATTTTTATATTTTAACAACTTAACAATACCTCACTGCAATAAAAGCAAACAGGTTTCTGAAATTTAATTTAAATTAGATTTTCTTTATAAGATTCGAAAAATAAGTCGAAATTAAAATTTGAACAGTTATGTTGCGAATTAACTGACTCAGTAAAATAATTGCAAGTAAATTGTTTATAGTTTATTGGAACTGTTAAACTATGCCAAACCTGAAAAAGCGACGCCGATAAACAGAGATATAAAACAATGCGGAAACATACGGGTAGAGAAAGTTCCGCTCAATTTCCCGTAAATCATAAATATTCATCGACAAAAGCAATTCACCCTACATAGAACGCGAGCCATATTGCACAATTTAATTTTAGGGTTATCTCTGTTACCGACAATATCTATATGCTTTTTTAATTGGCGTTAGTAATTACTACTTGCCGTCCTGTATAATTTTTAATGAGCTTGGGTGCGTCATCTTTTTTATCAGACAGTTTTATCTCAAGTAGATGCGTTTTAGATCGTCACTAGATATTATCCCTTTTGACCAGTTGTTGAGTTGGAGTATTTTAATTTTATTCCGGATTGGGGGAGTCCGAAGTTTATAACATCATGCGTTATATTAACCTTGATGATAGTAATGAAATGAAATATTAAAACGCCCTGCTAAGTATCATTGCTTCAATTTAACTCTATACAAAAGTGAATAGAACAGCAGAAATTACATATTTCTGATAATATTTAAATTATTTAATAATTTTTTTCAGAAACACTCAAGACAATTTCGTACATTGCCGGTAACATATAGATTTACTTTTTGCTTTCTTAAATATGCATAGATATCGTTTTAGATAAAGGAAAGTTGGCTTAGGTCAATTTCGATGTTTGTCCAAGCCTTTAAAGTAGAGAAGTTTTTTATAAAGGAGATACTATTTTTAAGAAATAATATAATTGACAGTCCTATGACTAAATCCGACATTGATAGCAAATTGTTCACATCTGTCTTACTTTTGTTGCTTTTTGCTATTGCCAATATTAGAAGAAGGAAAGTGGATTTGAAACCAGAATTTCGTAATGTTCCAATTATTTGCGAAGAAACTTTTAAAAATTTTATCATGCATGAAAAAAATAATAATTGGGACAAAACAATCAAAACAGTTACCTTGAAAGAGCTCAAACAAAAGCTGAAATACAACCTCCACCCGAAAAAATCACCAGGGTACGATCTCATCACTGGATTAGTGTTAAAGAAGCTACCTACGAAAGGACTAAAAATGTTAATGCTGTTGGTCAACGCAACATTTAGACTGATGCATGTCCCGGCTCATTGGGAAATCGCAGAGGTGATAATGATTTTGAAACCTGGAAAAAAGCTACAGAAATGAAATCCTACGCTCAACCGCAAAGAATCCTCAAACGATTGAAACCAAGTATCGAAGAAAAGAATCTACTACCGAATCACCAGTTTGGATTTAGGCAGAGACATTCAACAATAGAACAAGTTAATCGTCCGATCGACATCATAGAAAAAGCTCTGGAAGGAGAAGACGTGTGTTCAGTAATCTTTCTGGATGTATCGCAAGCATTCGATAAAGCCTGGCATGAAGGCTTACTCTGCAAACTTAATAAATTCTTGCCAGTACAATTCGTCAACTTCTTAAAATCTTACATAACAGACATAATGTTCCGCGTGAATCACGAATCAGAGTATTCGGACTTCAAAGATATTCGAGCTGGAGTATCTCAGGAAAGCGAACTGGGCCCAATCCTATATCTTCTGTTCACTAGTGACCTACCGCAAACAACAAACGTCGTAACGGCAACATTCTCGGATGACACGGCTAAAACTGATGAAGAATCTACATTGCTTCTACAAAGATCCAATGACTTGGTCGAAAATTGGACGAAGAGATGGCGCATAAAACTCAACGATCAGAAGGCAGTACATGTGAACTACACCAACAAAAGAATTTCGAATCCAAAGAGGTTAACAATAAATGGAAATATAATCTCTTACGAAAACACATCAAAATATCTTGGCATGAACCTTGACGCTAAATCTAAGTGGGTCGAGCACACCAAAATCAAACTTGCAGAACTGCAGATCCGCTTCAGACAGCTCTACTGGATACTTGGTCGAAAATCACGGACTTTCATCTACAACAAGCTATTGGTTTACAACCAAATTCTTAAACCTATTTGGATGTATGGCATTGAACTGTGGGGATGTACTAGCCGTTGTCATATTTTGAAAATAGAACGATTCCAGAACAAAGAACTACGAACGATTGCAAACGCTCCATGGTACGTACGCAACAGTGGCCTTCATCGGGACCTTGGTGTGCCTCTGGTTGAAGAGGTCATAAAACAGATTGCAACAAAACACAAAAATCGCATGACAGGGCTAACAACAAAGCTCCATTGACTCGGTGACGCATTTGTGCATTGACTATTTGACTCGGTTGACTCATCAACACCACGATGAAATGCAAAGTAAATCAATGGATTCTTTGTAAAAATTAGCAGATGTAAATTAATGGTTGGTCAGCAATGACCCGTTTTAATAAAACGTTTAATGAAAAAGAATTATGGGAAATTTGAGTACATTTTGTATACCCGTATATTCAAAAAGTGAACCTTTTTAATACATTTTCCAAATTTAATTAATTCAAACTTACTTTCTTAAATTGTATATATATCGTATTTTTGTTGCTTCCTTAACGCTAAAAATCGAAATGTAGTATAACACTTATAGAGCTAAGAATCTAAATCTATAGAACTTTAAAAAGGAAATTAAGTAGTTTTTTTGCGAAACTAGAAAAAACAACTGAAAAGGGAATAATTTATTTAAGTTTGAAGGTGCACTGAATTTCAGTTCGGAAATTCCGCAAGTTGTACATAAATTCAAACGCGTCAAATGATCCCATAAAGTATGTCAAAATATTCGCATTTATATGTTGCGAAATATATCACTGGACCAATAATTTTATCAAGACTGCCTATGCCCTGTATAATTAAAAATTTAGCTGTTGTCCTCTTTGTGTCCATTTTCTTGGATAACACTCTAGAATGCTGAACAATTGGGTTTAAAATAGAAACAAAAGTATGTAGTTTCGATGATGATGTTAAAAGTAGAACATGCCTTGAATTGTACAAAATTGTGTGAAAACTTTGATCTTCCAAGAAATCTTAATAGTTTTATCTATTTGTTATCTTAATTTTAAAATCGGAAAAACTGTTGACGAATTTCAAACGTACAATATATCCATTGTGTTTTTTTAAGAACTATACTGCCAGGCCAATTCGCGTTCTTCAAATTTCATCGAAAATTTTTATAATTGTCCTTATTAATGTTTTTGATTATAATTTTTTTTCTTATTAATAGTTGACGAAAACAATAATAGTTGCATGGCGGAGTTCCAACCAATGTGCACAGAAAAATTAATTCTTGGTTGAACTATATCGACTAGTTCTGGTAATATCGCTTTGAACTCTTTACATTACATTATTGTATTAATACTTGTTTGGTTATTCCTTCAAGTTGATCAGTTTCACCTTTTCAAATTGCAATTTCTTTATTTACTTTATGATTAACAAACAAGTCAAGTGACTAACGCTAAACATGGATATCGAACATAAGCAATGAGTATGTGAGTCACTTGACTTAATATATTAAACAAATATTAAATTTAATTATTTAAGAACAGATGAAGGCAATTGCTAACAATGTAAGCCGTTTACAAGTTAATTACCTTTATACATCACCTAATCCTTTCCAATTGCGTGGCCGATCAACTCACATATAGATTAAATGTTTTAGTATGCGCGGAGTTAAATTCACCCCTTTAATTCATGCTTTACCCTTTAATTCAGTCCTTTCACTCAACGTATTAAAAAAGTGTCAAGCTGGTATTTTGATGTGTTTATTATTCAGTTGGTATTAAAGCGACAGATAACCAAGTGACACTGAACAAAACTAAGAAGATACTTTCAAAATGAAAAATCAGTTAATTGTGTTCATTTCTGCAATATTAACAGTATTAAGATTTTTAAAAGTTATATTTTAAGTGCTTGGTATATGAAAAGAACAGCCAGTCTAATGATATTATGAAATTAAGGCAAATATGACTGACGAATATCACATGTAGCAAAGAGATCCGCAATTGGAAAAGAAGCAAAAGATGTTTCTGAATGGTGAATTCTAATATAAAGAGAATACTCAATTTTTTTTTAAATTTAAAGTTATATATGTAGTTATAAATGTAACGTTATAAATGTAATATTAATAGATTTTCCAAATTTGAAAGTGTTTAAATGTTTTATATTAAATAATAATAATATAATAACAAAACATGTCTTTGCATTCATAAAATTTTTGATCCGTTAGTGCAACAACTTTTATTTTGGGTAATATTTTGCGATATTAAGCTGAATTGCAATATGAAATCTTGAAACGTATGAGTTCGTTCAAAAACTTTCAATGTTAACGTTATTTTGATACTTTCATGCTATCTATCTCCAATATTTAAATTTATCGAAATCATCATTCCCTTCTTTCCATTGAATATAAATGGCTCGTTAGAGGGTTTCGTATACATCAAATCCGGAAACCCTAAACATGATCATTGTCATTCCCGTCATTTTCACTTTTCTACTTTGTTGACTGAAAAGGGCGGGATGAATGGCGTTTCATTTACTACCGGTCTATCGAAAACATATCCATCTTGTAATTTGACAGCCTATTGACACCGAGCGTGTGGCCTGGTCAGTGAGTGTCCTTTGTCCACCCTGTTTGTGCCTAACAAATAATGCTTGATTATCATTCGCCCTAAAATAATTTTTTTCTTGAAAAAGAAGCTTAATGAAGGAATGTGTTTAACAGGCGAATGTTCCCGATTATACTAGATTTATTAAGAACAAGCCTTTTAAAATATGTTATTGAGAAGTATTTGGAAGTAGTTCAATGTAATCTTGTAAACTATCAGCGTAGTTAAAAAACTTATTGCAAAACTTGCTTGGATGCACTGAACATTTCTACTTGCAAAAATTACGATTTTAAAATGCCACAAAAATCATGCATCCACACATATAATTGTTGACAAACATATCAACGCGTCAATAATTTTTTTGTTAGTTTTTAAATTGTGCTTTTATAAACTTAAAATGTATAACAATGTCGAACATGCATAAAGTTTACCTTCCTTGAGAAGACTTTCAGTTGGGCAACTAAATATAATACCCACACGGAGCGGTGTTGTTACTTTTTAATGTATTTCGTTTTATGTAAATATTTCAGTTTTTCGTGTGAATGATGTTTTTCACCGGTTTCCCTGTACTAACTAAAAACGCACACAGAATACCTACAGTGGAACGCGCCAATTTTTAATCACTATAAATCTTTTGTTTTAATTATTAAAATATTTAAAAAATATCTTTTATTTGTTAAAATTTTAAAAATTTAAATATTCGATTAGATTTTACAAGAAAACGTTATTGCAATTTTCATTAACAATGGTTATTCTATTTAAAGGTATTGTCTATCAAACAAAGGATATTGTAACATTAATTTAGTAAATTTCCGAATAAACGTAGGTGGACATTACATCGAAATTAGTAGACGAATTTTACTTAATTTAGAATACATTGTATTAAATACTCTTATGTTATATATTTGAGTTACGAATTATAATTAAATACGGTACGTATCATGTACAAAGTACCAAATTTCTACTATTGGCAACAGTGATCACCCATAAGGTGCATGTAGCTTTTAACACATTACATAAAACGGAGGCATAATGAGGTGCTACCATTTACTTCTCTTCTTATTTTAACTATTTGTCGTAGTGGCCTATTCACATTACAGATACACTTCTAAAATCAACTAACATCAATTGATTTAAAACACACACAGATGAATATAAAAATATGCACTCGAAAGTGATAGAAATACCTTAAGTTGTGCTTTCGAAAAATTAGAACCAAACAAATACTATACTCACATTAAATTTTCTTGTTAGAATCGAAGTTAACTTTTTTGTTTAATTTCTCGTTTTTTTATTCAAAAGCATTTGTCAAATTGTGAGAAAGTTTGAAGCTTCTTTGACAAAATTTACATCAACATTGAATTTGCGGATATGCTATTAGTAACATGCAAAAGCTGTAAGAACTTGCGCCAACAAAGAGCTACAGACACTGGACGATTGGCTCCAGGAAGATAGTGGACGACAAGAGGTATTCGGGATCTAGACATAGATGAACAGGCAATGGAGATAATGCAGCAGAGCCTTCCAGGAGTACTCGGAGCATTGCACAACAACTGACACTTTCCCAGGAACGATAATACCCGAGGAGAGGATAATTACCGAGGAAGGGCTACATTCCTACCACGTATGTAAGAAACACAGAATACAAGGAGACATTAAATATCTGGTTTACCGAACACCGGTACGAATTGAGCACAAGATAATACGAGAAGCTGCTCGAATAGGATGCACAATAAGGTGATTACAAGGAGAGAAACTTGTTTGGAGCTAAACACAGAAATGTATGTTTGTCAATATCAATTTGAGGTTATGACGCCAATAAAAGAACAATTTCTCGTTGACAATATTGACATTTCGAAAAAGTACGTTCCTACATTTAACGAATCCTGTTGAATATACCGTTTAGCCTAACCTATTTTATTATCACTTTCTTTATTTTTGCATGGTTACGGGGGTTTTTAATAATTGAGAAGCAACAGGTTTTTACGTAATGATACTAGGGCAGATTACCTTGAAAAACATTGTTGCCATCCTTCTGATATAGTTTTTTTGCAAATATCTCAGTTTTTAATAACAATTAATTTTTTTAACTATTTTTCTAAACACTCCCAGATAACACCCCCAGAGGAATGACGCCAATTTTGAATCACCCTGTATGTATAATATAAATAAAATATTACAGAAATTTAAAATAACTCCTATTCGAAAATTAGAAACTATTTTAAATATAAAGTATCAGATAAATTTTAAACTGTCACTATTTCGCAACATTGAGCTATGGTTTACTGTGATATTTCTATACTGCAAATCTGCTCTGAATTAGCGGCTTTTAGCATTATAATTTCCAATATAAATGTAATACTTCGTAAAAAACCGAAACCCATTAGTGTGAAAGTCCAGTTAATCGCTGAGCAAAAAAGTGATAAATAAAATTTTATTATGCCCACATAGCAAAAACAGCGTATCCTCTCAATGGTAAAATGGAACAATAGACAGATCAGTATAAGTTTAAAAGTTATGATTATAAATTAATGAAACCCATTAGAATTAAGCTTAAGCCATTTAGGCAATTAATATATTGTCCGGTCGTCCCTTTAAATAACTACCCTTTTTACTACTTCTGAAAGGGTCGATTACCATAATAATCAGAAAGGTCAACACCAAAGAGTCATGTGGCCATTGTTTTTTTTTAATAACCCAAATGTACCGCTATATAAGTAGATGTGCATAATAATTAAATATAAGAACTCGCCGACAGTCATATAAAATAATCTACATACCAGAATGGTTAATTAAGGCAAGCAAAGCAACCTTCACTGTCCATTTGAAATATTAATTTTTCCGCGATATTAAGTACAAAAATGTTAACTAATTAATTAATATATCCACCTAAGAAACCTTTAGAAATCACTTGTCTAGATTTCAGAAGGTTTTTTATTTCAACCTGATTGATGCTCAGTTTTGCATTGCCATTTTACATATATAGAGCCACTAAATCCAAATTAATCTTCAAAAAAACGTATAAAGCTTAAAAGTTCAGTCAGTCTTCGAAACCTGCTTCTGCTGAACAGATATTCGTATTTAACATATTTTCATTGCATGGAACGGCTTTGAAATTATTACTTACTAATTTACTTTTTCTTGTCACAATCGAGCAGCAGAATAATTACGCATTTTCGACCCCTGTAGGCATGTAGTCTATTTGTAGATGCATGTAAATAACCAGGTCATTAGAAGGCTGAAAAGAGTGTCAGGATTAAGTAGACATGAGATAATTAATTGACCAATATCTTAAAACACACGTGAATTAAATAAAAAATTGATTCGTTGATTGGAAAAGAGTCATTACTGAACATTTAATAAAATCGCGTGATTGTTGATTGCCAAACTTTTTTTGTATTTTTATTAATAAGTCAGTGTTATTCCGTATTTTAGTTTTGAAATTCTAAAAGTCAATAGGTATGAAGGTGCAAAAGTTGAATGCTATCAATCAATGTATCAAGAGGATACAAACTTTTCATCACCCGTACGAATTCTAGAATACCCTATACGATAATGCGGGGATCTTCAAGTTAGTTTAATAAATGAAGGATTAAGAGTTATTTATATTTCCTGAAAGGCATAACCGCAAATGTTGAAAATTTGGTAGGTCGTTTCCACCCGTTCTGTTTACCGTGAAGATAAAAGGTTTTTAAAGGGGCTTACGTAATGACTTGAATGCCCAAGCAGCGGATGACACGTGCCGATTTGTACGGGTCACGTGACCCCCTTGGTCGCCTCGATTTCGGATGGGTTTAGTGGGTTTGTGGGCTGGTCTCAACGCTGCCAGACTTAACATCCCCGATAAAACAAAAAGAGCACCGTTTGTAACATGATATTGCTATTAACTGCATGGCTGAGTGTCTCTAATTAGTATTTCAATTTTATGCAATAATTATTAAGGGGCTAACTCAATGTCATTAACTTACAATTGAGATTCGTAAATTTTCGACTCTTACAGTTTCTTGTTAAAAATAATCTTGTTACCACAATTCGTTATAACATTTAAGACAAATTTAAGTTTGAAGATCATTTATTATGTAGTAACTAATCAATGACTAGAAACTAAGGAATAAAATCCGAATTTTTAAAAATCATCTTGTGTTATCGAACGAATCCTTTGACAATATTCAAAATAATTAAAATGCGCAAGAATATTGAAATTGTAGTAATTCTCGCCCGAAAATGGAGTGGAATCGGTCCTCTGCAGGTGTTGCCGAGCAGTACATACTAACTACTACCTAAACTAGTCAAAAAATTAATTATCATTGACAAAACTGAGATATTTACCTAAAAGTAAATCATAAATTAGACAACAATGTAATTGATGGCGCCTGCAAATAGCTTTTTTGCCTTTAGCATTACGTAAATACCTGTAGATGCATGCATAAGGCACCAAAGGTAACCAGTGAGACTAAAAAGCTTGGAATTTCTAAAGGAATGATATAAATACCTGCATATTATATATACTCTCATTAATGAATTTTATCACAGAACTGTACAATTTATCTCTGAACTGCTCAACTTCAAGTCAGAACTTCACTTCACACATTCAGTTTTTATTGATAAACAAAAATGTTTCAATCTTATATTGCAGCTTGGTGTTAAAGGACAATTTTGTAGGAGGATTGATAGAATAGTAGTAATGTGGATCATCATCAAAATATTACTTGATACTCCTGGTGCTGTTGCTTGTTTCTAGCAAACACAACAGGGTCTTAACCGTTTCTTATGGATACTGCATTCAGTATAACTCCAACAATCAGCTGTTCAGTTGCGGGCACTTCCATTTCCTTCGGTAACTTTCTCTGAAGAATCAATCAATTACCTGGTAATAAACAAAACGCTGCGGTTATTGAGCGACTTTCATGTAAAAAATGAGACTGCCATCTATTTTCTCCACAATTAAGAATAAATTTAATTCTTGTTCAACATTGTTATACAAGTGGAGTTTTCAAGAGCATATTCAAAAAACCAACCCCAAATACTCAGGCGACATGGTTTCCGTTATAATGTTCAAAAAATGGTAGTTTTTCCAAATACAAATTTTGTTCAAGTCCAAGTCTAAGTTTCATCATGTATATTCAAATCTATTTCTAAAAATGCCATCGACCTATCGGTATTTCTGCCCTTGTTTAATACATGCAGTCCCAATCCAGATAGAAAACAAACATGAAAATTCTCCCATTCTAGGTTAACAGTGTTATTGAATAAATAAGATTTCAGTGGCAAGAAGAAATTATTTTATTGTCCACTAGTCCGTTGCGTTTGTAAGTGTTCGAGTAGCGTTAATGTAGGGAAACGGAAGCGGGATTGTCTGGTTGGTCTTGTAAGACAAAGGGGATTCAGTATGGTCCAGTTGTAGGGGTTGTTTGTCCATTTTGTCTGTAGCTGTATGAGTCTCTCAGAGATCTTTGTCATGTTTGTGCGTTCGTATAGTAGTTGGGTGGGGGGGTTGTGTAGTGGGTTTTGGGGGTGTCTTATTCGTGTTATTAGTCTTAGTGCAATTTGTTCTGTTGTTTGTGTATAACGTTTTGTCCTTTCTGTTCCGTTGGTCATGAGTATTCAAATAATTTACCCTCGTTATAAAAAATGTTGAGCCAAGATACCCACGAAGCAAGAAATGAACAGTTGTATGCTTGTAAACCTCTATTAATGTCTTGGTTGTATACTGTCACTGATGAAGATGGTGCGTGAAAAAATAATTTACATTTTTTAGATTGAGAAGATTTTAGATTTATAATTTTTTTTACTACTAATCTTGCTGCGAAAAATCTTTAAGACTTTGCCTTTGAAATACCTCTTTTGAGGTAATAAACTGTATTTTGAATTTCAAAGTTTCAAATCTGCACACGCCTTCGAAACTATACTTCTTTGCATTTGATAACCAATTTGAGACATTTAGCTGATATTTATTTCATAAGCTTTTAATGACTCTAGATAAAAACTGAATTGTCTTGACAATTTTCAGTAAAATCAATAATTTTCAAGTAAAAAAGACACTGCGGCAATACCGCAATACCTTAAAAAATGAAAGTGATTTTCGGTATCTTCTTTTTCGGTTTTGGCCAGGTGGTTAAATGGTAGTTCATTAAATATCATGATGAGTCGTGGTTTAGGCCACAACGAATTAAATGACCGTGAGAAAATCCATTCCATATGTGTGTCTGAATTTTTATGATGTTAAAGTTTTTAGCTCTGTACTTACTTACGTTAATAGTTATTATTTAAAACATCTTTATTAAACTGGGACAGCGAGTTGAGAACAAATGTATTGTACTTTAGCGGAGAAATATCCAGCTGTTTAAAAAAAATATTGGTGCAGTGGAACATTTCAACTTCCATTGAAATAAAAATAAAGAAATCGTGATTTACTGGCTAAATAAAAAATTATTTCGTGATTTGCATTATCGGCAAACTGAACATATGAATACGTTAACTACTGCTCATTCAGACGGAAGACATTTTATGTGTAAAATTCTTTGAACTGTTACCCTGTGCCATTCAAGTATGATGTATTACCACTTTGTGCATATGTTGTATTTAATTGAATTTGATAAGCTCATTCGTGATTTTCTTTTTTATTTATAAGTTGCAAGCCCGCTTACATTATGCCCAAGGAAATTGGATAAGTACACAAGCAGTTGCATGCATTACCTAATTATTAAAGCAAGTTCAAAACATTCAACAACAAAATGCAGCTCTCAATACAAAAACTCATCATCCTTGAGCATCATAAACTAATTAGAGGACGTTCTAATTTGATCGCATAAGTGTCTACTTTAACTCCGACATATACGGTTAAAGGAAACGGATATATTTTTTCATATCGTCTGGACAGGTTTTTTCAGTAAGTCGAGAATAAGATTAACCAGAAGCTACTTTACTACATTGGGGTAATTATTGGCAGATGGATGATTCAATCAAGGTGCTTGTCAGATTTATAGCTTTATTTCATAGTGTTTGGAGCAAATTGACCAAGGGCATTTTCATCATGGTAAGACAACCCTGCATATTAATTCGACATCCTAAGAGACTATTTTTATCGATTTTGAGACTTTTGCCCATTATATTATTATACAGCGCTATTCCTGTACTGATATTGAATCAATAGGATAATTTTCGTTTCTGGAACAAGCACTTAAGCAAGTAGGCTTGCTTGGCGCTTCTAAATAATTAAAATAGTACAAATTCCTCAAGGCAGCCCAAATTCCAATTAAAGTTTCAGTTCACTCATATATTCCTTATTCAAAACATCGTCCCTATTGCAAATTGGAAGGCCAAGTGCTTATTTAAACTCAATCAGACAGAATAAGAGGCTCATATCACCCCTCAAATAACCATTTTAAAATATCTTTTGTGGCAACTTTCTCAAGTGGCATTGTAGGCTAGAAAGTGATTGTAACTCTGGGCGTTGGTAGCTAAACTCCCATTCTACAAACCAATGTGGACGATGAAATATTGTGAATGTCAGCGGGTGTCCAGCAGATACTTTTTGTTATTTTTGGCCACTATTAGGTTTTGAGCTTAAGTTATAACGGTTAAACGTCGAGGGCTTTGTGTCCGATATTTGTCTCGATTTTTATCAGTTAATATTGTGCACATTAATATAATATATAGAGAAATTCAGTCTTTCTAAGAGCCACGCTTGATAATAAATTGACGGTTGCCCAGTATAAATATGTATTTTATTAGCTTATTTATTTCATTATTAAGTAAATGCTAATGACAAATGACAACAATTCATGATGCACTAAATTAAATGTGTGTTAAACTGTTTATTATTATTCCGAGCATTGTTATTTAGTTTTGGTTTTGTTTTCGTCGCATAATATCGATAGAAAAGTAAAGCCAACAACTAAATTTGAAGATAATTATAAGATGCTTTTCACACAAGTTGATTGGTTAGTTTATTGGCAATTAACAATTAACGCTATTATATTAAAATTAAGTGCTATTTACATTAAAATTATAAATAGAGTGTCTGTACATATCGTTTAAAATGCTTGGACACAATTATTAGTGTCCATAAACATACTAGTAGTCTTCTTGGGTCTCTAGACACAACAACTGTTATGCTAAATAATCTTTTCTTTATTTTGTGTTTTATATTACTGTGTGTTGATTGATTATTAATTTATTGCATCTCCCTCTAGTCATTTGCACATTATTAAGAATCGTCATTATTAACAACTTGTGCTGCTAGTGATCTTTTTGGCTTCGATTCCACGTTTACTTCGGGGGCATCGTAAAACGAAGTACCGTGGATCTTTTGGAACTAATCGGTCTATCCGGTTGGCAAGCGCCCTTTACATTTTCGTCCTTCTACGTTTCTCTTAATTATCAATCCTTACAGATTATTATCATCGTTTCGTGTACTTTTTTTAATCGTCTGTAAAGCAATTAAAACACATAGTACACATGAACAGTATGATGTTCATGTAGACAATTAGCCAATGTCTTGATTCAATTCTTGTAATATGTTGAAAAACTTTTGGGATGTCTGCAAGACAAATGAAAGAGATTATATTCTGGATGTTCAATTCTGTAAAGTCCTCCAATTCAAATGCATCACTTTCCTTCCTTGCTGCTGCTTTAATTGTCCAGGAGTATATGGATATATAATATGGAGGAAATTAGTGTTTGAATTAGGCCCATTTCAGTGATTCTTTTGTAATACTTGCTGCCTTCCCAAATCTTAGACAATCTATTCATGGAACTTTTGCCCTTTCCTATTCTTCTTCGGTTGTTGCTCTCACTTGAACATTTGCTTCTAATATATAAGCCAAGATAGATAAGTTGGTCTACGATTTGTAATCGGCGCAGAACATTAGTCAGCTGCAGAGCGTTAGAACGATCGACAACCATAATTTTGGTTTTCTTTATGTTTACTTTAAGGTACACATGTATTGCTCTCTGTCTCAGCTCGATTTAGCAGTTTCGACATTTTCTCTTCTGACGCTGCTATCAACGTTGTTTCGTCTGCATATCTCAAGTTGGTACTATTTTTGCCCATAGTTGCGTGTCCTTCATACAACCTATATCTTAGGCATTATCTATTCTACATATTATGTTATGTTAAAGTAATTACGAAAAAGATGCATCCTTGACAAAGACCCTTACAATTTTTAAAAGGGAAAAGGAGTGTCGATTTTCTATGATTCTTCTTACAAATTTGGCAAAGAACGTTCGATAGCATTTTCAAGTTGACATAGTCAGAGGCCTTTTGGTAATCCAAGAAGCAAATAACCATTGAAACATTGAATTTTCATTTTTCTGTAAGTTGACGTAAGTATTCTCTAGTTCCCTTTCTTTTTGCAAACCCTGCTTGTTCATCTGAATCTTATACAACTTTCCAAGTCTCGTAGCTGATCCTGGAGTTGAAACTATCTACACCTGCTGGACTTCGATACTAGCTAACTGCCTTTAAAAAATCTCCTTAATAGTCCGGCATGATTCTTCCACATTGTCATAGCATGTATGATTCTATTCTGAAAGTATCTGCTTCATTTATTGTCAGTCTTAACTTCTGTCTGACCGTAGGTCTGCGGTTATTAGTTGAGCGAAGCCTAAAAATCTGTTACTAGTAATTTATGATCACTACTGTACTGTATTGTCTGCTGTGAAAAATTAGAAAACTATTCTATCTGAAATTGCCTTTTTATGTAGAATATTAAGCGTAGACAAAAAAGTTGGCAATTCATTCGTACACTCTACTGAAAAATAGAGAGAATATCGTCTGAGCAAGTTTTCAGCTTCTGGTTTGCTTCTAAATAAAAGAAATTAATTAATGATAAATGAGCCTTGTTCCATAAGGTCTCATTTGGTCATTAGACCCTTAGAAACGTCTAGAAAAAAAAAACAAGATTAATAAGATTGATACGATGGTAGATAAGTTTCGTAGGATTTAAAAATATGTTATTTTGCCCAATGTTTGATGCTAAACTGATGGATTTACATCGTGTGTATTCAGTTTGTTTGCTAAGTAATTTTGCTGTTAAATACAACGAAGGCATAATATTGGTTTGCGCTAAAACGTAAGAAAGTACTTGGGGCTGCACTGTGTGTGAAAATAAAAAAAAATTATAAAATTTTTGTAATTTTCTAGTCCATCGAAATGTTATAATAAAATATTATTCCAATGTATTCCTGGGTTTCAGTCAATTTTATTGTTTATTATTTAAAATGTTACAAATACGTTTCGGTGTCTTTATCCACCATCATCAGTTTGTTTAAAATATCAATTTTACATTTATTATCAATTCAATTAAAAAAACTTTCACAAAATTAACATATTAAAATTCAAATCACACACATATTAACAAGTACAATTTGGGACCTTGGTTCTCAGGTGATGAGTCGGGATAAACATGTTCGGGAAAAGACTAGAATCTATTGTTTAGAGATCTAAATTTGACTTACATGTTTAGATGTTTCTTTCTTTACATTTGGTTGGATATTGAATTACCTATTTTATTCGATATCGTGCGAGTGCCCGAAAAATCTATTTATATTTCGCCTTTTCTTTGCATTCTTGGAATTGCTCTGTAATCTTCAATATCTGCTGTTTAATTTTTATTTACCAGGTCCATTCAATTCATGCATGCGATCATTTAATTAGCGCATGATACACAGAGCTAAGATCTGATCTGAAGTTTATTGTATTCTGATGTTTCTTAATTTGTATCATTTCATGGATTCTTCTCTTATTATAGTTTTCCTCATTGATCAATATTTGTGTGTTATCGAAATCAAAATCATGCAACTTTTGTTGTGCATGTTGTGCTAATGCTGTTGCATTTTCGCTAACCTTTCTTAAGCTATACTTATGTTCGTATATTCTTTTCTTTAAATATTGCCCTGTTTGTCCTATATATGTGTTGTCACAGTCCAAACAGTCAATCTTGTATATTACGTTAGGTTTGTCCAACTTATCGCTTCTAGACTTAAATTTTGTAAAACACTCCTTTGCTAAGTTGTTTTTAGTTTTCTCCGCTATAGTAATATTATGCGGTCTTAAAACATTTTTTATTTTTGTGTTGATTTCTGGTATGTGCGGTAATGATACATACTTGATTTCACCCTCTTTTTTCTTTTTTATATTATTTATGTTGTTCCATTTATTTGTATTGTATATTTTGTTAATTCTTTGTTTTATAATTGGTTCGAAGAATTCTTTGGGATAGTTGTTCATTATTAGTACCTTTTTTATTTTTTCAATATTTTTTTGTCTGTATCCACAATGTAAAAATACAGAACAAATAAAATATTATGTGATTAAAAAATATGTAGATGAGCTAATTTTTAATTATCATATAGGCAAAATGATTACTACAAACATTACTATACATCGTATTGTTAGGCTTTTGAACCATTTCTCTAATTCTTATTTCTTCCGACCGTCTTCAGAGTTTAGGCAAGGTCAATGACAAATTCATCAAGTCGAAATGCGAAGGTCAAAATAATTCTTAATTAACAATTATTGCATACTTGGACATACAAAATTTGTTCGTTCTATTTAAAATAATTCTTCCTCCACAAACATTTAAATGTATTGAGTTTTTTAAAATTTATTGATTAAGTTGTTCAACTGAATAGCTTCACGCCATGAGAATATATTAAATGGAACTGAAAATGAAGCCTGTCTGAACACTTGTGCCCACAAATTCAGCAGTAAAATTTGGGCCCTTCCAGTTTTTAATTGATCTTAATTGATAGACGAGGGGTGGCACAAACGAACCTAATAAAATCTTATTAAGGTTTACGTCTGAGGAAACTTATATGGATTGTTTCATATGCCGTTCACGTGTATTAGAACGTAAACGTTACATTATTTTAACAAATAATACGGAATAAGTGCGTCAATTGATAACGAAGAAACATTAATCATCTTAACATTAACTCTCTCTCTGGCAACAGTTAGGAATATTTTTATTACTTAGAGGCCAATGAAATATATTACATTTATTGATAAATCACATGGTGTTTTTGCAATTCATATTAGAGTAATAAAATAAAAACATTTTTATGTGAAAGTTCAATAAATTTTGTAACTTGTTTGAAAATATATATACATTTGCATGATAAAAACCTACATTATGTTTTTTGTTGTTTATTCATGAGTTAATCAAAGCTGGTCAGACGAGTCTACTGTTAAGCACGTTCCTCACAAAAATCTACTTTTTTGTTAAATAATTCAATTACTGATAGCAATATTACAATGTTCAAAATACATCCAAAACTTTTGTTTTTACTTCTTCTGGTGTGATAAAACGATATAAAATGGAAAGAAATGACAGCCATATAAATTGATATATCTTTAGCGATAAAGGAGTAAGAACGTCGCTGTTTAAACGACTACAATATTATTGTAAATATATACATTTTAAAGCGGCACTTTTGATGTCCTTGCAGAGATAGCGCTAAATTTATGTTTTTCTTTAAATCAACACTGCAATCGACAACATCTAGCATAATAAATCTGGACAAGTAAAGAACTACCATTAACTTCCAAAAAAACGCGTTAAAGATAATTCCTTCTGATTTAAAATCAAAGCCAATTAATATAATTTGGATTTCGGTAATTGTTCTTAGCATTATCTCAGTCTTCGTCTCTTTAATCAAGTCCACAGTATAACCACATAAATATTTAAAATTCTAGCCACGATTTTTCAGAATTCCCAGGTTCATAAAGAAATAATTGAAACGTTTTTCGAAGTGTCGCTGTATGGTACTCGCTTAGAGAGCATATTAAATTTATATCATTTTTCGCAGTAAATTCGTTTAAAGAACATAGTTACGCTACCGACAAGATTTTCTTTCGTTCCAGTTTTGTTGCTTTTGATATAGGCAAACTATCTACTACGTTCTTGAATTTTCTTTTTAGAGTAAATGATCGCATATACACTCTGAAATTATACGCTATAAATAAAACCAAATGAATGTATGTACTATTTTATTACAGATTTATTATTAAGCACATCATCATCCATAGGTGAAGGAGTGCAATATGTTGATTTTAATTGTACATAAATCGTTATTTGTATTATTATTCTGATACATTTTATTTATAAAATGCGTTACTACGCATACTACGCATGAAGTTACTACGAAATAGTTGATTTTGCTGATTTTAATTGAGTTCAATTTTCTGATTAAGGGTTTTATAAAAAAAATTAACATATTTTTAACTAGAATGATTTTCTGTATGCATATATTTTATCTTCTTTCGACTAGTTATTATTTTTTCGACGATTATTTTCTATAATCAGTCGCCCGAGTGTTGCATTTTAATATTTCACTAACATATTCGCTCTAAATATTTTTTTTGACCTAAAGGCAAGGTAACCCAAGCATTCTTAAACATTTGAAATGGTGCTTGTTATATACAAACTATACTTCTCTATTTTTGTTTAATTTTCTATAAGGCTTATGTAGTTTATGTCTTCCTTCAATTTGAATATCGCTGTATTTGCTTTCCAATTCAACTGACTAATACCACCTCAATTTGTTTCACCGTGTGTCGCGAAATTATTTTCACTTTCCACTGTGTAATGGATATAAGAAAAACATCAGGGACATTCAATTTTATGATATATATAATTAGTACCCGTAAAGAGCCAGTTAGAATGTACAAATGTTGGAACACAGCAGTACATTTTAAGCTCTTTATTTGAACGCGTATGGCTTTCAAGATGATTATCCGTATCAAACCACTTCGGTGCCGATTCAAAAAGTAAATTTACGGTCTATATAAATGTAAGTTGGTATTTTTGCTAAAGTGACCATCATTTACATAATTTTCTTATAAATTGCTGAGCAAAGCACCATCGGATGTTGGAAGTTACTTCGCGATTGTGCGGCACAAGGGATTTATATCGATTTTTATTTCGGATAATTTATGTTTCTGCGACTGAAACTTATTTATTTCCATATCTGTGTTTTTCAACGATTGTTCTTAATGCTATATACGTTTTACAAAACTCCTGGCTTGCAATAGTAACTTAATTGTTATTGTTTAGTAATAATATATATTTAGTAATAGTATCAATATAGGTTTATATTAAATATTTCCCAGTTTAAGAACTTTCATGAGTAGAATATCCGGGAGTTTAAAGTTCTTTTAAACTGTTTTAATTAAACTGTTTTAATTCTTGTTTTCTATTTTATACGCTAAAATTTTGTGATCCTGCGACGTAGCGTTTCGCTGAACATTTTATTTTATTATTTTTTCCGTTTGTAAAATCAACCATAATATTTAATCAGTTCCTTTACCAGAAAGTGATTTTCATTTGAACAAATAAATATGTTCTATACATATTATTTTACTACAAAAGCGCATTTTTCAATCAGAAATATTTTATAACTTTAAATAATGACGTTGGTTAATTAAGAATTCGATTTTTAGTTTTTAGAAGTGTGGTTGACTTTCTGAGCTCTTTCTTATTTTTTATCTATCTGTTTCGCCTGTGCCTGTGTTTAAGGATGCAACGTTTTATTTTGTCCCATTGATTAAATTAATAATTCTAGTTAAAGATGCCTATTTGGGTCTTGGGTTTATCGGCCAATAGACGGTGGCGGGTAAATAGCCCTGCTTTTCTCAAAATGTCATTCACATTTGACTTGAGATTACAAGTGAAATTATATGCAGCAAACTTATGTGTTTCGACTGACCTTAGAAGCATCGTAGTTGAATGCGATTTAAGTAAAGTTGAATACTTTATTGCCTCTAGTTTCCTCTGTGAAATTATTCCTAAAGAAAAAGTAGATTATGAAGTGCAGTTGAAAGTAGAAAGTTTCTTCCTGTTAATGTTATAACTTCAGGAGAAGATTCATTTATCACTCTGGTCATATTATTCCAACATTAATATCAATGATTATCCAATTATAAGATGGAATATTCAAAATTAAAATAATTTTGCACTGTGTAGATTTTACTTGACTTAATTTTGTAGAATTTTGAAATTTTACAATTTTGAAAGAATCAGCTTCTTTTTTGAATAAGCGTTCGTTTCAATCTTAAACTTTATGCAGGCGGATCATGCAGTCTCTGCAATATTAAAAATGTATTCCTTGAAATGAAAACTGTTGGAAACAATTAGGATCTGAACAGCAAAGAGCCCCTGAACGCTTTTAAGCTTTTAAAATGAATATCGCAACAGTTAGAAAATCTAAAGCAACTATAACATTCGAACAGGTTTTTTGAATATTGCTGGATAGGAAATTAAGGACTAGTCGCGTGGCCTCCTCGATCGCCCGACTCAAACCTATTAAATAGTTTCGGTTCAAAAATTGAAAATGTTTAGTATTTGACAATCCAATTGAAGCAAGTTAAAACTTAACGTTTAGAAGTGATGCATTTTGTTTATGCGAAATACCAAACACTGTTCAAACTTTATGAACAGCGCAACAAGGTTTGATTCGTAATGCTAGGGAATGCATACTATGAGAGGGGGCCTTCGTACCAACTTATTCAGCATGAGTAAGAATATTCTCTTTAAGTCGCCTAAAAAGCGTATATTTTATCGACATCAATAACGCGAGTTAAGTATTGTACACCAAAATTACTTTTTTTAAAAATATTTACTTCAAAGCAATGAGTTACAATATGTCGAGCTTATCAACGTTAATTCTAACTGAGTTACATTTTATCTGTGATTTTATATGTGTGAATTTATATCTTAAAGATGCTTAGATTGCTTAAAGTAACAATTGATTATATGCAGGTGTACATTCTGCTTACTATACGAACGCACAAACATGACAAATATTTCGGAAAGACTCATACATCTACAGACAAAATGGACAAACAACCCCTACAACTGGACCATACTGAATCCCCTTTGTCTTACAAGACCAACCAGACAATCCCTCTTCCGTTTCCCTACATCAACGCTACTCGAACACTTACAAACGCAACTGACTACTGGACAATAAAATAATTTTTTCTTGTCATTAGAATTGGAAAGTTTATTTAATAAGATTATTAACCTAGAATAAGAGAATTTTCATCTTTGTTTTTTATTTAGATTAAGACTACATGTATTAAACAAGGGCAGAAAGACCGATAGGTCGATAGCCTTTTTTAGAAATAAAGATGTTTACTACTACTACATTCTGCTTAGGGTGTTAGTTATAGGCATATAACACGCGTATCTTCTTTAGTTAAAGAACCTACAAATCTAAATTATTATAATTATTATAAATTAATTATAATATAATATTATCTTCGCCCCTGTATCATACTGAGCGGTAAAAAATACCTCATTGCGCAGTGGCTAGTCCATGTAAAACAAAGTAACACTGGGAAAAGTTACTGTAAGGGTCCTTTTATGCAAGCTTGCGTACTGTTAATCATATTACTAATTATTTCATTATATCAATTATTTTTTAAATAATAAAGGAAAGAGTTTTTTAAAGGCTTGCGTTTCCGTAGAGCTCTGTCATACGATTCTTTGTGTTGCAATCCAATCACGTGAATATATATTGGGAACTTTTAGTAAACTTAATAAGAATAATTGGTAGAACTGGATCTCCGTAGAAAATTTTCAAAAACGAATTATATTCAAAAATTTATATCTGAAGATCTTAAAACTGTTCGAAAACGGCCAATTGAAATGTCGGTTTCAACTAGTTGCATTAACAGTCAATGTCCGCAACTGCACTTACTAGTTGCTAGCTATAGATAATAAATATTTAACGATTTAGCTTATTACTGGCGTGTGCTGGCGATGGGGGTACAGGTGATAACATTTTTTTAATCTGCACGCAGCGCGTGTGCTTATCCACGACCACCGGTCTAACGGCCCCGCTCAATTCATTGCTAATTGTGGAAAAAGGAAAACGAATTGAACGACTTGCAATTTCTAAATATTTCTCTATTTGCAACTTTAAAAGATTCACTTTTTGGTTGCTCATATTACATACAGTGCATATATGATTTATCCTGCGGCTACGTCTATAGTGTATTTTTATTCAGTCAGCTGCTAATTGTATAGATATAAAGTATACAACATTTTTCGACCAAAACGTTGGAAAACCATGACGTTTAGAAGACATTTAGGTGGCGTTTATTTTAAAAAAAGATTTCAATGTTGTGAATGGCGATTTTGATAAAAATAGAAATGGCAAATTTAGATTATTATATTAATCTATAGAATTTCCCAACGATCATTATCCCGCTTGATTCTATTGTGTATTTAAAATCGGAATTGTTGAACATTTTTTGGTAATCATTGGAGAACGCACAAAAATGTACTTCAAAAATTATGCACAAAATTATTGACAACTTTCTGGCGAAGTACTTGATTGACTTGACATAAAACATTCAGTCAAAGCAGCAGACGCAATTCAATTCTAGCCAGTAAACAACCATTCTATTCAACATTAAACATTGTTATTAAACATTGTTAAAGATACAGAGTGGACCAAATGGGGAAAAAGTTGCGCAATCAAGTGCCTATAAATAATCTGTCATCAACTTCTTTGAACTCGGAATAGCAACGGATATACAGGGAAAAAAAGAAAAAAGTGCGTTTTATAAAATCCTTTATATCGTGTTTATTATAAAAGATACAATAACGAAATCTTCAGGGTGGGGGTAAGAAATGAGCGTGAATTTGAAAATAACGTAAAAAATAATCTAGGCCCACTATGTTCAATGAGGCCGAAGTCAACTTTTGTTTTTCTTATGGGCGCCATATTGAATTTCTGCATTTTTAAATTCCCCTTTAAATATGCTCTTCGACCATGCATAACATGTTTATGTTCGGTCAAGATAAATAATTAAAATTAACAAAATTAAGATTTAATGGTAGTAGGCATTGATATTTCTATTAATTATAACTTTAAATTATTATTGATCATACATCGAACACTGCAAAAGAACAAGTTTCCCCATAGTGACGTTCGTTGTCTGTTTTAATTACCTAGGTAACTGTCAAAGTAGAATTTATTGTCAGTGTTAAGTGTTTGTAATTAATTGTGTGTTTCAAAATGAATCACTTTTCAAATTATGAAAAATACGATATGTACCTCGTACGTCTTTACGTCAAATTGAAGCCACAACAGGTGTTGCGCGGTCAACGGCGAATAGTATTTTAAAGCGTTATAAATATCACCCCTATCGTGAACGGCCCTGCCAGAGACTCCAGAATGGCGATGCGATTAGAAGAATGGCATTTTGTCAGTGGTTTATTCAAAGAAATAACGAGATACCAAACTTTTCCTTAAAAGTCCTTTGGTCAGATGAGAGCCAATTTACTAAATGTACTATTGAATGGTAAAAATACCGATTTTTGGTCAGATGAAAATCCACGGCTAGTTCGTCAAGTTAGGCACCAAGTTAGGTTTGGATTTAACGTCTGGTTAGGTATTGTGGGTACCCACGTGATTGGATCATTTTTTTTATTGAGAACTTAAATTCCGAGAGATATTTGAACCTCTTACAAACTAACGTAGCGGAAGCACTTATGGATGTTCCAGGAGAAACCCTGCAAAACTTGTATTTCCAACAAGACGGCGCGCCGCCACATAATGGACGTATTATCATAGAATTTTTAAATCACGAAATTCCCAACAAGTGGATAGGGAACCTGGGACCAGTAAGATGGCCTGCGAGATCCCCTGACATAACACCGCTTGTTATTTTTGCATGGGGTTTCCTCAAAAATGTGGTATACTGTAGGTCATACGAAACCGAAGAGGAGCTGAGACACGCTGTTATAGAAACTGTTAACAGAATTACCCCAGAAATGATCAGAAAATCCTGTGAAGTAGTAATGAGACGATGTATGTTGTGCTTGCGAGAAAACGGTGGCTTATTTGATCACCTGCTTTAATCCTAAAATGTTACTTGTTCTTTTGCAGTGTTCGATGAATGATCAATAATAATTTAAAGTAATAATTAATAGAAATATCAATGCCTACTACCATTAAATCTTAATTTTGTTAATTTTAATTATTTATCTTGACCGAACATAAACATGTTATGCATGGTCGAAGAGCATATTTAAAGGGGAATTCAAAAATGCAGAAATTCAATATGGCGCCCATAAGAAAAACAAAAGTTGACTTCGGCCTCATTGAACATAGTGGGCCTAGATTATTTTTTACTTTATTTTCAAATTCACGCTCATTTCTTACCCCCACCCTGAAAATTTCGTTATTGTATCTTTTATAATAAACACGATATAAAGGATTTAATAAAACGCACTTTTTTCTTTTTTTTCCTGTATATCCGTTGCTATTCCGAGTTCAAAGAAGTTGATGACAGATTATTTATAGGCACTTGATTGCGCAACTTTTTCCCCATTTGGTCCACCCTGTAACTCTAACGGTTTCCAATATCCCCATGTACATCATTTTATACTGGACACACTGTATAGTACGGGGTGTCAACTTGAAAACGTCCCACCCTATATCTCTCGTACAGTTAAAAATATGAAAAATTGGAAAGACACGTCAATTTTATTTGCAAGGGGGACACTTTAAGTTAATATTTTTAGCCTTCTTGTATCAACCCCCTAGGAGGGGTAAGTGGCACATCGTTTTAAAGGGCGACAAATTGTCTTGTAATGTTCAGCTGTTTTTTCTTTGGATTATTATTTCAGCTTCTTATTTTCGTCATAAATTAATAATTTGCACCCATTTTTTGATGGATATTCAGTTTAAATGCTTTGTCACGTGAATTTTTCCATCATTTTTCGAAAAAATAAAGTTTGTTTTTCAGTTCACCAGTGATATTCTCTTATATTCCTAATTCAATCAGACCACAGCATAATTCTACGTTGAGTGCTTTCGTTACATTGAAACATGTCTTTTATTTACCTAATCAATGTTGTCAATACGAGTTCTTGATTGGCAGGTAAATTTTTGTTGTGGTGCTAAGAAAAAAACGTCTACTGAGTCGATTACCAAGTTTTCTGAGCGTAGTAGAATGTTCAATGTTGAGGGCAACATAGAATTTTATGGGACAAAGAATCGAAATTGAACATAAAAACGTTATAATTTTGAGACATCAGCAATACTCAATTTAACTAGCGTTTTTACCAGAAACTGAAAATCGGCTGAAAAATCTATTAATTCATTTTAATTTCGATCGGAGGCCGACCCACAAGGTCGAACGGTCAAAAGACAAAAGATATAATTTTCATTTATTATTTAAAAATAGACTGATAAATCTAACAATCAAGTCCGCAAACAAAGAAAAAAAATTCGAGTCAATCGTTTCCAGTATTTTTCATTTGTCATAATTATTATTCCAAGTTTCCATTCCCAGAACAACATTTCTATGCCTAGTTGCTAATTCCAACAACGCAACAAATCCAAAAACTAAATCGTCCGTATGCGTTGCATACGAGTGGGTTAACCTAGTCGCAAATCAACTTTTTGATTTAGATTCATCATGAGAAGTAACATATAACATAATTTATTAATCTATGAAAACCAAACTTGAATCATATTTACGAATGAAACAAATAATAAATAAGTACTTATGAACAGCAGCAAAATACATCTTCTATGATATCCAGAACTGACTGTGATACACAACAAGTGATATAACAGCTCTTTATCACAAGTTGTTATTACATGAAAATATTTAAGGCAAATAATATGTATGTAACTATCCCTTTTACAACTACATAAATATTTACAGCTTATAAAAGTGTCAGGTAAGATGTAAATTTACGAAGTCATTCTCAGACATTAATATGGCAAATTTTTAACGACATATCTATTAAGAATCATCAAACTTATTATCCGAGGTTAAAATCACCTGAAGTCAACCGTAATAATTTAATACGCCAATATTTCTCAGACACCTGCTTTACTGGTTAGAAAATGTTAGCATTGATTGCAAGTATATACTGCACACTAAAGATGATCGTAAAAGTGAAACAATGCTAAGCATCTGTATAAATCGGATCGTACCAAAGCTCGTTTCTAAATCAGCGTACTGAGTACGATTGCAGTTTACGAGAGTCTAATTCAAATGGGAGTACTTGGACATATGGCATTTTCTTCAAGCGAAGTAAACAAGTTCCAGCACATTCGAAAACATAAATATCTCTAATTAACTGATTTAGTGTGTGGGTTAAAATAAGTAAATTATCGTTGAGGTTTCCATGAAAAGATTCAGGTGAACAACTGGTTTTGATTGTACGTGAAACGGTTAAGCAGTTTTTTTTGCGGTTTATTACAGTTAAGAGATGAGGCAAAGTAAGTTCCAATAATTACAATCTAAATATTCTGTTGAATGTTTATGCTTTAGTCAAAAATGTTAACATTTTAAGACCTAAAAGTTGTCACACTTTCGAAGTTGGTGCTTGCAAGTTTGCCTCCGAGAGGTGTCACTCAAAACTTTAACATCCTTCCACTTCATGTTGTATTAGTTTGCACACGTATGTTCGCGGTTTAGATGTCTGTTCATTTTCATCAAGCATCGTCATAGATCTGCTTTAAAAAAAGAATTGATTGAGTTGATTTGAAGACCATCTTGATATAGTAGGGTTTGGAATTACATCTGATGTTCTAGTAACATGAGGAATTGCTGTGTGTGAAGTGCTGTACTATCTCTTTTATTATGATCAGTTAACAATAGTCAATGAAGACTTTTTTTTATTTTCCTGATTTAACTTCATTGATTTGCAGCGTATCAGCATGGTTTGATTGATCAAAGTATGCATGATATTTGCTTTGCAGATTCTGAGTGGCTAGAAGCATTGATGTGATATTCACACGGATGCGCAAGTATCCGGATGCAGTTGTCCTTATATTTGTTTGATTTAGGAGCAAATAGGGACATATTTCTCCTACGTCAATTTTAGGAGTAGAAAGATTGACTTCGGATTATTTTAAACTTTTAAGAGCTGTTAGTCGCTTCTGGTCCAAATGATAAAGGAGTGGTCTAAATGCCAAGTTCAGCCATATATGGTATCACTTTTGAAGTGTTTACAATATGTATTGATGTTGGCCACTACCATTGGTAGACACGATAGACAGTTGAAAGCACTGTAATAGTCTTAATCATTCCCATCAGAGAAGATTGCGTTTTTTTCAATAGGAAAATATCCATTTGCTTGTTGGTCTCTAATAATGTGGAAAGGTGCGTCAATTGGAACATTTAACAAAGTTGCTTAACTGGCTTGTTTAATGTCGGTAAACAAAATTCCGCGCTTTTTGTATAAAGTTTTCTGAGATATGTTCAACGCGTCTGATTAATTCGACGAGAATCCCGTGAGCTGGTGATTGGCCATAAGTGCATAATACTTTAGTGTATTTTGGAAACCATATAAAAATACTACCGCTTTTTCTGGTGTGCTGCGAACTTGGTAATAAGCGGTAATATTTTCTCGGGAAGAGTCTGGTGTACCACAGGAAAATCCGGTCACTTCTTCAGCTGATATAGAGTGCTTACGTAATAGACGGTATTCACTTTTTGCAAAACGTTTTCTGGGTTCTTAAAATGGGCGGTGATGTCCAGGATTTCTACAGATATATCCTTACTGACGTTCGGTAATGCTATCGTGGTTTATCTCGTCATGTTATTTGTTCTTCGTTCTCTTTGATTTCCTGTTTCCGTTTCTTGGGTTTTTAAGCTACTACGCTATTTCCAGCATCCAACTGTGGCAGGCTGATAATTTCATAGACAGCATTGATAGATTTCATTAATTTCTATTCTGATCAGTTCTAGTTAAGAAAATTTTAGGTGCATTCCTTTGTAATTCTCTAGTGTGCGTGTGGCATGACTCCACTGTCACTGACTGTAAAATCATTATTCACATGTATATTCTCTGATTTTTCAAAGTCCTTGTGTCTCGGTTGATAGATAACGGTGATTCGAAAACTGAGCTCTTAATTGAACCTTGCTGGTTTTAGCGGGGATTTCTCCTGGCTTTTTGTCCTTTTATTACCGGATCTAGATTTAGCAAAATATATCTCTAAGTCAATAAAAGTTTAAATAACCTATTTAACGTTTTTAATGAAAAGATAATTCGTAAATCCATACTGGATATATTTATTTAAATATATTAAAATCATATAATGAAATTTCGCAACACCCTTTGGATCGTTTGCTTGTTGCAGTTATCACTTTCACTATCAGGATCAGGTCTGTTGCTGACTTAAATTCAGGAAGAAATCGTTTATCAGCACAGAAATGTATGGAAAATATATAGATGCTACTGATCTTGGCCTTAACGTATTTCGGGTTAGTGTGTAACCGTTTCTCACCATGAATTCAACCCTCTAGAGCCCTTAAATTGCGTAGACCGAAGTGCCACCCTGCGGTGTGATTTTGAGATAAGAGTTTTAGACCACCCCGTTCACACGCAATCAGCAACTACAATTCAATATTGAATCCGTTGAAACTATTTAGCAAAACCAATCAGAGTCGGATTTTAAAAAATTGCAACTGAGCCATGTGATATTAAGGAAACATTTAAGATTTTAAATTTCAACTGTTTCAATGCAAATTGTGTCAACAACCTGATATTGGAACTTTTCTGATAGAGAAGCATAGTGTTCTAGTTCCATTTGTGGATTTCGTTAAAGATATATAAAAATGCAAGTACAGTCTATTTTTAAGTTTTCAAATTAGGTTGAAAGTTCGAGTTCAGTACGAAAGTTCACTCTCCTTACTGTTATAGAGTTATTGAATTTGTAAGGGCAATAAGTAATGATGCTGGTGGCATTTTAATTAAAAAATAAGGAATCCGTTAATAACGATAGTGCTTGGCTCTAATTCTGCAGCAATTCTGTCCAGCTTTATTTCGACCTTAAACTCGCAGTTGACATTTCAAACGTCCGCTTGTAGGTTATTTCATTGTATGCTTATCTAGTTTCAATTGCAACCCGTTTTTTTTTAAATTTTGAATCAGAGGACTATTTTCAAAATGAGCCACAATATAAAAATACCCGGTTAAGGTTCACTTACGGCTATTTGTTCTAAAGAAAAAAATTCTTTGTTCATTCTCATAGCCATCCTTGTTGATACTTATATTCTCCAAAACTATGTACTCAATTTGAACTTCATTTGCTCGGCCTATGACTGCGGCTTCCAGAATTTTCTCCATTGTCACAATTAAGGTGAAATACTCAAACAACTTCCAAAATCCGATAAAAAGGTAAACAATACAAAGTCATCAACATAAAATTAATGTAATTCTGAAGGGTTCGGTACAGAGGTTAGGTTAGACACTTTTAATATTGAAAGCAGTGAACTAGACATTCCAATAACAATCATTTCGTTAACGAAATAAAGCTAATGCAGTATTAAAATATGGGTTTACCGTATTACTGCATGACAGTATTTATAATTTCCAATAAGTTTCTGTTATCTCTCACTTTCCTGTATTACAGCAAGGAAACACATAATTCATGCGCTTTAATAATGGATAAAATATCAAAAGTTGGCCCGAGAAACAGTGTTAACATCGCCAATTATTATTAATGTGTTTGTCTTACACAACAATAAGTTTTTACTTTCTGAATAACTTAAAATTTATTCAAATGTAATATATGAATCCTGTCCAGTTATAAGTATTCATAACTGGACTATTGATCATTGATTATGATCATAGCAAAACATCAATTTCCTTTTTTAATCACTACTTCTGAAAAACTTTCACTGCAGATGATATGAATATGTTGTTATTTTCTAACGAGAACCAAACTTCTTCCTTTAGCAAATCAATTTAATGAAAAAATAACTTATATCAATGAACTAAAATGAGATGAAAGATAGGCTGCTTTGCAAATATAAAGAGTTTAATGTAACATTTTATTTGCATCGTTCTTTAAAGCCAGGCAATCATATATTTTCATTCATATCATTAATTGACCTTATTTTTAAAATTTCAAAACAAAATATAACATTTTTCTGAGTAATAACATTAAAAAAAGTTAAATTTACAATGCACCGCTCACATCTGTCACTAGTTTTTGCAGCTGAACTCCAAATAATGAAATTCTCGAATTCGTTGCGAAGTACTTCGTGAGCATGTAGATAATCAATTCGTCTCGAATATTTTTTACCTTAAACGGGGTTTGGAAAAGTCCGCACCGCACTGCTTCACATAAATCCATAGTGAAGTAGTTTTTTATGAACGACTTTGATAATTGCGATTTGAAGACCTGCTTTGAGCGGTTGGTCTGGTTGGACAATATTGCAATCGTGCTGACAATATCTATTACCACCATAGTGTAGGTTAACTATTCAATAAGCAGTAGAAATGAAAGTGAAGCACTGAGTCTTAACCTTTTTCATAGTTAAAGGTGTACTATTTGTTAAACAAATTCTGAAAATGGAAAATTATAAAAAAAAATTGAAAAAGTTTAAACATTATATTCTTGATGCACTTCGTTGCAGACACAACACAGGTCTTTCTTCCAGTGAAATGGTTTAAATATATATATAATATATATAATATATCTAATAATAATAGTATATACTATACTAGATATCTCTAATATATTATATAATATATATATATATCTATATATATATATTAATATATATATATATAATATATATGTCTATATATTATTTTTTACTTCATTAAAATTTTTAAAGAATACTTTATTTATATTTCGTGTTTCAAGTCCTTAAAGATATTGTCCATTATATTATCTTCTTAATTGTTAGTGTTGGGGCTTAAGAAAACCCGTTTAATTTCTTGAATTGATTTATTTGTTTTTATAAAACGTTGAAATGGATCTCTTTATTCGCTGCGTTGTTGTTGATTTCGATTCGCCTCTGTTTGTTGTCTCGGCTCTCGGCTAGTGTGTTTTGTCGGCTGTCGAACACCATCGACATCCATTAATTTGTATTGTATCCAGTAACTTAATTTTTGTTCAATAAACATTTGCATCGAAATAACAAGGGCTTTTCTTTAACAAAAACCAATAACCACCAAAGAAAAAAAAATAACTCACACATATGACCCCGTCCAGTAAAAATATTCAGCAATAAAATCAAGCTGTCTGGTACATTCAATACACTCTCCTAACCAAATAATCCGACGAATTTCCACTAATCATTCCATAAAGGCCCTTTACAACACAATTCGTAATAAACGGAACATCCGCATTTGGCAACGTAACAACGCACTGAAGATCACACGTCAGATAATACACAAACTCCCTTAAGCGTTTAAATCCAAAAACCATCCCTCGACAATAAGTTTATAAGGGCTAAATTCGACTGGAGTAGATCTCCCCTAATGCTTATTAATTCTATTGTCAGTACGAGCACGATTGTGGCCACATTGTAAGTTGACCTGATCCTATTTGTATGTTTTGTGCTGCTCAAGTGATGTCAATAAATATTTAGCTGGAATTTGAATGTCCGGGGAGGGCAATTGCCGGAAATAGTCATGTATTTTTTTGGGTTTTTACTGACGTAATAAATTATAATCTGTGGGTATTATAGCTTTAGTTGCAGTTTTTTTCGCATTGAATTAGGTGCATTGTGCATATACAAATTTGCAATAAAAAATAACAAAGTTATATTTTTTCTGAAAGTTAACTTAGGCAAGGAATTTTTGTGTATAACAACAACTATATAATATGAGTACCTACTTGTAGTTTTCGTGTATACGGTAAATTTTTTAGAATTGTTTGGGCAGTCGATGTAATTTCAGAGAATTAAGTCTACAAACAAAAAAAACGTATGTAGTTAACATATGAATAAACAAAGTTCTTCAGTTCTCAATTGAATAACGGCAATTTCAAGTTAAAATATTCAGTTATAAATTATTTTTTATATTTTTTATTTCATCTTCTTCTTTCATGTGCCTTGTCCGGTCTCCCCGACGTTGGCGATCACCATGGCAAAAGCTGTACGGTCCTCCGACAAGCGCAAAAGTTCACCAGCCCTTCTTATGCCGGTCCAATCCCGAATCTTTCTGAGCCACGACTGTTGCTGTCTGCCAACTCCACGGCGCCCCTCAATCTTGCCCTTTAGTATGAGCTGTAATAGACGATATTTATCACCTCTCAAAATCTGTCCAAGATATGCCGTCTTTCGACAGTTTACCGTCGTCAAGAGTTGCCTTTCGATGTTTGCTCTTCGTAGTACATTTTCACGGAATACGAATCATTCTTCTGTGAAGCAACATTTCGAATGCCTCTGGTTGGTTCATCGTCCTGACCTTCAAACTCCACGTCTCTACTCCGTACAGCAATACCGACCATACATAACATTCAACCATGTGTTGCCTCAACTTCAGATTCAGGTTGTCATTGCAAAGAAGGGATCTCATATTATTAAAAGTTAAAAGCCCGAGCAAACTCTATACGGCACTTTATCTCGCAGTCCGGGTTTAGATCCCCTGTAATAATACTACAAGGTATTTGAACCTAGAGACACGTTCAATTTGGCTTCCATTAAGTTCCAGGGTAGTGCCATTGTGGAGCTGCCTGCTGAATATCATAAATTTGGTCTTTTCTATATTGATTTTTACACCTTGTGTCTCTCCCACGTCACCGTTTTTGTTTATAAGGAATTGTAGTCCTTCGATTGTGTTTGCTAACTTTTTGGTTAGTTTTTGTTAACTAACTTGGATTCACTGTATCATCAGCATATCTGATTGTTGTTATTGGCTCTCGATTTATTTTGATGCCGGGGTGTGATAATCCTTCCAATGCGTCCTTTAAAATTCGATCAGAGTATAGGTTGAAGAGTAAGGGCGACAGTATGCAACCCTGTCTTACTCCACGTTGTATTTTAATTTGGTCTGTTTTAATATTGCCTATTTCTACCTGTGCCGTCTGATTCCAGTAGAGAATTTTAATTATGCCGATATCTCTATCATTTATTCCAACTCCTTGTTGTATATCAATAAGTTTATTGTGCTGTATGCGGTCAAAGGCTTTTTAGTAATCGATAAAGCATCCAAAAACATATTGTATGCGGTCAAAGGCTTTTTAGTAATCGATAAAGCATGCAAAAACATATTTTCGCTGATCACGGCATTTCTGGAAGAGAAGGTTCATTCCAAAAAGTGCTTCACGCGTTCCGAAAGCGTTTCTGAATCCGAACTGAGAATCATCAATATCTTCCTCACATCTACGTCTGATGCGAGCGTAAATGATCCGTAGGAATGCTTTGAGCATGTGGGACATGAGGCTCATTAGGCTTTTTAGGTAGAGCAATAAAGGTTGATGATAACCAGTCAGATGGAATTTCGCCTGTCTCATATAGACTATTAAAAAGTTTAACCACAAAGCCAATATCTTCTTCTGTAATGAGCTTTAGAGCCTCGGTCGGAATCTCGTCAGGGCCAGATGATTTCCTATTTTTTGCTAAAGAGAATGCATACATCACCTCGGATTTAAGAATACTTGGTCCCATGCCTCTCATGCACGAATACCGCATCAGCTCTATGATCTCTAAAGTTGGCCTCTATATAACTGGTCCATGTCCAAAATTAGTTGGTTACGATCATTTGTAAGTGACATAGTCGTTCTCTTCCTGTGGACTTTAGCTACTTCCTTCACTTTTCTGTAAATATTAAAAGTATCATGTTTGGAGCAGACATCTTCTATTTCTGCACATTCCCCCTCCATCCATCTCTGCTTAGCTGCTTTCATCTCCCTTCATATGACCTTTTATATATTTTTATATTTGTCAGGTTTGTTCTTTGCGAGTCTTCGCTGCTCCATGCGAGTTAGAATGTGATCTATCATCCACTTGTTTTTGGGTTTAAAGGTCTCGCGGAGATGTAATTTACACGTGTCCACAATGATATTTTTGATGTTATTCCAAAGAGTCTTTATATCTTGGAGCTGGTTCTCCTGCAGACTTGTTAGCCTGTTATTTATTTCTTCGGCAACAATATGTGTAACTTCAAGATTATTTAGGCGCGTCACATCAACTGCTCTAGCTGGGTGTGTTTGCTTTTCAGCTTTAAGTTTGTTGTTGTCCCAGGGTAACTTTTGACATTTTTTATTATATTTTTAAAACGCCTATTAATCAATAGGTAGTCGATCTGATTTCTAATTGGTGTTGAGTTATTTAGATCACTGCGTGGGGCTTGCCAACTATAAAGTATTCGTTTGGGTAAATCGAAAAACGTGTGAGCAATTATCATCCCTGAGTCCTGACAAAACTCGTAGAGTCTGTCACCTCTTTCGTTGGAGCTACCAAGCCCAAAACTACCAACTATATCGGTGCTTTGCCTTGTTAAAAGGAAAAGCTTAGCTATTAACATCCTAATACCATTCGATAGGTAATTAAAAATTGCATTTCCTGGTAAGTTAAAAAATATGGGGTTGTATTTAAATTAATCAAGTTATAGCCACTTAAAGTTCTTATTTGATTAGTTTAAAATTTGTGAATTGTGAACACCCTGTATAACATTGTAAGTTTATTATCATTGGGATATAGAATATGATTTCTTGTTACACTTCACTACAAATTACGCTTTCATAACTTAAATAATTCTAAAGTATTTGACACATGAAAATTATATTACATTTTGATAAAATTCGGATTATTTAAAAAACCGTAAGATTTAGGTATTATAAACCTTATTAAAACAAACACTTATTTTGCTCAGAAAATCTAAAAATGCAATAATATATAGAGATAGAAAACTTTGATACTTTTAGGGCTTTTGGGACACCTTGTACATTGCAAAAATATTTTTAAAATGTGCGCCCGGTAGGCGTATGCCGATTCATAAAATAATACTTTTAAAAATCAAACGGTTCAGCCGCAAACTTCCGTGCCGTATAGCGTGAATAACCCTGTATATTCAAGTAAATTTTGTATTCGTATTTGAGATATGTACACATAAATGTATCTGTTTATCAAAAGGGCAATACTTCTTTATTACGATGGAACACCTGAAAGCTGATATAAATACTTATACCCAAAGAGAGCTTGTTTATTTTTATTTTGAGACCACCTAGATATACAGAAGATCAGCTTTCTTTTATACAGCCTTTATAAACCTCACAATAGGTTCAAAGGACTTTAAAGTGAATGTCAGGGTAAAAATGCATCCTTTCAACAGGTTCAGTTTACACGTGTTTTTCACCAACAAAGCTGATTTAAGTTTTTTTTTAAGGTGAATCAATTTTTGTATACAATAAAGTTCCATGTTAATAAGCATTAATTCAAACGCTCAGCTATTCTTTTAATAGCATTCAGCATTTCCCAACTAATGATTCTCTTTATAAACAATTTTTTTTCAAATATAATTCTCAATTCAAAAATTATTTGACTTTGTCCCAAAACTTTCCAAAAATATGAACTGTGGACTAAATAGATGTAACGGTGAATTAATACTTTTTAAGTTTCACTATATTCATTGAAAAATTCATTGAAATAAATCTTGTCCATGTCATTAATTACCAATGCACCCTCTCTATTCCATTATATCTATTGATGTAACGTGTTTTTCTCTAGCACTGAGAGTAATAACATGTAAATTTTGCTATTACCATCATTATATTCGAGTCATTAAACGGAAAGAAATAAATTGAATGAAACTGTTTAGACGTTTATTTGTTTGTACCTTTGTGCATAGTAATATAAAATTTGTTCAAATCATTTCACACTGAATATACAAGTTAAACCTGTCAATATGTAGGGTCCCTGGCATTAAGAAAGAGTTATTTGTATGTTTGATTTAAAATATTTCCAGTCGATTAGCTGAAGAAAATGGTATTAATCAAATTACATTTATTGTTATTCATATATGTATAAGATACAGGAAATGCAATTTTTTTACATTTTTTACCACATGTAGTTTGGGAAATAAATTTGGGATCCGGGCGTCTTCAAAATCTTAGTCGAGCTGCGTTCCTTTGATATAAAGTATGCAATCTGTTATTAGATGTTATTAATATTCACTGATGGACAAAATAAGCGCTCACCTATAAATAAAAAAACATTAAATAATCAAGATATTTTGTTAAAAATAACAAGTAATTAGGATAAACAAATTAATTTAAAAATATGTTTTCACAGAACAGGAAAACAAAAAATTACTAATTATTCAAAATACTTTTGTAAAACAAACGGGTATGTAACTATTCTTATAATAAAACATTTCATATTATATTTATAAGATGTTTGTGTCATATGCAACCGCACCATAAAGATGGTGGCAAAGACGTTAAAAATTCGTACATTTCTCATTCAAAGGTGCAAGGGACTTTTTGCAGTAAGTGTTACAACTGGATATTTATTTTAGTTCTCGCTCTGAGCTTGATATTGCACTAACGTTGCTTTATATTATTGATTAACCTAAGATAGCACATGTTTGCAAAATGAAATATGGAAAAGTGACCTAAGAGTTAATAATATCGAAAGATTTTATAAATATATCATGCTGTATCCAGCCTAAACAAAAAATGTTTGTCACGCTTGTTTAATCTTGTAATTTTTTATGTAATTTAACTGTGTTCGATCCACATGTTAATGGACCAGTTGCCGATCTGTTACTAGACGAAAAGTAATTTGACAGTATTATTTTAACTAACCAATCCGTCTTGGACCACTGCCTACTAAATGATAGTAATACTTCGCAATTTAACAGAATTACCGGATTATTCGCACTGTTTATCACTGACAAAGCAGGCTGCAAATATCAGTTAATTAGTGCCGATGATCCGACGAACACTACTTTGAGGGCGCAGCCCTATCTGATGGCCCTCTGCTTATCTGCGTCTCTCGGTTCGCCTACTAATACACAAAGATCCTCTAACCGATTCAGTGTGCATATGTGATCTCTGTGGTCCCCACGCAATCTTATCCTAATTATTTTCGTTATGGACAAAAGTTGAGAAAAAACTGTTTTAGAAATGTATAATAGTTAGTTGGAAACTCGTATCTAGAGCATTTTGATTATAATTTTGATTATTTATTGTCATGAGCTAATAGTATATGATATAACAACTACAATTGTCGGGACTCAAACCTTAAACTAATGAAAAATTAGTTGTAAATTGTTATTATATATGTAATATTATATATTGGGCAGAAAGACCGATAGGTCGATAGCCTTTTTTTAGAAATAAAGATGTTTACTACTACTATTATATATTATAAAACATATTTATTAAGTTACTATCGTGTTTTTGTGACTGAAAAATGGTAGGAGCACACATAATCTGTTTCAATAAGTAGTGCCAACAAATTTTTGGATGTTTACATCAATGAGTACGAGTTCTGTACGTGTCGCTAACTTCGAAAAGTTTATCCAAATAGAAAATTTTCTGCCGGGACTACGATGACCATACTCCCCAGTTGTGAAGAATTCAATGTTTAAAAATTTGATTTTTTTAATTCAGTACTCAAAGCAATGTCTTTATTTCATTGCATACACTCATTACATGAGTTTGGACCATGTCCATGGATCATTTATCAGAGAACTATACAACAATCAACGCATCATCTTACAAACAAAATCAACAAACTCAACTTACAAACGCAACTGACTAGTGGCCAATAAAATAATTTTTTCTTGTCATTGGAATTTTATTTAATAATATTGTTAACCTAGAATAAGAGAATTTTCATATTTGTTTTTTATTTATATTAAGACTACATGTATTAAACAAGGGCAGAAAGACCGATAGGTCGATAGCCTTTTTTAGAAATAAAGATGTTTACTACTACTATGTGCAAGAAATAAACTAGTTTTCATAAAAAAGATATTTCTCAATAAACATATTTTTTAACCTACTTTTGCAGCAAACCTCAGTAACACTAAAATAATTGACGCCAATTTTGTGCGCGAAAGTAACTTTTAATTAATTTGATTTAACAGATTTGTTATTCTCAGAATGTTCCGTTGGATAATTCGCTATTGTGAAAAACTTTTATATGAAGGCAAGATGCTTTATCAGCAAGGCAAAGCTGTTGAACTTTAGAACATGAGCAAAAACAACAATGCATACGTTTTAAAGAAAAACTTTCTATTTTTCAATTTTTAGGTTTACCATGACAGAATATCTGTTTGTCAAGGAGGTTTTAATATTGGTAAAGCAGCAGCAAAATGTAAAATTTTTATAGAACATTTAAAATTGCAAAGGTTTTTACTATGTATTATACGAGGGTTTTGTTACCTGGATATACAAATTGCATGTTGGTTCTTTTGCAACATGTAAATACATTTTGAACATCCAGCAGACTTTAAACATATTCCATTTATAAATGGTATATGATTCTCACCATAACGTGCATTACAAATAAGAGTGTGTATGTAGAGTTCTACAAAAAAAAACTCAATAATAAAGATAATTAAATGTTTTAATTTAATAAATGTTTCAAATGTTCTTCACCAACTTCTGCTAGTATACGCGAAATATAGCGTTTGTGTGAAATAACATCTTGGCCTAAAGTAATAAATTGCAAACGTAGTCTTTACCGAAACGTTCGGAAACTCTGGGAAGCAAGAAGATATGTCAATATCTTCCACTTTTAAAATAATAAATTAATTTTATATAACTTCATAATTAATTCTCGAGGCATAAAAATGTATAGCTAATTTAATGTTATCAAGGCCTATGGCGTTTTAACAAAAAACTAAGAATGGGGTAAGCAAAGGTCTATCTGCGTTTCACATATTAAAACTAATATGACCCTAATTAACCCTTTTAAATTAAGAAATTTATGGATTCAGGTAATGGTTAAGTATTTAGCAAACCCAGTATTAATAGGAAAACTGGGTTGTTAAGGCGAAACTTTTTGTGAAGACATGTTTACCATCAGTAAATTAAAACTATCAGCATATTTAATATTGCGTGAGGAAATTATCCTTAACCAACATTATAAATTTTTATGTATACTTGAGATCTCGTCAATGGCAAAAAAATTCTCAATTTTTTAGAATGAACTAAACGCTTTCGGTTACTTGTCTATCAGGACTAGACAGTTTAAAATGTTTGAATTCGACCCTTCTTGAGTTGATGAATAATTGATTAGATTATAAACAAGGCTACATAAAGATGAATGAATGATGATGAATTTTATTGAATCGCGTGTCACTACAACATTGAGTATCAAGACAACTACAATTTTATTATTTTTATATTAAAAATCTTCAGTTTTGCGATGACTTCGGAAGCCTTATAAATCAGCCAACTGCAAGAGATTTCGAATTTAATGGTACTGGTTACTGGTAAATGTGGGAATATAAATGTTTCTTAGTCGTTTTTGAATGTAAAACATTGAATATTAAGGTTTGAAGAATTTCCAAGCATGTCAAGCATTTATTTTTTCTAAATATAATTTTTTTTGCAGCTTGCATTAACTAACGGAGATATAAACGGAAATTACGTTTTTGTTCAATACTTAAATTTACTGTAAAAATATAATAATGCAGTGTATATCCAAATAGACTAAAATGTCAAGTTCCACAAAGTGAACTCTAACCATATTCGAACGCAAAGAATGTTTTACGAAATCTCAAAGGCCTTGAAAATACAGCACACAGCATGCATTCAACAGGAAAACAAAATAATTAAATGTATTTTCCGAAGAACCATTTAGATTATACGCAGCCAACCAACTGTATTTCTTTCGACATATAGAGACTATTCTTATCTCATTCACATACGCTCCAGATAATTACCAAATCAACACAAGCCAAAGATCTACATTAAAAACCTGAAGTGAGCTTTTCATTTACATAAAAAGTCACATCGCTTACTCGTATATGCGTAAAAATCTAGAGTGCTTCATTACAACTAACAGATTTCATTTGCGTACCTATAAGACCGTTTTAAAGCGAAATAATAAAATGTTATGAGACCTATACATTAACAACATGCTAATTTTCCTATTAAGTAGACAATTTTCTTGGTATTATCTCTTCACATCTTTTAAAAGGCATTTAGGATTAATGATATTCACAATAATAATTGTTATGAGATGCAATTTTGCAGTAATATTATATAATAGGTTTGCTAAAGAAACAACTGGAAAATGTCTAATTTTGCAGTCGCTTTGGGTAAATTTGTTGCATTAATTTAAACTTATATTCAAGTTCTCACAAAAGCTTTATATTCAATATAGCATATCTGTTATTTTTCGTCAATTATGTTATAATGTAACATAATGGAACTTACTAGAAAACGGACAACTACAAGTACGAATTGACAAAACACTGTCATTTTCTTTTTCCCCTGAACAAGGGCTCCCTCAAGGATCCCCGCTCTCACCGTTTCTCTACAATATATACTGCCATGACATATACAATTACAACTTACCAGATAAAAATCTAATCGACAGATCGGCATACATATTACAATATGCAGACGACACGGCACTTATTGTACATGACAAAACTACTGAGAGAGCAGCTCAAAGACTCCAAACACTAACAAACAACACAATGACATGGTTTTATAAATGGAGACTAACACCAAACGCGTCAAAAAACCAACTTCTGCTCACAAACCACAGACTCAACGCTGACTCCCCTACAATAACTGCAGACGGCCAAACGACACAACCAAAAAACGACGTAAAATACCTTGGAATCACAATTGACCACAAACTTAAATTCACTAAACACATACGAAACATCAGGGCAGAAACAATAAAGAGAACAAAACATTTCCGATCACTAACCTACAAAGACAGAGGAATTAGCACAAACACCGCCACCAAAATATATAAAGCTATTTGTAGACCCTTGCTAGACTTTGGACATATACTCATGACCAATGGAACAGAAAGGACAAAACGTTATACACAAACAACAGAACAAATTGCACTAAGACTAATAACACGAATAAGACTAATAACACCCCCAAAACCCACTACACAACCCCCCCACCCAACTACTATGCGAACGCACAAACATGATTAAGATCTCGGAAAGACTCATACATCTACAGACTAAATGGACAAACAACCCCTACAACTGGACCATACTGAATCCCCTTTGTCTTACAAGACCAACCAGACAATCCCTCTTCCGTTTCCCTACATCAACGCTACTCGAACACTTACAAACGCAACTGACTAGTGGACAATAAAATAATTTTCTCTTGCCATTGAAATTTTATTTAATAATATTGTTAACCTAGAATAAGAGAATTTTCATATTTGTTTTTTATTTAGATTAAGACTACATGTATTAAACAAGGGCAGAAAGACCGATAGGTCGATAGCCTTTTTTAGAAATAAAGATGTTTACTACTACTGTAACATAATGGATGGAATCTCACTTGAACTTAGAGTCCTCAGCACACTAAAAAATAATGAAAAACGTAAAAAAATATTTTATTATTTACCTAGGAACTTTTTTATAAGGATTATTGACCTAGGGAGAGAAATATGACTTCTCACTAGGGAAATGGAGTATCCAATAATGGTGACTTCTCGGGTTAGAAGAAAAAAAAATTGTCTTTGTCTGGCTAGTATTTTTACTATTTAAATTTTAAAAAGCGCTTGTTAAATAATTTACTTTTTTGTGAATTTATATCCGAAGATCGAAAGAAATATATTTTGATCGCAAAACAATCCAGTAAACCAAAATATTATACCTAATTAACATATATTTTCTGTAAACAATATACATACAGTTTTAAAGCTGCAAAGTTTTCTGTTGAGTTTGTTTTTTAACATGTGGGTACGTCAAGTTTTTAGCATACTAAAAGATATGAGGAACGATGTAGAAATCAAACAGGAACAATGTAATTTTCAGAGAAACTGCTAGCAAGCCGACGTATTGCCCTTGAAAGGATGGGCCCAACTCCGTATAAAATACATAACTCTATTGCTTTCAATCAGGTTTAGCTGGTAACACTTTAGGCTAGCGATATTTTTATATTGAGTTATAGCTTTTCGCAAATATAACATTTTCCGACCATCGGCTGTTGCAGTTTTCCAAATGATGGATGAATCCAATCAAAATGATCACATGAAATGACTGTTTAGATAATATTTAAACATTCAGTAGAGAGTCGTTGGGATTGTAATCTTGTAAATGCTTAAATATTATTTGAAGAATGACTAAAGTGAAAATAGTGGTGGTTTTAAATTGATCCTTTATACAGTAAAACTAAATTTTGCAAAAAAACAAAGTTATATAGATTAACATTTTGCGTGCGATACACTTGCTGAGTAAGAACTTGCCTTGTAACCATGCAAGACTTCGCAATACGAATATCCGACTGATTTCAAAATTAACGCCCATCGTTAATGTCAGGTTATCAATCATTATTAATGTCGTCAAAGTGTATTATTATATGAAAAAAAGAAAGAACTGTTTAAATTGTGTTATTGCTATAATCTCGACTCCTGAGCAGAAACTTCCTAAAGTTGAAAAATTATCTTTCATGGGGAATTAACTTAGGGTGATTATGATAGTTGTTTTCAATTCAGCGAACTAAGGTCGACTTGTGGATAATGACAAATTCAAATTGCATCTTAATTATATGCTTCTCGGGCAAGGCTACATTTACACTTGCACAAGTTCAGTCATTAAAGAAAACAGCAGATGTTGGACCTATACCAGCTAACGAATTACGAGTGCCCTTTAGTCAATCGGTAGTTCGCAGGAGTCGAAAACCTTGATATCAGTTGCTAATTATTTTCACATTGTAGAAGTAAGGTTTAGTATTATTTTAGGATAGGTATAGTAAAACAGGAATTTGACTATTTTTCGGCAATGACTTCATGGAAAAGAGTTAATATATCCACCGAAACCAAGCTAAAAAAAACAGATTTTCTTCTCTTCTACGATTTATTTTTTTCTATGAAAATTAATCATTTGCACTGTTTTGTTTTGAATTCAATAGTTTCTCGACATTTGGTTTTATTGTGCAACATTCCATACGTATTTGAAAATTGTCACAATTTGCCATAATTTCCTCAAATAGTGCTGAAAGGAATTGTGTGTTAATTAATTCAAAGAAGGAAAAGAAGTTTATTTATCTCATTAAAATGAAAATTTTTCTTCCAATTGAACATATCTGTTCAACTTTATTGTTACCATCTTTTGGCAAATTTCTTCCAATTGAAATTATCTTTCATAAATTCATTTGGATAGCCGAAATGAGAATTTCAAAACATTTGAAGCAAATGTCCCTTAACCCCTGTTTCTGATGCATCAGGTTCCGTTGCTTCTAAGAAAAATGTTATATATTCGTTTAAAATCTTAAGGAAAAGAAATTAAAGACATTCTGTAGCTGATATATGTAGTGGGAAAATGCACACATAGTTCGTTTTCTATACAGATGTTCTTCTTCGTCTACTTATGCATATTCACTAATGAGTGTTTGCGACCACATGTCTCATCTGTATTCCGTCTGTGGCCGTATGTATTAGGCTTTCCACTGTTCGTAAGCCGGTCCACTGCCTTATGTTACGTAGCCACGACATCTTCTTCCTTCCCATTCCTATCTTTCCCTCTATCTTCCCCTCAATGATCAGTTGTAAGAGCTGGTACTTAGTATTTCGCATTATGTGTCCCAGATATGCAGTTTTTCTTTTTTTGATATTTAGTAACAGTTCACGATCTTGTTTTATTCTTTGTAGGACATTTTCGTTGGTTAATCTGCGGTAGTCTGCGGTATACCCACATCTCGAAGGCCTCTGTTTTATTCATTGTGGTTACCTTCAATGTCCAGCTCTCCACTCCATATAGCAACACCGACCAAATGTGACACTTTATGAATCTCACTTTTAGGCTTTGGTCAAAGTCCGTATTTGTGAAGATGGATTTGAATTTCATGAATGTGTTGCGGGCGCTCTCTATCCAACATCTCATTTCCAGGTCAGATCTCCATTCTTCAGTGAGCCATACTCCAAGGTATTTAAATTTGTTCACCCGCTCAATTGATGATCCGTCCGATGTTAGTCCCATGTTTCTTAACATGTCTGGTTGACGAGTAACAATCATGTATTTTGTTTTATTGACGTTTATTTTTAAGCCCATTCTCTTACTGTGCCCTCCTACTACGTTGACAAGATGTTAGAAGTGGCCAATATTGTCAGCAATCAAGACTGTATCATCCGCATAGCAAATGTGATTAATCCATGTTCCATTGACTTTAATACCCTTTTCATTATTATCAAGTGCTTCTTGGAAGACATTCTCGGAGTACAAATTGAACAGCAGTGGCGAAAGCACACATCCCTGCCGTACTCCTCTGCAGATTTCAACCTTATTACTTGGTTCTCCATCGATATTTATGTGAACAGATTGGTTCAGAAAGAGATTTTCGATGCAGCGAATATCCTTGCCCTCCATATCCATTTGTCTTAGTATTGTTAGTAATTTATAGTGTTGTACTCTGTCAAAGGCCTTCTCGAAGTCTATGAAACACGGGCGCACATCCTTCCGCTGTTCGTGGCAGTTTTGCACCAGTACTTGCGTCGCCACTAGTGCTTCGGCGTGCCCAGGCCTTGTCTAAATCGGAATTGTGTCACTGATGTTTTGTTCACACTCTCTAAATATTCTCTGATGTACTATTTTGAGGAATAGTTTTAAGGAGTGACTCATAAGACTGATAAGCCTGTGAAATTCGCATTTCCTTGCGTTATTCGTTTTTGGCAAGGGAATGAAGGTTGATGTCAGACATTTATCGGGGTACTGGCCGGTTTCATATATTTTGTTGAAGAGTTTCTGAAGAACTGCTATGGCTCTATCGTCGAGTAGTTTTATGAGCTCTGCCGGCATCTCATCGGGACCAGGTGTTTTGTTGTTTTTCAATGTGTGGATGGCCCCTTCTATTTCTGCTTTTGTTGTTGACGGTCCTACTAGATCATCCTCCTTATCTTGGTTAAGAATTCTTTCATCTGAGAACAAGTTTCTAATATAGTTCTCCCATATTATCGTCCGCGTATTGATGTCACATGCGATTTTGTTTTTCTCATTTGTTATTATAGAGAAGTTTATTTTTCGGTATATTCCTGCTGTTTCTTTCAGTTTTTTGATGTAGATTGAAATCATCGTGTAGGGTCTGCAATTCCTCAATAGTTTCACATTCATGCTTCAGCCATTAATTTTTCGCTATTCTAATTTTTGCCTGTATCAATCTTTGAACCCTCCGGTAGTTGTCTCTGTTCGATTGGTTTTTGAGTTTCCTGTGTTCATCCACCCATAAAAGAATTTTGCTAGTCATCCATGACTGCTTGTGTTCTCGTTTCTTAAATCCTATTATTTATTTAGCTTTGTTCATTACGATAATTTGGGTCTCTTTCCATATATAGCTTGGGTCTTCGTCTGCTTCCATTTTTGCTGTAACTTTTTTTTTGTAGTCGCTCGTAGGCATTTCGGAACAGAAAGGACAAAATGTTATACACAAACAACAGAACAAATTGCACTAAGACTAATAACACGAATAAGACACCCCCAAAACCCACTACACAACCCCCCCACCCAACTACTATACGAACGAACAAACATGACAAAGATCTCGGAAAGACTCATACAGCTACAGACAAAATGGACAAACAACCCCTACAACTGGACCATACTGAATCCCCTTTGTCTTACAAGACCAACCAGACAATCCCGCTTCCGTTTCCCTACATTAACGCTACTCGAACACTTACAAACGCAACGGACTAGTGGACAATAAAATAATTTCTTCTTGCCACTGAAATCTTATTTATTTAATAGTATTGTTAACCTAGAATGAGTTACATAGCCATACCCACCTGACTCTGCAACTACAATACTAGGAAACCACCATACTCCAACATTCCACGAGTCAGCAGAAGTGTTTTCCTCATTTGACTGTTTTTGCATGAGAACTCATTCTTTGTAACCACGTTGTGGAATTAAGTAGCTAAATAAATTGTCGTTGTAATAATAAAAACTTTTTAAAACGAATTATATCATTAAAGTTTCATAATTGGCGCAGTCGGTAGGATTGTGCAGTAGCAGTATCCAAGATTCCGGCTATTTGAGTTCTTCAACTCTTCAGCACAATCTCCAGAACCAACGGCAGAGGCTACTCCACCAAAGAATCGGGAAGGAAGAATCAACGTAAGTGCATTTTCCTTTCAATCCTAATCTATCTTCCGTATAAAGATTTCATTAGGAATAGTAATAGGGCCGTGTATCGCATACACACAATTAAAGTTAGGTCAGTCTATTGAAGACATAGTTTAGTTTGATTTTTTTTTTCTCTCTCTCAATTAAGAAAATAGAAAGCATAAAATAGTAATTTTTTAAAGTGAAATATAAAGTTTATGCTTATTTATGAGTGAAGTAGACGATATTGTCAAACAATTAGAAAATATTCGTCTTAGCAAACCAGTAAGTACCAGCGTTAAAATGACTACTGCAAACCAAAATAATATGAATTGGAGTTTATTCAAATCAAAGTTAGATAATATTAAATCCTTTGACGGTGACAGTAATTACCTGAATAAATTTTTAAGTAGGTGCGAGAACCTAATAAGTACATATCTACCACTAAACGATGCTGATTTAAACAAGCATATTTTGGATTGTATTAATGAGAAACTGATCGGAAAAGCCGAAACTATGGTTGGCAATCGATCAGAACTTCTTAGTTGGGATAATCTCAAAACCGCTTTGATTCAGTGCTTCTCTGACCGAAGAGATGTAGATTGTTTAATTCAGGAACTTACAAGGACCCGCCCTCATAGAAATGAAGATTTAATAAGTTTTGGTACTAGGTTGCAATTGCTTAGGAGTGATGTAGTCCAGCGTGTCAGTAACGATACCCAAATGTCTACTAGCGATAAAGTTTGCAACATTAATCATTTTGAGAAAACTTCATTAAATACGTTTATCGCAGGATGCTCAGGCACATTGAAAAATAATATGCATCTGAAAAGACCAGAATCCCTTGAGGATGCGATGGCCTATGTTTTAGAGTTTGAGAATTTTGAGCGACTTTATGGAACTTTACGTAATAGTGAAAAATCCCAAAAATTTAATCCAAGTTTCACTAAACCTGGATTTAACCAAAATTATTATCGTCAACATTTTCCAAACGCGCAAAGCTTTTTCCCCACCCCACAGTTTAGTAACAGCCAACCGCAATATAATCAATATCAAGCCAACAACCAATCAAATGGTTTTCAACTTAATCAACACACTAATTCAATCACGTCTACTAAACCGACATTTCCCTCTCAACCGGTAAATATTCAAAGTAGACCAACACCCCCTAGACAATGGCCCACAAATAGAGATGTTTTTGGTCCGCCCAGAAATGTATTCAGACCCAATCAGAACTCTCCAAATCAATTTCCAAGGCCTACACCCATGTCAGGAATTTCCAGAAATTCTCTTACCCCCACCAGAAAACATGGATTAAATTCTCAATATAATAACTTCCAAAGACCATTTTATCAAACACCACAGCCAATGATAGTTGAAGAACTATATTCGAACGAATACGAAGATCATTCTACAAACCCGTATTGTCAAAATTTTGAATATTTTTATAACCAAGAATACCTTGACTACCCTCAGTCAACAGAAACATACTCTGATCAATTTGAAGACCAAATCAACTTCCAGGAGCTTCAAGACCCTCGAACTTCCCAAAATACTGTCCTCGAAGAAAATGGAAATTTTTGCGACCCCAGCCCAACGAAAGAACACAGCTAATAGAAATTAACATTTCTTCATACAATGCCCTTCCATACATTGAAATTAGCAGTCTTAACATCAAGCTTTTAATTGACACTGGCAGTTTTCGATCAATTTTAAGACCCACCATTGCCGAGACTTATTTTCCACACTGTATATTTCGGTCAACCAATACTATTAAAACAGCCATAGGTAGCGAAAGCACGCAGTTTCAAGCTAATATTTCCGCGCTCGCAGAAGTTGGTCTCGACTACGAAATCAGCTTTATTTTATTTGATTTTCATGATTATTTTGATGGCGTTCTAGGACTCAATGATCTTATAAATATGAATCTTAACATTGATTTAATTAACAAGCGATTGATTGGAGCAAACATCGAAATTCCCTTTAAGTACAGAACACCTGCAGAAGCTAGTTTTACATTCTCGGTAAACCCATGCAGTAAAATTAAGAAGAAATTACCAGTTAATGTTAACGACGGGGATATTATTATAAATACCCAGAAGATGAACGACCTGATCATTCCGTCAATGGTCACCTGTGCACGCTACGGATTTGCCACCGTTGAAATTCAAAACCCCACAGATAAGACCGTTTCAATAACCTTAACTGAACCACTAAAGGTCGAGGCTTTTGAACCTGCAAAGTATGAAATTTATACTCTTGAGGCAGTCTCGCAAAATCTTGGAAATCGTAATAACAAAACGTTTAATATTAATAATCAAGTTCGAACGAATCACATGAATACCGAAGAAAAATTAGCTATCAATCGATTGTGTACGGAATTTTCCGATATATTCTATAAACCAGGAGACCAACTCAGTTTTACATCAAGAATTAAGCATGAAATCAAAACAACCGACGAGATTCCGGTGCACGTTAAACCATATCGATACCCATATGTTCACAAAGCAGAGGTTAAAAAACAAATAAATGAAATGTTAGACAAAGGAATTATTCGATCTTCCAGCAGTCCATGGTCATCACCAATATGGATTGTCCCCAAGAAAATGGACGCGTCAGGGCAACAGAAATGGAGGATAGTTTGCGATTTCAGAAAAATTAATGACAAATGTGTTCCCGACAAATACCCAATACCCAACATTAACGATATATTAGATAAAATGGGCCGTGCCCAATATTTTTCTACCCTCGATTTGGCGAGTGGGTTTCACCAGATTGAAATACACAAGGACTCGACAGAAAAAACAGCATTTAGCGTGGAACATGGCCACTATGAGTATTTAAGAATGCCATTTGGACTGAGAAATGCTCCAGCGACATTCCAACGTGTAATGGATGAAGTACTCAAAGATCTACAAAACAAAGTTTGTATGGTATTTATGGATGATGTAATCGTGTTCAGTACAAATCTAACAGAACATATTCAAAATTTAAAATTGGTATTTAAAAAACTTCGTGAAGCAAATTTAAAAATTCAACTCGATAAATGTGAGTTTCTGCGACGAGAGGTCGAATTTTTAGGACACATTGTCACACCAGAGGGAATAAAACCAAACAAAAATAAGATCACGGCAATACAAAAATACCCACTTCCAAAAACGCAACGCGAACTAAAATCATTTTTGGGATTGGTTGGATATTATCGAAAATTTATCCAGAATTTTGCAAAGCTAACTAAACCCTTAACACAATGTCTTAAGAAAGAAGGAAAAATCGTGCACACAAAAGAATTCATAGAGTGTGTTAATACTTGCAAAAATGTTCTAACAACAGAACCTGTCTTGGCATATCCAAATTTTACGAAACCCTTCGAGTTAACCACCGACGCTTCTAATTTCGCGATTTCAGGAGTACTATCTCAGGGAAACCATCCCATATGTTACGCATCTAGAACCCTTAATCCAGCGGAGATAAATTACTCAACAATTGAGAAGGAGCTATTGGCAATTGTCTGGAGTTGCAAGTACTATCGCCCATATTTATTTGGAAGGAAATTTATAATCTTCACAGACCATAAACCCTTACAATGGCTCATGTCAATGAAAGAACCGAATTCCAGGTTGGTACGTTGGAGACTAAAATTAGAGGAGTTCGACTACGAAATCAGATATAAAAAAGGCAAATCCAATAAAGCAGCAGATGCACTTTCCAGGAATCCGGTTGACCTCAATGCTCTAGAAACAGATTCATTATACAACAATATAGGAGACACCGATGAAATAACCAATGACTTTATGTTAAATCACGAAGAATTGCCAAGCTTAGATAACTTAACAGTTTCAGAGATTTTAGGGCAAAACACCGAACCCTCAAATTCAAATAAAGGCAAAATTAATATTATATCGAATATCCAGTTAAGAACACCGAACCAAGTTAACAACCAACCGTCCGATTCAGAAACAATACACTCATCATCAGAAAATCCTATTTTTGGAATACCAATATCTGAACGTCCAATAAATATGTACAAGAATCAAATAATTATTACAGATGGAGATATCCTAAATGTTCATATTAAACAGAAACGCATATTCGAAAACATCCGTATGTACTTAACTATTTCAAAAATTAATCCCGCCCCTCACATTATCAAATTTATAAAAGAATACCTCAATCCCAAACAATCATACGCATTATATTTTCGACACGATGGCCTTGCGCGAATTTTTACAGTAACCCTTCAAAATATTTTTAAAAATTCTGCTTATAAAATGCTTCATTGTACAAAAATGCTTGAAGATGTACAAACCAGAGAGGAGCAGCAGGAGAGAATGAAGCTCTATCACACCACAAAGACTTGTCACCGCGGCATAAGCGAGCTAAAATTGAGTTTAAATCAAAGATATTATTGGCCAAAAATGTCTGAAGATATAGAAAACTACGTGAATAATTGTGAAATTTGTCAGAAAAATAAATATGACAGAAGTCCACCTATTGTGAAGTTCAATCTCACTCCTACAGCATCCAGACCATTTGAACACATACATGTCGACACTTTTAGAATGAATTACGATGCTTATGTCACAGTTTTAGATTCATTTTCCAGATACGGGCAGGCATACCCACTTAAAAGTATTACCGGAATTGAAGTTATCGAAAATCTATACACCTTTATTACACATCATGGTTTACCATTGAAGATAACTACAGATCAAGGAACGGAATTTAAGAATAAAGCTTTAGAAGATTTTTGCAAACTCTATAAAATTGATTTACACTACACAACAGCGAAGAATAGTAATTCAAATTCACCTGTTGAACGCTTTCATTCGTCAGTCATAGAAAGCTACAGATGCTTGAAAGAGGAAAATAAAGAACTATCAACTGATCAATTAATCAAGCGCGCAGTTTTGGGTTATAATAATTCTATTCATACTGTAACAAAATTTACCCCTTTTGAAATCATAACTGGTCACATTAAATCAATAAATCCGTTTGATCTCAACGATAACGCAATTATTTCAAGTTATGTGCAATCGCATAAAGAAAATTCGAATAAGTTATACGAAAAAATTAAGCAAAAGAATGAAGAAGCAAAATGTGCAATAATAACTAAACGGAACGAAAACAGATGTGAACCACCAGATTTCGAGTCACAAAATCACGCTTATATCAAAACCAAAAACCGCGGCAAACACTTACCAAAATTTAATAAAATGCAACTAATCGGGCAAACCGATATTAAATTACAAACACAAAATCACGATTATCACAAAAGTTGTGCCCGAAAACCAAAAACTAAGTTTCACTATTATTTGCAGAGAAACCAAGAAAATGGGTCTCAAATGGAAAATCCCGATTGTCCTGTTCCTGGTTCTTCAAACCAAATGGTCAATTGAAACGGAAATACAACTAAACCCCTTAAATAATCCAATACTTCCGATTAAGCTAGGTAATGCTAAGCTAGTTTATAGTAAACATACATTTCTACACTATATAGATTTAATTGAGATAATTACGCAAATGGAAAATTTAAAAAGCAATTTTCTAATACTTAAAGGCTACTTAAAGTCACATAACGGTAATAACGGTATATCATATCATCAGTTATCAGAAAATTTACTAATAAGAACGGACAACTTAATTCACATCGCATCAGGTAAACTTCAAAATTTAATACCAAATAATCGAAAGAAACGAGGCCTTTTGAATATAGTAGGGCAAATTAATAAATGGCTTTTTGGTACACTTGACGCTGAAGACGGTCAACATTACAATGAAGCAATTGCTACTTTAGAGAGTAGTCAAACAAGCGTTAACGATGAACTAAAACTTCAGATGTCGCTATCCAAAGGTTTAATCACTCATTACAATAAGACCATAACTACCCTTAACGAAAATCAGGACAAACTTAGATTAAGTATAAGGTCCTTTCAGCAACTAATGCAACAAACGATATCCAATGTTCAGAATTATCTTGGGTTTCATGGGTCAATAACGCAATTAAACCTAGATTGTCAAAACTTAATTATGTTTTTGGATAATTTAGAGGATGCAATAATGTTTTCCAAACTAAATGCGCTGCATAACAGTATTTTGTCCACTAACGAATTAACAATTATGCTAAAATATTTAGAAAACATGTACAAAGTTGCAGCAATCCCAAAATTTCAAAATATACTCTCGTATTATCAATTTTTTGGAACTCAGGTTAGTTTCTCTCACACGAAAATAATTTTTGCGATACACGTACCTATACTAAGGCCAGAAGATCTAATGTTTTTTCACCTATACCCTATTATCCTAAATCGAACTATATTCATTCCCCAATACCCTTACCTCGCACAAGAAGAAGTTAGAAACCAGCACACCAGTCAGCCTTGCTCAAAAATAGAAGACACATATTACTGCAACGAAGAGTTTCACCCACAAGATGATTGTACCAATGAACTTTTAAAAGGCAAGACAATACATAATTGCCCAACCTTCAACATTAAGTTAGTAGAGCCAATAGTTGAACAAGTAACGGAAGAATTGGTCCTCGTACTGTTAACAGAACCTGCAAAGTTAATATCCAAATGTGGTACCGATCAGTATCACCTACTTGAAACATCAACCCTTGTCAAGATCCCGAAAAATTGCGAAATTCAAATTAATGAAAAGAAATTCATCAATAACATCAACATACAAAAAGGAAAACCATTTATATTGCCGAAAATCACACTACCTCAAACAATTACTACGAAGTTCTTGGACGCACCAAACATTTCCAAAATTAATCTAGATGAAATTTATCATTTGAAGGAAATAGCCAATCAACTTTTACCAGTGACTTTAAACCAGAAGTCAAAACACCAAGAATACACCTTCTTTGGTATTGTGGGAGTCTGCACATTTCTTCTGATTCTCCTATTGACGAGCCAATGGAACCGAGTCAGAATCTTTTGGCTATCGACCCGAAATGCTTTCCATAAATCTACGGATCTTCAAGTACCAGATGATTACTCAGCAACTACCGCTTCGAAAAAACAGTCCGTTATTTTCGAATCCTGAGGAGGGAGAAGTTACATAGCCATACCCACCTGACTCTGCAACTACAATACTAGGAAACCACCATACTCCAACATTCCACGAGTCAGCAGAAGTGTTTTCCTCATTTGACTGTTTTTGCATGAGAACTCATTCTTTGTAACCACGTTGTGGAATTAAGTAGCTAAATAAATTGTCGTTGTAATAATAAAAACTTTTTAAAAACGAATTATATCATTAAAGTTTCATAATTAATGGGAGAATTTTCATATTTGTTTTTTATTTAGATTAAGACTGCATGTATTAAACAAGGGCAGAAATACCGATAGGTCGATACCCTTTTTTAGAAATAAAGATGTTTACTACTACTATTGTTAACCTAGAATAGGAGAATTTTCATATTTGTTTTTTATTTAGATTAAGACTGCATGTATTAAACAAGGGCAGAAAGACCGATAGGTCGACAGCCTTTTTTAGAAATAAAGATGTTTACTACTACTACTATACCGGGTCCTCCGAGGTATCCGAGCTACTTCGCATGTGTATTCTCCAACTAATCCTAGAAGTAAATTACATTTTAACAACCAGGGGACTTGTCCCCAATATCACAGAGGAGACCCTGTATAAGTGTATATTCAAACGGTACTCAACCTCTTTTCAGAATTATTTGCCCAATTATGTACGGTTTTAATATATTTGTTAATATGCTTGTGTTCATTGAATATATCACTTAGTTCTATCTTTAACAATACTGAAATACTAATTTCATAATTTATGTAATGTAGAAATTATTTTTTAACGAATTTCCTGTGTAAGTAGGTGCGTTTCGCTTATGTAGTTTATCATTGCAAAAACTTGATCTTGTGATTATCGTTAAGAAGAAACATTTAACAGGTTTGCATTGATTTCAAACGGATATACTTTTCTACGCCAACGAAACGAATGCAAAACACTATATTTATCAGATCAGCGGTAATAATTGTGGTAGTACAACAGTATTATAATTACGACTTATCAAGTAAATAAATATATTTTGATATAATCTGACTGCATTCTTGCAACCTACGGTCGCAAGAATGCGTTATCTATTAACAGACACATGTGCTTATGGGCAAATCATCTGATTTGGTTATAGGCATTTCGCTGGATTGGTTGCCGATGGAATTCTGCGTTCGTTGGCTTATCTGAATTAATATCTGGGCATATATTTGGTTTAAGACTGTATAACGGAAATATCAGTGGCAACGCATTTTAGAAAACGATACAGGGTTGCACGTACCATAAAAATACGTTTTAAAACTCTGATTATCTAGTTCCAGTCGTATTCCAATACTAATAGTGTAGTAGTACATATTGCAACTAACAACTAATTGATTCACAGTATCACACAAGATCAATGTAAATACAAAATGTACTGAGTAACGTAGCAGAAGAAGCAATTCGAACCAAAGGCAGGCGAAAAAGATCATTTTGGATGATAGGCGAAATACTGCTAATGATGGATGAAAGAACAAATCACCCGCAAAATTTTTAAAAAGTACAGAGAAGTCTACCAAGCCATTTATAGGAAGGTTAAGAAGGCCGAAGAACAATGGATGTTTTCCTTTCCTACTTATTTTTGTTCTAGGATATACTTTTGATATTTTTTCTTTCTTTTCCCGTCTCTACTTACCAGGTTCTAAATTATTCCATTACTGATTTCACCTACTTATTTTTTTCATGTTCTTTGTGTCTTTCCCCACTTTTCCATATCCTTCGGCCGGTTTTATTTTATTTTCAGAAATAGTTACACATTTTAGTTTTTCGTTTTTTTTTCGTATGTTTTCCAAAAGTATGTTTCCATTGTTATTATTTTTACTCTTGTAAATGCAATGTTGCTTTGATATGTTTTATAAACTTTAATATAATTGCCCATCTGCCAAACGAAAATCGTCATTAGATGGGTGAAAGAATTAACCCCAACGAAAGATAAAACTGCATTCAAGCGGCAATTTCATCTTTAATTTAGGGAATCTTCTATTAATCGAGTCTGATTTTGTTTTCATAGACTTTTGCCACCACCTTCTGGCAAAAACATGTTACACACTGAAAAAATCAAGCATTTTCATAGTGTTTCTTTGTTCAAGTTTCCACTTCGGCCACCCCATATTCGAATATTCATCTTCCCAGCCCCCCGCTAATCCATCAGATAATATGAAACCAACTTAAAAACCAAACAATAAATTTAAACAGAATATCTCTCGCACGAGTGGTCATTCAAAAATCATCCCCTAAATTCAGGCTCTGTGGGTGGTGGACAACCACCGTATTGTTTTGAATTAATGGATTTTTGCTAAGTTAGGTTTTAAAGGGGGAACGGACTTGGTCCTGCTTTTATTGTTGTTTTATTGAAACACGCACCTATAAATTAATATTTGATTGGACGTTATTATCTAAAACACTAATGACAATAATGTAGCCAGCATAAATAGATGTGGATCTAACATTTCTTCAAAATTTGAAATATACAGATGTGAGAAATCAGAGGTGCTCGTTATTGGAACCTAACTTCAGGCGAATTTTTATGCAGTTTTACCTAAGGGTTCTGTAGAAGTTAGCTTTCGTTTTTAAATGCACAGCTATTAACGCAGTTTTAGTACAAGGCATAATATGTATGTGGAATTCGAACTTTTACGATTTTTTTAAAATTCTAAACTTTAAGTTGGTCATTATGTCTTGAACTAATTTTCCATTATGTTTCCATAAATTTCCTAAATAGGTTTTTTTCATCTCTATTTTAGGTGGGTCGCCTGTTCCAACTTCGCTGCGATGCCTGTTCGGGTGTCACTTTGTCACTGAATCTTTTTCTAGGTTTGCCTATGCTTCTGCGACCTAAGGGTGATTTGTCGCGTGCTATTTTTACGATTCTTGTGTTGGACATCAGATTGATGTGTTGGTTCCATTCTTTTTTCCTACCCAGCATCCACCGATTCACATCCTCCACTCCGCACGTTCTCCTAATACTCTCATTTCGTTCTATGTCCAGCAGAGTTTTTCCGGCAATCCTTCGAAGTATTTTCATTTCGGTCATCTCCAACATCCGCCTGGTTTTTACTGTTTCGGGTCGTGTTTCAGCTGTGTACGTCATCAAAGGTCTAATTGTGGCCTTGTATATTCTGGCCTTCGTTTCTATTCTCATATGTTTATTTCGCCAAATTGTATTGCTGAGACATACTGCTATTCTGGTTGCTTTGTTGGTCTGCTCGTGTATTTCGGCCTCAACGTCCCCATGTCCAGATAGCTCCACGCCGAGGTACTTAATATTAGTGGATATGTTCATATTAAGTGCTTTTGCGGTTCGGCTAAATAAGTACCTGTAATGGTCTTTGTACATCATCTTCACTCTCAGCGATCAGGACTGCGTAGTCAGCGTTGCCCAGTATTTTAATATCCCTGTCGCCCATTCTGTAGCCTCTCAGTTTGCGTTCTTTCTTGATTATTTCGTCCATGGCGATATTAAAAAGAAGTGGACTTAACGAGTCTCCCTGTCTAATGCCTTTCTCGATCGGTATTGGCTCTGCGTATTCGTTGTTAACTTTAGCTGGAGCAGAATTTGCCCTGGATATATTTTCGATGGTTTTTATCAGGTTGTCTGGGACTTGTCTGTCATAAAGAAGGTATATAACATCTCGCAATGGGACGCGATTGAATGCCTTTTCAAGATCTGTAAAACATAGGTATACAGGTTTGTTATATTCGATCGACTTTTCCACTATCTATCGCCCTAGCAAAGACTGCATCGGTATACAATCTTCCTGTTCCGAATCCTTGTTATTCATCTGAAAGAGTAATCATGCTATTGATTACGTTCGTTATTATCTTTGTTGTTAGTTTTAGGGTGGTGTTCAATAGATTTATGCTTCTGTCATTTAATGAAATTTTCTAATCGCCCTTTTTGAACATGAGGATTGTGATACTCGACCGCCATTCATCCTTCAATAGTTCATTTGTTATGTCGTCCATGCCCAGGCTTTCTCTGTTTTTTAGTGTTTTAAGGGCAAATTCCACGTGGGATTCCTCTATTTGCATTACTTCGTTTGTTGTTATCTCTGGTGTTTTCATCTCAATCATGTGTTCTTCCTTTTTGTACAGATCCGTGAGATATTGGGTCCACGTCTCCTTTTTTATTGGGGTAAATTCCTTTAGTTCTTTGATTTCATTTCGCTGGTTCCTGAGGAACCGCCACATTTGCTTGTGTAGACCGTAGAAATCAGTCTCAATTCGTTTCGAAAACCTCCTCCCAGTATTCAACTTTTGTTTGACTAATCAGTGCCGCTGTCTCATTTCGGCTCTGTTTGTATTGCTCATAATATTCTTCTGTTCCAAGAGATCTGTATTTTAGGTAGGCTAACTTCTTTTCTTTGCATTTGTTTTTTACTTCCTGAGAGAACCATGGGGTTTTATTTATTTTTTTGGAATTGTATTTAAATCGGGTGTCTAAAGCTTCCTTAGCACTTTCCTTGATATTCTTCTTGAATTTATCCCAGCTAATATTCACATCTTCCCATTCTTGTAGGGGATTTGAATTGATTTTTTCTTCTAAATTAATATTGAATCACTCTGGGACCCATCTACAAAAGGTCTGCATCAAAAAAGACTTGAAGAAAAAATCAAACCAAATAGTTTAATTTCAATAATTAGGGAACCAACTACTGTTTTGGTGAATCAATTGTAATTTCCATTTAAAATCTTATTTATGAAAAGTGAAAAGCACATTCATTTGCAAAGCAGCATGTTCGAGAATAAACCAATAAGGGCTGTTTGGTTTTAGGGATGTCATGTAAAATATTCTCACATTTTATATGACGTCTTTTGGAAAACGCTGTTGATCTTGATTAGGAATTAAATATTATAATAAAGTTATATACGTGATGCTCGTATGACACCTGTAAATGTAAATGTTGTTTACGCTCGACGTTTATTCTCAAAAGCTATCTTAATCTGCATCTTCAAGTTTTACCAAGCTCTTTCCGTAAAAATTCAGCAGCACATTTTAATAACTTCATTTTCATGTTTTTAAAGTATTTGTATTTAATTATGTATTACTTTTTGAAATATGATGCTTGTCTTCTATTTAAAAAATTACTTCTGTTTGTTGTAACCCCCTGGATCAGAACCAGCACAATTTTTGACTCATTTGAAGTAAATGATAAGTATGAGTAAATATATAATTTTTATGAATTTTTATACATTTTTTTTCTAAATTGAACATGTTTTTATTCTATGTTACACTTTTCCGACCTTTCTGTTAGCCGCTAATTTCAACCATGAATACGACTGAGACGTATTCTATTAAAAATTAAGAAAATAGTACACTTTAGTCCAATATGCCTTCAGGATGGTATAGCAAAGTAGTCAGGAAATCTGTGGGTAGTGGTGTTCTTCTAATCGGCGTCGTCAAAGCCAATCAGATAAGCGTAATTTTGAAATACAACGCTATTTATCTGCTAAACTAATGGCTAGTCTGGGTTATTCGTTTAATATTTACACACTTACTTGTTGGTACTTAAGGCCGAAGTGAAAAATTGTAAGATGCATTGAAACATTATATTCAGCTGATTTGGCGTGGCGATTATGATGGGGACGTTTAATTCAATGGGATGCTATTCTCGAAAAATCTGTACAATTTCGACATAACCTTCGCTTTGCCTATTCAGGAATAGGCAAAATTCCGCTACAAATTAATTAGGTTTAAATTTACGGCAGCAATTCTTCTGTATTTGAATTAACTTCATTCATTCATTTTGATTAAGGTCATCATATAGATTTTTTGACAATAATTTAAACTTTATGTTGCTTTTTGATAACGAGCAAATACAGGATATGGATATATAATAAGGGATTGAAAATCTGTCTGCGTTTTCAGAGAACTATTTATAACAATTACTTTGCATTAATGAAAGTAACTCCAAGTATATCCTGAACATTAATATAATTAAAGATTGCAAGCCTTATATGCTTTCAATTTTATTATGAATACCCACTAAACACATTCTAAAACTATTTCCTCATATCATAACGGCCAATATCTACATATTTCTCATATCTAACACGGTTTACCAGCCAGTATCTGTGAAATTTACGTTGTTCTCTTTATTCCAGGCCTGCGTAAGAACTTCATGAGATGACATCGAGATCTGGTAAAAAAGTTATGAAGGTAAGAAAAGATTAAAATTAGTTGACAGATAGTATGTTTAGCCAAATAATAAAAATGGACCAAAGCACTTAGTCCATTTTAAAGAACATTTTGCTTTACTCGCGCTAATATATTATGGCTTCAGCGAACGTATATGATATTTTCGCATAATAATTTTCTGTATTTTTTGCGTATTTTAATTTTGCTGTTTAATTTGTTTATATTCAAGAGCAGAAAACATTTAGGTGTTATGTATGCATCAATTTCCAGATAAGAAAATTAAGTCTAATCCAGAAATAACTTTGTTACATCAGATTATCAGTTCTGACTTATAATAATATATCAAGCTATCAATATCATATTTTGCAAACATTTAAATTCATAATTCCATTTTAGCATAACATATACATATATTCAGCAATACATTCCCTTATTTTTACAGGGTATTGGCTAAAACGACAATTTATGATTTTTTTTCAAGTTTTGTTCTATTTGTCTCCATGTAGGGGTGTGGAAATGATGAGAACCGAAAGATATAAATTTGATTCAGCATCGGTGTAAATAAAACATGATAAACTACTGTACATTCTTCGGCGTAATACCGATAATTCCTGGCAATTACTTACAATTTTTATCGCGTATTGCGAGTCTTGCTGGATGTGTCAACGTTAAAAATTGCTACTCGCCTTTGATTATCGTCTTTACCAAGCTGCGAATTAATAGAAGAGAACTGAAAGCGAGAAAATATTTCTAATGATAAATGCGCTCTTCACTTGAGAACAACATTATATGAAGACGTTCATTTTAATTCTCACATTACTTGACATCACCATTTAGTGATATGAATTTATCTGTAGAGATGAATTTGAGCTTAAGTATTTTCTTTGAAATTAACGTATTGTACCACGTTAGTTTCTCGTGTTCTTTGATAATATATGCTCTGCATAATGCATACTTTAACAAATGTTGTATACTTTGTGAAAGTAGCAACGTACAGCACAAGTCATTGTTATGCAAAATTGTTTTATGTCCAAGGAGACGAAGCATATTGTTCAATTATTTGTTTGATTCAGTAAAAATAGTAACATTTTCAGTTCATTTATTACTACCATTTTAGCAAGTCGAAAACCTCAGATAGGTGAATTGGATGTGTTTCGGAATCAGGTGGCTAAGAAAAGTGAGCTAAAAAAATATATTCGAGGCCTTGCTATTTTCCAAAATTCAATATATTATATTTTTTTCTATTATATTATAGCTTTCATGCATATTGGAAAGCAAACTCTTCCCAAAAAATCATTATCATCAGATATTTGAATAACATTTTATGAATTTTAGTTCTAAATAATATAAAATAAAAGCATTATTAACATACTGGCATACATAATTACATATGGACATTTTTATTTTGCAAGCAGCAAATTTTTTATATGGCTGTATGTTGTCTTGCGTTAATTTTTTTTATATTTGATTCAAATATTCTAGCATCATTATTTTTGTACTTTATGCTTTTAACTGAAACATTTTCTTTTGTTTTTCTCTAATAGTAATTCTTCCAACAGTTCATATGTTCGAATAGTTGAATCACTTTCTACTGAAGCTACTGAAAATACACGTGATGAGCTGAGTTTTTTCAATGAAAGATAATTTTTGAAATTAGGTTTCACCTACAGGATGTTCCAGATGTATAAGTCATAAATCCTCATCCGTTGTATATCTTTTCGTCGGTTAATAATTTGCTCCTTTCTGGCACATTTTTTAAATCCCCATTTTGTTTCCCCAATTTCTTCGGAAAATCTTTGCTTGAATTATTATTGGATCTCTCGTTTCAGGTAGGAAGATTTTCCTTGATGTTTATAATGTTTCATATCTGTTCCATATCAAATTTTAATTGCTTTCTTGTAGCTAATAATTATGAACAAAGTGTTGCAAGATACTGAAAAGTGTGGAAGCTGAATGCAGATTTATAAAGTTTATCGAGATGGATCAAACTATTAATAGATCAAAATTTATGGTTCGAATGAAGGTGACCGTTTTATCACCGAACTATTACCACCCAGTAGTAGTAGTAAACATCTTTATTTCTAAAAAAGGCTATCGACCTATCGGTCTTTCTGCCCTTGTTTAATACATGTAGTCTTAATCTAAATAAAAAACAAATATGAAAATTCTCTTATTCTAGGTTAACGATATTATTAAATAAAATTTCAGTGGCAAGAAGAGATTATTTTATTGTCCACTAGTCAGTTGCGTTTGTAAGTGTTCGAGTAGCGTTAATGTAGGGAAACGGAAGCGGGATTGTCTGGTTGGTCTTGTAAGACAAATGGGATTCAGTATGGTCCAGTTGTAGGGGTTGTTTGTCCATTTTGTCTGTAGCTGTATTAGTCTTTCCGAGATCTTTGTCATGTTTGTGCGTTCGTACAGTAGTTGGGTGGGGGGGTTGTGTAGTGGGTTTTGGGGGTGTCTTATTCGTGTTATTAGTCTTAGTGCAATTTGTTCTGTTGTTTGTGTATAACGTTTTGTCCTTTCTGTTCCGTTGGTCATGAGTATATGTCCAAAGTCTAGCAAGGGTCTACAAATAGCTTTATATATTTTGGTGGCGGTGTTTGTGCTGATTCCTCTGTCTTTGTAGGTTAGTGATCGGAAGTGTTTTGTTCTCTTTATTGTTTCTGCCCTGATGTTTCGTATGTGTTTAGTGAATTTAAGTTTGTGGTCAATTGTGATTCCAAGGTATTTTACGTCGTTTTTTGGTTGTGTCGTTTGGCCGTCTGCAGTTATTGTAGGGGAGTCAGCGTTGAGTCTGTGGTTTGTGAGCAGAAGTTGGTTTTTTGACGCGTTTGGTGTTAGTCTCCATTTATAAAACCATGTCATTGTGTTGTTTGTTAGTGTTTGGAGTCTTTGAGCTGCTCTCTCAGTAGTTTTGTCATATACAATAAGTGCCGTGTCGTCTGCGTATTGTAATATGTATGCCGATCTGTCGATTTGATTTTTGTCTGGTAAGTTGTAATTGTATATGTCATGGCAGTATATATTGTAGAGAAACGGTGAGAGCGGGGATCCTTGAGGGAGCCCTTGTTCAGGGGAAAAAGAAAATGACAGTGTTTTGTCAATTCGTACTTGTAGTTGTCTGTTTTCTAGTAAGTTCTTTATGGTGTGTAGTAGATATGTTGGTGTGTGTAGTTTGTATAGTTTGTATAGTAAGCCTCTATGCCAAACACTATCAAAAGCTTTGTTAATGTCCATAAACAGGCAAGCTGTCTTTCTGTCAGTTAGGTGGGTTGTTTGTATATTGTTAGTCAGAGTGAAGAGTGGGTGAATAGTCGAGTGCTGATGTTTGAATCCGAACTGATACGATGGTATGTACTTTCCAACCAGTTTTCCCAGTCGCTGCCCTATTATGTACTCAAAAACCTTGCTAAGTACTGGTAGCAGTGTAATTGGTCTGTAATTGCTCGGTTGTGTATTGTCCAGTCCATTTTTGGGTATAGGGATTATTAAGCCGTTTTTCCATGATTTTGGGATTCTGCCATTTGTGATGCAGTTGTTCAATTCAGTTAGGATCAGTTTGTGTGTTTCTTGAGTTAGGCTTTTCAATAGTTTTGCTTTAATTTTATCTTTCCCCGGTGCAGTGTTTTTGATGTGTGCTAGGGCTTCATCGTACTCTGTGTCTGTGATCAGTGTGCAGCATATTACCACCCATAAATCTGAAATATCCTGTATGTGATATTTAGTCTCAAAATTTTTGATTTTTTTTCAGTTATCAAACAAAAAGTAAAGAAAGAAACGAGGCAAATAAAAAAAAATTGAAAATTTTGTGGATCGAAACATAAACATTTTAGGGTGTCTCTATATGAACTTTTCGGATTGAATTTGGCTCAGAAAAGTTTAATGGATGAATCACCCATCAAACTTTTCACAAACACTCCTCTATTCAGATAAACCCTGTATAGTAAAGTTTCCTATATTTCGTAAACTAGCCACTTTTAAACTAATTATTTGTATTAATATAATATATCATTTTGTGCTTTCAAATTTACTCATTTTTTACTTGTCAACGAATGTAAATAGAAAATAATTTTAAACATGATACATATTTTAAACGTACTGATATTTTAAGTTATTAATTAAACAAATATTATTTGTTAAACAGTATCATTTTAATTTTATTAATATTTTTTCGATTTTTGTGCGGGAATGTTATTCCCAGCAACAATTGATTGCTGTTTTAATATTTTTATATAAGTATTAATAACAATTAACTCATTGCGAGATTGAAGATTAAAATAAACTAAACCCAAGTTAAAATAACAAAAATGTTTGTTCTAATTTTTTAATTCTTTTTTATATTTTTTATATTTCTACATATTCTATCCAATTTCTTCTGCAGTTAATTAAGTTAATTAGTGAAGCTTTTTCAGCGATTTTGCCTTTTTCAAAACCATCAGTTCTGTACAAGTTCATTAATCGGAAAAAAAATTATAGTAATCTCAACTTTTGGCATTTATACTCGCTGGTTTTGGTTAGGATGGCTAGTTGGAAAATGTTTCGTCTGGAACGAGTTCAACTAAAGCAACTTTTATGTTGCTGTTCTTTACTTTATCAGTCTGATTCTTCAGCATGTTAGACGTTCTTATTAACATTCTATCAGAAGATCATTAAACTCTATTGAAATAAATATTTGATTTATTAAATAACAATATTACTAAAATATATTTCACTTGAAGTTGACAAAAATTGGTTATTATTAGTCATTCTATTAACATCTCAAATTCGTCATGCATAAATATTTCATATACAGCTGGAAAATAATCGACTTTAACGCAAGCCAGCTAATCGTTCAGTGTGCGACCTACATTCGAGATTGAGAAAGAACCGAATATGCTTTGAGTCAAACAACAAAAGAAAACAATTTCCTTTAATAGGTCAGGTCCAATACGTTCTCACAAGTCCCTATCCCATTTATTATGCATATTAGTATATGAATTCTAGTATGCAAAAGCATTTTTTCTATACAGCAAAGATTTTATAAGGTCATAAAGTTTTACAAGCGAATTTAACGCCGTGTCAAGCAATACAGCTTCACTACTGACAATTGAAAACCACTTTTTCTTCCTACCATCAAGAGAGTGTTTTGATGGTCTGGTGACAACTTTTATCACTCTTTCAGGTCCATGTCGTTCATAGGGTCGTAAATATTGGCCTCTGAATGGAAAGTTGTCATGAGTTTTGCGGTAACAGAGCATTATGCAAATCTGCGCCACCTGAGGGACATTTCTTTTAATTGGTTATATTTTAATTAAATTTATTAATGCATAAACTAAAGGGACTAAGGGAGAATGTGTGAGCTTTGTCACATTTGTAGCACTAATAACCTTGAAATTTCTTTTTGAAATTTAATATTAACGTAATTACTGTGGTTTTCAAACATACGCAAAGTTTAATATAATTTAACTATTACTGACAAATGTAGAATTTTTTGCATTAATATTTGGATTGACTTTTGATGTTTAATTAATTTACATTTTACAATTGTTTTGGGGGATCAGATACGAATGTTCTTATATATTGAATTTGCTAAACGAGTCGCCTGGTTTAGTTCCGGATAATTTAATTTGATAAACATATCACCAGATTTTGTAATACTTTCAGAAGGTCCTATTGCATTGTATAAAAATTCTGGGAAGCTAAAAAAAAAGTAAAAGTAAGTTCCTATATTTAACGAATCCTCTTGTTTACCGTTTAGCCTAACCTATTTCGTTAATCAATATATATCATACTTTTCCATGGTTACTGGAGTTTTCAATAATTGAGAAGCAACATGTATTCACGTAATGTTAATAACGCAGATTACCGTGAAAAACATTGTTGCCATCCTTCTGATTTAGTTTTTTGCAAATATCTCAGTTTTTAATGACAAATTTTTTTATTTACTATTTTTCCTGTAGTCCTTAAACACCCCCAGAGGAATGACGCCAGTTTTGAATCACCCAGTATTAGAACTTATGTATCGCTGCATCTTAAATATTATTTCTTTTTTCTTTATAATCTTGAAATGCGTCAGAAAATGTTGCGGACCAGACCAGGCTAAAAGGATCTAAAAATTATATCCAATCAAACGAGATTTTCTTTGTAATGCATTTCCTCCCTTTCTAAAAAGTATATCTGTGATCTGTTCTGGAAATACTGTTCGACGTCAGTTGGATACTTTTTTTCTCAAAATGTTCAGGAAATTTTTTACTTTTTGTTGGTTAGGTTATCATATATTTCTTATTGACATATCACTTCTCTCTTATAAAAATTTGTGATTTCATTCGTTTGAGTTCTAAGTGTCATATCTGTATATTACAGAGATGTCCGATTAATTACTTTGTATAGTCCAGTTCCTGGGTATTTTTTTCGTATTTTTTACCATATCTTTGATATTTGTCTAAAGAAGAATCAGTATAGTATCAACTAAAACTTTTACTGTATTGGTAAAATTCTGAAAAGTGCTGGTCTACTAATAAACTTTACTAAACATAGTTACGCTACGAAGAAGTAAAATTTCTAGCTTTTCCAACATATTTCCAAACCATGGTTTTGCGTCTAATTGCTTGTACTAACTGTTAACTCACATGTACTTTTAGTCACGTTGCAATTCGTCAAGCTTAGTATGTTAAATTACGCCGTTAACCATTTTATATGTGTATCTGAAGGCAATTTCAACTGAAGCAAAATTAAATTGGTATGTAGCAATATCTGCCGTATATGGGTGATCAATAAAGACTACGGCGCGGCGCGACTATGTATTAAAAATGACCAGACGTCCAAGCTTGAGAGAATAACTCGTAGCCGTAAAATTGCTTAGAGAAATTTCTTGAATATCCTAATCTGGAAATCGCATTTTCAAATTACCACTAGAAGGGGCAATTCTAAAAATCAATCTGAGAGGAATTTTCCATATAAAAACCAGTTATTTCTCAGCCCATTTCATAAGTTTTGAGAGTGGAAAAACTATGACAAAGATAAGAAGTTGGTGATTAGGAACGTTATATTTTATTTATAATATGTCCAATCAGTTTCAATCGAATCTTTTTGAATTGTAATTTATATAAACTTTATTTGAAATTCCTCTGCAGCGAGTTTAAGAATATATTTGCTATTTATTTTTATTCGTGAGGACGAAAAGAAGCAATGCACATTCTGGATTAGAATGTCCGAAATTGAAAATGAAAAAACTAAAAGCTATTTGAAATTATAACTTACAACTTTGAAAATGATGAACAAAATATAGTTAATGGAAATGGAGTTATAAGAAATGTGCATCAGAATAAAGTTTTTTTATAAATATAAAACATGCATTCAAAATCTTTTGATGAGCTTTTAATATACGACCATTGCTGAAACTAAAAAACAAAAAAAATGCTGCGTAATGTTACATAAGAGTAATCGTACATAATATAAAGTAATGTCAGTTTTGGTCAGTTTTCTAAAAAGTACAAATATCTCGAAAATCATATTTTGATTTATACTATTTTTTCATTTTCTGACTTGTCAGGGATGGGCTTTTCATCAGGCGAAGCAGTGTCAAAGGTTTACAAGGAACTCTGGATAGTTTTTTATCTTTCTTGGTTTAATTTTATTGTAGAATTTTTAATAAAATTTTTACTGCTTTTACGTGCAAAAAATTGCTTCTGTGAATGTCAGATTTAGACCCTTTTAACACAACTGAAAAAGTATATTAAAAATATGTACATATTAGAAAAATATGATTTCCAATTGGTAATAGGTAACCAATCTTTTGTTAATTTAGACAATTCGTTCACTGCGAAAAGACATTGCATTTTACATTAAACACATGAAATAGTAACATGCTTTCGTCCTTGGTGTCGTGTAGATTTTTTATTTAAATTTTCATTTTGTTTCGTTCTGGAGTTTGACGTAGAATGTTTCAGAAACATTATAGTTTAGACCAAGTAATTGTTTACAAGATAGAAATTTGCATCAAAAATAGCACCAAATCGATGTAACTTTCAACTTTGAAAATTACATATCATAGACTTCATTTGCTGTTCCACATTAATTAAAATCCAACCTTATGATACACTTATAGCTCGTTAAAAAAATAAGTGAAAAAAGTTGAGGTAAAAGTTTAAGCGAAACGGTATTATTTAAAATAGTTAAAACAATGCATTTAACGCACGTGCGGTTTTCGGAGTGATATGGAATTATGGTGTAGCATAAAATAGTTACTATGGCTAGATAGAGCCATACATTACCTGGTAAAGCAGATGTTCTTGCCTAGGGGCAGCTGAAGCTTGTCATGTCGGCAGTGTGAATGTCTGGCGTGTGCCTTTTCATTTTACTATTTGCGACGATTCACCTCTTTGAATTTGTATCCTTGATAGTTGACATCTGATTTCTATACTTGAATTTTTCCAATAGAGAAACTGCGCTCTATTTTCATGAAATGTTGTGAAATTTATTTATAAATTGTCTATTCCTGAATGTTTACTTCAATTGAACGCAATTGTTAGATAGTATGTTAGATAGTAATTGTTAGATATGTAGAATCATATCAAAAGTATTTGAATGAAATCATAGGTGAACCAAATCAAGTCAGCAGCTATCACTTTCTGCACAAAATCACTCTATTTCGATCAGCTGTTCATGCATCAGTAATCTAATTTAGCAATAATAACAAATATACTGATTTGCTTGTGTTTTGTAGAAGAATATTTTTTTCTAGAACACGCTTCTTATAGAAGAACTCATAGAACTAATGGAGTAGAACTTTTCTATAATATGTTTGGTTTACACCCCACACATATGTTACCCTAGGCATTTTTTGGAAATAGAAAATTTTAAAAAGGAACCGTTCCTACATTCTGAAATGAAATATATTATGTGTAGAGATGCCTTCAAAGAAATACTGAATGGAAAAAATTATCTCACTAAGAAGGGTTAATTTGAGTTCATCTAGATTTTTGGACACCAGGCGGTCGTGTGTGGCACAAATATATTATGTACCAAAGTAGGAAATGTTTCATTACTTTTTAGAGACTTTTAAAAGTTCAAGACTATTTACAAAATCTCGAGACAGTAATGAAAATTTGAATATCCAATTATTGAATCCTCTCACCTTGAGCTATAGGAAATCATTATTAAAATCATTAAAACACATCAGCAAACTTCATGCATATACAAGAAAAAATGTAAATTTTAATAGAAATAAAACAGTAACAAATGATTATTTAATATTGCAATTTTTAATGTTCAATGGAATTTAACGTAGGTACTCTTCTCCACAAAATAAACTTTTCACTCCTTGATTTAACAGTGTTTTACCAACTTTTCCATTAAATTGCGCTCAAAAATTTCATGCAATTTAACATGTTTTCTCTACGATCTGACTCATTCCATTGTTTGTTTGTTACATCTATATGTTTGGGTCAAACTTAACCCAGTAATTAATTTAAGAAATAATTAAATTTCACAGAGAGCTTTATTCAGGAATTGTGAAATTTTATCTTTCGTAATATACCTAAGGTATCTTGGGGTTAAGCACTTTGCAAGCACCATTGCTTGTCACAGTTGGTTATATGCAAAATTTTTGTCTGGGAAAGACTTGTTAACATGTAGATGAACATAAAGCTGGAAACTGGAAGACTTGAAAAGTAGATGAGGAACATTTAACAATATTTCTACCGACTAAAAAAATATTTTTATCCTTTTAGCAAAATGAAATATTTCTGAAAGCCAATATACTTGCTTTTATTGATATATTGTTGTGTATATTTTCCTGACTGTATTTCAATTTAATCCAAAAAAAATTCCTGGGTTTCAGTCAATTTTATTGTTTATTATTCAAAATGTCACAAATACGTTATGTCAATGTCACAAATACCAAAACAATTATAATAAGAGAAGAATCCATGAAATGATACAGATTAAAAAACATCAAAATGCAATGAATTTTAGATCAGACACAGACAATCTTAGCTCTGTATATCACAGACTAATTAAATAAGCGCATGCATACACTGATTGGACCAAGTAAATGAAATATAAACACCTGACATTGAAGAATTGCAGAGCAATTGATATTCCTAGAATGCTAAGAAAAAGCGAAATATAAACAGTTTTTTTTGTTCTCTCGCTCGATATCGAATAAAATATGGAATTCAATAGCCAGTCAAATGTGAAGGTAGAAACAACTATACACGTAAGTTAAATTTAAATCTCTAAACAATAGATTCTAGTCTTTTCCCAGACATGATTGTCCTGACTCATCACCTGAAAACCATTGTTTTTAATGTACTTTTTAATATGTGTGTGATTTGTATTTTAATATGTGAATTTTGATGAAATTTTTTTTATATAAATTGATGATAACTGTAAATGTATATTTTAGACAAACTGATGATGGTGGAGAAAGACACCGAAACGTATTTGTGACATTTTGAATAATAAACAATAAAATTGACTGAAACCCAGGATTTTTTTTTGAATTTATTGATATAGCAGTTATTATTGATGAACATGTAGGACATAGACTTGCGACTTTTATTTACTCGGGTCCATCCCACATTTTTACTTAATTCGGCTATCCTGCAATTTGTTAAAAAAGTTGAAAGCCAATCTTCTTAACTACTGTTTTGCTAATTCTTCATTTCTTAATATTCAAGAGGTGTTATTTGCTACTAAATAATTATAAATTGTAGCCCCAGTATTGGCAAGAACATTTTGAACTGCCTTTTCCAGGACACATGCAATTTAAACATGAAAAATAGATACCAATTACTTTAATAGCAAACGTGTTAAAATAATTCAAAGGTGTTGCTCTTGAAACGTGTAGTTCGGTTTTATTTTAAAAGAAAAATTACCGGGTATTGAGGTGTATGCATATCGAGCGTACGTAGCTGTAAAACTTATTGGTATAGGCACGTTACGGCTAATATACGTGTAGCAGCAAACGAGAAGTAAAATAAAAGAGATTATAATTTCACATGAATTTACTGAAAAGGCATGCAAAATTATTAAATGAAATGCACTTTTGCATCCAAACTTGCTTCTTTTATCTCATGATGGGGTGACAAAATGTACATACCATAAGGGTACACATAGTTCATTACCTAGGGAAATAAGCTCAATAGTGTTCTGCTAAATATCAATATTACAGTGCAAACACTTAGGCAGTTTGTTTGGGGGAACTTATTATCAATATTTGATGAATTTTCTAAAGTCTCATGATTACAGAGCCAAAAAAATCAGATAGCAAATACAAAAAGGACCACAAAAAGTAGTTTTCATTCGTGACTAGGAATATCTGCGTTTTCAGTGCGCCCGAATGTCTCAAACATCAGGGCGACTAGGCATGTAATAGGAATGAACATTTATACAACCTCCACTTATTAATGTGCCTGAAATCAAAAATATTCATATTATATTATATTATTACATTATATCAATACAGTGCATGAGGGATAAATGGGATGAAATAAAAGAATACACATCATTACCCGAAAATGAATTTGTTAGGGCGGTAGAGCTGTGCCTTAAGTCCACTTACTTCCAGTACGAAGGCAATTTCTATTCCCAAATATATGGAGTAGCTATAGGGTCTCCCATAGCTGCAACAATTGCAAACCTTGTAATGGAAAGTCTGGAAGAAAAACTAATACCTGATTTGAATTTCAAGTGTGGATTCTTTAAAAGATACGTGGATGACTGCATAATGTGCCTGCCAAACCAAAAAGTTCAATACACACTAGATAAATTTAATGCATTCCATGAGACCATTAAATTCACCATTGAGGAAGACAAAAACAAATCATTAAACTTTTTGGATATGACGGTTATATATGACGGTAATGGGGAAATAAAAACAAACTGGTACACAAAGGATGTGTGGTCTGGTAGATACTTGAATTACCAATCATATGCACCTATACAATATAAAAAAAAGTGTTGTAACAGCTCTTACTGATAGAGCGATTAAATTGGCTATATGGATATAGAACAAAAAATCTTGAAAAAATAAAAAAGATACTAATAAAGAACAACTATCCCAAAGCTTTCTTCGAACCAATTATAAAACAAAGAATTAATAAAATCTACAATTCAAATAAATGGAACAACATAAATAATATAAATAAGAAAAAAGAATGTGAAATCAGGTATGTATCATTACCGTACATACCAGAAATCAACACAAAAATAAAAAATGTTTTGAAACCACATAATATTACTATAGCGGAAAAAACTAAAAACAACTTGCCAAAAGAATGTTTTACAAAATTTAAACCTAAAAGCGATAAGTTGGACACACCTAACGTAATATACAAGATTGACTGTTTGAACTGTGACAACACATACATAGGTCAAACAGGACAATATTTAAAGAAAAGAATATACGAACATAAATATAGCTTAAGAAAGGTTAACGAAAATGGAACAGCATTAGCACAACATGCACAACAAAAGTTACATAGTTTTGATTTCGATAACACAAAAATATTAATCAATGAAAACAATTATAATAAGAGAAGAATCCATGAAATGATGCAGATTAAAAAACATCAGAATGCAATGAATTTTAGATCAGACACAGACAATCTTACCTCTGTGTATCACACATTAAATTAAATGATCGCATGCATGAACTGATTGGACCAAGTAAATGAAATATAAACACCTGATATTGAGGAATTGCAGAGCAATTCCTAGAATGCAAAGAAAAGGCGAAGTATAAACAGTTTTTTTGTTCTCTCGCTCGATATCGAATAAAATATGGAATTCAATAACCAGTCAAATGTGAAGGTAGAAACAGCTATACACGTAAGTTAAATTTAAATCTCTAAACAATAGATTCTAGCCTTTTCCCAAACATGTTTGTCCTGACTCATCACCTGAAAACCAATGTTCTTAATGTACTTTTTAATATGTGTGTGATTTGTATTTTAATATGTGAATTTTGGTGAAAGTTTTTTATTTAAATTGATGATAACTGTAAATATATATTTTAGACAAACTGATGATGGTGGAGAAAGACACGGAAATGTATTTGTAACATTTTAAATAATAAACAATAAAATTGACTAAAACCCAGGAAAATTTTTGAAATAAATCAAAAATATAGCCAACATCAACAAAGGTGAAAATTAACAAATCTTTCTCAAATGTGTATATATTTTTTACTTAAAATTTTCAGTTGCGTTAACTAGATCCCAATTTAATATTCACAAAACCAATATTTGCATGTTGCTGCTGTAAAGAAACAGTGCGGCTTGAAAAAGTTTCGATCGCATTGTTAGTAATGCTGTACCTAATACGTCTGCTTGTATTGTTTCAATAGTAATATCAGTTTTTATTATCATGTTTTATTTTGATATATGTTCCCTCTTTGTTTCTTTTCTTCCTAGGTGTTCTTGAAATATACTGATTAAGGTGGTTATATTTTTCTGATTTCCTGCATCTTTTTCTTTTAAATGTTTTGGACATTCTGCAGAAGCTAGAAGAACTTGAAATTGAACTTGTATCAGTATTTACTAACTTTTCTATTCCGGTTTCTTTATATTTTTTCAGTATCATTTTTCTTAGTGTACGTGGTTCTATCATTTGTCTTAATTTTATTATTGTATTTTATAATTGTTAGTGTTACTCTTGGTTTTAGCTTAAAATAACATCAAATAATACTTGCCTCACAAATAGTAAACTCGATGGGAAAAATAATTTTGACACCTTCAATTTCTAAGCAGTTTTTTAAATTACAACTTGGTATAGAGTGTAATTTTCTTTCTTTATTGAATGTTCGACATATCAGGCTGCATAATCTTGTATCCAACAGTTGCAGTTGCAAACCATTCCAATATTAAAGTTCCGCAATTAAAGCGAATAGTTAGCCTTATCTTAGCAAACAAAAAGCTACCTAACACCAAGCAAACTTATCCAATAATTATGTTCATCAATCGGTAGTATTAACAGTTTAAGATAAGGAATCCGCAGTGCCTGTTAAGAGCCGTATAAGAACTTAAGAGATAAGCCTGGATTATTACGTTTCTTGCGCTTCGCCTAATTGCGCCAGATTTCGCTTATCTTCCTGTTCTTTTCGAAGACATCTCTTTTGTCTATTGATACGGGTAATGTGTTTACTTAATTTTCCCAATTTCATAAAAAAAACGGATGTTTTGCCTGTTCAACAATGCAATTATTCTAATATATCTATTCTCTATTTCATTAAAATCATTTTACGGACAAACAATTTAATACTTTCGTTTTCACTTTTATTTGCTAAAGCAGCAAAATACGACATATGAAGTATTCTTTATGAGCGTAAAATACCATAATCGTATGAACAGTACCAATTTTCTTTTGCGATACTTTGGAGTGCTAAGTCCGTCAAGATTTCATACTTTTCTGCTAAATGTCTGAAATCACATTATCAAACAAGCTCAATTTATTATAATTATTTGCAAACTTCAAAATCAGTTTAAATGCATTATTAAATTGTAAACAGTTTTATGTTTCGGATGGTTCTTTTATTCTATACCTACTTATTCCTATTGTGAACGGGATCTTCTTTTAAAATATTTAAAGAACATTTACCGTATTAATAATTTCACTTTTAAAAGTAAATTTATTATTTTCCATGTTATTTTCCTAACGGTAAGTTCAACGTCCTATAAAGTGTAAGAATTTAGATGCAATTGCATCCATGCAAAAAAGTCTGGGGCCGTAATTGGAAAAAATGACGATGGTAATCAAATTAATTGATATTGACCGAAATTTTTTAAAAACTGGTATCTATTCTCTATAATCATAGCCGTAAATGTAAGATTATTGTGAGGATGAAGAGAAAAACATTTATATTTTCTAACGTTCTTGATATCCACAAACTTACCTTCCCCGTCTTAACCGTCATCTGCATAAATTGCGTGCGGATTCTATGACATGACTAGAAGCAAAAAATGCAACTAACTTATGTGATATTTCCAGCTATTCTTGAAACATGAATTATTTGAGAGTGTTTTGCATCATATATGAACATAAAAAAATTAATCTTTATCAGCAGACTAACAGGAGCGTTATCGAAGAATTATACGAAGGAATCGTATATGCTTAAAATGCTTTAACTTGCCGAATGCTCCGCGTCTTCATAGGAGAATAGTTATTGTTCATATTGTCCAAACTGAAACTGAGGTATTTGTAGATTTCCTTACGGTGAAAGAACTTCTTCCCAAAGACCTCCCTAATCAGTTTCTTTTGTAAAAAGTAAATCAATCATTCGGATACCGTTTCAACCTACAACAGTCTTTCTAAATGATGATACTCCGGCTTATTATGGATAATATGCCATAATTTCCTCCATCAAAAATGTTTAGCATCAATGCTTGGCCACCGCAATATACACATCGCCGCATGTGAATCCGTTCGAATTTCATATGTAAAGACGTGCGAAGAATCTTACCTACGCAAGATGAAAGTATAATAAGGACCATTTCATACAGAAAATAATTAGGATGGATTTATTACTTCGATAAATATTACTTGCAGCCGTATAGTTTATTTTAGCAAGCTGTTGCTTGCTGTTCCGACCTACAATCAAACAGGTTTTCAGTACTGTAAAAATATTCGTGGCTCGTCTAAATCTGGCACAAATACCAATAAAACCAATGTTGTTAAAGTGGAAAAATAATATATTTCAATCACGTTTTCAGCAATTATCCAATTAGTAATATTATAGCATGAACACATCCTTAACTCTACAGCTCCCAATAAAAAAACAATACAGTCATGGTTTTAAGTCTGCTCCTATACAATGCAATGTTTTGCAGCATTTAACGAAATTCCAATTTAACTCAAGTGTTCATTTAGCAAATCATTTTTTCTTATTAGCAAGTACCTCACATCGGTAGTTACCAATATTAAAAGATCAGCAACATATTTCTTCTACCATAAGTCACGACTCTCGCATCTCCCTATAATTTATGTTCGTGCCACAAAGTGTTGCCAATAATTTTCACAATTTTTCTCCAGATAAAGGTGGTACCCGGTACCTGTAATATTAATATGGTACGCGAATGTACTAGTTAACAGCTTAAAAATGGCAGAGGTTAAGATTAAAGCCTTACAATCAGAGCATATGAGGACCGCATCTTTCTGGTAATGTGATTTATCAGATTTACTACCGCCTACAACTCGATGTAAGTTAATTGTCTAAATGCGATTTTAATTCCAGATTTATTGTTATCGGAGCAATCAGTATTACAATTTTCAAGATAAAAGATTCTTTAATATTCGGAGCGCTAGGCGCACAAATTTACAAAAAGCTTACAGGAGATTTTTATAAAAATTACAATTCGTCAGAACAGTTTTTATCAAACTCCTCGATTTCGATAAGTAGAATTGATTGTGTTGATCAGTCTGGAGATTTTTCCTTTTTTGTTGTTTACTGCTTAAGAAAATTACAGAAGGTTAAATTAATATCAAATGACGTCTCACTAAATATTTATATTTATTATTTATATAAATATATATTTTTGAAATATGTCTGATCAACAATTGAAGATAATAAGATTAATAAAGTAAAGAACAATTATTTGTGGTACTTATAGTACGCAAGATCATAATTTATGGCTAATAATTATTTGGTTTATTGAAGAGTGCAGAAGATATTTCTGTTTAATGGGCCTCGTCGCAGGTCATAAAAGAAAATAAATAAAAGGTCATAGACTAGTGCTATAGAAATTCAAATACATTTTTATTCTTTATACCAGGTGTTCATTAAGTACCAAACTTTAAGCAGTTATTCTTTGTACAAATGATGAGCAACTATTTGATGCAAATGTAGCCAACATTTCGATTTCTATTTAGATATTCCTGAACATGTCAGTCTGGGAAGTGGGAACTTATTTTGTTACAGTTTGTACTTGTTTTGTTACAGTTTGACCATCTTTTATAATGTTAAAAATATTACAGAACAGTAAATACCATTCAGTTGCTCCACATTTTTCCTTTCTTAGAATTGGATGGGAGGTTCGACTTTTCGCTCAAATTGGTATTTAGTTTTTGTTATGACAAAGTGTCTCTTCAATCTATAGAATTTAATTAAAGACTTGTAGAAGGAGGGGCAAATTTGTCACTTATTGTGGCGTATTCAGAGAAACCTCTGTCTGCTTTAGTACTCCAAGTTTTTGAAACGTCCGTAGGGTCTTTCTGTTTTGAAGAAATCAATTCGATTTTTCATATTCTTGATGTTCTAGTATTTATCCATTTGATCTAAAGATTTTAGGACCATAAAACTTACTTAATAGTAGTAGGAATACACCAGGTTTGTGTAATTGTAATAACTTGTAACTTGATTGAAGAAGAAATAGAAAAACGTACCTTTAGTTTTATGTTGAAACATTATCTTGCATCACATAGAAATTATGATAATGAAAAGAAGCAATTAAATGTAATGCGTGTTTAAAACGTGTTGCTAATGCTCAGTTCTTTTATATTCAGTGCCAGTTCGATACTTAACTAAATAATTTCTTTATGTCTTTCACTTGCACCTCAAGGTGCTTGTAAGATGTATATGATCCTGAAGCGATAAATTGTATTAGTAAATGCTTTTGAAGTTCTACTACTGAATACAACATCACATTCCCAACATAGATGCATGCAAATGCAACGGGTGGTCCTTCTCAGATAAAGTTGCAGATATCGCGTGACCTATTGCATAATAAATAACGTTAAATTAAATATTTCTATACATGTCCGCATGGATTAAATTTGAAATACCGTTATAAGTATGCTTTGAACATAGATCAGTAAAGAACTAACTGAATATAAAATTTGGGATATGCCATAAATTGAACTGGCTTAACAGAAATAATGTTTATCATGAACTGATTCTCAAATACCCTTCTCTGTTTGCATCTGAAGCAACTTCTCTTTTAAGGATTCGTAAAACGGAAAACGTTTAAATTGCATTTGGTCATGTTTATGTATGTTTTATGGAGTTGGACACATCCATAAAATCTCTTCTACACTTTTCCTAAGTGAGATTGACAATGCTTGTTTTTTTCTAGGATTTTCCTTTTATCTAGATCGTTTTGATTTTTTTATAGAACTTTTCTATCATGAAATATTCTCTTTAATAGTCATGGATATCCGAATAAAAAACGAGTGTGTAAAGGAAATAATTGAGATCAATAATTAAAATAGTGCAAAATAAGTGGAAATTTTTTTTTCAAATGTTTGTATATTCAACTGAACAATTTTTCCCAACTTATCAAAAAATGAAATATTTCAACTATCCAACATTTTACGAAACGACTGCATCATAACTTCATTAAATTGATCCAAAATAACTGTATTTTTTTTTATTGACACCCCACGAACTCTACAATCTAACTACAGATATTAAGTATGTTTTTTAACTTACAATATAAACATTTATGAGTCTGTCCACTAACAGATCACATTATAATTTATTTAATACCAAAGACTAAATACTTATGACTAATGGGGTTTTATATCCACAATTTATTATCTAGTTGGCAAGTCTATAGGCTTTAAACGTTTTAATCTTCGCACTCCATTATCTTGCCTTAAGTTGATGGTAAGTTCATTCGGGTGAACACTTATTCTGACACAATACCTGGTACTGTATCGGTTTATTTCAATTCTAACTGATTCCATTTGGAGGTCTCGTTGGATTGTAGTGTTTGGTACGTACCAGGGACCATTAATTATGTTTCGTAGCACTTTGGATTGGAATATCTGTATGATAGCTACGTTAGTGTTAGAGGCTGAGCCCCAAAGCTGAATTCCGTAGGTCCATATTGGCTCAATAATGGTCATGTATAGTAATAGTTTGTTTTCTGACGAGAGCTGTGAATTGCGACCCATTAACTAGTACATCTTACTGTACTTTACTCCTAGTTGTTTGCGTTTTCTCCATATGTGCTTCTTCCAAGTCAGTCACTTCTCTAGATGTATTCCAAGATATTTGGCATCTTCTGATTCCGTAAGTTGGAGATTGTTTAGAGTGACAGGTGGACAAGTATCTCGTCGAAGAGTAAAGGTAACATGCACTGACTTGCTTTCGTTAGCTTTTATGCGCCATTTCTTTAGCCATTTCTCAATATTTGCAAGGTGCCTCTGTGAACGGTTTGATGTTATGACAGGTTTTTGATAAGAAGCAAGTATTGCAGCATCATCAGCAAATGTAGCTGTCATGGTACTTGTTGTCGTAGGCAGATCTTCGGTGTAGAAGAGGTACAGAGTTGACCCAAGGACGCTACCTTGTCCGACTCCTGACTTGATGGCGTAGAGCGGCGACTGTTCATCATTGAATTTCACCACGAAGTGTCGGTCTTGAAGATAAGATTGTAGGATTAGGTAGTAGTTATATGGTAGTTTACTTCGAAGCTTCTATAGTAATCATGTATGTCAGACTTTGTCAAATGCTTGGCTGATGTCTAGAAATGCCGCTGAACAGTACTTCTTCTGTTCCAAGTCTTCGCTAATTCTCTCTACTACCCTGTGCACCTGCTCAACAGTTGCATGTTGGGATCTGAATCCAAATTGATGATTGGGAATTAGCTTTTTGGTTTCCATAATAGGGTTTAGTTTTGTTAGGAGGAGCTTTTCGAGGACTTTAGAGATCATTAGAAGCAGGCTAATGGGTCTATACGATTTAAGTTTCGTGGGTGGTTTTCCAGGATTGGACCTTCCCTTGCAGGAGGAAGTATCCTAACCTTAACATAGCGTTGTATAGTTGGGCAATATATTTACTTGCTTTTTCTGACAGTTGCTTAAGTATTTTTCCTGTGATCATGTCGTATCATGGTGCCTTGTTTGGGTTTAGATGTTTATCTATGGTCGCTATTATTTCAGATGCTGTAAAGTTTTTTATTGGAGGTTCTAACTGACCTGGGTGGCTTCGAGATTCGTGAATTCCTCTTCTACTGTATTTTCTGATGGAAGGGGTTCGAATACGCTTTTTAGGTGATTTGCGAAAAGGTTTGCTTTTTCTTTGTCACCCTTGGCCCAAGTACCATCTTACTTCCGAATGGGAGGGATGCTCATTTGTGGTTGGGATAATCCGCGCGTAGGTTTCCATAACGAGTGTTCAATAGCAGACGTAGGAGTAAGGTTTTGTAGGTACTGAGTAATTCGCTGGTTCTTAAAGTCGTTCAATAGTTTTGTAAGTTCTTTAGTTGCTTTGTTGAGTCTACGTTTGCTTTCTGGAGATCTGTGTGTTTGCCATTGCTTGCTCAACCGTCTTTTGTCAGCAATTTTCGATTTTATTTCGGCTGGGTATGAGGTAGTGGAGTCGGTTACCTTAGTTTCTGGTGTGGAGTTCCATGCAGCCTGTTGGATAGCTGCGGTTAGATTTTCGACAGCTGTTTCTATATCAATCTTACTTTTGAAGCGAATTTCCACTGATAACGATTGGTCTAGTAGTGTTCTGAAGTAGTTCCAATCGGTTGCTTTACTGCATAGTGCCGCTTGTTTATGTTTATTAATTACCTGCGTAATAATAGGTGTATGATGCGAGGAGATTTCCAGGCTTGATTCTGCTTTCAGAAATTGATTTGGCATGCCTTTGGTTGCGCAAAAATCAACAAGGTCTGGGACTTTAGTTATATCTGGGGGGGGCCAATTTGTAGGATCACCAGTCGAGAGGTATTGGAGGTTATTTGATTGTAATGCTTTAATAATTCACGTCCATCAGTTCTTGTTAGTCTTGAGCCCCATTGAACATGTTTTGCATTAAAGCAACTAAATTAAAGTTAAAAAAAAAGAAAAAAATAACTGTTAATAGAAAACCTTTTATCAAAGATAATGTTAAATAAAGTAAATATATTGAGCATTTATTATCATCTGCTCAAGCGGTTGCGAATAGACATCGATTTTTGTGCAAAACATTCGCTCCATACTAATAAGAAATTTAGTAGGTTATCACACTGAAAAAGTTAGCGTTTTATCGAAAACAATTGGAAAATACATTAATTAACGCCCGTATATATAAAAGCGTCCTTATCTGTGGTTTTAGAAATCGTTTCACATTTCGTTTTATGGATGTAACAGTTAATGAATATTTACCACTATTTACTGCTACTTACTAACTCAGCCATATTTACATTAAAAAATTATTTGAAACTATTACATAATCAATACAGTTCACGTCATTTTTCTGTAGTTTAACATATATTGAGTTTTTTAATTGACTATTTAAATACGAGCATCAAAAACGACACATCATTTACATGTAGATAAGTTTTACCATATTGAAGGTCTCTGTCATTAGACGACGATTTATTAAACAACTCATGTTACTAATTTAGATTTCATAAACATTTACCACATTCTAATGCAAATTTGCTAAATCTTTTCTGAATGAATACATAAACTTATCGAACGAATTAAAGAATCGTTAGTGTGGATATGTCTTTTCCCTAACAGATTTGCTTAAAGTTATTGCTCGAAAAATGGTTATATCAGGCTTAAGACCTCTTTTATCTCTTTGTATATCTTAATATACAGACCTCTCTTGTCATTTAAATGCTTTTGAAGTAATTTCAAAGAGACTGAAAACACTTTAATGAGTACTCTGTATAGTTGTGAGCGAATTCAAATCAACGGACAGAACTAAACTAAGAACCAGAATGTTTTTTTTTTTCATAAACTAACGTTTTTAAGAATATTTTTGTTTAGTTTTCTACTTAATTATTCTTCTCAAGTTCCTGAAACGGATCTCTCGGAATCATAACAAATTCGGTGACGGAAGAAAGTTTTACAAGGAATTAGCTAAAAATTAGCAAGTAGAATATCAGAAGTATAATGGAAAAAGTTAAGAACTAGAGTTGTTACACCAAAAAGTGTGAGCCGTCCATAATAATACTCGACTTCAATGTAAAATTGGAAAAGATCAAATATATAACATAGTAATTTCATTTAGATAAGGTGAGAGGAATTATAAGATGAGACCATTTGGTGCACTTCTGCAGAGAAAATAACCTCATGACATATTTCAGGAAGTACTTCAGTATTCCTCATGAAGGGTAAATGAAGATATTAACAACAATATTTAGTAAGCTGATGGCACAGTTTTACTAGCGGACAGCTAAGTGAAATTCTAAGAACCAGTTGACAAGATTTCTAGCGTAATTAATGCATATGGGCTAGATAAAAACAGTAACAAAACGACATATTTGAACAAAGAGCAAATAACCACACATGACAACTTGCAATGTTTGTGTCTACCACAGACGAAACATGAGCGAGTAATGGTTGAACTCCAGAAAAAAAATTCGCAAATCTTTCAAGTGGATAAAACCAATATTATGTTTTAAAAACAGAAAGTTAACCATCCTAAAATGTAACTCCTATGTAACTTCAAGTTTACTCGACGGTGTAGAAGTGTACATTGTACATTCTAAGTGGCTTCGGATATAAACATACAAGAATTTGTGAAGAATAAGATGTTTATTACAAATACTGGAAACTCTAGAGCTGGAATTATGGAGGCACCCTAAAAACTATCGATGGCTTCAAATGGAGATTCAAAGAAAGGGAAAAGAAATATGTAGGCCAGGAAAACGAAAAAGACCACATAACTTAAAAATTGCTAAGGCATGAACCTCGAAACATGCATTGGTGCATTATTTTCAAACGGATCAGGTGGCAAAGGAGAAGGCAAATATTCAATGAGGGTTATATCTGAGCATAACGTCCACTAATCCCTCGAATTAATATATTCTAGATGAATAACATCATTAATGACGAGAGATCAACTGAATCATTGGGGAATATTATAGTGAAAGTGTAATTATTTTGTAAATAGTAAATTGTTAGCACATAAATAGTTAATTGCTAATAAATATTATATTTTAAATTCATTTGGTTTTTCAGTTCCTGTTGCAAAACATTTATAGCGTTATTTTGCTTATGTAGTGCCTGCATTAATTTGATAAATTATCTAAGCGCATTCTTATAGGTATAACTTTTGCTTAGATTGATACCGACTGAAAGTTTCGCGCTTTGAAATGAGTAGTAGTAAACATCTTTATTTCTAAAAAAGGCTATCGACCTATCATATTTGTTTTTTATTTAGATGAATTTTTAGAAATAAAGATGTTTACTACTACTACTACTAAACTTTCCAATTCTAATGACAAAAAAATTATTTTATTGTCCAGTAGTCAGTTGCGTTGGTAAGTGTTCGAGGAGCGTTGATGTAGGGAAACGGAAACGGGATTGTCTGGTTGGTCTGTAAGACAAAGGGGATTCAGTATGGTCCAGTTGTCGGGGTTGTTGTCCATTTTGTCTGTAGATGTATGAGTCTTTCCGAAATCTTGTCATGGGGTGTCTTATTCGTGTTATTAGTCTTAGTGCAATTTGTTCTGTTGTTTGTATATAACGTTTGTCCTTCTGTTCCGTTGGTCATGAGTATATGTCCGTAGTCTAGCAAGGGTCTACAAATAGGTTTATATATTTTGGTGGCGGTGTTTGTGCTAATTCCTCTGTCTTTGTATGGTTTGAAATGATTATTCGTCGCTATTTCGTTTCTCTTACTATATCTATATAGTTTACTGTATTCTTCGTATTAGTCTTAGTGCAATTTGTTCTGTTGTTTGTATTATAACTGTTTGTCCTTTCTGTTCCGTTGTTCCGTTAATTAAAAATTAAATTTAGAAATTACAGATCCGAATTGATAAATTATGTGTGGTTGCAGATTTTAATAATGGCCTTAAACTAAACTCCATTAATAGCTTACACCACTTTATGCTAAAAAATACAAAAGCACAATAAATAAATGAACTGTTAAAAAACATTTTTTAATTAAAATTAGCTGAGAGAATATTGATTCCACTCTAAGCCTGTTCGCTCGATAACGAGAGAGGCTGCAGCAGTTTTTACCCGTTTTACCGATCTTCAGACAGAAAAATTTTAATATCCGGTCATATGAATTATTAATAAACTTAATGTGACTAACGAACTTGTTTGGACTTAAGCAAAACAGGCGTTTGACTTGATGTATTTGCGATATTTATTTTTCTTGTTACCTGAATTCCGTTAAAGGCCAAATACTTATTATTTATTATTGAAGGTGAATTAAGATCGCAGTTATTATGTTATTGATTTTGAAGTAAATTGCATTTTATGATCAAAACTAATTATCAGCATCTAAAGTTAAGGCAACCGTAAAAATCCAAAGCGCCTTAATGAGGTCATGGTGGGTTTGGTTAATAAATTTGAAAATCCGGTCAAATTAATGAAGATATTTCTCATATGAATTCTTCTTAACACATATGTTTAAAATCAGAAGAATGCACTGTTTGCAATGCAACAATTTGAGAGAGAAACAAAGGGAAACCACATATTTTGATAAACTAAAACGCCAATCAATCCAAATAAATAGTAAAACGCCTAATTCAATTAAAAGTACGTAACAATCATATGTACGATCGGTAACACACAAAAGTCTACAAACACTTCGAATATCAAAAGCTTTTGAAGATTGAAGAATTAAGAAATTAATATTCTGCTAATGCCACCAGAGTCAATCAGTTCTTGTATGGGCTTAATAGCTTTGAATACCAAGGATTTATTGAGTTCAATTCAGAGAACCGGAGAAGGAATTTAATTGTTTTACCAGGTTATATCTCAACATTGAAAGGAGTTTGTAAATAAATATATTTAAAACTCCGTCATCTTCAAATATATACAAATTTAGACTAAATCTTTACTGTAGTAGTACTTTTTGTTTCTTCTGTGATAAGGCAAATATTATCAAACAAAGTAAATGTTTAGTGCCACTTGGTACGATTACAGTATTCACTATAATGGATATAACACCAAATATATAAAATCGAAAATCTCAAAACACTACAAGAAAGAGAACTAATCAAGGCAAGTTATACTCATAAATAGAAGATGTGGCATTAAGTTCGTCCAGATCTTTACATTTTGAAATGTTACTTTGGTGACTGTTCAGCAGCAGATGCATGGCAATATATTCTAGTCTAGACAAGAGTAATGGTTCTGATACCCCTTTAATTTAAGACACAAATATTTTAATTAATCGAGATCTATCTCAATCTAAAGCGATTTAGAAGTTTCATCATCCCTTTGAGAGGGCCGCGAAGCGATCTACCAGTAAAACTAGACAAAATAATTTAAAAAATTCTCTAAACCGGAAATATTTGTTAAAAAACCTAGCCTAAAGTAGGCTACGGCACCATTTTTGTAAATAAATTATGAATATACCTCTCATTAACATTATAAATATATGGCATGCGGCATTAGCAAAATGTGAAATCAAAAAGTATTTACGAAGCTGATTACGCCATTGTCGCTTTTATTTTGACGCAAAAATGTATAAAAACGTAACAATTTCGGGTAGAAAAATTCTTTAAGTTAAAGCAAAGTTCCTAAATTTGCTATTGGACTGTTAAACTATACTCATAGTTAAAATGGTGCTTAATAACAACATTTCATTTATATTGTCAACTAGTAATATGTTTCAGCAATAAAGTAAAAATAATCGTAAATAACGTAAAATAGTAGTATAATAATAGTAGACCCTTGCTAGACTACGGACATATACGCATGACCAACGGAACAGAAAGGACAAAACGTTATATACAAACACCAGAAAAAGTTTCACTAATAATAATAACACGAATAAGACACCCCCAAAACCCACACACAACCCGTTAACTAAATAAAATAACTCTAAAACTCTTAAAAACGTTTAAAAAAGGTAAGCTTATTATTCATAGGTGTGAAGTAGACATTACATACGTAATATTAAAACGATCGCAATGCTACTGCATGTTTTTCTTACGATAAAGAAGCCTACGTACCAGCATCACTTTTATAACAACCTGTGATTTATAATTGAATGCTCTGTAAACTGGATATAATTAAGTTGTTGGGTGACTAGTCGACTGAGAATGCGTGTAACCTAGAAACCTAGACTGAAAGATGCTGCATCCGTCTAGCACATGTCTAGTCTAGAAATAATTACAAACCAGCATATGTTGGAATGCTAAAGTACTGTGGATTTACTCGTGTCGTCTATTTTCTACCTTCGTTTTGGTTAATACCTTATACTAGCAATGAATACAAATGTATATCAACCCTCGATTAGTTTTCCCTTCACAAAACATGCTCGGCAGCATTAAAATGAGTTATATTAGCTGTTAGTGTATAGTAACGAAGAACCACCTGCGCAGCCATCTTATCAGAATTCCGTTTTCCACATAATGTGTATGCGGGCACGTGTCAAGGATATTTTTACTTTGTAACGTGTATATTGTTTCAGAGTTTTTACAATATTAAACAATGAAAGTTTATTAGCTTGTACATAATTGACCAGATCTAGATATTTCAGTACGACATGAAACTTATCTCATGTCTACCTGGATCCTACAATTTCAATATTTTCTGCAATATCGTGGAAAATTGTCCCATTCATTTCTTTCAAGAGACAAACAAGAACGAATAACTTATCCACTTCATATAGAGACGTGGATTGGGGATTTTCTGTGGTGACAAATATCTGCGATTGTTGTGCATTATTAATTGAATCGGGAGTAACACGCAAACAAAGAACTAAACCGGCGGCCGATTAGAAACTAATGTTTCATAAAATAACGGAAATGTTTTATAAGAAGTAACGTTTGCTTTCAACATTGCTGAAATTGTAGACGTTGAAGGTAGATTTGTACGAAACATGTTGAAAAAGAGTAAGAAGTTATTAACTGAAAAATATGCAAGAAATATTTTTCAATAACTCAGGAAAGCAAATGGGTTTGGTGACAACGTATGAATATGGTATGGAATGGAAAGAGCAGATGAAGATAACAAATTCGTTAGTCACATTCTCTTTGCAAATGGGTTCTTATCTAACTTGCATGAACATCGCAATCCCTTAAATGCCGACTAAGAAAAGTATTTTTTGATTGGAATTATCGTCTTACTCCATTCTAGTATTATCTATTCAATAACTCCTTAAGTTACAATGGTGCAAAAGAGTTTATAATAACGACAACTCATAATTTAAGTTTCTTTTTAACGCAATAAGCAGAAAAATGCTCTAAGAGCTCGACGCAACATTAATTTCTGAATAATGACATTTCGCGTGTTTCTGGTTGTTTTATACACAAAATTTACTATTATTGTCGTGTTTCACTCAAGTATGCATTGGCTTTATAAACTAATTTTTAAAACTTACATATTTAATGATCTAACATATCCTAAATTACGTGCTACTCTTAACACTCCTGTGCTGTCTTTATATAATTAAAATATTAAAATTTCAAATCGTGCTACTAAACCTGTCCCTTCAATCTTCAAAAAAAAACTTCGATAAGTTGCTACCGTTAAAGCGCGGTAAGCGGTCGCCCTTCCAACCCCTTCGCTTATTCTTCGCAGCTTTTTCAGCCCTCAGCACCCTATCGAGACGTCTTTGATTTGACACCGATTAGATCATAGGAATAATAAAGTGATAATATTTCACAGCTTGGATTCTTTCTTAAAGGTGGTCTTAGACCTATTCATGTGTGAGTTCTACACATGTGGTTTTTTATAATTTATTTTCTGATTCAGATTGTTTCGCTCTCCTCGTAACGTGTTAGGGTTGAATACTGATTGCAGATAACGGGGTTTGGTTTTTGTTTGATTTTTGTACTGTTATTTGTTAACAAGGCAAATGTACTGTAGATAAAGAAAGCTTTCTTCTGCTTTTTGTGCCTATGCAAAATAATAAGTTTAAATCTGATGTTCGTTAGATATTTATAGCTAACTTTTAGAATTTTTTTGTTTTTGCTTTTCTATGTATGTAGTTGGTACATTGTTGTGGGTTTGGGTATATGAACTTTTACATGCTTGTAAGATAAAACAGTTATTTCAGTCGTAGTCATCGAAAGTAAAATTTCAAGTCTACCGAGGCTTTGAGTTACCCGGTCTTATGTAGAATAATTTTACCAGTCATAAAACCAGCCAAAATGCAGTTTGAAGAAAGTTTGGAAACAAGTTACAATTTAACTTCTATTAAATCTTCCGCTAATTTTATTACGGCTACTTAGCATAGCTGTTATTACTATAATATTACATATCAGACTACATAAACATTAAAGAGTGGAATAAAATTAAGAAGCTATTATTGTTTCGTAACACACCCAAGTAATACATAAAGCTCCAGTTATTTGCAGAGAAAAAATCTTGCAAAAATTGATAAAATGTATTTAGTACAGTGTCTAGCCGAGCTTCGTGGTGATAAGACGTGCCCAGTGCTGGAATATTTTGGATATTGAATATATATGCAAGGTCGTTTACACTACGGCAAAGAATTCGAACAATTCAAACGCATTTATCGCTTCAGCGAGAATATACAGGTTTACTTCAAACTAAACAATGAACCCTGGGAGTTCGCAACAATCGGAATCGGATTATGCCTCGCAGGATGGTGGCTTCGAAAAGCCACAAACAAAAAAATGTGGTAGGAAACCGAAGACGACCCAGCCAACCCAGCCAACCCCCACAACGCTAACACCTGAGGCCAAACGAATAGTGTTGGATCATCAGGCTACAACAGATAAAAACCAAACAACAAACAGCAAGACAACATCAACAAGATTTCCAACGTATTCGCAAATATTCACAGCGAACGCAATGCCGACCATCAGACTCCAACTTGCAATCAGATGGGAGGAACTCAACCCCAACAACAAGGATGTGATTATCAGACAAGATAATCCCTTTCTAATTAAAACCAACACAAATTTTACAACAACTGAAACAAGAAAACATGATAACAACATTCAAACTACAAAAAAACGATAACCTCCCACTAATCCGACAACAAAGATCAAACCACCATATTACAGCCACATATTCAGTGGTTGCTACTGGAGTGGACCTTGAAATCACGGACGAAATGTTCCTAAAACAACTGGAAAAGTCAGGCCTCATAATCAGATTCTGCAAAAGAATAATATCCAGAGCGAGAAACAGTCCCACCTTGTTGATGAGGCTGATAACGCGCGACCTGGCGACATATGAGAAATTGATGAGCGACCGCGCAGTGCACTTCCTTGGACGCGTGTTCAGGATTGTGGAGAGTAAACCTCCAGCACCGATTCCTGCTCCATGCACCAAATGCAACTCCTTTGAACACCGGACCGAAACCTGCAAAACACCAGCTAAATGTAACAAATGCCTTGGCCCTCACTCAACATTCAGTTGCAGTTCTCCACTTCCCGTCAAGTGCGCTGCCTGCAACTTGGACGAGCATGCGGCATGGAGCGTAAAATGCCCGAGGAGACCAACAGCACCGATCAGTGTTATCCCCGACGTTCAAATTAAGTGTCTGAACAAGATAACGTCTGAGGTGTCGGATGCGATAACTAAAGGTAACAGGATACACTCACCAGTAACAACTCACGATCTCATATTAAACAAATACAAACATCAAATTAACAAGTCTACCAACACTAACAAAGAAGATTTGATTAAAAAAATGCGAAAACAATTTATAGAAGATTTTGACATCGACACTTCGGTCGTCTTCTTTGGAAACTATATGTATGTATTGATGTTCGACATGCTCCTACCTAACCAAAACACCTCGACAGGGTCGCAGCTCTCCTAAAACCAACATTTAAACTTGGAAGAGCAAATCCTCCTTCCCTCAACCACCCTCTCAACGACTGCATACATTTTACGATACCCTACCTAAATGACCTGATACACATATTTCTCACATACATACACCCACACTCCAACTTAGAACAAAACATATTGACCAAAGCAAGCATCTATAAATATGCAATAATTATAGGCGACTTTAATCTGAACAAAAACAAAACGAAACAGCTTAAAAGATTTCTACAAAATTCGGACTTTATAAAACAGCACACGCCACCAACTTTTCTGATGCCCCCAAACCCAGACTCAACACCAGACGTTCTACTGCACACAAGAAACTTAACAAAAACCATCAACAACATAAACTTAACCAACGAACTTGGATCCGACCACCTGGCTATTACGTTTAACATAGACTTACAACATATGCAACCTACCTCCAGTACACCTCCTATAGATAAAAGGTTAAACCTAACAAAGACTGACATAGACAAAGTGAAACAACATATACATGACTACATTCGATCGCAAGCAGAGCCCATTTCAATAGAAACCATACAACAACAACTTTCACTCGCCATAGGAAAATTTAGCCCGGAAATAAAAAATGCTTTCTACCGACATACACTACCCAAATTCATGCTGAGACTCATAAAACAAAAGAGAGAACTGTACAGACTACTCAAAATAACGACCTAAAAAAGACACTGAACCAAGTCAACAGAAACATTAAAACCTTGATTGGACAATACCGACAAGACAAATGGCTAGAAACATGTAAAGAAATACAAAAAGACAAAGGCAAAACAAACTTCGACAATGACAACTGGAACTTGATCAACGACTACTTCAACAGCTCACCAAACTATACATACAAACTGATTACAGACACAGAGTACGATGAAGCCCTAGCGCATATCAAAAACACAGCACCGGGAAAAGATAAAATAAAGCCAAAACTCCTGAAAAGCCTAACTCAAGAAACACACAAACTGATCCTTACTGAATTGAACAACTGCATCAGAAATAACATAATCCCAAAAACATGGAAAAACGGCTTAATAATCCCTATACCCAAAAATGGACTGGACAATACACAACCGAGCAATTACAGACCAATTACACTGCTACCAGTACTTAGCAAGGTTTTTGAGTACATAATAAGGCAGCGACTGGGAAAACTGATCGGAAAGTACATACCATCGTATCAGTTCGGATTCAAACATCAGCACTCGACCATTCACCCACTCTTCACTCTGACTAACAATATAGAAACAACCCACCTAACTGACAGAAAGATAGCTTGCCTGTTTATGGACATTAACAAAGCATTTGATAGTGTCTGGCATAGAGTCTTACTATACAAACTACACAAACTACACACACCAACATATCTACTACACATCATAAAGAACTTACTAGAAAACAGACAACTACAAGTACGAATTGACAAAACACTGTCATTTTCTTTTTCCCCTGAACAAGGCCTCCCTCAAGGATCCCCGCTCTCACCGTTTCTCTACAATATATACTGCCATAACATATACAATTACAACTTACCAGACAAAAATCAAATCGACAGATCGGCATACATATTACAATACGCAGACGACACGGCACTTATTGTACATGACAAAACTACTGAGAGAGCAGCTCAAAGACTCCAAACACTAACAAACAACACAATGACATAGTTTTATAAATGGAGACTAACACCAAACGCGTCAAAAAACCAACTGCTGCTCACAAACCACAGACTCAACGCTGACTCCCCTACAATAACTGTAGACGGCCAAACGACACAACCAAAAAACGACGTAAAATACCTTGGAATCACAATTGACCACAAACTTAAATTCACTAAACACATACGAAACATCAGGGCAGAAACAATAAAGAGAAGAAAACACTTCCGATCACTAACCTACAAAGACAGAGGAATTAGCACAAACACCGCCACCAAAATATATAAAGCTATTTGTAGACCCTTGCTAGACTATGGACATATACTCATGACCAACGGAACAGAAAGAACGAAACGTTATATACAAACAACAGAACAAATTGCACTAAGACTAATAAAACGAATAAGACACCCCCAAAACCCACTACACAACCCCTCCACCCAACTACTATACGAACGCACAAACATGACAAAGATTTCGGAAAGACTCATACATCCTACAGACAAAATGGACAAACAACCCCTACAACTGGACCATACTGAATCCCCTTTGTCTTACAAGACCAACCAGACAATCCCGCTTCCGTTTCCCTACATCAACGCTACTCGAACACTTACAAACGCAACTGACTACTGGACAATAAAATAATTTTTTCTTGTCATTAGAATTGGAAAGCTTATTTAATAAGATTATTAACCTAGAATAAGAGAATTTTCATCTTTGTTTTTTATTTAGATTAAGACTACATGTATTAAACAAGGGCAGAAGGACCGATAGGTCGATAGCCTTTTTTAGAAATAAAGATGTTTACTACTACTACTGTATTTAGTAATGTTTAAAGAAAAAAAATGATTAAATTTTAAATTCGCTGTCGGTAGTCTGTACTTCGATTGTGCACCTAAAAAACCACGTCTTGTAAAATATAAAGAGTAGAAGTTTAATAATTTTCATTCTGGAATTAGGATAGGAATTAAACAGAAACGGAAAAATTTATTTATATAGAGAATGCTTGAATATCAAAATCTGATTGCACCAGCCTATGTGTAAATGCATTTCAGTAGTATATTTCGGCACTTAATTAACAATTACTTCTAGCAGTGATACACTTTCACTGATCATCTAAACTGAAGGAAAAGTTAAACAAAATAATCTAATAACTGTATTTCAAAAATTAATTTTCTTTAAGAGACTTTTAAAATTGGGTGTACAAGTCAAAAATTGGTAAATTTATCATTAGCTCTAATATTGTGTATCAATTTGCTCAGAATCTAAATTTAATAGCATTTATTTGTCGGGGTATGTCTGCCAGCATCTATTTAACATTTCTGGATGTACTTGTATCATTGTATATTGTATAATTTTTATTAAGTAATTTGTTTCCTGGTATAAGCAACTTAAGCTTAACCATGTAACCCCGTAACACATTTCAATATAATTCCTTTCTGAGACGCAGGTCATACAATAAGGGGTGTCCGGGGAAACGGATTAGCTTGCTTTCCAAATGTCAAAGTTTTTGGACCTATTTCGTATTTCCTTTAACAAAATGCTTGAAGACTTGAAGAAAGTTGAATAAATAATATTAAACAAATTTCCAATAAACTGATACAATATGATTTCGACTTGCAGCTAATATATATACAGGATGCCCGGAAATTGTGCAACCAACACTTCACGAGGTAGTTCTAGAGCAAAAACTAGTGGGACAAGTTCCCATAACACTTTTTCGAAAACTCAATAATAACTGATTTACAGGGCGTTAAAGTTTAATAAATTGATAATAAAAATATAACAATTCATTTGAAATAATTTAATACATTTTTGATATTTATTAGCTAATTAAATATTTAAAAAATAATAATTAATTCTAAGTGCACTTATTTCCATGGCACACTCTGTTAAAACGTTGGAAATTATTTAACGTGCGTTATTGCTTACACCGTGCAAGACTTTTTTAAGTTAAGAATTTTAAAAGTAGATTTTCTCGAAAACGGCTCATTTTAGAGAGATGTGACAAGTAAACCGTTTTTCCGAAATTTTGAGCACTCGTTTATTTTGTTTAACCATACACAACAGAAAGCGATAAACAAAGAAGTTTAGCTTATTAAGTGGATGACAAGGGTGAGTTCAACCCCTTAGGATTAACGGATAAATGTCAACTTTTGAACAATAATACCAATGATCGTATGTAATAAGTGTGCCAAATTTTAAAACAATCATTCAACCAACAAAAAAGTAATCCCAAAAAATTTTAAAAATCTAGCTTTAACGCCCTGTAGATCAGTTATTATTGAGCTTTCGAAAAAGTGTTATAGGAATTTGTCCCACTAATTTTTCCTCTAGAACTACCTTGTGAAGTGTTGGTCGCACCATTTCCGGACACCCTGTATAATATTGTAATGAAATCAAATTAATCTAGGAGTAGCAATAAATGTAAGGGATCCTCCGAGATATTCGAGATACTTCGTATATTAATTATATGAATAATTTTTAGCAAAAATAATTATTTTCACTTTTCTGAATTCTCATCGGTTCATGAAAAATCGGAAGATTGAATTTACCAAGTTATATTAGTAGCTTAGAACAAAATAATTTTAGCAAAAGTTCAGTAACTTTATAATTATTATTCAAGTTGCAAAATGTTAGCATCGCTTTAAATTTTAACTTCAACTTCTCGAATTCGTTCTTCAACCAGACACGGTATATCACACTCTTCAAATTTCCGTCAAAGAAATGTGTTTGGGTAAAAATTAGTCATATAATTCAAATACTAAGTATCTCTGGTACACCACCAGAAACCTTGTAAAACGATATTAAAATATGGAATGTATTCATATTCAGCGGGCTTTGAAAACTAACTATGAACTTAAGAACATATAATGCTGCGTATAACAGAAATTCATCACGACGAACTAAAATCAACTTTAGTTTTAATCTAAACTTATACTCACTGAAACTATAGTGTTCTAATATGCCAATTAATGGATGATTAAGAACATGTATAGAATAAGCAAAAGTCTTATTGAACAGATTACTTTATGTAAACCATATTTGAACAACCATCGGGAATTAGAGAACAATGTCTTGACATCGGCAAATGCCGCATTGCCAGAAGTCGAAACTGATTGGTTGGCCAATGTTTCTGATTATATTTTTCACCGATTGAACTTTTGAATAATTCAAAAGATGTTTTAAATAATGACCAGTCGGCTAAGTTTACCTCAAAGAAAGTGTTGTTAAGTTGATGGCCTAACATAACTCTATCAAGACAAAATGCATCATTAACAATTTACCCATTATACATTTACTAGGTTTGCAAATGTTGCTTGCATGTTTTTAAGAGAAGGAATAATATGTTAGAAAATAATAATGAAATGAATGGAACCACTGCATTTCAATATCTTAATATGAAGCTTTTTATGTTCTATTTTAATATTAGTAACTATAATCTTCTTCCGTTTTTACCAAATAATATGTAAGTACTTCCGGTCATTTAGTTTAACGTTTGTCAAAAAAGTAACCAAACGCTTTAGTTTTTACTGTTATTTTTTGGCTTGTGACCGTGTCGTACCAACAGTCAAAATTTATGCACCCCCTAGTTGGGTGAATTTAAATAAATAGATGCACTTAAAGGTCATCAGTATATTGTGATCGTCAAGCGTGGAAGCGAGCGATCAACACATTTAAATAATTTTTAATTTATCCCTTTGAGTTTACCGGAGGACGAAACAGTTTCGCACATGCAACAAATAATCCAGTAGCGTCGAATACGGAAAAAATTTAGAAGACAAATACGAAACATTGATAAATTCATACAGGTTTTGTTTTTAATTATTTATTATTTCTCGAACAAATATTACTCGAAAATTTAGGATCTAGAATAGTATGCAAATAAGAAACGAGACGTCATATATAACCACTTTCTTTGCTTTATTCGAACAGGTTTTTCGTGTACAGGGTGACACAAAAGTTCGGAGACAACTTGTTTTAATCATAACTTTTCTATTCAACATCAAAATTCAACAAAATTATACACTTTCGAAAGCCCACAAAATTATCTTTAAAATACATAAACAACTATTCGAAATGGAAACCTTCAGCCGACACAGGCCTGCTGAGGTTTGCGGAAATTTTTGACGATGGTCGAAAGTGTTTTTTCTGAGATTTTGTCTCACACCTTTTGGAGACGACGTTTCAAGGACTCGACGCTGTTGTGGTTTGTAGCGCAGGCCTTTTGCTCCAGGTTCGACCAAATTGCGAAGTCCATCGGATTCAGGTCGGGGGAGTTGGACGGCCACAAACTCTTGTTCCATACGGCGATTTTGTTGGATTTGCAAAAATCCATGGTGGACCTCGCAGAATGAGCCGGCGCCCAAGCAAGTGTCCAAAGTCGATTTTTGAACTGTGGTCGGCTCCAGGGGATCACGACGTCCTTCAAAATGCGTTCTTGGTAGACTTGGGCGTTGATCTTGACACCGCGCTCGACGAACAACCTGGACGTCTTCCCGTTTTTCGAAATTCCTGCCTACACCATGACGGATTTCGGAAAGTGACGTCACTGAACTCGGGTTTTTTTTTTAATCCTTTGTTAGTCTGAAAGAGCAGAAAATTCTGAACAATTCCAAGTGAGTTCCGAAGACGTTGACTGTCATTCTGGCTATTGACGACGCGCTCAATCGTGAACACCTTTTCGTCGGTGAACAAAATCGACCCGAAAGACTTTTTTTAGAGGAGTCGCTGCGCATTCTCAAATCGTATTTGCTTCATTCGCTCATCCAAGTAATGACCTCTTCCCAGCTTGTAGCTACGAATCTTTAGGTCTTTCCTGACCATTTTGCTGACCGCCTCTCTGTCAATACCCACCTCCATGGTCAGTTATCTTATGGACCTTCCAGGATTCCGGCGAATTCGACACCTCAGCTTGTTTAGGTTCTTCGGAGTCGTTGCGGTGGTTGGTCTTCCGCATCGAGGTCTGTCCGCTGCCGTGCCCAACTCCTCGAACCGTTTAATGGTTTTGTAGATCGTGCTTCTTGGAATACGGAGGAGTTTCGTGATGTCAGCCGGCGACTTTCCCGATTCGAACAATTTTACGACAGCAATACGGTTTGTTTCACGGTTCATAGCCAAAAACGTAAAAACAATTTAACATGGGAAACAAACGTGGCTTGTACAGAATTTAATGGGCTACAAAATAAGCTAAACGTCATCAACACACAATGTCAAAAACTCCATTGACATTTAAATTTACGAAATTTGTCTCCGAACTTTTGTGTCACCCTGTAGGTACTTAGAGTAAAACTTACCACGATACTTAAAAAAACGATATCAAAAGAAACCTGAATATATGTATAAAAAAGCCGAAATGAAAATCATATCTATGATGCTTGCTCTGTTCGAATGCTGTGTAATTTTTTACTTCTAATTTTAACAAACTGGTTGAAAGTAAGTATTACCCTGTATTAGAACTTTCAGTTTGATTAAATAATAAGATTTTTCATGGAGTCATAGGGGTTATCGTAGATCACCTAGTATATTATTTTATACTTTTTCAGTTTGGTGCTCAGTGAAAAAAAATAGACAGCAATAAAGGCTTCGAAGATAATAGTCAAGTTGACTATCATCAAAGTTATAGTTGATATGAATAAAAGGAAGAGTGTCGGATAAAAGACATTAAATTTGGAACGGGATCAGAAAATGTGTCTGAAAGCGATGAAATCATATTGTGTTCCCATCTCTTTTAAACCACTTGTATTATTTTAGATGAAGAAAATGCGTTACAAGGGAAATATAAAAGCTTTCAGCCGTTTTACTGGATGTCTTAAACTTATTAAAAACTATCACTTGTTAGGAGAGAATTGTTAAATAAAGAAATAATAACTTGAAGTCTGGCTAGTTTACATTTTTATTTAAAAAAATTGTGCACAGTGTATCATTTTAGAGCTACTTTTCACCTTTAACTACTTCATAATCATAAATGTTTAATTACTATTTTTGAGTTAATATCAGAATGGCATTTGGCACTGGATGTTGGATTGAAACAACTATTAGGCGCTCAGTCTTTAAATATCCGGGCGATTTGAAACGACTGCAAATGTTTTGTAACGTAGGTAATGCGTCTGATGTTAAACTGTTTTTAATTTGGACCTGCAATAGTAAAACCAGAAAATCAACAAGACGGCCGCTTACAAAATATCTCGTAAAAATTGAAAATTTATGCTGGAAATGTTTTAATTGAGCAAAATTAGTTATAAAATTGTAAAATAACAAAACAGATCTTCTTCTATATTGCACTATCATTATGCCGCTACTGTGGTGAAGACTTGGGCAAACTGGTTAACATTTGCGTAACTCAAATTCTTATTAACAAATATTCGAATTATCTTATTTAAAGAAATGATTATTTCAATTTCAAAAGCAATATATGTATAAGCAAAGGTCAGATGTGCGTTGATTTTTCAGATAATGTGCATCAAAGCGTATAGGTAAAAAACAATTTCTTCATATTTTGACCTTAGCCCTTTCTTCACTAATAAAAAAGCATAAGTGCTGACTTATTTTGTCGCAGCCTTCCTAATCAATAAAAACTATATCTTGTTGTTCATTTAAAATGTCTTCTTTTCTTTATCGTCTTCTATTGGCTCTAAAACGATTTCTTGAATGTTTTTTTCTGACCAGATATGTTCATCTAAGTAACAATCTTGAAAAATTGTCTGATTTTTTCCTCTCAACGAGATTGTATTTTAAATATTTTAGACTTGTTGTTGTGAATAATAGTTTTGAATAAAAAAGTTCAATTTTTTTTAAAAAACGATAGCTTTTAACAAAATTATGTATTTATCACAACTAAGCTTATGAAAAACTGACCAAATTCAATTTCAGGTTTTACGCTTTTAGTGTTAGCTTCTAATGCAAATATAATTGGATCTTTACAAATACAAAAGTTCTGATAAACCGCGTCACTTTGATATTCATTTTAATTAATTTTATTTTGGGCAAAATTAATTAGCTTTAACCTGCTTATACGAAGTGCTCATTTAAATCGGTGCACTATACATGCGATACCCACTAAATGCTCTTTCCCATTTTTAAAAATTTGATATAATTTTATGGATATTTTATGATGAAATGATACAAATTAAAAAACATCAGAATGCAATGATTTTACATCAGACACAGACAATCTTAGCTCTGTATATCAGACACTAATTAAATGAAAACATAAAATATGAACACCTGGTATATTGAAGAAATGCAGACCAAGTGATATCCTCAGAATAAAAAGAAAAATGCCAAATATTATAAACAGGTTTTTGTTCTCTCGCTCGATATTGGACAAAGTAGAGATTTTTCAATGGCTTGCCAAAGGTGAAGGTAGAAACAGCCATACATGTAAGTAAAATTTAAAGCTCTAAACAATAAATTCTAGTCTTTTCCCGAACATGATTGTCCTGACTCATCACCTGTGATCCCAAGAGATTCAAATGATTTTAATATGCTTTTTAATATGTTTGTAGTTTGTATTTTAGTATGTATATTTTAACAGAGCTCTTGTTTTTAAATTAATGACGACTGTGAATGTATATTTTAGACAAACTGATGATGGTGGAGAAAGACACCGAAACGTATTTGTACAATGTTTTAACTAATAAACAATAATATTGACTGGAACCCAGGAATTTCTTTTGAATTAAGTTGAAATACAGTCAAGAAAGTATATATAATTTTAATTTATTAATTTAAAATCATCCAGAGATATTTTAATGATGCTAATTTAAACAACTTAATGGATTAACGTTGCAAATTGTTGATACGACACTGATTACCCACAAATTCTAAACGTAAGTAAATTTTAGAGGGTTTTCAACATTTCGACATATGCTTCCAGACATTATTTGATAAATGAGATCAGCCGAGGGGGGTCGCGTGCTACATCCGTGCGAACCGATCACCCCTTCTTGCGTCCCATTGTGTAACAATCGTAACTCTTTACACGAATTCGAACTGGTATGGATATTGAATACGCGATTAATAGTTGTTTGATTGTACCTCTTTACTGGCCTTTTTTCCGAGTTTAGGTCCGTGTTAAATAGTGTTTGGTGGTAGGATTTGGACCAAAATAAAAGTACAATATCGTACTGTTAACCTTTGTATTAGCTTTGATTAAGTCACTTTTTTCCGTGTTTAACTCGCTCTATTTAGGGTTGGCTAAAACATTGCTGCGAATTATCTGTAAATCATTAACTGGAATATTTAAACGTTTGCAACTACCAAACTGAACGATAATATGGTACATTTATGGCTAAAAATCTATTGCTTTTCTAATGCACTTAAATAACGCCTTAACATCTAAACTTGTAAATTTCCATGTTTAAAACCATTAAATTTTTCAGTTTAATTATCTCTAAATTGTGTATATTTTCCTGACTGTATTTCATTTCAATCCAAAAGAAATTCCTGGGTTCCAGTCAATATTAGTGTTTATTAGTTAAAATCTTTACAAATACGTTTCTGTGTCTTTCTCCACCATCATCAGTTTGTATGTATGGCTGTTGGTGGAGTAGTAGTAGTAGTAAACATCTTTATTTCTAAAAAGGCTATCGACCTATCGGTCTTTCTGCCCTTGTTTAATACATGCCGTCTTAATCTAGATAAAAAACCGATATGAAAATTTTCCTATTCTAGGTTAACAATAGTAGTAGTAAACATCTTTATTTCTAAAAAAGGCCATCGACCTATCGGTATTTCTGCCCTTGTTTAATACATGCAGTCCCAATCCAGATAAAAAACAAATATGAAAATTCTCCCATTCTAGGTTAACAATGTTATTAAATAAATAAGATTTCAGTGGCAAGAAGAAATTATTTTATTGTCCACTAGTCCGTTGCGTTTGTAAGTGTTCGAGTAGCGTTAATGTAGGGAAACGGAAGCGGGATTGTCTGGTTGGTCTTGTAAGTCAAAGGGGATTCAGTATGGTCCAGTTGTAGGGGTTGTTTGTCCATTTTGTCTGTAGCTGTATGAGTCTTTCCGAGATCTTTGTCATGTTTGTGCGTTCGTATAGTAGTTGGGTGGGGGGGTTGTGTAGTGGGTTTTGGGGGTGTCTTATTCGTGTTATTAGTCTTAGTGCAATTTGCCCTGTTGTTTGTGTATAACGTTTTGTGCTTTCTGTTCCGTTGGTCATGAGTACATGTCCAAAGTCTAGCAAGGGACTACAACTAGCTTTATATATTTTGGTCGCGGTGTTTGTGCTAATTCCTCTGTCTTTGTAGGTTAGTGATCGGAAGTGTTTCGCTCTCTTCATTGTTTTCTGCCCTGATGTTTCGCATGTGTTTAGTAAATCTAAGTTTGTGGTCGATTGTGATTCCAAGGTATTTTACGTCGTTTTTTGGTTGTGTCGTTTGGCCGTCTGCTGTTATTGTAGGGGAATCAGCGTTGAGTCTGTGGTTTGTGAGCAGAAGTTGGTTTTTTTGACGCGTTTGGTGTTAGTCTCCATTTATAAAACCATGTCATTGTGTTGTTTGTTAGTGTTTGGAGTCTTTGCGTTGCTCTCTCAGTAGTTTTGTCATGTACAATAAGTGCCGTGTCGTCTGCGTATTGTAATATGTATGCCGATCTGTCGATTTGATTTTTGTCTGGTAAGTTGTAATTGTATATGTCATGGCAGTATATATTGTAGAGAAACGGTGAGAGCGGGGATCCTTGAGGGAGCCCTTGTTCAGGGGAAAAAGAAAATGACAGTGTTTTGTCAATTCGTGCTTGTAGTTGTCTGTTTTCTAGTAAGTTCTTTATGGTGTGTAGTAGATATGTTGGTGTGTGTAGTTTGTATAGTTTGTATAGTAAGCCTCTATGCCAGACACTGTCAAAAGCCTTGTTAATGTCCATAAACAGGCAAGCTGTCTTTCTGTCAGTTAGGTGGGTAGTTTGTATATTGTTGGCCAAAATAAAGAGCGGATGAACAGTCGAGTGATGCTGTTTGAAACCAAATTGGTAGGTAGGTATATATTTTCCAATCACTTTTTCAAGCCGCTGCTTTATTATGTATTCAAAAATTTTGCTTAGTACTGGAAGTAGTGTAATTGGTCTGTAGTTGCTCGGTTGTGTATTGTCCAGTCCATTTTTGGGTACAGGGATTATTAAGCCGTTTTTCCATGTTTCTGGGATTCTGCCATTTGTGATGCAGTTGTTCAATTCAGTTAGGATCAGTTTGTGTGTTTCTTGAGTTAGGCTTTTCAAGACTTTTGCCTTAATTTTATCTTTCCCCGGTGCAGTGTTCTTGATGTGCGCTAGGGCTTCATCGTACTCTGTGTCTGTGATCAGTGAGCAGGCATAGTTTGGTGAGTTGTTAAAATAGTTCAAGTACCAGTCGTTGATCAAGTTCCAGTTGTCATTGTCGAAGTTAGGGTTTGTCGATGTGCTGAAGGCCCTTTGATAGTGTCTGGCGAATGCGTCCATGGCTGCCTTCTCTTTGTCTGTGTAGCGTTCTATTCCGTTTTCGTCAATTGTGTCACTAGTGCCAGTCTTCCTGTATTGCGCCAGTTTCTTAATTTTTCGCCAGTATGTTTTGCCTTTGTCCTTCTGTATTTCTTTACATGTTTCTAGCCATTTGTCTTGTCGGTATTGTCCAATCATAGTTTTAATGTTTCTGTTAAGTTGGTTCATTGTCTTTTTTAGGTCGTTATTTTGAGTGTTTGTATATAGTCTATACAGTTCTCTCTTATGTTTTATTAGTCTCAGTATGTATTTGGGTAGTGTATGTCGGTAGAAAGCATTTTTTATTTCCGGGCTAAATTTTCCTATGGCTAGTGAAAGTTGTTGTATGGTTTCTATTGAAATGTGCTGTGCTTGTGATTGAATGTAGTCATGTATATGTTGTTTCACTTTGTCTATGTCAGTCTTTGTTAGGTTTAAGTTTTTCTCTATAGGAGGTGTATTGGAGGTAGGTTGCGTATGTTGTAAGTCTCTGTTAAACGTAATAGCCAGGTGGTCGGATCCCAGCTCGTTGGTTAAGTTTATGTTGTTGATGGTGTTTGTCAAGTTTTTTGTGTGCAGTAGAACGTCTGGTGTTGAGTCTGGGTTTGCGGGCATCAGAAAAGTTGGTGGGGTGTGCTGTTTTATAAAGTCGGAGTTTTGCAAAAATCTTTTAAGTTGTTTCGTTTTGTTCGTGTTCAAGTTAAAGTCGCCTATAATTATTGCATATTTATGGATGCTCGCCTTAGTCAGTATGTTTTGTTCTAGGTTGGAGTGGGCGTGTATGTATGTCAGAAATATATGTATCAGGTCGTTTAAGTATGGTATGGTAAAATGTAGACAGTCGTTCAAAGGGTTGTTGAGGAAAGGAGGATTTGCTCTTCCAAGTTTAGCTGTTGGTTTTAGGAGAGCTGCGACCCCGCCCCTGGCATGATTGATGGTATTTCCATGCCTATAGATATACTGCCAATTTCTGTACGTTGGTGTTTGTCCTAGTTTGGTTTTAGTCTCTACAAATATGCAGCAGTCTGTGTCGTTTTGTTCTATGTAGTTGTAAATAAGTGGTTTTTTACTGTTAAGTCCGTTGATGTTCGCGTAAAGTACTTTCATATTGAATCTTGTATGCTCGTTACTGTCTGTCTCACTTGTTCGCAGGGTTCAGTTGGAGAGCGTCCCTCGGGCAGGAGCATGTCAAACATTAGTATATAAACATGGTTCCGGAAGAAAACCACTGAGGTGTCGATGTCGAAGTCTTCTATAAATTGTTTTCGTAGTTTTTTTAGTAGTTCGTCTCTGTTGGTATTGTTTGTCTTGTTAAGTTGATGTTTGCATTTGTTTATGATGTGGTCATGTGTTGTAATGGGTGTGTGTATTCTACTTGCCACTGTCGTTGTCTCCGCAATCCCGGACGTACGTTTGTTAACACATTTTATTTTCACGTTTGGGATTCCGACGATTGGGGCTGTCGGTCGTTTTGGGCACTTCATGCTCCATGCTGCGTGGTCCTCTGAGTTGCATGCTGCGCACTTGGTTGGCAGTGGCGACTCGCACCTGGAAGTTGGATGGGGTCCCTGGCACTTGTTGCATCTTGGCGATTGTTTGCAATCTTCAGTTTTGTGGCTGAATAGGTTGCATTTGCCACACGGCGCAGGCACGGGTGCTGGTGGTTTACTTTCGGTGATTTTGAAAATGCGGCCCAAAAAATGAACCGCACGGTCGCTCATCAACCTTTCGTATGTGGATATGTCGCCGGTTATTAACCTCATCATGAGTGTTGGTGCGTTGCGCTCTCGCGAGATAATTCTCCTGCAGAACCTTATTTTGAAGCCCTGCTGCTCCAGGCGTTCCAGAAACATGCTGTCTTCAATGTCCAGGTCGACCCCAGTGGCGACAACTGAATATGATGGTGTAATATGGTGGTGACCTGACTTTTGTTGTCGGATTAGTGGGAGGTTATCGTTTTTTTGTAATTTGTAACTTGTTACAGTGTTTTCTTGTTTTAGTTGTTGTAAAATTTTTGATGTTTTGTCCTCCTGGTTGGTTTTGATTAGGAAGTAATTATCTTGTCTGATAATCACATCCTTGTTGTTGGGGTTGAGTTCCTCCCACCTGATTGCAAGTTGGACTCTGGTGATGGTCGACAATGCGTTCGCTGTGAATGTGTGCGAATACGTGGGAAATCTTGTTGATGTTGTCTTGCTGTTTGTTGTTTGGTGTTTGGACTTATTAGTTGTAGACTGATAGTCCAAAGCTATTCGTTTGGCCTCAGGTGTTGGCGTTGTGGGGGTTGTGGGGGTTGGCTGGGTTGGCTGGGTTGGCTGGGTTGGCTGGGTCGTCTTCGGTTTTCTGCCCCGTTTTTTCGATTGTGGCTTTTTGAACCCACCATCCTGGGAGGCATAATCCGATTCGGATTCTTGCGAACTCCCAGGGTTCATCCTTTCGTTTGAATTCCACTCGTATATTCTCGTTGAACGATAAATGCGGTTGTTTATATTTGAAGAATTGTTCAAAGTCTTTGCGCGTAAACAACTTTGCTTTAAATATGCAAACACGTCTTATCACCACGAAGCTCGGTTTAAGACTCAAGACGCTGTTGGTGGATAAAGACACCGAAACGTATTTGTAAAGATTTTAACTAATAAACACTAATATTGACTGGAACCCAGGAATTTCTTTTGGATTATCTCTAAAGCAACGTCCAAATTGTAGTGTGTTGTACAAATTTCAAAACACTATTGATACGGCATTTAGTTTTTTTTGTAATTTTTATTATTATTAACTATCTACAATCTGCCTGCTTCTTGGCATTAAGATGTGTTGCTTGGTTTTCTTCACATGTAAGAGGGTGCATTACAATAAACGACCTCTGGGTTTGTCTTCAATTTGATGAGTATGGTAGAGCGTGGCTCTGAATATTCTGGCTGGAATTTATTGCAGATGTCGGATGGTGCTAGTTTTTCAGCTTCTTGCTAGGTATTTTTTGAAGTAGGTTGACTGTCAGTGGATTTGAGTGGCAACCTAGTCGCTGATGGCATTTTTCAGGGAATCTCTTTATTTCTTCCCTTATGGTTGGGATATTTAGGTCCCCATGCAGAGTGTCGTTTCTCACGTACCATGGGGCGTCTGTCATGTATCGTAAAGTTTTTGATTGGAATCTTTGTAGTATTTTGATGTTGCTTTTGCCAGCTGTTCCCCATAATTGGATTCCGTAGGTCCAGATTGGCTTCAGGATGGTTTTATAAATTAGGACTTTATATTCCAGGATTAACTCAGATTTCCTTCCTAGAAGCCAGTACATTTTTTTAACTCTTAAGTCTAATTCTTTTCTTTTTTTCTGTATATGAATTATCCAGGTTAGTCTTAGGTCCAGGGGCATTCCCAGGTATTTTGCATGGTCTGTTGTTTTAATTAGGGTGCTGATTATTGTGATTGGAGTACATTCCCCTCTCTTCATTGTGAACAGGACCTGGACGCACTTGTCCTCGTTTACTCTTATGCGCCACTTGGTTAGCCATTCTTCCATTTTGTTGATTGCTGTTTGCAGTTTTTGTGATGTGGTAATTGGGTTGTGGTCTGATGTTAGTATAGCTGTATGATCAGCGAATGTGGCTGTTATGACATTTTCATCCTGTGGTAGGTCAGCTGTGTAAATAGTATTATTACTATATATTAGTAGTAGCTTTTGAAATACTTAAGATAATATCGGGAGGAGGCTAATGGGTCGATGCGAATCCGGTTGTGCACTTGGTTTTCTAGGTTTTAGGATTATTTTTATTTGTGAAGCTTTCCATTGCCCTGGAAAACAGTTGGTTCTGCGAATTGCATTAAATATTGAGTTGGTGTAAGTTATAGTTTTTGCCTCCTTCACTAATTCCGCTGTGTTTAAATCGTGTCCTAGTGCCTTTTTGTTTCGGTCATTGAGTAAAGATTTTATATTTCACAAGTATTTATTATTGGCTTAAAGGACATTGCGACCGACGTACTGGAAGTAATTATTTCACTAAATATTTTATTTATCTAAATATTATAGAAAAGTTTAAACTAAGTGTGGAAAAATAAGTAAACTGTAGATGCAACCCATTCTGTTTAAATGCTAAATTTGTCTTGCAGTCCTCAAGTACCTATCTCCTTAATTTTGTTTATAATTTTCTTAACGGTTTTTAGAAAAAACATAAAAAGGATGGCGCCAGATTTGAGACGTTTACCAAAATGCAGTTACTTTACTGAAAACTGTCGGTTATGCAAATTAAACCGTATGTACAGATAAAATTTAACTTTTTCATGAAAATCGATTTAGAAATAGTATAATGGTATAATAAGTTTCTTCTCAACGGCTTGCAAAACATCATCCAGAGCTTGAGTCCTTGTTCATGCCAAAACAGCTACCGCCTTAATTCTTGCACGCTTAAGTGTATACATACATATTTATAACTGCTAATTAATGTGAATAATGATATTAAATAAACAAGATACGCTTTTTCCGATTTTATATCGGCTTTACTATTTAATAAATCTAATTATTCAAATAAACCGGAATAGAGTTTTTCTGTCTGTTTCACATCTTTAAATATTAATATTCTCACGGCCGCGTGGACAAATTCTTCTCTTGTCAACTCATTCTATTACAAGGTAGATCTGATAAAACGTCTTCGACTATTTTCAATTTTCTTTTATATTGCAACTGATGCGAATAAAAGTGGTGCACAATTAAAGATTACAGAACTAAATTTATACATCAGCTAAGCATCACTTTTGGTATATTTTTTTCAATATTTTATGGCAAAATTCGCCTTATAAAAATTAATAGCGCGGTTAGTCGCCAATCTTTGGTGCGATTTGCCAGTTGGCCTAAATACCAAACCCATATCTTAATTAAAGAGGGGTAGAGATTACAATCTCTTAAAGGAACTGAACCCCATTGAAAAGATCTTGTATATGCAGGTCATTATTAACAACTCACTGATCATTAAGAAATTTGATTTATTTTTTAACACATACAGACTGCTGATTTAGAGATTTCAAGTCCGATTAATTTGTTCGGGCTCTCTTTTAGTAATATGCTGGTGTCAGATCTGTAGATGGATCTCTTCTAGGGAGCCACAACTTACGCATGTATGGTACTTAATGATTTAAGCCATTTTATTTTGGCGCACTATTAATTAAATAGGAAGGATTTACTGCATTACTGCTTTCCAGTATTTAAAACATTAAACGTTTATACGGCAACTCAAGAATGTCACAGCAATTTTCACCGCTAGCTAGCCAAACCCCTTTAAAACCCTAATCATAGATATAACCTCCGCATAACAAGGGTTAAATTACACCATTGTGTTCGGCACTTTCCACCCCTCAAAGTCAATACGGCCGATGGGAAATCGTTGAACTTCGATTTGCGCTAATTAGGAACATTATGTCTGTTTGATTTTGTGCTTAGGTTACAGGGTACCAACCCTTTGATGTTTATTTGAATGGAGTGAGAGCTTGATTACATCTTCAGTTACTCTGGAGTAACGATTTTTTTAAATTTAACGCTCGAGCTTTATATTGCAAACAAAAAACTTGTCGCTTAAAACCGGATGTATCTTCATTAACATTGCATGATTCAATTGTTCAATTCAATGATATTTCAAAAAAAATATTGTAATCTTTAATTGTGGTTTGATCTTTTAATTTACGTTATGTGGAGTGTGATCCTTTAATGAGATCAAGTTAAGATTTTTTAAACTAAGCATTCAGCAGCTATTGATACCGTTCAATATTAAATTAATATGGGTTACATTACATTAAAACTTCAAACAACGTTTCTTGCCACTGGCTTTAGCTGTACAAAATGTAAACAATCTTTTACTGTCTGTAGTGTGCGTTTACTCATACCTGTTTGGCTCAACCCAGCAGCTTTCCACTCATCTTTACTGATAACTCTCGCAAGAATTGAAGAACATGCAAAGGCGAAGAAAATCAAAATCGTAAAGTCGCTCGAAATATAAAAAAAACATTAAAATCGACAATGTTTAACTCTCGGCAAATCAGCTCTTGTTCGACAATTATATTTGAATTTGAAAGACATATATTTGAATAACAACATCTTTTATAACCCGTCTCACTGAGAATGCGGCAAAGTTTTGAAAACTATTTTCTGTTTTAAGTAAGGGTTAATTAGAATTAAAGTCTAGAAATATGCTGTAAAATTTAATTATAGAAAGCCTAATATTTTTGCTTTGCTCTAAGCGACTTTGATTTTCATTTTAAAAACATCTTGCTTTGACATTTTATTTTAATTGCTAATTGCAATTCATTAGATTGGATTAGAATCCGCACAAAAAAGATACACAAAAATTCAGCTGCATACAAATCAATAGTGGGCAAATAAATTAATTCAAAGTACTTTAAAATTATATCCCAAAGATGCTGTTCATATACAATACGAAATAAAGAACATTTTGAATCCATTTCTTCCAACGCAAATGTTACGTAGTTTTTTCTCTATTTATTACTATATTTATTAGCTGTTTGTATGTGTCCATGGCTTAATTAGTTTTGAAAATCTCCTAATGTGAGCCTTGAAAAGTTATAAAAAATGTGCAATAAGCAAAATAAAAAGAAGAGTAGAATGTATTTTATAAATACATTTTTTATTTTGTTAGAAACCCTTTTCTAAAATATATTGTTTGCTGTTAAACTTGTTGTACCTACTCTAAGCCATTCAGTTTAAGATATTCTCGTAAATAAAAAATATGTTGAGCAACAGCGATTTTAGAGATTTTTCAATTTTTATACGGTTCTATGCATATTTTACCCCATTATTTAGTTAATCGCAATTATTTCCAATATTAATAGTCCAAAAGAAATTCCTGGGTTCCAGTCAATTTTATTGTTTATTATTTAAAATGTCACAAATACGTTTCGGTGTCTTTCTCCACCATCATCAGTTTGTCTAAAATACATATTCACAGTCATCATTAATTTAAAAAAAAATTTTTTTTCAAAATTCACATACTAAAATACAAATCACACACATATTAAAAAGTACATTAAAAACAATACGTTCACAGGTGATGAGTCAGGACAATCATGTCTGGGAAAAGACTAGAATCTATTGTTCAGAGATTTAAATTTAACTTACGTGTATGGCTGTTTCCACCTTCACATTTGACTGGCTATTGAAATCCATACTTTGTTCGATACCGAGCGAGAGAATAAAAAAACTGTTTATATTTCGCTTTTTCTTTGCATTCTAGGAATATCAATTGCTCTGCAATTCTTCAATGTCAGGTGTTTATATTTTATTTACTTGGTCCAATCAGTGTATGCATGCGCTCATTTAATTACTCTGTGTGATATACAGACCTAAGATTGTCTGTTTCTGATCTAAAATTCATTGCATTCTGATGTTTTTTAATTTGTATCATTTCATGGATTCTTCTTTTATTATAATTGTCTTCATTGCTTAATATTTTTGTGTTATCCAAATCAAAACTATGTAACTTTTGTTGTGAATCTGCTAATGCTGTTCCATTTTCGTTAACCTTTCTTAAGCTATATTTATTTTCGTATATTATTTTCTTTAAATATTGTCCTGTTTGACCTATGTATGCGTTGTCACAGTTCAAACAGTCAATCTTGTATATTTCATTAGGTGTGTTTAACTTATCACTTTTAGGTTTAAATTTTGTGAAACATTCCTTTGCTAAGTTGTTTTTAGTTTTTTCTGCTATAGTAATATTATGTGGTTTTAAAATATTTTTTATTTTCGTGTTGATTTCTGGAATATACGGTAATGATACATACTTGATCTCACCTTCTTTTTTCTTATTGATATTATTTATGTTGATCCATTAATTTGAATTGTAGATTTTATTTATTCTTCGTTTTATAATTGGCTCGAAAAATGATTTGGGATAGTTGTTCATTATTAGTATCTTTTTTATTTTTTCAAGATTCTTTGTTTTATACTCATAATGTGCCAATTTAATCGCTCTATCAGTAAGAGCTGTTACAACACTTTTTTATACTGTAGAGGTGCATATGATTGGTAATTCAAGTTCCAAGATTGGTAATTCATGATTCATAATCATATGCACCTCTACAATATAAAAAAATTGTTGTAACAGCTCTTACTGATAGAATGATTAAATTGGCACATTATGAGTATAGAACAAAGAATCTTGAAAAAATAAAAAAGATACTAATAATGAACAACTATTCCAAATCATTCTTCGAACCAATTATAAAACGAAGAATAAATAAAATCTACAATTCAAATAAATGGAACAACATAAATAATATCAATAAGAAAAAAGAAGGTGAAATCAAGTATGTTTCATTACCGTATATTCCAGAAATCAACACAAAAATAAAAAATATTTTAAAACCACATATTACCATATCGGAAAAAACTAAAAACAACTTAGCAAAAGAATTTTTCACAAAATTTAAACCTAAAAGTAATAAGTTAAACACACCTAATGTAATATACAAGATTGACTGTTTGAACTGTGACAACGCATACATAGGTCAAACAGGACAATATTTAAAGAAAAGAATATACGAACATAAATATAGCTTAAGAAAGGTTAACGAAAATGGAACAGCATTAGCACAACATGCACAACAAAAGTTACATAGTTTTGATTTTGATAACACAAAAATATTAATCAATGAAGACAATTATAATAAGAGAAGAATCCATGAAATGATACAAATTAAAAAACATCAGAATGCAATGAATTTTAGATCAGACACAGACAATCTTAGCTCTGTATATCACACACTAATTAAATGAGCGCATGCATACACTGATTGGACCAAGTAAATGAAATATAAACACCTGACATTGAAGAATTGCAGAACAATTCCTAGAATGGAAAGAAAAAGCGAAATATAAACAGTTTCTTTACTCTCTCGCTCGGTATGGAACAAAGTATGGATTTCAGTAGCCAGTCAAATGTGAAGGTGGAAACACCCATACACGTAAGTTAAATTTAAATCTCTGAACAATAGATTCTAGTCTTTTCCCAGACATGATTGTCCTGACTCATCACCTGTAAACCTATTGTTTTTAATATACTTTTTAATATGTGTGTAATTTGTATTTTAGTATGTGAATTTTGATAGAACTTTTTTTTTAATTAATGATGACTGTAAATGTGTATTTTAGACAAACTAATGATGGTGGAGAAAGACACCGAAACGTATTTGTGACATTTTAAATAATAAACAATAAAATTGACTGGAACCCAGGAATTTCTTTTGGATTAAATTGAAATAGTCAGGAAAATATACACAGAAATATTAATACTAGTGGGAAAAGAACACGAAACATATGAAAACGAAGATAATTCTGGAAAAGTTAAACACAAACCGATAAGCTGATACCAAGTATGGTACCTCTAAGCAGCTACGAAGACGCATCAACATCGACATACTAAAATAAAAAACACAATTGTTAAAATGTTCTCAGCTTTACCACAGATAAAACTGCTTCCAGGGAAGAGTCAATGTTTATATACACGATTTGCAAGTGTATTTGTATAGTAAACAAATGAAGAAATGCCGCAGAATGATTTTCCTACTCAAAAACGCGGTGTTTAAGGGTTCATTTCTAAGATTTTATTTACCTTTTTGCAAACTTTGGTACCTTACATATAAAAGCTTCTGAATAAAAGTCGATTTGGTTTTTAATGCTCTCTCACCTAATAGAATTAACGACATTGAACCTGGATCAACAGGTATTGTAAAAATTTACAAATACAATTAAGTTAAGAAATCTAATGATGAACAAAATAAAATTTGCACAGTAAATTTCGAATAAAATAAGTACCTATCGAACTAAGTACCTCATGCTACAACTAAACTTCAGAGACGTTCCCATTCGTATCATCACAATCTCAAATTTTAAAATAAGTGAAATAACTTAGACGCCGGCGATATATGTTTGTCATAAATAACAAAACTCCAGGGCTTCGTGTTTTTCAACTACCAAGCAATAAGAACTTACATGTAATTTTTCCCGGCAAACTGTAGTAACTCGTATTGTAGCGAAATGTCGGAATAATTAAGTTTTATATCATGAACCGCCTTACCTAATAAATCAATTAAGAGCGAAAATTGAAATATTTTGCTACTAGAAGCAGAACACTCGGGTTTTAAATTAACCCAAGAAGATTTAAATGTTTTCGTTCCCTAGATGTGCATGTCGGGGATAAATCTCAGTAACACCTGCTCCCGATTTACGTGCATTCATTTTGCAGTTTTTATCATTACGCACTGTACAACTATTGAACGAAGATCCATTGCATGTGTCATTTTCAACTAAAGCTGAAATTCTACTTAATCTATCGCGTGTATCGTACTTGAAATGGGTAAAGTTTGGACGTCATCCTTATGTTAATTCACTTATTTTTCTTTGGTCTTATTTATTCGCATTGAGAAGTTCAGTTTATAATCGAGAGTGGGATTGTTTGAATTTTATAACTGTTGACTACAATTGATAGACGCTTGAAATTTTAAGTTGAAAAAAATGTATTTTAAAAGTTGGGTTGTTTATTTATTTCGATCACTTAAAGAATCAAACTTTGAGGGAAGTTTAATAAACGAACATAATTAAATAGTATTTGTGCCTAAATATATATTTTTTAAATATCAATGCTGTTTTTTGTTATTTATAACTTATTTGGTTCAAAAAGAGTAGATCAGATAATGTTTAAATGTTCAGTAAAATTGAACTGTATTTGTGAAAATATATGATTATTTTAGATTCTAATAATATGTTTTTAATTTATTTTATATTACTCTTCTTTTCTATGTATTCTAAAGACCGTTGCAAAGTAATTGATCCGGAAGAATAAATCCCACCAAATGATCGATCTGAAATACGGATCTAAAAATCCGTAAAAATCTGTTTGAAGAAGAAAGATTACCGAAATCGACAGGAAAACTGAAAAAATATCATGTTATTTTAATATATTAGATTAAATATGACTAAAGTGATATATCATGTTTAAATGAACTCCCATAATAGAATGCGTTTAAATGAACTCCCATAATAGAATGCGAAAAATGCATCAATAAAATTATATAACAGAAAATCAATACTAACAGATAATGTTATTAAAAAACTGCTAATAACTGCTGGCTTGAAAGTAGCAAAATATTTTGATATTCGTGGAATCGGAAGATATTTAAAAATACCGAATTAATTATCTATAAACCTTAGAATATCAATCTACAATAAGCAGCAAAATTTGTCTTCAGATAATTACAGAAGCATAACCGATCACAATTTTACTTTCTGTATTTATTTCTCCTTTTTCACTAGTATCCTCAATAGCCATACATAACCAGTAAACTTAGGTAAAAAAAGCATAAAAATTCAGGAAAAACATTATTGGCGTCCGCTTTATTAATATATGCCGTCCTGTTAATCGAATTGTTTGCAAGCATAGAGACTGCACAATTCGATGCCATTCACCAACTTTGGTGCTAACTCATAAAATTCGATCGAAGTGCAGCCAATACCCTCAATTATACAGTGTGTCCAGTATAAAATGATGTACATGGGGATATTGGAAACCGTTAGAGTTACAGGGTGGACCAAATGGGGAAAAAGTTGCGCAATCAAGTGCCTATAAATAATCTGTCATCAACTTCTTTGAACTCGGAATAGCAACGTATATACAGGGAAAAAAAGAAAAAAGTGCGTTTTATAAAATCCTTTATATCGTGTTTATTATAAAAGATACAATAACGAAATTTTCAGGGTGGGGGTAAGAAATGAGCGTGAATTTGAAAATAAAGTAAAAAATAATCTAGGCCCACTATGTTCAATGAGGCCGAAGTCAACTTTTGTTTTTCTTATGGGCGCCATATTGAATTTCTGCATTTTTAAATTCCCCTTTAAATATGCTCTTCAACCATGTATAACATGTTTATGTTCGGTCAAGATAAATAATTAAAATTAACAAAATTAAGATTTAATGGTAGTAGGCATTGATATTTCTATTAATTATTAATTAATTAATTAATATTAACCTCTTACAATCTAACGTAGCGGAAGCACTTATGGATGTCCCAGTAGCTACCCTGCAAAACTTGTATTTCCAACAAGACGGAGCGCCGCCACATAATGAACGTATTATCACAGAATTTTTAAATCACGAATTTCCCAACAAGTCGATAAGCAACCTGGGACCAGAGATGGCCTGCGAGATCCCCTGACATAACACCGCTTGATTTTTTTGCATGGAGTTTCCTCAAAAATGTGGTATACTGTAGGTCATACGAAACCGAAGAGGAGTTGAGACACGCTGTTATAGAAGCTGTTAACAGAATTACCCCAGAAATGATCAGAAAATCCTGTGAAGCAGTAATGAGACGATGTATGTTGTGCGTGCGAGAAAACGGTGGCTTATTTGAATACCTCCTTTAATCCTAAAATGTTACTTGTTCTTTTGCAGTGTTCGATGTATGATCAATAATAATTTAAAGTAATAATTAATAGAAATATCAATGCCTACTACCATAAAATCTTAATTTTGTAAATATTAATTATTTATCTTGACCGAACATAAACATGTTATACATGGCTGAAGAGCATATTTAAAGGGCAATTTAAAAATGCAGAAATTCAATATGGCGCCCATAAGAAAAACAAAAGTTGACTTCGGCCTCATTGAACATAGTGGGCCCAGATTATTTTTTACTTTATTTTCAAATTCACGCTCATTTCTTACCCCCACCCTGAAAATTTCGTTATTGTATCTTTTATAATAAACACGATATAAAGGATTTTATAAAACGCACTTTTTTCTTTTTTTCCCTGTATATCCGTTGTTATTCCGAATTCAAAGAAATTGATGACAGATTATTTATAGGCACTTGATTGCGCTACTTTTTCCCCATTTGGTCCACCCTGTAACTCTAACGGTTTCCAATATCCCCATGTAGATCATTTTATACTGGACACACTGTATAATTGGGTACCAAAATAACCAAGTTATTGCAGTAAAACGTATATCGAGGTAAAGTACATTTCATTTCAAATAAGCTCAGGGCAAGTCTAAGTACTAAAAACAGCAATTGTAAAGGTTATTATTAGGACAATAAATGAAAGTTTGAAATTTTTTATCAATATCGTCGGCGCTTTAGAATAATTATTACACTTGTGCGCGATTTCCTTTATATTCTCGCTTCAATAAAATTATTTTTTCATATCCGGCCTCACTCAGTGATTACAGAAACAACTGGCACTTAAAACCCGCTTGATCATTGATTTTATCAGAAGAATTAATATCAGTTCAGAACAATTTTTTTGCATTATCCTGGTTTTTCTGTTGACAAGGTTAATGTTAATTGATAGTACGATAATTAAAATTCTAAACATACACTAAATATCTACAATGCCACATATTTAATTCGAATAATTCATTATATTTCTTAAGCTTTAAACCTGACTTCTTGGTCTTTGTAAAATTGTAAGACCGCACACAGGAATGTAATAAAGCAATTAACAATTCCACATTTGCAGATGGTCAGTTAAGATGAAATATTTATCTACACTCATTTTCACTCAAAGATTCTCTAGCTGATATTGGGATCATGTGCCAATCAATTTCATACTTTACGTAATATTTTTATATTGGTTTAAACACTGTCTTAAATCGACTCGATAAATTGAAACTATAATTTAAGATGGATTTAGCAGGCCCTGATTGCAAAATAGGTGTAATTGGGTAGCCAAATGCAGTCAATAATTTTGCAAAAAAGAATGGCAGTTATTTGAAAATTATCATGTTTTGATTAGTGCGCTTTAGTTGTTAAGACGAGCCTCTAAATTTGCAAACATTTAACACATTAGAAAATTTACTGCTTTAATTTTTAATAAAGCAATTATGTACTTATGTACAATAGGAAGCTCCTGATATTGCGATTTCAATTCAGGTAATTTCATAGAACAAATTATACCAACTTTTCGTATATTTTCCTGACTGTACTTTAATTCATTCCAATGTATTCCTGGGTTTCAGTCAATTTTATTGTTTATTATTTAAAATGTTACAAATACGTTTCGGTGTCTTTCTCCACCATCATCAGTTTGTTACACAATATCACATATTACAAACACAAAACAGAGGTATTTTTGTGAAATATAGACAGAGTGATGGAGGTTTAAACTTGTAGTAAATTATACAGGATGATGAAAGCAAAGAGAGAAAGAAATTAGAGAAACGGTGAATATTACATAAACAAAATTATTTTTACTGCGATGCTGTGCAAGTAGCACATTAACTGTGAATATTTTCTAACAATTTGGAAATGTCTTAAATTGCCAAACAAACTTTTTTTAAGAGCGTTACATTTTGTTATAATGCGTAAAAGCTAATTACCTGAGTATTCAAGGCACGGCAGTCTACGGGAAAAGCATACAACTTTTTTGCGTGTGATGTAAAACGATGCAACGTTTTAGTTCGGACATCTCAAACTTTGCACTTTTTTACAAAGAAACATATCTTTTTAAGAAATGGACAATAAGACTAGTCATTTGTCAATTGATGCTCATAATAGAAAACCTGCAACCTGCGAATATTGAAATACTTATGTATAACAGAAGACTTTCTAACATTGGCTTTAAAGCAATTTTTATTAAGCATATTAGCAAATTAAATAAGGGTACCTTTTGTTGAAAGAAGGCTAAACATCGTAGTCATGAATCAAACTTTCTCTATTGTCTGCTCTTCTAGAAACTTAGATCATTCTAGTTTAGTCTATATTTCGTTGCCCCTCAAAATTCCAAGTTCCACATTTCGTACTCAAAAGAGAACGGTTTTGAACCCTTTTCCTATGGATTACGCAGTTAAAATTTAGCTATTAAAAAGCATAGTAGTATGCATAAAAACTCACAAGAGAGGCTAATGTTAAAAAGCAAAGAAATGAAAGGAAATATGTTCATTATATTTTCGTGTTTTTCTTTAATAATCGTTATTTTCTCATGAGATCATATCAATTTACCAAAAACGCATTCCTATAGAATAATTATAAAAGTCAACATAAAAACTCGCCTTAAGTACAGATATTATCATTTTGCGTTAAACATAAAAGCAATATAGCAATGGTGTATTTTCAATTTAACTAACAATTTTTATCGAGTCACAATGGCTGATTAAATTTATTTAGACATAATGACCGGCTCTGCCCATACATTAGCGCCGTACAAAGGGTAGATAATGAGAATAATTTTTTCCGCTTGTGTAACAGATAGAAATAGTTAATCCTTTATTATAGTGGGTGTAGAAATGGAAACCATCCTGGAAAAGCCAGTGGTGCACTTTAATAAACTGTATAAATCGCTATGAACGAATTCATGTAGGTTAGCGTCAAAAAGTGAAAAGAAATTTTATTTCAAAAATATTCTATACATTCCAGATTTGATAAATAAGTATCAGCATAAGAAGTAAAATGTGCAGAAATCTAAGTTTGTATTGATGCTTAATTCTTCTGAATTCCAATTAATTCAAAATAAATTCGGATGGACTTGAACTATATTGTGGCAATTAGAACAAGTTCAAGACCAAGCCAAACTGTTGAAAATTTGCAATATGATCCTGAGCTGGTTTTAAGCAAACTTTAAGGCAACTGCGATATTATATAAATCATTTTATTTAATTCAACGGAGAAACTTGTTGACGAGCCATAAAAATGCGCGTTGAATCTTATGAATGAATAAAATTACCATTTACAACCGCCTTTACTTTCCAAATGTACGACACTGACGGTCATCAAGAAATAAAACCCTTGACCATCTCGTAAGATCGTTATTAAGGATGGTCAAGTGCCCGTCTGAAAGAGCCATATTAATAATGTATCGAGATGGTTATCGACGATTTCGCTTGCGATGTGCACGCGAAATTACTTATTCTTCTGCAATACCGTCAAAGATTCTTCGACCTCTAACCTATTGTCTGATGCCGTCAAGCCGACCACTAGCTAAATCAGGCTTTATTAAAATAATTGCATTTGTACTATTCCGTGTATTGAAGAATTATTTCAAACCTTTTTCGCAATTCTATCAACAAGCTTCCCCAGTTACAGCTTTGAAATTATGTAAATATTTCAAATAAAACTGCTCATTGTCACTATTTTCAAGAGCTTTTGTGAAAAAAATAAAAAGGTGAAAACTTTTTCGAGGTCTTGTACTTTGCATCTTTGAATTGAAGTAAATATTTGGTGAATATTTGTTAAAACAACTCTGCTGAATATCATTCAATTAAGTTATTATTATTTATTACTAATTAAAATATTTCCTTATAAAAATATTACAATTTTTTAAAATTATATTTTATTAAATCATTTATTAGTATAATTTATAGATCTACAAACCTAATATTTTAAATCAATTCAATGCTTTAAACTAACTAGCATATGCAAATGGTGGGCATGCGAATTTACAGAGTGATTTTTTACGGTCAATGCTTTTCCTTTCGTTTTCCTTTCTGCGCAATGCAAGTAAAGACCGGATTAAAGGTCGATATGGCCCTTTAAAAGAGTATCACCCTATATATTCTCACAACAGCTCACAACACCAAATAATAAAATCGAAAAATGAATGCGTTAAAAGCTGCTGGTCCTATGAAAAAAATTTTAACGTTTTGAAATTTTTGGTCCTCGTAGATGGACAAAAAGACACATAGTTAAAGACGAAATATTAGTTAATAAATAAGATAAAGAATTACCCTTTTCTTACATATATGTGATTATATTTTAACACCCTATATGAAGTACAGACTTATTTTCACGTTTTTTGCCTCTAAAATTTGAAATTCAGATTGCACTTTTCCAGATCGATTTGATGTAGAAAATCTTGTTTTTACGAGACAATCACTTGCAGGGCTTGTTAATACGTTTCCATAATTCAACTGTCCGTAATAAACATCGTGTATAACATATAGAAATGTGAATCAAGGAGATTTATAAAGACTGCGCTTTCGGAAGAGGCTTGGAAACTGGATTTTATGAGTTTTGCGCATCGTAAATGTATTTCTATGCCATTTTGAGTGAATATATTGAACATGTACTTCAATTTTCATTCACCGTAGATTTGCTTGCGTAGTAAAACGTACGAGACCGCCAATTTTAGTAAATATTCCTTATGTACCAACACTGATTATTTTGTTAAAGTAAATATTTGGTAAATTTTATTTTATGTACGGTAGTTTGTTACTTTTCTAGGCCCGGTAGGTTACCGCACATATATTTTGATCAGAATTAAGCAGATTAAAATATGAATAGAATTAAAATAGTTTATTATATTTCAAACAACATCACTCGACTGTTCATCCGCTCTTTATTTTGGCCAAGAATATACAAACTACCCACCTAACTGACAGAAAGACAGCTTGCCTGTTTATGGACATTAATTTTGATAGTGTCTGGCATAGAGGCTTACTATACAAACTATACAAACTACACACACCAACATATCTACTACACATCATAAAGAACTTACTAGAAAACAGACAACTACAAGTACTCTCTAACTCAACTAATTGACAAAACTCTCACCGTTTCTCTACAATATATACTGCCATGACATATACAATTACAACTTACCAGACAAAAATCAAATCGACAGATCGGCATACATATTACAATACGCAGACGACACGGCACTTATTGTGCATGACAAAACCACTGAGAGAGCAGCTCAAAGACTCCAAACACTAACAAACAACACAATGACATGGTTTTATAAATAGAGACTAACACCAAACGCGTCAAAAAAACAACTTCTGCTCACAAACCACAGACTCAACGCTGACTCCCCTACGATAACTGCAGACGGCCAAACGACACAACCAAAAAACGACGTAAAATACCTTGGAATCACAATTGACCACAAACTTAAATTCACTAAACACATACGAAACATCAGGGCAGAAACAATAAAGAGAACAAAACACTTCCGATCACTAACTTACAAAGACAGAGGAATTAGCACAAACACCGCCACCAAAATATATAAATCTATCTGTAGACCCTTGCTAGACTATGGACATATACTCATGACCAACGGAACAGAAAGGACAAAACGTTATATACAAACAACAGAACAAATTGCACTAAGACTAATAACACGAATAAGACACCCCCAAAACCCACTACACAACCCCTCCACCCAACTACTATACGAACGCACAAAGATTTCGGAAAGACTCATACATCTACAGACAAAATGGACAAACAACCCCTACAACTGGACCATACTGAATCCCCTTTGTCTTACAAGACCAACCAGACAATCCCGCTTCCGTTTCACTACATCAACGCTACTCGAACACTTACAAACGCAACTGACTACTGGACAATAAAATAATTTTTTTCTTGTCATTGGAATTGGAAAGTTTATTAATAAGATTGTTAACGTAGAATAAGAGAATTTTCATATTTATTTTTATTCAGATTAAGACTACATGTATTAAACAAAGGCAGAAAGACCGATAGGTCGATAGCCTTTTTTTTAGAAATAAAGATGTTTACTACTACTAGTTTATTATAAAAACGTATATTTCAGAGGCATGAACTTTGCTCTGAAGACTTCACTGAGGATAGACAGAAGAATATATAATTAATATTAAACATGAGAAATGAAATGGAATAAGCCCATAAAAAGTTAACGGGTATTAAAGAAAGTCAAATATGTCTACTAACTTTATTACTGCTGGTAGTAAATGTAGCTTGCTCCATAAGTGCGACGATGCAGAAAACCCAGCAAAATATCTAAGATGTTTCATCCAAAGTAGCTTTGTAATACTTTTAAATGGACGGTTCAAGTTTGAAAATACAATTAGAATATCATCCGTAAACAGCAGCTTTTGCAAATTTAAATCCCCAGTTTATAAAGCAAGTTAATGTACAACACACAAAGCAATAAAATTGAAGATCAATAAAAATTGAAGAAAAATTGAGGAAACGAGAACCGAATTAGCAATATATTAAAATTATTACGCTTTGGTAAGGTATTCTTGTTTCCTCCCTATTAAAATCAGGCCTCACCAGCTGTTCTCCCATTATTTTCCCTCACAAGGATTTATCTCCTATCTTTCAAGCAATATGGAATTATCACTGGGTCATAAAATTATCAATGTGTTCTATGGGTACTAGAGAACTAAATTCTTGTTGCTTAACACATTTGCGGATCTTAGAGATGGATCTGTATGCAAGTACTTTGTTTACCTTTTTTTACTTTTAGCGATTTTAGTCTAAATTGATGAATCCAATATTGTGGCAAGTATCTAGTTTTTTTGTCTTTCTTACTTCAAAAACGGAATTTTTCAACCTTTCTCTTCAGTTCCTGGATAACTGCATACTTTTCAACCCCATCTATTTAGCACTCTTAGAAAAGATAAAAATACAATTATTTTTATAGAAAAGATAAAAACTTGTTTTCGCTAGATCATGTGTAAAATTACATGTCAAACCATTGCTTGACCTTCTTTTTCCTTATAATACATAATGTATTCAAAATATGAGTTAAATAATTCAAATTATTTTAAGAGTTAATACGTTGTAAGAATTGAGTTCAGTTAATCCTTAAAATTCACACGCTCCACCCGCTTCCAACCCTAAACAATAAAAGTTACATATCTCTGAATAAGCCTCAATCAACTTTGTAATCACGACAGATCTGCACTCGCAATGATGGTGGCATCGAGTGGCTATTTCCATATTTTAATTGTCGACTGTTATAAATATATCACTGTTTCCGTCCCACTCGATAATACCCGAAGTTCACACGCTTCCCTTCATCCCCGATTGTTCATCCTAGCTTCCTAATAGATGTATAAAAAACCTTAATAAGTGGGCTATACAGGGGTGGTTTTAGCGACTAACACTCGCACTAAAGTGAATAGCCCAATTACCATTTAAAATTTTGCTGCAAACAATCGCAATCGATAATAATTAGTCGATTAGGAAGTTTTTTGCCGTTTGCATGTTTATGATTTTGCAATACATCTCACCTAAGAAATGTAATTGGATTAAATGAAAGCAGCTGCAGATAAGATATTTTATGCCGAATATATTTTTCTGAATCGCATAAGCAAAAATTATAAAATCACCAAAACAATTTGATATTGACCGTCAGCGCCACAAGAAAATCAGGATGGAAAAATGAATGAATTCACTAAAAGTTTCAAAACTATATTTTTCAAACACTTAAGAATCAAAAGAGAAAAAGTCAACGCTTCTTAGTTTGTTTTAAAAATTCAATGAAAAAGTTAAACTAAAGTCCTTTCCTGGCTTCATCTATTTAAATGACACTGGTATTTTTTACAACCAACAAAAGGGGAGTCGGTTACATTGTTAGATAATAAGGGGAAACTTTGGCAAAGAATTACGCGCATTAGGCCCTTCTGATTTGGCTGCGTTGTGACTAAAGGATGATTTATTTGACATTAATTTTGAAGGCGTATGTTTTTTGTGTGTCAATAAATTTAGGGCGTGAAAACTCCCGTTCGGGGACTTTTTAAACTTAAATGGTGTTATGGGAGTAAATATTCAGATCCTTCAAGGGGGAGGTGGATGTTGTGCGGTTTATTTACAATTTGCTTCAACGCAAAACGTCCATTTGGATAGACACAAGAAATATTATTAATTGCTATAATCGGAGTAAAATATATGCATGAAACAGGAAGGCGCCAGGTGCGAACAGATGTGTAGTTGAATGAGATACAGTTTGTGTTAGTCGATATTAGTACCAATTAAAGTTCATGAACAGTCGTTAATATACATAACCGCAACAGGAACAACATAAAATCAGAATCACTAGCGGCACGCTGTGGTCTACTTCCATGCGAACGTTGCCAAAATACCTTATTATATCATTTAATATTAGGGAATTGAATCTGAGTGCATATGTATGTAATTGCAGTTGCAGAACAATATTTTATAGGGTATACAATAGTGTCTCGAATTAATATTGATAGCACTGAGTTTCACTTGGAATAGCGATAATTGTTTCTCACGAGAAGTCTGGGAGCCCTCCAGAATCCTGTTATTACTATAGTCTGATGAAACACCACCCCGTTTACTTTAGCTCATGTTTGATTGAATTTGTGGAATAACTCTTCCAGCCCCGAAGAAGGCGGTAATAAATCGCCGAAAGCTTGGCTGCTGAAAAAGTTTTTCTTTTTTTCACCACTGCCCAGACCGAATCCGCAAGAAAGAAAACCATCCTTCAATTATTCGTGTATCGGTCAAGAAACTATTACTTATTAAAACTTTCAGGTAAGGGGAATTAGTAAAAATTTGAAATTTGCAAGTAAAAACATTAAATAATGTAAAAACTAATAATAGCGATTGGTGTGTAGACACTGGATGAAATATATGAATCGGTTTTTCGTAATGAAGTGTGTAATTTTTTTCTTTTGAAGACGGAAAAAAAACTAAAATTACACAATTCATTACAAAAATCCGATTCATTTATAAAAACTAATAGTAAATATTAGGAGATACTTATAGTACCTCGATCTACGTAATTGCCGAGAAAATAATAATTTAGAGAATGTGAATTTATAATTTACTATTTCCTGCTATAGTGCAGAAAACTTAATAATCAGCTCATTCTACATAAAAATCGAATTATTGTGTTAATACAAAATTACTCTATCCACTTTACATTATTGAAATTTGATGACAAACTTTAAAATATAGAATAAAATCGTATATTTATTGACCAAACATTTTAGAACTTATTGCTAATGCTTCTTACTGTCCACATGAGATATATGGATAACTCGAATTTAAAATTTAACCGAAAATTTAACTGTGAGATAGAATATGGCTCTATCTAATTTTCAAAGTAAGTCAGGAAATTTTCTTTATGGTTTCATTACATTCGAGATTGATTACAATTAAATCAATATCCACAAGTTGGCTCTAACACAAACGAACTCATGTTGTGAGTCAAAAATATAATGTAATATTTACTATGTACATAATGACAAATTTTATGAAATTTGACTTTCCAAAATGCTGACTAGTCGATAAATAATGTATGTATTAATATATTTTATATGCAAAAATGAATTAAAAAATCATATTTTTCAAGCTGTAGACCAAAATTTGAAGAATTCAAACCGGTGCAGAACCCAGAAAAATACGAGAATGATGTTTGCCTTGGATTTTCGTGTTTCTAAATTTTATCATGTATCATAAAATTATAGTTAGCCCGCCCAATTTAATTGGTTGTCACATGTTTTTAAATGATAAAATGCCATTTACTATGACGATATTTCCTCCAAATATATAGGTAAGATAAAAAATATGATTAATCTTATATAAATTATTGTTAGCAGACGGTAAAAAGAATTACAACAGCACAATTAAGTAAAACTATGAAATAGTTATGCAGGACTCAACATGTTCATATAAAATATATTACATTTTTGGGAAAAAATGTTTAGCTCTTACAAAAATTCGATATATGTAGTTTCGATTTGATACATATCATATATTCATATAAGTTGCGATTTCTGATGTTAACATAATAATGGATGAACATCGATTACCTAAAAGTTTTAGGATACTCTAAGAAGGACATAAGGCAAGTCCAACCATTTATAATTTACCAACCTTACATTTTTTAGGAAATTTATTTTTCCCCGATTTCGCAAAATAAATGTCTTAATTTAAATTACAGCAGCTACTAAGAAGTGACTTATTATAAACGCTGTTAATAACGCGTTTCAATGTTTTATAAGAAATTAAAATACTGAATGAATTTTTCGGCACTTTCGCTGTTAAAAATATATTTATTTCATGAAACTTTGAGAGACCTAATTAACTCACATTGCTTTGGACAATTTTCTATCTGTTCGGTACCACTGTGTGGCGCCCGACTTGGGTACCGTTCCTTGAATACCATCGTAATATCAACGACGCTCGGCTAAAAATTTTAATCATATTTTGTTTAAGCGCCTAATATGAATCGTCTGTGAATATATTGTAGAAGTAGGTCTATTAGTGTTGGGTCTATTAACAGGATAAAATGCAGGAAAATATTGGCAATTAAAAAATGTAAATTTAAGTATAGACTTAAATATGTTTAGGTAAATCAAGGTTGAAAAGCAATGATATAAAATAGAATCAGAATGTTATGCAAAAAATATTCTTATAAGTATTGATATCGGTATACAAATAATATTTATACTTTCTTTAACAAGAGCGTATGACTTAAAAAGTCAGTTTTCTGAACAGGCATACAAAGAAATTGTTCTTAATCAGAGATATGAAAGTTCCGAGGTACATAAAAGTTAATTTAATAATGGCAGTACTTTACCTAATTCAACAATTTGAAAAAATTCCTATTTCAACTCATAGTTTGTAATTAAGCAGAAAATATTGCAAATCTTTTCATAAATGTCTGCAGAAACCTTCGCTTAAATATGTATATAAAATGTTGAAGAAGATACAAATAATGGAAGGAAAAACATTTGTTTTTATGTATTTAATTTTTCATTATTTGGTATTTCCTTTAGAATTTGTTTTTCTTATGTTTTTGAATTCTAGTTATTCTAAAAGTTTTGTACTTGTACGCTCTACCTAAGACATGTAAATAAATCTCCAAGTGGGTATCAAAACAAAATTGAGAACATGAATTGAAATTTTGAAGTTCTAATTTGCTTTACCGTTCTATACATTAGAAGCGCTTACTAGAAGAATAAAGAGACAAAGAGAAAGACATATCAATCAACAAACATGAGAATCAGCAGATGCGGATTCAAGGGAGCATCAAGTTCAACCTTTGATTCCTTTATTTCGCTCGTTGCCTTTCCTCGAATTTTAAGTTCACAAAATGCCCTTTGATCTCTCTATTTGCACTTTTCTTGTGTACATACCTATCTTGAAGTAGGACTAAAGTTTGCTCTTTTATCGGTTGATGCTTAGCGTTCGTTTAGAAACTTGTGCAGGTATTATTGAATGTATAACAAACATTTTAATACAAAACTGAATGTGCGTGCTATACTTAACTTTGATTTAAAGGTTTAAAGCATAAAGTTTATAGTTCATTAAATATATCTTTAAATCACTCTATGAAATCATCCTTCAACAAAGCAGACAAAGTATTATCTGATACCGCATAGTAGTCAATAGCGCTTGTGTTGTTTTATTTCTGTTCTTGACACACAAAAAGGGCTTGTCTGCCCTTCTGGGCTGGATCGGGTGTCCTTTTATTTGATCTTTTTGATAACCGCACGTTCATCATTCAATACGCACCTTTTCACGGTACTCGGATGCTTGGATGTCTGAATTTGTTAGGTAATATGTACACGCACGTAGTGCGAAATGATTGCCCAACTTTATTAATAAATATTGCACAATATTTACAATTTGTTCTTTAATGTTAAAGATCTCTGTTAAATCGAAGACATTGAAAAGATGTTAACAAAATAAATTTATACTAGTAGATAAAAGTCTGGTATAAACACACAAATATATACATATATTTGATGAACTTCTAAACTAACTACTATTTCAAGGATTATTACGAATGTAACGGCACTTATTGTACATGACAAAACTACTGAGAGAGCAGCGCAAAGACTCCAAACACTAACAAACAACACAATGACATGGTTTTATAAATGGAGACTAACACCAAACGCGTCAAAAAACCAACTTCTGCTCACAAACCACAGACTCAACGCTGACTCCCCTACAATAACTGCAGACGGCCAAACGACACAACCAAAAAACGACGTAAAATACCTTGGAATCACAATTGACCACAAACTTAAATTCACTAAACACATACGAAACATCAGGGCAGAAACAATAAAGAGAACAAAACACTTCCGATCACTAACCTACAAAGACAGAGGAATTAGCACAAACACCGCCACCAAAATATATAAAGCTATTTATAGACCCTTGCTAGACTTTGGACATATACTCATGACCAACGGAACAGAAAGGACAAAACGTTATACACAAACAGAACAAATTGCACTAAGACTAATAACACGAATAAGCCACCCCCAAAACCCACTACACAACCCCCCCACCCAACTACTATACGAACGCACAAACATGACAAAGATCTCGGAAAGACTCATACAGCTACAGACAAAATGGACAAACAACCCCTACAACTGGACCATACTGAATCCCCTTTGTCTTACAAGACCAACCAGACAATCCCGCTTCCGTTTCCCTACATAACGCTACTCGAACACTTACAAACGCAACGGACTAGTGGACAATAAAATAATTTCTTCTTGCCACTGAAATTTTATTTATTTAATAATATTGTTAACCTAGAATAAGAGACTTTTCATATTTGTTTTTTATTTAGATTAAGACTGCATGTATTAAACAAGGGCAGAAAGACCGATAGGTCGATAGCGTTTTTTAGAAATAAAGATGTTTACTACTACTACTACTACGAACGTATGATGTTCATTCACTATAAAATTTTGTATTTTCTGTTACCATATTCTGTAAGCATTTCTGTTAGTACCTACCTCTCACCTGCTTTAATTAAAATAAGCTATTATTCATTAATCCAATTTTAAATTGATTTATTATATTTCATGAATACATTGTTAGTAGGGTGGTTCGCAAATAATAGCCTATAAATAACAGTCACTTTAGTAGACAATATCTGCCGATATTGCCCATTCCATTTATTGGTTTAAGATTGTATGAGAAAATAATTAATAAAAGTAATAGTTGAAACGCTGGACTTTCAGTTTTCAGTGCTTTCGAGTAATTTTAACAGAGACAACCATTATTAATTTAATTCCAGCAATTAATCCAAAATGAAGTAAAATTGAAAACAAAAATACGTAACAAAATGTAAATACATTTCAAATAACTGAACATTACAAATAAGATCTTGGACCGCCGTTCGGAGTTGTTTAAAGCTGACTGTCTATTAGGTTTAGCCTGAAATTAACATAAGCCACGAGCGATTTAATTGTTATTTAAGAAATTTGTTCTACAGTTCCATTTTTTAGATCTTCATTAATTTAATTTTGTCAAGTAATCAATAATTTACCAATTCAGTCATGTCAGAAACTAATTCAGTAAAACCCACAATTAAAAGCATGTTACTTTACAATATATCTGATACTTCCGTAAGTTACGAATTTGTTTACCTTATAATTTGTACAAATTAAAGTAGTTCTCAATCACGATTAAAATATCTGAACTACTATGGCTTTAACAGCAGATGGCAACAAAGTTCTTAATTCGCTTAATGATGGACCCCTTCATAAATAATGTAGCACAACACTAAATTTTCGCAAGATGATCAAGGCAGGGTTTCCTGAGTACCAAATTCCTCTAATCCGCAGCTACTTGTCTGGACGCAGCTTCCAAGTCAAAGCCGAAGATAAGATGTCAACGATGATATCAAGAGTATCGCAGGAGTCCGTTTCTGGGACCCCTGCTATTCAGCATATATATGGCAGATATTCCAACAACCAAAAAAACGGAGTGCTACGTTTACGCAGACGAAGTAATATTCACTGCGATTGGAAAAGATCCTGGAATCAAAGCCAAACTCCAAAGACATCTCGTCAAGATCCAGAAATGGAGCAGGGATTGGAAAATTGAATTTAGCCCTGGAAATACGCAAGCCATAGTCTTCTCAGCCGGTGGGAAACCATTTCCAAGCCTACTAGAACTCGGAGGACAAAGGCTACCATGGAGGTCCAAGATCACATATCTTGGGCTTATCTATGATATACGTCTAGTATGGGACGACCAGATGGCAACCACAATTGCCAAAACAAGATACCTGCTTCATGCCTACTATCCAATGCCGACAGATAAGCTCCTCCTGCAAACCTAGGTGAGAGCGACAGAAAAGAAATCTTAGACATTTTTACACCATCTTCATAAAAATGGGAGAAGCTATTGAAAGTGTAAAGATTTAAATCGCTGGAACGTCTTGTTGAATCGTATAAAGCCAGTTAGTAACATTTCAAGAGGTCCTAAGTTGCAACAGTGGTAGTTGCATTAGTTTTAACCGGAAAACTTAAATCATGCGGTGTAATAATATCATAATCGAAAAGTAGATGAAATAAGCAAGCAAAAACGTTGACACCGTAATTCGATATATTACATCATTTCAGATTTGATACCAAAAGAATAAATTTTATTGAAGGTACATTCCTAGCAAAATTTCAAATAAGATTCACCATTGAATAATATAAAAGTCAATAAGGACTCTTACGGCGGAGAAGCTATAGAAACAAACCTTCAAAGAGTAAAGGCAATAAAATTTATTTTAACCTGCTGCAAGAGAATATGAATATTCAAAATATTGATGATAGCTCCTAAGGTGGCAAGATTTAACACCCTCAGAAGGTGACACAAATTTAAGTAATAACAAATGAAGCTTCCAAAGTAAAGAAAATATATCTGGTGTTGTTTTTGGAATTTCATGGTATCATCTCATCATGAATCATTTCAATTTCAATTTCAATTCATTCATCTATCATTTCATGGACCATGCATGAGGTATAGATGCAATAGATATGATGAAATCTAACTACATTTCAAAAATTACAGCCAAAAACAAGTTGCTTTACTCCTAATATGTTTGTATACCAATTTGATTAGAAAAAAGAAAGATGAAGATTCGAACAGAGGGGCTCTGAAAAACATTGGAAAAAGAACATAATTCCAATAAATCAATAGCATGACCATAAAAGTAAAGGAGTATGAAGCTTTCCGAAGATCAAGCAAAGCCAATTAAGTAAAAAACTAATCTTGCAGCTTGTAAAAAAGCGAGACTTTAGAATAATTTACAACGTATAAATTAAATACGTATTAAAAAAAGCTGTAGATTCAAGTTTCGTGAAAAGGGTATACGCAAGTATGTCACAGAGCATAGTATATACATACTTGAACGCCTGATGTTTCTATACAAGCACAAACACTTATTCTTAGAGAATGGCAAGAATTCAACAACTGCTAATATTAATTTACCTGCTCATAGACTATAAATATAAGGGACTCTCTTACATGTGTAAAAAATTGTTCATATAATGTAAACTGTATACAGAATTTCAGAAATTTCAAATTAAAGGTTGAAGAGATCTTGACGAAACTAGGCCAGTTTACTTTACATGCATTTTGAAGCTTTTCATTTAGTCATAAGTAATGTCTCTCTACATGCTTGTACTACTTGAACTAAGTAGTAGTAGTAAACATCTTTATTTCTAAAATAGGCTATCGACCTATCGGTCTTTCTGCCCTTGTTTAATACATGCAGTCTTAATCTAGATAAAAAACAAATATGAAAATTCTCCTATTCTAGGTTAACAATAGTAGTAGTAAACATCTTTATTTCTAAAAAAGGCTATCGACCTATCGGTATTTCTGCCCTTGTTTAATACATGCAGTCCCAATCTAAATAAAAAACAAATATGAAAATTCTCCCATTCTAGGTTAACAATACTATTAAATAAATAAGATTTCAGTGGCAAGAAGAAATTATTTTATTGTCCACTAGTCCGTTGCGTTTGTAAGTGTTCGAGTAGCGTTAATGTAGGGAAACGGAAGCGGGATTGTCTGGTTGGTCTTGTAAGACAAAGGGGATTCAGTATGGTCCAGTTGTAGGGGTTGTTTGTCCATTTTGTCTGTAGCTGTATGAGTCTTTCCGAGATCTTTGTCATGTTTGTGCGTTCGTATAGTAGTTGGGTGGGGGGGTTGTGTAGTCGGTTTTGGGGGTGTCTTATTCGTGTTATTAGTCTTAGTGCAATTTGTTCTGTTGTTTGTGTATAACGTTTTGTCCTTTCTGTTCCGTTGGTCATGAGTACATGTCCAAAGTCTAGCAAGGGTCTACAAATAGCTTTATATATTTTGGTGGCGGTGTTTGTGCTAATTCCTCTGTCTTTGTAGGTTAGTGATCGGAAGTGTTTTGTTCTCTTTATTGTTTCTGCCCTGATGTTTCGTATGTGTTTAGTGAATTTAAGTTTGTGGTCGATTGTGATTCCAAGGTATTTTACGTCGTTTTTTGGTTGTGTCGTTTGGCCGTCTGCAGTTATTGTAGGGGAATCAGCGTTGAGTCTGTGGTTTGTGAGCAGAAGTTGGTTTTTTGACGCGTTTGGTGTTAGTCTCCATTTATAAAACCATGTCATTGTGTTGTTTGTTAGTGTTTGGAGTCTTTGCGCTGCTCTCTCAGTAGTTTTGTCATGTACAATAAGTGCCGTGTCGTCTGCGTATTGTAATATGTATGCCGATCTGTCGATTTGATTTTTGTCTGGTAAGTTGTAATTGTATATGTCATGGCAGTATATATTGTAGAGAAACGGTGAGAGCGGGGATCCTTGAGGGAGCCCTTGTTCAGGGGAAAAAGAAAATGACAGTGTTTTGTCAATTCGTACTTGTAGTTGTCTGTTTTCTAGTAAGTTCTTTATGGTGTGTAGTAGATATGTTGGTGTGTGTAGTTTGTATAGTTGTTATAGTAAGCCTCTATGCCAGACACCAGCAAAAGCTTTGTTAATGTCCATAAACAGGCAAGCTGTCTTTCTGTCAGTTAGGTTCGTTGTTTGTATATTGTTAGTCAGAGTAAAGAGTGGGTGAATAGTCGAGTGCTGATGTTTGAATCCGAACTGATACGATGGTATGTAGATAACAGCTTTCCCAGATTTTCCTGCAGATAACAGCTTTCCACCTCTACATTTAGGACATAACAGGCTGTTTCTCATCAGCACGTTTGAATTTACAGCAACTAACAAACACCTCCTGGTTTTGATTTGTATGATAATATTCACAAATATTGTTTCACGAAACAAAACGAATCGAAACACCAAGCTCCAATCATAAAACCTAACCTTAACTTATGAACATTCTATGGCAATATGAATTCGTCAATTTATCAGGTGAAGAAGTGTGGAAAGCACGTATATTTAATAATTATACACAATTAGCCGCGTAGACTTATTCTTTGACGGTTCATCACGCTTCAAGAGAGAGTTAGATTAAATCGTGACCTGGCAATTTTTTTCTTCCACTTGTTCATAATCGTGAAATTACTACTCAAGTGCGTTAAAAGTATATTTTTAATGTCGGCAACTCTTCGCAGTTTGCACCATCTGCTATAGGTTCCATTATTGTAAAATGGTATTGGAATTTTATCTATAGCATGAACTAATCATCCATACAAATGTCCTTGTCATTCCTGATATTTTTTTAAAGATTTATTTGTAATTAATTAAGTCAAGTGCACTGAAACCTGTTAAGTGCTATCAATATTAATCAATTTACGATAGATAAACATTTCAACTTTTATCAACATATATTCAAATTCTGCCTCACGTTGCTGGGAATAAAAGAAATATTATTGCTTCCTAAACCTATAAAGCCATTTTTTCAGTTTTTGCAAAATTCCTGCTCAACTGGCAGAAATACATACAAAAATTAGTACTTTTCAGTGCTTTCAGGAATCAAACCTAACTGTTGAAAAAAATGAAGAAAACCCTATTAATAAAAATGTAGAAGTAAATGTAGGTACATATATGGAATATATAAAATTAAAAAATACTGATTGACTGACTTTAATCACTGACTGTAACCGCCGAAAGCACTACAGATAGGATAAAGAAACAAAGCACCAATTCTAAATGTGGGATCGGAGGAAATACCAGAGATCGATACATCCGAACTAGAAGAGACACTGAGATCTATGAAAAACTACAAGTCTCCTGGAGCAGACCGCATTACTGCAGAAATGCTGAAAGATGGGGGAGCAACACTGAAAAAAGCAATCCTCATCCTGCTCAATAAGTGTCTGGAAGAGGGCCGCATCCCAGAAGCATGGAGAAACGCCGAGGTCAAAATCCTATTTAAGAAAAGGGACTGTGGCAACATCGGAAATTACAGGCCCATCAGCCTCCTTTCTAGCTTGTACAAATTACTTGGCAAGATCCTGACCAGACGCCTGAGTAAAAAACTAGACTTCTACCAATCCATAGAACAAGCGAGATTCAGAAAAGGCTATAGCACCACCGACCATATCCAGACTATGCGGACACTGATGGAGAAATGTAGGGAATACAATGTTCCTCGTAGACTCGGTAGAAGAATGGGAAATGAATTGGATAAGGCTAGGGTCGACTCACGATACTCCACTCTGATACAAAACTGCTACGAGAATGCCACTTTTCACGTGAAGATAACAGAAGACCTCAACACAGAAAAAATTCCCATAAACAGAGGAGTTGGACAAGGAGACTCAATATTCCCAAAACTTTTCACCTTGGCTTTGGAAGGAGTTTTCAAGACCTTGGATTGGGAGTTAGAAGGAATTAACATTGACGGAAGGTACTTGAGCCATCTACGTTCTGCAGGCAACATGGTCCTGTTTAGCAGTGATCATGAGGAGCTCACCAACATGCTAACGAAGCTAAAGAAGCATCACAGGCAGTGGGTCTTCAGATGAACAGAGGTAATACCAAGATCATGAGTCCTTATAACACCCAGGTCATCCTAGGCAATATTAATATTGAAACAGTGAATGAATACGTGTTGGTAGGCCATAAAATAAAGTTAGGGAGTGAAAACCAAACTATAGAGATTGCAAGAAGGAGGCGCCTCACCTGAGCAAAGTATGGTAACCTCTCTCACATCCTAAGAAATCCTTAAACTCCAATTAATCTAAAGCGGAAGGTGTTCGAGAGCTGCATTCTACCGGTCATGACGTATGGCGTTGAGACTATTACCTTCACACAAAAAAGTGCCAATCTCCTGAGAATGTGTCAGAGAGCCATCGAACATTCCATGCTGGGCATTAGCCTTAGGGACAGAATAAGGAACGATGACATTAGAAGGACGAGAGTCTCAGACCTCATGGAAACGGTGGCAAGGAACAAGTGGAGATGTACTGGACATGTGGTGAGGTACTATGGGAAGTGGACCAAGGCCATCCTCCAATGGCGACCTAGGGAAACATAAAGAAGTGTTGGGCGACCTCAGATGAGGTGGAGATACGACATTCGGAGACACGCCGAAAAAAAATGGATCCAAACCGCCCAAGATCGACTACACTGGAGACAATTGGAAGAGGTCTACGTTCAGGAGTGGACGAGGATGGGCAAATAAAAATAAGAAGAATCTCTACTATAAGCCAATGAATTGGATGACTTGGCCTATGGGAATCATGATAAAATTCGATTTCTTGAGAAATGTTTGTAATGATTGTAATGATTTTAGAGCATATTTGTTTAAATTTGCATTGGTATCTTAACTCTTCTCTATTAAAAGGTTCGTAAATTTTTTTTAAATAAGTTGGCAAATGTTGTTAGAACAATTTTAGACAATAAACAATCTTGAAATTAAATCAACTAGAAGAAATTAATACTTTTAAAGAAGAAATTGATTTGTAATATTTAATAGCACTTATCTTGATGATTTTTGAGCAAATAGCTTACAATATGCCAAAGAATTCACAAAAGTGATAATAAGTGTAGGAAACAACATACATAACAAAGAAGGAAATTCTTTTATGTCTTATTACTATGAATAACTGTAAGGTAAATGTATTTGGGTTTTGATTTTAAGGATTAAATGAGAAATCTTACTGAAGTCTTCTCTGTACATAAAATAATCTGCTAGACATTTCTAGACAGTGAAGCTACGACTTTGGTTCATTTTCATTCGCTTCTACCTCTACCTTCAAATGCCTGTTAATTTGAACAGTATGCGTGTTAAAATTAACACCGTCCGCACCTATGTAATTCATAAGAAGACAAGCAACTGCCAATTCTCACCTTCAGAGGGAGCAAATTCGTGAAGTCGTCTTTTTGATGTTGTTTTGCATTTCGTGATGTTCTTTTTCGTAGTTCTACAGCAAATTAAACCGTATGTGGTGCGTGTGACCTATGGAATTAAAGCGTAGCGAATGTAAAGTACAGACCTGTCAACTATTTCGAGACGTTTTATGATCGTATAGCATGACAACTGCAACGAGTTATGTTCTTCCACAAATTGGAAGGCAGTTAGCGTGGTTTCCGCCGCGTTAAGAACTGAATTTACTACCCATGAAAGTACTAAATAATTACGAATCAAGAACAATTAATAAATTAAAAATACAATTGGAGATACATATGATATCGCCTGTCGCAATGAAGCGTGTGTGATTTTGTCAAGGTATACAAGTTAATACAAAAGTGGCATTATCTGTTTTCAGGCTAAAGGCATAACTATGCGGTCTAATTTCGAGATTATTCGGTCTAAGCCCTCTATGTTATTTTTTGTTTTGTTTAATCATATTATAGTCATATTAGGCTTTATGGCACATTCGAAAGAAGAAGACAAACTTTAATTAAATATTATCCGGTGTTGCATTAAGTAAATTATCGGAGCGGTCTTCGTATGATCGTTGGTACCTTAATCTGTTAGGTACTTGATCGTCTGTATCTCTCCGCAATTTTTTATTTTGAAATGTTTTATTAGCCTGTTGGCATACCTTTTAATCAGTCTGAAGATGAACTGGTCGAATGTCGCTTAGTACTGGTAGCCATAGGCTTGAAGATGATTTGATTAAAGCGATCATTCTTATATTGTTTATGCTTACATCATTTTTTTTGTTTACACAGAGTAAACAAGACCAATAGTTCTAATCTAAGTGTGTAGCGGATGCTACTCATGTCGAACTACAGATTTTCTTCATCTTGTTGAGGGTTAATAAATTTTCCGCAGTTTCAGACAGGTGCACTCGATTTTCGAAAGGAACTTTCCAATTCCAATTATGTTTGGATGGTTATAACCAAGTCGTCATTTTTAAAACATGCATCCTTTTTCTCACAGAGGAATATTTTGCGCTTAATTTTTTAATTATTAACTGAAGACTTAAAATGTGTGACCATGTCGAATAACAAAAGATATTTCACGCTGTCTGAGCGACACCTAAATGATATTCCTATAATTCCAATGTAAGGCATGCACTAATTATTTGTTAATTATTGTTTGATAGCCGCGTTCGTATAGGTCACCTTTACTAGTATTCCTGCCTATAGGATCGTTAAGACGATAAAAACGCTTAGTCTCATAAGCTTCGATGCTCAGTCCACTGTTTTTCCAGAAGTTGAAAGTACAATTCTTCAAGTTTTGGACTATCTATGGTGAAAGCATGCACTAATTAGTTGTTTAATTGATTGTTTCATATTCGCGAATTCGATATTTATAAAGTCACTTCTACTTAAGTAATTTCATTTCAAATAGGATCGATTAAGAACGATCCCAAACATCTTCAGTTTCTCATAAGAACTAGCACTAACGGAAGCAGAGAAACAAGGGGTGGGTAAGCAACCTAGGGGTTTTTTTCCTATACAGTGTGTCCAGTATAAAATGATGTACATGGGGATATTGGAAACCGTTAGAGTTACAGGGTGGGCCAAATGGGGAAAAAGTTGCGCAATCAAGTGCCTATAAATAATCTGTCATCAACTTCTTTGAACTCGGAATAGCAACGGATATACAGGGAAAAAAAGAAAAAAGTGCGTTTTATAAAATCTTTTATGTCGTGTTTATTATAAAAGATACAATAACGAAATTTTCAGGGTGGGGGTAAGAAATGAGCGTGAGTTTGAAAATAAAGTAAAAAATAATCTAGGCCCACCTATGTTCAATGAGGCCGAAGTCAACTTTTGTTTTTCTTATGTGCGCCATATTGAATATCTGCATTTTTAAATTCCCCTTTAAATATGCTCTTCAACCATGTATAACATGTTTATGTTCGCTCAAGATAAATAATTAAAATTAACAAAATTAAGATTTTATGGTAGTAGGCATTGATATTTCTCTTCAATTTTCCCATAGTGACGTTCGTTGTCTGTTTTAATTACCTAGGTAACTGTCAAAGTAGAATTTATTGTCAGTGTCAAGTGTTTGTAATTAATTGTGTGTTTAAAAATAAATCACTTTTCAAATTATGAAAAATACAATATGTTTTTGTTTGTTGTTTACGGAGTGTTTTATTCTCGGTCGTCGAAATGAAGCGAAAGCTGAAGAAATGTGTATTTAAATAAATATCCAGAAAGGCGACAACCTGGTAGAACTATGATTAGGCGTCTGAAAGACAACCTTGTAGCTTACGGGAGTTTTGCTAAGGTAAAGAAAAACAAACTTCCAGACGAAAATAAAGAAAATTTTATAATTTTAAAATTTAATAATAAATAAAGAAAAAAAAGAGAGACACCTCGTACGTCTTTACGTCAAATTGAAGCCACAACAGGTGTTGCGCGGTCAACGGCGAATAGTATTTTAAAGCGTCATAAATATCACCCCTATCGTGAACGGCCCTTCCAGGGACTCCAGAATGGCGATGCGATTAGAAGAATGGCATTTTATCAGTGGTTTATTCAAAGAAATAACGAGATACCAAACTTTTCCTTAAAAGTCCTTTGATCAGATGATAGCCAATTTATTAAATGTGGACTATTTAATCGTAAAAATACAGTTTTTGTCACATGAAATTCCACGGCTAGTTTGTCAAGTTAGGCACCAAGTTAGGTTTGGATTTAACGTCTCGTTAGGTATTGTGGGTACCCACGTGATTGGACCATTTTTTTTAAATGAGAACTTAAATTCCGAGAGATATTTGAACCTCTTACAAACTAACGTAGCAGAAGCACTTATGGATGTTCCAGTAGCTACCCTGCAAAACTTGTATTTCCAACAAGACGGCGCGCCGCCACATAATGGACATATTATCACAGAATTTTTAAATCACGAATTTCCCAACAAGTGGATAAGCAACCTGGGACCAGTAAGATGGCCTGCGAGATGCCCTGACATAACACCGCTTGATTTTTTTGCATGGGGTTTCCTCAAAAATGTGGTATACTGTAGGTCATACGAAACCGAAGAGGAGCTGAGACACGCTGTTATAGAAGCTGTTAACAGAATTACCCCAGAAATGATCAGAAAATCCTGTGAAGCAGTAATGAGACGATGTATGTTGTGCGTGCGAGAAAACGGTGACTTATTTGAACACCTACTTTAATCCTAAAATGTTACTTGTTCTTTTGCAGTGTTCGATGTATGATCAATAATAATTTAAAGTAATAATTAATAGAAATATCAATACAAACAACAGAACAAATTGCACTAAGACTAATAACACGAATAAGACACCCCCAAAACCCACTACACAACCCCCCCCCACCCAACTACTATACGAAAGCACAAACATGATAAAGATTTCGGAAAGACGCATACATCTACAGACAAAATGGACAAACAACCCCTACAACTGGACCATACTGAATCCCCTTTGTCTCACAAGACCAACCAGACAATCCCGCTTCCGTTTCCCTACATCAACGCTACTCGAACACTTACAAACGCAACTGACTAGTGGACAATAAAATAATATTTTCTTGTCATTAGCATTGGAAAGTTTATTTAATAATATTGTTAACCTAGAATAAGAGAATTTTCATATTTGTTTTTTATTTAGATTAAGACTACATGTATTAACAACAGATATAACAAGGGCAGAAAGACCGATAGGTCGATAGCCTTTTTTAGAAATAAAGATGTTTACTACTACTAGAAATATCAATGCCTACTACCATTAAATCTTAATTTTGTTAATTTTAATTATTTATCTTGACCGAACATAAACATGTTATACATGGTTGAAGAGCATATTTAAAGTGGAATTTAAAAATGCACAAATTCAATATGGCGCACATAAGAAAAACAACAGTTGACTTCGGCCTCATTCAACATAGTGGGCCTAGATTATTTTTTAATTTATTTTCAAATTTACGCTCATTTCCTATCCCCACCCTGAAAATTTCGTTATTGTATCTTTTATAATAAACACGATATAAAGGATTTTATAAAACGCACTTTTTTCTTTTTTTCCCCTGTATATCCGTTGCTATTCCGAGTTCAAAGAAGTTGATGACAGATTATTTATAGGCACTTGATTGCGCAACTTTTTCCCCATTTGGTCCACCCTGTATAGGAACCGATTGAAGGAAAAGTTGGCACTAGTGGATGTAAGGGAAGAGGAAGATGTCGACAAAACTTGAAAAAAAAATAGGCTAAAGCTTGGTTCACAGATAACGTTGAACAGCTAGCTAAACAAAAGAAAAATGTATTTCTCCAATACAAAAATGCAGTGACAGGATATTCATATGAGGTGTATAAAGTAGTTATGAACAGGGTCAACGAATGTATAAAGAACTTGAAAAATATATCTTGGGAAATATTTTATGCAGAGATGGAAAACTACCTGTATGGAGGACAGAAGAGAATCTGGAAGGTGGTCAGGAAGAAAAGACAAAATATTTGTGAAGAAACACAAATGAATGCTATCACACCTGAAAAATGGAACGACTTTATGACAAAATTATATAACAGCCAGGATGGAGATGTCGAACACGTACAGGATCATCATGCAGAATCAAAAGAAACCATAGATGAAGAAGATATAACTCAGAACGGGGTTTACGAAACGTTGAAAATTGAGAAACTGAAAAGCACCCGAACTCGATGACATCAGCAATTAAATGCTATATATGGAGGGGTAAACTTAGAAAATACCCTAACTGTGTTGTTCCTAAAAGTTATATCCACCCAAAAAATCTCAGAAGAGTGGAAACGAAGCATAAAGATACCCATCTGTTTAAACGTATTTCAGCATAAGCAAACTTTTGACAAATATGCTGAAAACATTTCTATGGACACGGAACAGCAAGGATTCAGGTCCAACAGATCAATAGTTGATGCAATATTCATTCTAAGACAGATCATTGAAAAATCATTAGAATTTGATAAACCTCTGTCTCTCTGCTTTGTGGACCGTACCAAAGCATTCGATCGAGTGCGACTACCAGACGTCTTGAGAATTCTAAAGGAATAAGAATCAAAATTCAACACGGCTTAACAGAAGAAAAAGTCATACTATCAGGGATCCGCCAAGGCGATAGCCTAAGCCCAAGCCTTTTCAACCTGATCAGCAACAAAATAATAACAGGTGCCAACAAAACCGGGACAGGATACAGAATGGGACACAGGGCGTTGAAAATACTACCTTATGCGGATGATGCTATCTTAATGGCTGAAAACGAAGATGATATTGACATAGGAAGCAGAAGCCAGAGCTGAAACCTCCAGAATAAAGAGTTTGTTAAGAAGCACGGAGATGAAAATCCTACGTCCAATAAAAGTAATAACACTACAGGACCAAATAAGAAGCACGGCCGTGCGGGAAGAACTGAAAGTTCAGGATATCGTTCGGTTTGTACAGTGAAGGCGTCGAAACTGGAGGGAGTACGTGGAAAGAATGGACAATGATCGAGGGGCAAAGAACGAAAAGCCAAATTCAAAGCGCCCACCTGGCCGACCACTAAAGAGATAGCAGAGGTTGGACTTCCACATCACAAGAGGCTGGATGAACAGAAACTAACAAGACATGGTCATAAATGTAAGGTGGAAGATGAAAAATTGTTGTTTGAATATTTAAAAAGTAAAATGATAAAGTAGAAAAAATAGCAAAAAATAATAATATTTACCAAAAGCTGAGATACTTGCAACACATTATATGATAAATTCAGCAACAATATATTTGATCGCCTCTGCAAATGACGATCTTCTCATTAAGATAAAGTAAATACCTGCCGCTTTATGTGTCAACAAAGGTAACAGGTGAACTAAAAAACGAATAGAATAAAATGGATCATTTTATTGGTGAAATTTTAATTCGACACTCTAATCTGTTGGAAAAAATTCAATGCTTCAATGTTTAGTTTCTCATTTGAATTTCTAAAGCAGTGATATAAACACTTGTATATTAAAGAGAACCGAAACTCATTACATTAGTTGGATAGTCAACATTTATCACAGAACTACACATTATTATTATATCTGAAGACACGCAATGCAAGGTTGATAGAACGGGAGGAATGTAGGTAGCCCTTCTTCATTTATGAGTAATGCGGCGTCAGAAGCAGTTCAAATGCGGCAACTTTCATTTCCGTCGAAAACGTTCACTTATTCAGGAGAATCAATTCTTGTCTTCAACATTTGATCAGTTTGGAGTTCCCAGTATACTATAGGAAGGTGAACTAGATGCATTTGCACTTTTATTATAAACTTATTCTTCAGATTATCATCAAAAATTTGGTACACTCACTGCATTAATTCTTAATGAGTGTTGTAGTACGAATATTTTCATCATTTTTCGGGAACTTAATTGAAAGAGCTGAATTCGGCATCATTGAACTCTTTTGAACTGATGAAAGCGATCAATTTCCATTAGTCAATAATTTTCGTTTGATGTATTTACATAATGTTAAACAGGAAGATTTTCTTTATAAATGCAATTGCCTAATTTATAATTTACTTTTCTGTAATTAATATAATTCGTATATGTGCCAACATTTTTCTTCTTTCTTGGACAGAAAAAAATAATAAATATAATACTTGTTCGAAATATTGTTCAGTTTATTAAGACCAATATTTTGTACAGTTTGTACAGTTATTAATATAAAACAAGGATCATAATTCTCATCTATTCAATCTTCAGTTCCGATTTACGGCCTAGCCAAAAGCTAGAAGAAGAAAATATAAGCAATTGTGAACTGCGGCATAAATTTTAATATACTATAGCTCAAACAAACCACCAAGGATACCTATAATGTTTCATAAACTAAAAATATTCAGCTATTTGAAATTAGCGTTTCATAGGCCTGGAAGATTTCTACAAGTTGTTCCATTTCATCGATTCTCTATAATGGGAAGGCAAATTCTTCCTTTTACGATGTACTTATATAGGTGCAGAAAAGCAGCGCCAACTATTAGAGAATGTTAAAAAGTATGCGATATAACACGATTTTATATTCTGCATTAACATAGCTTAAGGTATGAAGTGACTCAAAAAATTATCTGCTATCTCACGAGTTCCATACAATTCGACTTTTAATATTCCAATCAGATTTTCCATATTTCAAGGTATTCAAAAGACTACTGGTGATTTACTGCCAAAAAGTACCAAACTTCAATTGAACTCATTTATATTTATTACGCACCGTTGAACGCATAAAAAAGCAATTGTGAAATACAATCTTTCCTGTATATGGCAAACCATTAGCGTTCATAAAAAGCTCAATTCGGGAGCTTTATCAACCAATCAGTGTGTTAATACGGTTAATTGAATGACTCACTGGATCGAGGGGTTTTAAATTCACCCTTGCATTGCAGAGCACACGTGCTGCTAGGTCGTTATTTTATTTAGGATGGACATTTCACGATACGACTGGTAGCGTAAATGTTCAACTTGCTGCTTTACTGAATTTAGAGGTTGTGGCTTTTCAAATATATTTTTTTATTATTCGTCACGGTGAAATTGAAGAACTAGATTATCTAACTTTTAAAATACGTCTGTGGTCAATTAAAATAAGACTTAATTACATAGCCCGGTATATTACCGTTGAGTCTCTAATTGTGGAAGTAGATGTTAATATAAACTATACAGGGTGATTCACAATCAGTGACAAGGAGAACAAAAACTTTTTTTCAGCAAATATTTTCTCTGGTCCAAAACTGAGACATTTGTAGAAAGCAATACACGTACATTCGATTTTGTGATCCAAGTGAGAAGATTCTGCCTTTTTCATGAAGTTCAGCAGCTTAGCAGCGCCGACTTTCAAGTCTCAAGTACGCCAATGATAGTCAATTAACGTCGATAACAATCTTCAAAGTTGAAACGCTTCACTAACAAAATATGAAGACTATTTCCAAAATAGAAATATCTACTTGGAGACATCGTCAACACTCTTATATTCCGTTTCATTCATACTTTCGAAATTCGCTACAGCCATGAGGCAAAACTCCGATTTTGCACCACTATGTATATTAACATAAAATTATACTGACTAGGAAGCTTAGCAATTTTTTAACACATAAAAAGAAATTTTTGATACTTATCTAATAATATCAAGTTCTCTAAAGTTTATGTGATAGACGATTTAATTATATAGGGTGGTCTTCAACTAATCACAAAATTCACTGAGATATTGTTCAGACAAAAACATTACCTTTTGGGCAAATTTGTCTAACCCGAAAGTTAATAGCTTGCGAGGTACAGGGTGTCCAAATATAAAAGCGTTTTTTTAATAGATTCTTAACCAGTTTTTCTAATACTAAAAAAATGCATTTGGGGGTTTTTAGATCGAGGAAAGCAACTTTTATTTTACTTAGCTTGTAGTTCCTAGACTTAAAATAGACTGGAACCATTTAAAACATCAGAAACCTTTCAAATAGCGCTTCTTTTGCTCACAAAAAATGTGTACCCATTTGGTTCAAGTCGATATCTCTCACAGTTTTTGAGATATTTATTTCACATTTTTTTCTTTTCACACATTTTCATTCCAGTGATTTTGTTTAATTACAAACTTTTTCTTTTTCTGGGCTAATTGCAAAACCCTTTAAATAGTTAACAGAAAGATATTAAAATAATGAAGTCTAAACAAAGTAAATATGAAGAAACTAGACTGCGTCCTTAAAATTGATATTGCGACCGCAATTCTTAATAGCTTCTGATATTAATAAATATTTGGGCCGTAGTTGACAAATGAATAATGGTTGTTAAATAAGAGAAAATTAATGACAGACATAATGATAGGAATATTTAAATTTCCCACAATTGGCAAAAAATGCAAGTCAGAACCACTAAGTGGCCTGTTCTTTGTTGAAGGGCGAGATAAATTGCCCAATGTCGTATACATTAACATGGGTAGAATTGGGGAAAGTCGATTATTTTAAAACTTTGAAGTGAGTTCAAACAGCATTAGCATTCTAATTTATTGATAAAAACTTTTGTTCAAAACCAGCCTTTGTTAAGCTACGCAATATTTCTTGTAACTCCTAAGGAAAGACTCGCAAAACATTGCAATATAGTCAATAATTTTTTAATTTTTTTATTAGGAAGTATTTTCTTATTTGTTTTTCAATGGTTTTGGTAGACGTAAGACATTAAATAGTTTCAGACACATGTAATAAGGTGTGCTTTGCTGAAGTAGAATGTTGGACCTTAAAAAAAGCAAAGATATTGAGACTAAACGCGTTCTGGTGGTTGTTATACTGAATTATTCGCAAAATAGGTTGAACCCATAGAATTAGAAAAGAAATTGTCATGCAAAGAATGAAGAAAAAACAGTGAAAACTGTCAAGAAACACAAACTGCAATATCTAGGGCACAATGCGTGAAGACAAATATGATTTATTGCAACTAAAATATTATACTAAATATTGCGAATTCGGAAGATGGATAGTACTTAATAAAGAAGAAAACTAGCGTAATGAATGAACAGAAGAATAGAGAAAAAGTCGTTCTACAATTTAAATAACTGCCTATTATATTACTAACCACAACCAAATGATTATGATGTTTTTTATTTTATTAGCACTACTGCCCTGACACTCATAGACGCTAAGCCACTATCAAGCTTTTTATTCGCGTCAAGAGGTACTTGTCACTTACCATAACATTATACAAATACAAGCGACCAGCGAAAACTAATAAGCTAAGCAAGCCGATAAAAACAAGTAGCTAAGAACGGTTTTTTTAATATATTTATTGAGACAAGTCACAATCTCGAGGGCAGCTGCTGTTTCTTCACCTTTATCTATTGAATGCAATAATCAGCACGGTGATAAACGGCAAAAACTGGGTAATATTAATTCGTAATTTATATATGTATTAAGACTGCAGATACTTGAAATTACCCTGAAATATTAATGGAATCACATCTCTATTATGTATTTTTATTATTATACTAGCTTTCTGTAAGCAAATCATATTGTAAAAAATTATCAAATTTCAATATTGTCGGATCAAGATGCAGTGAAGAAGTTAAACAGATAAAAATCTAAGCCTTTGCTCAAGATAATTACAAAATTAATTAACAAAGTCTATAATACAATTTAATACACGATTTGGTCATTCATTTTGTCCAGTGTGTACACACCAGTCCCTATACTTTTTTTTTATCAGAATTAGAAAATGTGATCGCAAAATCAATAATCTTTCTTGCAAATCGTTTTCTGATTGTTTGTCTGGTGGTGACATTTTGGGGGTAACTGTTGTCGTTTTCATAGGATCCAAGTATAATAATCTTTAAACTACAACAGTAATCAAAAGTTGCTGATCAACTATTAATTTCAAGTAAAACTCGAAAAAACAATTTGGATTTGATTTTTTATTCGAAATTGTCCAGATATGGTTGTTACAAAAATGCAATATAGATCGCGTTCACTCTTGAGTATACTATAGCAACTATCATAATTAGGAAAACATTGATTTTACTTTATAAAACAGCCCAGCTCGCAATTCCTCAACCCTGTAAATCTGACAATTGTTGAAGACCCACTGTCAGTTTAAAAATATTCTACTAAGAACTTTCTATATTAGGTGAATCAAGTACTTCGATCGAAGTAAGGTTACAACTCTCAAGAGACGTTTATCGGCATTTAAATATTTTTAAATGAACGCATCGTTATAGAATTTAATTGACAAGCAGTTAATAACTTGACACAGCACGCTTGTAATCATATTAAGCAACATTTGCATCAACAGAAGGAGTTCATTGCAATCCAGTTTAATTGGCGTAAATAATATTGAGATTAGTATAATCACACTTCATGATATTATTAACTAATATTTTAATTCTTCTTTGTTATTGCAGTTTCCCAGTTAATAAAACTAAAAGTTTATTGCAAAATCACCTAAATAATCCAAACAAAAATTTAACAGAATGCAAAGCAAAAACTTGATATCAACGGATAAATCGTGGTAGGCAAATTTTATTGATATCTACTGAAATAAGGTGTATATTTAATAAAGAGTTTCGGATGCCAATGCTTTAATATGACTTCATTACTTCATAATTTAATGTTTGATTTAATATGCTCATATCTGCCAGCTCCGTTATAGTAGAAAGAGGCAAGCAATCACATGGGTTTAACAGATCGCAGGAAACTTGCAACATAGTGTGAGAAAATAGACTCAACTGTAATATAATAATAATATTAACAGCAAAAAGCATTAACTATTTAAAATATAATATGTGAAACCTCTCTATTTTTTTAGGTTAAAAAAGAGCAATCAAAGTGGTAATATTTGGAAAGCTGTAAAGGCAAATTTACCAAACTAGTATTTATAACGGTATATGTGTTGCGTATACCGGGTGTTCGTTTTTGGAGCTCAACTTAAAACTATTGTTTCCAGTTCATAGACTTTTACCAACAGAAAGTTGCCCTTGAAATATTAAAATCAATGAGCCAACCAAAAATATTGAAGAAAGAGCTAAGAAACTACCTTGTATAGATAGAGCTACTTATACAATTTAAGAGATGTTTGAGAATGTTTTATATGCAACGTTTATTAAAGAGATTCCTTAGTAGTTGGAGCATTTCGATTTGTACCTTTTTTGTGGATGAGGACGATAATACTTTCCTTCCATATTGCCGGTATTTTTTCATCTCGTTATAGTAGTGTTAGTAATTTGTGTATTTGGGGATGTAGTGCCTCTACCCCGTGTTTCAGCAATTCTGCGGGTATCTAGTCCGAGCCAGGTGCCTTGTAGTTCTTTAAATTATTTAAATCCTTTTGGGTTTCTTCAAGGGAGGGTTCTATAACGGGTAGGTTCAATGTTATGTAAGTTTCTTCCTTGTGCGATTCTGCCTGTTTTACGTTCAAAAGCTCCTTAAAATATTTCTTCAGTTCGTCTATTTGCTCTTTGTTATTTATTATCAAGAGTCTTTGATCCGTTTTGAGTGTCGGTATGGATCTGGGCTTAAGACCCCTTTTCGCCAAGGAAATTGCCTTGTAGAATTATCTGAAGCCCGTCTTAGCACCGTATTTTCCTATTGCCATACATTTGTAGTTCGAGCTCTCTTTTCTTCGATCTTATTAGTTTTCTTGTTTTCTTCCGGCATTTTTCCTTCTACTTTCATTGGTCTGAAGTTGTATCATTCGCTTCCTTATTGTTTGGCTTTCTCCCAGCTGATTTTGGCATACCTGATCAAACTCTTGCCCTCTTTCTTTCACATTTTCCAAACACATTTCTTGCTGTCATTGTTATTATTTCTGCGGTTATTTTCCAGAGTTTCTCAATTTCATTACATTCTGTTTCAGAGTTTAATGATTGCTCGAGCCGTTCTCTATTTTGTTGATATTTTACTTCATTCTGCTGATAGTTCGTCCATGTTCCACTTTGGTGTTGTCTTGGTTGTGTTGGATTTGAGAGTTGATTCTTATTCTAACTCTAAGATAGAACGAGTATATGGTTGGAAATAATGCCACCACATTTAACACGCACTGAACTCAACCGACTTTTTCTTTCTACTGGCAGACAGCTTCCATTCCACACGGCATTTTCAGATTTTTTAACATCCAAAAGCGTTAAATCTAGTAAATTTGTGGTCTGTGTCATCATATTCATTGCAATATCAAGATTTTGTCTACATGCAATTCAATGTTAGTCTTAATGTATAATTTCCGTTTTTTTACGTAAATACCTCATTTGTACAATACGCAGACGACATGGCACTTATTGTACATGACAAAACTACTGAGAGAGCAGCTCAAAGACTCCAAACACTAACAACAACACAATGACATGGTTTTATAAAGGCAGACTAACACCAAACGCGTCAAAAAACCAACTTCTGCTCACAAACCACAGACTCAACGCTGACTCCCCTACAATAACTGCAGACGGCCAAACGACACAACCAAAAAACGACGTAAAATACCTTGGAATCACAATTGACCACAAACTTAAATTCACTAAACACATACGAAACATCAGGGCAGAAACAATAAAGAGAACAAAACACTTCCGATCACTAACCTACAAAGACAGAGGAATTAGCACAAACACCGCCACCAAAATATATAAAGCTACTTGTAGACCCTTGCTAGACTATGGACATATACTCAGGACCAAAGGAACAGAAAGGACAAAACGTTATATACAAACAACAGAACACATTGCACTAAGACTAATAACACGAATAAGACTACCCCCAAAACCCACTACACAACCCCTCCACCCAACTACTATACGAACGCACAAACATGACAAAGATTTCGGAAAGACTCATACATCTACAGACAAAATGGACAAACAACCCCTACAACTGGACCATACTGAATCCCCTTTGTCTTACAAGACGAACCAGACAATCCCGCTTCCGTTTCCCTACATCAACGCTACTCGAACACTTACAAACGCAACTGACTACTGGACAAAAAAATATTTTTTTCTTGTCATTAGAATTGGAAAGTTTATTTAATAAGATTATTAACCTAGAATAAGAGAATTTTCATCTTTGTTTTTTATTTAAATTAAGACTACATGTATTAAACAAGGGCAGAAAGACCGATAGATCGATAGCCTTTTTTAGAAATAAAGATGTTTACTACTACTACTAAGTCTTTATAACACATTAATACACAATAACTTGATTAATTGTAATTTTAATTATTACCTGATTATTGCTTGGTCCTTACAAAAAATCTATATGTCCAAAGTCTATATAAAGACTTATTATATTTTATTGAGTGTTTTATAGGTTTTAAAGATTTCATTTTCCAAATATCAATAAAAAATCTGTAAACCAAATAGCGAAAGACGAGGGAATATTAGCAAATGAAAAACCACGCAGTTTTAAACCATTGAAGTACCACATTGAATTATAATGATCATAAATTTCATTCCAATGAAGCTATAAGCTTGTCGTTAAATTCAATTGCTGAAATTGCAATGAAATTTATGCGAATATTTTATATAGAATTCATTCATGTCCATTCCCAACTATATTTTGAAATTATTTTACCGAACATGGGAATTATTGGCTATGTAAATGTTAATATGTTGCACGTCTCGACAAATGGACTACTTAATGAGATGAATCAAATGAGGTTCATCAAGTGGTGCAAATGTTTATTCTTTAAGAAATTGGAATTATTATACAAATTAACATGGACGGGAAGAAAATTTTAAAGAATCTTAAGAACTGATTAAACTGTAATGGATTATCATGAGTCAAGGTAAAAATTAATTTGCATTCGAAGGACATCAATTTATATGTGTCCGATGATACTTATATATAATAACATATCTTTACAGATATTTAAGTCTTAATGCTATTTAAGGGTTAGCAAGCGCTACTCACTTTCAAGATTGATTCGATATCCTGTCAGGTGCCGCGTGCAGATTTAATAGCAACTGGTCTAATTATCAGACTTTTTTTTCTCAAAGATCTTAAGTAATTATTAATTCAAAATAGCTGGTTGTTTAATTGCTCTATCTGTGTATAAGATATTTGTTGTGTACCAGTGGAGTTTTTTGCGGAATTTTGTTCACTATCAAAACAACTCCTTTATAATACTAAATGAAGCGCTAAAGAAGTCTTTCTTGATGGAATTGTGTACTTGGGAATATTGCCAGTATGTTTTCTAGACTCCAAACATCTAAAAAAATACGATATTTATTTGAATACAAAAATTGTATCGAGAATTTTTGAATGAATGCGCTAACTTTTAGCTAAAACATTTCTTTTCATTATATGATAAATCCAACACACTGCGTTCCGAAATCACAATCCGACAATAATTGAGATTTTCTGGGATTAAGCGCTTGATAATTTTGTCGAAATTCCTTTAACATGGCCAATTTCGATTAAGCGTTAAATATTTTATTTATTTATAAAACAGCACACCCCACCAACTTTTCTGATGCCCGCAAACCCAGATTCAACACCAGACGTTGTACTGCACACAAGAAACTTAACAAACACCATCAACAACATAAACTTATCCAACGAACTTGGATCCGACCACCTGGCTATTACGTTTAACATAGACTTACAACATACGCAACCTACCTCCAATACACCTCCTATAGAGAAAAACTTAAACCTAACAAAGACTGACATAGACAAAGTGAAACAACATATACATGACTACATTCAATCACAAGCACAGCCCATTTCAATAGAAACCATACAACAACAACTTACACTAGCCATACGAAAATTTAGCCCGGAAATAAAAAATGCTTTCTACCGACATTCACTGCCCAAATACATACTGAGACTAATAAAACATAAAAGAGAACTGTACAGACTATATACAGACACTCAAAATAAAGACCTAAAAACACACTGAACCAACTTAACAGAAACTTTAAAACTTTGATTGGACAATACCGACAAGACAAATGGCTAGAAACATGTAAAGAAATACAGAAGGACAAAGGCAGAACATACTGGCGAAAAATTAAGAAACTGGCGCAATACAGGAAGACTGGCACTACTGACACGATTGACGAAAACGGAATAGAACGTTACACAGACAAAGAGAAAGCGGACGCGTTCGCCAGACACTATCAAAGTGCCTTCAGCATATCGACAAACCCTAACTTCGACAATGACAACTGGAACTTGAGCAACGACTGGTACTTGAACTATTTTAACAGCTCACCGGACTACACCTGCAAACTGATCACAGACACAGAGTACGATGAAGCCCTAGCGCATGTCAAATACACTGCACCGCGAGGGGATAAAATTAAGGCAAAACTCTTGAAACGCCTAACTCAAGAAACACACAAACTGATCCTAACTGAATTGAACAACTGCATCACAAATGGCAGAATCCCAGAAACATGGAAAAACGGCTTAATAATCCCTATACCCAAAAATGGACTGGACAATACACAACCGAGCAACTACAGACCAATTACACTGCTTCCAGTACTGGGCAAGATTTTTGAATGCATAATGAAGCAGCGGCTTGAAAAAGTGATTGGAAAGTATATACCTACCTACCAATTTGGTTTCAAACAGCATCACTCGACTGTTCATCCGCTCTTTATTTTGGTCAACAATGTACAAACTACCCACCTAACTGACAGAAAGACAGCTTGCCTGTTTATGGACATTAACAAGGCTTTTGACAGTGTCTGGCATAGAGGCTTACTATACAAACTATACAAACTACACACACCAACATATCTACTACACACCATAAAGAACTTACTAGAAAACAGACAACTACAAGTACGAATTGACAAAACACTGTCATTTTCTTTTTCCCCTGAACAAGGGCTCCCTCAAGGATCCCCGCTCTCACCGTTTCTCTACAATATATACTGCCATGACATATACAATTACAACTTACCAGACAAAAATCAAATCGACAGATCGGCATACATATTACAATACGCAGACGACACGGCACTTATTGTACATGACAAAACTACTGAGAGAGCAGCGCAAAGACTCCAAACACTAACAAACAACACAATGACATGGTTTTATAAATGGAGACTAACACCAAACGCGTCAAAAAACCAACTTCTGCTCACAAACCACAGACTCAACGCTGACTCCCCTACAATAACTGCAGACGGCCAAACGACACAACCAAAAAACGACGTAAAATACCTTGGAATCACAATTGACCACAAACTTAAATTCACTAAACACGTACGAAACATCAGGGCAGAAACAATAAAGAGAACACATAACACCATAATTAGTGACAATAAAGAGAACACATAACACCATAATTAGTGACAATAAAATTGACTGAAAAACCCAGGAATATATTGGAATGAATTAAAAGTACAGTCAGGAAAAAGAAATATACGAAAAAGATATAGATGCTTGGGAGAAAAAAAGCAGAATGGAACGAGTGGTTTTCAATCTAATGCTAATCGGCAACACGGGTTGCCAATATCTCACCGCAGAAGATCTATACCGGCTCGGTTCATTTACGTCCGAACACGTAGAACCGATGTCTGGCGTATAAGGCAGGGTCTACCTAAAGCCTTACTGACGAGTCCAATAGGTAGACCCGGGACGAAACGCAGGGCTCATCACATAACACCATAATTAGTGACAATAAAATTGACTGAAAAACCCAGGAATATATTGGAATGAAATAAAGAGAACAAAACACTTCCGATCACTAACCTACAAAGACAGAGGAATCAGCACAAACACCGCCACCAAAATATATAAAGCTATTTGTAGACCCTTGCTAGACTTTGGACATATACTCATGACCAACGGAACAGAAAGGACAAAACGTTATACACAAACAACAGAACAAATTGCACTAAGACTAATAACACGAATAAGACATCCCCAAAACCCACTACACAACCCCCCCACCCAACTACTATACGAACGCACAAACATGACAAAGATCTCGGAAAGACTCATACAGCTACAGACAAAATGGACAAACAACCCCTACAACTGGACCATACTGAATCCCCTTTGTCTTACAAGACCAACCAGACAATCCCGCTTCCGTTTCCCTACATTAACGCTACTCGAACACTTACAAACGCAACGGACTAGTGGACAATAAAATAATTTCTTCTTGCCACTGAAATCTTATTTATTTAATAGTATTGTTAACCTAGAATAAGAGAATTTTCATATTTGTTTTTTATTTAGATTAAGACTGCATGTATTAAACAAGGGCAGAAAGACCGATAGGTCGATAGCCTTTTTTAGAAATAAAGATGTTTACTACTACTAATTGTTTTTGATCAGCACAAAGTGAAATCGTTTATTTCTTTTCTGTTTTTGATTCAGCTAAAACTTTTCCATTTCCTGTCCATCTTTTTATTTATGCCCAAGTTTGAGGCTCACTGAATCTGTAGCATATATACAAAAAAAACCTGATAAAGAATGAACATTAAGTGTTCAAAATTAATTCAAAAACCTAAAACAGATAAAAGATTGAAATAATTCATCCTCCATCACACTTGGCTTACAATAAATGAAGCTCTTAACCAAAACAAAGATGCTCATAGCCAGACTAAAGCCCAGTTTAAAACTTCCAAACATTATGTCCGAAATGATTTATTTCGAACTGAACTGACTAAACACATACGAATCATCAGGGCAGAAACAATAAAGCGAACAAAACACTTCCGATCACTAACTTACAAAGACAGAGGAATTAGCACAAACACCGCCACCAAAATATATAAAACTATTTGTAGACCCTTGCTAGACTATGGACATATACTCATGACCAACGGAACAGAAAGGACAAAACGTTATATACAAACAACAGAACAAATTGTACTAAGACTAATAACACGAATAAGACACCCCCAAAACCCACTACACAACCCCTCCACCCAACTACTATACGAACGCACAAGCATGACAAAGATTTCGGAAAGACTCATACATCTACAGACAAAATGGACAAACAACCCCTACAACTGGACCATACTGAATCCCCTTTGTCTTACAAGACCAACCAGACAATCGCTCTTCCGTTTCCCTACATCAACTCTACTCGAACACTTACAAACGCAACTGACTACTGGACAATAAAATAATTTTTTCTTTGGAATTGGAAAGTTTATTTAATAAGATTGTTAACCTAGAATAAGAGAATTTTCATATTTATTTTTTATTCAGATTAAGACTACATGTATTAAACAAAGGCAGAAAGACCGATAGGTAGATAGCCTTTTTTTTTAGAAATAAAGATGTTTACTACTACTATTTTATTTAGGAATTAATACAACTGTACAACAACCCGCAAACAACCATGTGGATGAATTATGTTAAGTTATATAATATATATTTACGTCCGAACGACGCTTTGAATGTGAAGGTTTGTGGAAATCATGGAAAATGTCAATGCATACATTTCATTAAATGATTATCCAAGAACAAGCTTATGTACTATTTAGACAAATTTTGGGATACAAGTACAATAACAGAGTGGCCACTTCGATGGTCTGAATTAACACCTCTAAATTTCCTCTGGAACTACTTGAAACACAGAGTATGGTAAAAGCAGTTGACAGTGTAATAAAAGCAAAGCAGTATAATATTGAAATGTTTAATATGGATTCAAGTATCTAACCCTAAAATATATTTTTCATATAAATATTTTATAATGACCAAAAAAATATATAAATTTGAATGGCAATTCTATTGCAGAAGCGAGTAAATAGGATCCCATTTGGTAAAAGCAAAAGCTGGATTTCGTTGATTCATTGAAAGTGAAATGTTCCCAATGAAATTGATTTAGAAGATAATAAAGAATGGCAATTTGCGATATAAAATGGAGACCTCGCTCACACAGATCAGCTTTTTACATTCTATTATTTATTGATTTTTGAATTATTTAACACCGCTTCCAGATAATATCAGACGGATCTATTTATTTCATTTGAGAATCTACATTTTGAAACATTTTGGAGGTATGGAAAGATGTGTGGAGAAAGTGGAAAAAACACAAATAATAATTCAATTAAAATGACCTGTACTCAATAACAGAAATACATATACATTTTTTACTCGTCGGGTCGTTTAAGTAAATAATCGATGATAACGACTTTTTTATTAACTTTTTATTTCCTGTGTAAATATCCAGTTTTATTAACGTTCGACTAAGTCTATTAGGAATATCTTTTCTGTAATCCTTTCGGTTTAACAGAATTTAAGATAGAGATGCCATTACCACGATGATATTATCCAATGAATTTCAAGCATTAAACCAAACAGTATGTTGTATATACAGTAATTGTAGTATCTGCAGAATGAACACTCAAATTTTTCCACTAGATCTCATTAAGAACACGCCTAAAACAATTGCTCAAATCACCTTTTTTATAATTCAATGCGGTTTAGTAACTGAGCCACAAAATTTGTTAAGCCGGAAGGAATTTCAATTTTCGAATAACTTTCAAAATAGCGTTTTATTTTACTATTTTTTTTGGTTTATCTAAAATTATTTGAAGTCTTAATTTGACGCTAATAACTATGATCAGAATTAATTTTGTTTTTTTTAACCACTGAAACACTTAGTTGGGTCACACTTAAAACCTCTTATTAAAGTTATTACTTATTTTTTATATCTTAAATCAAATCTGATGAAAATACAACCAGGAATAGCAATAAATAACGACGGAAGTAATTGCAGTAAATAATAAATTTACAAATTAGATTCAAAAATATTATTACCCTTTTCTAGGCTCAAATTCCAGCTCCTTAGGCTCCAACAGAGTACCTTATCCAACATAAATTTTTGTCTATTTTGACAAAGTAGTTTGGATTAGAAAAGCATAATTGAACAATGTAAGCTAATAACCAAAGCTTATGAATCCGACTTCAGCATTTAAAAGTATTCATGACTTCCAAAGATTTAGCGTGAAATATCGCAAAGCTCGGAACATCCTCCCTTCAATGTTACCATAATGTACAAGAAAAACTTCTTTAACAAGGAAGTGGCCGAGGATAAGTTGTCTGCATTAAAACTAAACGTGTTAAATTTAAGTTAAAAGCGTGAAGCTCATGGATCAGAATCGATAAAGAATATGTTTCGAGAGTTGAAATTCGTGAAAAAGTAAGAAAAGTAAAGAAAAGACGTAAGTGAGATAAGTGAACATATTTACAAAAGGCGTTTCTACACAGCGTGTAAAATATGAAACGCTTTTACCATGCCATAGAGAATCGCAATGTACTTATCTCATGCTGATCAAAACAGTTTTTTAAGGAACTTTCTAGTGGAATTTGGACAGTAATTTGTGTTACCGCTTGCCGAGTTTGCTGTCTAAAACTGCGAACTTAAAAAATGATTAACTACTTACCTCATCGTGATCAAATGAGTTCTTTTAAGAACTTTCTGGTGGCATTTAGACTGTAATTTGAGTGGTATCAAAATATTGCCTTTATAATTAAATGGTCTTGACAAAAAAGAAACTTTATGTATTTTCGGACACAAAAAATAATAATGATTATTTAGTTCTTAAATCAATTTAATTATTCCGATTTCCCCAATTTTATGCAAATAAAAGTTAATAGAACAATATTGTGCTTTTTCCTCGACTTGTTGCTTTCGCATTCAGACCGTTGTTTCATTCTTCAATCCTTACTATATCTACATAAGATTTTCATCCTAGAATTGTGCGTGTAATATGTTCTAAGCCTTTTTTCATATTTTACCTAAACGTGGCTGTAACTGTTCTTTATGCTTCTAAGAATTTCTTCTGAAGTAGACTTTAGTAAAGTAACTTCGTTAATATTTTTATTTTTAAAAATTCTCGTTAACTTTGCTGCTCCAGTAAATGCAATTTCATGTGGAGTAGGCGCATTTGGTTTATAATATAAATGAATAAGCAAACTTCCTATTAAATAGATCACTGTTTAGAAAAAAAAATTATCAGAAAAAAACGTATGCGACTTGATTTAAAACCACATTGACAAAGTCTTTATTAATATGGGAGAAAATTAGTGTCTGCAAAGGGTTGTCTCATCACTTTCTAAATTCATTCTATTTTGAGTACTAATACTCGCCTATAGTTTCCTAAGTTAGTAATGGACCTATTTGATCAAACGTTTTATATTATAGAGTTAGATTAAATTACATTTACATTTACATTGAAATTTTTAAACCATCATTTCAAGTGCTGACTAACACGATTTTTATCAAATTATGAAAATTTAATTGTAGATTTTTTCTTCTAGGTCTTATTTCGTTGTTTTACCTATTTACTAGTTACGTCTATTCACTATCTATCTAAAACTGTTCGATTGTTTTTTTCTTTCATAAATGAATAGACTTCCTATTGAAAACATTCCTGTTTAGGAAAATCCCAATCAGAAAAAAACATGTGCGACTTTATTAATACGGGTAAAAATGTACCTCTGCAAAGAGCTTCCTCATCACTTTCTAAATTAATTCTATTTTGAGATTCTAATAATCGCCTGTAATTTTGCTTTACCAATGTTTTGGCTGTTCTATTAAAAGTGAAACTGGAGCAGACACAACTTTCCAGATAATAATGAAAAAACCGGTCATTTTTTGAATCAGAAGGCTCGAGCAATGTTAGGAGTGTTTTTAGTTCAAAATCAAAATTAACTTTTAAGCTGTGTTTCTAGTGATAAATGCAAATTGAAATTTTCCATTATTTATATCCATTTTAGTAATATTATTATCCAGTTGAATTCAATTCCACTTTTAGGAGTTTCGGATTCATCGACTGTTAAACTGTCAGTCAAAACTGCTAAATTAAAAAACCATCCCTATAAAGCAACGAAAATGTCCAAATAAACGGCAAAGCTTCTCAAACTGTTGCTAACAACCGCAAGATTTACAGAATAATAATAAAATTACGAATTAAAGTCAATACTTTCAACATTTTGTTTTCGCAAATCTGTTATATTTCATAACTAACATCTCTGAAACTCCCCATTGCCCATAAATCACCCTGTATACTGTATAAAATGTAATCTATAACCTTGTCAGATGCTGACAAGGTAATCATTATAATTCAAGGATTATCATGCCGTTCCTAATACAATTTTACTAGATATACTTCAATTTTAATTAGCTTGCGTGCTTCTACAGCCATAAGTTTCGCTGGAATCACTACACTCAGTTAGATCCAGAAACATTAATTTGGTGTGCCTCAGGACAGCATGTGAATATAAAATGTTGCGCAAGAAGTTATTCCCTTAGTAGAAGCTTCATTATTTCCTTAATCTGGTTTTAAATTGACAACCATAAAAAATGTCTTCGCCTTAATGGTAAACAAATTACAGGTTAAAACTGCAATGTGCAGCTTATCTAGTCGAGTATTAAAACAGTTTTATTTCTATTCGTTACTCCAGGTGCCGCTGCAAGAAGAAGCACCCGCCAAACCGGAGGTAGCGCGTAGCCTTTGGGTTATTTACCCAGCCTGGTGTTCACTCCGCGGTCGCTGAAGAGGTTGAGCACGAGTTCGCCTGAGAGCCACGAGCTTGAAGTAGGCCTACCTGCATAAATGCTAATGCGATATGGCTCTAAATCGATCTATCCACGTGCTCCAAAATGATAATTCCACAGGTATGGTATGAGTAATAAAAAGTAAACCATTATTATGTGGTAATGATAGGTTCCATAGTTTTTGCACAAATTGCACAGATAAATCATTTCATTGTATCAAGGATACAGCCGGTTGATTGAAAACTAATGTAAGCTTCCATATGCCGGGGTAGTCATTTTATAAATAATTAGTGATAGGCATACACACGATGCTAATTTAGTAAGTGAAGATCGAAAGTTAAGTTACTTGAAACATATTTTGAAGTTAATATAATTTTTTTTAGATGGAACTCATAAATAATTTTTTTCTTATAGCAAATGGAATTTTGAAATTTTTTAGGAAGTTTGCTCACAAAGTTCACACAAGAAGTTAGCTCACACCTATGTATGTGTTGTCACAGTTCAAACAGTCAATCTTGTATATTACATTGCATTATTAGGTCAAACAGGGCAATATTTAAAGAAAAGAATATACGATCATAAGTATAGCTTAAGAAAGGTTAACGAAAATGGAACAGCATTAGCACAACATGCACAACAAAAGTTGCATGATTTTGATTTCGATAACACACAAATATTAATCAATGAAAACAACTAGAATAAGAGAAGAATCCATGAAATGATACAAATTAAAAAACATCAGAATGCAATGAATTTCAGATCAGACACAGACAATCTTAGCTCTGTGTATCATACACTAATCAAATGATCGCATGCATGAACTGATTGGACCAAGTAAATGAAATAAATACACCTGATATTGAGGAATTGCCAAGCAATTCCTAGAATGCAAAGAAAAGGCGAAAGATAAACAGTTTTGTTGTTTCGCTCGCTTGATATCGAGTAAAATATGGAAAATTCAGTGACCAGTTGAATGTTAAGGTAGAAACAACTATACGCGTAAGTTAAAATTAAATTTAAATCTCTAAACAATAGATTCTAGTCTTTTCCCAGATATGTTTGTCCTGACTCATCACCTGAAAACCAATGTTCTTGATGTACTTTTTAATATGTGTGTGATTTGTATTTTAATGTGTAAATTTTGATGGAAAATTTTTATATAAATTAATAATAACTGTAAATGTATATTTTAGACAAACTGATGATGGTGGAGAAAGACACCGAAACGTATTTGTAACATTTTAAATAATTTTTTTCGTATATTTCTTTTTCCTGACTGTACTTTTTAATTCATTCCAATATATTCCTGGGTTTTTCAGTCAATTTTATTGTCACTAATTATGGTGTTATGTGATGAGCCCTGCGTTTCGTCCCGGGTCTACCTATTGGACTCGTCAGTAAGGCTTAGGTAGACCCTGCCTTATACGCCAGACATCGGTTCTACGTGTTCGGACGTAAATGAACCGAGCCGGTATAGATCTTCTGCGGTGAGATATTGGCAACCCGTGTTGCCGATTAGCATTAGATTGAAAACCACTCGTTCCATTCTGCTTTTTTTCTCCCAAGCATCTATATCTTTTTAATTCATTCCAATATACAATAAAATTGACTGAAAAACCCAGGAATAAAGGCAGGGTCTACCTAAGCCTTACTGACGAGTCCAATAGGTAGACCCGGGACGAAACGCAGGGCTCATCACATAACACCATAATTAGTGACAATAAAATTGACTGAAAAACCCAGGAATATATTGGAATGAATTAAAAGTACAGTCAGGAAAAAGAAATATACGAAAAAGATATAGATGCTTGGGAGAAAAAAAGCAGAATGGAACGAGTGGTTTTCAATCTAATGCTAATCGGCAACACGGGTTGCCAATATCTCACCGCAGAAGATCTATACCGGCTCGGTTCATTTACGTCCGAACACGTAGAACCGATGTCTGGCGTATAAGGCAGGGTCTACCTAAAGCCTTACTGACGAGTCCAATAGGTAGACCCGGGACGAAACGCAGGGCTCATCACATAACACCATAATTAGTGACAATAGAATTGACTGAAAAACCCAGGAATATATTGGAATGATTTTAAATAATAAACAATAAAATTGACTGAAACCCAGGAATGTATTGGAGTGAATTTAAATATAAAAGCATAACATTTTTTTCTAAATATTGAAATTTAATTGTAGGTTTGTAGGTTTATTTTTTAGGTCTTATGTGGTCGTTTTACCTATTTACTAATTATGTTTTTTCACAATCTCTCTAAAACTTCCAGGTCGTATTTTTTTGTTTACTTTCCACCCCAGTTTTAGCCCCAATGTGGGCTTTTTGTATATTTGTTTCCTACATTCAGCCAGCCGAATGGAATCCGTAAAGGCTTTTTTTATTATCTTGGTCTTATGATGTTATTTCGTCCTACGCTAAGTATAGTCTTTTTTAGTCAATTTACGTCGTTCTTATTATATGTGTAAATTTTATAATATTTTGTTTCGTTTACCACTGGTGATCCCCCAAAATGTAGTCCGTTTTTTTGCCTGAATCTTATTTCGTCTTCTAGTAAATATATCAACTCATTATATAGTTTTTCACCGCTTTTAGCTCTTTGATATTCATGTCTTTAGAATGTCTGAAAATATCCGATAGTTTTTTGATGTTACTACTCCCACTGATTTTCACGTTTAAACGCATCAGTATCTGCAATTGCCGAAAAATAAATAAAATATTTGCCGAAAAGATTCAATTAACTGACCGCTAACTGTTCTCGGATAGGACACATTCGAATACTCAAATGCTGCGAAACTTTAAAAAAAACTCCGAAAAAAATGTGGTTTAAAATAAAGTAGAGAAAACTTTACAAAATTTGCTACATTGTCGAATTAATATTGATTTACACAGACGAACGAACATTTTATTAAAACGGTTTACAAACTGCATAATACCCAAATATAGCTGTATTATCTGAGTAAATATTTTCCAACACAACAGAGATGTCTACTTTGGAGTCAGTTGTACATGACCACTTATTCATACAAGAGGCAGGTTTTGATTTTCGTGGAGGAAATTTCTTTGCCATAACATATTTCGTACGAACATTACCTGATGAGGACACTGAACGTGAAGGTTCATCACGTATAAACCTTCACATACTTTGTCTGATTTTTTACATGTTTCTACTTGGATTGGCTCCTAAAAATCTCTTGATTTAACACCAACCGATTTTTTTTGTGTGGTACTGTTGAATCGCACTTTATAATTACAAATTTTGTCATGACTTGACGTAATAATCAAATTTGAATAATTACCATTACCCCAGTTAACTTAAACGACATTTTCCTAGTTCTAGCTACAATTCCAAAGCTCAGTCAACTTACAGCCGAATTTCCCACATTTATTTTGACTAGTGAAGCAGTTAGTGCTTGGCTCTATAAATGTTGGATTAGCTTAGGTTGGTTAAGTCAAGTAACATTTTCGAATATTCTGTCCAGAGAATATTTTCCCCGTTGGAATCATGTAGTAGGAAGCTACTCAAAAGGTGCATTTACGTGTAAAAAAATTATTTAATTCGCATTTTACGCATCGCAAATGTACCAACAGTAAAAACTGAAATAAAACTACTAAAGCGACTTTTTGCTTTATACCTTTTATTTTTAGTATTATCTCAGGAATTTAATTCGGGTTTATATATGTTTATCATTATTCTTGAAAGTTATCACTTTTAACAAAAATAATTGTTTTTGATCAGCACAAAGTGAAATCGTTTATTTCTTTTCTGTTTTTGATTCAGCTAAAACTTTTCCATTTTCTGTCCGTCTTTTTATTTATGCCCAAGTTTGAGGCTCACTGAATCTGTAACATATATACAAAAAAAAACCTGATAAAGAATGAACATTAAGTGTTCAAAATTAATTCAAAAACCTAAAACAGATAAAAGATTGAAATAATTCATCCTCCATCACACTTGGCTTACAATAAATGAAGCTCTTAACCAAGAAAAAGATGCTCTTAGCCAGACTAAAGCCCAGTTTAAAACTTCCAAACATTATGTCCGAAATGATTTATTTCGAACTGAACTGACCACTCGCAATGAAACGAAACGCGTCACATCAACATCGAATAAATTCGTATTACCTACAGTTTAATAGCCAAATTAGAAAATGTTTATATTGTGCCAATTAGAGCAGGTTTTTCAATTGCAGCTGGCACCTTGTTGCATCCGGAATTTAAGCAAAGCCGTGGAATCTTCATCATTAATTAGTTCTATAAACCCTGTAACATTTAATAGGTACAACTGCTCCTACTTTACAGCAATGGACCGCGTAGGGTGTTTCAAGATATAGTATTTCGCGCAACTTAGCAAATAAAGAATAACCATAAAATAAATTAAAACCGTACAAGACTGAGGTAGGATACGAGCTAATCAAATAGTTACAAGAAACACTACAGTTACCTTACTATATGACCTCAATATGCATTATAGACTAGCAATTTTATTGAGTGAGTTACTAATTGAACTGAAACAATTAATAATAAATCACTAAAGAAGTAATGGGGGACTACTTTTTTTTAATAGGGTTATGATTATAGATTACTGAAGACTTATATCCATAAACGATAATCTTATTTTTATAATGTATATATTCTGCATTTTCAATCACTACTGCATTTTAAAATTAAACCTAGTTCATTATGCGGATTATTCGTTTTAAACCGTCACCTTTTTGGTTCATAAAACCAGAACTGAATAATAAATAATTCAACATGAAAATCCGGTATTTCTGATATCTTCCTGCTAATTCAAAAATGATTGTACTGAATCAGGTATTTTAATTATTCGGTGAGCACATTGCCACTTTGGTTGCAGACAGGTTACCACAGCAATGACTTAAACATGTGTACAAGTTAATGATGATTACAGACTTGCATTTAGGAGAAAGGTAGTGAGTGTAATGACCCCCCTTCCTCTTCCCTTCAAACTGATTTTTCTATTATCTAGCTGTGACTAGTGTGAGTGGGAAAATAGTGAAACCAGTGTATCATCTTTGTTTTAGTTTTTGGTTAATATGTTCTAGTTTATATCTGAAATATCCCCAAGCATTTAACTGCAACGAACATCTAAGCAGAAATTCATATTCCATCAATTGCTGTTGGATGCCCCTGCTGTAATGTTTCAAATTGGGTTAATCGCACATTATTGCAAAAATCATGTTTTAAATAAACATAATTTATACTTTTTTAATACATTAGTAGTAGTAGTAAACATCTTTATTTCTAAAAAAGGCTATCGACCTATCGGTCTTTCTGCCCTTGTTTAATACATGCAGTCTTAATCTAAATAAAAAACAAATATGAAAATTCTCTTATTCTAGGTTAACAATACTATTAAATAAATAAGATTTCAGTGGCAAGAAGAAATTATTTTATTGTCCACTAGTCCGTTGCGTTTGTAAGTGTTCGAGTAGCGTTAATGTAGGGAAACGGAAGCGGGATTGTCTGGTTGGTCTTGTAAGACAAAGGGGATTCAGTATGGTCCAGTTGTAGGGGTTGTTTGTCCATTTTGTCTGTAGCTGTATGAGTCTTTCCGAGATCTTTGTCATGTTTGTGCGTTCGTATAGTAGTTGGGTGGGGGGGTTGTGTAGTGGGTTTTGGGGGTGTCTTATTCGTGTTATTAGTCTTAGTGCAATTTGTTCTGTTGTTTGTGTATAACGTTTTGTCCTTTCTGTTCCGTTGGTCATGAGTATATGTCCAAAGTCTAGCAAGGGTCTTCAAATAGCTTCATATATTTTGGTGGCGGTGTTTGTGCTAATTCCTCTGTCTTTGTAGGTTAGTGATCGGAAGTGTTTTGTTCTCTTTATTGTTTCTGCCCTGATGTTTCGTATGTGTTTAGTGAATTTAAGTTTGTGGTCGATTGTGATTCCAAGGTATTTTACGTCGTTTTTTGGTTGTGTCGTTTGACCGTCTGCAGTTATTGTAGGGGAGTCAGCGTTGAGTCTGTGGTTTGTGAGCAGAAGTTGGTTTTTTGACGCGTTTGGTGTTAGTCTCCATTTATAAAACCATGTCATTGTGTTGTTTGTTAGTGTTTGGAGTCTTTGCGCTGCTCTCTCAGTAGTTTTGTCATGTACAATAAGTGCCGTGTCGTCTGCGTATTATAATATGTATGCCGATCTGTCGATTTGATTTTTGTCTGGTAAGTTGTAATTGTATATGTCATGGCAGTATATATTGTAGAGAAACGGTGAGAGCGGGGATCCTTGAGGGAGCCCTTGTTCAGGGGAAAAAGAAAATGACAGTGTTTTGTCAATTCGTACTTGTAGTTGTCTGTTTTCTAGTAAGTTCTTTATGGTGTGTAGTAGATATGTTGGTGTGTGTAGTTTGTATAGTTTGTATAGTAAGCCTCTATGCCAGACACTGTCAAAAGCCTTGTTAATGTCCATAAACAGGCAAGCTGTCTTTCTGTCAGTTAGGTGGGTAGTTTGTACATTGTTGGCCAAAATAAAGAGCGGATGAACAGTCGAGTGATGCTGTTTGAAACCAAATTGGTAGGTAGGTATATACTTTCCAATCACTTTTTCAAGCCGCTGCTTCATTATGCATTCAAAAATCTTGCCCAGTACTGGAAGCAGTGTAATTGGACTGTAGTTGCTCGGTTGTGTATTGTCCAGTCCATTTTTGGGAATAGGGATTATTAAGCCGTTTTTCCATGTTTCTGGGATTCTGCTTAATACATTATATATTTACAAAGGCAGAATTCTTTCGCTATATGAATAAAGATGGTTACTGCCAGTATTTTAGTAGTAGTAGTAGTAGTAAACATCTTTATTAGTAATAAAAGGCTATCGACATATCGGTCTTTCTGTCGCAGTATTTTAATAAACATAAAGACTCAATTTCGTGTCCATGGAAAAATATGTAAATATTAATACACTTATAAATATTTAAATACTTTGATTTTAATATTTTGCGTCAAATTGCCTCACGTTTTTAATTGTGAACTTTTTAGTAGTGAATTATATTATTAACAAATTGATTCAGGAGGAAATGACACTACTTTAAGGACATGTCTTGGAATTCAAAATAAACAAAATCAGCTCATATGTTCAAGTCACAAATCTATTTGTTTCAGAAATACATTGATTAATTGTAATTTAAAAGCCAACAAAAATATGTTACAAAACGAGAAAAGCTTATAAAAATTTGATCTCCTTGTCTTTGTCCTAAATAAACATCTGATGATTGTCAACTCTTCATAAACGTTCTTATAAAGAATATGCAGGTATGATGTTTGTTATACGGTTTATGCAAGAATACTGCCATCTTTGCGCACTACAGGAGTATCGAAGTCGGTTTCCACATCGAAGAGTTCCTAACAGTCAAACGTTTCAGACTGTTTTTAGAGGTGCTGGCGAAAACTGCTTACCAAATGTAATAAGGCTGTTGTAAAGAGTCTAACTTTGTCGGAATTGGAAAAGACGATTAGTGAACTAGGTAGAATTGAACCAAAAAAAACTGATACTAAAGCATAAGATTCTACAACCAGAACATGCTAGAGTCGATACATTAAATTGTATGTTGAGTACTTATCGCTTTTACACTCGTACTGGAAAGTGGACAGTGCGATTGATATGTCATGCTATTGATGTCGCTTTAGTAAACTCTTCGTTGGAGTATAAACCGCAATCCTCCGCTTGGTGGGTGCCAAAAAAGAACATTTCGGATTTTCTTGGGTTTTGAGACTGTCGCAGAACACCTTTTTTTGTTCCAATTTGCTGCAATGATTTGAAACCAAGGGATCAAAATGACAAAATAGCATTAAAAAGGACCCGTTATAAATCTAGGCCATATACAAGAGATTTCATGGCCACATGCAAGCGTGACTGTGGAAAAATCAGACTCATATTTATTGTTTAAAATGTACCGTGCTTTTATGTCATAGGAACGGATGTAATCGGTTTCTTAAGTTTCATTCGAAACAAGTTTTCAAATATTTATAATTTGATATTCCAATAATTATATTAATTTTTAAATAACTAAGTAATTTTTTCCCCAGTAAAAGAAATTGCGCAAAACCAAACAAATAATAATTTTCAAATTCTGGGTAATAAACACGATTTAAAAATGGTGAATTAGTGAATTAATCACAGAACTTATTTTTTTTCAACAATTATAAGAAAGTGGTATTTCGTGATGTTTAAACGTTTTGTCCCTTGAAAGTTAGCCACCTTCCTGGGGCTAGTTTTTTTTCAGTTTCTAAAAGATGATTTAGAGCAGCGTTACACAAAGTGTGCTCCGCAAAGCCTACGGTAGGGCTGCGCTGATCATAAAATTAATACATGTAGGTATTAAAGAGGAATCTATAAGAATAAAGTTACCTAAAATAAAAATAAACTATCGAAAAAAAACGCCTACTTATAGATTTTACGGGTATTTACGGTATTTTGACAATACAGATATAACTCGTTTTGCTTTTAGTTTAGTTAGGATTGAGGTCTCCGTTAAAAATTTAATTTTTTAAAAGGGTTCCGTCACCAAAAAAGTTTGAGAACCGCTGCTTTAGAGCAAACATTGGACAAAATTCGTTTTGAGAGTGGAGCACGTAAAATATTTTAAGATAATTGCGCGCCTTCTAATTTTTCAAATAATGTTTAACAAAAAATATAAATCGGTAGTTACATTTTAATTGATATCATCCCAAATGGCAAACAAACGAGTTGTAAAAGTTTTTCTGACAAAGTAAATACAATTTTTAAAGAGTTTAATTCTAATAATGAAAAACGATTGTTTCAACAAAATTAAAATATATCAACTAAGATGAAATGAAAATAAATCCACTCGAAACTTTTTTATTCCAAGAACATCAACAAACTGCGGAAAGAAACCAACGAAAAAGTAACGAAATCACTCTCATTTTATTTAATAAAAAATGGTATATGTTTATTCCTCATGTTCAATTAATTTAAGTAGTAACGTTACCTCCATGAAAATATGAAGTAAACCAGCGAAAGTAAACCAAAATTAAAAACTGTTTTCAAAGTTATAATTCTTTCTTTATTTCTTAACAAAAAATCAAAAAATCTTAGACAGTTTGCCAAAAACGAACTATTCAGAGCGACTATTTTAAAGATTTGGATTTATACATTATGTTTGTATATACTTAATACTTCAAATTTATTAACATACTATTTTTGAGATACGTTTTGAAAAAGACAGCGAAACCTCGATAGAAACATCGAGATGACATTTCTAATTTTTTTTTCTAAAAACACAGCACTCACTATCAATTTGTAGTAAGAAACGAAGAAATGCGATTTTTCCTAAAACCTTAAAATTGAAAATACTAAATAATAGTCTTGTAAAGGGCAGAAAGACCGATAGGTCGATAGCCTTTTTTAGAAATAAAGATGTTTACTACTACTAGTCTTGTAAATATATCTGCTACTTTTGTTAATTATGATGTTTCAATTCGTTAAATTAACAAATTTATATTTAATAAATACATCCAATTGCGTAAAGGAATTCAAGCTATTTCAATCTACTCATTAAATTAAAACACGTCGTGATGTGGTGTAATGTATACATTCTATACCGAAATAAGTGCTAGAAGATATTTAAAAAATGATGGCATTCTTTCAATGGTAAACTTAGCAATCGACACATAGTCGCGGAGAAATGAAATTAAATTCATAATTCCATTAATTCCATTTGCAGATTGAAAACATGAATGAAATATTTACATCGGTAATACGGGAATAAAAATTGATGGCGAGTAGCATTTATGGTCAAGCGTTCTTAAGAATCGTGTCGTACTTGGAGGACGCAGTGCGTCTCTCACTGAACGGACCGGTTCCGGGATTTTTATTAAAGGAATTTAAGACCTTTGGCAGTTTGGTTAATAGATATTTCGTAATTTTTGTTTGAACAAAAGTAGATGAAAATACGGAAGCAATTACATGTTTGTCTCATAAAAATCCCCAGTCGTTAGCACATGAAAAAAACTTTCGAAAATATTTTGTACTCATGCTAATTATATTTATTTTCATCATTAGTTATATAAATAATGTAGTAGTAAGAAGGTGCCTATATAGGTACCTTCCTAATTTAAAACTGGTGAGTTTTACGAGCTTTAGGTCCTCTCAGAAAAGAATTTCCGCTTGATGTTTCGCCAGCAAAATAAGCTTGCTTCTTCAGACGTGTTTTGTTCGACAGCTCATACTAGAGTGATGAATGTATAAGTTTTAGGGGTAAATATATCTGAGGATGCAAGCTACTCGTGCTCGCGAAACGTCAGCAATAAGTTATTTTCCGTAATAGTCCCGAAAGCTTAATATCTTCGCAATTTATAGTAGTACATGTGGAATTTAGTGACTGAAAAGTTAACGTTTTGAGTTCCTGCTTAGATAAGTTGCAACAAACGCTGCCAAATGCCATTGACACCAAGCAAATGGTCAAGAATAAAAAACATTTACTTGTGGGAGCCAATAAAGTTAAAATACTCATTTGCCAACGTTTGTTTTTCATCTACATAACAAAGACTTTTGCCAAAAAAATATGTTTTTATATAAAATATTTTATTTCATTTAATAATAATAATAATATATTTATTGTTCCAACAAGAAAAAAATAGCTGCAATTATTATAAATATCGGTACACAGATGCGTGCACAAATAGTAATTTATATTATATTATAGCAATATTATAGCAAATAGTTTCGTATTGATTATTATTATCTTTTCATTTAATTATTATTATAGTTATTATTAAATAAATGGTGTCTAATTTTACGACATATGTTAAAGCAAAACTTGCAAGTCTTGCAAGTTCAAGACCAATGCCAAGACTAAACATGCAAGACCAAGACCAAGACTATATATGCAAGAACAAGACCAAGACCAAGACCAAGCAAGTCCTGGTCTTGGTCTTGCTTTGCTCATCACTACCCAAAATACTTTATTTGTACTTTCATCAGGGCCTGTTACTTAGAGGCAGCCTATATTTGTAAGTCATTCAGTAAATATTTTCATCGGAAGGATGGAACACCACAGATTTTCCATCGCTACAGCCTTTGAACGCTTAAAAAAACGATCTATTGATCTATTGATGTAATCTTATCGTTATAACTCAAATATGGTTATAAAGAACATTAATGGTTCATTATTTCATAGTTCTAAATTCATCTTTTTTAGACAGATAAATGAAATATATAATTCAACGTTATAACCGCGTTGGTTGAGATATAACGAAATTATAAAAGTGTCGTTTGTTTGTTAAGTCCACGTTATTTTTTAATATAGAGCATATTGTTGCAACATTGGCAATATTAGGAAAGTAGCACGATTTTTTAAAGTTTAATTGCTGTCACACTATAAAAATATACTGTATGTTGTATGTGTATGTAATAATGCAAAGGAAAGTAAGAAATAGGAACGAACTAGCTAATAAAATAAGCTAATAAAATAAATATATAAATATTTAAATAAATCACTTTTAGCATCTTAAGCTGAGCATAAGAATACAGCAAAAATAACATTAAAATAATCGATACTACTGCATCTTAGACACTTGATTCCCCGGATGTGCCGGATGAATTTTAGTAGATATATTCCTTATAAGTGTTAAGTGCCTTTTCTTGTTATATCAGCTTTCTCAAAATATATCAACAGGCAATATATCGAATTCAATGGTACTTTACGATAATCCATTAACAATAATTTACCACTCACAATTTAAGTTCACGTCACAAATTTATCTGCAAATCACACTAATTAATTAAAAAATATCTCTAGTCACTAATTGCGATATTGAGCTATAGCTGTGAACCTCCAATCTGTTGAAAATCATATAGAAACCTAATACCAATTTCCTGAAATAAAATAGGACGCTTCAATATTGTCACTTCCTTAAGGCTAATAAAAATTGCACCAGATAAATAAAAGTCAACACAATGACTAATCAATAAATCGGCAGGAATCACCAATAACAAGCACGTCTGCCCCTGAATTCCCCAAAATTTCAGTGCCCCAACTGCTGTAAACCAATCAAACTTACTTCCGATGTAAACTCGTCAAATAACTGAAAATTGCGAGGGTGTATCCATGTAATGCGGACCTTTCTATTGGTGAGCGCAACGTTAGAAACTGCAAAGAAGGGGAAAATAGGGCGGAGCACTCTAGGCGAGTGGTAATTGTTTCAGCAACGGTTAACGAGACCTAGAAGAGGCAGTGAGGAACAGTTAGGCTTAGAATTTGCTAGGTAACGGTTACAGGGAAGGTTTACCAGTGAATAGTTTACGTGAGAGTTTTTGTGCGTGAAGAGAACAGTGTTTTGATATGTACTTTTGTTTATGAACACTAGCGAATTTCATTTAACAACGCAGATTGCCAAATATTTGAATGAATTTATAGAGCCGTAATTGGACACACTCTTATCTTCGGGCTGCTGGGAGATATGGTAATTCTGTAAGTATGAAGAGTGATACGTTACGTAGGTAGTTGACTGTTGATCTTCCCAACGATAAATTGAATATTTCAAGATTTCTCGCTCATGCAAATGTTAATTTCTGCGACATTTTCATGAATGGCTTGTGCTGAATTATAAGTAATAATTGCTGAATTGAAATGTGTGGATTATTTGCAATAATTAAAATATAAGACTCAGTTAAAAGTTATTCAGTTAAAATTTAAACTGATTAATTTTTGGGTTAAATATTCACGATATTTTATTTTGTTGTCGGGATGTCTCACATAATCAAGTATATAAATCAATAATCAGTATGTTTTTTACAGTTTATATTTATTAAGTATCATAAAAATAGTAACAGCAAATTTTTACAAAATTTAGCATACATTTTTAAATTTTATTATTACATTATATTATTTGCTTTTTGTTAATTTGAATGTGAGTCACAATTAAAGACCAATGCTTAGCAGGTATATATTATACATTCCATATAATCATAATAATTAATATAATAAGTTCAAACCTGCCTTTCAAGACTACTTTGTATTTTGTATTTTTACATTTTTCTATGTTTCAAAAACAGAAAAATTCTATCAAAATGTTAGTACACTTTTTTACTAGCATGGACAATTTAAATATACTATTTTAAATTAAGCTCTCCATCAAAGAAGGAGACTATACTTTTGAAAAGGATAAACGTGTTAACCTAGATTAACAGAAGGGGAAATAGAATAAACTATTAGAATCAATTCAAATTAAATTTTCTTCTATAAAAAATAATTGAAATTAAATATGATTTAAAAAATGACTTTCTGCTAGTACAATCATAACATAATATCAACAGTGGCGTGCGGAGAAATTTGAAAGAAGGGAAGCAATTTATAAATACACTTTACCTATGACCACTACTGTAAGTGGCAGATAACCTGCAATCTAAGTAAGTTACATTTTACGCATTGTAAATAAAACGCACAGTTCTCTCACGGTTAATTTCGGTCTAACCGACATATTATTATTCGTCAAATAATATTGTTAAATGAGCAAATTGAACTTGAACTGTTACTAAATACCTCTTTAAAAAATATTAAGCGACAGTGAAATTGAAACTTTAACACCCCGAAATATTATACAAATAGCAGAAAGCCACTGCGAACGACTTGCTATCAACAAAACATCGTCAAAGATATGATGATGTTGCTTATCTGAAGTTTTTTGGAGAACGTATTGTTACCTTACTTCCAAGAATTACCATGTACCTAAGATGAAAAATCCTTCGTCGATTTGGTCTTTTTACTCTCCGTTTCGAGCAACAATTGACATTCATCACAATATAAACATTGCAACTTATTCCAAATTACTAACTCGACTGAAGTCTGATGGTTTTAAAAGCAAGAAGTCCAAAATTTTGTCTGCAAACAACATTAAAACTTTTCAGGAGAATGCATCAGATAGAGAATATTTGTTTGTAAAGATATAACGTTTCAATTTTTTATACTAATTAAATATTAATTTAATAATGTTAGTGTCTTTAAATTTGATTAAAATTTTGTAATTCTGGGCTGCTGTCAACATTTCAATCGTGGTTAAGTTAATGCGGTCGTAACGCAATAACGTACTCATGGACTGCACACAACTGCTTATTCAGTCCTTAAGCCTTAAGGGCTCGCAACTTAACCTCTATATTTTTTCATTTGACCCCGAAAATTTTATATGTAAACCGAGAAGCAGTTCAAAATATTGCAAATCGAAGTTCGCACTGCGATGGATTGCAAGCGGTATCGTTATGACAAAGATAGTACCTTATGATATTGTCTTTTCTGGATGCTCATGAGTTTGTAGAACGATATACAATATTTCTCCCTTCTTTTATTTAACTTCGTATGCTGCTTACTACCTAAAGATTTGCGCGTTATTGCCATTGCCTAATTTGTTATGGAGGCTCTACCTTTTTAGTTAGGATGTCGCGGTTCATTGCAAAATGAATAAGATCAAATAATAAGACTATTTTTCAAAATTTTCGATGAGTCGACTTTCAGGGAATTCTAGTTGAAGCAATGCTTCCCTTGCTTCCATGGACCGCACGCCCCTGGTTCCAAATGATTAGAACAGTGCAGTAAGGAACTTCATTTCGATTCCGAAAGCGGCGAGAAAATTAAAGTCTAAGAACACAAAACTAATAAATTCGAAAATTTTATGTTATTCTCCGTAATACTCAGGTTAATTTTATAATTCTAAACATTTACTTAATTGTTAATACGTTTTGCGTTGAAATGCAAATTTGCATTTAGCATTAACGAAGCAATACCACACTTGTACTTTTCCAGAAATAACTGAAAAAAATGTGAAAGTATTGCATATAAGCCGACATTTAAAATTTTGGTTTTTTCTTGTTTGAATCATTCATAGTTAAACTTGGTATATTTGCTCGCAATTTAACGATGTATGATGGCATATGTACTTTTTAAATATATTTCTTGGGCCGTCAAAAGTCAGCTTTGCTTAAAAAATTAATGTATTCTCATTCATAAATTCCACTGTACCACTGGAATTTACCCTACTTTTACTACAAAAATTAAAATATAACACAATCAAAGAAACCGAAAAAAAAACAAAATATAATTACTGTATTTTTAGGAACTGATGATAAATGTACAATAAATTCGAATTAATCAAAACATTGAATGTCAAGGCCTGGTAAAGCCAACGTAAATTACAGAAACCACTTGAAATAGCCTAAAGTTATCCGTCAGTTAATTCTAGGGGTAATCGTAACTGTCGGACATCGTCACCTACGCGTTACGGTAGGATGCCTCTTTATTTTATTGAACAGCCAGTGGCGTAGCAGCAAGTCACTATAGAATAAGAATAAATAGTTGGAAAAGCGATTCAAACAACAAAATTACAATTTCTATAAACATATTGGACAATATTCAAATATGTAAGCGAATGCTGATTATATTTAAACGAAGACAAGCTTTAAAGAAGATGACACCATTAGAAAAGCATGCAGTATTGGGTAATTGCACACATTGGGACAGTTTAAATATTATAAGGTGTTTATATAATTTTCATTGTCTAACGTAATACATTGAATATCTCACTATTTTCAAACTATTATCTTTATAATTTCCTCATTGATCGACCATCTTGAAATGTGTTTTAAAAAGTTGATTTTAAATTTGAAAAAAAAAGAACTGCAATTTAATGAACTCTTAGTTCAATTACCTCAATAACTATGCATGTATGTAACTTTTTAGTGAATCCGTTCCCCATATATTTTTTAGTTATAATAATGCTCCACCATATGGAGCCATAATGCGGGAAGCATTAAATGTTTGCATGCAGTTTGGAGACACACTCAGACTAAATTAAAAGTACATTTGGTCATTTAAGGGACACATTCTTAACTTCAAGATGATTTCTAAAACTTATGGCTTTTAGATAAAGCTCACTTATCAGATTAACGCTTTCTTTTGAATCATCCCATATAACTTTATTACTGCAATAAAATGCCGTTACTAACTATATTTCGACTATTCCTGTGACATTACTTATTATCAACAGCAATATTTTTACCAAAAGTAACGCATCATTAACATTTTGAATAGAAAATTCCACCTACTATAAAGCGCCATAGTATTTTTATTGGTACTCATAATGCAAGTATAGAAATATGATATTGCAAGTCAAAAAGAAATAAAGGAAGTCTAATATTGTCCAATAATGTCTCTATTATTGAGTATGTATTTGTATTATCAAGAAAATAATGCCCACTTATAGTTATGTAGTTTGTATTCGTCCCTTTATAGAGGTCAAAGTTCTGAAAATTTCAAAAATAGACAAAACGAAGAACAAAAAATGCGAAATTTTATTGTCGAATTCAACCATTCCCGCGAGCATATTGATGAATGTTGAAAATAAATCAGGATTTTTTTGCCTATTTAAGCGTGATCCAAAGCCAAAGTGATTATGCTTTTACAGCCATTAAAATATTTAAAAGTTCATTCATTCATTCTAATATTTCGTCGAATTTAACATTTCAAAAAACGTTTTCTCTTAGAAAGAAAGATACGAATTGAGCCACCCTTTGTCCCTTAAAAGAATAAAGAATTTAGGTTTCAACAGTTGGAAATAACAGATCAGTCGTAAGAATTCGACATTTTGATAGGGTTTGTAAAAATGTAAATCACCTTCTGCCTCTGAAGAAAGTCCCAAAATAAATAATGATTTCTCAAACAAAATAGGAAATGAGCAATGTAATATTTTTTGGTAAAAATCTAGTTTTCAAAGCTATTTTTTGTTAAAAAAAATTGATTTATTGATGGATTTCTTATCTTTCTTCAAGTTCAAGTAGTATTTAGTTCTCTAGTAGTAGTAAACATCTTTATTTCTAAAAAAGGCTATCGACCTATCGGTCTTTCTGCCCTTGTTTAATACATGTAGTCTTAATCTAAATAAAAAACAAATATGAAAATTCTCTTATTCTAGGTTAACGATATTATTAAATAAAATTTCAGTGGCAAGAAGAGATTATTTTATTGTCCACTAGTCAGTTGCGTTTGTAAGTGTTCGAGTAGCGTTAATGTAGGGAAACGGAAGCGGGATTGTCTGGTTGGTCTTGTAAGACAAAGGGGATTCAGTATGGTCCAGTTGTAGGGGTTGTTTGTCCATTTTGTCTGTAGCTGTATGAGTCTTTCCGAGATCTTTGTCATGTTTGTGCGTTCGTTTCGGGGGTGTCTTATTCGTGTTATTAGTCTTAGTGCAATTTGCTCTGTTGTCTGTGTATAACGTTTTGTCCTTTCTGTTCCGTTGGTCATGAGTATATGTCCAAAGTCTAGCAAGGGTCTACAAATAGCTTTATATTTTTTGGTGGCGGTGTTTGTGCTGATTCCTCTGTCTTTGTAGGTTAGTGATCGGAAGTGTTTTGTTCTCTTTATTGTTTCTGCCCTGATGTTTCGTATGTGTTTAGTGAATTTAAGTTTGTGGTCAATTGTGATTCCAAGGTATTTTACGTCGTTTTTTGGTTGTGTCGTTTGGCCGTCTGCAGTTATTGTAGGGGAGTCAGCGTTGAGTCTGTGGTTTGTGAGCAGAAGTTGGTTTTTTGACGCGTTTGGTGTTAGTCTCCATTTATAAAACCATGTCATTGTGTTGTTTGTTAGTGTTTGGAGTCTTTGAGCTGCTCTCTCAGTAGTTTTGTCATGTTACAATAAGTGCCGTGTCGTCTGCGTATTGAAATATGTATGCCGATCTGTCGATTTGATTTTTGTCTGGTAAGTTGTAATTGTATATGTCATGGCAGTATATATTGTAGAGAAACGGTGAGAGCGGGGATCCTTGAGGGAGCCCTTGTTCAGGGGAAAAAGAAAAATGACAGTGTTTTGTCAATTCGTACTTGTAGTTGTCTGTTTTCTAGTAAGTTCTTTATGGTGTGTAGTAGATATGTAGATATGTGTAGTTTGTATAGTTTGTATAGTAATGCCTCCATGCCAAACACTATCAAAAGCCTTGTTAATGTCCATAAACAGGCAAGCTGTCTTTCTGTCAGTTAGGTGGGTTGTTTGTATATTGTTAGTCAGAGTGAAGAGTGGGTGAATAGTCGAGTGCTGATGTTTGAATCCGAACTGATACGATGGTATGTACTTTCCGACCAGTTTTCCCAGTCGCTGCCCTATTATGTACTCAAAAACCTTGCTAAGTACTGGTAGCAGAGTAATTGGTCTGTAATTGCTCGGTTGTGTATTGTCCAGTCCATTTTTGGGTATAGGGATTATTAAGCCGTTTTTTTAGTTCTCTAATAAGCTTCAAATCCATGTAAGGCTTTATTTTCAGAAGCAGTTGGTAATACCTAAGTTATCGAAAGAATGTGTCAGAAACAACATCTTTCCAGAAAAAATTGCAGGATTTTGCCCTTTATGAATAGAAATAATTAAGTGTTTTATTTAGAATTTGGAGAACTGCTATTTGGTAAAAAAAATTAAAGCAAGCAATAATGGCAAAATTTGGCCTTTAAAGACCCACAAGTGCTTAAAATACTTTACTATGTATAAATATAGTAGCGTAAACTCCTACTATATTTGACTGAAAACCGACGAAAATTTATGTGATCCGCCTGATCTTGATCCTGATCAGCCATAAGAACCAATCATGGAAAGTACGAAGCTGGTTCTGATAGTCTTTCCGAATAGAAAGTTACTAAACTCGGTAGACAGGGTATGAAAAAACTACCATTTTAAAATACAGTAAAAATTTACAGTTTCATTCGATATCAAAAATTTGACAAGTGGTTATAAGCGGAATCCACACATTTATAGCACCCCAACAACGCCTCTTACCATGGACAAAAGAATGAATAAAAACCGATTAACCGCTGCTTTATTTAATTAAAATATAATTATTTGCGTCATTCATGTAATTAAAACAGGTAATCATTTAGGACATAGTCTAGTCTCCTAAAAGGATTAAAGAAAAGCTTAAGCAGTTGAAAATGAAAAAATTGGTTTCTTTCCCTAAGAGAGTTTCTGAAGATTTGATAAATATCTAGTAAAAAAGGACTGATCTGAACTTTCGAAATCGTTTTCATATAATTAATCCTTCTTAGATAAATAAATATAGGTATAAAACGGAAGAAAATCGTACCTCTCGTTCGAAATGTATGTTTTTAATATATTAATATTTAGGTAACTATAAAGATCTCCTACACAGCTACATACCGCACTAACCGCGCAAAAAATTTCAACAATTTCAAATATTGCCTATTTTTAAATCAATGAAATGAAGTGTATACCATAACGGTCTGTATTTAATTATAAACAAATTCAAATTGAAAGGCTGATTTTCATTTGTTAAGAAGATTTTGAATGCTAAAATGAGGCGTTTAGAGGAAAATATAGCAATAGTTGATGAAATGATCTATATAGTTTTATTACTGAGAATAATTTTTCAATGAGACCCTTGCCAGTGGAAATAACTTTAGCAAAATAACCGTTTTGGGTTATTATTATTGTTAGATAAATATCCTAGTTTACAGCAAGTACACACTGTATATCATTCCGCTGCTTACTAAACAGTAGTACTATTTTCATATTATTTCATAATATGAACACTTTTAACTAGTGATTAAAGTTGGATAAACATATAATTGTCAAAAATCAATTCAGCGGCCTAATAATATTTTAAAAAAACTGAACTTGTAACAAACTACTTTATAGAAAGAAATTTTGTAGTAATATTTATTATTTTATATGGGTGAAAATCAAGAAAAAGTTAATCCTGCACAACCGATAAACATATCAGGTATAAAAAATGACTTGTAATGATAAGAAAAAGTACTTCAAAATGTTTCTTTTAGATCAAGATGATAGATTTAAGCCAAACAATATAGTTTTTAATAAATACCTTAAACAAAAACAGTGTATAAAATACAAAAAAAAATTTTTCATGTTTAATTAAGATTTAATAATCGCAATAATAACGTTTCTTCTTTCTCTGCATTAAGTAATTGAAAATTAATTCAAATTAAATTTTTTAAAAATTGAAATTTCAGTGAAGTGCAAAGAGGATTGTGCACTTTTTAAAATACTAACCAACTGTTCATTTAAGTAACATTTTCTAATGTAAGCTGATCGCTAAATGCTTGCTTTTTTAAAATCTGTTGCGAAAAGTGTGAAAGCTAGATAATTAAAAGTTTCACTCATAAAAGATAAAATAGATTTATTGTTAATACACCGAACAATTGTAAATGCAATTATTGCTTTCGAAAGCGGTACGTTCATGGGCAATCGAAACCTCTCTTAAATATCATTCGAAGAGCTCAATCGTCCATAGAGTGAAAGAGTAAAATGGTGAATAACAGATTGAAGAAGGCCCGGGGCGTTATCGACATTAAACAATTGTAATTCATTAGAGTTGTCGCGGTTCAAGCTGTAATTATCTCTTCTGATTAATTGCCTTCGCCAGATAACAATCGGGCGACGAGAAATCCGTATGAAAGATAAGCCTGGCCACGGACACCGGCAGGGAGGGCATGAATATATTATTGAGAAATTAAAAAAATCTTAAGTTTTATTATGTGTTATTTCAAATGTGAAATTTAAAAACTACAATAGACTATTCACCTTACTTTTAGCTTCTAAATAGTTATGGAAATATTGAAATTAAGGCACCTATTTAACCAACTAAGTGTTCTATGTATTAATTTCCTTTTGTTTTTCAGGCATACTCCCTCGATTTCCCCTGGCATGTCTTGCCGGGCAGGTTACGCAACCAGCGGCGGCGGCCATGGGGATTGGGATATTAACGACAGTGCCGTACCAAGAATACATGAGTTTGATCCTTTTTCTGAATGGGCAGACGGTCATTGCAGGCTCGTTTATAGGTAAAATCACATGTTTTTCAAGTTATTCTCATAGTTAATAAAACTTTATTTGAATTGTGAACCCCTCTTTTATTATCGTTGATATGAAATAGAATGCGCGTTTAACATCAATTGAAGCTACTGAAATTTTGGAAGCAATTGAATTAAAACTGTTTATTATAATTATACTTGTTTTTTCCCAACATTTGATTCAAGAGAAAAAACTTGCTTATAGGTAAAAGTCTGAAATTTAAAATAATCATGTAGAACATGACTAGCGAAAAGCTTTCTCAACCAAAATGAAGCAATAATAAGAAGTTAATAATGATACGGATTTCCTCTGATACACCCAGCTAAATAGGGTAAAATGCTGGCTTCTTACTTCGTTAAAAATATATTTGAACATTTTTAGAAATATGTATTTGAATTGTTAAGGTCGCCTTTTGATCTCCATTTTTTGGATCGATTGGAAAAAGCTTCAAAATTCAATTTCTTGGTTTAAAACTCGCGAGAACACGGCCCCCTCCGATTCCTTATTTGTAACACAGATTATATGTAGAATCTGCATTGTGAAAAAAAAAACATAGTGTCTCGCGAGTTAATGTTTGGAACAGCAGAACACTGTTGAGAACTCAGAGGAAGACATGAAAGCGAATAGTAAACCAAAAATATTGATATACCATTTCCCTGTTTTGTTCAAATGTTAAATACTCTTTCAAATGATTAGAGCGATTTTAACATGCGCCAGATAGTGTAGCCCAGTTTCCAGAGCACAAACTTCAGGGATCGATAGAGAATCGAAAACAATATGAGTTTGCATTATAAACTTTATTCCAGAAACGCTTCGCTAAGGAAATACATGTTGTTTAAGTTGAACTTTAAAAAATTAAATGTATAATTGTTGCCAAACGGTTGTGGATATTTAATCGAATTTTTCCAGGCGATAACTCCCAACGAAGGAGCACATTTTGCAATAGTAACTAAATTTTTGTTTTGTCAGTGGCGACAGTACTAACACTCTTTAAAGGATAAAATGAAACTCCACTGCTTTTTCATAGTATAAAAATCACTTTTGGATTATTCATTCAGTTTGAAAGAAAAAAGTTTTCCTTCAATTTCTCTGTACAACTCAGAGTTTTCAAGTAAAAAACTATGAAATATTGATAATCATTTAATGAAACTGTAACATAATAAAATCACAAATTTAATCGGAGGTGTATCACAACACAAATTAAAGAAATTGTTCATCATTGCAGGCTTGCTAAATCCAAGAAACTAATTCATCCCTGGTTAAAATTGGAGTAGAATAAACTTTGTCTTGTTACATGTATCCAAACGTAAAAGTCCAGTGGATTGAGATCCGGTTATCTGGGTGGTCACTGGTTCAATTCCATTGACCCATTATCGCTTATTTCATTCCTTCCTAGCCGATCAATTCAACGTTGCGAATAATTAATATTTAGCCTTTCTCTAACAGTAATTACAAAATGCGGGGGGAGCTCCATCTAAGTAGTTGTATCCAACTTGTATGTCTTAAAAAGTGGTAAATTATCAATGTAGTCCTGATCAGTGATACAAAGTTTTTTCAATTCAATGGTTCTGAATTGAATATTGGGGGGTAGAAATTGTGGACCACACGTATTATCAAAAATTCTTAACCAACCGTTTTCTGAAAATTAATTTTGAAATGACCGATGATGAATTTCTCGAGGATTTTCATGTGCCCAAAGATGCAGATTATGGTAATGCGTTACTCCACGCTTACTGAATGAGGATTCATCCGTCCAAAGAATTTTGTGCAAAAAGTCAAAGATGTTCTTTTATGGAGTTTAAAAGCCAATGGCAAAACTGCATTTATTTTTCAGCATTCCCGGGATGCAAATCTTGCACGGGTGGTAGGTATTATGTCTGCCTATGGGCATCTCGTAGTCTTCGAAATTCAGCCCTGTGAGAGCTTAACATCGGATTGTTATCAAAAGTGCGAAGAACCCAATTTTGATTGTAATTGCGACGGTTTCTGTTATGTTCATTATTATCACGTAAATCAAAGTTACGAAAATTGTTATGCGTTCTAATGAAGACACGATGAGTATCTGGAATTCTTCTATTTACGTAACGTCTTTTCCGATATTCACGTACTGTAGCTTTCGCATTTCCATCGCAAAATCCGTCACAAAAATGAAAACCGTCATATTCCTCTTTACTAAAAAGCATTTTGAGAAAGAATTATTCTAACGTTTTACTACATTTCGAGCAATTCCTATAGTTTTCCTGGATGGGGAACATCACAGATTGATATTGCGATTGTATGGTGTTTTATTAAATTATTATACATTACTTTTTCCTTGAATACACTGAGTTGCACAGAGAAATTGTAAGGAAACTTTTCTTTCAAACTGAATGAATAATTCCAAAGAAAATTTAATTCTATGAAAAAGCAGTGGAGTATCAATTTTTTCTTTAAAAACATCTATGAACGTGTTCGTACTGACGCCACTGACAAAACAATTTTTTTTTTAACTTAAACACCCTACATTTCCTTAACGAAGGATATTACGGATATGTTTTATAATGCAACCTCATATTGTTTTACGATCCTCTATCGTTCTCTTAAGATTGCGCTCTGGAAACTAGACCTTAGAAGACATATACAGAATAAAGTATTGGACGACATGAACTGAAATACTAAAAATGTCAGTTCTTAATTCCTTGTTCTCGTTCTGATGAGCGTAAAAATCCAGCAAATTTGGTAATTTGTTCGATTTCTACGATTTTCATCGTAATTAATGTATCTAAAATATCCAAAAAGTTAGCAATGGCACTTAATATTGAAAGACCCTGATTATATATAAAAATCGCTCTAAATTGGAAATAACTTTTTCACATTTCTGATCTTATCATTATGTCATTTATCTTCTTAGAGCTGATAATGAGGAGGCCAAACGTCATTCTTCGGGTTGGGCAATGCGCAATACAAACAACCACAATGTCCATATTCTCAAAAAGAGCTGCTTGGGGGTGCTTGTTTGCTCATTGAGATGCACCTTACCGAATGGCGAGAAAGTTCACTTAAGACCTGCTATCTGTGATAAAGCCAGGAAGAAACAGCAAGGTAAGGACAATGGTAAGTTCGGTTACTTACCCCCATTAAAATTGTTGAAAAACTATATGATTAAACACACTTTTCTCACAATAAATTTGAATGATAAATCAACTAAATTTTCTTTCTTTAATTTAAGGAAAGCCGTGTCCGAATCGTCAATGTACCGGTCGTTTAGAAATCCTTGCCTGCAGAGGGCACTGTGGTTATCCGGTAACGCATTTCTGGAGGCATACAGAGCATGCCATATTTTTTCAAGCCAAAGGAGTTCACGATCACCCACGGCCCGAAGCCAAAAGTACGAGTGAAGCCAGAAGATCCCTAGGAAGCGGAAGAAGAGTTCGAGGGCTCGCTGTGCTATTAGCCAAAGAGGCTGCTTTAGGAAACAAGGTATGAAATGCCCCTTTTCCTAAATATTTCCTTCAACCTTATATGATCCTCACAAAATGGTAATTTGCTAGTAGAAAAAGATACTCTCACTTTGATACCCAATGAAAAACCATAATTACAATATGTATTCAACTAATAACAGAGTAGGATACTTTCTCGATATCTCGACACTGGGCAGAGATATGACCCAAGGCGGGGCAACAACTAACAATACGATTGATGCAATAATCGGATAAGTCTTGAATTCTGATTAAGTTGAGATTTTTCAAAATGCGGCATATTATAATTGGAGATAGGAATCGAATGCGGAAAGCAAGATGCCGGAACGATATAGCGGGAAACAAAGGAGAAATTTCCGTGAGAAAAATGAATACTACGTAGGATGTTAAATACCTTATTTGTAGTATCATTTAATATGCAAACGATGAAATCAGAAGTCGTTCAATCGGATAAATATTTAAAAATTCAAGCTACTGCTTATTCAAGTTCTTATTAGCGTAATTACTTATCTGCATAAAAATTGATTTCTAAATGTCAGTTTCAACTTCAAATTAAATAATAAAACTGGTGTTTCGATACAAGGCCTGTTTTCATTTCATCTGTGACTCACAAAATGTTTGAGAAGTTTAGATAAAATTTTCAACTTACGTTTATATTTAGTTTATTCATCATCATACATACTCGTACAAGATGATGATGAGAATATGCAGGGTGGTGGTTATTTCATTTTCAAAACCTAATTAAACTTAAAAATAACGTAATGAATCGATCATTTCACTATCGTCTCCCTATTTGAGTGTTTTTATATTATTTTTCAACTGATTGGTCTTTATGATTATCCAATCAAGCACTTTATTTATTTTTTTCTTTCTGTTAGCCAAAAGACTTGTATTTTTGTCTCATATTGTTTTTTATTTCTTTTCGTTTAAAAACCCAACTCGCTATTAGATTGTCCATAAACAAAAATTTTGAAATTAAGCCTGTTTGGTAAAAAACTAAAACTACTAAAACTAAAAAAACTAAAACTAACTAAAAAACGGTTACAACTACGAAATTGGTCTATACACATAAATTAAATTAAATTTTTATAAGCAAAATGCTTTTGTCTGTAGTAAAACACAAAAAAGTTTCGGGGATATAAATACAAAAATAATATATAAATATGTAGATTCTAACACTTATCGAAAAGTACAGACAGAAGAGCTATGCTAAATATTACTGGCAAACATTGCATAACTTTGTACAATAATACAAATTATGTGATAAACTATGTGCTAAAACACGTTAATAAAAAAAGAGTAATTTGCATCTTATTATGTTTTTTATTGAACAAAAACTTTTTAAGTTGACCCTAGAGAATAATTTAAGTTACCGAACGTTCTTGGAATGGAAGAAAATTATGATGTGAAATGAAACTGTTAATCATTGCAAATGTGGCACTATACAGGGTGTCCCACCGGGAACCACCGCGATCGATATCTGGCAATATAACTAGGAGAAAATTGAAAATCGGATAGTATACCGAAGTCATTGGGGGCAAACGATCTAAAATATTTTCAAGATGGCCACACATAAATTATCAAAAATAGGGGTTTTTTTCTCAACGTCATTTTGAAACTAATTTTTTTAACACTTTGTATTAATAGTTTCTCAAAATTTTATTAAAGTAAGTCATTTTCAATAAGGAACGCGACTCAAATTAAGTAACACATATTTCCTTATAGCAAAAAATATTTATTATTCGAGTGCTTGCAATTGTAATTTTTTACATAAAATTTGAAATATATAAAAAACGGTTAGACTTAGGTATAGGAAATTATACATGAAATATATTTAGAATTTGGAGTAGAATCAAAACAATGTAATAATATATAGGGTGTTCTATTTGAAATAAACAAGATGATTCCTACTTTCGGTATAACCTAAACTGTGGCCACCTTGAAAATATTTTAGATCCCTTGCCCCCGGTGGGACACTCTGTATAATCAGTTTTTATTAAGCTGCCGGCTACCAAGTTTATGGAGCTCACTTATAGGGTGACTTAGTTTCTGTCATTGGCAATCTAAATAGTCTTTTCAAGTAATAAAAATTCTTTAAAATATTCAATGTATTTATTTAATAAGGACGATTAAATGTAATTCTTAAATTTAAAAAAGATTTGCAATTTCATACCTACTTAATTAAACTGGGTATTGTGGCATTTCTAATAATTTTATTAAATGATTAGAACATTTCAGTTCATTCCAGATTATAATACGTGTTGAATACCAAAGTTATAACTAACAAAACATATTTGTATGTCCTTAGTTTTGGTTTTACCCAGGGTGAAAAAAGACGCGGCAACAGTTAAGGGAAGAATTCTCATATTATTTTATAGTAATAAGTAATAATATAGTAATAAGCAGATGATTTGGTCCTAACTAAAAAAAACATTAAAAAAATTTACACCACTGACTAACAGTATTTTGATATTTTTTAGATTCACCTAAAAATATAACTTTTTTGTAGCATTTTGCTTCACTTACTAGATAAAAAATAAGTATCATTTTTTGCTTTTATCACTTTTATGTATTTCAATAGCCTGTATATTGGAAACGATCTTTCGATAAGAGTTATTCCTACATACTACTTTTCGCAAATATAAAAATTAGCGAAGAAACAGGGTGTTAAAATTTGAAATTATTTAACAATGATGTTAAGCACAATGTGACTAAATAATATTTTGAAGGTGAACACCATTTGCACTGGTTGGTCATACCGCGATGTCTAGAAACACGTTGGCCTGTCTTATGCGGGGAGCACTCTCTTGTATCTACCGGAATCTTAAAAACTAAACATTTCGTGAAACCCCACAAAAAGAAATCACCGGGTTTGGTTTGGTGATCTCGGATCGTTTTGCTGGACCACTACGGCCAAATTATACAGTTTATATTATAATTTAAAATTTTAACACCCTGAATTTCCGTTCATTTTGATTTTTGGGAAAAGTGGCAAATAAATATATTCATTCTCTTTTTGCGCTTTATCTGCTGTTAAAAGGAAAAACTCAACCAAAAAATAACCCTGTATATCATATCATATTTTAATCACCTTGGTTCGTACCTGGTGACTTTTGCACTGTATAAATGAGTGCAATCCGATGATTTAAGTATATTCGTCATGGAATACAGTAGTAATACCTTCCATTGAACATAAATATAAAATAAAATAACAAACAACACAATGACATGGTTTTATAAATGGAGACTAACACCAAACGCGTCAAAAAACCAACTTCTGCTCACAAACCACAGACTCAACGCTGACTCCCCTACAATAACTGCAGACGGCCAAACGACACAACCAAAAAACGACGTAAAATACCTTGGAATCACAATTGACCACAAACTTAAATTCACTAAACACATACGAAACATCAGGGCAGAAACAATAAAGAGAACAAAACACTTCCGATCACTAACCTACAAAGACAGAGGAATCAGCACAAACACCGCCACCAAAATATATAAAGCTATTTGTAGACCCTTGCTAGACTTTGGACATATACTCATGACCAACGGAACAGAAAGGACAAAACGTTATACACAAACAACAGAACAAATTGCACTAAGACTAATAACACGAATAAGACACCCCCAAAACCCACTACACAACCCCCCCACCCAACTACTGTACGAACGCACAAACATGACAAAGATCTCGGAAAGACGCATACAGCTACAGACAAAATGGACAAACAACCCCTACAACTGGACCATACTGAATCCCCTTTGTATTACAAGACCAACCAGACAATCCCGCTTCCGTTTCCCTACATTAACGCTACTCGAACACTTACAAACGCAACTGACTAGTGGACAATAAAATAATCTCTTCTTGCCACTGAAATTTTATTTAATAATATCGTTAACCTAGAATATGAGAATTTTCATATTTGTTTTTTATTTAGATTAAGACTACATGTATTAAACAAGGGCAGAAAGACCTTTAGGTCGATAGCCTTTTTTAGAAATAAAGATGTTTACTACTACTATAAAATAAAATGCATATTTATACAATATTTTATAAAGTCAATCATACCACACATACGCGCACATATATGAAAACCCGCAACTTTTCAACTTAATAGATTTACTTACCCTCAAGTTCAGGAATTACGAAATGTATTTTTTACAGCTAATGTCACTGAGAGACCCAAAGCGACCTTGCAAAGATGTTAATCAAGTAATTAGAACAAGCAACACATCTTTAACCGCTCCGGAAAAAGGTAAATATTAGCTAATGACAAAAAATCTTGAAAAAACTATATTTCTTCAAAACATGTACTTATTTGCTAAAATATAACATTATTTTCAGGCTATTGTTCGTGTCCACCTTTCGAGTGTGTTTGTATGTATCAGCCATCAATATCAACTCCGGTTCAACATTTTCCAACTTCCCCTCAGACTTATCAACCCGAACCGCAGCATTTAAATAGTTATTGGACGCAAGAACCTGCACATGCACAAGCCTACCCTAGTGAAATGGTAAATCTGGAAAGTGCTGCCTATGACTTTAGCAATATACCCGCCGATTTATTCCAACCTGAGGAAATTTTCCAATTAGATCAACCTATTAAGCCCGATTACGTGTATGTTCAAGGAAGTACAGACGTTAGAGGTAGTATAAACGATCTAGCACGATCACCTCCAACTTTACTTGACTTGGGAAGTGGAACTATACAGAGAGGACTAAAGACTGAAGATTATTGGCCACAAACCAATGTTAATTTCCTAAATGATGACTCCAGCACCAGTTCGAACAGTAGATTTAATGTTAGTCAAAGTCCCGATGTTCCTAAAATACTAAATAATAATTCTGTGTGCCCTTTGGATCAGAATTTTTATTGCAATCAGCCAAAACTTGATTCGGCAAATTATAACCAAACGGTTTTACATCCTAAGCCATCATCAAGTGCCGTTTATGATGATGCTTTAATGGACATCACGGAATTCAAATCAGAACATCCACATTTTGATTTGCATATTTCGGACACAAAACTACCAACATATTTCAACAATTCGGAGAATTTTCAACAAAACTTCCAGCATTTTCAAAACCCCCAAAAAGCTATGAAACCCAACTACCAAGAATTCGTAGATTTGAATCAATATAGTGACTATACAAATTTTTTGAATGTATTTGACAATAAAGTGAATCATCCCAGTGAAAATTGTAATGTATTCAGTGACTTGGACTTTAGAATTACTAGCTCTAGTTTTAGTGATAGCTTAGTAGATTATAGTGGGCAAAACTATGATAATGTTACCAACCACTAATGTGATATTTTTTTTTGTAAATAGATACCGTTTTGTATATAAAGCCGTATTGTAATTAGTCTCCAACACAATTGACAACATGTTTAAATTCGACTTTCCTTTATAATTTTAGAGAAAACGCCATAAACTATTTTATTGTCATGTAAAGTTGTAAATCTTCAAGAATTTCTTGATATAGTGCCTTATGTAATAAGAAATGCTTTCAATGATCTTTGTTTTAATTTAGCAGTGTGATCAGCGAAAAAATTGCTGCAAACATACCTATGTATATAAATACACACGATTTATACATTTTTACCAAAGTTTTATTTCCATTGAATATTGTTTGGCATTTGTTCCGACTGATACAAATTCACGCTTTCACTTCCTATGGGAGGCAGAGACCTTTCGTTGGCTCCCTTGACTTTTACTCTACCCATGTATTTTTATGCACTGTCTGGATTTTACGTTTCAGAGTACTTGTTATAACCCAACTCTCGCTGCCCCACATAAGTAAAGTTGAGAGAATCGCCTTTCTTCGTATATATTGTTGCCTGAGTCAAAAACGTAAGCAAGGTAACGTTGAGGGGTTTCTGTTTAATCCTTTCACGTATTTTTGACTCTTGTTTTCCATTGCTTTGCATCTACACTATTGAGCATTAAGACCTTTGTACTTGTTCTACCTGTTATGCTGCGTTCTTATAAATAACACAGAACCCAAAACTTTCCCTTGTTGAAAACCCTGGCCATCACGAATTCTACGAGAAATTTACAGAACTGCCTGGAAATCATGAAAATAACCAACAATAACTTGTAGGTACTTACCTACATGGTTTTAGTTTCGTCTTATTCTACATCATGTAAATGACTTGTCGTGAAGTAACAAAAATTAAAAAAATAAACGAACAACAATTTACGCAGCATTAGTGTTTTAGAAAATCAAGGAATGTAGAACATACATCCTTACCAAACAAAGTTTCAAAGATTCCAAAAAGAAATTCAACAATTCTATGTTGAAAGTTAAAAATGTGTAACTTCTTATACATGCGTATCTCCATGACTTATTCAACGATAGTTGCTTGCAGTGTTCTTTAAAGAAACAATTAGCAAAACCACATATAAAAAAGAGCAACTATTCACTTCTCAGACGATATGATAATCTAAGCTACACAGTGAAATTTGAATATAAACGTATAATTGTGATTGTTAAAATATCTAATATCTCCCAAAAACCCCGACAATTGGGCCAACATCAAAAATAACTTTGTCCGGCTCACTAATGACTAACAGAAATAGAAAAAGTGTGCCGAATTATGTAAAGCATATTCAATTTTTTTAATTTTGAGAATATTGCTAATCTAATATTGAAAATAACTAAGAAACTTAGTGAGTATAAAATAAATCAAACTATGCTAGACATTGCTAAAAATTATCTTTTGAGCAGCAACTTTCGATCTTTCCTTAACATTAATTTTATAGTTTTATTATTAATATAGATGATCGCATGCATGAACTGAATGGACCAGGTAAGTGAAAAGTAAACAGCTGATATTGAGGAATTGCAGAGCAATTCCAAGAATGCAAAGAAAAGGCGAAGTATAAACAGGTTTTTTTTCGTTCCCTCGCTCGATGTCAAATAAAATAGGGAATTCAATGTCCGTTCAAATGTGAAGGTAGAAACATCTAGACATGTAAGTTAAATTTAAATCTCTGAACAATAGATTCTAGTCTTTTCCCGAACATGTTTATCCTGACTCATCACCTGAAAACCAATGTTCCTAATTGTACTTTTTAATATGTGTGTGATATGTATTTTAATATGTGAATTTTGTGAAAGTTTTTTATTTAAATTGATGATAAATGTAAAAATATATATTTTAGACAAACTGATGATGGTGGAGAAAGACACCGAAACGTATTTGTAACATTTTAAATGGTAAAGAATAAAATTGACTGAAACCCAGGAATTTTTGAAATAAATTAATTTTATAGCCGGACGTTATTAGTCTTTAGGTACTCATACTACTTACTGATAGTAACTCATTAGTAATGGCCTTGACTAAAGTATAACTTTTTATCAAAAAGCCCTTTTAGAAAATTAACCACTTAAAAACGTCTAATGTCTTATAGTTCGTTTGAATTTTGAAGGAATTAAAAATGTATTTAGGTACTTTTTTTTAAGTCTCATTTCTGTATGTATTAAATATTCAAAAACAATTAAAAATGATATTGGAATTTCAGGATCGGAGATGAAACTAACAACATTCTAAACAATGTTTAATCACTTTTTCACATGCTATATTACAATATGTTACACAGCAAACATAATTTTTGATAAAAATATTATTTAGTTTGTAAAATTCTACTCACAATCACATCTATTGCTTATTAGCATGAAGTGTTCCTTTGGTGATAATTCTATCCACTTCGGAATTACTTGTTGTAATCGAAGCCAGTCCATCATCTAGCGCTCTTCGCTTTGCAATATCGGTAAGAGCTTTAAAAGTATGAGGCTCCCAAACAGCAAGTTCAGATAGTATCTTCCGGTTTATCAAAATATCTGATTGATTCAAAGAGTTTCGTAGTGTCTTATAGTCAACGTGATGTTGAGTACATGCAGCTTCAATTCTTGTAACCCACAACTACAAATTAATCATAGATAAAGTGACATAGTGCAGTATCTATTCTTCAGTTACAGAGAAACGATTGATTCCATAAATTTCGGAAAAAAAATTAGATTGGCATTCAAGTACTTCCATAACATAAACTTCCATAAACAAAATTGTTCTATCCACATAATATACAGGGTGATTCAAAAACAGCTAAAATCACAACATCAAAAAAACAAAAACGCACCATCGATTGATTCCTATAGCACAGGTACCTACTGTTAAATGAATAACAGCGTACGATGTACAGCGTACATCGTACGCTGTACATCGTTTTCCAGTATATTTCAGCACCCCAATGCAGGTTTTATTTGAAAAGATATCAACAAGATGTTGAAATGAAAGAGATTTTTTTTTGTATTAACAACATTTTTTCATGAAATGCAATGCAGAGTCGCAATGAATTAATTAGAATTATCAAAGAAGTTTTACTGACGAAGCAACATTTACCACTGCAAGAATATTTCGATACTTTTGACCGTCCAGCACCGGTATGGTGGAACATGTTAGGAGTGCAAGCAAAAAGTAGTGAATTTGAATGAGCTGAGTGAATAGTGGTCAAACACCACATATTCACAAGAAAGAACACTAAGAAAACTTGCTGGTAAAGAGATTATCTAAACTAGCGTGCATAGAAATTGGCCGACTATAAACTTTTGACTTTAACTATTTTTTTTTAAACTATTCATCAGATCAACAAAATAAATATGCTGTTTGAAAGACAATTTAATATGCTTTAATGTGAGTATATATTTATCAAGAAGGCTTGTCGTTTATATGCGTAGCAAACGGTAAACAAATGAAACGTGTTTATGTGGTGATTGTAACGAAAATAAAAAAATTATCGAATATTAAAATTATTGCGTTTGCAACTGAAATTTGCATATTAATTCGTTTTTCATAATCTCAACAATGTTTAAGTGTGTTAGTTTAATGCATACTACACTACAAAAAGCCGGCCAAGTAATTGCTTTAATCGAAAATGGACTTAGTCAGCGAGCTGTTGCTAGACAATTGGATATGACACGCACAGCGGTTCGAAGAGGGTGCAAAGGTTATGAGGAGACTAGACCCTTTCATAGGCGTACCTGGAACAAGCACAAGGCGATTTACAACCGCTCGTGATGACCGTTCTATTGTGTCAACAACATTAAGAAATCGTCACCTTAATGCCGTTCAAGTGCAACGACAGCTCCGTGAGGTGCGAGGAGCGGCTATTAGTCAGTGGACAGTAAGACGAAGACTGCAGGAAAATAACCTGACCCCTAAAACACATGCTATTGGTCCAAAACTTACTCCAGCTCATCGGCAAGCACGCCTCCGTTTTGCACGGGATCATCTGAATTGGACGTTGGAACAATGTGGATCTGTTCTGTTCTCAGATGAGACCAGAATATGCCTCCATGGTATCGACCGAAGAAAGAAAGTATACCGAAGACCAAGAGAGCAATTTGCAGATTGCTGCTTTGAAGAACGGAGTGCTTATGGAGGTGGTTTCTGTATGATCTGGGGTGTAATTTCTATAGGAGCATGAACCGACCCTGAGTTCATTCGTAGGGGCGACCGTGTTCACGGAAGAAGAGGTTTAACGGCTGTTAGATATATCGAGGAGATTTTGGCAATTCTTGTTGTACCTTACTTCGACTACATTGGAGACGAATTTACCTTTCTGCATGACAATGCCAGGCCGCACACCGCAAGAATCGTGCAAGATTACATTGCAGAAGTCCGTTTTCGGGTTATGGAGTGGCCAGCAGACAGTCCTGATACAGCATACTACCTAAATCCGATCGAACACTTATGGGATGAGCTAAAACGAAGAATTCGAGCTAGACTTCATCGAGGCTCTGGGATCGAGTTTGGGATCTCGATCCCAGAGCTTATTGTTTCAGTAGAAGAGAAGAAACAATAGCAAGCTTTTATTAGATCTATGCCTAATCATATAAGAGAAGTTATTAGGGAAAGAGGAGGTCATACCCATTATTAAAAAGTTAAGTGTTAAGTTTTAAATTGTCAATAACCCTATTTATGTTAATAATAAAAAAGCTTAATTTGCTTAATGCATTAATTTCACTATGTTAAACATAGGATACTCACAATAATTTATACTCACATTAAAGCATATTAAATTGTCTTTCAAACAGCATATTTCTTTTTTTGATCTGATGAATAGCTTTTAAAACAAATATAGTTAAAGTCTAAAGTTTACTGTGGGCCAATTTATATGCACGCAAGTGTACATATAAGGTATTGATATAAGTATAAACTATATCTGTAATCTATAAAAGCATATTGATGATTGGTGAGCTTCAAATGCGAGGACCTGTATAATACATATAAGTATGTCATGAATGATTATATCATTCATATATGAATATATGATCATTTAGTTTAGTGAAACAAGTGGGTTTTTCGGGTTTTTAGGCCGTCGTTCGGTAGAATTTCTTCTTGACGTTTCGCAAGCACGTGTGGCTTGCATCTTCAGAAGTGGTTTGCTTGAACGCTTACACTGTTCTGATGCGATTCCTCGGGCGCAGTCCGTATTTATGCACCGGTTGCGATGACGTGGTTTGTGATGACGTGGCCTGTATCATCGGAGCTTGCGCATTCTGTTGGCTGTTGCTATCCTCTGGTGTACTGGATTCTCTCTCCTGTCCTGAGCTGTTGCTTTTTCTTGCTGTTTTTGCGTTGGTGAGTGCTGGAAACCATATCCTGTTCAGCGCCATTGTCTCTTCTTTTCTGTTGAAATTGTCGTCGTGTTTGTAGATTTCAATGGCTTCTCGTATTAGTCGGGGGCGATACCCTGTTGTCGTGGCCAGGACCTGTGCCTCTCCGAAATATATGTTGTGTGTTCCATCGCTGAGGGCATGTTCCGCCACTGCCGACTTCTCCACATGTCCAAGTTTGCAATTCCGTCGATGTTCTTCTAATCTTGTCGCAACCGATCTCTTAGTAGTTCCTATGTAGACGCTTCCACAGGAGCATGGAATCCGGTAGATTCCCGCAGTTGCTAGGTGAGGTCTTTTGTCTTTAACTGACCCTAGACATTCTCGGATCTTTGTTGTGGGCTTGTAGACCGTTCTTATGTTGTGTTTCCTCAAGAGCCTCCCAATTCTGTCCGTAACCCTGGGAACATAGGGCAGGAAAGCTTTCAGAGTGGACTCACTTTTTTCAGCACGTCCCACTCCTACAGCTTTTTTGATGTCCAACTGGGAATATCCGTTCTGAAGAAAAGCTTTTTCCAAGTGCTGTAGTTCCGTTGTTAGATGTTGTGGTCCACATATTCTTCTGGCTCTATCCGTGAGAGTCTTAATGATTCCCTGCTTCTGACTCGGATGGTGGTTAGATAGCTTGTGAAGATATCTGTCTGTGTGGGTGGCTTTTCGATATACCTTGTGGTCCAAACGATTCCCCTGCCTAGACACCAAAACATCCAGGAAGGCCAGTTGGTGGTTTTGTTCAACTTCCATGGTGAATTGGATGTCTGGGTGCTGTTTGTTTAGATGGTCGAGGAACATGTCCAGGTTTTTGCGTCCATGCCTCCATAGCACGAACGTGTCATCGACATATCGGTACCAGATCGTTGGTTTAAGGGGTGCGGTGCTCAACGCTGCTTCCTCAAATTTCTCCATGAATAGATTCGCCACCACCGGACTGAGTGGGCTTCCCATGGCTACTCCTTCCTTTTGCTCGTAGTAATCTCCATTCCACAGGAAGTAGCTGCCCTTTAGACAAGCCTTGAACAGATTTGTTGTACTCTCTTCGAATAGCTCCGCCACTAATCCTATTGATTCGTCCAAGGGTACCTTTGTGAATAGAGATACAACATCGAAGCTGACCAGTATATCCGTAGGTTCCAGTCTGAGGCCTTGGATCTTCTCAATGAAATGTTTGGAATCCTTGATGTATGTTTCCGTGGACCCCAAATGTGGCTGCAGAAGAGAGGATAGATATTTTGCTATATCGTAAGTTGGTGATCCCGGGGCACTGACGATTGGTCTTAGTGGTATTCCGTCCTTGTGAATCTTCGGTAATCCATACAAACGCGGGGGGAGGGCTTCTGACCTAATAATCCTCTTCCTGGTGTTCTCGTCTATTGAGGATATTTTGATCAGGCGGTTGATGTTTCTGAGCTTGGCTTGAGTCGGGTCTTTTTTGAGCTTCGTATAAGTGACTGGGTCCAATAAGTTTTGGATTTTCTGCTCGTACTGCTCTCTGTTCATGACGACTGTAGCGTTTCCTTTGTCAGCTGGCAGGACGACAATGCTTGTGTTCCTTCGTATTTCCTTGAGGGCATGTTGTTCTTCTCTGCTTAAGTTGCTTGGTGGTGGTTTCGCTTTTCGTAGGATTTGGGTGGTTTCCAGACGTATTTCATTTGCCGTTTGTTCTGGGAGCCCTTGCAATGCTGTTTCGGTGTTCGCGATAATTTCTTCTATTGGTATCGTTCTCGGGCTAATAGCAAAGTTTCCTCCCTTGGCTAAGACGGATTGTTCCGCAGGCGTTAGTGAGTGACTGCTAAGGTTCACCACAGTTCGTGCTGGGTCCAGGCCTGACGTCGTTTGGGTTGATCCTCTAGATTTGGCTTCCAATTTTTCAAATTTCTTCTTTTGTCTCTTCGTGGCTCTGTCCAGTTCTCCTTGCATGCTGCTATAGGAGATGGCGTCGATCTTATTCCAGTCAGCGTAATGCAAACCGTTTCCCAGTTTGTAGAAGAGGTTTAGAAGTTCGCTGTCTGTTGCTGCTAGTTTACTTCTCACGTTGTGGATCCTTTCCCTTAGGAATAACTTCTCGGTCCTGTTGTATATCCTGTGTGCTTGGGTGGTCCTAAGGGTTCTTTTGCACTTCAGGAAGCCGGGGATGATGTTGGAATCCCTGCATCGGCTCAGGAAAGCAAGTGAGGATAGAAGTCCTGCTTTTCGTTTGCGCATCTTATTTAACCGGTGGTATAAATTAGATATTTCCTCCCCGTAGAGGCGTTTTATCAAAAGAGATAGACTTTCGAGGCCATTCCTTGAAACAAGTGGGTTTTTCGGGTTTTTAGGCCGTCGTTCGGTAGAATTTCTTCTTGATGTTTCGCAAGCACGTGTGGCTTGCATCTTCAGAAGTGGTTTGCTTGAACGCTTACACTGTTCTGATGCGATTCCTCGGGCGCGGACTGGAAGAACGGTCTACAAGCCCACAACAAAGATCCGAGAATGTCTAGGGTCAGTTAAAGACAAAAGACCTCACCTAGCAACTGCGGGAATCTACCGGATTCCATGCTCCTGTGGAAGCGTCTACATAGGAACTACTAAGAGATCGGTTGCAATTTCAACAGAAAAGAAGAGACAATGGCGCTGAACAGGATATGGTTTCCAGCACTCACCAACGCAAAAACAGCAAGAAAAAGCAACAGCTCAGGACAGGAGAGAGAATCCAGTACACCAGAGGATAGCAACAGCCAACAGAATGCGCAAGCTCCGATGACACAGGCCACGTCATCACAAACCACGTCATCGCAACCGGTGCATAAATACGGACTGCGCCCGAGGAATCGCATCAGAACAGTGTAAGCGTTCAAGCAAACCACTTCTGAAGATGCAAGCCACACGTGCTTGCGAAACGTCAAGAAGAAATTCTACCGAACGACGGCCTAAAAACCCGAAAAACCCACTTGTTTCAAGGAATGGCCTCGAAAGTCTATCTCTTTTGATATTTAGTTTAGTGTTGGCATATTGTTTGCTGTCATTATAAATTGAATTTAATACGTGTATTCGCATTATTGTTATTGTATTATTAAATCATCATCAAGTACGCTTGAAAACGATGACAAAGTAAGCTATACAAAAGGCGAAAAAGTCTCCAAACAGCATAGAATATTAATATTTTCAGAAATAAAGTACTAGTGAAGCTTCTCAAGAGATAGGACACATAAGTGACCATAAACGCAGCCAAAGGACACACTGTAGATGGTTGCAACTATTTAGCACTACTAACGATGCAGACGCTAATAAGTTAGCTATACTTTTAAATATAAAATAAATATCACATAAGCGATAACAGTTTTATAGAAAAGCTGAAAAACAAAGCTTTTTGCCAAATTTTTGTCGGTGGCATATGCAGTTAAAGCTATGTAATTTATATGCATGCATATTGATTAGTTTATAAGTCTGTGTAAGTATGACTTACATCGGCCATGTCCAACTTCTTCAGCTTTCTTCCTTTGGTAGCATAAGTCAATGCCCTGTGCACAGAACGAATTGCAAGGCTGTAGCAGTTACGCCTTCTCCCGATATAATGCTAAAATTCATTTATTTGGAAATGACCACAGAAGAAATCGCATTAAAAATAGAACTTCTGAGAAGCGCAAGTGAAAAGTTTAAAATAGAGACTTTATTCTACTCACAGCAGCGAGTTTGAAAATTCTCCGCTTTCTCCAAAACTCATCGGGCCCTTTCGAACGAACATAATTTACTAGACTGGTGAACACCATTCTGACTGTGTAATATTCAATTAAACTATTCGATATCAAAACACAAAAATTGCTTAAATGTAGTAGTAAAAAGCTTAGGTTACGTTGAGATAAGAGTAGGGTTATATTATTGTGTCAGAGATAGTTACGTAATTTGTCATCAGGCGGTATCTGGACGCAAGTCTTATTTTGATTCTCGAATGCAGAAAATTAGACAGAAGAATTTTCCTATGGGGTCATAACCTACATTATCTAAGCACATAACCTATATAAGTTAACTATGGCCATTTAAGCCCCAAATCGTTATTCTTTATAGAGAGCCATGGGTATCCGGGGCCTTACAACATTCATAAACAACCGGGCCCATCTATACTTAAAAGAGCACGAATTACATGACTGTAATGTGGTCCTCGATGGAAACAGCCTTGCTTCAAACCTTTACAAATGGCACTGTAAAAGTAATGATTGTTTCGGCGGCGACTACGATAAATTTGCCCAAGTAATCCGTAGTTTTTTCAATGCATTGTCTCAATGCAATATCACTTCATATGTAATACTAGATGGTGGCTATGAGAAACGCAAGCTAAATACTGTAGTAAGCCGCATGAAGAACAAAATATGCGCTGCTGAGTCTCTCAATGCGATGACCGAAGGCAGCGCCCCCGTCTTTCCATTATTTCTTCGAGAAGTCTTCGTTGATGTGGTGCTTAGTTTAGGTTTAAAAGTAGCGCGATGTGAGTTTGAAGGAGACATGGAGATTGCTGGTATTGCTCAAGCTTTAAATTGCCCAGTGATCAGTTACGATTCAGATTTCTATGTATTGGGCTGTCTTTACATACCGTTTACAACTGTGGAAGTTACCGCTCGCAAAGGTAAAATGAAACCCACCAAAACCCCTTACATGTACATTTCATGTAAAATTTATCATGTTGAGAATTTTCTTCAAGCTTATGGAGGTTTGGACAAAGGCAATTTGCCACTGTTAGCTGTGATTTTAGGAAACGACTATATCAATGGCCGATTGTTTGCACCATTTTTTAGAAATCTAAAAATGCAAAAGTGCAGCAGTAATCAAAGTGATCAACAAAAAAGAATAAAAAGTGTAATCGTTTGGCTTCAAAACGAAAATATTGAGAGTGCAATAAGGTCTATTTTAAGTAGGTTCAAAAATCATAGAAGGCAGGTCATTTTAAGTCAGATTGAAAGTGCGATGAAGGGGTATAATGAAGTAAATAGTGAACTATTGAAGTTCTTGGATATTGATCAAAGTACGTCCAGCAATATTTGTATAGATTTCAATCGATTGAGAATTAGTGAGGAGCCAGAAAGGAAAACCGAGGATTCTGAGAGTGATGATGAGTCTGGAATTGAACATGAAAAATTGGATTCTGGCGAAGAACCAGAAGAGAAAAGCTTTGTAAAAAGTCTCAACAGCGAAATGCAGGACAACACTAATATGACAAAAATATTTCAGAGAAACTATAGAGCTTGCCAATATCCTGCTTGTTTTATGGACATGATTAGTTTAAGTAGATATTACTGCGTGCCTCAAGTGGAAAACAGTTCTGCTGAGCATTCTCACACAATAAGTTTAGATTTATTGAAAATAGTGTTTCAAATGTTGACGCCAAATTGTAGTAGAGGTTTAACCATCGTGTTTAGAAATGGAAAACATGGAATTAAATATGTTATTTTGCCTAGAATAGCATTAGATGCACCATCTTTGGAAGAAATTCAGTTATTAAGTATTGAAAAAAGACAAGAGCTATTGTTGCAACTTATTTCTTTTGACAATAGTTTCCACCAATTGCTGCAAACATTTTCCATCGAATGGCGCTTATTTTTTATTTCTCTCAAATATGCTTGTACTAAAGGAAGTTTTGATAGTGCAATAATTTATGGCTGCCTTATTTGTTTCTTAACTTTAAACTTTATTGATTCTAAAGTTGGTTTTTGTAGAGTAACAAAAACTTTTGAAAAAAAATTTGCTCAAACTTTAAAAAATGCCAAGCAGTCAATTAAGGAAACGTTCAGCAATTTTGAGAATTTGGGCTATAATGAGTGTTTAATTTTCTTAGATAAAGTTATTTCTTGCTTTCAAATGGACTCTAAACTGAAAATGAATTATAGACTTTACGATAAAGGATTAGTTCACTCGTTAGCACAAATCCAAAGTATTTTTCTTCATATTAAGTATTTAAATGCACTTCTAAATAATCCCTACCCATTGTTAGAAATTCATAAGATTTTTGATGGTACATTTATTTATAATATTACAGCGAATCTAAGAAAGAGAACTGATATTGTGGAATATTTGAATAAATTTCTAAATGAATGTCCCTCTTTGTTAGAGGGTATAAAGTACCTGATAAGTATAGCTGATAATAATTTTAATTGTGAAAACACTACAAGCCAGTTTGTAAAGAGAAATAGAAAAAAGAAGAAAAAAACAATTATTAATAATGATCTAAGTGGAGATCCAGAGTGTTCGGAAGAGGAATCAGAAACAGTTTTGGACCCAAATAATCCATTCTCCATATTATCATGTTTGTAAGAAATAAACTGATTTTTGTAACTAGAATTGTGCTTTTTCTTCCATATCAACTTACAACATCAAGAGTATGGGTACAATTATATCAATAAAAATTTAATTAGTCGATAATTAGGTCTTTCTTATCACGACAAAAAAATTTGTCTAGAAAAATGAAATATTTGATTAAAATTGGTGTGAATTCTTTACTGGGCATACGCCCGCCAAACAGCCCAGAAGTGAAGTAATTCCGGATTGAAGATCCAATAAACAGATATAATGAAGTTAACAGTTGCGTATTAAAGAGCTATTGCTAGAAACGCATCAAAAATAATCTTGGGATTAAAGCAGATAAGGCTGAGTGATGATGAGTTTGAAAAATATGAAATGTTGACGCTTATTTAAGAATCAGCAGAGAAAAGCTCTACTAGTGAAATTGGGGCCAACAATTTATCACACTCATGCATTTGATTTAGTACTATTTTAGTGTATTTGTTATTTCTTAAAATTATGTTTTTCTTTTACAAATTACTATTTGCTTCTTTTGGGCAAGAAGTAACATTTTTAAAGTATTGTAGTGTTCGTTTCCGTCCTTTATGAACGTAATTTCTTTGTGCCGTATTGCCGTGATGATCACATCTAAATGACTTGACAAAATTCGTGATATAGGCGTACATTACAACGTCTTTTCACGTGATTATCTCGTTCGGTGTTGGCTGGGGGGGCAACAAGCTCCATTGTGAATTTCTAAATTTTATTAAAAACTTTGATTTAGCGGTGAGTACACTTACACTTTTTGAGCGATAAAATTCCGCTTTTCATTAGAGATATGCGCTCTCAGGTTTCTCAAAAATGTAATGTGTAGGAAAGCGTTTAGAGGACGCATTCCTGTGTTATTGGACCCGTTTTGATTAATGAAATACTAAGTTTATCTGAATATCATATATCCAGTTATCCAGTAATAACTCATGAAGTTGAAAACCAACATGATTGTTGGACCATCATTGAAAATGAGCTGTTTTCTTTGCATGCCCGTAACTGGTTGAACAATAAGTTTGGCTCAAATAGATTGGTAGACGTAGAACAGTAGAATGGCCTTCCCATTCTCCTGATTTAACAAGAATAGACTTTCGTCTTTGTAGTGACCGTAAATCTGTCGCTTGCAAAATCGATAATTTGCAGCAGCAAATAAATCAGGAATGTAGAAGGATCACACTAGAAACTTTGAAGAGCATGCGAGAGCAGTTTGAGTCCGGTTGTTTTATTGTTAAAAGCAGAACGGTTTTAATTCTGTTTCATTCATTTCATCAATTCATTTTCAACAGATTTACAAATAATTAGATCTAATGGAGTTTAAAAAATTAACGTAACCGGTTCCTTTTTGAAAATTCAATTTACTTCAATCACAATAAATATTTTTTAAGTTGATGTATTTTTACTACTTTTTGCCCTGCAATAGTTTAAGAGATATCTTGATTGGACAGTTTCTAAAAAAATCTACTGTATGTAAGAAATAACTGATTTAAAACTAGAATAGTTTTTATTCTTCCCCATCAACTTACAACATAAAAAGTATGGCATACAGTGATATCAATAAAGCATAAATTAGTTCATAATTACAGTTTTTTATAATTGTTTTCAAAATATGGAATATTTGCCATTGCGGCGTTAAAACAACTTACAATATGATTTCGTTTTTTATGCTTCGTGATAATTCCTTATTGGGCAGAACAATGGAGTTCAGTAAGATGGTTTCCGATGGCACGCTCACAGAACAGCCCAGAATGGTTATCGAGGGATTGAGTCTTCCATCATTATTAAACAATCTGGGATTTTCCATTTTGGCGAAAGGTTTGTTGGGATCGGGATCACAAGGCGTTCCTTCAACTCTTGCCCATTTGCCGATTCTGGAATGTCTACCAATGATGCTATGTAGTATTAAGCTGCGCTCTTCAATGACTGCAGCATCCAGAACAATACTTTCTCTTATTCTCACACCAGCTCCAATTTGAACACCAGGCCCAATAGATACGTTGGGTCCGATTACAGCAGTCGGATGAACATCAGCGGTTGGATCAATATGGACATCGGGAATAATTGTACAAAGTTCAGCTCGTTTCCCTATTGCTAGTCTTTCGGGGTGTTTTTCTTTGTATAATTCAAGGTAGTGGCGATTGGCGTAAATCGCGGAGCTAGCCGTTTTCAACTGAGACCACCAGTTACTTGTCTGCAATGCACACATTTTTCCAGTTCCCGCCAGTGATGTTAAAATGTCCTGTTCCACTTGAAGATATCCAGCATCTTTACAAGCATTTCCGTTTCCATTCTTATAATATTCCTCTTGTTTGATGTTGAAGGTTTCTCCAATTGTGTTAAATATCTTCAGGGAAAAAACATAAATTCCACAGTTAATCAACGTTGAAACATACGAGCTGGGTTTCTCAACGTAGTGGGTTATTTCTTGTGTTTTCTTGTCGATTACCATGCAGCCAAAGTTTAGGGATTGTTGACGTGTAGCTTCAGTACTCATCACAGTGACCAAGGCAGTGGCAGATCTTTCTCTGTGAAATTCGTACAGCTCTTTCAGAGGGAAATCGGCACAAACATCTCCATTTAAAACGAAAAATGCTTCAGGTGATCCGGATCTGATCTGATCCCGAAAATGATATAATCCTCCAGCGGTTCCTAAGGCAGTGAATTCTTGTAAATATTTGATTGCAATATTATACTGCAGCTGCATATCATTAACAAACTGTTGCAAATGGCTCGCTGGATAGTATCCAATTATCAAAATTTCCTTCAACTCGTTCACTGCTGTGCATGCTTCGATATGATGTCTGATCACGGGCAATCCAGCAACTGGAAACAGCGGTTTTGGAATATCCAGAGAAAGTGGCCGAAAACGAGTTCCTTTCAGTGGTCCACCAATTAAGATCACAGCTTTTAACATGATTGATTGCGAACAAAGCACCACTGAACTTGTACGTGTAACACTAATTGTTTATGTGGCAATATTAAAATAATGATTAAACCTGGATTTGAAATCTAATCAGTAATCAATCAGCTTGAAAATAATAATAAAAACTCTAACCTCATTCTTCCTACTCTTCGTCCTAATTTTCGGTTTGGGTTACAAGAATCGCAAAATTGCAGATACTCTCTCTGTCTCTCTCTAATACCTACTTTTATTAGACCTTTTTATTAAATTAAATGTATAAAAAAAATTTAAATAAATAATTACATTTTGAAATATGTGAAAATTAAAGAAATGAAGTTTTAGAGTTCTGAAATGGAATCGCTGAATTTTTCCACCTTCTAAAAATAGAGCTATTTTTCAAAATGTTTGCAAATGATTTTTTGAACAATTTCTTTAAAAAATTATTGGTCAATTGAAGTTTCTTTAAAATATATAATTTCATTAACCAGTATTAATAATGGAATATGATGAATTAATCCCTTAAAATTATACAAATGCGTTAAAAAATGTATAATAAGAAAACTCCAAATATTAAATTAGTAGTAGTAACTAAAATCAATCTACAGTGAAATGGAGACTTGAACACATTTTTTTAAATTTTACATCTAGTCAGGTAATAGGTAAAATCTACAAAATATTTTGAATCTCATAAAATTTAATTTAATTTGCAAAAGTAAAAAAAATTGTCAGAAAACAATTGTGCTTTATTTTTTAAATATAACTTAATTTATGTTTTTCTTATTTATAACTTGAAATATAGTTATAAATAACGATATAAATTTTAACTATTAAAAGTACTTCTTACCATCAGAATTCAAGCGTCACTTGCGCAAGTACATTTTAATAGCAAAAAACTATTGTAGTTAAATCAAGTTTATTGAAAATCCAAATTCAGATAAACAGCTATTTATCTTAATCTATTTATATACTAGTATATAGTCAGTCGCATAGAATTGTTTTTCTGTTTAGTTTTTATAGGTATTTTTTCTTGTATGTGTAATTTCTACATGTTTACTTATATAAAGATCTAGTCCAACATCTACATTTGTATACATATAGATATTTTTTAAATGGACTAGTTTTTAAATGGACTAAAAGTTGAATGGAATAGGAGGAACTAACTACACAAACTCCAAGCCTATTTGAGAAATTATGTAGAAAAAAAATTATTAAAATTTAAAAAATATAAATAAATAGGCAGATCCAAATGATATTGTTTTTTCTAGATTCTACAAATGAATTTGATTAACTTAACAAATAATTGTTGAATTCAGAGTTTTAAGCATTCAATATTGCAGCTTACACAGATGAATAATGTTGATTAGTACCCGATAGAATTCATGTACATAAATTTCAGATTTTTCCATATAAAATGTATACATTGGCCTTCTGAGTTCGGATAAAATCACAATATAAATAAGCGCAAAACCAATTTTGAGAAGAGCGGTAATTTGATGAAACAAGTTTCCATTGTTAAATAAAATTTCTTTTTTGGTTGGTTTTTGGGGGTAGATCCAAAATCTTTGCTGATTTGCGATAGAATAAATATTTGGCGACAAAACTGCGTTCTCTCTGTCTGCTACTGGACAACAGCATATATGCTAAATAAAAAACTTTAAATCATAAACTTTGCTGAAAATTTATGCGTAAAATGCTTACTTTTGAATTAAACGCAGCTAATCCAAACAACCCTAAAATTTGGAGAAAATAATTCAAATGCAGGCTGCAATCCCTAGCTTTTGGCAAGAGTATACTTAGAAGGGTAGTATCTTATGCAAATGTTTATGGTAATAAAATTAAATATTAGAATTAAATAATTTCACCAAACACTTCTAAACTGGAAAGGATATGCTATGGTCCGCTTGAAATATTTTATTCTATTTTCTGCTTAAAATAATCTAAACTGCTCAACAAAATCAACGTTACACCGTAAATTTGGACCAAATTTTGAACTGGATTAATTCTGATCCCTACTAGCTATTCTATTTCTGTTTGAACCGTTAGTTAGTGCAATACTATTTCGGCTGGTGGGTGTTTTTGCAAAAAAATAGTGCTTCACATAAGTTTTCAACAGGGTGGCAAATAAAACAATGAAAATTTGGTGAAAGTTCGGCGTGTTCTCAGTTGGACCAAAAAACGTATTTTTTTTGTATTTCAACACCACCCGCATTAAGATCTTGCCTATGAAGTGTTAGCTTCAACATGAGCTCAAGATTGTGAAAATCGAGCCAAGAGCCAGAAAGTTATCGATAGAAGACCAAAAAGTTGATTTTTTGAGACAACCCTGTAAATAGGAAAAAATGTCCTAAAAATTAAAAAACCATTTCGAGCTATTTGGTTTGCCTTTAAACTTTTAGTGTTGAACAAAAAAGCTTTTTTTTTGGTCAACTAGATGCATGACGAACATTCCGAAAATTTACATTTTTTCATTTGCCCCCTTGTACTTGTCTTTATCTATGATTCGTTGATTTAAAACCAATTCATTCACTTTTTTATTATAAAGCGCGCATGTGAGCGTTTAAAAAACGCGCGAACCTAGTGCTTTGCTGCCTAGTGGATTTGTATGCGTATAGATTATTCACATAAGTCAGCGAACGTTTTATAGAAAAGAAGACGAAGATTTTGTTTGGCGTACGCCTCTAATAAGGCTAATAGCACAGTGATATGTGTCCTATTTTTTTATAAATCGCTAAAAATAGTGTGTCGGATCGTTTACGGTAAGTGAGCGCATAATTTTACTTTTTCTTCATTTTTTCGACTCTAATGTTGGGGCTGTTCTCCTACAAAAAGTAGTTTGAAATAAAAATCCACACCGTTTGCAAGGTGGTTTACTACATAGTGTTATAAATAGCATTTATTTACCTTGGCGTAGATGATTAATTCAAGTTAACGATTTTAAGAGGTGTAGACCTATTTTGTTTCCTATAAATGGAGATTTTGCAATTTAGTTCTACAATTAAATCAGTCTGAGCTTCTCGAGTTTCAATCATTCAACTCTTTTATTTTTCCATTTTAAAAACTTCAGTTCCTATAAATTTACTTATGTCAACCCGTAACTCTTCTGAATAAACCAACAGCCAAAGAAAATATTAATTTTCTGGAATGCTTTATTATTTTTGGTTTTTGGAATTATTTTGATTGGTCTAATTTAACAAGGTGCATAATATTACAAATTACACCATTGTAAACATGTAGTTTTAAGGTGACCTCCAATAAGATTAAACTCATGGTTATTATTTAAAAAAAAACAATCGAAATGATATAAATGTTGGAACAGAAGTTCATGTTCATATACAGGTTGGTCCAAATTGGTACTCGAAGTTGATCCAAATGGGATCAAAATAGAAATGGGACTTTCTCTTCAGTTTATTAAAAATCAAATTCAATTTATCAAAAACTAAAATTCAATCCAGGCTACAGTTTAAAAATATTGTATATGCATATGACTATACATGGTGAGTTTTTTTCGATGACCAGTACAGGGATCAAATGAACAAAGAATTGTAGTTTTGCATGCTCTACTCGAACCCAATTTTATTTTTCTAAAATTTGACAGCTGTCAAGAGATATTTGGGAAAAACTTATTTATGGTAAATTTTTAAATTACTCCTAGTTCCGTTGATATTAATTTGACAGGAAAACATTAAATAGAAAGCTTGTAAGAAATTGAATTCCAAACAAAATGGCCTAAGACATTTCTAGAAAATAACTGTCATTTATGACATATGACACAAATTTGAGTTTTTTTTTAATGGCAACCATACTTGATTATTACTTTACCGAATAGAGCATTTTATTACGATTTCTGTGATATATCACATCGTTATGTTTTTTTCGAAAATAAAGTGACTACGAACCATTTATACTTTTTCAATTTAGTTGATCGAAGTTAGCCATGGAAAATAGTATAAGACATACAGCATTGTTTCCATAGTAACAAATAATAACAGTTTGCTTCAGTATTTATTTTGACAACTACGTTAAAGTTGGCAATAACTTTATTATAATTAAGACGGCTGCTCATTTAAAGTGTTTATTATAAAAATCAAATCATACCAATAATAATTAAAATTTAACTCTAGAAATTTTTTAAATTTTTATCGTAAAACATTTTCAAAAATTCCACCATTATTATCAATGCAAACATTGCATCGCTTTAAAACTGAATAAGTTGCTTTTCTTGCCGAGCGGCCATCAATATTTTCAAATGCTCTAACTAAATTGGAATATTTGTTTTTGTAAACTGTGTTTTTTACGGCTCCCCACAAAAAGAAATCCAAAGGTGAAAGATCCAGTGATCGAGGTGGCCATAAAACAGGGCCGTTTCGTCCAATCCAAGCCCAAGGAAATGTTACGTCCAGGTGATTCCGCACTTGGGAAAAATTATGCGGAGGAGCGCCATCATGTTGAAACCATTGCACATTACGCCATGTTTCTAAATCTAAGTCGTCCAACATACAATCCAGGTTATTCCGAAGGAATTAAAGATACCGACTCCCATTTAACGTGCCTTCAAAAATAAATGGTCTAAGAATTTTTGAACCTACCATTCCGCTCCAAACGTTAAACCCAAATTTAATTTGTGGTCTCCTTTGCTCGACGTGGTGGGGATTTGTTTGATTCCAAAGATGTTCATTGTGGTGATTAAACATACCACAATTTGTAAATCGAGTTTCATCGGGGCACAATATTTTATAAGGGAATTGAATATCTTGTTGGCATTTGCTTCGGAACCATGTACAAAAATTCACACGCAGCTCCTCATCCCCTGTATGTAAGGTTTGGGATACTGATAATTTATACGGATGGAATTTGTGTTTGGGAAGTCCCGGATTCTGCTGCGATCTCTCTGGTTGAAGTCTGTGGATTCTGGCTTACAATGGCCAAGACATTAACCTCCACAGCTTCATTTATTACTTTATCTTCATTTCTTGGCTGCGTAAAACTTCCATAAGTGCCCAAATTGTCGTATAATCGCTTGAATGTTTTCAAGGACAGTTGACGACAGTCAAAATACCTCTCAAAATAGTAATCAGAGGCTCGTCCGGCATTTTTATCACATCTAATGTAGGTTTCAATCATGTCGCGCTTTTCTTGATTGGAATAATTCATTTTTACAATAAAACTAACTTATTTCAAAAAATTCCTGGGTTTCAGTCAATTTTATTGTTTATTATTTAAAATGTTACAAATACGTTTCGGTGCCTTTCTCCACCATCATTAGTTTGTCTAAAATATATATTTACAGTTATCATCAATTTAAATAAAAAACTTTCACCAAAATTCACATATTAAAATATAAATCACACCCATATTAAAAAGTACATTAAGAACATTGGTTTTCAGGTGATGAGTCAGGACAAACATGTCTGGGATAAGACTATAATCTATTGTTTAGAGATTTAAATTTAACTTACGTTAAACACAACAATAATACAGTTATACACAACAATAATAAAACTAACTTATATTTCTAAGTTGAATTTAAACTTGGATGTAAAAAATTGAAAGGTGATGTTATTATCTGTTGCTATGGAAACAATGCTATGTCTTATACTGTTTTCCATGGCTAACTTCGATCAACTAAATTGAAAAAGTATAAAATGTTCGCAGACACTTTATTTTCGAAAAAAATCATAACGATGTGATATATCAGAGAAATCGTAATAAAATGCTCTATTCGGTAAAGTAATAATCAAGTATGGTTGCCATTTAAAAAAACTCAAATTTGTGTCATATGTCAAAAATAACAGTTATTTTGGAGAAATGTCTTATGCCATTTTCTTTGGAATGCAATTTCCTACAAGTTTTCTATTTAATGTTTTCCTGTCAAATTAATATCAACGGAACTAGGAGTAATTTAAAAATTTACCATAAATAAGTTTTCCCCAAATATCTCTTGACAGCTGTCAAATTTTAGAAAAATAAAATTGGTTTCGAGTAGAGCATGCAAAACTACAATTCTTTGTCCATTTGACCTTCGTAACTGCTCTAGTTCCGAAGATCCCTGTATTGGTCATCGAAAAAAACTCACCCTGTATATATATGACCCCCTTTATTAACTAGGGGGATATCTACCGATTAAATGCTGTTTTTACAGTCAGTTTGTGTAGATAAAGTACAGTTTATATTAAGCATTCTTTATCTGGAAGTTATTAAAATTAAATCTAAAATATAAGCTACGATAAGTGATTTTGCTTTGAACGTACCTGATCTCGACTTTATCGTAAAACAGGTAAAGCCTACTAAGGTATACTATAATCTAAGATTTATATATCTAGTATGGTTTGGAAAAAACTGTTAATTTTATGATCTGAACCTTTAATGATGGCTATAAAATCAATTCATTGGAAAACAGCAATTTGGTTGTTTTAGATCTTTGAGTTGTTTTTTACTTTTGGCCTCTGAATGCAAAATGATTGCGTACAACTTTTACGCTACATAATATCCTTTCTTGGTCTGAAGTCATACAAAATCTGCATATTAAAGAAAATGAACGATCAATTTACCAAATACATATACTGTTCACAAACAATAGTCTTAATTACTGTATTGTGCTCAATGTAATAAGGAAATATCGGAAACCGAACTGATCCAAAGTTGAAATTTTTCCTACAAATTTTCATTTCCAACTTATTTGAAAAAAATCGCCTTTTTTTGAGCTATTCGAATATGACAATTTTTTGTGTTCTATAGCAGCTTTAAGCAGACGTTTTGTTTTCAAGAAACTCATTTTTTCAACACGGCCCTGTTTATCACCTTAATCGAATAACTATCTTTATTCTTAATTCAACAACACAATATATAACATTATATAAATTTAGTTTTGTTCTGTTTTTTTTTTAACAAATTAATGCTGTTCTTGAATTGATCCAATTATTATTGAAGGTCTTGAAGGTCATCCCTAGCCAACACCTCGATAACAACATCCGCTCGGTCGGAACGGAAATTGCACCCGTTGAAGGTTTTTATTAAAAAAAAAACATGCAAGATTGCTGTTACGGGAGTCTGGACCTCAGTCGCCCATACAATGAATTTTTCTCATTACATTTCCTTTTAAATTTCAAAAACATTTCAGAATAAAATCATTCGATGAAAAATCTATAATAAAATTTAGTGTTAGTGTCTAGCGTCTAAAAAAGGGCAAATCTAGCCCCACATAAAGAATGTCCAGTGGTATATATCAGGTAATCGTGCTGGCCAGAGCGTTTTAAAATAAGTGCTTAGAAATCTTTATTCGGATCTGTTTGACGATCTTCAACAAAAAGCAGATTATCGAAGACCTCCTTCAAATAAGTTTGCTAATTTTGAAGCAGATTTAAGTTCCGCTGTCAAATTCTGATGATAAAAAATGGACCTATTATCCTTGTTCCAGAAATTCCGACGCAGGTTAGATACCAATCGGTTTCTTGGCTATTGACTTTCTTATTTGTATAAGTTTCTTGACTGTATTTCTTCCACTGAATACACTATTATTTGAAACCAAACTTTAATCAGATTATATAATTGAGTAAGGAAAATGTACGATTTCCTCACAAAATCAAATTCGCTTTTGATTTTGGCATATCCAAATTTCCCCGAAATTTGCGAGTTTAAATTCGGAAAATTTCAGTAACAGCCAATAAAAGTTTACTTATAAATTCACCTTATCATTTGAGAGTAGTAACATACATATTTAACAATCTTTAGTCTGGTTATCTCCTTTCCGGTTACTTGTTCAAATACACAAACACGGGCATTTCGTTGACTTAAATAAAACATGATAACATATCAAACATTTTTATACGTTATCAATATTTATATGCATTTGAAAATTTTCCGTTCATGTTTTACAAAGACAAAAACACTTGAAGAATAAATTTTTGAATTTATTCTTCATTCGCATTTCGCATTTTGAATGCGAATTTTTCGGATCTTAATAATTATCATAAATATCTGGATAAAAAATCAATTTTGGCTGCTTTTATTTTCTCGATATTCTTCTATTTCACGATAAGAACTCAATTAATAGCGGCCTCATCACAGATTAAAGTACACACATTTCTGGTTATTAATTTAAAAAAACTGACCAAACTTTAAGTAAATATTAACATGTTATACATCGTATTCAGAATAAAGAGAAGTTTCAGATAATAATGAAGATGATGAATGTTTCTTGAAAACGAAAAGTCTAAGCGAAAAACAGATAATTCGGTCTTCATAAGACTTAAATTTTCTATGAGAATGTGTAGTCGGTTTTGCTTTAGCTTTGATATTAGCAGCAAAAAATAAAATAACAGAAGTAAAAAAAATTGTGTCAAAAGTTTTAAAGAGGCACGTCACCCTTAAGCTCTGACTCTTTTATTATTAATCTATTTTTCAACTAGTTATCACGAATTTTAAATAAAATAATATTTTTTGAAAATAAAGTAGTTATTAGTCTTTTAATTACCTCACTTTTCCTCATCTAATTAAATTCGCATAGTGCATATAGTTACGGCGAGTAAAATTGTTTTCATAGTGTTCATATAAATATTGGAAAAGTTTCTTCGCCAATTGGTAAACATAGAATGAAGCTAATGAAGCTTTTATTGCTTAACGCCTTTTCTGGAGTGTTTAATCAGTAGACTTTCTCGTTTGATGCTTCAACAATAGTCACTTAACTAAGGAATAAAGAGATTAAAATTAATTGTATTTTTGTGAAAATGAGGAAAACGTGCTCAAATGAGCTGTTTTCTTTAAGTCCCCTTTTTTTCAATACACAAAGTTCCTTTGCAGATAACATGATTGATGATGAGATTATTACTCTCGATGATTACACTTGATTTGCATAGTTACCTATTCAACTATTTGTATAAAATGTTCAAGTTCAATTAATGTATGTTTGAATGCAATATTTTTTACGACTCATTGTATATTTTTTTAATTGTTATAGCAATCTAGTACAGTATACTAATAAGCCATTTGTTACGACCCTATGTATGTTCTTTTTAACTGGCATTATTGGTATTTAAAAAACATAATTTAAAAATAAATTTTAAACGCAATTTCTAAACCGCTCCAGTGCAAATTATGAAACTTTAAAAATAAAAGAAATTTGATATTCTCTATTGAAAATCTAAATAAACATGTACAACTGAAGTAATTCCAATTAATCATAAAATAGCCAAATATAATTCCATCAATTGGTGAAAAGCTTTTTCTGTTCCTGTCTTATTTTATTCATTGTTTCCACTCCATTAATATAAAAAGTTTGATTGCGTCTAAACGGTGTGGTCTTAATTTTGCGATATGCTAAACATATTTTCAAATATACAGGGTCTCTCATAAAAGCACTACCGACATCAATTTTGATTTTTTTAAAAGCATACTGAAATTTTTACTTCAGTTCATAATTCTGCATTAAATTTGCTTACTATTGATTTGATTCTTCCTAGTCAGCCGTTTATTTGTGTCGTTGACAGGTAATTTAAAGTTTTTTATGTGGAAAGTATCCCTTGCAATGGTTATTTTAATAATGACTTTCTCAGAAACGATAGGAGATTGGAACCTGTTTCTTTCCTCGGGTTTTAGAAGAAGAAATGTGCTTTCTTTTTCTTACTTCAAATTTGCTCAGGTGCATTTTGTAAAAATTATCAGGTCGAATATTTTAATTGACTAAATCAATTTTATTTTAATGGAAATGATTAATCATTCTGTTTTTTTACTGGAATTTCTTTGGCATCTGATACTACGTCTTTTTATGGTAATATGTCTTATATCCATATCACATGTTCGTTTCCGGTAGAAAAAACATTAGTTTTAGTCAATGGAAATATTGGAATTTTGATAACTTCCAGAAAATGCCCCTGCGTAAATAATGAGATTTTGCGATAAGAAAAAATAAAATCATTTTTTTCTCTACAAGCGAAAGAAAATCCAGTTTGCAATCTCTTACCGTTTTTTAAAAAAAATATTTTCAAATAAAGAGTGAAATGATTGCATATTTAATACAGAATTCAGAAACGAAGAAAATTTTTGAGTGATTTAAAAAACCCAAGTTGATGTCGGTAGTTCTTTTATGAGACACAATAATTTTAGCACATGCAGATTGCAATATTAGGGAAACCCGGTATTTAAAAATTTTGTTTATCTCTAACCGTTTAGACGCAATCGAACTATTTCATACTAATAATGGGGTACCCTGTATTGATACTCGTTATGGACCGTGCTAATAGTGAGAATTAAAAAAAATTAGAAAAATTAATTTTTCTGGCCCCAGAGGTAGCTGTTACTTCAATATATTTTTTTCCTTCTTAATTGTGCGGATTTTCTCATCTGAATTTATTCTCTTAATGCTTATAAAATCTTATGAACCTTTACTTAACTTATATTTATCCTCGAACTTGAACCACGCTGAATACGTAGGTAAAAACGGATTTTTCTCTCTATTAACTCAGAGAAACAGTAGATTCGATGTTAAAAGTTATTTGTATATCATCATTATGATGTCACTTCTCCTTTAAGCCAGCTGTCCATTCCAGTTTTTCGGTTCATTTCATCACTCGCATCATCGCTACCATAGTGAACGATTATTTCATGCTGCTCCGAACATATGCCTGTTGGTTGGTTGATATTTATATTTTAAATTAGCATATTGATTACCTAATGCTATTGATTTCCACTAAACACGCTACTACATTAGCTTGGAAGTTCGAAATAAATAAACAAGTATTTACTTTTTTTATATAAATTAAGGTCACTTCCACTGAACATTTTAACTGGTTAAAATTGGTTAAAAAATACCTAATTGTTTTGCCATCATTCATTTGAATTATGAAAAATTAAAATTGGTTGATTTTCCGGTTTATTATTGTTTGGAATTTGGACTTTATCAATAGATAATTCTACTACAGCCGTGTCTTTCGTTTCAAATTTTTAATTTATTTATTGGGTGTTTCGATTTTTTACGAAGTTTTACAGTTTCAAAGTAACGAATTAAAACTAGTACATATAATTTAACTTTTATTTAATTTTAATATAAAAACTGATGACAAAAATACATCCCACTAGTGACTCACACACAAAAGATCGTCTACATCATTTTATCAGTTACAAAAATAAAAAATCTAGGTAGGTGTTAACAGATAATTTCATTTAGAAGCTGGGACGTACTCAATTAAAACAAATACCGAGATAGAATTCTCTGAAATTTAATGGTAATAAGTCATTTCATATAAATTTGTACCTACATGGTATTTCGTTAAAATCGGGAATATTTTCACTATGTTACTTTGTATTAACATAAGATAAAAATTATTTAAAATCTAATGTCTGGAAATAATTTGCTACAGCATACAGGTCGTTAAAATTTCATAAAACCATTTTTTAATTAGACATTAACAAAAAATCTCTTTTGATGCAATACTATTTACTTTAAGTAAGAAAACAAATTATTTCCATTTTATTTCCTACTTTGCTTGGTTGAGAGTTTTAAAATGGAGCAGGGATCAAACAGAGTGCAAAGCCGAATCACTTGCATTTATATTTGCATAGTTATGAAATTTAATAAAAATTAGTAGCAGCCCATACGCTTATTTAATAATATAACCAGAAATGCCACTGCAGCCCTAATAAAAATCGATAAGATTAAGTAAAACCTCCTAGTTTTTCTGATGTAATCACTTTGTACCTCCCAAATATATGCAAACAATCTCATCCTGATATTCGGCAATTTTTATGAATAAACCGTCATGCAAAAAAAATAGCAAATTTTATAGAACCGTCAAAGATTTTTGTTGTAACGAAGTACAGATTTTGAGATGTGTTAATCTGAGAACTCCTAGGGCTCTTATCAGATGGGCATATCCTGAAAATAACCCCTACTTTATTTCAGCCATGTATTTTACTTTATCCATTACTTTCGGCCATGTATTAATCCTAAACCTAAAAACTGGCTAAACTCAGCTGATGAGAGCTAGTGGGCTCGAAATCTATAGACACTTACATCAATAATTTTACTATTTAATTTTCATTAGATTATAGGATTTAACTGATCACGCCAAGCAGAAAACTTTTCCAAAATATTTATATGAAAAAAATTGTTCACTCTTTGTTTTTAGATATAACATGTCAAAGTATTTTTAATATGAGGCCGGGTTTTTATTGAAAAGAAAACATCACAAAAATGCTTAAATTTATGAGAAACCTGGATTTTTTTTCACAAAAATCTCGCGTAGCGTTTCTAACTTATTAATATTTTTCTTATTGTCCTTTGCCACGTTTCTTGTGCTGTATAAAAATGCGGAGCAAATAAAAATGATTCACAATTTTCCCACAATTTCCCAATGCTAGTAATCACTATTTATGCAGAATAAAAAATGGCGGATCCAGGATTTCCAGGCCAGCATACCACAACTACAACGATAAAATCGTCAAATACGACCGTAGATACAACCATTCGGTTTGACCCTTCGTATATCAGGACAATTCCAGGATATTTAAAAATTGCGGAGATTGTAAGTAGTCAGTAAATAAGTAAACGTGATAACTTGTAATGATGTAATGTACTTAGGCATTGAACCTACTTGGATTCATTTGTATCGAAGCCAGTGGAACGCTTTCCTATCATTCTAGAGGGGCATGGTTTAATTTTGTATCGATGACCGGATTTTGGATTACTGGAATTCTTCTTGCATTCTATTTGTTTCATATTATTGAAAGGTTCTATAAAATTCCTTGGATCCAGTAAGTGCAGTAATTATTGACCACTGTATATTTTATAAAATGCTACTTGCACCAAATAACAACCAGGCTTTACTGTGTAAATACTAACACGGCTGAATATAACATTCAGTAGTTTGGATTATATCTTGAAAACAAATAGATATTTAAAAAAACTAACATTAGAAACAATTCATAATTTCGGAAGATATACATTTAAAGTAAATATCATATATATGAATTTAAAGTAAATATCATATGAATTTGATATAATCCTTTAATAAAACCCCTGTTAAAATATAATGACATTTAATTAATAAAAACTAACAAAGATTTTTTTTATAAACGTATACCACTTAAACATCGTATACATAGATTCCCATCGATTTTTAATTATTTATTTCAATGTCGATTTCTATTTCAAAATTTTATTGAACTATTTGCTACAGTTAAAAATTATTAGGCACTATTTGGTTTATTTTTTGCAAACCTTAAATCATTTATTGGATATTTCAGGTTTGAATTAGGATATTGTGCATTGTGGGCTGGCTTATATTTAATTGCAGCCAGTTTGGCAGTATCTTACGTTGCTGAGGCCTATATAGCAGCAGGGGTAAGTATCTATGTATTCTATACTGAGTCAAATTAAATTGCTTTCGGGATAACCAATTTAAATCATGCAAGTCTGAGTAAAGTATGTTTTTTTTTAATTTATTTTCTTCATTTTAATAATATTTAATATCTATAAGTGAATCTATTAATTATGCTCGAATATTTTACTAATCGATCAGCATAAGCTCCTTATAAGGAAAGTGGAACGGAATGTTTTATTTATTTAAAAAACATTCCTATGTGAATTGTTCGTGATGGTAATTTTCGTGATTTTAAAGAAACCGAAATGTAATAAACGATTTGATCCAAATTTCATTTATTACTGATACGCAGTATATTATAAAACTTACTTCTTTATGTTGCACAATTACGATTTTTTACCAACTGTGTTTCGTGTTTCAGTTCTTTGGATTCTGTGCTATGATAGTTTACGGTATAGATGCGTTTTTTAAATATCAAGCGCTTAAAACAGGGCAATTGGCTCAAGGAGATAGGATGATTAGTAGACAGTCTACCACCACCGTTACTACACCATCAACCTACCCATAAGATACTTAAAAAATATATTTATTCTCAGCTTTTATACTTTTTACATACAAAATGAGTTTGTAACTATAGTAATCTATTATTTTAAAAAGAACATTTTATGGTTAAAACAAAACATTCGAAGTTTTATGGCTCAGAAATTTTTTCCATAGTTTTTAATTGTATTATCGTAATCACCTAGAACAGGAAATTGTATTATTAAGAAATGTGTTCACTTATTTAATCATTGTTACCACCATGTATAGTGTAAGTTGTTAATACTTTTATGTTATTACAATAGTCGCGTTATGTAAAATTGGAGGAGGTTTACTTAATGTAATGTGCCTATAATCTCGTTTTTATGGCGATTTATACATCGAATATTTTATGTATCTATTTTTTTATCTGATTTGTTGTAATATTGACACAGAAACTAAGATATAGTTGATGAATTTACAGTTTCTATTTTTAATCAAATTCACTTTTTCTATTCTTAACGATTATACAGAAAAAGAACCATCAATGTAGTTCAAATAGTTAAATGAGCATATCGTATCAGGGATCAACATTTGGTACTTATAAAGGGTGAGTAATTTTTTCGTCCAATCGGAGAGTGTTATCGTATGTTAAAATAAGCGAGATTTTCCATACGATGCTTTGCATGGAAAAATGTCGTTTTATGTTACATAATTACTACTGAAAAATGTTTTCTTTATTAATTTTTTCAACCAGTTAAAATACTTTCTTGACAACCTGTTACAATCTTATGGTGTAAGAACAGTTCGCTAAATTAAAAAAACTATAATAATTCGCTCTGTGTACATACTATATCTTAAGTTTCCTGCTAAGGCGCGTAATTGAGAATAAAAATTATCCGAGAAAACTATTAATATATTACTATTTTGAGAGAAATTGTAACATATTGTAGTAAACTTCCGCTGGAAAATGTCGGATAATTCTATTTATTTGCATAACAGGGTGCTTTCAATGTGATTAGGGTTCTCAGGGAGCACCGGAGTCAAATTGAAACTTAAAATTAGGCAATGTAGTTATTAAATAGAATGCGACATATAATGTCGAAAATTGTTTCGTTTAACTGGCTTGGGAATTATTAAATAAAATAACATTTTTCTTGACACTCTAAGATCTGCAACACGACAAAGTTCTTTAAAAAAATCTTTCAACGTTAAATAAGAAAACTAAGAAGTTTTACTGTCAGGGTGCAAAATGGCTCGATAAAAATAACTCGCCTTGAATATGGTATTCCGTTCAACTATATTTTATACGTATGTAATTTCAAGTAATATACTTTTATATTAAACTTACCTCACTAAACACTATTGTGGCAGGCTTTATACGTAGGTTTCACTCATATATTATATTAGTGCACTGCAGGTATTAAATGTATTAATTAGAATAGAAAGATACAAATACGCAATAATCTATCATCCGCCTTACCACTGTTTTTATATGTTATACACATTTTGTATTACAATTTTGAAGTATAATAATGTGTAGATGATATTACATGATCTGAATGTCAATAAATTTTTTTTGCTCCGTAAAAGGATATATATTGGTTATTTCAACTTCCACCTATTTTACTTTCAATATTATTATTTGCATTTAGTGACGAACCAGCGTAATTAACCTTGTAAGGCGTTACAGATCAATTTCAAAAACAGCAGTTTCATAAAATTCTTTTTTTCATATCATTATTTCAATTGTATATACCACCGCATTAAAATGATTTAATTGTGTTAAATAAGAGCATTTAAGATTATTCAGTTGTACAATCAATATCACATTAAGTTATAAGAAGTTTTGACGCAAATTAGGCAAGAACCAATTTACCAAATTAAAAAATATATTTACAAGTATTATAGTTCAAATTGTATGTAAGAAATAAATTAAATAATATAGTACAAAAATTTATTAAACTTTCTATAATTTAAAAAAAACATATTAATGCGCAAAACTAAACTAAACACCTGTTTACATTAACTGAGACACTTTTAAAGCATGATAGATGGACCTATTCAAAATATTCACATCCTTGAGTAAACAAATGGACAAACTATTGAATTTTTAAAAGTTCATTAATGTAAGCAGTAAATGTGTACTACGGGCAATAATAATGAGATTCAATTATATCAGCTATTATTTGTACATGCATAAGTTTGATGTATTTTGTAAGACATTTTAAGTATGAAAGTTAGTAACTACATGATATAGCTATGCGCTGAAAAATGCGACACCCCAAAAATTTCCTGACTGAAAGAATTACTTTATTGAGCTTGGAACTGAGTAAAAACAACAAAGCTAATTTACATACAATAAAACATTTTCTTTAAAGAGTCAAATGGAAAACTTAAATATACATTTTTGAGAAATGTTTCAAAACACTTAACTCACTCTATGCCGTACTGTCAACAGTTGAAATTATATTTTGCTTTTAGCATCGCAACCTATGTTACCATTAAATTTTGAACTCCTATACTTTGTACTTACCAAAGTTGGTGTGGATGGGCGATAGTAAAACACTTTAGTAATACAAAACAATATTTGAGGTGAAGCCATAATTCCATTATAAGTACGGATACCCGATAAAAGCCGAAAAGCTGCAGTAATATATCTCATTATTTTCATTAACATACATAACCGTACCGAATTCAATATTGTAATAATAAAATTGCAAATCTAACTGTTGATGTATGATATTATATACAAACATTTCGGGAATTATTTCCTGGACTGTTCTAAGAATTACGTACCCTGTGATGATTTTTCAAAGAATTATTGATGGCTTTATTTTTGGAACTGTCCCCGAAATAAATCTGATTTTTAAAAATAATCAAAGAACAAAATATTCTGAGAAAAGTTGAGTTTTCGCAGTATGTTTTGAGAACAGGATTTATAATAAATCTGCATTTGCTTTTTATTACGATATGCTTTTATTTGGAGCCTATCGCTTATATTGAAAACTTTATTTTTTTAAAAGTTTTTATACTATAAAACCATTAAAAAAGAGATAAAATATTGTTGCTTTATGACCCATGTTTTTAGGATCACCTTATTTGTTCTTGCAAACGATATATGTATTGTAGAAAACAATGAGATTACTGATGTAGCTTTAAAGTTAACTGAATCCTCAACATATGCATTCACACTTGCGCTGCTTCACCTTCCAATTGCAACACATAGTGGGCAGCTTTGGTAACGTCCCACATGGAGTTCTCTAGAGCATTTAGGCAAGAAGTCAGGTCGACATTCACAACATTTTGTAGCTTAACGATCTTAATGGCTTTCATAACATCCCAATCTGACTGGTCAAGAGCTTGAAGACATTTGTCGGTTGGAATCTACATTCATTACAAGTAATACATGATACACTTCATTTATTACAATTCCAATGTATTCCTGGGTTTCAGTCAATTTTATTGTTTATTTTTTAAAATGTTACAAATACGTTTCGGTGTCTTTCTCCACCACCACTGAGTCACTAGTGACCAGTCAAATGTGAAGTGGGTAGCAACTATATACACAAACTGATGATGGTGGAGAAAGACACCGAAACGTATTTGTAACATTTTAAATAATAAACAATAAAATTGACTGAAACCCAGGAATACATTGGAATGAATTAAAGTACAGTCAGGAAAATATATGAAATTTATTACAATGTGTGTTTGAAAGTATTGCCATGAGGATTGCAACATAAATACATGTTGATGATTTGACTGAATTTTCAAAACTTAAACAAGAAACAGGCGTTTAAAAGTAAAACAGTTGGATCACCGTGTAGATTCAATAAAGACGCTACAAAAGCGATTGAAATAATATTTTCGTCAAATACTATAACTTTCCAACAAATATTAAATAAAATGTTATTTAAGCCCGTTTAGGCAATGCTTCGAACGTATATATGTATATAAAAAAGCAACCATAACGTAAAATCACCTGAATCAGATGATATAGTTGTCGTTCTTCGTTTCACAATTTAATCAAACACCTTCCGAATAAATTCGTTCAATAATGGAACATTTGAAAGAAAATAGGCAGTACTATTATAACATTAGGCATGCAGATTTCGCCTTGAGTTTCTCTGACCATTTGCATGCAGTCTTTCTTTAATTAGTAAAACTACAAAACACTTACATCTTTTCCTAGGACTTTGGACATAATTCGAACTTCGTCTGAATCATTACCTCTAGTTCTAGAACTGGGCTTTGCATTGGCAAATTTCAGCAGATCTTCGCAACTTACGTGATGCATCTGCACCTATGAATAATAATTTATTTGATATTGACACATATTGTGCGTAGATTTAAATCGTTTTCATGTTCCACTCCCCAGGAGAGAAACGACAATCTATAGCTTTAAACCAACTCGTGCAAAGCGTGTTTAGAAAGTTCCATTTGCCATGGCACAAGTATTGCTTTACAACTTGGTGCTTTGTGAGAATAATTTATATTAGTTGCAGAGAAGTATAATAATAATTTGGCCTGATTGAAGTTTCTTTGCCTTGTCCTGCTGAACGCAAGTTTGTTCTAACTTTTTATTACGTAAATGTAATGTAAACGTGTATTTTATTACGTAAATCGCACATTTTGCTTCATTATAGAGCAATTAAAATAAAATTATTGTAGTAATTCGAACATGAATTTTTTCCAGTTTACACAAAGTTCAAGTATTGTTAGTGGTTCTCCAAATGAAAGTGAGCTACAAATACACGTACCAATTTCGATTATTTAAGGTTCTTTCAAAAGTGACGATTCAAGAAAATTTGATCAGAAATTCTGAAAGGTTGTTTTTAAATAATGAATCTCCAATTACCAAACACTGTGCTGTGGAAGATAGAAGATATTCTTACCTTGTCATCTTCCCCTTTAAAATCCACACCATCAACCACATCATGATCAGAGTGAATTTCGTCTAAAGCATTAAGATTAGATGCAATTTGTTCTTCGAAATGTAACGAATCTGGATTCTTTTCAGCAATTTGAACCATATTATTTGAATATAAGGGTTCCGCGTTCGGCTGATTGGCAAACGGATCTGTTAGACCGGGACTAGGTGGAGAAACTGTATTGACCTAGGAAATTAAACTATGTAATTGATACTGATTAACATTTTATAAATATATATGTTTTTCAGTTTGATGGAACAAATAGATAGAAAAATTAACAAACTTAAACATTCGCATAGGATACCTTATCAAGAGTTCTCTGTAAACTCGAAGGAGGGATTATCAACGGATGCTTTCTAGTATGCCTGGGTTTAGACGTTAAAAGTGTCTTATTTCTATCTCGTGGAGGCAAAGGAATCGGATTTTCATCTTTTGATGATTCGCTTTGCACCCTGGGCCGAGTTGCTGAATTGGGCATTGTATTCGTTGCTGCCGATCTCGGTAATGTTGGAAATACTAAAATGATTTTGAAATTAAATTTTCTCCTAACACTTCAATGATCTTGCTGTAGATGTTAGTCTATTCACAGCGTTTTTGATAATGCGTATATTCAAACCGACGTACAATCAATCATTGAAAATTAGAAATAATTTTGCTGAAGACACAAAAAAGTTAGGGCATTTAAAAAAATATCAAAATACTGCAGCTTTTGGGCTGTTTGCTATTTAAATACCATAAAATTGACCGGCGTTTAGGGCCTGAGATCAAAGCATGCCCAAATTTTAAAACGTACTTTATTTTGTCTGTTCAAATAATTTTGCCGTTAAAGTATCTGCCGTAAATAATCCATGAACTAGACAGCCAATTTATTTTTTAAATATTAATGAAAATTACCTGTTTTGTCCTGAGAACTCTCGGACAGTGAACTCCTAAGGGATCCGCCAAGTCTAGTTGGCAGAGTACTACTAGCTACACTTGTGGATCTTGTCCTACTGCTAATGACTGGCTGACCAGACCGCAGCATTCTTAATGGATTTGTTACCATTAGCTAAACAATCAAGTAATTAACAAAAACTAGTTAAAATTAGAAATCATATTTAGCAATAAAAATACAGAACGCACTAGAATTGTGCATCAACCCTCGACATTAAAATTATATTCGATACTCTTAAAATCAAATACATAATATTGCATTTTATCAAGAGAAACTTACCTGACTAACTTCGGGAGTGGGACTCTCGACCAATCCCTGGTAGGCCATCTGTTTCTCCTGTGTGAACGTAGACTGGAGAGGGAAAAACGAACGTAAAATAAACCAAAAAAGGAAAACGAAAAATAATAACTAAAGCAAAATGGAAAGAGATGGTAAACACATAAAATTAGCGGGGTCAATAATTCTCCTAAATTGGATTAAATATAAAAATCCACTAATCGCTTAGCTAATTTTGTGTATGTATATTTGATTAAGGATGGATTAATATTGCTTCATATCAATATGTATATAAACGGCATACAATACATAGTTACATTAAACATTGAATACATGTGTAAAATTGTAACATTAGTCACTATAGAAATCCTAAACATCAAAATACAAAGTTCATTACCATTCATGTACAACATTTAAAAATTTCGTGGAATAAAAACTATATCCAATGGCATGGCAATAAGTTCCAATAGTTTTAAAAACAATAACAAAGCCAAGAAAGGAAAATAAATGAACCAAAAAAGATACCGAATTAGCTCAGAAATATCCTCTAAGAAATTACAGAATAGAATCGCTGGAGCTACTGTTTGACAATTTTTTGCATCGCGATACTGATGTGGGACTAAGTCCACTTAAAATACTGCTTGAGGGTGGAGGAGATTTACCAAATAGCTTGAGACTAAACTGAGGTCTCAAAAATGGGTTCGTGGATTTATTTATCATTTCAGATCGGATGCTCGTATTGGAACATGAAAATTTCGACAATCTTCGACGTCGCCGCCAGTCAAAATCCACAGATCCCACCGAAATGCAGTCACTATCACTTGAGCTAGATTCATACACTTGCGGATTGTATGACTGTCGGCGCCTGTTACGTTCCCTTATACTTCTGCTATTCTTTCTAGGAATATTTTCATGAACATCACTGAAAGAAAGAATTCTAGGACGCTCATAAATATGCTTCTCTTTATGTCTGCCGATTAGTGGTTCTTCAATTGAGTCTCTTTTGTAATAAACATAAGATGACTCAAAATATTGAGATGAGTTCACGTGAAAAGATTGTCGGTTGGAATGAGATTCGCGAAAACTTTGAGACTCTCGAGCTTCTCTGCTAAATGGAGTTGCGAAGCCATAACTTTTTCTGGTAACACCTTCAGATTTAGTCAAGTCTCTCTTTCTTGGAATATTTCTCACACCATAATCAACAGTTCTATCATAGTTCTCATCAAAACTTGAATTTTGGAACCGGTTTCCAAAAAATGGAGCCATGTTATGGCTTCCTTTCAAAACAGCACTTTCTACAGCTTCTTCTTTATTACACGTTAAATTTCTGCAAGAGCTGTGTGGAATTCTGTGTATTGATGGAAAGGGTTTTGATAATAATTCTCTAGACCTGGCAAAGTAAAATTCGGCCGAAGCTTTGTCCCAGAGTGGAAGGCGAAGAGTGGAAGGAGGCTCTTCAAGCGAGGAATGGGAGCTTTTTAACTTCTAAATGTTTTCGGTGTTTTCAGTGATGATTGTTTGCAATTAGATTTGAGCGTAGTGAAGTGAAAATAAATAATCAGAAAAAAAAACGGTTGGAAAGGTAGAATGGCACACCAAAATAACAAAGCAAAAAAATATATAATAATAAAAATATTAATAACATAGTGAAGTGTTCAGATGTAAAATTGGAAATAAATAAAAGCATTATAGAGGAAAAAAGGAAAAGGAGAGATAAAATTGTGTTAGTATGTGTAGTAATAGATTGCAACGACTGATAGTTTTCTGAACAAAAGGTTTCAAGTTATTATGGGGATAGATGCTTTTGCTTTTTTAATAACAAAAATGTTTAATTCTTAATTGAATACATTGATCATTTGTCAGAACCATTATTAAAATTTCATATTGATCTGCTCAGGAAACTGATTTGTTGCAATTGTGCTAATTAAATCAAATTAGCTTCATAGCAATATCAAAGATTTCATTGCGTACACAACTGCCAATCAATATAGTTGATTTGATGTTGACCTAATCACTATGACCAATAACTAACGGGAATGGTTGTGAAAAAGCTTTTGATAAACTAGTTTTAATATTGATATATATCAATTGATCAACATTTTTAAAGAAAGACACGACTTTGCTTTTATGACACTAAATTTTAATTTGAAATATGAAAAAATATAACTTAATGGAAAATTAATAAACTAAAAAAGTAGTAACGAGATCACAGTAACTGGAAGCGATATTTAGAATAAATTAAGTTCAAACTTGCTGTTTGGAGCATATTTAATTTGACACACTTATGAAATTAAAATGTTCAACAAAACGATATTCTTTAAAATGTAGTAATTTATCTGCTTGTATAATATAATCCTCTGCTAATATAATGCTCTCCTATTTTCGTATTTATCTAAAGAAATTTAACTGCCCCAAAAAGTTGTTTTAATTTCTAAAATACTTTCACAGATTAATTAAAAAATGGTCTATAATAAGTTTAAAAGAGCGCCTCAAGTCTGATTAATCTTTAATACAATACTAATTTGGCTGCCTGATCGCTGCAAAATGGCCTGCTAATTTTACGTATTGTTCACATGACCAAAGTGCGTTAAATCATAATTCATCAGGTCTTAATTAAAACAACTGACATTGATTGGAGAACCTTGCAATTAGCTCATAATTAAGAAATAATGCAAACTTACCTGTATGTCACCAGTTGATAAAGCTTCTTCTGAAAAGTTTCGCCTCGTCTCATGATGTTTGTCAGATTCATGTACCGAAGGAAACTTGAAGCTAAATGAACTTTTTTTTTTGCTCGGAGAAGCAGGGGTTGTAGGTGAGGGTGCAGATAAAGATCTGCAATACATTGAATGTATTTTAGAACAAGACTGTTTAATAAGTCAACGACTAAAAACTAAAGATAGGAATTTATTGGAGTAAGATACTTTGCATTAAGCTTAAATTAAGATAGAACTGAAACATGCGCAACAGAAACTATCCATCTATGGACTTGATTGATAACTTTTTTAAAATAGAAAATATCGACGTTCGTTGTGGTATGTACAAATACATATCATATAAAATGTTAATTAAATAAACAATTTTCTACCTTGTGGTTATTTCGTTTGCATAAGCTATAGCTGAATCGAGATTTTTCTCATCATGAGCTGATATTGGCTTTACGGTAGCTTGTTTCTTCGGTTTAGAGTTCATTTTCTCGCGAAGCTCATTGCTTCGGTTTGACCTGAAATAAAGGAAAAGAACTAATGTACAGGCAAATTAAATAGGGGGATTAAAAGCAGTAAGCTCGGTATCCGACACAAGTCTTCAAGTTTCAATGTTATACGCAGCACGGAAGACAAACTACATCAGTCAGTCGACAATTTATAACATTTGACCCAAGAAACTAAACTGCTAATTTAAAACTAAAGAAAAATATTTCCTTACCCTTCATGATCAAGACTCTGATTTTGATTACCCAAACTGCTGAACATCATTTCCATTTCAGCCATAAGTGATGGACCTTAAATCGCAAAATATACCATTATTTTCCTAAATGGTCTCTTTTCGCAATTGATTTCTAATGACTAAGGGTTGATGTCAACATGCAGAGACGTACCTAAATCTAAATGAGGACTATTATTTGTTTCTTCATCGCTAATTTCATGATATGCGTGATCCTGTAACGGAGCAGAAGTAAGAGCACAATCCCCTTCTAACAAAGGAGCTGCTTCCAAATCTTTATGAGGCCTATATGGAGCTACAACTTGTGTTGGTACACTACCATACTAAGAGAAAATACATTGATTCTTAGTCCAGTGTCATCATAATAAAAACCATTATCACTTACATTGCCTTTAGAACATCCCAAAAAACTCAGATCACCAAAATATGCCCCATCAAGTCCCACATGACTAGTGTGTTTTAAATCATTCTGAGGGGCGCTGATCATCTCACTTTTCAATTTTCTGCGAGCTGAAGATCGTGTCGAATCCATACCAGTGCGAATAAAAGATGAACTAGGCAAATCACTGCCAAGGTAAGCCACCACATTTATGGGATCAAATACTCCTGTTTTGCCACTGGCAGTGGCCCCTTTCCAAAGTGGATTATGAGTTCTAAAACCAATATTTAGTTCCAATTTATGATTCGTACTATTTAAAGCGCACGTAACTTACTTTTTGTCAAGGACTGTAATAATATCTCCCACTCGAAAGGTAAGCAGATGATGTCCTTCGTTATAAGTAATCTTTGCTAGAACTTGTTCAGGCCTACATTCCGCCAATATTGGACCTGAAAACATTGTTTCTTAATAGTTTCGCTTTTTTAAAAGACGGCTTCACAAAAAATAGATCGATTTACGCGTTTTATAAATGAATACCTACAGCAATTGTGGTGAAAATTTTCAATTATCTTACCTATATCAGCAAAGCGCGGTCTTTTAGCAGGCTCATGCTTCCAACAATCTAACATTAAATTATAATGATCTAGAGGACAACAATCTGGTTGCTCAAGTCGCTGGAAATTGGGTTCATCTATGGCCTCCAAAATTTGTTGACCTATATTGAAACAATAATATAGAATACACGAGGAAAAGTACTCAAATTAAGAAGTCAACTAAAATACCTGTCAAGGCTGCCCAAGGTTGAAATCCATAAGAAAACATTTCCCATAAAGTAACACCAAACGCCCATACATCACTAGCTGTTGTAAATCGTAAATAACTTATACACTCTGGAGCACACCACGCTGGAATAAATTCAAAACTGAAGGTGTTATGATGATATTTAATGCTAATCAATGTGGTTGAACTTACCTATAGGTAATTTTAAATTGACGTTGAAATTAGTCTGATAGTAGTCTTTTCCTTGACCTAAGGCACGGCTCAGTCCGAAATCCGAGATTTTAACTTTATTTTTAGAAAATACCAAAATATTTCTTGCAGCCAAATCCCTGCAAATTTTAGAACATGATGGATATCATTGATAAAAAATGTTACGACATCGATGCAAATGCTTTTACCTATCTATTGATCAATGGATGGCAGATGATTAGAAATTATCATATCAAAAATTATATTGAGTAGTCCAGTTTGTGCGGTAAAAATTTAAACAGTTCATTTCACCAAAGAAAGTAACAAGTAAAGTAAAGTAGTAAAGAAAACAATGAAAGCAACAAGTAAAGTAAAAAAGTTATGTAAATTTATTATCTTAAACATATCGCTGCAAATTAGAGTTTGTTAAAAAAATCCTTAAACTTTTCACTGAATGTTTCCAAAACATTTTTATATGCATGGAACTCTTCAGCAGAAAATTGCTTGTTTTTACTAAAGATATATAAATATATAAACTTTTAATTAGACAATTGAAACCACGATATAATAGTTGATGCGATTAGTATCAACTTTATAAACAAAATATGTGTGCAGGTCATCAGACTTCCACGCAAAACATATTCAAGGTTTGTATAATGTTTGTAATTCAGAGTTTATAAGTTCATTTAAGTTCACTTTCATATCACTCAGATTACCATTTAATGCAAATTAACTCCACGGCCATTGTCGCTGAATTTCAAAAGCTAGTTGTTTTTGTAAAATACGAAGGTACTAGAAAATAGCCATGGTTGGAGTAAATAAATTCTAGAATGCTACCTTTCTAAATAAATAATTTTATTGGGAATCCAGATACAAAAATGAATTCAAAACTGTTGGAATAACGAAATACGAAACCCGATTAGATGCCTATCAGGACAAATAGTGTGCAGTTTATATCAACATTGCACATTCAAAATGTTAACAAACTCACCTATGAATCAGTCTGTTTGCTTCAAGATACTGCATACCATCACATATTTGATATGCAAAATCGCACAAAGTTAACACAGGAAAACTTGACCTCAAAGAAGGCTCTTTTAAACATTCTAACAGTGACCTAGAAATATCAAATATTTTATGGCTATCGAGAAAATACTACTACAAACAAATTTGTAATGAGTGTCGGAATTGTATGGAAATATTTGCAAAGTGTTAATTACAATTTTAGCTTTTATGATGTTAGGCTAATGCTTGTTCTACAAAATCAATAACTTTAAATATATACATTTTGTATGAAATCAATCTAAAACAAAGTATGGAATGTGCATTATCTGATAAAGATATTTTATTCATAATTATATTATTTTAAAAATGAAATACGAATATTGCGTCATTAAAAACCAGCTGAGATATGTGATTACCTATATTTTCTTAGCTGTTGGATTATTCGCGATTAATCCTGCTTTTTCTAGATATGTTTGGTAGAAAACTACTGTATCAATCATGTCATTTTACCTTAATGGAGCCAGTTCAGTGACTAACATTAAGCTGCCCTCAATATTTGGAAGCACAACCCCGAAAAACCTGACTATGTTTGGATGGTCTATATTGTGCATTATGGACGCTTCTTTTAAAAATTCCACCATATTGCTCTGCATTCTATCTCTAGACAGACATTTAACAGCTACCTGAATTCTTTCTCCTGAAAACTGCATTTGCAAACAAATATCGAGATACATTTCAGAAAGGTTACCTTCGTTACACCAGACACCCTGCTGAACTACACCAAATTCACCCATTCCAAGCTCTTTGTTGATTGTAATACTTGCAGCGGGAATTATGTGTTTACTGGAAACCTTAGGCGACTTAGATACAGTAAGGGTATCTTGATTCAGTAAAAGGTTTACATCAGTAACTAAAAATCGTCAATATTTTTTTTTAATGAAAACACCGCATCTCAGGAGTGACATTATTTTGGTTAAAAACAAAAACTGACCTGTGTTCTCTTGCTTTTTATGACTTAACAATTTTTTGAATTTTGATAAATAATTATGAGGAAAGTGTTTTTCATAGTACTTCCTCAAGCGCCTCATTTCTGGCTTGGACATTCCTATGTCTACCAAGTCACTTTCTGTTGTAAACTTGAGCTGGGAAGGGTGAGTAATTTTTAAAGTATTCCTTAAAACGAAATTGATGTTAAACAAATTATTATTCACTTCAGAAGTATGAGCGCTTACTTAAAGCTGTTGAAATAATGTTGCAATTCTGCTTCTACGAGAAACTCGTAAAGTCCTGGCCCTTTTTTCACTGCCATATTTCCAACTTCTACGAAAATATACAATTGCATCAAAGTTTTCGTTAAATTTCTTACGTCAGGGGGTCCAGATAATACTAATTGTTTCTTTTATTGAATAATTGAACCATTTTAGGCGTTTTCTGTATGCTGTTTTGTAGTTCGCCTATAGTGAACCCGGTAGTAATGAATTGCCACTTACTGAGAAGTTTAATTGAAATTACGTGATTTTTCCCACAAGACATACAATTTTTTATCGGGTTTAATGAATTCGTTTATAATGAACTTCCGCATTATGTGAACCGCATTGGAATTCCGTAAATTAAAATATGTCCACCCATTCCAATTCGTTCGAAAAATTGAACTTTTTATGGGGACCTTCCCGCAAGAAAAGCAAGTAAGTTCGGGACTATTATTTGTTTGCTTGTGTTTTTATAATTGAAAATGACCAAATATTGCCAGGATAATGCTAAGTGCAAAAGGTTGAAGGAAAAAGTCATGCAGTGATTTCCTCAAAAGAAGCAGAAATATGTCTCTTTACATGGCCAAATGCTTCTAAAATGTTGTAACAACTAAATTATTAACAGACATTCAAATTCAAATTCACCGAATCAGGTAATCGCATACAGACATATTATTTTGCCTATGAACCTCTCTTTATACCATGCAATAATTTTTTTTATATTTTCTTGACAAAATGGAGGTTTTGCAATTTAAAGTTTTTAAAGCAAATATTCTTATTGGTTTTTGGTATTTTATTAGTCACAAATATGGAAAAGTGATGGTGATAATACAAACGAGATTGAGTCTAACAATAAAGTTGTTGATAATGCTCCTTCAATCATTTTTAGTATGTATGAGTATTTTGAGAGGTAGAAAGCTGTACAAACAACATTAACTTTTGGCCCAGACGAGTGCAAACTAAAATATTTGATTATCTTGTTAAATCACAAACTTAGGACAATTTTTGAGTTGTTGGATTACGGAGTTTCATTTCGTGTACAAGAGTGTAAGTATAAATAAAATATTTTATAATCAATAGTATAATATACGGCAAAGCTGGGTAAAAGGGTGGTAAAGCCACAAAGACAAGCTTGTGTTGCTTAATAAACATTTGTTCGAAAACGAAACTATTCGAGATACAATATTGTTGAATTTTCTAGGGAAAAAAAAGTTTTTTAAATGGGCCAAAAACGCTTTTATTTTTAGCCGATTTTAATAAAATGTTCAGTTTATTTTTAAACAAACTAAGCGTTTTTTGACCACCAACAAACTGGTGTATTGAAGCAATTATAACAGTTTGAACAGTTATGCCAAGCTGTAATAAAGTTTCCTTACTGTATAACAAGTTATTCTATGAATCAGTTGTTTGTCAGAAATAAAGCAATATGTTAAAACATTTCAAGTGCCAAAACTGTTGTTTTCTTAGTTCGTCGACTAAAAAAAATAGAAATTTGCGAAAAGCTAGTGTTTTATTTCAGCATAAAACTAGCAAGTTTCTCTGTGAGGGTCATCCTAGAAACATTGTACCAATTGTAATTGATCCTGAGAATGTTTATTTGGTTAGCAACAAAATGTGAAGCTTTAATTTACATTGCCTTTTACATATTAATAAAAATACGGTTTCTTGTCGAAATTCAGCACTGTGTCGTGAACACTATTAATTTTTGAACATATGTTTATAAAGCAAGAAACGATTGTTTTGACCTCCTCTACCATGCCTAAGTGTATACTGCTAATTGCAATTAATTATAAAATAATAAAACATAAAGTGCATACCCATTTTTTTATCTTCTATCAATAGAACACAGGGACCAACACAGGGAATAAAATTAATTCATGCATGGGATTCACTTATTGCCAAATATATCCATTTTAGCTATTATGTTAGTCAGACGTTGTTTGTAACGGAAAAATTAAGCTAACTGATAAGAAATAGCAAATAAATTATTGATAAAATTCATCACATAAATATGTTGTTTGACAAGTTCCCCTACCCCCACTGGCGGGGTTTATGTACTCTTCTTCTCTCCTCCATTTCTTGCCATAAGAAACATTTACTATTATCTTTTCTCCGTTTATCAGATTCATTTGAGAAATAAATTTTGAATCTGTATTACATTTAACATAATAATATAAAAACGCGTTATATATTAATTGCGATAGTCAACGCTATGGATTGTTATCGATATATTCACAGCTTGTCGATAGTTCTCACTATCACCATTTGACAGCTGTTTGAAGTTGTATAACCTCACTTTACTCGCTCGGTTGAGCAGGAGGATTTTATAATTGGCCTAAAGATTATTTGCATTAAAATGATTCGTAGTGTCGGCAATCTTCTTAGGACATTGGCATGCCACAATGATTCTATATTGTTAAATTCCATTAGACCTATCGGAACTAGTGTACCTTTATTCCGTGATGTGGTAGACCGAAAGGAGATGCTAAAATCGCTTCCAGCAATCGACGAAGGGACTGCAGGAGAAAAATCCACAGCCTTAGATACTACCCTGAGTCATAAGCAGAATCTTTTCCCTACCTGTGATTCGGAAAACCGACTGTTCGGAGGCATTCCCTTCAAAAATTTGCCAATTATTAATATTCGTGTGACCCATAATAATACCATCTTTAGTTTTACTGATGCCAAAGGCGTGCCGTCAATTATCAGGTCTTGTGGAATTGAAGGTTTTAAGAACACTCGAAAAGGCACCAACATTGCGGCACAAACAACCGCAATTACGTTTGGGAAAAAAACTTTGGAAAGAGGAGTTAAAACGGTTCGAGTAAGAGTGCGTGGTCTAGGACCTGGAAGACTCGCCTCTATCAAAGGCTTGCAAATGGCTGGAGTTGATATTGTTTCAATAACGGACAGTACCAAAGTTTCATGGACGCCATTAAGGCCTAGAAAGCAAAGAAAACTGTAGATATATTATTTGTTAAATATTTAGTAATTCATGTCGATTTGTTGTGGGCCAATATACCTTTTGAATATATTTGATTGCTCATTTCAATCATACACAGTTACTTACTACATGGTTGGTTTTTGCTACCATAGATTGATGAAAAAGTACTTATTTTTAAATGGAACCTGCTGAATATTATTACACAAAATTTAAGTGAATTTAATTCTACCCGATAAACATTTTTGTGTATTTTTTTTTGGTAATTTATAGGCGAAAATGGGTGAATTTCGGTTGCTAAATTAATGAACCTAGCAAACTGTATAATAAAAAGTAAAAAATGACAAACTTAAAGTACCTAATCAGTTTGTCATTTCTATTTGTTAGTATAACTGCGCTAAAATACTTGAAAAAATGCCTTTCTTCAATATGTTAGAATCGTATATAGGTAATCTCTAACAAAAATAGTAACAAAGCCGTGAACATGTATCGTGAATTGTTCCAGGCAGAAACTTTTCCGACCGTTGGTATTATTTTACCTCCAATTGGTTTTATTGTTAATTAACACTTGAGAACTGTATATGAGAAATATATATAAATTTGGTGCAAGTGGCGATTTTATATTCATATTAATCTGGAGGGTGTAGTGCGAGTGCTTAACAGGTGCAAAGGGGCCAAAATTCAAGACTGACTCATTTATTTTCGGCACTGGAATGGAGCTGTTCTAGATACTGAGACAACATAAGAAAAATGTAATGCAGTGGATTCCAACCTGAGGGGCGCGAGACTGTTGCAAGGGAGGCATGCAGCTGTTTCCAAAATATCATTTTCGAATACAAACCAAAAAAGTCGAATAGGTTTCAATAAAATGAATCAGCAAAATAGGTATACGTAACCAAGAATCCTCGCCGCTAATTTTTTTCGGTTTCAATTTCGGGTACAATGTACAAACATGGTAGTAAGATTTGTTTTTATTACATTTAAAATTATTATTTCTTATAATAAATAATTACTTTTTTATGTATATTTTTACATAATATTGTATATTATTTTGTAGCCCATTCAATAAATTAGAATATCAGTTGAGTATTTATGAAATTAGTTTGTTAGAAAAATTAAGGGGGCCCAATAATTTTTTTTAAAGGGGGACACAGGTACAAAAAGTTGGAAACCACTGATGTAATGAGTAGTAATAATAAGAATTATTTTGCGAATTTAATTGACTACAGTCAATTCTATAATAAAATGAGCTGAGAGAATTGATCAATTTCCACTCATGCATTCTTGCGCCCAAAATAGAAATATTTACGCAATGTTAATGAGGGACAGTATTTTAAGGTTTAGTCATTTTTGCCCATACCTACGTGAGTTATGTATATGTAGAACTGTATTTTCTAAATTCCGTAACACCCTCTTACAAAGAAATGACGCTAATTCACAATGTTCCAAATCCATAGAACAGTTGTGTAGATTCGCGTTAGTGCGACCTAAAAGAAACTTCTGTCATTCCCATAATTGAGACCGAAGGGTCAACAAAGTATCATAATTTTGAGCATTTTTGAAATTTTTACGTTCTAGTATTTTAATAGAATTTTCGATGATTTCTTGTCCTTGTGTTTTTCCAAAAGTTGTTAAATATATACCAAATTTTTGCATTTCAATACGCATACAAAACTCTTTCTACTTTGATGTCCCACAGTGGGGTTATTGCTTCCGATGTAGGGATCAAACTTTTGCCTTCAAACTCAAAAATTGCCTATAAATAATAATAATACTGCAATTCATTTTGTATAAAAATATATTTTATTTCATGCTTAATCTATAAACAAGTTTCAAAATATCACAGTTTCAACTTACTTTAGCTAAATATATATATTTTTAATCGTAAATCAATAAATACTCTAGAATAAATAGTGTATATATAACAATACCTGATTTGAAAATAAATAATGTAGTCTAATAAGAAAATACCAGTAATGCGTGAAACACAATAACAACCACATTAAGACATTTTAAGAACATTAGTCTACTTACATGTTTGGGAATAGAATTAGATTAATTTATTTTCAAAAAATTTTAAAAGTCCGACTGAATTGAAAAGAAAATACACAAACTATAAACTAATTAATTAAACATACGCCTTTTTCTTTTGGGTATAACTTTTTTTGCGTATAGTATAAAATCACATTTTTCGGTTAATTTTGTTCTAAATAAGCACATGGTAAATAATTAATGCGGTCAGAAAACATGAAGCTTAGACACGAAGAAACCGCTAATGCCACGCCAGGTATTAGAAATTGAAGAATCACGTCGGATTAAATAAAGCACGTTTGAAAGCACAATTTTAATCGACATCGTTCTGATAGATTCATTGCGTTTTTTCCGGATTCGTAGATTGAAAGTGTAACTTTTGCCGTTGTATTAGGAAAGTTGTTGAATTGAAAACCTGAAAGGTTTAATATCTCTCAAATACACGATTGAAGCAGAGAAAACATAGACATTTATACATTTTTGCAATCTCATAACTATATAATTAATTCAGACATTACGATGAATTGTTATCTGCAGAACTTAAACTCTCAGTTTTTGTAAAGTCCAATTTGTCCTTTAGAATGCACTTCTTGTAGTGCGTCCTCATATTGCTGCTTTGAGAAAATGCCAATCCACAGTTTTCACATTTGTATGGTTTCAGCCCGGTATGAAAATTCATGTGTGTTTTCAAGTGGTGTTTTTTTGTAAAACTTTTTGGGCACGCATTGCACGCATATGGTTTTACACCTAGAATGAGTAAATAAAATTAAATAGTTAAAAAGGAATTTTATTTAACATTAAACAAATGACCTAAATACATACAGGTTCACTTCTCTAAGCGTATTCATCATAAAAGCTGTAATAATTTCAGCCTATTGTAGATTAATCTCACATTTCAAATAGATCAATCGGAACATTAAATCACAAAGGAATAAAGATAGCAAAAATTAAGATATCTGGAAATACTCTCAAAAAATGTAATTTTAAATTGAATACTACCCTGAAATAAGGTGAATCTCTGCATTAAAAGTTTATTGAAAGTAATGCTGGGAAAAACAAGAGAAGCAAGGGAAAAAGCAAAGAAAAAAAAACAAAAACAACAAGAGATTAACTTTCATATCAGTGCAAAAATGGTTGGCTATCAAATCTCAAAAAAGACCTCTGGAAATCTTCAAAAATATATGGGGACTGCCACTTAAAGTAAACTATTTAATAATACTTTCCTAAACCTAAATACTCTGTATATTCAACCTAGGCGATATTTTTATTTGTTTTTGATCGGAATATAATAACATTCAAAATAAATATTCTTAAAAGGTTATACTAAACTAGACAACTTTCAATCAATAGTTAAAATTGTTCTTATTTGAACTAACATTCAATATTTTTTGAACTTTAATTTAAATTATTGTTGTGTATATTTTCCTGACAGTACTTCAATTTATTTAAAAAAAATTTTCCTGGGTTTCAGTCAATTTTATTGTTTATTATTTAAAATGTCACAAATACGTTTCGGTGTCTTTCTCCACCATCATCAGTTTGTCTAAAATATATATTTACAGTTATCATCAATTTAAATAGAAAACTTTCACCAAAATTCACATATTAAAATACAAATCACACACATATTAAAAATTACATCAAGAACATTGGTTTTCAGGTGATGAGTCAGGACAAACATGTCTGGGAAAAGACTAGAATCTATTGTTTAGAGATTTAAATTTAACTTACGTGTATAGTTGTTTCTACCTTCACATTTGACTGGTCACTGAAATTCGATATTTTACTAGATATCAAGCGAGCGAAACAAAAAAAACTGCTTATCTTTTGCAATTTTCTTTGCATTCTAGGAATTGCTTGCAATTCCTCAATATCAGGTGTTTCTATTTCATTTACTTGGTACGGTAAGTTCATGCATGCGATCATTTAATTAGTGTATGATACACAGAGCTAAGATTGTCTGTGTCTGATCTGAAATTCATTGCATTCTGATGTTTTTTAATCTGTATCATTTCATGGATTCTTATCTTATTATAGTTGTTTTCATTGATTAATATTTTTGTGTTATCGAAATCAAAACTATGTAACTTTTGTTGTGCATGTTGTGCTAATGCTGTTCCATTTTCGTTAACCTTTCTTAAGCTATATTTATGTTCGTATATTCTTTTCTTTAAATATTGCCCTGTTTGTCCTATGTATGTGTTGTCACAGTTCAAACAGTCAATCTTGTATATTACGTTAGGTGTGTCCAACTTATCGCTTATAGGTTTAAATTTTGTAAAACATTCTTTTGCCAAGTTGTTTTTAGTTTTTTCCGCTATAGTAATATTATGTGGTTTTAAAACATTTTTTATTTTTGTGTTGATTTCTGGTATGTACGGTAATGATACATACTTGATTTCACCTTCTTTTTTCTTATTTATATTATTTATGTTGTTCCATTTATTTGAATTGTAGATTTTATTAATTCTTTGTTTTATAATTGGTTCGAAGAAAGCTTTGGGATAGTTGTTCATTATTAGTATCTTTTTTATTTTTTCAAGATTTTTTGTTCTGTATCTATAATGTGCCAATTTAATCGCTCTATCAGTAAGAGCTGTTACAACACTTTTTTATATTGTATAGGTGCATATGATTGGTAATTCAAGTATCTACCAGACCACACATCCTTTGTGTACCAGTTTGTTTTTATTTCCCTATTATCGTCATATACAGTGTGTCCAGTATAAAATGATGTACATGGGGATATTGGAAACCGTTAGAGTTACAGGGTGGACCAAATGGGGAAAAAGTTGCGCAATCAAGTGCCTATAAATAATCTGTCTTCAACTTCTTAGAACTCGGAATAGTAACGGATATACAGGGAAAAAAAGAAAAAAGTGCGTTTTATAAAATCCTTTATATCGTGTTTATTATAAAAGATAATAAAAGATACAATAACGAAATTTTCAGGGTGGGGGTAAGAAATGAGCGTGAATTTGAAAATAAAGTAAAAAATAATCTAGGCCCACTATGTTCAATGAGGCCGAAGTCAACTTTGTGTTTCTTATGGGCGCCATATTGAATTTCTGCATTTTTAGATTCCCCTTTAAATATGCTCTTCAACCATGTATAACATGTTTATGTTCGATCAAGATAAATAATTAAAATTAACAAAATTACGATTTAGTGGTAGTAGGCATTGATATTTCTATTCATTATTACTTTAAATTATTATTGTTCATACATCGAACACCGCAAAAGAACAAGTAACATTTTAGGATTAAAGTAGGTGTTCAAATAAGCCACCGTTTTCTCGCACGCACAACGTACATCGTCTCATTACTGCTTCACAGGATTTTCTGATCATTTCTGGGGTAATTCTGTTAACAGCATTGCCCCATGCAAAAAAATCAAGCGGTGTTGTGTCAGGGGATCTCGCAGGCCATCTTACTGGTCCCAGGTTGCTATCCACTTATTGGGAAATTCGTGATTTAAAAATTCTGTGATAATACGTGCATTATGTGGCGGCGCGCCGTCTTGTTGGAAATACAAGTTTTGCAGGGTAGCTACTGGAACATCCATAAGTGCTTCCGCTACGTTAGTTTGTAAGAGGTTCATATATCTCTCGGAATTTAAGTTCTCATTAAAAAAAATGGTCCAATCACGTGGGTACCCACAATACCTAACCAGACGTTAAATCCAATCCTAACTTGGTGCCTAACTTGACGAACTAGCCGTGGATTTTCATCTGACCAAAAAACGGTATTTTTACGATTAAATAGTCCACATTTAGTAAATTGCCTCTCATCTGACCAAAGGACTTTTAAGGAAAAGTTTGGTATCTCGTTATTTCTTTGAATAAACCACTGACAAAATGCCATTCTTCTAATCGCATTGCCATTCTGAGTCCCTGGCAGGACCGTTACGATAGGGGTGATATTTATAACGCTTTAAAATACTATTCGCCGTTGACCGCGCAACACCTGTTGGGGCTTCAATTTGTTGTAAAGACGTACGAGGTGTCTCAACCACGCTTTGCATTACCAAATTTTCTTTATTTTCGTCTGGAAGTTTGTTTTTCTTTACCTTAGCAAAACTCTCGTAAGCTACAAGGTTGTCTTTCAGACGCCTAAACATAGTTCTACCAGGTTATCGCCTTTCTGGATATTTATTTAAATAAATTTCTTCAGCTTTCGCTTCATTTTCATTCATTTTTCTTCATTCATAATTTGAAAAGTGATTCATTTTGAAACACACAATTAATTACAAACACTTGACACTGACAATAAATTCTACTTTGACAGTTATCTAGGTAATTAAAACACACAACAAACGTCACTATGGGGAAATTGAGGAGAAATATCAATGCCTACTACCATAAAATCTTAATTTTGTTCATTTTAATTATTTATCTTGACCGAACATAAACATGTTATACATGGTTGAAGAGCATATTTAAAGGGGAATCTAAAAATGCAGAAATTCAATATGGCGCCCATAAGAAAAACAAAAGTTGACTTCGGCCTCATTGAACATAGTGGGCCTAGATTATTTTTTACTTTATTTTCAAATTCACGCTCATTTCTTACCCCCACCCTGAAAATTTCGTTATTGTATCTTTTATAATAAACACGATATAAAGGATTTTATAAAACGCACTTTTTTCTTTTTTTCCCTGTATATCCGTTGCTATTCCGAGTTCGAAGAAGTTGATGATAGATTATTTATAGGCACTTGATTGCTCAACTTTTACCCCATATGGTCCACTCTGTATCTTTAACGGTTTCCAATATCCCCATGTACATCATTTTATACTGGACACACTGTATAACCGTCATATCCAAAAAGTTTAATGATCTATTTTTGTCTTCCTCAATGGTGAATTTAATGGTCTCATGGAACGCATTAAACTTATCCAGTGTGTATTGAACTTTTTGGTGTGGCAAGCACATTATGCAGTCATCCACGTATCTTTTAAAAAATCCACACTTAAAATTCAAATCATGTATTAGTTTTTCTTCCAGACTTTCCATTACAAGGTTTGCAATTGTTGCAGCTATGGGAGACCCCATAGCTACTCCATATATTTGAGAAATTGTCCTCGTACCGGAAGTAAGTGGACTTAAGGCACAGCTCTACCGCCCCAATAAATTCATTTTCGGGTAATGATGTATGTTCCTTTATTTCAGACCATTTATTTCTTATGCACTGTATTGAGTAATCTACCGGGATGTTTGTGTATAACGATACCACATCAAGTGATATTAGGCGATGGTTCTCAGGTATTTTCTATTTTTTTATAAATTCGCAGAAACTCCATGAGTCCCTAATGTGATATTGTGAATTTCCCAATATATTACTCAACACAGCTGACAGGTATTTAGACAATTGGTAAGTTGGGGCATTTATGTTGCTAACTATCGGTCTCAATGGGTGGCCTGCTTTGTGAAGCTTTGGCAGGCCATATATAAATGGTGCTCGGCTGTTGCAAGACAGTGTTCATTTTAAATTATCTGTTATGAATTTATTTTTATGCCATGAATTTATTATTTTATTTAGTTTTGTTTGAATATTTGTAGTAAGATCTTTTTTTTTCTGGTTTATATGTTTTTAAATCATTTATTAAGGCTAGCATTTTTGTTCTATATTCACTTTTCATCATAACAACGGTCTTGCTACATTTATCAACCGTTAGCACACAGATGTTTGTGTTTGATGAAAACACAAAAAACACGGTCGAGCACAATTTATATATGGCCTGCCAAAGCACAAAGCAGGCCACCCATTGAGACCGATAGTTAGCAACATAAATGCCCCAACTCACCAATTGTCTAAATACCTGTCAGCTGTGTTGAGTAATATATTGGGAAATTCACAATATCACATTAGGGACTCATGGAGTTTCTGCGAATTTATAAAAAAATAGAAAATACCTGAGAACCATCGCCTAATATCACTTGATGTGGTATCGTTATACACAAACATCCCGGTAGATTACTCAATACAGTGCATAAGAAATAAATGGTCTGAAATAAAGGAACATACATCATTACCCGAAAATGAATTTATTGGGGCGGTAGAGCTGTGCCTTAAGTCCACTTACTTCCGGTACGAGGACAATTTCTCAAATATATGGAGTAGCCATGGGGTCTCCCATAGCTGCAACAATTGCAAACCTTGTAATGGAAAGTCTGGAAGAAAAACTAATACATGATTTGAATTTTAAGTGTGGATTTTTTAAAAGATACGTGGATGACTGCATAATGTGCTTGCCACACCAAAAAGTTCAATACACACTGGATAAGTTTAATGCGTTCCATGAGACCATTAAATTCACCATTGAGGAAGGCAAATACAGATCATTAAACTTTTTGGATATGACGGTTATATATGACGATAATGGGGAAATAAAAACAAACTGGTACACAAAGGATGTGTGCTTTGGTAGATACTTGAATTACCAATGATATGCACCTATACAATATAAAAAAAGTGTTGTAACAGCTCTTACTGATAGAGCGATTAAATTGACACATTATAGATACAGAACAAAAAATCTTGAAAAAATAAAAAAGATACTAATAATGAACAACTATCTCAAAGCTTTCTTCGAACCAATTATAAAACAAAGAATTAATAAAATCTACAATTCAAATAAATGGAACAACACAAATAATATAAATAAGAAAAAAGAAGGTGAAATCAAGTATGTATCATTACCGTACATACCAGAAATCAACACAAAGATAAAAAATGTTTTAAAACCACATAATATTACTATAGCGGAAAAAAACTAAAAACAACTTGGCAAAAGAATGTTTTACAAAATTTAAACCTAGAAGCGATAAGTTGGACACACCTAACGTAATATACAAGATTGAGTGTTTGAACTGTGACAACACATACATAGGTCAAACTGGGCAATATTTAAAGAAAAGAATATATGAACATAAAAGGTTAACGAAAATGGAACAGCATTAGCACAACATGCACAAAAAAAGTTACATAGTTTTGATTTCGATAACACAAAAATATTAATCAATGAAAACAACTATAATAAGAGAAGAATCCATGAAATGATACAGATTAAAAAACATCAGAATGCAATGAATTTCAGATCAGACACAGACAATCTTAGCTCTGTGTATCATACACTAATTAAATGATCGCATGCATGAACTGATTGGCCTAAGTAAATGAAATATAAACACCTGATATTGAGGAATTGCAAAGCAATTCCTAGAATGCAAAGAAAAGGCGAAAGATAAAAAAATTTTTTTTTTGTTTCGCTCGCTTGATATCGAGTAAAATATGGAATTTCAGTGACCAGTCAAATGTGAAGGTAGAAACAACTATACACGTAAGTTAAATTTAAATCTCTAAACAATAGATTCTAGTCTTTTCCCAGACATGTTTGTCCTGACTCATCACCTGAAAACCAATGTTCTTGATGTACTTTTTAATATGTGTGTGATTTGTATTTTAATATGTGAATTTTGGTGAAAGTTTTCTATTTAAATTGATGATAACTGTAAATATATATTTTAGACAAACTGATGATGGTGGAGAAAGACACCGAAACGTATTTGTGACATTTTAAATAATAAACAATAAAATTGACTGAAACCCAGGAAAATTTTTTTTAAATAAATTTAATTTAAATGTCGCAAAGGTAAAACGAATGCCTTTGTTTTGTAGATAGTTTATTTTAGTTCCTTTTTATAACATTAGACATTATCAATGATGGTCGAGATATATGACATGGAAAATAGGGATATTACTATCGTAAGTTCCGTCCGTAGTACAGAGTCATTCAAAACTGTGGGATTAAAATTCTAGAGATTGTTCAATGCAACAATATAAAACATTTGCTAGCTGTATGATGCAAGTTTAATACTTTTATGTGCATAAATTTGTTTTCTCGAGTTTTGGTTCATTTAATTTAAATTTGTTTGTACACAAGTACATTAGGGTGTGTGTACATATTAAAACTACCCTCGAGACTTAAATTAGAAAACTCGAGAAAACACATTTTAGCACCTAACGGTTTTAAAGGGTCATAAGCACGTAGCGGCTTGTGCAGATATTATCGAACTAGGATTCTTACGCTGAAAAGCTTTTTATTGTTGCTCTTTACAATGCCTAGAAGTTTGATCTTATAGTTCTGAATCACCCTGTATATCGTATATTACATTTTAATTTAAAAATATGATACTTTTCTGTTATTATTTTGATATAAACTAGTTTCCGATGTACGTAATATATTATACTAGTTTTCATTCATGTTTACTCCTCATTTATTATTTCAGTATAATAGGTTTTCCATATGCCGCATAAAAATTATGAATACTTTTCTGTATAATCCGAAAAAGATAAATTATTTGTGTGGTTCTCTTGAAAAACGCGTGTTTAGTTTGGCATGAGTTATTGAGATACTCTGCTTCATGATTTTAAACAGAAATAAACAAATTTCTTTAACTATCGATTTTATATCAAATTTTTATATTTAAATTTTAAAATAGTTCTAGTTATAAGGCCGACTTTGAGCCAGCTGCTTCTTAGAAACTTAATAAATTATTCTCCATATCAATAATAAACTTAAAAGTAAAATATAACTTGGTTACCTGTATGCAATCGAGTATGTAAGCTCATATTTGACCTATCCGCAAATGTTTTTCCACATTCAGGACAAGAATATGGTCGCTCCCCTGTATGGACTCTTTGGTGTTGTTTCAGAAGCATTTTTCTGGAAAAACTCTTTCCACACGTTGGACAATTATGTGGTTTTAAACCTGGAATAATAGTTAAATAATTTATCAATTATCATATTATTTAGTCTAAGGTTTAACTCACTGAGCTTTATTTCATTAGCTTTCATTACCAATATTTCAGAAGTTATTTTAATTTATCTTACACATTCTAAAAACTAAGTACTAAGTACAATATCAGTTAAATCTTAATAGTTTCTGCATATCCATGTAAAATTGGGAAAAGATAATTGTTTACGTTAGGTTAAGGTCTAGCCATTATTTTCAACTGTTATGAACAGTGGCATTATGCATTTTACAGTTTTAGCCCATTTTTTTCATACTTCTCAGTTGTACTCGGAATACCATTCTTACTTTCAATGCAATTCTCTGCATTTTTACTTAATTATTTAATTCTACTTGCAATTATAAGTATTTTTAGATATCTTTGAGCGAATCTTTTGAAATTCAGCTAAAAAATATTTGACTCTGCAAACTGGCCAAGATTCCCATTTTATTGAAATCTTAACAACAGAAGCAAATTAACAAAAATGGGTTTATAGTATGTGAGTGCCAAAATACTTAACTCGTCTGGATTAACGGTATTTCTATCTGTATTTTCTAAGATGTTGCAAAACTCGATTTATTTAATAAAATTCATAATTTAATTTACGATGTGTTGTTCGTGTTTTACGAAATGAATCCACCATGTTTGTATATTTTTAATACATTCATGGGGGATTTTACTGTAACATTTTGATTTGTTATGTTTGTTTTCCAAAAGCATTATACTTACTTAAATTAATTTGTATTTTTTATATAAAGTTATTGTTAGTATGCTCATATAATAGATAGAACTGTAATAGAACCAAAGTCCGAAAATGCTTCGATACGAAAATACAGAGTGTTTAAGATGTATTGACAAAATTGAAATTTATTGAAATATTTGAAATGAGTATATACATATAGAAATATATAGAAACCGATAACTCTAGCACGTTTTCTTATATTGTCACGTGTCCAGATATCCGTTTAGAAAAAAATGGTAGCATATCGTTTTTCTGAACATAGAAAAACTGAAAGATTCTCCGTTATACTACTACGCTTTCGATTTATTTAAATAAATTGTTATTTAGTATTAAACACTGAAGTAAATGTTCAAAATGCTGTCCATTGCTATGGTCCACTCGTTTCGGATAAATTAATAAATTTCAATTTTTCAAATGAATCTCTAACACTGTATTTTTGTAAGGAAGCGTTTTCTGACTTTGTTTAATTTTTCAATATATTTTTTTTATCGTAGATCCTACTGTAAAAGTCTGAACACCTAATTATGACACCCTGTATAATCAAAATGCAACTAAACTACAATTGTGCTAAGGAAGAATTTTTGAATATTATAAATTAAGGCAAATCCACTATTTCATAATAATTTCAACTAAAAAAACTGATCGTGAATGGCAAATCCGCAGAAATTTCGAGTTTAACGTTTTTTACGGTTAATCCTCGGCGTGTTTAAGATAAGATCGGTTGATTTGTTTGGCAGAGCATTCCTCGAATATTCAGGAAGCATCAGGAAATACATCAGGTCCGCATTTAGAACTGGCTCTTGAGGACTGAAACGTATCAAGACGGAGTTTGCATAACATTGGGGCGATTAGGCAAATTTTTACAGTTTAAATATTTAATCACCATACTAGTCAATTCTAGATGGCAGAAAAACATACGGTAACGCAGATTCTCAGAAACGTAAATGTTTTATGTTTTTTTGAAGTGAAAAGTGCAACATGTTATGTATGCTATTGTTCTTTCCAACTTCGTTAATTTAAACGGCTGAAATTATATAAACATTTTACATCTTACCAACATTAAAGCGATGGGCAGAAAATCAAAGTGCGAATGCATTGTGAAATTGAAAGATGGCTCTCGTTTAATCATTTAAAGCCTGTAGAAGATTTATTGAACGGTAATTTTAAGCACCATTGGATGATTACTAATCAATTATTTTTTTATGGACTCTTCGTTGCCTCGATTTAATTCCACTATGTTATTTTCTCTTGAGTTATTTTAAGAAGAACTCCTCTTTACGCCTATCAAATTACAACATAAGATGGTATGAAATATTATTTAAGAAAAGTGAATATGACTGATATTAATCTCCGGAAAATAATCATAAAATGCTTAAAAGTAATAATTTAAGGTACTTGCATTGACTTTAGAGATCAAACTTTGATTTAAAAAAAACAAGAATGCACAAAATTGAGTGTGAAAATTAATAAAAATATGCAATAACGCACTTTCAAATTATTTGATTATGTAAAGTATAAAATAAATCTTAATTACTAATACTTATGCTCGTGCTATAGCGCGAATTGTCCACTAATTCTTTAAAACCTGTAGTTTTTTTTTCCTAATTAACACGGTTATGGGGTATCAGCATAAAATAGGTAATGTCTCACAAGTATGTTAATTTCTATTGCAAAAAATAAATGAAGAAAATTTGTTATAGCGTTAGAAGCATCATTAAAATGTAGGAATGCCTAAAAGTTAACGCTAAACGAACATACTTTAGTGTAAATATTAATTGCTCACTGTTGGGTGTTTTATAATTTGCGAAAGCAGATCAGTTCTAAAGCCAAATCAGTATTTATAAACAGATGAAGTTATGAGCCAGTAATAAGCGAGTTACCAGTAAAGCTTTAACTTTATTTACGCATTTGAAAAAAAAATTTTCTCAAGTAATTAATTAATAGTCCTGTTGAAGACAAAACGGCCCAAAAAGTGTTCTGTCACCGCCAAAACACGTAAATGTTAAATTATCCGATTCCCAATGTTATAAAATCCTCAAGCCACTATATATAACGAATCTTGTGCAATGGTGTTCTTAGAAATCAGCACATTCTAGGGGCGAATTTTAACCGGGCGATGCTCTGCTATTCTCCCATTCTGTTCCATTTAGCCACAATTAGGTAAACATAATTTTACAATACAATAACAAAAATTTGTCATTTAAGAATCTCACGAATCAAATAAGTTCACACACTCTTTATAAAGATAACATACTTGATTTTACATATCAATATACTAGTACAAATTAGTAGCAAGCAGCAAACTGAGCAAATGTTGAAAGATTTTCGGCCAACGAGCCTAGAAGAAAATAATAATAAGGTTCATTGCAGACTTGAAGACGACTGGAGATACCTGCCAATTGAACTAATTGTATTATGAAAAGTATTTTTTATTTAATAGAAGTCCTATTTCGTTAACTTTCATTGTAGCAAATTTAATAATCTTCATTTCGTTGAATGGAACAATACCCAATTTCAGAAGCAGCAGATGTTTAATTTCCTTTCATGGAAATGTTACAAGTGTTCCTTGTTACATCCGTTTTATTAAATGAAAAAAGTCTTATCAAATTTATATTAAGATGGATTATGAGGTTTTCTCTAGGAGTCAGTTGTACCGTTAAGAGAAGCTATATGGAATTTTTTTAAGCGTTCTTTATGTGAATTCTATTTGAGTCTGACAGACTGCGTATTAACATTCATAATTATAGAAGGCCGACAATTTGAAATCTTGGAATGGCTTTGAGGATTATTTTCTTATCTTGTTCCTAGTTATTTTGTAGCCATGGCAAGTTTTAAAATTGTCACCCTGTACAAGACTTACTGAACATCTCATAAATAATTCCTTATTGTCAATAAGCCTTATGCCGCGGCAATGTTCTTAAATACAAATAAAGCGTTAAAGTTAACTTCCTTATGCCTTGCTTTAAGTATCAGAAAAGAACAAACAATTAAGATTTGTCACCGTACTTGTCGCTAATTATTGATTACTTTCCCAACTAAACCAATTCAAAAAGTTGTTTATATAGCTGATTATGACTGGTTAACACAATCATTTGCAAATAAAAAAGTGTTAACAACTATTTTAACGCAACCTATTTTCAGTTTAAGACATCAGTTTGTACGGATTCTAGCAATGATAGCTTTGGTGAGACTACTCGAGTTATTCGTAAATATTTGATCTACGCACACAGGGAAAATGTTGGCTTTCGAACCAAATAAAGACATGTAATGTCCAATTTGGAACGTGATATGCTATTACACTTAATTGCTTATAAGTGCACACAATATTATAGTATTTATATAAGTATAACATTTATAACGCTAAGAAATGAAAGGAGAGTTAAAGAACGCAAATAAAATTATTTCAGCTATTGAGCAAGTACTCGTTCTGAGTAAAGGGTTTACGTAAAATGTAGTTTACGATTTTAAGAGTATAGAAAGCGACCTGCGGAACTTCTACGCATAAATGGTTAATATTCATATAATGGTTCGAAAAACGGGTTTCCGGAAAAAATAATTGCATTTTTAATAAAGGTTTCAAAATGTAGTATTAATTTCAAAAACTAATTCCTGTTAAATTTATCTAAACTTATTCCAGCAGACGTAATGCAACTTCTTAATATTCATTACTTTATGGAGCGGTTCAATACACAACAACGAATTCTCATTGTGAAAAATTATTATCAAAGTGGTGGAAGTTTAGCAGCCACAGTTCGCAAAATGCGTACAATTATGGGCCATCGGAATGCTCCAACTGAAGCCACCGTGAGAAAATTAATGAAGAAATTTCAGCAAACTGGGTGAACAAAAGTGAAAACAGAAACACGCGTTCGTCCTGGTCGCTCGACTGAAAATATCGCAACAGTACGCGCAAATCTTGAGGAAAGCCCAACCACATCAATTCGGCATAGAGCTCAGGAAATTGGTGTTTCCACAACTACTATGAATCCAATTTTAACAAAAGATTTGAAGTTTCATGCGTACAAAGTTGAATTGGCTCAAGAGCTAAAGCCGGAAGACAAAGAGTCTTTGTTGATTGGATTTTGGAACAACGACAATTGCACGGTGATTTTTCAACAAAAATCATCTTTAGTGACGAGGCCCAATTTCATCTTGATGGCTTCGTTAATCGACAAAATTGTCGCATTTGGGGTTCCGAAAATCCACAATGATCGTTCAGAAACAGATGCACCCAAAAAGAGTCACTGTTTGGTGTGCATTGTGGGCTGGAGGCATCATCGGACCATTTTTCTTCGAAAATGCAGTTGGTCAAGCATTAAACGTGAGTGGTGTGCGTTATCGTGAAATGTTAACTAGCTTTTTTGTGCCAAAATTGCAAAATATGGATCTCAAAGCATGTGGTTTCAACAGGACGGTGCAACATGCCATACAGCCAGAGAAACTGTGGAATTACTGCACGAGTCATTTCCTGGTCGTGTTATTTCTCGTTTTGGAGATCGGCATTGGCCGTCCAGATCATGCGATTTAACGCATTTGGACTTTTTTCTTTGGGGTTTTTTAAAGTCACAAGTTTATGTGAACAAACCAACAACTATTGAAGCCTTAAAAGATGAAATTCAACGCTGTATCTCTGAAATAGCTCAACATTTATGCGCAACAGTCCTTGAAAATTTCATGAAAAGAGCACGTCTGTGCCAGCAAAGCCGAGGCGGTCATTTGTGCGAAGTCTTATTCCATTCATAACCTAATGATGTGTACTTCATTTTTCAATAAATGTTTCAAACTTATGCTACAAATATATGTTTTATTTAAAATTTAAACCCGTCGTTCTTGTTGGAACACCCTTTATGTATTACTAGGAGGCACAATAGGTAAACACTAAATGTTGTAGCGTTTAGCCGATGTACACGTGAGATATTCGATTAAAGTAATTAAGGCCTATAGAAAAAAAATACGATTCTTTGGTGTATACCGTTAGGCTTAATTCATCATAATCAGGCTAAATTGTCTAACCGGATATTGTAATTTAGACCTTTACATTTTGGTGTTAATTACAGTTCGCGCTTTCTTTAAAACTAGTATTTTTTATGTCAATCAAAAATATATGTTGTGTAGGATATAAAATACATACATTTGTAGAATTAAGTTGTTCAGAAAATACCTAGAAAATAAGTCTTCGGCTTCAACTCGTTAATGAAAAAATATATTGTATTACTTACAGCGTTTTCTTAATCTAGAATATTCATACGAGTGAAGTAAAAAATCGTATACGGAAAACGGAACTTTGGTTTATTCTGAAAATTGGGCTATTTCTATAATCACTTATGGTCGAACGATTTAAAATATTTTCAACAATGAACCATTGCAATTATACCGAAACGTAGTATCAACTTTGCTATTTCAAACTCGAACACTCTGAATATTTATGTATAGGGTGTCTCATTTGAAATAACAGAGTAACATATTTTAAATCCTCAAATCCTGAATAACAATAGAACTAGCGAAATTTTCAGAATCATAAAAATTTCCGTTTTCCGTATACGTCTACGCTGCCATCAAGCGTGAGCCCAAAATTAAACAATATTAAAAGAGCAAATACTTATACATCAAAATTTAGCAGAACTGAAGATCTGAATAAATTATTTGATTACAATACCTGTATGAATTCTTAAGTGCATATTGTAGGCTACTCTTTGGTTAAATCTCTTCGGACAGTGCGGACACTCATACTCTTTCCTATCTCTATGAATTTTCAGGTGGCTACTCAAATATCCTTTGTCGTTAAATGTTTTGCCGCACTCCGGACATTTCGTGGAAAATTCTTTGGTTCCTTCATGAACAGATCTGCGAACAACAAAGATAAAATCATTATTTAGAAAAAAGAAATATAGCAGTAAATAACCAAATCGATTATAAATAAATGAAATTTGGGTAGAAATAACATGACTGGGAAGTAATAACATTTGTATAAAAAAATAGAAGAATTTTGATTAAATGTAATTTCTAACGCGGTGCCCATAAAGGATGGAGAATCTTCAATTATTTTCACAAATGTACGTAGAAAAAGCACCGAAGAAGTCAATGTCATATTTAATTTTTACGTTTTGTACGTTTATTTTAAGTAAGTCATTTTATTAACATACTTTATGCTCTTTAAATATATATATATATATATATATATATATATATATATATATATATATATATATATATATATATGTACGGCTTTTTAAATGTCCTTGACATCTTTTTTTTAGATAAAAACTTTAATTTTTATTGTATTTTTAATGTGTCTCTCTGCACGTATACATTTTGTAGGACGCAAAGTTCGAATACAAAAATGGCTTATTGACTCATCTGCAAAACCATTTAGTGCCAAGTGACTTCAGTTTTGGGTCCTTTTGGGGAAGGCCCTTTAAAACGTATGTAATTTGCTGATTAAGTTTGATGTTATCAATGTAATTAATTGACTAATTTGGCCATGAATAGCAGCCAGTGCGGTAACAATTAGTGCCAAATTAAAGTATATTAAGACTAGTTTAGACACGGAAGTGTTTAGAAAGTAAAATGAGCTTTCAATTACCTAATCAACTGTAAAATATACATAAATCAAAATTACATTACTATGTTGTTTGAGGCCGTACAAAAGTTTTGAAAGATTTTATTATAAAACACATTTAATATGTCCGACCTTGTTTGCTACGTTTACCACTTTGATTAATTTCCGTTAAGATGAAAGTATAAAAATTAGACATTACCATGCTACTGTCCAGCGAAGATACCGAATATTACAGATACGAATTTTAGGTAATTATTTCTATGAATTTATTAAAGCACATTCTATATTCATAATTTTACATTAACTTATGTAATCGTGAGAGATACGTAATTAAAACTAAAACAGTTATCGAGTGGAACTTTATAGTAGTATACCCACACACTAACAGTTTAAAGTAGTGTAGAAATAAGAAAAAAGGAAAGAAAAATTATCAATTTCAACAGTCTAAAATTTCTTTGATTTACTCCATCTGGGTAATCTTCATGTCTGTTAGACAATAATGTCGACAATTTTTTATTGTCGACCTGACGACAAATGAGGATAGTTAGGCGTTTTTGTTAATTGACAACTTTGTTAACTTTGTAAACTTTGTTAACTTTGTTAATTGACAATCATTGTTGTGTATATTTTCGTGACTGTACTTTAATTTTACTGTAGCGGAAAAAACTAAAAACAACTTGGTAAAAGAATGTTTTACAAAATTTAAACCTAAAAGCGATAAGTTGGACACACCTAACGTAATATACAAGAGTGACTGTTTGAACTGTGACAACACATACATAGGTCAAACAGGACAATATTTAAAAAAAAGAATATACGAACATAAATATAGCTTAAGAAAGGTTAACGAAAATGGAACAGCATTAGCACAACATGCACAACAAAAGTTACATAGTTTTGATTTCGATAACACAAAAATATTAATCAATGAAAACAACTATAATAAGAGAAGAATCCATGAAATGATACAGATTAAAAAACATCAGAATGCAATGAATTTTAAATCAGACACAGACAATCTTAGCTCTGTGTATCACACACTAATTAAATGATCGCATGCATGAACTGATTGGACCAGGTAAGTGAAATATAAACACCTGATATTGAGGAATTGCAGAGCAATTCCTAGAATGCAAAGAAAAGGCGAAGTATAAACAGTTTTTTTGTTCTCTCGCTCGATATCGAATAAAATAGGGAATTCAATAACCAGTCAAATGTGAAGGTAGAAACAACTAGACACGTAAGTTAAATTTGAATCTCTAAACAATAGACCTTCGTCTTTTCCCAGACATGTTTGTCCTGATTCATCACCTGAAAACCAATGTTCTTAATGTACTTTTTAATATGTGTGTGATTTGTATTTTAATATGTGAATTTTGGTGAGAGTTTTTTATTTAAATTGATGATAACTGTAAATATATATTTTAGACAAACTGATGATGGTGGAGAAAGACACCGAAACGTATTTGTAACATTTTAAATAATAAACAATAAAATTGACTGAAACCCAGGAATATTTTGAATTTAATTGACAATATAATTTATGGTAAGGTTCTAATTAAAGAACATACATTAAATTAAGCAATTGAAGTAAAGCTAAAAACTGAAAATTTAAAAATGTGAAAAATGGTCCATTTGGGATGGATGAAGGTGCAAGAAGTTGAAATTTCAAAGACTGAAAATACTGTTTCAGTAGTTTGTTGATCCAAGATGAAGCATTGATATTCTACCAAGCCGAAAATTCTAGCTAGAATATGATCCAGCTTTGCTTACTTGTAAAACATTATTTTCAAATTGTTTTCAAAAACTCACCTATGATATTTGTAGTTTCTAAGCTGACTAAACGACTTTCCACATTGTTCACACTTGAACTGTTTCTTTTTCACATTATTTATATTTTCTCCTTTTGAGTCGTCATTGCTTGAATCACTTGTTGAATTTTCCATGGAGTTATTTTGATGATTGCTATTAGAATTTTCATTAAAATCTGGAATTCGGTCACTACAAGCTTCTCGTTCGGGAATATTCGAGGGTGCTTCTACAAAGCTCTCTGAGTTTTCCACTGGTTCAAGTGGTATTTCGGCTGCACAACTCTCAGCAACAGTTGAATATGTTTTTGGTATATCTAGATTACATATCGAATTGCATGTGGAGGTTTGCTTGCAAAATGGTAATTCACTTGAGTAACCATTTTTTTCCATTTTTTCTTGCAGGTATTTTCCACCAAATGGTACTAGCTCAGTCAAATGTCTTGAAAATGGAAAATTTGTAAATTTAGGCAACTCTACTCTTTTCTCACAGGCACGATTCTTCAGACAAACATTTTTATTTGTTGTAGGATCACGTTCATTTACTGCTAGGCTAGTTCTGTTTTGGGTTTCTATTTCATTGCTTTGAATTGATTTTTCTTTTGATACTTCCGAACTATTGAGACGAAGGTGGCGAATGATGTTTTCCAGTCGTTTAGAACTTTCTTTGGTAGGCTCAGTTTCCATGTTGTTATTTGGGTCTTCATCGTAAGTCTTCTGAATCTGAATATATAATAAATATATAAATAAATATTCAATAATAATTAGAGATTTAAATTTGATGCCACTTACTTATAATGCAGTTTTTTTGAAGGATTTAGAGCAATTGTGTTGAATTGTATGAATAATAAAAATGAAATAGTTGTTAGTACTAGTATGATTTCCAAACCAGAACAGTAATAAAAAGGAAAGTAAGTATCCCAGAAGCAATTATATTACTTACAAACTTTACGAACTAAAAGGAAATTGGTTCTTCAGAAGAACACATGTGCGCTTAAATGGTAATTTAAAGTGAATTTTAAGAATATATTTAGAATTGACTTTATATGACTTGAAAAAGAAAACGTACTAAGGACGTCCTGGTTTCAAAGTAAAATATTCTATAAAGCTTTTTGTATTTTATCGCACACAAATGCAATAGTTCTCTCCAACCACTAAAACACTTTAATACATTGTTACATTTTTTGTTGTTACTAATCGAAATTTATGTAATACATGCTTTTCCTATAAATTGGTTCTTTATAGGGGCGGGGTCGCAGCTCTCCTAAAACCAACATCTAAATTTGGAAGAGCAAATCCTCCTTCCCTCAACAACCCTTTGAACGACTGCCTACATTTTACCATACCCTACTTAAACGACCTGATACACATATTTCTGACATACATACACCCACACTACAACCTAGAACAAAACATACTGACCAAGACAAGCATCTATAAATATGCAATAATTATAGGCGACTTTAACTTGAACAGAAACAAAACGAAACAACTTAAAAGATTTTTACAAAATTCCGACTTTATAAAACAGCACACCCCACCAACTTTTCTGATGCCCGCAAACCCAGACTCAACACCAGACGTTCTACTTCACAAGAAACTTAACAAACACCATCAACAACATAAACTTAACCAACGAACTTGGATCCGACCACCTGGCTATTACGTTTAACATAGACTTACAACATACGCAACCTACCTCCTATAGAGAAAAACTTAAACCTAACAAAGACTGACATAGACAAAGTGAAACAACATATACATGACTACATTCAATCACAAGCACAGCCCATTTCAATAGAAACCATACAACAACAACTTACACTAGCCATACGAAAATTTAGCCCGGGAATAGAAAATGCTTTCTACCGACATTCACTGCCCAAATACATACTGAGACTAATAAAACATAAGAGAGAACTGTACAGACTATATACAAACACTCAAAATAACGACCTAAAAAAGACACTGAACTAACCTAACAGAAACATTAAAACTTTGATTGGACAATACCGACAAGACAAATGGCTAGAAACATGTAAAGAAATACAGAAGGACAAAGGCAAAACATACTGGCGAAAAATTAAGAAACTGGCGCAATACAGGAAGACTGGCACTACTGACACAATTGACGAAAACGGAATAGAACGCTTACACAGACAAAGAGAAAGCGGACGCGTTCGCCAGACACTATCAAAGGACCTTCAGCATATCGACTAAACCCTAACTTCGACAATGACAACTGGAACTTGAGCAACGACTGGTACTTGAACTATTTTAACAACGTCACCGGAACTATGCCTGCACACTGATCACAGACATAGAGTACGATGAAGCCCTAGCGCATGTCAAGACACTGCACCGGGGAAGGATAAAATTAAGGCAAAAGTCCTTGAAAAGCCTAACTCAAGGAAACACACAAACTGATCCTAACTGAATTGAACAACTGCATCACAAATGGCAGAATCCCAGAAACATGGAAAAACGGCTTAATAATCCCTATACCCAAAAATGGACTGGACAATACACAACCGAGCAACTACAGACCAATTACACTACTTCCAGTACTAAGCAAAATTTTCGAATACATAATAAAGCAGCGGCTTGAAAAAGTGATTGGAAAATATATACCTACCTACCAATTTGGTTTCAAACAACATCACTCGACTGTTCATCCGCTCTTTATTTTGGCCAACTTTATACAAACTACCCACCTAACTGACAGAAAGACAGCTTGCCTGTTTATGGACATTAACAAGGCTTTTGATAGTGTCTGGCATAGAGGCTTACTATACAAACTATACAAACTACACACACCAACATATCTACTACACACCATAAAGAACTTACTAGAAAACAGACAACTACAAGTACGAATTGACAAAACACTGCCATTTTGTTTTTCCCCTGAACAAGGGCTCCCTCAAGGATCCCCGCTCTCACCGTTTCTCTACAATATATACTGCCATGACATATACAATTACAACTAACCAGACAAAAATCAAATCGACAGATCGGCATACATATTACAATACGCAGACGACACGGCACTTATTGTACATGACAAAACTACTCAGAGAGCAGCTCAAAGACTCCAAACACTAACAAACAACACAATGACATGGTTTTATAAATGGAGACTAACACCAAACGCGTCAAAAAACCAACTTCTGCTCACAAACCACAGACTCAACGCTGACTCCCCTACGATAACTGCAGACGGCCAAACGACACATCCAAAAAACGACGTTCTTCTAAATACCTTGGAATAAAATACCGTGGAATCACAATTGACCACAAACTTAAATTCACTAAACACATACGAAACATCAGGGCAGAAACAATAAAGAGAACAAAACACTTCCGATCACTAACTTACAAAGACAGAGGAATTAGCACAAACACCGCCACCAAAATATATAAAGCTATCTGTAGACCCTTGCTAGACTATGGACATATACTCATGACCAACGGAACAGAAAGGACAAAACGTTATATACAAACAACAGAACAAATTGCACTAAGACTAATAACACGAATAAGACACCCCCAAAACCCACTACACAACCCCTCCACCCAACTACTATACGAACGCACAAACATGACAAAGATTTCGGAAAGACTCATACATCTACAGACAAAATGGACAAACAACCCCTACAACTGGACCATACTGAATCCCCTTTGTCTTACAAGACCAACCAGACAATCCCGCCTCCGTTTCCCTACATCAACGCTACTCGAACACTTACAAACGCAACTGACTACTGGACAATAAAATATTTTTTTCTTGTCATTGGAATTGGAAAGTTTATTAATAAGATTGTTAACGTAGAATAAGAGAATTTTCATATTTATTTTTTATTCAGATTAAGACTACATGTATTAAACAAAGGCAGAAAGACCAATAGGTCGATAGCCTTTTTTTTAGAAATAAAGATGTTTGCTACTACTGGTTCTTTATTCAGTTCACAATTAATATACGAACATACTGGACCGAAAGGATTTAGAAATTATGAAGTTAATTAACTAGAAACGCAGTTCTAGGATATAGGATGGATCGAATACATAATTAGGTACTTGTTCAAAGACATGGAATAAATTAAATTACAAACATTTCGATGAACTGGGTTAAACCGTTTTACTACTAGGAAACATTTCAAAAACGCGAAAAGAAGCAACAAACTGATGTGAGTGTAACGATGTGATGGCAGAAATTAATCGGCATTTAACCAATTAAGTAAGAAGTACGCGAAACCGAACTAATTATTGTAATTAAAGCCATTATTCAGGCTGAATGAACGTTTAAAAAACCCGCTCTGCAAAATTCAGTTAAAGAATTGCGCTCACTGAAGAAATAAAGTCCAGAGACTTTAGTTTTACAAATCGGTCCAGTCATCTTTAGTTAGGATAATGAAGACATTTTACTTAAAAATAAACTGGCATTTTGATTATTAGAAAACTTGTTGTCTCTTTGAATTGTTTTCGGATTATCAATGTTATTATGATTTGGCCCGACCAACCGCGACAAAACACACTTTTTTAAATTTGGAGCAACCATTTACAGTTTACGGACAATTATTAAAATTTACCTCATTTTCTTGTGGTTTTAAACTAACAATTCTCGGATCCTCAAATATTTTCCTCTCTCTTCTCTGGCTCCACGGGCTGGGCATAACAGCATTGCGCATCCTTTTAACGTTTCTTTTAAACATACCAATCTCAATTGGTAGAAGATCTGGAAGTTTTTTATCCGGTTTCGTCTGTTGGGCTTCAAACTTGGGAATAATAGTGTTGTTTTCTAATGACTTTTTTGCATCTATTTTAGTTTCACTTTCATCTGGTTTGCTTAAATTATCTTCTAATCCCAAAATATCTCCATTATTATAATGTGGCTTTTGAATTATTTCAAGGGATTTATAAATGTCTTTAATGTGTTGCATATCAACAGCTATCTTTAAAAACTTTGTTGCAGCTAGAAAGTCATTTATAGCTTGACTACAAATCAACGTCCTTCCGGTATAAATGTAATCCAGAATAGTAGACATTATTGATCCACTAACATCAGGAAGGATGATGACAGATGTTGAGTCTGATGCGGATTTCTGAAGTAGTTCCTGTAAGCCAATTGAAACAAAAATACTTTATTTTATTTATTTATTTTTCATTTATTTTATTTCAATTTTATAACGTACAAAATTCTTTAACAATAGTAGTTATAAATTAAGTAAAATTCTACTTAAAAATAAATTAAAAATAAATTGAATATCGATTGAACGATTGATCCCATACTTTCAACTATTTATTTTAGTTGCATTCTTTTAAAAATTACTTCTTTTTGTGCAGCTTCGGTATATAGGTCAAATGAAATAATATTTATGAAAGCTTTGTACTATATACATGTATTTATGATTAAATAATACAACTTAAAAACGCGGAACGCCGATCATCAAATGTTGAATAGCTTTGATTTTGAAAAAAAAGAAAATCTGGAAAACTATAAGAGCAGTAAACCTGATACTAGATAGTGTTAATACAAGTAATCCCTGTTTATCAAATCCTTACTGAAAACTAATAATAATCCTTCCGATAAATTAAATTAAATTAAACGCTATGCAAAATATTCTGAATAGCAAAATGTCACCAGACATGTATGGCGAGATTTTAATTAATATTAAATTATTAATTTAAGTTTGTTTCAGAATTACTTTTCCTATCCAATTTAAATACAGTACATTAATCTTTAAGTAACATAAAGTAAGTATTTAATGTGTGATATCAATCGAAATTAAAATGACATATTTTGGTTTCCCAAAATTATCCGATAATTTGGGGATAAAGAACGGCTTACCTCTTACATTAACAACATTTTTTTAGAGATCATTGCTTGGAAGAATTCTAAAATACATGTAATAATACCTTATTAACATATATATAAATTACGAAGTTTGCCTATTTGATATAAATATAAAAAAACAATTACCTTTTCACTACTTTTACGCAAACGCCACTAATTTGTATTAAATCCCTCAATCACTTGGGATTATAAAATCGGTTAGTAAATTTAAATTAGTTGACTGACGCATTTGGGGGCCTGGTTATATAACATCGCATATGCAAAATTAAAACTTAAGGTTTATTTTGTTGAGAATTACTATTAAACAGAAGTGAATCTCTTATAATATGAGCATATATGTATATTATACTAATATTTAAAATAAAAACGAGTTAGAATCCGGTACGTCCGCTTAATTAACAAAATGAAAAACCCATCTATTTAAAAAAACTCTAGTGTAACTTAATTAAGAATTCATGGCTTGTCTACAATCTAACGGTAGACATTTACTTTCTTAATAACCATCCTATAACATGGTAGACAAAGATCAGCTGACTTTTTAGTTTATTTTAATCATTTGCAGATTACGCTTGTAATTAATGGACTTTTCCAAACAGAATTTAAATAGTAATTCTCAATTTCACTTATTAAATTTTTGTTACTGGATAATTGATTTTTTGGAATTAATTTTCCTATAGCAAAAATTATTTTCTTTAATTAGATACTTACCCTAAATACTGGACTAGCGACTGATAGAACTAATTTATGTGCCAATAGACGATGATCGCTGCAACTTAAAATTACATCACAAGTTGATTCAGTAATCATTAGCCTTAGAGCTCCTTCTTTAATAATGGCTTCCATTGTTTTATCTGAAAAAAAAAACAGTAACAATAATGTAACAAAATCGAGTCATTATGATTGTTGTAGAAATTTAATTATTACTTTGGTATGCAGGTTATATTAGAAATATTCAGTTAGAAAAGTATTTAGCCAATTGTAAGCCAGCTTACAATTCGGACAACTGATTAAAAAATACTTCACTGCCAACATGTAATTAAGTTATCTACGTCGTGCATAAACAGCTTCTTTTTGCGCTTAGTGTATATTGTCAATTACATTTTAGTGCATCCTCACATGAAAAGATGTGAAATGTATTATCACATTAGTCAGAAACGCTGCACGGATCTAATAGATACCATAATTACACCAAAAGAAAAGCTACGTTTAACTTAGGTTTTATTGGCAAAACGTTGTAATTTTCACTAGAAAACACAATATTTATTATGCAAAAACTTATATTACCAAAAGCAGTAGTTAACTCTTTTACATCCAAGTAAATTAGCTAATAGGCAAGTGTTAGTCAGTTAACCCGTTTCTGTCTACTTTATGAAATATAGGCAGTTATTGTACATGTTTATATATTCAGCTTTCAGTATTACAAACTTTTTTTTTTATAATGTTCCAGTTTTATTGAATTTCTCTATTCTATTAAATGTCTTGATGTCAGAGTCATTTATCGTGGAATCGTCATCATTTTAATGATGTTATTCCGTCCGATTCTTCTAATAGTTGAAAGAGTCGTACAAAAAGTCAAATGAGGTGAAATCTGGATTGCGGACAGGCAACTTAATGGGCCTATACGCAGTTACAAGAAAAATTCCATAGCTTGCCTCTAAACATTCTATGACTACTGAGACTTTGTCATCTGCATTGCTACTTTGTTGCCAAAATTGATAATCAGTTCTCTAGTGATTTATCTTGAAAAACTAGAAAAGAATCAGGTTGAAAAAAATTATTTGTTTGAGACAAGCAGTGACTACAGGTGTATTAAGTTTCTCGTTAGAGGACATTCTAGTTATGTAAATAAATATAATTAAAGGCTCTCTAATTATAACTAAAAATATAAAGGTCTCAAGGATTTAACACAAGAAAACAAACATTCAAATAAGCAGAGCTTTTTCAAATGTGATGTTGCTCTGAAAATATATACGGGGAGTTCCATTTGAAGAAACTCAACTTTTCTCCTATAAGCCATTTATTCTCGTGATTACTGTACCAGCGATATTAAACTATTTTCTGCTATTTACAGATGTGGTTATATTAAAATCTTAAATTTTTAATCTGAGCCACCCTGTACAAAGCACCTAGAACTTTATCCCTAGAGCTAGAGAACAAGTTACCTCCGATCTTTTCATTTAAAAAAAATCTACTTTACTTTTCAAAACTTTAAGAATAACAGGGACAATTTGAACTTCATCATTGTGCATTATGTGAAATATTCAGTGATGACGCGTGGGTTGGAACAATAACATTAAAGGTCAGGGATTATTTTTTGGAAGAACTCGCGACCACGTTGATTTACATTTTTAGCAGCCTTTCCCCTGATAGCAAATCGTTTTACACAGAGAGACCAAAAAATCACTTAAAACTATTAACTTTTGTAAATGAAAGCACACTATTTCAGCACACTCATGTACCAAGTCCTGTACTTAAGCTTAACAGTTGTCGAAATATTTCCAATTAAACATTTTAATAACTAAAGCCGCTGATTTCTTTTAAGATTTACATAATTTAGCTGATCTAGATAAACTTTTGATTTTCTGGTGGCCAATAAGGACACTTTTGCCTGTTTTTCGAACTACTGCAAACAAAATGTTGCCTCGTCGGGCAAACTACTGTCTTAGTTATAACTTGTGTTAATATTATTGCATCCAACCAACTTCAATAAGTTGAAGTTCAAGTTGAATAAGTTGAAGTTGAAGGAACAAAATGTTCCTGCCTTTCTTAATAAAACATGTTAGAGTAGAAGGTATAGTTAATAACTGTTCTGCAGCTACTTGGCGAGTGGATTTGAGAAGACGTTCTTTTAAATGAAGTAAACATTTCATTCTGTGCCACTGTTAGATGGTGAGTGTGCTAACTGTCGCTTATGTGGGTATTTAATCTGTTTCTTGTATCTTAGTAACTACCGATTGTGTAATGTGCATTTCAGGGTATTTATCATTAAAGAATTTGCAAACTTCAGTTTGTATTCGAGATCGATCCTCATCTTCTATCATCTTAAAATATTTTACTGTTTGCGTCTCAGCAAAATTTACTATTCTGTTATATGGCACAAATAATACCAATATATAAAAAACCTGATATACATAAACTTGAATGAATCGATTTTCCAAAAAAATATATTAGTGATCATCAATTTGAACATTAAACTTAACTTATTACTTATTTATTGATCAATTGAATCATCGATTTTTCGATAATTACTAAGTTTAGGTATATGAGAGGCTACATGAAGTATATTTAGAATTCGATGCGCAATAAAAAAGTAAAATATGAGACAGTTTTTTTGGCTTCAGATTGTTAAGTAGATGGTTGCAATTTATTTTTGGGACGGCTCTTATACATTAATTTACCATCAGCATAGTCGTAGACAAAAACTAAAAACGACATTTTTTAAAACAACAACAACGCGACAACGCGATTTTCTAAAAAACAAACTGATTTTTTACTAAATTTGACGCATCATACGCGTCCTCACAGTGTTTAGCGTTTGAGTTACAATAATTGATTGCTAATTATTTGAATAAAATTATTCCAATTCTAGCTGAATTAAGAAATACGTGCATAATTTTGATTTAATGTTTTATATTTTTTAGAATGCGTCTCAGTCTTGTGATCAATTATTTATATCATAATATAAATAAAGTATATTATACAATTGCTAGAGAAAAAACAAACACGCCAAATTGTGGCATTCTTCAATTTTTGAGAGTTTTTGATGCAAAATATCACATACCTACTTTCAACATGAGAAAGTCTCTACTTATTAGCGATTTTTTGATGTTCAGTTCATAAATGCATATAATAATATGAATAATATTTGATCATAAAAACAGTGTGAATATAAAACGAGGAAATGGAATGTAGTGTAAACACATTCAATTCATATTTTTCAGTTTTCTAAATGATAACAGTATACACAAAAAACTGAAATAAAATAATATTTATTTTAATTTGTCTAATACAGCAACATTTTTAACTTTGGTTCAGGGGAAAAATGCGCTATATTTTATCTAAAATGTTGCCACAATAACTACGTGCTGTCACAACAATCTTAATGTAATTAAACAAGAAATAATTCGGTCTCGAAAAATTGATATTATAATAATATAACAACTAACAATATTTTCGCATGCTTCTTTTAAAACTTTATTTGCTCCTATAATGCAATTTATTAATTATGAACGTTACAATTATGAACGTTACACAGACAAAGAGAAAGCGGACGCATTCGCCAGACACTATCAAAGGGCCTTCAGCATATTGACAAACCCTAACTTCGACAATGACAACTGGAACTTGATCAACGACTGGTACTTGAACTATTTTAACAGCTCACCAAACTACACCTACAAACTGATCACAGACACAGAGTACGATGAAGCCCTAGCGCACATCAAAAACACTGCACCGGGGAAAGATAAAATTAAGGCAAAACTCTTGAAAAGCCTAACTCAAGAAACACACCAACTGATCCTAACTGAATTGAACAACTGCATCACAAATGGCAGAATCCCAGAAATATGGAAAAACGGCTTAATAATCCCTATACCCAAAAATGGACTGGACAATACACAACCGAGCAACTACAGACCAATTACACTACTTCCAGTACTAAGCAAAATTTTTGAATACATAATAAAGCACCGGCTTGAAAAAGTGATTGGAAAATATATACCTACCTACCAATTTGGTTTCAAACAACATCACTCGACTGTTCATCCGCTCTTTATTTTGGCCAACAATATACAAACTACCCACCTAACTGACAGAAAGACAGCTTGCCTGTTTATGGACATTAACAAGGCTTTTGATAGTGTCTGGCATAGAGGCTTACTATACAAACTATACAAACTACACACACCAACATATCTACTACACACCATAAAGAACTTACTAGAAAACAGACAACTACAAGCACGAATTGACAAAACACTGTCATTTTCTTTTTCCCCTGAACAAGGGCTCCCTCAAGGATCCCCGCTCTCACCGTTTCTCTACAATATATACTGCCATGACATATACAATTACAACTTACCAGACCAGAATCAAATCGACAGATCGGCATACATATTACAATACGCAGACGACACGGCACTTATTGTACATGACTACTGAGAGAGCAGCTCAAAGACTCCAAACACTAACAAACAACACAATGACATGGTTCTATAAATGGAGACTAACACCAAACGCGTCAAAAAACAACTTCTGCTCACAAACCACAGACTCAACGCTGACTCCCCTACAATAACTGCAGATGGCCAAACGACACAACCAAAAAACGACGTAAAATACCTTGGAATCACAATTGACCACAAACTTAAATTCACTAAACACATACGAAACATCAGGGCAGAAACAATAAAGAGAATAAAACACTTCCGATCACTAACCTACAAAGACAGAGGAATTAGCACAAACACCGCCACCAAAATATATAAAGCTATTTGTAGACCCTTGCTAGACTATGGACATATACTCATGACCAACGGAACAGAAAGGACAAAACGTTATATACAAACAATAGAACAAATTGCACTAAGACTAATAACACGAATAAGAACAAATGCTACCCAACTGCTATACGAACGCACAAACATGTCAAATATTTCGGAAAGACTCATACATCTACAGACAAAATGGACAAACAACCCCTACAATTGGACCATACTGACTCCCCTTTGTCTCACAAAACCAACCAGACAATCCCGCTTCCGTTTCCCTGCATCAACGCTACTCGAACACTTACAAACGCAACTGACTACTGGACAATAAAATATTTTTTTCTTGTCATTAGAATTGGAAAGTTTATTTAATAATATTGTTAACCTAGAATAAGAGAATTTTCATATTTGTTTTTTATTTAGATTAAGACTGCATGTATTAAACAAGGGCAGAAAGACCGATAGGTCGATAGCCTTTTTTAGAAATAAAGATGTTTACTACTACTACTGCAATTTATTTTACTCAGACTTTTACTCAAAAGCGTTTTAGGGTTTTTCCATTTTGTAATTACTTGATGTTAATGAATATACTATACTTTCTATCTTACTTCGTAATATAAAGTTCATTTATTTTAATAGCGCGGTTTTTCATACCAATAAGATCTTCAATACAAAATTACTAGTATTAGATAACAAACTAATAACAATATTCATTTAAACATGGCGGTTTGTTGTTTTCGTTGCAACGTTTAGAGCGAATGTTTTGAATGAGGCCACTATATTTTATACTGAGACACTTGTATGCATTAACAATGTAATCACTTAAATGAGCATCCCAGGAAATATATCTTGCATTTTAAATATATCGATTTTAGCTAAATTGAAACCAATATATTTCTCTATGAAAAAATAAGCTTCCTTCTACGGGCAGCACATTCCGACTGCTTTTTACCATTAGTCAGTCCTATGGGTATACACTGAAATAGTGGAGATTCCACAAGAACTGTGCCGAAAGGAATGGGCATTCCTTATTTATAAGTAATGATTATTTGCCGCCAAGAGAAATTTTTATCGTTAATTGGTTGTGCAAATGGCTGAGTTATGAAGATTAACAGCTTGGGCATCCATGCAAATACAACTAAAGCGAAAACCGCTTTCTTTGAATTTACAACTCAACATATTATCTTACTACTGCTTACTACTACTACAAAGCCTTTTTGCTTGACTTTTGTGTTAATTTAGCAAACATCTTCATCGTCATAAGTCTCTACACTGTAAGGCTGCATGTACACTGCGCAATGGATGAAGTCGAAGATAGTGTTGATTACATTTCGAAAGAAGAAACATTATTAGAAGCGTTGCACGTTCTAAATCTAACGGTTAAACGATTTATCTTTAGAGATAATAAACCATATAAGAACTAGTTAACACAAAACTTGAAGGTTTTTCTTTAAACAAAAGTGCTGGAGCGAGCGCGTATAAAACGTGTACATAAAATTACTTCTAAGTAAAATGGAAAGAAGAGTTATTCACTAAATTGTTTGAAGATGAATTTAAGGCGACAAAAGTAATGTAACATAATTCTTGGCGATAAAACTTTAAACAAAAACCTATAACGAAGTGAAGCAAATAGCACGCATAAAGTTATTGAATCGTAAAAAGCATATTTTTAAACCTGCATACAGCAATAAACAATATCTATCTACAAACGACAATGTCATTATATTAGCAACTATGAATCAAGTAGCTTTTACACGCTGTTTATCAGTTTAGTATTAATTTTAATATAGTTCATTTACACAACACATTAGTTTAAATTTAATACAGGGTGATCTGTTCGAATTCTAAATCATCGTCAAAATAATGAGGTTTAGCGAAACATGCTTTACTCAAATGCTACTTGTTTTGGAAAACTATTCCACGAAACTACTTTTATTAATCTCTTTTTTATCGAAAAGTTATATCGGAATTTGGAATAATATTAAATGCTAGACTTACTATTTTGAAGAAAAAACGTGTACTTATTTAATGTTGATAAATCGGCCCGTATTTCCAATTTAAACGCAGTTTAATCAGTAGGAGCACTATCACATGAAAGTATTGCATGTTAATGGAATAAAAAAATGATCATATTTTTACTTTTTCAACGTAAAGCAAGTCTAAAAAGGCTAAGTTGTTCAAGGATGTAGTATGGGTGAAAAAATGCCAACTATCAACTCTTCAAGAAAAACAATTTTCATAAATGAATTAAAGTAGTATCTTATGAGAAAACATGAATATCTAGAAGCTACCAAAGCAAAGAAAAAAAGGAAAAAAGCGAATTCATAATTTACCTGTCACATTTGAGTTGTAACGTGTGCAGCAAATAACTTTGTCGAAAGTATCGTTGACAAGCTGCACGAAAAAAATTAATAATGTATATGTGTGTAGATCACATGTATAAAGAAACATCTCCAAATAAAGCTGTTTGCAACTGCTGCGTAGTTGCAAGAATGTGGTAAGAAGAGACTTTAATTATTAAAATACACAAAAACCCTGCTACCCTTCGTTAAGATTTTGATCGCTTTTTAGATAAATGTAGTGAGATTGCGTGAAAAGTTTGCGGATTTTCTGTAAGAAATCTAACGATAATTTCGTGCTTATTCAGGTGATTATTGCGAATATATTAGTTCCATAGTAAACGTAACTAGCATCTACCGGGATACTAACTCAGCGACCAAATCCTGGAATTACATTTCAAAAAATCTTGCTCTTCATTCAGCAAGTCCTCTTAATATTTTTTTCGTGCATTTTAATTCTCATTTCCCAACTTATTCTAATCGTAAGCTTATAAAATGTGTTTTTCAAAATCTAAATAATAGCCGTTTTGAAAATGCGTTACTTAAGGTATTACATACATCCATTTATTATTTCAATGTTCAAAAAATGTTAATAAAGTGGGAAAAATTATGCTATAAGTCGAAATTATAAAAAAATCTGACAATATTCTAATAATTCTAGTTTGTGATATTAGAATACTTTTTTAATTTGTGTCCTACTTTCATTGTACATTGTACATTGTGACATTTCAATTTGTTTTGTTAACTAGATTAATTAAATAAATAATAGTTAAAATATAAGTGAGGGCCATAAACCTTAATATATATTTTAAAATTAACTTGAAAGCTAAGGTGTGTTTTTGGATTAACTACCAACAAATTATTCAGATGATACAGTTTTAAATTTGCAAACCAAATTTGCACTTACAATAATACACGCACGCTTGTATTGTAATGTAATGTAATATTTCCAATAAAGCGAATAATTTCTTGAAACTATTTTGCGCAATATTTTTGCGTATTGTGAAAACACTGATATGCTGGGAAATTATTGCAGTAGGGCAGAAAGACCGATAGGTCGATAGCCTTCTTTTAGAAATAAAGATGTTTACTACTACTACTATTGCAGTCATTGTTATTTTAGTCGGACATAATTTAAGAACCACAGACTATATCTAATTGGATGATTATTCTGTACATAAAGAAGTTTTGCAATGGTGAATTCACAATTTAGTTGTCGGACATTTCACTTTTTAAGTGCATATTCCTCAATGGCATTAATAGCAGATACGTTAATTTATAATAAACAGGCTATAAATTAAAACTTCCAAACGGAGGAACAGACGAAATTCATATTCCTGCCACAGTACAACCTTTTAAATCCAGACAATTAAATGCACAGGGTTTGTCCGGATTACTGGAAAAACTTGGCTTGGATATTACAAACTGTCAACACTTTATGAACCATAATTAATTTTATAAGCGTTATTTTTTAATGAAAATTACATTTCAATCTGAAAACAAGTTTACGTAAGTTACATAGCCATACCCACCTGACTCTGCAACTACAATACTAGGAAACCACCATACTCCAACATTCCACGAGTCAGCAGAAGTGTTTTCCTCATTTGACTGTTTTGCATGAGAACTCATTCTTTGTAACCACGTTGTGGAATTAAGTAGCTAAATAAATTGTCGTTGTAATAATAAAAGCTTTTTAAAAACGAATTATATCGTTAAAGTTTCATAATTGGCGCAGTCGGTAGGATTGTGCAGTAGCAGTATCCAAGATTCCGGCTATTTGAGTTCTTCAACTCTTCAGCACAATCTCCAGAACCAACGGCAGAGGCTACTCCACCAAAGAATCGGGAAGGAAGAATCAACGTAAGTGCATTTTCCTTTCAATCCTAATCTATCTTCCGTATAAAGATTTCATTAGGAATAGTAATAGGGCCGTGTATCGCATACACACAATTAAAGTTAGGTCAGTCTATTGAAGACATAGTTTAGTTTGATTTTTTTTTCTCTCTCTCAATTAAGAAAATAGAAAGCATAAAAATAGTAATTTTTTAAAGTGAAATATAAAGTTTATGCTTATTTATGAGTGAAGTAGACGATATTGTCAAACAATTAGAAAATATTCGTCTTAGCAAACCAGTAAGTACCAGCGTTAAAATGACTACTGCAAACCAAAATAATATGAATTGGAGTTTATTCAAATCAAAGTTAGATAATATTAAATCCTTTGACGGTGACAGTAATTACCTGAATAAATTTTTAAGTAGGTGCGAGAACCTAATAAGTACATATCTACCACTAAACGATGCTGATTTAAACAAGCATATTTTGGATTGTATTAATGAGAAACTGATCGGAAAAGCCGAAACTATGGTTGGCAATCGATCAGAACTTCTTAGTTGGGATAATCTCAAAACCGCTTTGATTCAGTGCTTCTCTGACCGAAGAGATGTAGATTGTTTAATTCAGGAACTTACAAGGACCCGCCCTCATAGAAATGAAGATTTAATAAGTTTTGGTACTAGGTTGCAATTGCTTAGGAGTAATGTAGTCCAGCGTGTCAGTAACGATACCCAAATGTCTACTAGCGATAAAGTTTGCAACATTAATCATTTTGAGAAAACTTCATTAAATACGTTTATCGCAGGATGCTCAGGCACATTGAAAAATAATATGCATCTGAAAAGACCAGAATCCCTTGAGGATGCGATGGCCTATGTTTTAGAGTTTGAGAATTTTGAGCGACTTTATGGAACTTTACGTAATAGTGAAAAATCCCAAAAATTTAATCCAAGTTTCACTAAGCCTGGATTTAACCAAAATTATTATCGTCAACATTTTCCAAACGCGCAAAGCTTTTTCCCCACCCCACAGTTTAGTAACAGCCAACCGCAATATAATCAATATCAAGCCAACAACCAATCAAATGGTTTTCAACTTAATCAACACACTAATTCAATCACGTCTACTAAACCGACATTTCCCTCTCAACCGGTAAATATTCAAAGTAGACCAACACCCCCTAGACAATGGCCCACAAATAGAGATGTTTTTGGTCCGCCCAGAAATGTATTCAGACCCAATCAGAACTCTCCAAATCAATTTCCAAGGCCTACACCCATGTCAGGAATTTCCAGAAATTCTCTTACCCCCACCAGAAAACATGGATTAAATTCTCAATATAATAACTTCCAAAGACCATTTTATCAAACACCACAGCCAATGATAGTTGAAGAACTATATTCGAACGAATACGAAGATCATTCTACAAACCCGTATTGTCAAAATTTTGAACATTTTTATAACCAAGAATACCTTGACTACCCTCAGTCAACAGAAACATACTCTGATCAATTTGAAGACCAAATCAACTTCCAGGAGCTTCAAGACCCTCGAACTTCCCAAAATACTGTCCTCGAAGAAAATGGAAATTTTTGCGACCCCAGCCCAACGAAAGAACACAGCTAATAGAAATTAACATTTCTTCATACAATGCCCTTCCATACATTGAAATTAGCAGTCTTAACATCAAGCTTTTAATTGACACTGGCAGTTTTCGATCAATTTTAAGACCCACCATTGCCGAGACTTATTTTCCACACTGTATATTTCGGTCAACCAATACTATTAAAACAGCCATAGGTAGCGAAAGCACGCAGTTTCAAGCTAATATTTCCGCGCTCGCAGAAGTTGGTCTCGACTACGAAATCAGCTTTATTTTATTTGATTTTCATGATTATTTTGATGGCGTTCTAGGACTCAATGATCTTATAAATATGAATCTTAACATTGATTTAATTAACAAGCGATTGATTGGAGCAAACATCGAAATTCCCTTTAAGTACAGAACACCTGCAGAAGCTAGTTTTACATTCTCGGTAAACCCATGCAGTAAAATTAAGAAGAAATTACCAGTTAATGTTAACGACGGGGATATTATTATAAATACCCAGAAGATGAACGACCTGATCATTCCGTCAATGGTCACCTGTGCACGCTACGGATTCGCCACCGTTGAAATTCAAAACCCCACAGATAAGACCGTTTCAATAACCTTAACTGAACCACTAAAGGTCGAGGCTTTTGAACCTGTAAAGTATGAAATTTATACTCTTGAGGCAGTCTCGCAAAATCTTGGAAATCGTAATAACAAAACGTTTAATATTAATAATCAAGTTCGAACGAATCACATGAATACCGAAGAAAAATTAGCTATCAATCGATTGTGTACGGAATTTTCCGATATATTCTATAAACCAGGAGACCAACTCAGTTTTACATCAAGAATTAAGCATGAAATCAAAACAACCGACGAGATTCCGGTGCACGTTAAACCATATCGATACCCATATGTTCACAAAGCAGAGGTTAAAAAACAAATAAATGAAATGTTAGACAAAGGAATTATTCGATCTTCCAGCAGTCCATGGTCATCACCAATATGGATTGTCCCCAAGAAAATGGACGCGTCAGGGCAACAGAAATGGAGGATAGTTTGCGATTTCAGAAAAATTAATGACAAATGTGTTCCCGACAAATACCCAATACCCAACATTAACGATATATTAGATAAAATGGGCCGTGCCCAATATTTTTCTACCCTCGATTTGGCGAGTGGGTTTCACCAGATTGAAATACACAAGGACTCGATAGAAAAAACAGCATTTAGCGTGGAACATGGCCACTATGAGTATTTAAGAATGCCATTTGGACTGAGAAATGCTCCAGCGACATTCCAACGTGTAATGGATGAAGTACTCAAAGATCTACAAAACAAAGTTTGTATGGTATTTATGGATGATGTAATCGTGTTCAGTACAAATCTAACAGAACATATTCAAAATTTAAAATTGGTATTTAAAAAACTTCGTGAAGCAAATTTAAAAATTCAACTCGATAAATGTGAGTTTCTGCGACGAGAGGTCGAATTTTTAGGACACATTGTCACACCAGAGGGAATAAAACCAAACAAAAATAAGATCACGGCAATACAAAAATACCCACTTCCAAAAACGCAACGTGAACTAAAATCATTTTTGGGATTGGTTGGATATTATCGAAAATTTATCCAGAATTTTGCAAAGCTAACTAAACCCTTAACACAATGTCTTAAGAAAGAAGGAAAAATCGTGCACACAAAAGAATTCATAGAGTGTGTTAATACTTGCAAAAATGTTCTAACAACAGAACCTGTCTTGGCATATCCAAATTTTACGAAACCCTTCGAGTTAACCACCGACGCTTCTAATTTCGCGATTTCAGGAGTACTATCTCAGGGAAACCATCCCATATGTTACGCATCTAGAACCCTTAATCCAGCGGAGATAAATTACTCAACAATTGAGAAGGAGCTATTGGCAATTGTCTGGAGTTGCAAGTACTATCGCCCATATTTATTTGGAAGGAAATTTATAATCTTCACAGACCATAAACCCTTACAATGGCTCATGTCAATGAAAGAACCAAATTCCAGGTTGGTACGTTGGAGACTAAAATTAGAGGAGTTCGACTACGAAATCAGATATAAAAAAGGCAAATCCAATAAAGCAGCAGATGCACTTTCCAGGAATCCTGTTGACCTCAATGCTCTAGAAACAGATTCATTATACAACAATATAGGAGACACCGATGAAATAACCAATGACTTTATGTTAAATCACGAAGAATTGCCAAGCTTAGATAACTTAACAGTTTCAGAGATTTTAGGGCAAAACACCGAACCCTCAAATTCAAATAAAGGCAAAATTAATATTATATCGAATATCCAGTTAAGAACACCGAACCAAGTTAACAACCAACCGTCCGATTCAGAAACAATACACTCATCATCAGAAAATCCTATTTTTGGAATACCAATATCTGAACGTCCAATAAATATGTACAAGAATCAAATAATTATTACAGATGGAGATATCCTAAATGTTCATATTAAACAGAAACGCATATTCGAAAACATCCGTATGTACTTAACTATTTCAAAAATTAATCCCGCCCCTCACATTATCAAATTTATAAAAGAATACCTCAATCCCAAACAATCATACGCATTATATTTTCGACACGATGGCCTTGCGCGAATTTTTACAGTAACCCTTCAAAATATTTTTAAAAATTCTGCTTATAAAATGCTTCATTGTACAAAAATGCTTGAAGATGTACAAACCAGAGAGGAGCAGCAGGAGAGAATGAAGCTCTATCACACCACAAAGACTTGTCACCGCGGCATAAGCGAGCTAAAATTGAGTTTAAATCAAAGATATTATTGGCCAAAAATGTCTGAAGATATAGAAAACTACGTGAATAATTGTGAAATTTGTCAGAAAAATAAATATGACAGAAGTCCACCTATTGTGAAGTTCAATCTCACTCCTACAGCATCCAGACCATTTGAACACATACATGTCGACACTTTTAGAATGAATTACGATGCTTATGTCACAGTTTTAGATTCATTTTCCAGATACGGGCAGGCATACCCACTTAAAAGTATTACCGGAATTGAAGTTATCGAAAATCTATACACCTTTATTACACATCATGGTTTACCATTGAAGATAACTACAGATCAAGGAACGGAATTTAAGAATAAAGCTTTAGAAGATTTTTGCAAACTCTATAAAATTGATTTACACTACACAACAGCGAAGAATAGTAATTCAAATTCACCTGTTGAACGCTTTCATTCGTCAGTCATAGAAAGCTACAGATGCTTGAAAGAGGAAAATAAAGAACTATCAACTGATCAATTAATCAAGCGCGCAGTTTTGGGTTATAATAATTCTATTCATACTGTAACAAAATTTACCCCTTTTGAAATCATAACTGGTCACATTAAATCAATAAATCCGTTTGATCTCAACGATAACGCAATTATTTCAAGTTATGTGCAATCGCATAAAGAAAATTCGAATAAGTTATACGAAAAAATTAAGCAAAAGAATGAAGAAGCAAAATGTGCAATAATAACTAAACGGAACGAAAACAGATGTGAACCACCAGATTTCGAGTCACAAAATCACGCTTATATCAAAACCAAAAACCGCGGCAAACACTTACCAAAATTTAATAAAATGCAACTAATCGGGCAAACCGATATTAAATTACAAACACAAAATCACGATTATCACAAAAGTTGTGCCCGAAAACCAAAAACTAAGTTTCACTATTATTTGCAGAGAAACCAAGAAAATGGGTCTCAAATGGAAAATCCCGATTGTCCTGTTCCTGGTTCTTCAAACCAAATGGTCAATTGAAACGGAAATACAACTAAACCCCTTAAATAATCCAATACTTCCGATTAAGCTAGGTAATGCTAAGCTAGTTTATAGTAAACATACATTTCTACACTATATAGATTTAATTGAGATAATTACGCAAATGGAAAATTTAAAAAGCAATTTTCTAATACTTAAAGGCTACTTAAAGTCACATAACGGTAATAACGGTATATCATATCATCAGTTATCAGAAAATTTACTAATAAGAACGGACAACTTAATTCACATCGCATCAGGTAAACTTCAAAATTTAATACCAAATAATCGAAAGAAACGAGGCCTTTTGAATATAGTAGGGCAAATTAATAAATGGCTTTTTGGTACACTTGACGCTGAAGACGGTCAACATTACAATGAAGCAATTGCTACTTTAGAGAGTAGTCAAACAAGCGTTAACGATGAACTAAAACTTCAGATGTCGCTATCCAAAGGTTTAATCACTCATTACAATAAGACCATAACTACCCTTAACGAAAATCAGGACAAACTTAGATTAAGTATAAGGTCCTTTCAGCAACTAATGCAACAAACGATATCCAATGTTCAGAATTATCTTGGGTTTCACGGGTCAATAACGCAATTAAACCTAGATTGTCAAAACTTAATTATGTTTTTGGATAATTTAGAGGATGCAATAATGTTTTCCAAACTAAATGCGCTGCATAACAGTATTTTGTCCACTAACGAATTAACAATTATGCTAAAATATTTAGAAAACATGTACAAAGTTGCAGCAATCCCAAAATTTCAAAATATACTCTCGTATTATCAATTTTTTGGAACTCAGGTTAGTTTCTCTCACACGAAAATAATTTTTGCGATACACGTACCTATACTAAGGCCAGAAGATCTAATGTTTTTTCACCTATACCCTATTATCCTAAATCGAACTATATTCATTCCCCAATACCCTTACCTCGCACAAGAAGAAGTTAGAAACCAGCACACCAGTCAGCCTTGCTCAAAAATAGAAGACACATATTACTGCAACGAAGAGTTTCACCCACAAGATGATTGTACCAATGAACTTTTAAAAGGCAAGACAATACATAATTGCCCAACCTTCAACATTAAGTTAGTAGAGCCAATAGTTGAACAAGTAACGGAAGAATTGGTCCTCGTACTGTTAACAGAACCTGCAAAGTTAATATCCAAATGTGGTACCGATCAGTATCACCTACTTGAAACATCAACCCTTGTCAAGATCCCGAAAAATTGCGAAATTCAAATTAATGAAAAGAAATTCATCAATAACATCAACATACAAAAAGGAAAACCATTTATATTGCCGAAAATCACACTACCTCAAACAATTACTACGAAGTTCTTGGACGCACCAAACATTTCCAAAATTAATCTAGATGAAATTTATCATTTGAAGGAAATAGCCAATCAACTTTTACCAGTGACTTTAAACCAGAAGTCAAAACACCAAGAATACACCTTCTTTGGTATTGTGGGAGTCTGCACATTTCTTCTGATTCTCCTATTGACGAGCCAATGGAACCGAGTCAGAATCTTTTGGCTATCGACCCGAAATGCTTTCCATAAATCTACGGATCTTCAAGTACCAGATGATTACTCAGCAACTACCGCTTCGAAAAAACAGTCCGTTATTTTCGAATCCTGAGGAGGGAGAAGTTACATAGCCATACCCACCTGACTCTGCAACTACAATACTAGGAAACCACCATACTCCAACATTCCACGAGTCAGCAGAAGTGTTTTCCTCATTTGACTGTTTTGCATGAGAACTCATTCTTTGTAACCACGTTGTGGAATTAAGTAGCTAAATAAATTGTCGTTGTAATAATAAAAGCTTTTTAAAAACGAATTATATCGTTAAAGTTTCATAATTCGTACATACATATTTTTTTAACATATACAATGGTTATCCTTCCAAGAATAGGGGTATTAATAATAATAGAACGATTTGTCTGGAAAATAATAATTATAATAGAAAGTAAAATTCCGGACAATTATTAACAAACAAAAGTACAGTGAAATTATTTATGTACGTTCTTCACTAACATATACAATTTGAAAGCTGATTGAGTTCTAAAACATTTAGTAGAAGTCTACTTCATCTGTTTTTAATTTATTTCTTTTAACAACTTTCCTGTATTTTTTTTCTTTATTTAGTATACTTGTACGGCTAATTGAACTTTTCAGGAAATTGTGTGCAATTGCGAAGTGCACTTCTATAATAATTGCCCTGGATATTTTGAATTTTACAGCTGATTGTTCTACTTTGGCGTAATTCCCAGTGAATTATTTCACAAGCAAATTATAGAGCTCAAATGTAAAGCAACCAATCATTAGGAATATTAATGCTTAGTTATATTTCTTATTTTTGTACCTTTTTTATATGTAATAGTAGGTGTTTGTTTACTGCAGGAACAAATTGATATTCAGCTGCAGAATTGTTTTTTTTTAAATAACAAACTCCAACGTCTTTACTGCATGATACATTTGTCATCCACAGATGTAAAATATATCCACAGGACTGCTAAAACTTGCCCCGAGGCTAACATCTTAATAACAAAAATATTTAAAAAAGGCTCGAAACAGCAAATTGAAGATAGGATTTCCAATGTACATGGTTAGCAAAAAAGAAGAAAGTAACGTATCTTCCGACGCATTACCAGATCATCGCATGACAAACACCTTGACTAATGCCTTAACGGACGAAAGCTCTACGCCATAAAATTTAACGAGTTCTTATATACACGTAAAATACAAATAATCTTTGCCTTTTAATAAATAAAGTGTTGTTAGAACGATAACTGATCCGGGTAATGATTATTGGGTATTTGTTTCATCGCCGTAATTATATCGGCACAAAAGTTCAGAATTAGAAATGTGTTATATAGGAATTGCCAGATTCAAACAATTATATGGAATATTAATCACACTCATCATTGTAAGATGTTTTGCAACTCCTTCAACTTAACGTTCAAAGTTTATTCAAAATCTTCGGGTTTAAAGAAAGTCTTTCCTCGACTTATAATCAATTTTGTATATAAAATTAACTATATAATTAGGCTGGTTCGCGCATACAACTTTAAAATTTTATGTTGTCTTCTTGCTATTAAAAACATTGTGAACTAGTTAACATTCGCTTTACGTATCACTACTGAAAGTTTCAGATTTGGAACATAACACGACTGTTAACATAGTAACCTCTGATCTTTTTATTGCTAAACCGAAAACGGTACTTGGTTTCTTCAGTTTTATATTCCGGAAACGTTTTGGTGGTTAGTGATGTTGGTAGTTTCGGTCTACAAACCTTTTTTCACGCCAACTCATTCGTCAACCGCAAAGATTTTAAACAATAGATTGTTACAGTCACAGTCGTGTCTAAGTTTACTCTTGTGGACTTTTTCCTCAAGCAGTTGAAGATGACCGTTAGCTCCTCACCAATAAAGAGTGGTCATAAATCGTGCACGATTTTATATTTATGCGATGTTTATTAGCTTTGAATTATAAAATTACGGAAATATAGAACTAATACAACAGTATGCACTTAAAATAAGTTTATGTTTCAGCCAGTGTTTGAAAATATCGCGCCTTTTTCACAGTCAGTGAGACGATAGCGTGATTTTGAAATCACAGTGATTTTTAACTTGCTTTAGTTGGCTTATGTATAAGAAAGCTAAAAAGTTCATTTTCTTATTATATAGTATGTAATGTGTTCACGTGAAGTCTAAAAGTATATTTAAAGGTTGAGCTGAAATCACTGGTATTTCATATTTAATTTGTACTTAATTTATTAAGATTAGATTAATTAGATTTAACGGTCGGGCAGTGGTTAGACTCCAGACTCTTACAGACACAATAACAGCATGGTTCTATAAATGGAGACTCACACCAAACGGATCCAAAAACCAACTGCTCCTCTCAAATCACCGAATTAAGCCAGACTTCCCAACCATCACCACGGACTGCCAAATAACCAAACCCACCGACGAAGTGAAATACATAGGAATATACATGAAATACATAGGACAAGAAATTTAAATTCACTAAACACGTACAAAACATCAGAACAGAACTAACCAAGAGAGCAAAACACTTCCACACACTTACTTACAAAAATCAGCACCAAGACAACAACTATCATATATAGAGCGATCAGCAGACCTCAAGTAGACTACGCTCATATTTTAATCGCCAATGATACTAACAAAACTAAACAACATGTACAGACAACAGAACATATTGCACTGAGACTGATAACGAAGATTCGACACCCAGCAAACCCATTACACTACGAACGCACAAACTTGAAAAGGATTACAGAAAGACTACAATCAACAATCTACAACAACTTACAATCAAGATGGAAACACTACCCTCACAATCTGAACTTCCTGGAATCTTCCCAACCGCAACCCTATTAGAGCATCTCCAGACATAAATTATATGCATACTTATTAATTACATTATATACATAAGCTATTAATTTTCCATACAAAACCTTGTAATTAACCCAGGGTAGGAAGACCGATAGGTCGATAGCCTTTTGAGAAATAAAGATTTTTTACTACTACTATAATTCACAATTTAATAGTGGAATTATGGGTTTGCTCAATTTAGTTCGCAAGTCACATTGTTTGCGCTTATTACTTTAGTATTACCATTTTAATTACCTTTGATATTTACATTAGCGATACCTATTTATTCTGAGACGAATCTATTCGCCTAGATGGCGCCCTTTTCAATTACTTCATCCGTCATACGTCATCCCCGAGAACGCCTCGTCGTGAGGTGGTACCATTCTGACTCTCTTTCAAATCGTCAAGTGGTTCGGACTTCCTTTGTAGTGGTAACGCTTGTGAAATACACCATTAAAGCAGCTTACCAGTGTTTCAATCAAAATACAGTCCACTTTCCAAAAGCAATCCAGTACGCGAGTTTTAACAACCGACTACAAATAATTTTGGGTCTACAAAGGTTGCATAGCCCGCACACACATCATTCTTCAATCTTCAATGCTCCTCAAATCAGAAAATATATTCCGGTGCAAACAACATTGTGATAAATTACCTGTTATCCACCGATCGGACTGCATCGGTTATTAACAATCGTCGATAACCAGGAGCTTCAATAATCTTGCAGTCACGATTGTTGAAAACTACTGTTATTATTATAGGTAATTGTAAAGAACACGGTCTTCTTTTAATACTGCAGCTTTGCCGATTAAAAATATGCTCACCTTATCGAAAATCTCATAACAAACAACATTTTTCCTATAGATTTATCGAGAAAATGCCGTTTTACACCACTTTTCACCCTCTGAAAAACACCAATTTCCAAAACAAAACAAAGGTCGCCATGATGGTCCACTCTCTGCGACGGCGTACCAGGCGAAATTTTTCGCGCAGTTGCCAGTACTATCACTACCACTACCTTAAACACGGGGTCGTCACCCACGCGTTCTGTTTTCCAGAGACAATCAAACTGAAATAATCGATTTTTAAAGTTTCAAGTTTCGTTTGGGTTCACTCTTCTTCTCTCTCTTCATTGTGTTAACAAATTTCACGCTGAACTAATTTATGTTGCTAGAGAAATCGAACGTGGGAAAAATGGTTAAGCTCAACCGAAATATACCCATACATTTTAGAAAACACGTTCCTATAATAATGTAATAGTTTCTTCCGTGGTTTGAGATATTGCTTTCCTTCACTGACACTGCGCTACTATTTCCTCTAAGGACGTACTTCTGGAAATTTCCTCTAAGGACATAATTTTGAATTTGTTTCATTTTTGGTTTGATTGAGATTTTGTATTTTGGTGGCAGTTTGGCAACTCGGCTGAGCAGCCTCGATTTATCGGCAGCGCGTAGGCCACGACTGCGCGAAGGCACCGAAAAGAAGACCGTGTTCTTTACAATTACCTTATTATATTATACATGAAATTTTTTAAATGTTGGTTATTTTTTGTCCATCTTTGCCGCTCACGCAAGCTACATTACCCTGTTGCATTTCTTTTAGTGTTGTTCGACCTAGCGAATTAAAAGATTGATAAAAGTTGGAAATACCTTTGGGGTATTTGATTTATTTTTGTTAGTTTTATTATGCTTAAGATGTTTGCTGGTTATTTCGAATTTGTGCAGGTGTCTTTTATAGAAATTCATTTTTTTCTTTTATTCATTTTTCAAAGTAAAGCATGTCGATATTGTATTTTACGGTCTTACATCAATGTCTAAGCAAAATATTCTAACAACTTCGTATTCTGGTTCCTTTAAAGACTATGTTATCATTAATACTTATTTTGTCATTATAAATTTTATTTATTATTGCTGCTTGAAAAAATATCATAGTATTCCTGCTTTATATATAGATTTAATTCTGCTGGCTTCTCTAAGTTTCGTAACTTTATTTGGACTTCGAACAAGAAAAAAATTGGATGTTCAAATAATAAATTCTAAATGTGTGTGTAAGATGTTTTGGCCTCAACATGTTCTAAGAGGTTCAGTAAGACTGGTCTATTCTATGCCACAACTACCTATACTAGAGACATATAGAATGTTTACTAGACATCTCCACACATGTGCTTGGGATATGGGATGGTTTAGTTTAAAACAACAATTTATGAAAGCCTTGGTTTCTCCAAAATTAGGTACAGCAGTAGTACAGAGTCGAAAAAGTAGGAAATTCTTAATTAACCCTATTATATTACCAACATTTTAGGGTTTCTAAGAGCAACGATTTCTTCTTCAATATTAATCGTTTGTGTGTTACCACATGCACATACATAATAACCAACATATTTAATTACATCGACCCTGAATTGTTGCACAAGAATTTACAGAAATATTAAAAAATAAAAATTTAATCGTCTTTTAATCGTTTGTGTGTATTTAAAAAAGTTGCTAGTAACATGAATTAAAAGTACGTACATTTATGTGCAAAAAATTGAAATCATATTAAGAAATATATAATAAAAATATTTCAATTGTCAGTGCCTTCTAAATTTTACAACTTCTTAATTGTAAGTGGACGCATGCAGATTGTGGAATAAAAATAATATCGTTACGTATATTTTCCTGACTGTACTTTTGAAGTGAATAAAAATAATGCAAATTAAGTTGCCAACAGAAGCTTTTTAAAAAGACTAATCATATTTCACATACATTTTTGAGCTAGTTTTTCTTCACTTAAAATGTTGTTTTATATCATCCTCGTCATCATCACAGATTTTGCAATTTTTGTAATATTTCAACACTTTTATTTAAGAATGTTATGCAGTCCACACCATAAACAACGTAGATTGTAAATCAGAGCATTACTAAATCATCTGGGCACAATGATTCAACAGAATCTAATACTATGATAATGACTCTTATTAGTTTATTCATGCTCTTAACTAATGTTTAAAATATTCTTGTTGCATATATGCTAAATATGATTATAAAACTAAATGATTCAACACATTTTTGGACATTACAAAGCCTTCTTCAACTGTTTAAACTCTTACAGCGTATTAACCGGGCAACTAAATTAAAGTTGGAGGCAAATCAAGCGAGCTTGATTGATATTATCACGGCTTGTGGTAGTCTTGAATCCATGTACTCAGTAACTTTGCAATGTGATAACAATCTTATATGCAATTTCGTCGTTCGTGAGTCAACAATGATTACATCTCTTGTGCAATAAGTTCAAGTTTACTATGAAAACAATGTAAACAAGTTGTTAAAATTTTAATTGCAATTGTCTTGGAATTTTTCTGATAGCTTGTTTCCTTTTAGCAAAAACACAGAACCGTGAACGATTAATTCCTTAGATAACTGACATTAAATGTCTAATTAAAGCAAGAGATAGAACGCAACGGAAGTATAAAAGCACCAGCGGCCAAGAGGCCAATCTGCAAGATTACTAGGAATTTTACAAAGTATGCAATTAAGATAAGTTTTCTTTTAACAGGAAAAATATGAGGCACAAATCTTAACACACGCAAGTAATTTGAGCATGTCTAGTAGTCTATTGAGACACACGCCATATAACACGTTATTTTACGTCGTATATACAGAGTGATTCAACAGGTGGCTGCATAGGGAGCACAAATTTTATAATATTAATGATAGTATAATCATTTAATTAATGTTCTAATTCGTTGATACCTGAGATTGTAAATAAGTTGATTTTAGCAATTCAAGCCACACATGGCTTGACCAATATGACTTTTACCAAATTACTTTTACCAATATTAATGTTTACAAAATTGATGTAAAATAACGAAAAACACAATTTCTGCAATGTCGTCTATAGTCGTCTCTATATTATTTTTTATTCCGAACACCAATCAAACCGAAATAGGTTTCCAAATAATTAATTTTATAATGTGATAATTATTGCATAATAGCGAACTCAAAATTTTATCTTGAACTCCTTATATCTTCAATAAGGTATATAAGGTGACCTATCGAAAATGAAACAGGCATTTTCAAGTATTTAGAAATGTATCTTCGGAAAATGTTCGGATAAGTAAACTTTATATTCGAAAGGGACACATTATGACCGTATTCAAGTTTAAATAGAAAGTAGGATCGAGTAGGACCTTGCTTGAAAGTACTTATATACCCATATCAACTGACTTTGATTCGGCAGTTTTCGAGAAATTTGGAAAAATATATTTAAACATATGTGATTAAATTGCCAGCACGTGAAATGTTTTGTTAACATTGCAAATTAACGAAAATAGTCAAAACGTCACATGACAAACTACTGAGAGAGCAGCGCAAAGACTCCAAACACTAACAAACAACACAATGACATGGTTTTATAAATGGAGACTAACACCAAACGCGTCAAGAAACCAACTTCTGCTCACAAACCACAGACTCAACGCTGATTCCCCTACAATAACAGCAGACGGCCAAACGACACAACCAAAAAACGACGTAAAATACCTTGGAATCACAATCGACCACAAACTTAAATTCACTAAACACATACGAAACATCAGGGCAGAAACAATAAGAGAACAAAATACTTCCGATCACTAACCTACAAAGACAGAGGAATTAGCACAAACACCGCCACCAAAATATATAAAGCTATTTGTAGACCCTTGCTAGACTTTGGACATGTACTCATGACCAACGGAACAGAAAGGACAAAACGTATACACAAACAACAGAGCAAATTGTACTAAGACTAATAACACGAATAAGACACCCCCAAAACCCACTACACAACCCCCCCACCCAACTACTATACGAACGCACAAACATGACAAAGATCTCGGAAAGACTCATACAGCTACAGACAAAATGGACAAACAACCCCTACAACTGGACCATACTGAATCCCCTTTGTCTTACAAGACCAAGCAGACAATCCCGCTTCCGTTTCCCTGCATTAACGCTACTCGAACATTTACAAACGCAACGGACTAGTGGACAATAAAATAATTTCTTCTTGCCACTGAAATCTTATTTATTTAATAACATTGTTAACCTAGAATGGGAGAATTTTCATATTTGTTTTTTATTTAGATTGGGACTGCATGTATTAAACAAGGGCAGAAATACCGATAGGTCGATAGCCTTTTTTAGAAATAAGGATGTTTACCACTACTATTGTTACTGAATTCAGTTTAGTAAATGTCAATAATGTTCGAAAATACGAAATATTTATTTTACAATTGTGTACTGTGTGGAGGAAAGACTTTTCGAGTGTGCAACCCTTACTGTGGGTTCGTTGAAACACGAGAAAATTAGCTGCAGTTCGTAATATAACTATAACAATCATTCAACAGATATTCAAACTTCATCAATTCCATCCATTCAAGATTTATCTAGTGAATCCATTCAATGAAGATCACTTTCAGGGGGGAATGGAACTTTGCGAACTTATGACTGTACAGATAGCTGCTAACGGAAATTTTCTATTCAATATCTAGTTTTTGGACAAGTGTACTTTTCAAAACTCTACTTTTTTCTACTTTTTTACTTTTACTGTACGTGTGTTATACTAATTATCTTTTATTTAGTAAGACGTAGTGAATTATTAATATTTCTTTTCGTTATTCAAATTGTTGTAAAATAAACCAGACGTCTAATATCCACTTCAAACAATCCAAGTACCAGAAGCTGTCGGTGAATATTTGCAATTAGAGGCTCAACAGAAGACTTTGAAAATATTAACTACTAACTATGAAGCGAAATTACATTTAAACATGGGACTCGAAATGGGTGTTAAATAAAAATGCTAAAATGTTTTATGTTACCGGTGTTTAATGCTTTTTACTAGAATGTCCATAATTCACACTTCGGTAAATATCACTTCTTTTACATGACATATTTACCTACTTGCTTTCAAATATTTTTTTGTAGGCAATTGAATAGCAAATTTTTAGTAGCGAGCACCCAATTTAGTGCTGTATGTTTTTAGAACCATCTTCCATATGTATTTAGACCTGGTTAAACAATTATAGGCGTTTATTACATATAATTATCAATTTGTTGCTAGGAATATTTTCCTAGTGGACTTTGGAATGAAGATATCTACCTGTCTGAATACCACATATCCTAGTAATTTGAACATATCTAAAAAACTATAAAAGATAAGTAAAATTACTTTTAATTACGGTTTTAGCACAAAAAATATATTTATTTGGGCATTAAATAAACATTCCAATTGAAAATGGTAGACATTTGTGCCACAGGTGAGAAGTAAATATTTAGTAAAAATATCAGTCAGATAAAGTCAGCTCAGAACGCAGTCTACCCATAATCGGCTTAACATTGCATGCATGTTTCACAGACGTATTTAGTTACAAATTATCATCTGGTTGTGCTTTCCTTTAAATGTTGGCGACGCTTTGTACGACAATTAAGAAACACATCCATACTCAAATCACACACATAAATGTATCTTTTTGTAATGGATTTTCTACTAAATGAAACATGGCAGTTCAAGGAACATGCCACATCTGAGGCGACTTCAGGTCTATAAATGACAGTTTCGATCACTTCCTTATGTTAGCTATTTTGTCTTTACGGAGTTACTTTACTTAGTGTGCAACTTTACATTTTTCTTGAAAGTCATAAAGAGATATTATATTGCAGTTTCTACCGATAAAATATCCATATATATATCCATTTCCAAAGTTGACAAGATCTGAAACCATAGCAGATTTAAAGGAGCAGCACTTTGTTTAAATTAAATAGTGTGGCTTCCTTACGACACTTTCTAAACAATTTATAATATTATTGTTTCTCAAGGAATGTAGGCTTTCACGTCCGGGCACAAAATTGGGTAAAATATTGTTTTTCCGAGCTTGTAGGCCTTAGTCCATAATGTCTGCCGCAGTTGCAGACGAAACGACAGGTTCTAAACTTTATGGAGCACGGCCAACATGGCAATATGTTACTATTATCGTTTCTGTTGGTCTGGGCTATATATAAAGTTTGTTCAATTGTCTTTGTCTTATTTTTCAATTTTTCAATTTCAACCGTTTTTACTAATTCACATATATTGTATATTTATATATTGAGAGAATCATAAAAATGTACACTAAATACAGCAATCGCGGGTGTCACTAATAACAGTTCCCATCACACAAGCCGCATCTGCAACTCGAAAATTTCTGTTTGAAAATGCTGTTTGGTCACCCTGTTAGATGCAAGGTATTCCAAATTAAACAAAACGCTTTTTGCACTCTAAGCATGTTCTAAACTTGCAGCTTCTCGAGCAGGTTTTTATATATTTTTATTTTAAAATGTTGTTAGCAAAATGTGTTGTTAGCGTTCTTGTGCTAATTAAATAATACCTTTTAACTGCACGCATCGGTTGCATAGACCCCATTTATGATAGAGTCAATAAGCTGAGTGATCATTAAAGGCCATTCTGTGAATCATGCCTGCCAACAAATAAAATTATCGGATATACTTATCTGGTACTTGAAGATAAGCAAAGAAGTAATTCAGAAAAATGGAAGTATATTCCCATCCTGTGCCCAAGGAGCAAAAAAACATATCAACTAACTGATTTTTGCATTTTTAACGTAATTGGCAAGTTGCAGAGAGAACAAAGTTTGTCTGTACAAAAAACACAACAATACTTTTTGTGATTTTAAACATTTATCAAGACACTATAATTTTTTCCAAATAGTTCAAGTTAAATGTGTTTGAAGGGCTCGCCTTAGGTTTCGTACAAAATGTAACTGGCTGAACAATTAAAACTGATTGGTTCTATTGAATTAGTTATCAATATGTCAATGAACTGGAAATTAAAAGTCCCAATAAAAGTAGATTAAAAGTAAACTTTTACCTCGTTTACCGAGAAAATGGTTCGTTTTTTTCGGAATGGATGGCACGGAAACGTAGAAATTAGGGTAATAGAGGTAACTGGATTCGAGGACATTCAATTACGTTAAACATGTCTCAACTGTATCATTAACAAAATTATTCAAGTTTCGTTTCCACCGCCGGACAGGCTTCAGCGCATGCAAATCTCCGCTGCTATATAATACACTTTTCAAAAATAAACCTAAATAAGCAAGATACATCGAACTTTCATTTGTTTTGAATACACATGCATCAGCTGGTTCAAGCTCTATTTTCCAACTATAATTATTGCCTTATATTACGCTGTTTGTCTGTTTATTAATCGTTCTTTAATAGAGACATATATTTTTGTTGCTGGATGATGATTGGTTGTAACCTTTCTCATATAATTGAACTGGAGTGTCGAGTTTTGGCTTCAATCATCTAACAAACATATATGTATGTATGTATGTAATTTTTAAATCTGTGTCGATTCAAAAATTATGTCTTTTTCTACACTATCCGATTTTTTTTCAGAGAACACTGAAACAAGTACCTACTGTATACAACACACAATTTACAAGATAATCAACAATGATCTTGTGTTTCATGCAAATATACGATAGAGGTTCAACAATAATTTTACTGATTTTATCATCTGATTAAGTCGTTTGACTTCCACATATTTTCCCTGGACTTGAACTAGACTTTCTTAAAAAACAACTTTCATGTGAAAAAGCATTATAACTATACTGTTTTTGTATTGGGTTATGTAATTCTGCTTAAAACATTATGAGTGTTTGAATCAAACGAATTATCTACTTTTTTAAATAGAAATTTGGACGATTATCCGATTACTATTATATGAACCTCCCCATCCTTAAGGTAGATAATTTATGCATGCTCATCGTAAAAGCGAAATAACTTAATTTATCGCAGGTGCAAGCTTATTGGTAATTAGCATGTCGTAAATTACCGATTAAGTTGTTTTAATCTATGTGGCGAAACGAATTATTTAAATCTCTATTAGGTTCTTCATTGAATCATTTGAAAGACATGCAGTTTATAAGGAAGTTGGAAAAATACTTTGTAAATTTCAGGTCTATTAAAAATATATATTTTTTTAATTCTAATATTACAAATACACAGTATTAATGATGTAATTGTGTTTTTATGGTATTGAAGAGTTTAACCAAGTCGCAGAATAAGATAAATGATCACCTATCAATAAACAGCTGCGCATAGTTTTTTTTCATGCTGTTGCCATTTCTTTAGTAAACCCCGTGGTTACAAATAAATGAAATTAAAATTATGCAATTGATAAACGCATAACCTTATAAACGAAGATAGTCAATACCTTTTTGCTGTTTTAGTCTGCTATTTTTTACGTTAAAATTCGGTTTTAAAGGTTAAACTCACATACCTATGCAGCAACGTGCTATCAAAATTTTGCATTTTTTGCAAACAGGATTTTCTTTGAAAGTAAAAAGCCAGAACTAAAGAAAGGGAAAATGTTTGCGAAGTGGTTCTGTCATCCAAAGACAATTGTGGAATATTTAGCTACATTTTGAAAATAACTGAAAATTGTTGAAATAAAGTCCATTTTTTACTTTTCTCAACTGAAACTGCGATGTTCTTTTATTTAGACTTTTTGTTACTTTTTCTATTTGATACTTTTTGAAGAAATTATCTTTTTGAAAATAAAAACTAGGTATTGTGTCGGAAAGAAGCAGTTTCAATGCAAGCATTACTAGCGTAAACATCTAGATTTTCATATTTTATCAATGTACCTTTTATTTTCAATAAGAAATAAATCCCTAAAGTTTTTTGCATACGAGTCCTGTATTGATAAATTATTTTGTTGAAAATGCAAATTTAATTTTTAAATCAATTGGCTGCTTTGATGATTTTATGATAATTTGCATACTCTTTACTTTAAAAGTTAATGTTCTACAGTGAAAGCTCTACTTGCGGACAGCTCTAATAAGCGGACATCTCTCTTAACCGGACATTTTTCTTGGAACCGAATTTCGTCATATGGTTTTCAATGTACAACACTTTCTTATAAGCGGACATTCTATTAAACGGACGCGGACATGATATTTTTCTCGTAAGGAATTAAGAAGCTCTCACAAGCGGAGACAAAGCTCTAAAAAACGGCCGACAAATAAAACCTTTATCGAAAATAAGCCATTTTCATTCGGGGAATTTCCTCATATATTTGGTAATTCCCCGTTTTAGATGTTTTGGGAGGACGTTTTCAACGCAGATGAGACCGGACTTTTCTTTCGTGCATTACCAGACAAAAATTTAACAGTCAAGTCTGAGAAATGTACATGCGGTAAGTTCTCTAAAGAAAGACTCACCCTTTTGTTTGCGCAACAATGGCTGGTGAAAAGGAGGATTTTTCGTAATAGGAAAATCAGCTCACCATCGTGCTTTGAAAAATAATGCCATCAAGGATTTGAGAGCAATGTGGAAATTCCACAATGGGGAATCCACAGCCATGAGGAATCCAAGAAAGCGTGGATGACCCAAGAGATTATGTCAGAATTGTTGTTTCAGCTCGATAGAAAGAAAAAGAAAAGAAAAGAAGAGTGTTCTCATTTCTAGATAACGCAGGATGCCGTCCTCGTGCGCTGAAACTGAAAATAGTGAAAGTTCTTTTTTTGCCGCCAAACATCACTTCTATAGATCAGCCCTTGGACCAAGGCATCATTAAGAACTTCAAATTTTATTATTGAGATCTTATTCTAAAACATGTTTAACTAAAATTGACGACTCCAAATTTGTGTCTGAGCAGTCAAAGTCCATTAATGTATTAGAGGCTTTATATTTCATCAGTCATTATGATCATGGAATAAAGTAAATTCTGCAACAGTCAAGAATTGATTTATAAAAGCTGGATTCAAGAAGACTGCAGGAGAAATTCCACAAGATTATAATCCAGAAGATGAGCTGCCTTTGTCACTCTTAGCTGGACTAATGCGTCATGCAAAAGCCTTAGGTGCAAGTGATCCACAGGCATAAGGATTTGTAAGCATGGACCATATGGTGGAGACTGAAGAGGATACATTTCATCCTGATACTATCGGTTCCATGAGTAGTGATGATGACCAATCAGAAGAAACGTTGACAATTGTACCTAATGCTTCACTCATAAAATCGTATGATAAATATAATTTCTCTTTTAAAAACATTTTCAACTTTGCAGTTTTCAACAAAAATTTGAAAAAACTCGACAAACAAGTATTTTAGAATATGTTAATAAACCGGCACAACAACATTCTAGGTTTCTAAGTTGAAAAATGATATAAAACATTAGAAAACAATAAAGAAGCTGAAAATAAAATTTACTTTTTAATTAAATACATATCTCTATTACCCTGACACCTTCCATAACCGAACATTTTTTGTGGAACCGTGACTGTCGGCTTATCGGAGCTTTCACTGTACACCTACTAGCAAAACCCTCAATGTAGCACTGCATTTAATTGTAAAAACCAAACATAATTTTAGCCCGTTCCCTTAATTACTGAAATCCATTTTAATAATTAGCAATGTTGATATTAAAGTGTTACTATAAAAAGAAATAATTCAAATACATATTGACCTGAACTACGAGTGTCTGATCTAACATATTCTGCATGTGACTGTTTTAATGCAATTGTGAAGGTTTAGAAAACCCTAATTTTATTTTTTTGCGGTGCTCAGTTTTTCTCTCCTATGCGGACAAGGTTGCTTCTTCGTATCTCGTCCAGTTCTAACTAATCGTAAGATTATCGCTCCACTCATCCGAGGCCTTCGTCTACTTTTTCCTGCTGTTGATTGATCACGTACAATTCTTACTATCCATTCCGCTTATATGCTCGGTTTATTTACTCTTTCTTCCTGAAGGCTTCTAATATATCGTTAGTTCGTTCTATGAATAAACGACATTTTTGTTACTTTGCAAATCTTTTTCATTTTATATATTAGATTTATTAAAAAATACCTACACTTTGAGCAAATTGAACTTGTCGCTGCTGATCGAGCCGGTAACAGCATATTAAAATGCGAATGAGCCAATTGGAAATCTTGTTTATTTTAACTTCACAAGTTAAGAATACTAGACACTTATCTCACTTACGTAACTCAGATTCTTATAATTGGAGTATTGAATGAGGTGGAATATTTTGATTATTTTCTGTTCTCTTTCGTTAATGTTCCTTATGAGGCACTTGCGATGAGGCCTATATTTTTATTAATATCAATATCGTCACGCTTTTCTTTGAAAAGTAATTGTTGTGAACTGACATGTTCATTAAAGCCAAACCCAAACTAAGAATCAAAAGAGCTATAAAAAGAAAAAGTAATGAATCATTTGAAAATCACTTTTTTCAAGTTTTGTACATCAATCTACCATGATTTTTTTTTCCGTAGCAAATTTTATATATGTAAATTGTCGAAATGTCGAATGTTTTTTTTTCTTTTGAAATCAATTTTAATAAATTAATCTAAACATCTTTTAGACCTGGAAAATTCGATTTGATTTAAAGGTACAATTAACAAATATAAAAAGTGTTATTTGATTGAGACTTAAAAAAAGCATCGAGTTTCGCGATTTATTTAACGTGTACAGTTACTATTTCGGTAATCATTAAATGTATTTTAAATTAAAGCATAACTGTGTGATCTGTAATAAAATCGTTGTATTTGAAATTCAGCAACCCACATATGGGACGATGATTTATGAGTGAGATTTCTGATTTATTTTATGTATTTGCAGTATTTATCTTATTACCAGTTAAATCAATCAATTAAAACTATTACCAATAGCGAATGTGTTTTTGTCTGAATATGCAATCACCGTTTCTTCTTCTGCATTTGGCATTTTCAGAAAATATAATATAGACATTTTTTATGGTGATAATAATTTTATTTTACTCTAGCGTGCCAACTGATGGTTTTGGAGGCAAATACGGAATTTGGAGGTAAATAATTATAAAGACTAATTATCTTATTATGTTTTACAAGGTAGAATAATTCGAACAGAGCATAGGTGAATGTTAAAGCTTTTTTTATATCTTATCTAACTTTGTTTCGATTGCATTATTCAATATAAACCCAGCATTAAATTTAATTAAAATGTTAGGTATAAAAAATAATTAATTTGTCATCATGTTGCTCAAGCGTGCCCTAAATTAAACACACACTACTTACTACTTTAGTAATAATAACAGACCAGTTACGTAAATTTCAACTTTTAGTTTTTTCTATTGCCTAATTTGATTATGTAAAGCATTCTTATACTGACAAATGGTAAAATTAATTGGATGAGATTACGTGACCCGGAAAAAGTTACCATATAAACTGAGAATGTAATTAAAGTCGGATCAATATTTTATTAATATGAAAACATACCTCTCTCGTCCGTCTAAATAATTTCTATTTAGTTAATGTTCATAGATGGTCAGTCAAGCAAAAAATTGTTTCAACTGCTGTTCCAAAAAAAGGTTTAGCATGTAATTACATATTTAGCTACAGTATTTATTCAGGTATTATATCAAGGAAAGAGATAAATCTAGGTATTTATCAGTGAAAACAGTGGATAAAAGTAAATGATGTTTTTAAGACAACTTTAGACGAAATTATTGAAACAATTATTGATAGATATAAAAAATAATTTTGGAATCACAATTTGAATAATTTGCTTCCAGGTTGCGCCAACTTGCAAGGCGTCGTAGGTATAAGCTGTTTAATCAGTCATTCAGAGCTACATTATAAATTTACGTTGCATATTGCATAAATACCTACTTATCGTTTGGTATATCGTAATACTAAAAGAGTCGATTGCTGGTAGATGCATATCCGAAAAGTTTCTCTTGAAGGTGGTAGATAATATTGAGATTAAATTATTTGATTGGACTTAGAATGATTAACAATCACACCCTTTTATTTGGCTCGGATTTCCGACGTTTTCAATTGTAAAATTATATTTAGATTAAAACTGCTTTATTATACAGAGTGATTGAACATTGATGTTTTTTATTTTTGTAAAAAAGTTGCATTTAAAAGTTTAAAAAAATAGTAGGCCATTAAATATGAACATCGTTACATAGCAGGAGATATATGAATACTTAAGGTTGTGTTCTTATATCAAGGCGGTTGTGTTTATCCTGATAAGTTAAAGAAATTTTGTTTCATCATTTTGGCGATATATAATTCTTAATGTTGTGTTTATCCGATACAATTTTTAATGTAGTGCTTTCTATCTTCTGTAATGAGTTTTCAGAAGATGTTCGTTCTTATTGATGAGTGATGACCGGTTATTGAGATTTTTGTATTCTTTGATTTCATATTGTATTCATTTCAGATATGAGATTTATTATACTAGATTTTTAAAGTATGTAACTGTCATTTTCGCGGAAAAAAGACATAATCTTCCCAATAACAGAGCACTCATGGAGTCAGTCTTTCGATAAAATGTTGACAGAAGATAGAAATGAGTTCCAAATTACTGATAACATTAACATAAATATAACCAAGCATCCCCCTACTAAAATTGTGGTAAGCTTTACAACAACCAACAGAAATGCTGAAATAATACATGCATCAAATCCCTGTATAATGATGCAAGAACGCAAATAAAAATAGGAAATAACTTAACAACCGGGTTCACAGTAACAAAGGGACTCAGACAAGGGTGCTGTATATCGCCAACACCATTCAAGATCTATCTAGAAAGCGCATTGATAAGATGGAAGAGAAAATGCAAAGCAATGGGTATACCAGTGGATGACTACATCAACAATCTACACTTTGGCATTTGCGGATGATCAAGTGGTTATTGCACAGGACATAGCTGACCTTGAATATATGACACGCAAATTAATTGAAGAATATGATAGGTGGGTCTAGAGCTTAACATGCAGAAAACAGAATACCATGTGTATAGGAGGAGAACAACAAGATCTGCCTGTCTCAGACACACAGAATATCAAACACACATATACTATGCTGCACTATAGCAGCACATATAAATACCTGGGCGTCAAAATATCGAAAGAAGGAAGTCTGGACGAAGCAATAGCCGAAAGAAAGAAATCTTCAAGGCAGGAAGGCTGCGTCCATGTTAAACGGCATACTATGGCATAAACACATTACAAAGAAAAACAAACACAGAATACACAACACAATAATTAAAAGTATAGTAACGTATAGTAGTGAAGTGTGGGCTATAAAGTATAGAGCAGAGAAAGCACTAAAAGCTACAGAGATGGACTACTAGAGAACAGCGGCAGGAAAGTCTAGATTGGAAAAGATCAGAAATGAAAGAATAAGGGAAATAATGGAAGTAAAGCACGATATTGTACATGCTATAAGGACTGGATATGTACTCTGTTACTGTACTGTAGTACTATATGTCACCTGTACTGTAGTTCTATGATAACTCAGATGGTACCGACATGTGCAGAGGATGGGCCAGGACCGACTCCCGAAAAAAGTACTACACTGGACACCGCAGGGAAGAAGAAGTAGAGGAAGACCACGGAAAAGCTGGAGAGATGGTATAGACGGAGAGATTCAGAGAAGAGATCTGGAGAAACCGAGACGGTTGGAGATAAAATTGGCCAATAAAATAATTTTTTCTTGTCATTAGAATTTTATTTAATAATATTATTAACCTAGAATAAGAGAATTTTCATATTTGTTTTTTATTTAGATTAAGACTACATGTATTAAACAAGGGCAGAAAGACCGATAGGTCGATAGCCTTTTTTAGAAATAAAGATGTTTACTACTACTATAATTTGTCAAATTATATAGATAAGCTTTTGCAAAAAATATCTATTATTGGTCTTAGGCACATATTTTAATATATCCTAGAGTTTTGTATTTAAGGATATGTAGGGAGATCTCAACTGTTTACTTGTACTTGCCGTATTTGTGTACGTGAATTCATCTGATATTTGTGGATCAATTCTCTTTTGAAGTGTTGTAGGGTATCATCTACTTACATATATCTAATATCATCAGGTATTTCAAAGTATGAATACTTGCGTAAACAAAGTAAATATATTTGCAAAATTATTACCTTCTAGATCTACTTTCCACAAGATAACAAGTTAATTAGTGTCTGGCAAATCCGTATTTTGGCAACCACAACACATTTATTTGAAGTTACCACTCAGTTGTTTGATTAAATAGACCGATAAACGTACTATTCCTGATATGCATCAGGCAACTTGACAAATATGATTCTATCAGGTAGTTAATGGCCAGTCTAACCAGAAGCGCGGTAAGTACCTTTTAGAACCCATGTCTATTAATATACTTACAATTTTTACTCTGATTGACAATGATTGATGAATATACATGAATACATTGAAAATTGAAATTACCTCCACAAAATGTTATTTAAAACATAAGTCTGCTAATACTGTATAATTAATAAACAGTGTGTGCCAAATTTGTTTCTTATTAATGGCAGCTTATAAACCATAAAAGATGCAGACTGTCTTTAGCAAATTAGCAAAGTTGAGACATATTTTATCGATTATTTTAATCATCCCACAAATTCAAGGCAAACTACAATGGGCTTCGGGGAATTATATGAATTTCTCATCATAGGTAAGTGTTGAAAGTCAAGGTGTTCTCGAATTTGCCTTATAAAAAGCATTTTGTTGATTTCGTTAATATCTACAATTTTGAAACAGGGAAAGAACATCTTTTGCCACAAAAAAGTTCAGAACGAAATAGTTTAAAAGCAACGACGAAAAACAAGAAATAACAACCAGAAAACCAAAAAATCAATGCAAATATTGCTGGAAATGTTGCAATGATTTCAGTGCACAAATTTATTTTGACGAATTCGTTCTTAGAAGCTCTTCTGAAGGTCGAGTATTTTCGAGACAAGTGTGCTAAAGTGAAGAAGTAGTAGAAAATACTAAGTCGTTCGTTTGAGGAATACACGGTTTGCAAGTATAATTTTGGTGCTTTAAAAAATAAGTTTTAACACTCAAAAGCTTTGTTTACCGATTTTTATATGACATTCAAAATATATTAATCTCAGTAATTTAGTAATTTCTATTTCACAAGCAAGCAGACTTTTCTTAAACTTTGTCTGAAATCCTGTTTTTTTGTCATACTTATCAAGTTTTATATTCTGCTTTCTTTATAAATTATAGGATACCCTGTACATAACTTGTCATTAAAAACAGCCAGATACGTATGTATATCGCTTTATTATAAATGCCAGTTATTCGATATTTGCTATGTGAAATTTGCCTTAATTGAGGAAAAATGCAAGTAAAAGTAATAATGCTGTCTTTAGTTATTATCGCTGTAAGAACACATCTCATGAATATGTAGGAATTTTTAAAATAGTCATATTATTGACACCACATTCCAGTGTCAACTTGTTTTATTACTGAAAATTTCTTGTAACTCATGAAAGATGTAAACTGTGTAACTGTGTCTTTATACCATTTTTTTCTGTTCTTACCACGTACACCGAGAGCTTAATGAACTGGTGGTTTATTACTAGCGGCGTGATTGTAAATTCCATTTGACATTTACTTGGTGATGAAAAATACATAAAATAAGCCATAAAATATCCAAGAAGCGAAATGCATTTATATGCAATTATCGGAGAAATTACGAGAAAGACCAATTATTTCAACAATTGTAGCTATGCTCTAACCAAATCTTTAAATATTAGATAGCTCATGATGTTTGAAGTAATATCAGTGAAAAGTAATATCACTGATTAAATTGAATTGAACCGCAATCAAAAACTCACTGAGACGAAAAATTGATTCAGTTTTATAGGGTGTCTAATTAAAAAATATTTGTGTAGATATAATTTCGTTTTATCAAATCGACTAGAAGACATTCGTGAGAAACTTAAACTTGAAAGGAAAATCAATATAAATATTATAACATTGATGTAAGTACGAAATCGGATAAATAAACCATTTATTTTCAAACCGAAACCCATCACCGTTTCCTTTAGTTCTTCATGAAAGGGTCGCTTCGGACTCATATTTTAAATAGTTACAATTATTTTGAAAGTGACTATTTCGAATATTAAAATTCCATTGAATTTCCATGTTGTATAGATTGATAATATGTAAATTATATTTCTGATTAATACATTTTATTATAGAGGACGTTTCGTATATTTTCCTGACTGTACTTTAATTCATTCCAATGTATTCCTGGGTTTCAGTCAATTTTATTGTTTATTATTTAAAATGTTATAAATACGTTTCGGTGTCTTTATCCACCATCATCAGTTTGTGTATATAGTTGCTACCAACTTCACATTTGACTGGTCACTCTAGTGAGTGACTCTCTCTAGAGTGACCAGTCAAATGTGAAGTTGGTAGCAACTATATACACAAACTGATGATGGTGGATAAAGACACCGAAACGTATTTGTAACATTTTAAATAATAAACAATAAAATTGACTGAAACCCAGGAATACATTGGAATGAATTATAGAGGACGTCTGTTGCTTAAAACTCTTCAATGCTTGCACTTATATTAAACTAGCATGATTTTTTTATGAATAATGCAAAATATGAACTGACATAACTTTTTCGCTTATCGAACCTGAAGCTATATTCAAATAAGTTTGCTTCGAGCGTGTGGCAAGTGCTTGAATCACTTTTTAGGCCGGTCCCTCTCTACAACATCTAATTTGGCCAATTAAATTGCATGTTGAAAAAAATTGAAACCAATTGCTAACTTCTACAACGTTTATTTATCGTAAATTGTCATTCTGGGGCTTTTGCTTTCTCACGAGAGTCACACTTTAACTTTTTGGAAATCTGATCGAAACTAATTGTTTGAATTTATTTATGGTCACCGTTTACTATATTTAAAGGTATTCCCTACAGAATTACAATAGTAGGCTTTTTAATACTTAATTTAAAATATGTGTAATGGTGTGAATAAAACGTTTTTATTAGATTTTTAGTAGTAGTAAACATCTTTATTTCTAAAAAAGGCTATCGACCTATCGGTCTTTCTGCCCTTGTTTAATACATGCAGTCCCAATCTAAATAAAAAACAAATATGAAAATTCTCCCATTCTAGGTTAACAATGTTATTAAATAAATAAGATTTCAGTGGCAAGAAGAAATTATTTTATTGTCCACTAGTCTGTTGCGTTTGTAAGTGTTCGAGTAGCGTTAATGTAGGGAAACGGAAGCGGGATTGTCTGGTTGGTCTTGTAAGACAAAGGGGATTCAGTATGGTCCAGTTGTAGGGGTTGTTTGTCCATTTTGTCTGTAGCTGTATGAGTCTTTCCGAGATCTTTGTCATGTTTGTGCGTTCGTATAGTAGTTGGGTGGGGGGGTTGTGTAGTGGGTTTTGGGGGTGTCTTATTCGTGTTATTAGTCTTAGTGCAATTTGCTCTGTTGTTTGTTTCATTCCAATATATTCCTGGGTTTCAGTCAATTTTACTGTTTATTATTTAAAATGTTATAAATACGTTTCGGTGTCTTTATCCACCATCATCAGTTTGTGTATATAGTTGCTACCAACTTCACATTTGACTGGTCACTCTAGTGAGTGACTCTCTCTAGAGTGACCAGTCAAATGTGAAGTTGGTAAGCAACTATATACACAAACTGATGATGGTGGATAAAGACACCGAAACGTATTTGTAACATTTTAAATAATAAACAATAAAATTGACTGAAACCCAGGAATAACATTGGAATGAATTCTAGAGGACGTCTGTTGCTTAAAACTCTTCAATGCTTGCACTTATATTAAACTAGCATGATTTTTTTATGAATAATGCAAAATATGAACTGACCATAACTTTTTCGCTTATCGAACCTGAAGCTATATTCAAATAAGTTTGCTTCGAACGTTTGTGGCAAGGGCTTGAATCACTTTTTAGGCCTGGTCCCTCTCTACAACATCTAATTGGCAATTAAAATGCATGTTGAAAAAAATTGAAACCAATTGCTAACTTCTACAACGTTTATTTATCGTAATTATCATTCTGGGGCTTTTGCTTTCTCACGAGAGTCACACTTTAACTTTTTGGAATCTGATCGAAACTAATTGTTTGAATTTATTTATGGTCACCGTTTACTATATTTAAAGGTATTCCCTACAGAATTACAATAGTAGGCTTTTTAATACTCAATTTAAATATGTGTAATAAACGTATACGAAATTTATTTATATTCAGTGCTTAATGTTTCAAACTTGCAAATCCTATGGTCTCTAGGAAAATTGATTAGTATTATAGAAAAACCCGGCCCCTCTAATTTAGAGAGCGTAGCTCAAAAGCAAGTGGCTTTTGTTGTATTTAGGTTTTCCCGTCTTGGTTCCAGCTAATACATAAAGATAAAAATTGTCTCCAAAAAAGGTTTTATCTCTAACCCGGATTTATCTAAGTTTACGAAACCAATTGGGTTAATTCCTGGGCACAATATGATAAATACATATTTTGGGAACGTTCTTTCGGGTTTCAAGTTTTATTTTATTTAATGTTTATCACAATATTTTCTTTTGTGTATGAGTGAAGTTGAAGATTATTTCAATGCACGCATTGATAGCTTGTTTTAGTTTCAACTTCAAAATCAACATCAACAATGAGACATACTTTGATTACCATACTTTTTCAATCGTATTATTGATGCATATTTCATGCCCATTCGGTTCAAATAGCTTATGGAATGGACGTCAGTAAAATTTCATCGACCGAGGAATTTCGAGAAAATACATCAAAAAGCAAAAGGTAGAAAACTTATCGAAATATATATGCTGTAATATAAATTTAAATATTGCGGTAAAGCTGAAGGAAAGTCCTGCTTTTCATCTTTTTAGCTATTTTGCCTAATGTAGGTGACATTAATTAGTAATCAATTTAATGTAGGTAACATGATATTTACAAATATTTCGGGGTCAGTCAATATTTGGATTCAATTTAGCGGTATAATTTATCAACGTAATTAGATAATTTATTTACTCTAATTATAGTCATCCATTTGTATATCCACGATATGAATCATCTTGAATAAGAAATGAAAATATTTCAATATACTTCCTCATTTCAAGCTAAGTATATTATTTGTTAAACTTTTTTTGTGCCCTGCTAAAGCCAACAATTCATTCATTTCTAGTGCAGTTAATTGCAAACTATCTCATTTTGAATAGCCTGAGCAGCACTTCACTTCATTGAAACGCATTAACACATAATAAAAGTGAAAATATGTTTATATTGTAGGTGTTTCCATCGTAAAAGCAGTTAATATGAGTACGATTTTGTCGATTGTGTTTAATTTACGGTCATAAATATACCCAACTATCATATTACCATATTTTATTTAATGAATTTATTGAATTTGTTAAATTCTTAAATTCAGGGAATATTCAGGATTGTTGTATGTGAAACCAGGAGACAAACAGAAAGCAATCAAATCATGTTTAAATACTCGTAACAAATATCATACTAATATAAAGAAATAAATTAGTTTGAAAAACGACACCTAATGCAAATTCTTGTTTTTGCCTTAAACAACTGCGAATGGAGATAATTATTTTATTTATAAATTAAAATTTTATTTTCTATAATTTAAAAAATAACTATTTTTCTATTGTGCTAATTACAAGGGCACGAATCAACAAATTTTGCGCGTATTTAACTATTTTCTATGGCTTTCAACTTGACACATCTAAAGCATTTTATAGAAAATGGCTTTTATTCCATAAATCAAAGTTAGTTCACAGTATGGCAACATAATTCCATAACTAATTTTAAAGCACGTGAAACAAGAGTTATACGTTCTACCAAAGCGTTTAACCATCGACTGTGTCTAATAATGGCAGTAAAAGGAAAGAAGAAGATGGAGAAATCGCATACAAACCAGTTGAAGACTTTGTTTAATGTCTTTGATTTTACATTTATCGCCAGAGGACTGGAAATAGAAATTGAACTAATAACTTTTTTCATTGTCTCGGAGATTCAAATTCGAATTAAAATCCATTACTTAAATTGATAATTGATATGGAAAGTCTTGCTTGAATTCATTTCTATATCGAAAACACAAATCTTGTCTGTTTTTTGGGTCCTGACCTACTTTGAAGTGCAAGGAAGTAATAGTAAGTTTTTAACGGATTTAATTATATTTTTCTACTTAGCATAGCATATTCAGACGTTTATCGTTACATATTCAGACAAATCATAAAACAGCAGTTGATTGCCATCTGAAGTTCAAGATTTTAAGGCCCTGTAGTATTATGGGTGTATTATCTTGCAGGAGAATAATATATCTCATTTCTTACTATTACCCAAAAATATTTTTAACTAAACTTATAGCCCCTGACAAGAGTAATAATTCCAAATTATAATTGCAAATGATCGAAAAGCTTTTCATAACTCTTAGAAAACAGAATTGTTTTTGGAAATGGAAACCATCTATCGTATATGGTGGTCGATTTGCTTTCTCAAAATTTATTTGCAATGATTATTTCGAAGTATCTATAAGCGAAGAGTTCATATGAAATATAATCAATAACAAACATATAGTCAAATACTTTCAAAAACATAGTTATTGTAACATTCAATATATCTGTAGCAAATTATTTTTTTTGTGAAAAAAAATGCTTACAATGCGACTCACTTTAGTTACAAGTAAGATTAACGAAATTTTTTCAAAACTTCATTTTACACCGTCAAAATGTAGGCGACAGGGTGTTGTTAATCCTTATAGCGTCCAAAAGCAACCATGTTTTTTTTAAATTGCGGGAAACTTTTGAGGCGGTTGTAGCAATCATAACATGAAATTTCCATTTTTATTTCAATTTGTTTTTCTCCGTCATTTTAATGCTTTGTAAATGGAAGTAACGGGTTTAGGAGAAAAGAAAGGTAGGAATGGACATACTGGATACAATTCATTGGAATTTCAATGAACTGAAAATATACCCATAAATGTAAAAGGTGCTTCCAACCTTTTTGTTTAATCTCAGTGGTCATTTAACTGTATGGATGACCAGTTGAAGCTAATTTTAATTTAAGTTTAATTTGTTTTAACATATTTTAATTTGTTTTTAATCCCTTTTTTTAAATGTATGAAGTCTCATTTTAAGTGTATGAAACTTCAACAACACTGTCGGATACTATCTCTTGTTGTTATAATATTGCTCTTCGATGCATTATCTGCATTCAGAAATAGTCTATGAAGAGTACTTAAAACTAATATATCTCTATATCTACTATCAGTTAATCAATTTTTATTGAAACGACTTTTTCAAACAGATGCTCTGATAATATGCGCGTCAGTTAGTTTGAAAATAAATAAGTAGAACATTGAAAAGTGGAAGGTGTGCAAAAATCTAAAAATCTTTACGCCACAAAGCACGTGTTAATGTCTGCCCTATTTCACATGATCATTGCATCCGTTCACATCTCAACTAATCTATACATAGACAAAGATGCTGTTGTACTGCAACTTGTACCACTTGCGTTGTTGCATCTCAAAATATGTACACAGCTAGAATCTGGAATCTATACATGGTAATACTAGTGTTCTAACTTCCCATGCTTATCACGCAGTCACGCGCCTCTACGTCTTTTTATGTAACATTTGATATTATCTCGTAATTTACCATCTGGTTTAGTGTGACAAAAATCACTTCCTCTAATTCCAGATACCACTTAATCTTTAAAAGAATATCGCCCTAGTTCTGCGTGTATTTTGATGAGCATTTTGAATGATCTACTCAGCTTTGGATGGTGGATTAAAAACAATTGACATATATAATCATTTAAAAACCCTGCCATCGAAGGTGATGAAAATCAGACTCTCGCATGCGGAAGAAGTTGAAGAATTGAAAAGAATTCTAGAATTGAAAAGAGACTAACGCATTTAAAATATAAATTAATCAGAATAAACTGGTGAGTATGCTATGAATATCTTCTATAATAAAAAACAACAAAGAAGGTGGACGTGGATAAGCCCAAACGGGAAAACAAGAAATGAGATTGAGTACACCCTTTCCAACACTAAAGAACTCATATGCTATATAACTCATTCAATACTGGCAGCGACCATCGTATGGTCAGAGCGAAAATAAAGGTAGAACAAGGACAAAGTAAGAGAACATATGGACAGTGCTAGATCAGCTGTAGATACAAGATGCTATTAGGTTCTCTCTATCGTTTCGTATAGATAAACAGTTTTTTTTTTGTTTCGCTCGCTTGATATGAAACAAAATAAAGAGAAATATCAGGAAGAAATACGTCATTACTCTGAAAAGACCGAAAACACATCACTAGAAATAAAATACCACAAAAAGAACATAAGAGTGGCCATAGCGAAAAATCAACGATGGTACCAGAGAAAAAACATGCAAAGGCCAGCAAATTAACAAAAGAAACAAAATAAAAGATAGAAGAACGACGGTCAATGTATAAAGAGGGCAAATATGCAACTGATGAGTATAGAGAAACAAGAAGAGAAACAAGCAAAATTCTAAGAAAGGATCTTGAAAATTACAATGAGGAAATGGCTACAGATATCATAGAGAAGAACAAAAATATGAGAAGCTTGATACGGAAAGGAGGTAAAACAACAGATTATAGTTATCAAAAACAAAAATAAAGAGGAAGAATGAGATAAAGACAAAATAATAAAAATACCTACGACGTTCTATGAAAACTTATATGACACAAAAGAGGTAAAACCAGAGGAAATTATGGTGAGAAAGGTTGCAAACGTAGGTTGAGAGGATATAGAAGAAATAGATGACGAAGAGGTAATCCACGCCGTAAGTTTCATGAAGAATAAGAAGAGCCCGGCTGAAGAAAATTTCCTCATAGAAAAGGAAGCTCAAGATATAGTTATCCCAAAGTTAACAAAACTATGTAACACATGCTTAAAGGAAGGGAAGATATCTGATAAATGATGAAATCATGATTATACTACATAAAAAATGAGACAGAAGGTTGTTAGAAAACTGCAGGCCTATAAGCTTGCCTTCCCATATGTATAAACTTTTTATGGGGATAATAACAAACAGAATAACAAAAAAACTGGATCACGATCAACCTCCAGCGAAAGCAGCGTTCCGCAAAAGGGTTTAGCACAACAGATAAACCTTCTAACAATAAGGCTCGTAATCGAGAAAGCAGCCGAATACAATCTACCTTTATTCATGGCCTTCGTAGAATACTAAAAGGCCTCTGATAGCATAGAACACTGGGCAGCCATGAAAGAAATGGATGACGCACGTACAGATAGTAGATACAGGGACCTGATTAAAAACATCTACGAAAAAGCAACAGCTATAATAAGAATACACGAGGATACTCAACCAATCCCAATAAAGAGAGGCATATGTCAAGAAGACATATTGTCCCCAAAGCTCTTTACGCTGGCGCTATGAGGCGTGTTCAAACAACTTGAATGGTCAAATAGAGATATCATCATCAATGGAGAAAGGCTAAATAGAACGAATAAGGCCCCTAAGCTGGGCAGCTTTCGGCAAACTCTCAAGGATACTAAAAAATAAAAAGATACCTCAACGAATACGCATAAGTGCTCGACCAGTGTATATTGCCAGTATTAACATATGGAGCGCAAAGATGAACCCTTACAAAAAATACAATAAAAAAATTAAAGACAACACAAAGTGGAAAGGACAATGATGGGTATTTATTTAAGAGATAGGAAGACAAACGAATACATAAGACAACGTAGACAGGCCAAGGATATAATAGAAAGGGTAACCCAGATGAAATGGGACTTTGCGGGACATGTAGCAAGGAGAGACGACGAGAGATGGATGGATGGAACACCAGAATAATACAATGGAGGCCATGGCTGAGCGGAAGGACAAGAAATAGATCGAATACAAGATGGTACGATGACATCAAGAGAACTGCAAGACTAAAATGGATAGAGGGGGACTATGTTCAAGTATGGACGCACGAGAATTGAAAACAAACTGGTGGTTTTTTGGGTTTTTAGGCCGTCGTAGATTATATCTTACTGACGTTTAGCAAGCACAAGTGGCTTCATGTGATCTGTCGTACATATGGTTTCGTGTATCGCTGAAAGTTTACACTGTACAACAGATCACAGAGGTTATGGTTATAGTGGATCAATCTGTGATCTGTGCACTGTACTGTTGAAGAAACCACCTCTGAAGGTTCCTGCCACATGCTAGTAAAACGCGAAGACGAAATACTAATCTACGACGGCCTAAAGCGTATCTCTTTCGATACAATTAAAAATTATTTTCCGTTTCCAGATATGCGAGTTTATGCAGTGTTTGTGTATTCACAATTTTTGTATTGAGGAAAAAGTCAATACATGTTTGTCTAAATATTTATCACTCAATAATTTACTCTGCTGTTCATATTCATGTTATTAAATAAACTGAAATTGTTTCTGTGCAATTATACTAAGTTGCAATTATTCGGAATGAATCTTTTAAATATTGGTTGCAATAGATCGAAGAGCACATGATGACGTTGATAATTTACAATTTAGTTGCATTAGCATCTGTTAATTTTAATTAAAATTTGATGAAGCAACAAAAAATTACGAAATGTATGATTATATTACAGAATAGCAAAAAATAAATGTTAAACAAGATTTAAGCAGTTATAATGTGTTACGTAATTCATTTATAAATTTGCAAAAAATGAAGAAAGGACCACTCTCAATGCAAGGTTTCATAGTTTAAAAGCCGATAGGAATTTGGTTTGGAAACGTTTGTTATATGGGTGGCCGTGATAACATATTGGGACAATTTCAGTATAACAATGCTGCTCGCTGTGATATTTTACGTTTAAGTCTCCATTTTTAAATGTGCATTGGACATGTTTGCATGTTTTGTTGAGGAAGCCAATTATCTCTAAAGCACCATATAAATATTAACTTTATATATTTTTCTTATTTATATAAAATATGACATTTTTGCGTAAGATAGTATATTTCATTCCCGTCTACCTTTATGTGTGCGCGCCATTTACGATATAAGTTGCAAACAAGTTTGATTGACATATTGCAAAAGTTATCTTTTAAAATTGTCTTAGAAAAAAATTAAATTAAACAAATTAAATGTTAGTACTATCCGTATTTTCCAAACAGGTAAGTTACTGTAGTGACGGAATTATACATATTTTCATTCATTAATATTTTGGTGTCCCAAATAAATGTTTAATTATTTTATTTTTGATTTTATTCAATATTTTTGAACCTGTCAAGTTTCTGAATATATAGCAAAACATACGCTATAGTTTTATGCTAACAGAATTTATAGATTTGGATCAAAAATTTTGGATGGAAATGAACAACCCAAACTGAAACACCTGGAACAATACTAATAGGCTCTAATTCAGTCTATGGATGTGAAAACTATTATAAATATTAGCCAAGTAAACTATCAGGTGCCAAATATGCTAAAAAACCTGAAGAAATGAACTTAACATAATTTAGCATCCTTCTGCTAATTCTTTCAAATGCATTGATAATACAAATAATTCCAATATTCATCGAGTGCGTAGCGGAAGCGGTATAGTTCTTACGATCACACAAAAAGAGGCAAATTCTGTTAATCAGTGCTTCTTGGGGCTAATATTACGATTCACCATTTTTAATCTATACGAAAATATATATGAAAATATATTTTTAATTCACTTCAAAATATTCCGGGTTTCAGATCATATATAAAGCTATTTGTAGACCCTTGCTAGACTTTGGACATATACTCATGACCAACAGAACAGAAAGGACAAAACGTTATACACAAACAACAGAACAAATTGCACTAAGACTAATAACACGAATAAGACACCCCCAAAACCCACTACACAAATCCCCCCCTCATTACTATACGAACCAACCAACTACTATACGAACTACTATACGAATTACCAACTACTATACGAACGCACAAACATGACAAAGGTCTCGGAAAGACTCAACAACCCCTACAACTGGACCATACTGAATCCCCTTTGTCTTACAAGACCAACCAGACAATCCCGCTTCCGTTTCCCTACATTAACGCTACTCGAACATTTACAAACGCAACTGACTAGTGGACAATAAAATAATTTCTTCTTGCCACTGAAATTTTATTTAATAATATTGTTAACCTAGAATAAGAGAATTTTCATATTTGTTTTTTATTTAGATTAAGACTACATGTATTAAACAAGGGCAGTCTTCCGTGAATCCGGAGTTTGTTTCGAATAATGTCGGAAAATCTAACATAAATTGAAAATTCTTTTCTCAATTTGTAAATTCAGAATATTTTCTTGAAGATAGACGATCTAATTAAATAGCGTACAATTATCCTTTCTCTCGAACCTTCTATACATTTATCAAGCACTTTGTTTGATTGTCCTAGAGGATAACCAATTGCGGATTTTAGGTTTATTGAAAGTGAATATACGGCTTATTAGCTTGAGCGGTTGGCTCAAACAAGCAACAAAAATAAAAAAATCAGTCAAAAAAATTTGACCCACTGATCATTTCAGTTGTTTTAGGTTAATTAATTAGCTTCAAAGTCGCAAACTAATTGAACTCAAACATTTAAACATGTATAAACGCCCATATAGAAAATAGTATAATTACATAATAGTACAGTTTAGACAAAAATTATATTTTAATTTAGTCCGTTTTCATTTATAATTCATTTCTTTAGTTGTTTAACTTGTATTTGCTACTTTCAATAACCTTTTTAAAATGTTTAATGGGTCCTTTTTTACGAGTTGACTTTTAATGTCTTGTTGACCATTTTTACATTGTTTCTTGTGTCCCTTGTTCGGTGTTCTTGGAGATGTTAAATTTTCTTTTTCTGTATACGAAATATATTACATTCAGGGTATTTTTTAGCCCCTTGGAATTATACAGGGTGTCCCACCGGGAACCGCCGCGATCGATATCTGGCAAATTGTAATAAGGAGAAATTTGAAAATTGGACAGTGTGCCGAAGTCATTGGGGACAAGCGATCTAAAATATTTTCAATATGGACACACTTCCGGTTGTTCCGGGAGTAGGTATCAACTTGCTTATTTTAAATGGAACACCCTATATACCCGCTTGCCCCCCAATGACGTACGTATACTGTCCAATTTTCAAATTTCTCCTGATTATAGTTTGCCAGTTATCGATCGCGACAGTTCCCGGTGGGACACACTGTATAATTGAACGCGGCTAATCCTGTATATGAAACCTTTCTTCATATCCTATTATTTTTTAAATTAATTACCATCAACTGAAGTTAATGAACTCAGACTTAGTCTATACATAAAAAAAATAATTTTCTATGAAAAATTGTAAAATATACTTAAAACACGCCATCTGCTATCCTATAGCCTCGATTTATCACGTATCTTTAAAGTTAATGTCGATATATTAACATAGTTGCTGTTGGTGAGTGTGAACATTATATAAAATACGTAGATATTCTAGATTCTATAACTGCTTGAATTAAAATAAAAAACAATTACTATATCTTTTGGCACTAACACAAATGCTATAAATGATACGCTTTAGAAGTAGATTCGTAACATGACCTGTTTAAATCAGAGCAGTATCCGATTTGGCTATTAAGGATTTTGTATTGCGGCTTTTCTTATTACTAGAGTAACCATTTTTACGAAGTGGTAATAGCAGGTATTCATTAAGAGCATCTAATTTAAATGCATGTATTCGTATTTGCTTGAATATCGAGTGACATTCAATTAGCATATGATAAAATATGGGTCACCTGAAGTAATAAGTATTGTATGTACGGACAAGACATTCTCGCTTATGCTTAACATATTTACTAGCCCACCATACAGCTAGACCTACATGGAATTCATAATTCGAAAACCACACAATTGATATTATCTCAAACAGTTTAAAAAATCCAATTGTCTGAACACAATAATTAGAACTTCACAATTTAAAGTAATTTTCAATAATAGATACTTTTTCTAATGCCAGTTTAAGGCTATCTGAAGGAACAGGACCCAGTATCCATCTGTGCTTTCGGCTACCGACCTCGAAAGCTTGTTATGGCCACGAATAAGATTTATTTCTGCAGACTTACTAACTACTTAGTGTATGGCTAAAAGTCTGGGCATGGGAGATAAGTGTATGTTTATTGTATGTTCGTTTGTATACAGTTACAATAGGTACAAGAAACTTTCTTAACTTAGTCAATAGGAAAGTAAACATTTTAAAACAATATAATATGGCAATGTGTTTTGCGCATATGGTATACTACATATTTCCTTTGCAAATATGTCCTTTGATCTTTTGAATCTTTATTTACAAAATTTTTCTGTTGAGGAAAAATTTTAGATTGTATTATTTGCATCGTCGATCTTGGTCTTGATACGGTTTTAGGTACTGTTCAGAAGTTGTATGAGTCGGGAGTAGCAAGAGTTCTAGTTCGATTTTTTAATTTATGTATGTAGATATCATAATATGAAACTACTCTAAAACTTGTTTCCATTTCCACTGATTAATGTCGACATGTAGATTTAATATTAATAAGTAAAACTCCTAACTGACAGAAAGACAGCTTGCCTGTTTATGGACATTAACAAGGCTTTTGACAGTGTCTGGCATAGAGGCTTACTATACAAACTATACAAACTACACACACCAACATATCTACTACACACCATAAAGAACTTACTAGAAAACAGACAACTACAAGTACGAATTGACAAAACACTGTCATTTTCTTTTTCCCCTGAACAAGGGCTCCCTCAAGGATCCCAGCTCTCACCGTTTCTCTACAATATATACTGCCATGACATATACAATTACAACTTACCAGACAAAAATCAAATCGACAGATCGGCATACATATTACAATACGCAGACGACACGGCACTTATTGTACATGACAAAACTACTGAGAGAGCAACGCAAAGACTCCAAACACTAACAAACAACACAATGACATGGTTTTATAAATGGAGACTAACACCAAACGCGTCAAAAAACCAACTTCTGCTCACAAACCACAGACTCAACGCTGATTCCCCTACAATAACAGCAGACGGCCAAACGACACAACCAAAAAACGACGTAAAATACCTTGGAATCACAATCGACCACAAACTTAGATTCACTAAACACATGCGAAACATCAGGGCAGAAACAATGAAGAGAGCGAAACACTTCCGATCACTAACCTACAAAGACAGAGGAATTAGCACAAACACCGCCACCAAAATATATAAAGCTATTTGTAGACCCTTGCTAGACTTTGGACATGTGCTCTTGACCAACGGAACAGAAAGGACAAAACGTTATACACAAACAACAGAGCAAATTGCACTAAGACTAATAACACGAATAAGACACCCCCAAAACCCACTACACAACCCCCCCACCCAACTACTATACGAACGCACAAACATGACAAAGATCTCGGAAAGGCTCATACAGCTACAGACAAAATGGACAAACAACCCCTACAACTGGACCATACTGAATCCCCTTTGTCTTACAAGACCAACCAGACAATCCCGCTTCCGTTTCCCTACATTAACGCTACTCGAACACTTACAAACGCAACGGACTAGTGGACAATAAAATAATTTCTTCTTGCCATTGAAATCTTATTTATTTAATAACATTGTTAACCTAGAATGGGAGAATTTTCATATTTGTTTTTTATCTGGATTGGGACTGTATGTATTAAACAAGGGCAGCAATACCGATAGGTCGATGGCCTTTTTTAGAAATAAAGATGTTTACTACTACTATTGTTAACCTAGAATAGGAGAATTTTCATATTGGTTTTTTTATCTAGATTAAGACTGCATGTATTAAACAAGGGCAGAAAGACCGATAGGTCGATAGCCTTTTTTAGAAATAAAGATGTTTACTACTACTAAGTAAAACTCACAGATAATGTTCTCTCTTAAAATAAAGCATTTAATTTATTCATTTGCTTTCCTTGTATAGCTTTTGCTAACAAACATGTTATGGTTTTTCAAAAGTACGTGGATAATTAATAACCTCTTTTGCATGGATGAAAAGCTTTGTAAAGCTAATAAAACATTATTCATAACAAAATATCATATATAATGCGAAATAAAAGGGCAGAAGGCCGATTGAGTCGATAGCCATTTTGTATACTAACTAACTATTTTAAATACTACTCCTACAATCAAATATAATACCTATGTTATGAAATTACGCGAAATAATAAGAGAATATGTGAATAATGGAACAGGTGAAATCAATTAATGGCGGTATTTATTAACTTATTATTTGTTATTATTTGAGAACTTTAAGATACTTCGAATTTATTGGTTCAGACAATCTTATTTATTCTTGTTTCCTCTATAAATTGATTAACAGCAATATATTTTTTATTTTATTGACTCTTGATGCCATATTTTATTATTTTATAGTACCTTACTTTCGTAATTGTTTGTTTTAGGTCTAACATTTCCTATTAATCATAACTTTCATCAGAATTAACGTTAAATTAATTAGTTAAAGGTGTGGATTTATTTAAGGCAGCTAATATTTATTTTCAGTAAATACTATCTGCACATACATTACATTTTAGAGAGTAACTAGAATATTTTTTACCCACATTTTGCCTTTAAGTGATGCAAAAACAAAACGCAAGAGTGTTAGATTTATTTCGAGCAGAAAAAAAATTTGCAGAAAAAGTTATTGTGCAAATGAAGGAGTTTAATGAACGTAATTTATGACATTGGTGCACGCAAGAAGAATATATATTGCCCACCGTATTATATGTTAGAAATTCGCGCTGATTAGTGGTGATCCTGGTTATAATGAATGTGATCTCCGCATTGTTATACATTTTCTTAATGCTCTCATTAAGTAATTATGGCGTAATTGGTTGAATTCCTACAACTTTACAAGCGGATCATTAATACTTTACTTTGCAAAGGAAATGGGGTTTTATTGCGATCGCGTACTTAGTTTTATGTAGACGATCTCAATATGGAGTCTCATTATTGGCTTCTCGAGATCTACAAATAGAAAGGAGTCCTGAAATTTCAAATAGTCCTGTACTTTTTGTGGTAAATTGGAAATTATCCAAATTATGTATTACTTGTTTTCAGTTGATTAAGAAAGGTATTTTAAAATCTGGGTTTTGCCTTTCCACCTAATTTGTTTTCAACCTGTTTTTGGAAATATGTCCACTACTTTACTCGTTTTCTCATAATACTTAACTTTATTTGCTTAAAGTTTTATTGAACTTAGCTGGTTTCACGTCAAAATTAACCGATTTGGAAATTAATTATGAGATTCAAACGTAAAATAGTGTTAATATATTGTATATCAACTAACAACTTCAAGAAACGAAAAATATCTTAGACGAGCATGTTTTTGCAATGGTTTGCTGACAATAAAAGCTGGAAACGGAGTTGTATAAATCTTGAGGATATTTCAAGTATAAATCGTCGAATTCAAATTAAAACTAGTAGTAGTAGTTAAAAATATGTATTTCTTAGAAAAGGCTATCGACCTACCGGTCTTTCTGCCAAATTAAAACTATTTTGCTCCCAGTTCACATATTTTAAATGGAAATTCGGAGCTACATATATTAAATCACTCAATTACTGTAAATTATGTAGAAAAATAAATGGTACAAGTCAATATTATTTAATAAAGATTGCCATTTAAATGTACAATGGTATGGGCACAATCTTTAACATTAATCTTTAATGATATATATTGTGTATTCAATATCCATCCTACCTGTACCCACTTACACGTAGACCTACTTAACATTGAGAGTGTTTTTTTTTCTAAAAGATTATCTAGAACAGATTTTTATGACACAGACATGATATGCATACATATCAAAGACAATGACATTGTTCCACTGGGTTGATTGAAATGTGTTTCTTTCTTTAAGCTCGAAACAAGTACTGCGATTCCATTGTTGAAAATCATTCCTTATTCATATATTCTAGCTAGAAACGGTATTGTGATATACATAGAAAACAGGCACGCACTAAATTTCTTAATCTTGATTGGAACCACCTAAACTTGACATATTTTTTATATTGTTGAATACAATAGAATAAGCAAATTATTGGTATTAGCATTGGGGTATTTGCTGGTCTCTATGTCTTTACTTAATGTAAGTAGGCGAGCTTTCTGCTTTCCTCATAATAATATAAGGACCCAAAAATGGACTGGACAACACACAACCGAGCAACTACAGACCAATTACACTACTTCCAGTACTAAGCAAAATTTTTGAATACATAATAAAGCAGCGGCTTGAAAGAGTGATTGGAAAATATATACCTACCTACCAATTTGGTTTCAAACAACATCACTCGACTGTTCATCCGCTCTTTATTTTGGCCAACAATATACAAACTACCCACCTAACTGACAGAAAGACAGCTTGCCTGTTTATGGACATTAACAGGGCTTCTGATAGTGTCTGGCGGCATAGAGGCTTACACACCATAAAGAACTTACTAGAAAACAGACAACTACAAGTACGAATTGACAAAACACTGTCATTTTCTTTTTCCCCTGAACAAGGGCTCCCTCAAGGATCCCCGCTCTCACCGTTTCTCTACAATATATACTGCCATGACATACAATTACAACTTACCAGACAAAAATCAAATCGACAGATCGGCATACATATTACAATACGCAGACGACATGGCACTTATTGTACATGACAAAACTACTGAGAGAGCAGCTCAAAGACTCCAAACACTAACAAACAACACAATGACATGGTTTTATAAATGGAGACTAACACCAAACGCGTCAAAAAACCAACTTCTGCTCACAAACCACAGACTCAACGCTGACTCTCCTACAATAACTGCAGACGGCCAAACGACACAACCAAAAAACGACGTAAAATACCTTGGAATCACAAATGACCACAAACTTAAATTCACTAAACACATACGAAACATCAGGGCAGAAACAATAAAGAGAACAAAACACTTCCGATCACTATCCTACAAAGACAGAGGAATTAGCACAAACACCGCCACCAAAATATATAAAGCTATTTGTAGACTCTTGCTAGACTTTGGATATATAATCATGACCAACGGAACAGAAAGGACAAAACGTTATATACAAACAACAGAACAAATTGCACTAAGACTAATAACACGAATAAGTCACCCCCAAAACCCACTACACAACCCCCCCACCCAACTACTATACGAACGCACAAACATGACAAAGATTTCGGAAAGACTCATACACCTACAGACAAAATGGACAAACAACCCCTACAACTGGACAATACTGAATCCCCTTTGTCTTACAAGACCAACCAGACAATCCCGCTTCCGTTTCCCTACATCAACGCTACTCGAACACTTACAAACGCAACTGACTACTCGACAATAAAATAATTTTTTCTTGTCATTAGAATTGGAAAGTTTATTTAGTAAGATTATTAACCTAGAATAAGAGAATTTTCATCTTTGTTTTTTATTTAGACTAAGACTACATGTATTAAACAAGGGCAGAAAGACCGATAGGTCGAAAGCCTTTTTTTTTGGAAATAAAGATGTTTACTACTACTATAAGGATTTAATTACATTTATACATTAGTTATAAGTTTTCCATAATACTTTGTAATTAATCCAGGGCAGAAAGACCGATAGGTCGATAGCCTTTTCTATAAAGAAATAAAGCTGTTTACTACTACTATAAGGATTTTTCTATGGCTACTTATTTTTTAACTGTATGTAGAAGTGATTAATTCATATGATAAAAGTCAAGATTTTTTAAAACTGGATGTAAAACATTTTCGGATAACTTAAAATAAAGTTCCATTAATAATTAAAAAATGATCAACGAAATTTTAGTTTTAGCTTTTTAAATTTGCTTCTACCACACTTTTGATATTGAAACGCGTCTTTACTCCTTTTGTGTTATTATTGTCACATTTCTATTGAATTCCTTACTAAACGCAATCTTGCAGTTCACTGAATAAGTTTAACTTCAGAAATTTGTTTTGAAATTTTACAATATCACATTGCTATGAATAGAACGTGTTAGTGGAAATCTTGCCTATTAACGGGTAATGTCATCAAAGTGCGGCAGCAGTTTCTAGGAATTATGCGAAACGTTTTTCTTTGCGAACTTATCCAGCACCGAGAAGGCTTGTAACTTATAAATGTCGTTCAGTAAGCTGTGTATTTATGGGCAAATTACGGAGAAGACCTGAAAATTTGCTAGGAGAAGAATACATTTGGAATGTTGTTGTGGAAGATTCAACAAGTACTGGAGTGATTACAAATGAGCTCGGAGTAATTAAAAAAAAGCATGGACAATATTGCGAGAAAATCAGTTCTATCTTTTCAATGTTCAACCTGCTCAAACACTACAGCTCGAAGACTTCTTCCGTATAATTCACTTTTTTGAATGGTTTTTACTAAAACACGAAAAATATAATCATGTTTCCTCAAAAATGCTCACTATTGACGAAGGAACATTCACGTGAAATTTCCGATTTCCGCAATATGCATATTTGATGTGTGGTTAATCCCTATGCAATTTTTGGAAGCTATTTCTAAGACCGATTTTTCATGAATATGTGAGCAAGAATTGGGAATGGATTGTTGGGCCACACATTTTACCAGAACGTTTGACGGTCTTATTTATTAACATTTTTTGCAAAAGCATTTACCCGTTCTTTTGAAGACGTGTCGTAGAACATTGGATGAGACATATGGATTTTACAGGATGGAGCACCTGCCCATTTTAGAACGGCTTTTGAACAAAATTTTTCTGAATATATGGATTAGCCGAAATGGACCAATTGCTTGACCCACAACATCACCAAACCTAAACGCTTGCATTTTTTTCCTGAGGAGTTTTCTGAGAAGTTTAGTTTACAAGTCGCAAGTAAACACACGGGATGTTTTAATTCTTTGCATACATCAGGCCGGAGGAATCAGAGAAATGCTGATTTTCTTATTAAGGACCGCTAAAGAACAGTGGTTGTCTAGAGTAGAACGTTCTGTTGAAATTAAGGGTGTCAACTTTGAACACATTAGTTCAAAAACAGAAGTTCAAAAATAGAAGTTAGACCACAGAGGATGAAAAATGTATGTAACTTTCTCATTTGTAATGTCTTCAAAAATGTGTTTGAAATTGTTGCAATGACTTACAGCATTGACTATACAGCGTTAAGAAAGGACTAACTTGGAAATCACTCTGTACAGTGGTAACCTACTAAACCTGTTTACTGTAAACTTGCACTAGACGTTTTCTAAATATTTGGTCATTAGAATTACTCAGACTCACAGTACGGCAATGACAAAGCTAAATAGAGAAGGAAGCAAAACAAGTTTCAATTTGTGTTCTTCTAATGCTAGTGATTCTAGCGTATTGGAGCAATCACGTATTATTAAACTGAATGAGAATCTAAAAATTCAATATATGAAACGTACCCTTCAATTTTGCATGATAATTGAATCTTAAAGCCGAAGCAACTTGTCGATTGATGACATTATCGTCGATCTACATCTATATTGACTCAAGATGCACATTCTTAAATCAATAAGAACTTTAACAATCGAAAGCGTGATCGCTTAATATTGCACTGTCTGCAAGAACATGTTTATCAGCGGGTCAGTGGATTGTTTAAATATTACTGTCCTCATTATACGGAACTGAAGTTTGGGTTTTGCCAGGCAAGGGGTCTGTTTCGTCGTTATCTGCTTGCTTAATATATGAGAAATATTTTAAAATTAAACTGGTAATTGATTTGCTATTTAAGTTGCATGTAATATATTTCGAAGACTCACGGTGTGAATCTAAATATTCTTTGACTTTTACTTTTAGCATGGTTTATTTTCTATGGAAAAGGAAACTAAAACTGAAAAAAACCAAAACATCATTTGCTTAAATTAAAATGGCTTATTGATGATTTTGATCGAATGAAAAATTATATAATGTTTCAGATCAATGATTCGGTTTAAAGATAATAAGAGAGCTGCAGTAAGAAAGCCTGTCCGAAGGCGTTGAAGTCGAGTACCGCGTATTATAATATTGCTTCTTATAAATTGTTTTAGAATAAAAATTTAGATCAGCAGGAAGTTTGTATTCAAATACCAAGTCCTTATTAACAATATTTAGAACTGAAATGTTCAGAAAATTTTCCTATGATCCTAAAGCGAGATCACTGTAGATGTTCAATATTGAGAATGGATGTAACGCATTTTATGTAGTCCAAGTAGCATACATATGTTAATTAATACTTTTACATTGTTTGTGTTGTTTATCTGATTTAACACAAATATTGGTCTACAGCGAAATATAACGAGCCAAAAAAGGAAAGATTACCATCGCAACTAACAACAAACGTTCTATTGAAGGACAATCAAATTATTTGTAAAACTTCACATAAAAAATCTCAAAGTAACTAAAGTGTTATAGTTAACAAAATAAAATACAGCAATTAAATAATAATCACTGTACAATATACATTTATAATTATTATATAAGCTATTTCCAACTTCAAAACCTTGGGATAACGTACACAAAAGACATCATGTATCAATTATGGAACAATGAAATTTGCTTTTCTGAAAATAAAATTCTGGGTGAAGGCGTAATTGGATTCATTTACGACGTGCTTTAAACTGTTAGTAATCCCTTTAAGGTGAGATATTGTGCATTTCAATTGTTATTTATCACGTTTACTTTTCAAAAATAACAACATAGTGGCAAAACATTTAAACGTATAAAATGTAATCTAAAGAAAATCTTGAAGCTAAGGAAAAATCGGCTGCTAAATTATATATAAAACAAAAAATCTGTTAACGTAATGTAAAATGCAAAGATAAATTAGGTACTTCTTTGCAATTATGGTAGCTGCAAATCTTTAAAGCGATAATTAAAGTACGGCTTTCTAAAATATGTTTTCATAACGACCCTGGCAAAATTCTAACACTTTCCTGAATCAATGAGGAATTACACCGAAGAACACTATGTAAATGTAATCTCATTTTCTGCTTTACGATTGTCATTTTCTGGGAGTAATAAATTTTCCCAAATAGTATTTATTAAGAAGGAAGTAGGACTGAATTAATTTGAAATTTAGAAAAATATGTTTGCAGACCACTCAAAGGATCCTACAGAATGTTGGTTGAGAAAGTTCGAGGTGTTAGTTAATTATAGTTTAGATAGAAAAGAATAATTTTCTATCTTGTAAATCAGAAAATGTTACAAATGGCAGCTAATCAATTTGCGATAATTATACTTCCACAATAATACATAAAACCCAATGACTGGTTATATTTATCAAAGAGTAAATACCAACAATATCGAAGCAATATTTAACTTGGAAAAGGTGCATTACTTAATCAATTACACAGAAATGGCGTGCGCTAGTATTTCATGAAAGTGTGTATATAATTTTCGCCATACGCTGAACAATTTAATTAATGGTAAGTGCTTTGGAAGCACATTAGAATAAACCAAGCACTTACCGAAGGAGTTACTGTTGCTGATAGTAACCGTTCAAAAACAAGTCTTTAATTTTCTGCTCTCGCCTCAATAGATCTTCTCAGTTAAAAATTAATCATTGATGAAGAATATCATAACAGCTAAGACCTGCTGCACAGCTATGTGAGTTCAACATGAAATATTTTAAAAACAATTTATTTTTCATAACAGGCCTACTCGATCATTTTTGTAACGAGAATTAACTAGTAATCGTGTTTAAAAAATACCCAATGTCTGTATTCATCGGCAATCTATCAATCGAGAACCTCCATATGGACCAGCAGTCCCCTGCAGCGAATATTCAAAAGTACTTGGTTCAAGTTATGTCTTAGTACTAGCAGTTAAAAATTGTATATTTAAGAATATTTTTATAAATTCGAAACGTATTCGAGAATGTAAACCACGAATAACATAATTTTTAGTCAATGGTTCTATTAAAAAATATTTGAGGTATTTCAGTTTTTACAACTTTCATTACACGGTACCTACCTCAGATTACATTTTTTAAAGATTTTATAAATGTCTTTGCACGGTACTGTCCGATCTTTAATAGCAACAATCAATTATTTTCTGCTCTATGCTTTCTCGCAATTTAATGCTTTCCATGGCGAATTGAATTATATTTGCAATTATGCTACTATTATAACTTATACCACACTTTATTGTCTTTGGAAAATACTTATTTTTTTGGAATTTACTGTCTAACAAGTACATCATATCTAGACGTGTGCTAATTGGCTGCAAAGCGGTTGACAAAAGGCAAATGTGTTTTTAATATAATAATAAAAATGCAATAATATATATCTAATAGGACTGACAATGAGAAAGGTCAAAAATTTAAAGAGTGCTAATTATGATTTACAACAAAAACGTTCCAAGTTCCGTTAGTCGGGATTCCGCTTCCAATTCTTGTTTACATTTTTGGTTTTACTGTAAGTTGGCATAGTTATTACGATAACACTATAGAAAGTGATTCAATTTTACTTCAACAAAATTGTAACACGCCAGTAATAGAACAACGACAAATTTTGATAGTATTTAACTTACTTGTGATTGAAAAAGGTATTGTTTAACTAAGAGACATTTTTAATGTGTCAGCTTTTCAAAAGCCTGCATAATTATCACTCTAAATTAGCACATTTTGTTATTTTTTTAAATGTGTTCCAATATTTACCAATTTAATAATAAACATAATCACGAAGTGGGCTGTCACATGGACAAAAAGTAAAGCTTGGTTTTTACGCTTATGAATAAAAATTCTAATTGAATCATGAATGCAACTCAATTAGTTCAGAACAAGGGCTCCCTCAAGGATCCCCGCTCTCACCGTTTCTCTACAATATATACTGCCATGACATATACAATTACAACTTACCAGACAAAAATCAAATCGACAGATCGGCATACATATTACAATACGCAGACGACACGGCACTTATTGTACATGACAAAACTACTGAGAGAGCAACGCAAAGACTCCAAACACTAACAAACAACACAATGACATGGTTTTATAAATGGAGACTAACACCAAACGCGTCAAAAAACCAACTTCTGCTCACAAACCACAGACTCAACGCTGATTCCCCTACAATAACAGCAGACGGCCAAACGACACAACCAAAAAACGACGTAAAATACCTTGGAATCACAATCGACCACAAACTTAGATTCACTAAACACATGCGAAACATCAAGGCAGAAACAATGAAGAGAGCGAAACACTTCCGATCACTAACCTACAAAGACAGAGGAATTAGCACAAACACCGCCACCAAAATATATAAAGCTATTTGTAGACCCTTGCTAGACTTTGGACATGTACTCATGACCAACGGAACAGAAAGGACAAAACGTTATACACAAACAACAGAGCAAATTGCACTAAGACTAATAACACGAATAAGACACCCCCAAAACCCACTACACAACCCCCCCACCCAACTACTATACGAACGCACAAACATGACAAAGATCTCTGGGAGACTCATACAGCTACAGACAAAATGGACAAAACAACCCCTACAACTGGACCATACTGAATCCCCTTTGTCTTACAAGACCAACCAGACAATCCCGCTTCCGTTCCCTACATTAACGCTACTCGAACACTTACAAACGCAACGGACTAGTGGCCAATAAAATAATTTCTTCTTGCCACTGAAATCTTATTTATTCAATAACATTGTTAACCTAGAATGGGAGAATTTTCATATTTGTTTTTATCTGGATTGGGACTGCATGTATTAAACAAGGGCAGAAATACCGATGGGTCGGTGGCCTTTTTTGGAAGCCATTATAAACAAGTTTGATTACAATGCAATTTCTGGAGAATTCTGTAAAAAATAATTAAAGTAATTAAAATGTTATTCTAAATATACACACAGGAAATCGATGCATTGTGTTGGAATAAGAACGTATAATAAATTACTTCAAGACCTTAAATATAATACAGGTAGTTAAGTATAATAGTAGTAAAGAGCATATTCTCATTTCCAGTTTCCTGGTAGTTGATGGGTTCTGGAATGACGTTATAAAACATGTATTTCAAACAACATGTTTTTAAACGGCACCCGTTTTTAATTGTTATTTTGCACTTAATTTTATTTGTGCACATTTGTAATTTATCGGCCAAATTTGATATTCCATTTTTTTTACAATCCTGTTGTATTTTGATGGGAGAACTGTTTAAACTTTTGTATCATAATCAATCAACCAACTGTATATTACTAAATCTTAGTACTAAATAAAATACTAAAAGCATTCGTCTAATGAGCTTCAATCAAAGGTCTAAAATGAAGTAAACATTCGCTAAGAAACATGCGAAACGGCTACAATTGTATGTTGTTTTCATAAACTTATTTTTGGGGTGAAAATTTGAATGAATTTTCTTTTATATTATCTTATTTGAACTGCATTTTCAGTTCTCCCACTGTTCAGAATTTCAATTATATTTATTTTTTCAGCTGTTTGCAATTATAATAATCACGCTATATTTGCGTGGGATAAATAAAGCAACAAACCACATAGTATCTGTTTTTCCCGACTTTAGCTATTATAAATCTTTAGTTAATTGCTACATAAATTATTTCTATCTGGCAATAATGAATGATAAAATAAGATGATATAACTTTCCCAGTTCTAGCATTTAAATATTGCTGTTAATATGAGTACTAAAGTAAACTAGATTGTCAAAAACATTAATCAGCATAATGCAGTTTAACCCTATGGAGTATTTATTGAATTTATTCTAATTAATTTTTGTAATTATTATTATCACTTTTTCTATGCTTGTCAGTAAATGAAATAAGTAAGTGATGACATTTAAAATAAATTATATTTGATCAAAATGCAGGATAAGCTCAAGATCGTACATCAATTAATTATTGGCTCCAATAGATAATTAGTTAATGGATTAGTGCTTCGCTTCTTTCGCTAAATGAGTAAAATTATTAAAATTGAATGTTTAAGCTGTTATTAAGATAATTTATTAACTTATTTGAAAAGTTTCTAGACTTAATATTTAATAATTTAAAATTAATTTGCTATAGTTTCAAATTCTGAAGTCTGAGTTCTGAATAGACCATAGAAAAACTTATGGACGCCTGAAATTAATATTTATCCAAATAAAAAATAACATTTATGAAAGACTAAAATAAAAACAAATTATGAATATACATATATTATAAATATCGCGTAGTGATTAATTGTTAATCTTATAATAGCTAGTGCTTGAACCGAAGAAGGTGACCTTCATTAAAATCACCCGATTAATCTCTGCATACAGGGAGATTAAATCAGGAAAACAGGAGCAAAATTATTTTCTTTACAAGATTCAAAGAATATTTAGACCGTAAAGGCTGCTAAGTGTTATAGGGAATAAAACGGCTAATGTTGCAAATTTCTTCTCTTCGCAAAGATAGATATAATCATATTGAAAAATTGATCATTAAATAGTTGTTACCGTAACTGAAAAATATACTCTGAAGACCGCGAAGAGTATAATAATACTGAAGGTTTATAACTGTTCTCATCTTGCCACCAAAGTTGGTCTTGTTGGCATTAGCCTAAAGAAGGAAGTCCTCTCAAAGTAATTTAAAATTTGGTAATTGATTTTGTGTCAACTATTTAATAGTATGTTTATTCGCCGGATAAAATTTCAATTAATTTGTACACAATATTTTAATATGCAAAAAATGTGTTGTTCGTTTACAATATCAATGATTTTCAGATGAGTAGAATGCAGGTGTCGAGCGTGCTTAGCCGAGTGCAGTTAAGAGGAAGAAAGCAATTACTTTAATTAGTGATTGACTTTACCGCTTTGCCTTTAAAAATAAATAAGCAGGGACACATGTCGATTAGAAATGTCTAATATAAATTCGATACATGTGGAAATAAAGTCGACCTGAATTAGATTAATTAGAAAATTAACACTTTACTTTTGAAACAGACTTTGACTGAATTATATGTGTATGTATTTAAGTATACTAAAAGTTTAGTAATCTAAGCCAATATCTCTTTGGTTATTACCGTCAATAATATACGGCGACAAAATCGGCTTGAAAACTTAAAGATGCAATTAGTCTTAACAATTAATAAAGACAATAGAATATCAACTCTACTCGGAATCTTAAGGATAGTTATCGCGTCTGGTGCGACAAGTAAGTTCAATTTGTTTGCAGAATCGGCTTTGTTTCACTTTCCAGTAGAGAACTTATTTTGATAAAATCAAACATTGTTAGAATCAAGTCATAATAGAAAATATCCCTAAACTCATTTAAAAAAAAATTAAAATTCGATCATCATTAAATTCATCTTCATTAACAAAAACAGCGAGTGTTTTTTATTCAATTTACATGTTTAATTCAGTATTTAGTTAGAAAAATAACATGCCATAGATATGGAAAACCTACCAAGTAATTACAGGCTTCTAAAATCTTACCTTTCTTAGCATAAAAAATGTCACTTTGATAGAAAACCACAGTTGTAGGTACCGATATTTTCACCACTAGATCTTCATAATCAACGTCCAACTCTTTCACATAAAAACTTGAAAAACTGCAATATTAAAGCTTATAGTCGGCTTAACAGTTAGCCAATTAAGTCCGAATATTCATTCCATTATCTTCATAATAGGCTAACACAATTTAATTTTTTTCCGGAACCAAATACTGAATTGAAAAAGCGTGCTCCCGTTTTACGTCTTTGCACTACCGATTCAGTAGTACTCTCACTGGTACTTATTGTGAGCTTAATCAGAATAGACTACACTTGAATTTTCTTTGCCTGTGTGTCTGTAGCCTGGTACCTGCGTTTGACCCTCTCAGGTGCTTCTTTGATGCTGTCGGTACCACCTTGTTGTGAATTGTAGCTAACCGATTGGTGCCTTGTTTTTCTGTTCGCGCTGTTTAGATAGTGGAGAGGGTGCTTATTAAAACAAACATAAAATTTGTAGTTTGGTGTTTTATTTTGCTTAAAGTTGTTCCAGTCTTAATTAGGAAGCATGTTAAGAAATGTAACATTAAAGCATTTCACCATGGTTTAAGCGTTAGGATTTTTTTGAAGTATGCAGTTATGATAGAAAGGTTACAAGTTTAGTTTCGTTTGATGTTCTATATTTATTCATACTTACAGTAAATAATTTATACCTAATTGCAAAATATATTTCTTGCGTAAATATGCTTTAAAGTACTAGTTGGGACAAATTACTGTTACTTGCTTCTGAAACATTTTTAGAGCGAAATCGTTTCGAAACACATAATTGATAAAACTTTTAAATATATTCAGTGCAATAGAATTAATGATAAAAATCCACATCAGTAGAGATATTAATTTTACTTTTGTTATTTGACTACTTTTGTTATTGAATTGTTTTGTTATTGCTTATGCAAGTTTGTTTTGAAAAGTAATTTTTTTTTGTATTAAAACTTGCTTTGGAGTATCGTGGAGTGGAATGCTCTTCTTAAATCAGTTTAGTTAGATCATAACTCTTGGTTAAGTTGGAATGGAAACTGATCCTCTCCAAATTTCTATTTACAATTATATATATTAAGTTAGGTATTAGACTTTTAGACAATTTTACAATAACAATATGTTCTCGCATATCAGAATACGGAAAAGAAATCTAACTGAATGTGGAAATTGAATGCTTTGAAAATTCTAATTCTGTAAAACCGCAAACAAACGTTGGTTTGGCCAAATGACAATAAAATTACTATTTTCATTTCAAATTTTATATTTTTATGCATCTTTCACATCCAGTATTGTCACGGTGACTACTTTTGTAGATGTAGGTCACAATGCACTATAGATATTAAGTTCTAAAAAGGTTGATCAACTTGTATATACGCCTGTAACATTCTCTACTAATTTTGTCGATAATTACAATACCCAACGTTGTCAAACTCTTATGAGCGGTCAATTTCTTGAATAGTTCATATAAATATGCATATTTTTAAGCCTTTTTAGGCCACCTTAAGAGCTTGGTAGCCACCAAGAGCCTGATATTAAAAAATTATATAATTCACTTATAACCTAGTCTCATAGAGAAAAAAAAAAGAATAAATTGATATAGAAATGACAAATGTAATATACTTGTTAACTGACTATATTATACGAGTTATGACCAACGGAACAGAAAGGACAAAGCGTTATATACAAACAACAGAACAAATTGCACTAAGACTAATAACACGAATAAGACACCCCCAAAACCCACTACACAACCCCCCCACCCAACTACTATACGAACGCACAAACATGACAAATATTTCGGAAAGACTCATACATCTACAGACAAAATGGACAAACAACCCCTACAACTGGACCATACTGAATCTCCTTTGTCTCACAAGACCAACCAGACAATCCCGATTCCGTTTCCCTACATCAACGCTACTCGAACACTTACAAACGCAACTGACTACTGGACCATAAAATAATTTTTTCTTGTCATTAGAATTGGAAAGTTTATTTAATAATATTGTTAACCTAGAATAAGAGAATTTTCATATTTGTTTTTTATTTAGATTAAGACTACATGTATTAAACAAGGGCAGAAAGACCGATAGGTCGATAGCCTTTTTTTTAGAAATAAAGATGTTTACTACTACTATACGAGTTATTAATAATAAATTATGTTTTTGTCGGTGTTAATTACCAAGAAAAACAGTATAAAATATAATTATTTCTTCTAACTACACATGATTTTGTTACTGATGTTATGATGAAGTAAATTATATTCATTGTGTGTTGTTATGGTGTTGCCAGTGTGTTGGTTCTTTCAGTTATTCTTCAAGTTATTTGGTTTCTTTAATATTTAATGTTACTTAAATTAGAAGAAAATAGCAGATTTTACTTTAGCAAAAAGAAAATACTTTCAATTTGACAATAATTACCGCACAAGAATTGTACACTCGTTCAAATATTTTTGGCGTATACCATATTTTGAGAATTCACATTCATTTTTAACAAATTCGATCTCTTAATTTTCTTTCAACCGATACACAATCCACTCAGTTTCACTAATTGTCTTTCAGTTTACCAGTTTGACAGTACACCTTTCATATAATACGCTTAAAAACGAGAAGCTAAAAATCACTTCCCTCCACCAGAAAAAAATATCTGCACTTGCAATGGTTATTAATTTTGCCATACTATTTAAAATTAAAAATTGTAGCACATGTATTCATTTCCGATATTCGATGTAAAAGGCTGATTTTCCCCAAACATTATGTTATATTTTTCACCGAGGCTATCGACTTTAAACCAATTATTGTACGTTTAATATGGTAAACCGAGAAGTAAAATCTCGTCACCAACATAAAGCGCTTACTGAAAAATGATGTAGGTACATTTTAATGCATTAGTTAAAGTTTATAAACCGGCTGCTTAATGTTTCCTATGATTAGCTCTTTAGTGCGATGGGCTGTTCGTGTTAATATTCAGTATGATTCGGGCTCCAATGTGTCTTGCAAATTAACTTTAACTATTTTCACACATTCGTTTCGGTTAGTGAATGCCTATTGAGTTTTAGAGTCATCAGTAAACGGCTACTTTGATAATTTAAAAAATATGTTCTAGTGGGTACCTATACAGTTGGAAATATTTACTTACATATTGCGAGAAATGAGAGTAAAGTAAGTTTCACTAATCAAATTATAAATTCTAAAAATCGAACGTATGTAAAACGTAACTCGCATGTTCGTGGATCCAAAATAAATGCATGGTGGTTAATTTGGTTATTATCGATATTGTTGCGTTTACAAGTAGAACTGTTTTTTTTTGTTTTAATTTTCCTGAGAAAGTATTAATCGGTTTACACAACTTTCATACTATAGAAACAGCTGTAGCAAACTTTTGTATATACTAAAGTTTTTTGACAAATTAATTTCGAAAAAGTAGATGTAGTAAGTAGAAAGTAGAGTTTCTACATTCTATATACTCAATTATTACAAAATTCTAGCTATACAGCTAAAAAAACACTTTCAACCTTTCATCAGCAAATAGCCAGTGGAATAAGTTGGTAGAAAAATATCTTGTTCTCAAAAAAATGAAATAGGCTTTGTTTGTTAATTGCAATTACTTAGTGATTGATCTGAAAGATCCTTCTCGAGCTTTCCTTTGAAGGCCATGGCAAAGCGCTTCCTGATTTTCAATGGAGATTATTTAATTGGCACCGCTGTTCATACGCTAGCAAGTCACGATTAAATAACTTGGTAATCTGTCTGCTCCCGGATGACTATAAATAACTTAAGGATCACTGATTACTAATCTTCATTACAGAAGACAACTATGTTTTCAAAATGTGTGAAAGTAATAATGCGAAGTAAATTTTCAAACTCTAATATACAGGGTGATTCAAAATTGGCGTCGTTCCTCTGGGGGTGTTTTAGGAGTACATGAAAAATAGTAACAAAAATTAATTGTTATTCAAAACTGAAATATTGGCAAAAAACGAGATCGGAAGCATGGCAGCAATGTTTTTGAAGGTAATCTGCCTCATTAACATTACGTAAATACGTGTTGCTTCTTAATTATTTACAACTGTAGTATCCATGGGTAAACACAAAACAGAAAAAGTGAAAGTACAATGAAATATTTTGAGGTTAGGAGAACGGTGTCACTTTGCGGCCAGTGCTGCCAACATTTTTATAGCAGATGAGTGATATACCTAAATCCCCCACATCTGTCAACAAAACCTAATGTGGAAGGTTATGTATCAATGATCAATATTAATCAAATCACATACAATTAAGTTGTTAAATCACAAGAGGTTGACGAAGTTCTGCCCGTTTAACTGCAAACAGGTTTGTGCCTGTGTACTTTTCCCAGCAGTGTGGCCTCACATTTTTAGCAGCTTCTCGTATTTGGTTAATTAACTCCTGCTCAATTTGTACCAGGGTTCGGAAGATCAGAGATTACTGTGTATTTGTGTCCTGTGTATCTTACATAAATGGTAGGAATATAGCCCTTCCTCGGGGGAGTTATCGGGACAATTATCCGGTGCCTGGGAAAGTGTCAGTGGTTGTGCAATGCTCCGAGCACTCCTGGAAAGCTCTGTTGCAAATATCTCCAATACCTGCTCCTCTGTGTCTGGAACCCGAGTACCTCTAGATCGTCCACAGTCTGCGTCAGTTCCTGGAGTCCAGTGTCGTCCAGTGTCTTTAGCCCTTTGCTAGTGTAAGTTCTTACAGCTTCTGCTATGTTACTGTGGCATTTCCCCAAAAACTAATCGCATATCCGCAAATTCGATGTTGATGTACATTTTGTGAAAGGAGCTTTAAAGTAAGTCACAGTTTGACAAATGGTTGTTATTATTGACAAAGGCTATCTATCTGTAACTATCTGTTAATGACAAAAAAACATCATTGCCGCTTTGACTTTTCATCAAAAAATTCGAATTTCAACTGTTAATATCTTCTAGAAATTTTCGAAAAAAAATATTTCAATATTTTTCTCGTACTCTCCAAATGAGCTTCTAAACTCCTTCAAATGAATGACGCCACTTTTGGTACACTTTGGTGACGCCACAAATGGTAGTCAAATTGTTCATTGAAAATCATAACTGTTTGGATGTCGTTTGTTCGTTTGTATTAGAACGAGTTTAGTAATTGGTTTTAACCCAGATATTTTTGCAAAAAAATAATTCATGATTAGAACTAGTGCAATAAGTTTATGCTGCAAGTATATCATTCCAGATAATGATGACAGGTTTTGAGTCAAATCTCGTATAATTAGATTTATTGCTCATGCGATTCAATCGGTAATTTCCCTTGTTTATGTACCTATAGCATTCATCTCTTTCGAACTATTTGTAATAGGTAGGTAGCCAGATGAAGAAACTATAACTGTAAATGGAATAAATATAATCAAAACAGCTTGTCTCTGTATATAATTTTTAATTATAATTTATTAACTTTTGTTTTACAACAGCCGTATTTACTCACGATTTATAGTAGCTTCTGAGCAACAAATACATTATAAAATTGAATGAATGAATATGTTTTTTCAATATGAATTTTTTTACGGAGAAAACTTGATGAATTACGGTTTTAAATGCCTCATATTGATGACATCTCCAAACGTGATGACGTGATGATATCTCCAAAAAGGTATTGTTGGTATTACTATGCTGTTTTATCAATCTGTTTGCTCATGATTCTCTGTTGACTACACCTGAAACCAAATTTGGATGTATGATGTAGAACTTGATGAAACATGGCCTTTACTTGCTGTACAACTAGGTATGTAGAAATAGATTAAAGTTAAATGAAGCTAAAATAAAATAAATGTTAATTGTCACTAAATTTGTGTGTGATAAATATTAGAATGCTTTTCATTGCTTTTGTAAAATAATTATAACTACTGAAAACGGAATTATATCAAACAGAAGCAAATCTCTTAAACTTATTCCCTATCTTGAGCGACTTCCAAAAATGTTTCTAGGGCAGTTTAAATATGTGATAAGCGATAGTTAATGTAAATGTTCATCAGCTTCTTGGGTGTCGGATACCTTAAGACATTTTGTTTTAATAAAGTGGTCATTAACTCTAACAAATGTTGCGTTACCGTCTATTAATGACGCTCCGAAAAACCTCTACTTCGCATGTTTTGAATGCAATAATGCATTAGGCTTAGAGAGTATCTATCTGTTTGTCTCGCATGTAAATTTACGATAAAAAAGATTGGCCGCTAGGCTACAAGTACCACGTCGTTCAAATGGTGCATTTATGTATCCTTTACGGTCATAAAATATTTTTAATCGTGTTGTCTCTGCATTTTTTCCACTGTATTGTTGAATTTCTTCTGCGTAAATCTGCTACGTATATTTTCAAGTTAAAGTAGAAATGCACCACGTTCAATTTTGCAATATTCATTTCATCTGTGCCTATTTGTGATGGTTGTTGAATCTAAATGCTATAGTAAAAGTAACCGCCTTAACGCGAAATAAATTTCTTAAGGAATCCGGTGTGCGCTCTATCGCGCCAAATAGTTTGAACGAAGTTGGAAAAAGCAGTAAATTTCGAAAACTTAACGGAATAAAGAACAATATCATTATGAATAAATTAATTGTCAATAACTAAATTTTTGATGCAAGGATAAAATGTGTCTTCGGAAGCAACTGTCAAATATATCTTAGTAGTTAGTAAAAACATTGTCGAGTTATTAAATATTTATTTAGCATTTTACAATAACTGTGAACAAGTGCTTATATTCTATTCTGTATTATAAAACTAGGAATAAAAACGTTTAAAGGCTTGAAAATTGCATAAGAAAAAAAGTACTATCTATAAAGAAAATAAGTAGGAAAACAAGCATTCTTTGAATGAAAAATTGATTATTTTTTAATATCAATTATACTACAACTACAAAATAGCACAAATATTTAAAAATTAAACTTGTGGTAAAAGTTTTCTTTTGATTCTCCTTATTTCCTAGTATAATAACTGAGAACTTTTCAAGCTCAAGCGGGATTTAAGGAAATTATATCAACAGCAAATAAAAAATTATTTATTTGCATTATTTTGTTATTTGGCAACTTACCAAAATATAATTTTATATAATATAAGCTTTAATTTTTTTAAGTACATAGGTACTTAGTATGTTTATCATTAAGAAACATTTTGAGTCATTTTCAAACTTGTTGCATATTATGAAACAAACAGGGCATAATAATTATTTGTATCAGCAATATTTTCTTTGATTTGATTTTAACGTTGGAGCGTTTACAGCGTATTAGCTACTAATAATTGTATTTACAGTTACTGCAGTGGTAACGCACGTGCCGATGCGGTAGTTTATTACATTATTTAGCAGTGCACATAGTAATTTAGCAGATTATAGGTGGTCCCCAGGGGCACGAAAATCTTTTGATAAATCGTTTTTCAAGCAGAAATACTATTTTACATCAAAAGCGCAATTGAGCAATTTTACAATTTGGATTTACGTACTTTCAGCTTTTCTTTAATAAATTAATTTAAGTCTTTAAAATATTCATAAAACGATTTGGCCATGTTTAGAAAAAAAGTGAAGTGAAACTAAAAAAAGTGACTATAAGGCATGCATGAGCAACTAGTTTTTTTTAACGAACTGACCAAAAGTAAATCGTTGAATTCGAAAGAAGTATATTTGCCGTTTATATGACTTCAAAAATGCAACATTTAAGATTTCTTAAAAAGCATGTATTACTGTAAAATCTATTAACAGAACTGAAAGATTAATTCCTCGTTCGCTCCACGATATTGGTTTTTGCGATGAACATTTTACAGGTAGTAGTAGTAAACATCTTTATTTCTAAAAAAAAAGGCTATCGACTTATCGGTCTTTCTGCCTTTGTTTAATACATGTAGTCTTAATCTGAATAAAAAATAAATATGAAAATTGTCTTATTCTACGTTAACAATCTTATTAATAAACTTTCCAATTCCAATGGCAAGAAAAAATTATTTTATTGTCCAGTAGTCAGTTGCGTTTGTAAGTGTTCGAGTAGCGTTGATGTAGGGAAACGGAAGCGGGATTGTCTGGTTGGTCTTGTAAGACAAAGGGGATTCAGTATGGTCCAGTTGTAGGGGTTGTTTGTCCATTTTGTCTGTAGTTGTATGAGTCTTTCCGAAATCTTTGTCATTTTTGTGCGTTCGTATAGTAGTTGGGTGGAGGGGTTGTGTAGTGGGTTTTGGGGGTGTCTTATTCGTGTTATTAGTCTTAGTGCAATTTGTTCTGTTGTTTGTATATAACGTTTTGTCCTTTCTGTTCTGTTGGTCATGAGTATATGTCCATAGTCTAGCAAGGGTCTACAGATAGCTTTATATATTTTGGTGGCGGTGTTTGTGCTAATTCCTCTGTCTTTGTAAGTTAGTGATCGGAAGTGTTTTGATCTCTTTATTGTTTCTGCCCTGATGTTTCGTATGTGTTTAGTGAATTTAAGTTTGTGGTCAATTGTGATTCCAAGGTATTTTACGTCGTTTTTTGGTTGTGTCGTTTGGCCGTCTGCAGTTATCGTAGGGGAGTCAGCGTTGAGTCTGTGGTTTGTGAGCAGAAGTTGGTTTTTTGACGCGTTTGGTGTTAGTCTCCATTTATAAAACAATGTCATTGTGTTGTTTGTTAGTGTTTGGAGTCTTTGAGCTGCTCTCTCAGTAGTTTTGTCATGTACAATAAGTGCCGTGTCGTCTGCGTATTGTAATATGTATGCCGATCTGTCGATTTGATTTTTGTCTGGTAAGTTGTAATTGTATATGTCATGGCAGTATATATTGTAGAGAAACGGTGAGAGCGGGGATCCTTGAGGGAGCCCTTGTTCAGGGGAAAAAGAAAATGACAGTGTTTTGTCAATTCGTACTTGTAGTTGTATGTTTTCTAGTAAGTTCTTTATGGTGTGTAGTAGATATGTTGGTGTGTGTAGTTTGTATAGTTTGTATAGTAAGCCTCTATGCCAGACACTATCAAAAGCCTTGTTAATGTCCATAAACAGGCAAGCTGTCTTTCTGTCAGTTAGGTGGGTAGTTTATATATTGTTGGCCAAAATAAAGAGCGGATGAACAGTCGAGTTGTTTGAAACCAAATTGGTAGGTAGGTATATATTTTCCAATCACTTTTTCAAGCCGCTGCTTTATTATGTATTCGAAAATTTTGCTTAGTACTGGAAGTAGTGTAATTGGTCTGTAGTTGCTCGGTTGTGTATTGTCGAGTCCATTTTTGGCTATAGGGATTATTAAGCCGTTCTTCCATGTTTCTGGGATTCTGCCATTTGTGATGCAGTGTTCAATTCAGTTAGGATCAGTTTGTGTGTTTGTTGAGTTAGGCTTTTCAAGAGTTTTGCCTTAATTTTATCCCCTCCCGGTGCAGTGTCTTTGATATGCGCTAGGGCTTCATCGTACTCTGTGTCTGTGATCAGTTTGCAGGTGTAGTCCGGTGAGCTGTTAAAATAGTTCAAGTATCAGTCGTTGCTCAAGTTCCAGTTGTCATTGTCGAAGTTAGGGTTTATCGATATGCTGAAGGCCCTTTGATAGTGTCTGGCGAACGCGTCCGCTTTCTCTTTGTCTGTGTAACGTTCTATTCCGTTTTCGTCAACTGTGTCAGTAGTGCCAGTCTTCCTGTATTGCGCCAGTTTCTTAATTTTTCGCCAGTATGTTTTGCCTTTGTCCTTCTGTATTTCTTTATATGTTTCTAGCCATTTGTTTTGTCGGTATTGTCCAATCAAAGTTTTAATGTTTCTGTTAAGTTGGTTCGGTGTCTTTTTTAGGTCGTTATTTTGAGTGTTTGATATAGTCTGTACAGCTCTCTTATGTTTTATTAGTCTCAGTTTGTATTTGGGCAGTGAATGTCGGTAGAAAGCATTTTTTATTTCCGGGCTAAATTTTCGTATGGCTAGTGTAAGTTGTTGTTGTATGGTTTCTATTGAAATGGGCTGTGCTTGTGATTGAGTGTAGTCATGTATATGTTGTTTCACTTTGTCTATGTCAGTCTTTGTTAGGTTTAAGTTTTTCTCTATAGGAGGTGTATTGGAGGTAGGTTGCGTATGTTGTAAGTCTATGTTAAACGTAATAGCCAGGTGGTCGGATCCAAGTTCGTTGGTTAAGTTTATGTTGTTGATGGTGTTTGTCAAGTTTCTTGTGTGCAGTAGAACGTCTGGTGTTGAGTCTGGGTTTGCGGGCAACAGAAAAGTTGGTGGGGTGTGCTGTTTTATAAAGTCGGAGTTTTGCAAAAATCTTTTAAGTTGTTTCGTTTTGTTTGTGTTCAAGTTAAAGTCTCCTATAATTATTGCATATTTATAGATGCTCGCCTCAGTCAGTATGTTTTGTTCTAGGTTGCAGTGTGGGTGTATGTATGTCAGAAATATGTGTATCAGGTCGTTTAAGTATGGTATGGTAAAATGTGGACAGTCGTTCAAAGGGTTGTTGAGGGAACGAGGATTTGCTCTTCCAAGTTTAGATGTTGGTTTTAGGAGAGCTGCGACCCCGCCCCTATAAAGAACCAATTTATAGCAAAAGCATGTATTACATAAATTTCGATTAGTAACAACAAAAAATGTAACAATGTATTAATGCGCCCCTGGCATGATTGATGGTATTTCCATGCCTATAGATATACTGCCAATTTCTGTACGTTGGTGTTTGTCCTAGTTTGGTTTTAGTCTCTACAAATATGCAGCAGTCTGTGTCGTTTTGTTCTATGTAAATAAGTGGTTTTTTGCTGTTAAGTCCGTTGATGTTGGCATAAAGTAGTCTCATGTTGAACGGTCTATGTTGGTGATTGTTTGTTTTAGTTGTTCATGGGGTTCTGTCGAGGTGTTTTGGTTAGGTAGGAGCATGTCGAACATCAATACATACATATGGTTACCAAAGAAGATTTTACAGGTTTAATATTAGATCTACAGATATTCTTCTGTGAAAAAGTTTTGACCTTCAAAATACTTTTGTATTTTATTCATTTTTAATGAAATTGTTTACTTAATAAAACAAATTTCTATTCGCTAGAGCCCATGTGCGTGCAGTTTTACAGTTTCACTTTGACCAAATATGGGATTTGTGGCTTTCTGTATGACTTACTTTTTCTTTACTGGATCGTTGCTAATTGGTGCTTTGGTTATATATATGGTCTAAATATGAAACTGAAAAAGTTAATCTTCAGCAAGACTCTCTCATGCAAGACTTACTCTCTCTGTAGTGTAACTCATACTAAGTGTAAAATTTTATTCTACCTTGAATAATATTTGTCTCTTAGTCTTCATATTTCTGAAAATACTTAACACTAGTTTATTTTCGATTAAGGGCGAAAATTTTTAAGAAAAAGGGTTATTTTGTTAAAAACCTACAGTTATAATTATTTAACGTGTTTTTACGCGTGTTAGTCAAATCGAATAAAGTCGACATTATTCCTTGAATAAATATAAACGACAATTGACTCGATTGTAACTAGCACAAAGGAAATTTAAACAAACATTATCTATAAACAATGCAAGCAACGAAGTGAGTCATGAGCACGAACCTGTCAGCACGTGCATTAAGTCTCTACGTTGCCTAGATATCTAGTATCTGGAGAAAGGTGCTATTTATCAATAGTGACAGAAAAGACGGGAATGTTTAGTCTTATGGAGCTTGGGCACGTACAATAATGATACAAACATTATTATTTCGACGATTGCCATAAAACTTCCTACTGATAACAACATTCAGCAAATTTTATGCTTTGTCGAGCGTGAATTCTTTTTAAAAAACTAATTTCTTAGATTACGGACTTTATTACAAAACTTCCTTCGTACACGACGGTTAATTGAATAACGACAATATTTGTGGATCTGTACCACTATTTATGTTATTCCCTTATCTCTACTTAAGCTAACTCAGCATAGTTCATAGGTGTGCTGATCTTGTAGTTCTACGTTTGTGGGTAGCCTTATGTGGGGTAGTATAACTAGCAATACGATATGTTTAATTTTCGTTTAATGGCATTCGGCTCCAGCTTTATCTCTTTATACCCAATACATTAAGTACAAGCATGACATGTAAATAAAAATATTTTCGAATAACGTCTCCAATAACCTGAATGGCCAAAATATTTGCGGACTTTCATACTTTGAAGACCGAGAACCTAAGGGAATCGGGGACCGAAAAAGAATCGAACGCCCTATAAAACGATGTATCACTTGACCCTCATTTCCATTTGAGATTCGAAAGGTTACATCTACCCCTCTTAGGGGGTTGAAACAAGAAGGCTAAAAATATTAATTTAAAGTGTCCCCCTTACAACTAGAATTGACGTGTATTTCCGATTTTTGGGAAGGGGTGGGAAGTTTTCAAATTGACACCCCATATGTATATTTCAGATATATTTACAGTAAACTAAATATTAAGTAAGATTTAAGAAGAATTGAGAATTATACGCTTGAATGAAAAATTAATTTTCATTATTTAATAGACTTTTACTTGTTCGATAAATATAGAATCGACAAGTTAATTATTACCTTTTCAAGAAGTTTTACGTAATTTTAATGTTTTATTGAGTACATTTCACAGCATTCCAATTCCATATAATATAAATACATATATTATTTGGCTTTACTTATGCATGACAAACTTCGCTTATTCTTTGAGCTCATCCTTATACCTTTTGCTCCATGCTATAATTAAGATAAAATAAATAACAAACGGAATCGTTCGCAAAAAAAGTAATTTAATATTTTTTTTAGGAAGAGCTTGAATAAACTACATTGCCCTTCTACTCATTGAGCTTGCTTCAGAACGTTGACCATTTGAACTAAGCATTGTTGTCTTCAATTTTTTTGTATCAATTTATATAGAATCGTACAAATTTTAAACCAGATTTTGCCAGAAATTTGGACAACGTTTGTAATTTTTTATAGGAATGATCAGCTACATTATTTATATCGAAGATTTTGAATACTCTCCAGATAGTAGTTAATAAGAAAGTTTTAATCTTTCAACTAGAAATGAAAATATTGTATTTGTACTTTATGGATAGTGATAAAAAATATATTTTTTGACATTTGCTTAAAACTGTTTAGAAACTAAAAATCAAATCCGAAAAAGCAACAACATGTCTTGAGGCTACGTATATTCCGTATATGTAAAATTTATCTCATTAACATTTTATTTAAGATAGAAGGCATAAAATAATTGCTTTGCATTTGTTTTACATATGTAGATTTACGTGAGTTTCGCTTGTTCATTTTAGAAAGACGCCTTATAGCTATTTTAGAAACTACTAATTTTATGAATCTGCCTGCCTGCCCATTCAAGCACATTTTTATCACGAGCTAGATCAATATGCGGGATTAAAGGATTTCGTTTAGTACTATTACTATGCTTTAATAATTAGCAAGTTTCAAAATTAGCAAGTAACGAAAGCAAAATTAATGACAAGGATTCTTGAAATTTGCATGTATTTATGCATGTGCTGTAATTTTAATAATTTCTGCTAAAATTAAAAGCGAAAACCTGTCTGAATATGTAGTTATGGAGAAATAAATAATTCTGCTTCATTTATAATAGCGACACATTGATGGGACCGTTTATAAAACTCTGCATAAACAGGAATTGCCTCAGCATAGATAATGGATATATCGACTTAAAAAATTCAGAAAGAGTCAAGAATTGCAACAGATTAACTTCTCTTGTGTTTCTTTAACGATGCATTTTTCGAGTATAATTTATATACCAAACTCATTATTTTTTGTATATCCATTGAAATTAAAATTCTCACCAAAAAACAAAACCATTCCGTATATTCAACTGATTAACATAAACTCTAGTTGTAGTTATGATTTGATCATCTTTCTACCATTCTCTTTATCGAATAATAGGAAGTGACTTTATAAAAGTTATTACCTTGTTAAAAGACAAAAAGTTGCTGATTGAAACTCTTTGGGCTATTTACAAGGAAAGGAAATCATAAACTGGTAATTATTTATTCAGCGTTCAAATATACTAGGCCGTTGAAAGGTATTATGAGGCCTATTAAGCTTGAAAAATTAGCCGAACGTTTTGAATGCGGCTTGTACAATCGCATTATAAATCTGCAACAAGTAACAGGGATTGAGGTAAATGTGAAATGAGGAAATATCAGCTTTATATGCTTTCGACAGAATGAAAATTTGTACGATATTCCGTATTTTACATATTAATAAATCACATTTTCTGCTAACACCATAATTAATATAGGTAAGTACCATCCTTGATAGCATATTCACTGTTTGAAATTAAAGCTTTATGCATAGATTGATAAGGATAAATCCCGGCAACGTTGTGCTAACCTTTTAAATATTTTTGAAAACTGAAAACTGTGTACTTTTTATTTTGATTTGATGAAGGCATGAGTTAGGTCAGAATATTCAATTAACATACCTGATGCATCTTCATTATTATTATCAGACCGATATTAGAAATCATGTTACTAAAATACGTTTAGTAGCTTTTGTACTACCTCTGTTTTTTTGTAATACCGATGAAGAATATTTTAAAATAATTGTGATAAAACAAAATAAAATCGTTTGCAAGTAAGAAATACGAATGGTCCATAGCAATCCCTAAACTTTTATATTATTAATTTGTCTTAATGTTTATGAACATTTTGCGCAAAAAAAATCGTACGCCATGACTTTTTTGCGCAAAAGAATTATTAGCATAATTTTCGAAATTTTCGATAACTGCCAAGTATATGAATCATTTAAATACATTTTTAATTTAAATTTTTCGTGTAGAATCACTTCTTAATTGTTTGAGCATCATTTCTGGACACTCTATGCAGGGTGTCCCACCGGGAACCGCCGCGATATCTGACAAACTATAATCAGGAGAAATTTGAAAATGGGACAGTATACGTAAGTCATTGGGGGCAAGCGATCTAAAATATTTTCAAGATCGCTACACTTCCGGTTGAACCGGGAGTAGGTATCAGAAAATGCCAGTTGCAGCCACTCGAATAATTATTCAGTTTTCCTATAAGGGAATATGTGCTACTTAATTTGAGTCTCATTTCTTGTTGACAAGGACTAACTTTAATGGAATTTCGACAACATTTTGATAACTATTAATACAAAGTGTAAAAAAATAAGTTTCAAAATGACGTTGAGAATACCGCCCAAAATCAATTTTTTCAAATGGAGATCCCCATTTTTGATAATTTTATCTTAATTCAGTGTTAAAATTAAGGGTAAGTTTGTGTAAAGTTGTCTATTCCAAAAGTGTTTAGTTTTCGAAATATTGTCAATTTAATGTTTTCATATGACTATTTTGTCGCATCTTATTTACTTTTTGGTCTTACTTACTACAACGAGAAAAAACTTTTTTTTCTAACAGTTGATGTTTAGGCAAATTTAGAATTATCGCCTGATGTAAATTTATGTGAATCCATCCGAGAACGCAGCTCCGGAACTTTCTATCACAGTTTTTCTGTTGGCAATTTATATCGAAAATTAATACATATTTATAACAGCAAGAGCCGACAAATTAAGTAATATTTTTTAAAACGTGTATACATAACTTAGTAATAATTGGAATGGAAATAATTGATACAAAACTAATTAACCATAATTGAGTTGTCCCAATTAATTCAAATATTTTACTAACATTTTATTATGGAATAGATATAAATGTATAGAATCCGATAGAAATAAAAACATATTTCTAATTAATATCTTTTGCATTACTTTTACATAGTTTTGCAGCGCTTTACAGAATGTCGAACTAGTTTGTTGCATGCAGTCATTCTTCGTCTGTTGATTCATATATTCAACGGATATTTACTATGCCAATCTTCTGAAGCTTTTCCTGCAATTTTGGGAAATAAAATCTGACTGCATTTTTATGATCAATAATTCTAGATGCTTTTTGAGTGCAAAACAATGAAGGTTTCGATTAGGTGTTGTAATTGTACTTGTTTAGGTAGATAAAGAAACATATGGATAAAACATTTATTGACATATTACAATAACCCGAATGGGAACAGAAAAATCTCAGCAAATACGCAGAGTCCTTACGCATGAGCGAAGTCAATAAAAATAAAAGAAAAAAATTGCGTTCAGAAAAAGCTTTGATTCTGCAATTACTTCAAGTTTGAAAACCAAATAATTAGTTTCTCAAACGATCCTGTACAGTTCACTTTTGTACTGAATTATATTAATCATGAAAATCGAAAAAGAAAAGTGGTAAATCTATAAACAAAATTCTTACAAAGAGCAATTGTTTAATAAACGTTTAGTTAAAGGCTGTAATACGTACTCTTACAGATAAAACAATGACAGAGGAAACATTTTTGCAATTAACAAAAATTCACAAAAAACAAGGCAGTATCTTTTCCTGGATACGACGTGGGTCTCCCGGTATTTATCAATATTTTAACAAGGTTTTCATACCATCACATAGCACAATTCCAATTGAATGTTTCAACAAAAATACGTTGCACCTATTAAGGAACAATTTCTACATAAACCTATATGCGCTAATGCATCAGATCCAACAAGCATTTGCTAATGATGAGCAGAAAAGACGTCAACGGTTGGAATGTAGCATGCATTTAGAGATTGCCAAAGGTATCCAGTGAATGAGGCCGTTGGAGTCTCAATGCGCTTTGTTCGTTTTACGTGATATTTCATGAGTAGGTAGAAGTATAAATTATGTTTTTATTTTTACTTTGATTTATTATTGCCATCACAGTCTTTCCGTTAACTTATGTTTTTAAATCGAATGAAATACATATATTTATATTAAAATAAGCAAATATCAAACAGCAGCATGATTTATCGGAAAAATTATGATCATTTTAGGCGGTTGCATGAGTAGGTGAAGTATAAGATACACTTTTCTTCTAACGTTGATTTATTAGTCCTTTCCCACTCCTTGCTTTAACGTATATTTTGAAATCGGATAAAATATGAAGCATTAAACAATTAGATGACACCAAACAGCAGTATGATTTCTTCTGAAAAGTATGAATATCGCCCAAAAAGTGATACAAATCGAATGAAAACTTTTCACGATGAATACAAAAACAATTAATACTTAATTTGTACCCTTTTTACTTTTCTTGTACTGTAAATATTTGAGTTCTTTTTTTATAAAATGAATAAGAAATTATTAATTTTAGTTTGATAATATTCGAAAAACCTATCATTGAATTTTAAGACGAGAAATGATCAAAAGTAATCTAATAAATCAACTTGAACTATCCAAAATATTGTTTTAATCCCGCGCCAGGTAGAGGGAGTTTAATGGCGCAAATGGAGTGTTTTATTCATTAATTATAAACAAAAGTTTGTTTTTGTTAAATACTTTTACATTTTGTCACCGATCACGTAACTCCAGCATTAATAGCGCACTAGAAACATTCGATCATTCATGTGTTTTGTATGAAACAAACCGTCTGTTAATGCATTCGGAGAATATACATCACGCTTCTAATAACAATATTTGTTGTAAATCGGTAAATCGTAAATTGTAAAATGTGTAAACTGGTAAATCGATTATTGTTATTGAGTCCATAATATTCCATTGGGGCCCAAATTGGGCATAAGAATTGATTTCCTTTAAATTTATAAGGAATAAATTATACCGTGAGCAGAGAGAGAGTCTGCCAATTTAATGAGCGCGTAACTCATCAAAAACAGGACAATCATAAATAATATTATTAATCATTCGATTGACAGATCAAAAACAAATAGCAACTTTTCAGTGCTAATTAGGAAAATTGATATTCCAGCACGGAAACTAGACATAATGTCTTGCTATATATAAAATAAATTGGGCCAAAGGTAAACAAATCTAGACACGTTTTTGATCCCTTTAAATATGTACACAAACACTTCATAAAGGTATAGAAAGTGCGACTGTTTTAATAAACAAACAAAGACAAGCGCCAAAATCAAATCCAAGATATTCATTTAAGTGAGTTAAAAAGGTAATAACATTGAGACATTTTTTGTTCGTAAAATACAATGATTAGTTAATCTTAATGTGTTAATCGAACCCATATTTATAAATGGAACGTGAGTGAGCTCAAAAAAAGTGTGCTACTACATGGAAACACTGTATTGCCACGTAAGTCCTGTTTTGTTCTTCATTTTTGATCTTACAGCGCTTTACTAACCCAAACTAAACGAAATATGCTTTTAATCCAGATTGAAAATAGAAACACATACAAAAAAGTAGAAGAAAAAAGATAATACCCATCAGCTCTCAGTAATATTTTTTTATAGAACTGATCAAGATGATGGTTTAGTTTTGTCTTCAGATTAGTCAAACTAATACCTGATAAATATCAAGTCTTAACTGAAATCTTATACAAATATAGACAGTAGAAAGGCAGCAGGTATTTTAAATTTCTTGAACTATCAAAGGAAATCGAATTTAACACGACTAAGAAAACTACAGTAATTTACTGGTACTTTCGTTGGTCGAAGCTTTGAGAATTTCGGTAAAGCTTCTGCTATCTAGGCTTATTTTCGAGGTGACCTAATCTGAGGACAATAAAATAGTTTGGATTTTTCTCATATTAGAAAATAAAACTTCCGTGCATGTGAAAGTAATAACATTATGTTACTTAAAAAAATGATGCACGATCTAGAACAAGTGAGAGGAGAAAATAACATTGATGCGATTTTTAGACACAGTCGTAGTTTTTATGATGATGGTAGTGATGATTCAGTATGAAGCAGAAAAATTTAAGAAAAGATGCCAGTCATTGTAATTGATGATAATCAGATAGTAGTAGTAAACATCTTTATTTCTAATTTTTTTTTTCTAATTTCTAAGATTTTTGTCTGGTAAATTGTAATTGTATATGTCATGGCAGTATATATTGTAAAGAAACGGTGAGAGCGGGGATCCTTCCGGGAGTCCTTGTTCAGGGGAAAAAGAAAAAGAGAATGTGTTGTCAATTCGTACTTGTAGTCATAATAAGATAGATATTCAGATAATTTAATCATATTTTCAAATTAGTATTACTGCAGTGCAGACAAAATTAATAGAATCTGTGCTATGTTTATTAGTGGTAAATCGTAAAATGCCGAATAGCATCTCATAAATAAATATTGCAGACTTAAGTATGATATCTTAAATTAAATCGCAAGCGATTCTCATGTTGCAGTAAAGATAATAAATAATAATCGATGTTTCCTTCTCTAAGCATACCAGTCTAACATACATTATTCATTACTATTAAAATACGAACCCGAATGTGTTAATGACCTGACACTTGGCTAGAAAATGCCAGGAGACTGAGATTTTTACCTCACCCGTCTGGTGATGAATTCCATATTTAATCGCTCATTTTAAGTTAAATTGTCGACTACCTAACGATGCGATTATTTGCAATATGTAAATCATATCTTAAATCACTTAGAGAACATTTTCTTAGTAGTTGTATATAAATCTGAGGATAAAGAGGAGTGTTACTTCAATTATCGGAAATATTAGACAAACGAACTTCCAATAAAATGTGTATTATGATAAAGAAAATTGCATTGTATCTCTCAATACTCTCTGAAATACGGGTTTCTAACACAGAATCCCACAATTTTACTGTATAAAAGTATATATAATTTGATAGGATAAAGTTATTCGATTGTACAAATTATGGAAATAAAAGAAAAACTTAAAATATCTCGTAATACTTCCCATTTTTATAAAATATTGTGTGCATGGACTCAAAAAATTATTCTGTCACGTTGTGCGTTCACTCTTTTTAAATTTGCCAATTAACTATTAAGTAGTCAGTTATGGAACTAAGTAACTCAATAACTTTGGAGAGGATGGACAGCGAATGCATTTGACTCAAGTGACGAACTTACCTAACTTTCAATATGCTTAACTTCTGCTTGTTGTTAAAGATCTAAAAAATATGTTTTTGGTAGCTAAATACTGATTATTATAATAAAACTTGCTGTAACTTTGTTCCTAAGTAAATCATCTTTTGATGAAGCAACCGCTGCCGTACTCTGGGCAAGTTTGTAATTTTTAAGTTTGGGCACAAACGCCTCCACAGTTTTTTATTTGTTAATGTGTTAATTGTTTAACGAAATGTTTGTGCTATTTTCAAAACTTTCTAATTTGTTTTCTGTTTTCTGATGCAAATGTTTACGCAAAAAAAAATTTTTGCTACTTTACGAAGGCTGTATTTTATGGAAGTATTTTGTAGTTATCAATCAAAAGTTTGGTGAATGACAACGATAAAGAGCAAAGAGCATATTTAACGAAGAATTTAAAATACGTTCCCTCAATCTTACCAGCACATATGGAGGGGCTATACAAAGAAAATTCAATAAAAAATCTGGACTTGAGTTCCTTGAAAATCTATCCACTATTGGCAAAAAATTTTCACTTCACATTCACAAAACAGCCTGACACTAAACTATTATATCTAATGTTGGTTAGAATTTTAGTAAGAATTTCAACACACTTTCTTCTTCGAAATCATGTACGCATATTTACGTATACCCGTAAAGTTATTTTTTTTCCTTTTCAGTATGTTGCTTTCCTATGTCGCTAGCAACTAAATTGGCTTCTGAAACCATTCTTCACCCAGTTTTCTCTTGATATCATGCGAAGTTTATTTAAAAGAGGTAGACAATGTCAATCCAACAGTTCATTTTCAGGTCAAGGATTTTAGGACTACTAGTTCTAAATATTAATAATAATGAAAACGTATCTTTATTTAGCAGAATCATGTATATGTGTGTACACTAAGTGGTAGTATAAAAGTAACACAGTCAGAAATCAAATATAGGTAGGTCAGACAAACAAAACAATAAAAAAATAATTACTGGTACTACATCCGAAAATGAAAGTATATATAGGGACGGAGAGGGTTCTTTAAGGCACGTGTAATTTGTTAAGCATTACACTTCTATGCACTACTTAATTATTTTCATTAGTTATTAATCTTAAGGTCTATCTCATTTTTACTCAGTCAGAGTAGACAAATTATTTTATGCTTGAGATTTTGGCAACACTATATCATTAATATAAATTAAAAACAGAGACCCAACAAAGAACCCACAATTGGACCATGAAGAATCATTTTAATACACTTGTGAGTGTCTTGTAAACTGAAACGTCGTAATTTAAACATAAGACTGTCTCTATTTATTGTTTCGAATGTCCTAAAACCTGAAACACTACCAACATAAATAATTTAGAGTTTATTAACTAGGCCGTGACCAAAAGATATGTTACTCAAGGTTTCTCATGTATTTTCGTTTTTTGTAGTCACGAAATTGAATCAATATAATTGTGTAATTCAATTAAGTTGAAGTTGTTGGAAAACAAGGAACGCACGAATGAAGGAAGTGAAGAGAAACGAAATAAAGCTGATTTTTCTCTACACTTAGAAACCAAAAGTAGAATAAAAGAATCTTTAATTTTATTTAAGAAAATGGTTCTCCATCAATTAGCTGCTAGCTGGACAACAATTACGTATTTACCATCTAAGATGGCTGTATGTATGACAATATACATTTTTATCCAGTAGTAGTCATAAGACTTCTGTTCAGCAAATGTCGTGATGTTCCCAGCTTCACGTACATTCGATGTGCAACATTTTCACATTCTCTTAACGGTACACCTTAAATATGCCATGAAACGCTTTTTTTACGACTCCAAAAAATATTTTATCACCTGCTTTGATCTCGCCAGAGCTTGTCATCCAAGAATATGTATTTAAGAGCAAACTATTGCTGGTTAGTGTGATGCTTATTAGCTCGTTGATGAGTAGCGGAATCTTGAAGTACCTTTATGGAAACTTTAAATTTGCCCTGTTTACGTGTTTAAGGCTTATGTGTTTTTCAAAATTTAACTTTACTATAATAAATCACTGATTTAACGTTTAATGGCAAAATTCATGTTGCTCGCTTTATTTCCGAGAAAAAATAATTTTATTTGCCCCGTTATCCCAAAATTATTACGAAATTTTGGTTGTTTAATAGATGAAATATTTCAAAAATTTGTAGGCTGCTAAAGGTAAATACGTTTAAAGGTATTTTGAGTAATCACATCATTAACTCTGTAATTACTTTATGTAAATTTATTTCGAATTCGAGGCGATGAGTCACTTTAACAGATTGAAAATTTGAAAATCATAGAAAACCTATAAAAATTTGCTTTATTGCTCGCCCTCACGACCTTATGCAAATCTATATCGGTCACTCAACCTACAAATTTTTTTTTAAATATTTAGACATTTTATAGTTGCTTCCGTATTTAGATAACTTTGCTACTATTTTGAACCTATCAATGATGTCACTAAATCCCGATTTCTCCGCCTATACTGTAGTTAAAGCGTAGGTACAATATAGATATTTTATGCAAATCCTTACTTTTTGGCAAAACTATCTTAATATTAATAATAATTAACTATCTTAACTCATGAGATGTGTGCTAAAAACTATCTTAATTAAAGCAAATGTGTTACTTGCTTACCTATATTGGAGGTCAAGGTGATTTTAGTCGTGGAAATAAATATTGCTTGAAAGATAATTGTACCAATCAAAATAACCAGCCGTTGGTGCACTAACGAATGACACTCGTACCTTAACTTACGGGCACGATAGCATATTTCTCTTAATAAAATGCTTGAAGTTAAGATTACTCTTCATTATTCGGTTTTGAAGTGCATTTTATTTTTTCTGCGTCATCAGAGCTCTGTACTAGTGATTGTGCGTTTTACACATAGCATCTATTGAATAATAACGTAATAATATCTAAAATTGGGGGGATGGGGGGTTCCGTCGATTATGTTGTTTATTACTATACTACAAATACGTTTCGGTGTCTTTCTCCACAATCATCAGTTGGCCTGTATACATTTTGGTATGAGGGCCAGATTCTTGCATCTGGTTAAAAAGTTTTTTCTGTTCTTCTCTTTTGCTAATTTTGCATGCAGTTTCCCATATCTCCTCCTCAATTCATCCTTTTCATTCTTCCTTTTTTGATTCATCATGCCATTATTCGGATTAAAGAAGTCTTATTACAAGCACATATTTCCACAGGTCATGGAGAACGCGACCGAATGATCGAAGAAATTAATTTAAAGTACCCATTTATCACCAGGGAAACTGTTTCAATTTTCCTGTCACTATGTGAAGATTGTAAACTGAAAAAATCAGTTATGAATAGAAAAATAGTAGTAAAACCTATACATTCAAACATCTTCATGTCTAGGTGTCAGGTTGACCTCATTGACTATCAATCGCAACCAGATGGAGACTTCAAGTTTATAGGTATTGGTTTTTCAAGATCATTTTACAAAATTTGTTCAGTTGCGACCTTTAAAATCAAAAACAACAACTGAAGTAGCTTGGGAACTTTACAACATTTTCTGAATATTTTGGGCTCGGAGTATTTTGCATACAGACAACGGCAGAGAATTTGAAAATAAATTTTTAAAAGAACTCTTATTACGTTGGCCAGAATGCAAGTTAGTCCATGGAAAGCCGCGACACAGCCAATCGCAAGGTAGTGTTGAGAGGGCTAATCAATATATAGGTAATATCCTAATTACTGCTATGGCTGACCATAAAACTAGTAACTGGGCAAAACTCCCTCCCTTTGCGCAAATTTAAAAAATAGAGCATTACATGCAGAGATCCGTCGCTCTCCTAATGAAAGAATTTTTGGATCACCATTAAAAGTTGGTATTAGTAGATTGCCAACACCACAAGATATGGTCGATAGAATTAATGCCGAAGAGGAATTTATTTTTACTTTGATACTGATAGGAAAACAAATTTACTTTGATACTGATATGGAAAGTCGAAATATAATAATAAATGGGGACAATAATGAGGTAGAAACTCAATCAAATGAAATGGTAGTCAATTAGGAAAGTGAAAAAGAAGTGTTAGAAAAGGAGGACAATGCGATTGAGAATCGGAAAGTAATACGAGTACAGGAAATAGACAAAAATGATGTAGGGGAAGAAAGAAGTGGAATCGTGAATCAGACGAGAAAACAAGAGTATGATGATGTGCATATAGAATGATGAAGTGCAGTTGAACTAAAAAATGTGTTAACAAATTATCCAAGTGTCTTGGAAATAAAGTGTTGTGCAACATCCGATGCCACTATTATAATCCTTGCAAAAATAAATGACTTGTTTAATAGGATTTTTCAACTTATTTAGGTGTTTTATTGTAGCATTTTTGTAGCAATTATATTTTTTATTTAATGGGAAAATATAATTCTTTTACAAAAGACAAAACATTTTAATGTAATAATATAATTATCAACAACATTGTACAAAAGTATTAAAGCGTAAATCATTAGCTCCATAACCGCGAATGTTATTTAAATTTTTGTTCACTCACAAAATTATGCTGACATTTTGTTATCGTTAACGACTTTAACATATTTCCTGCCCATCGTTTGGTTTTTCATTCAATAAGATGTTCTCTATTCAGTAACCTGGTTTCCATTTTAAACTAAATTATAAACCCCAATACGAAACTGCCAAAAAAGGAATATTGTTTTTACATGACCTGATAGGACAAACTAATAATCAATAGGCAACACTTTGGTTACGCGGCAAATTTTACAAAGTTGTTTGCTACATAGAGCACTAAACAAAAACTTTCCTTGCAGAATTAAACAGCAAAATTCCATTGCAGAACAAACCTGCAAAGTTTCGCAGCAACAGGTATTATGCACACTGCCTAGTCAATGTGAAAAGTAAACATCTTCAACACTCAGATTGACTAGAGCGTGCGGCATTTCGCAGATTGCCTGAAATACCGTAGTCAATTTGCATATTGCCCAAAGTAGTAGCCATTCTGCAAACTGCCTGGCGAGTTAGTCAGTTTGTAGAATGCCGAGGCATTTTGCACATTGCCGGATTTCGTACATTGCCGGTAACAAATATACATTTTGCTTCTTTGAATTGTCGTGTAAAAGCGAATCATTATAAAGAAGCTAAATAATATTTCATGTGTAACAACACGCAAGTAGCATCAAAATGGATTAAAGATTGAAGCAAATTATAGTGTTCATATAATACATACGTACTCTTCTATGCCAACCTAAAAATAATATTTTAAATTGATGCCTTAATAATAATATGCTTTAACACATATTAACGTTAATGGAACAAACTATATATAATTTAGAATATGAGCCCGATTTTAGATCATCAATTTAAATTTGCAATTTATTTTTAATAAAATTTGCTAATTTTTAGCAGTTCAAACTAATTTTCAAACAACTTTAGTGACTTTTGTAGTTAGAGCAGATGAAAAAGTCTATAAACGTAGAATCGTAAACGAAGATTTGTAATTATAGTAACTAATAATTCTGTAAATTCAAATTATTTTTTGTAATGCTTGGCTATTGAAGATTTAGGAATAAAATCAATTCACAGAATAATTCGTCCTATTCTGAAATTTATTTATAAATTTAAAACACGTTTTTTACATAACTGCCAAATTTTGTTATGTAAAAAGCGTGTTATAAAAACCTAATTTTAAAGTATTACGCATATCATGAATATTAATACTTATGTAATAATGAACGATAAGCTGAGGCTTATGCCACTTTACAGCTTACTGGTCAATATATTACATAATGGCACTGACCTAGAGCAATAATTAAATTCTGCCCAACCTTTTCGTATATGAAATAATTTGAAAAGCGCTCGGATTTCTTCGTTTTCTTAAACTAGAACGTATTAATTGACATATAACACATAATTCCACTATGGGTATGTATGATTGCTTTCTACTTTGTGAGCGACCGAAGCGAGTTCCGATATAATTACTACTACTTTGCAATGATAGTACGATGGTCGTTTATACAGTGTGTCTACGTTAGTTGGCAACAAATGGGAAATTTTTTTATTATTAATTTTATGAAAAACAATATTCTTTATAACAATTTTAAAATTCAACAAAATATTAGAAATTGTTGTCAACCATGTAGTTTGTCAGCAAATATGAGTTTTGCTCAAGAGTACCTTTATTTTTGACAATATCGAAAGTTGTTAGTTAGACATTAAAAATGAGTATACAGGAATAACACCAATTTTACATCAAATGCCACCCTGTACTATTCTTGTATAAATTCAGGCTGCCGCATTTACTAGTATTAGCTAAACGTAAATCCATGGAATATATTGCGCGTACTTATTAACTGGCTTCAATGTGGTTATTATTTTCCTGTTAGTATGTTGTTGATTATTGTGAGTATAAAAAACACAATATCGCGTGCGCAATTTGCATAACGGAAGAATGTTATAAACCTGTTAAGTATTTTATATTGTATCAATTGTGTGTTGAATATTTAAGTTTGACTATTACTGGCTATCCTGTACCTATTAAGTGTCAACGTATAATTTGTTATTATTATGGGTATTGCCGTAAAAGTATTAACTTTTTTGAAGTATTTATAATGTATCAGTTGAAAACTGTTCGCAGCTTCTGATGGTTCTTCAACTGGTGCCATTGCTTCAGTATTTTTGAGTTTTTCTCAGCTTCAAGTTTCACATCAAACTTTTTTGTTTTTATTTAATTATAAAACGGTATTATTCAGGTTTATTTGGATTCTACGTTAAGTTCTAGGCAAAAGGGACGCAATTGTGTCCTACTCCTGTTTAATATTTTTTTCTGCCGTCAAGTACTATGATTTGCATTTTGGTCACCGCTTTCTAAATTATAACTTTTGTATAGAAGTAAAACAATTTTGAAGGCTTGATAAGCATTTATCTAGTTCCTTTTAGTTTTATTTAGGAATATGTTCTTTGCTTCTCTGTTAAAGAGGTGATATCTGCTAAAAATCAGGAGATAAGTATAAAACAATTAGTCTTACCTAGAATTACACGTAGTATCAAAATATCAAAAAAAAATAAGCAACAGCATAATCTATTGAAGCATCTTTTTACACGAGGATTTTTCATGTAATACCACAATTATCAATCAAAGTATTTTGTTCATTTACTATCCCTACATTGTTAAATCTACTCAAATATATCTAAATGCTCTTTAAATATTTAGGGAAGCAGCGAAATGTGTCCAAATCTTTAGTTATTTAGGCATCAAATCAAGATTTCGGGGGCAATTAAATATTCGTTGCTAATCACCCTTTCGATTCCTTTTGACTCAACATTTCCTATAAAATGATCATCCATTATGTGATACTATTTTCCACTTAGTTAGTTGGCGTATACGGTCACTATTCTAACCTGTTGTGGAAATGGATCTCAGTTTGATGTCATTAATCATAATAATTGGATATAATTCTTATTTAAGCAATAACATGTAAACAAACATTTAAATTATGGCTGAATCTAAGTTTCGTCTTAATGTTTTTCTTAGTTAGACCTATTAATAATTTTCAACGACGTCTAACTTAAAATAAATTAATTCGTGAAGACATCTTAACCATTAACGATTTTAAAACATTGTGGTGAAATAAATAAATGTTGTTTATCAAATTTAAATTCGTTTTTACTTATATTTTTTTAATCGCCTAAGAAGTAAAACTTTAATTTAATGTAAAATATGAATTCAAAACTGTTGCCTCAACATTTCAACTTCAAACGATTGAAACCGATTATCGAAGAAAAGAATTTATTACCGAATCACCAGTTTGGATTTAGGCAGATACATTCAACAATAGAAGAAGTTCATCGTCTAGTCGACATAATAGAAAAAGCTCTGGAAGGAGAAGAGGTGTATTCAGTGATCTTTCTGGATGTATCGCAAGAATTCGATAAAGTCTGGCATGAAGGCTTACTCTGTAAACTTAACAAATTCTTGCCAGTGCAATTCGTCAACTTGTTAAAATCTTACATAACAGACAGAGTGTTCCGCGTGTATCACGAATCAGACTATTCGGACTTCAAAGATATTCGAGCTGGAGTACCTCAGGGAAGCGTACTGGGCCCAATCCTATATCTTCTGTTCACTAGTGACCTACCGCAAACAACCGTCGTAGCGGCAACATTCGTGGATGACACGGCTAAAACTGATGAAGAATGTACGTTGCTTCTACAAAGTTCCAGACTTGGTCGAAAATTGGACGAAGAGATGGCGGATAAAACTCAACGATCAGAAGGCAGTACATGTGAACTACACCAACAAAAGAATTTCGAATCCAAAGAAGTTAACAATAAATGGAAATATAATCCCTTACGAAAACACAGCAAAATATCTTGGCATGAACCTTGCCGCTAAAGCTAAATGGGTCGAGCACACCAAAATCAAACTTGCAGAACTGCAGATCCGATTCAGACAGCTCTACTGGATACTTGGTCGAAAATCACGGACTTCCATCTACAACAAGCTATTAGTTTACAACCAAATTCTTAAACCTGTTTGGATGTATGTCATTCAACTGTGGGGGATTTGTTAGTCACATTTTGAAAATACAACAATTTCAGCAACGCTACAGCTACCTTCATCGTGACCTTGGTGTACCTCTGATTGAAGAGGTCATAAAACAGATTGCAACAAAACACAAAAATGGTCTCATACAACACGAAAATCCAGAAGCACTGAAATTACTTGACAACAACTAGATTTCAAGACGCCTCAAAAGGACCAAACCCTTTGAACTCGTCGCATGACTGGGTTAACAACAAAGCTCCATTGACTCGGTGACGCATTCGTGCATTGACTCTTTGACTTGGTTGACTCATCAAGACCACGACGAAGTGCAAAGTAAATCAATGAGTTCTTTGTAAAATAATTAAATAAAAATTATCAGATGTAAATTAATGGTTGGTCAGCAATGACCAGTTTTAATAAAACTTAAAAAAAAATGTACCCCGTAAATGATAATGCAAATTTTAAGATACAACTGGAAGCCAGTGTGCTTCTAAACAGCGAAACGTTGATTTATTGATTTTACGTTGAAACCTTTATATGTAGGTATATAAAATCTTCCTATCAAACCGTTTTAATATGCAACGTCTTTATACTCAGTATGATTTAATAGATAATCATACATATGTATGTTTTTGCCAACCTGGAGAAATGTGGCTGGTAAACGTATTTTTACTGTATAAGAATAAATGAGTGATATTCGTAGAATGTGATTATTAGATAGAGACGAAATACTTTACGTATAATTAAGTCAATGTTGTAGGCGACGCTTCTACTAACGGAGAGAAAATCTAGTTAATTCCTTTGCCGATAATTGCAAAATCTATATTAAGCAAGAATATTTTCATACACCCATTTATGGACATACTTTGACCCACGCATATATTCGCAGATTGTTACAAATTGGTTATCATTTTCTGATACGACAGAAATTACTTAACTCAGAAAATTGGAAAAATACACTTGGTAGGAGTGTTGACATAGAATCAAATAAACTAACACCCATTGTCATATTCAACTAGATGTATGAAACAATTTGTATCCTATGAACACACGAAAATCATTTTTGTTTAAATGTAGGTAACTCGATAATGTATTTAGTATATAACGAAATTACTTAGAAAGTTTAGCATAAATGTGCTCTAAGGATGCGATCGCAAATATGGAAAAACGTCGGCAATGTTAAAAACAGGCTTTTGTATTGACCGACTGATCCAACTCTTGCTATAAAATCTAAATCTACCAAGCAACATCGATTTAATAATTTAAATCGTGTCTAAAGCAATGCAGCCCACTACGGAGAAACTTAAGCTAACGCAGAATTAGAATAAATTACGCAAAGGAAAAATGTTATTTCTCATAAAAATTGTACTTCCTCTATCTCTCAATGAGATTAAACTTTTTTGTTAATTATGGTGTTAATCATAGCTCAATGGATACTAAATGGGCACGGTATTTCCGTCTGATGCCGCTTTGCTAAAGATATTTAAATTGATGGGAGGGTTGGTAATAATTAGATTGAAGCATATTAAATATCGGTAAGGCTGACAAAAGAGTGTCTTGCATGAAAACATACATTTCTTATACTGTTTTAGAAGTTATAAAATAGAATATTACTACATTTAGTAAACATGGTTAACGTAATATTGCATGTTATCCAAATAGGAGACATTTGGAAAAGTTAAAGTTTAGTAGGGCTATAGATACGTAAAAAGTCATCAGTGGAAAAATCTTTCAAAAATAAATAAACAGTAGTATTCTGTCAGATATAACCTCCTTCTGATAGGCACCTACTCGAAACATAATAAGCGATTTTTCTCGAAAATTGATCGATATACCGAAATAAAACAAGAATACATAATTAGTGGGTAAAAGGTTTTGAATTTTTTAGTTTTTTAGTCAAATTTAATGTTAAACACACAGGGTAGAAAGTTATAACTGTACATGTGGGTAAAAGTGGTGGCCCTCTAAAAGCAAGACAAAAAAGGAAAATGCGCCTTATTTGTCACCTATAAAAGGCATAACTTTGCAAATTTTTGTAGCTTGGATATCATCGACGTAATTAGAAAAAAACGAATTTAAATTAGAACTTTCAACACCTTGCATCTCGGAAGCGAAAAATGTTCGAACCCAAGTTCGAATGAACTTGTTTTCAAATTTCGATAAGTTGAAACTCTTCTAGGCTTTTGTGACCACAACTTTGAAGCACCCTGTACATTGAAATGGAAATGAGCTATTGGAAACTCTCTAATGAGACACGCTAATTGTTTCCACGTACGATCGGTTTTCAATCTAAGCTTATTAAACTGCATACTGAAGTCGCCATGATTTATCTGTTACCATAATATTATTAATGGTAACTGCATCTCTTCTAAGGTCTAATTACTACGCTTTATAGTTTAGTTATCAATTAACTTCAACAGACCTATAAAAAGGTATATATTATGTAAACACATAAATTATGTCGGTGACACTAAAATGCATTGCAAAAAGTCAATTTTCTAATTTGCAGATTAATAGAATATACGTTGAAGAAATGACAAAGTATTGTATGAAGCTAAAATGAGAGTAGACAAGAAAAATTATTCAACTTAAATCAGTTTATCACGAGTGTTTTTCAAAGAGAAATTTGTGTTCAATGTTAAGCGACTTAACATATATCATATAGAAATATGACTCAGTTAACAAATAAAAAGCCGAAATATACAAAAAAATTATCATTAAGGTAAGGCTTAATTAGTTAACATCTGAATTTTAATATATTATTTATGTACAATATATTATTTACATCCAACATCCAAATGCGAGTCACCACTGTCCAACCAAGTGCGCAGCATGCAAATCAGAGGACCACGCAGCATGGAGCATGAAATGCCCCAAACGACCGACAGCCCCAATCGTCGGCATCCCAAACGTAAAAATAAAATGTGTAAATAAACGTACGTCCGGGATTGCGGAGACAACGACAGTGGCAAGTAGAATACACACACCCATTACAACACATGACCACATCATAAACAAATACAAACATCAACTTAACAAGACAAACAATACCAACAGAGACGAACTACTAAAAAAACTACGAAAACAATTTATAGAAGACTTCGAGATTGACACCTCCGTTGTTTTCTTCGGGAACCATGTCTACATCCTAATGTTTGACATGCTCCTGCCCGAGGGACGCTCTCCAACTGAACCCTGCGAACAAATGAGACAGACGGTGACGAGCATACAAGATTCAATATGAAAGTACTTTACGCGAACATCAACGGACTTAACAGCAAAAAAACACTTATTTACAATTACATAGAACAAAACGACACAGACTGCTGCATATTTGTAGAGACTAAAACCAAACTAGGACAAACACCAACGTACAGAAATTGGCAGTATATCTATAGGCATGGAAATACCATCAATCATGCCAGGGGCGGGGTCGCAGCTCTCCTAAAACCAACATATAAACTTGGAAGAGCAAATCCTCCCTCCCTCAACAACCCTTTGAACGACTGTCTACACTTTACGCTACCCTACTTAAACGACCTGATACACATATTTCTGACATACATACACCCACACTCCAACCCTAGAACAAAACATACTGACTAAAGCGAGCATCTATAAATATGCAATAATTGTAGGCGACTTTAATATGAACAAAAGCAAAACGAAACAGCTTAAAAGATTTCTACAAAATTCCGACTTTATAAAACAGCACACCCCACCAACTTTTCTGATGCCCGCAAACCCAGACTCAAAACCAGACGTTCTACTGCACACAAGAAACCTGACAAACACCATCAACAACATAAACTTAACCAACGAGCTTGGATCCGACCACCTGGCTATTACGTTTAACATAGACTTACAACATACGCAACCTACCTCCAATACACCTATAGCGAAAAACTTAAACCTAACAAAGACTGACATAGACAAAGTGAAACAACATATACATGACTACATTCAATCACAAGCACACACCATTTCAATAGAAACCATACAACAACAACTTTCACTAGCCATAGGAAAATTTAGCCCGGAAATAAAAAATGCTTTCTACCGACATACACTACCCAAATACATACTGAGACTAATAAAACATAAGAGAGAACTGTACAGACTATATACAAACACTCAAAATAACGACCTAAAAAAGACAATGAACCAACTTAACAGAAACATTAAAACTCTGATTGGACAATACCGACAAGACAAATGGCTAGAAACATGTAAAGAAATACAGAAGGACAAAGGCAAAACATACTGGCGAAAAATTAAGAAACTGGCGCAATACAGGAAGACTGGCACTACTGACACAATTGACGAAAACGGAATAGAACGCTACACAGACAAAGAGAAAGCGGACGCATTCGCCAGACACTATCAAAGGACCTTCAGCATATCGACAAACCCTAACTTCGACAATGACAACTGGAACTTGATCAACGACTGGTACTTGAACTATTTTAACAACTCACCAAACTATGCCTGCACACTGATCACAGACATAGAGTACGATGAAGCCCTAGCGCACATCAAGAACACTGCACCGGGGAAGGATAAAATTAAGGCAAAAGTCCTGAAAAGCCTAACTCAAGAAACACACAAACTGATCCTAACTGAATTGAACAACTGCATCACAAATGGCAGAATCCCAGAAACATGGAAAAAACGGCTTAATAATCCCTATACCCAAAAATGGACTGGACAATACACAACCGAGCAACTACAGACCAATTACACTACTTCCAGTACTAGGCAAGATTTTTGAATGCATAATGAAGCAGCGACTTGACAAAGTGATTGGAAAGTATATACCTACCTACCAATTTGGTTTCAAACAGCATCACTCGACCGTTCATCCCGCTCTTTATTTTGGCCAACAATATACAAACTACCCACCTAACTGACAGAAAGACATCTTGTCTGTTTATGGACATTAACAAGGCTTTTGACAGTGTCTGGCATAGAGGCTTACTATACAAACTATACAAACTACACACACCAACATATCTACTACACACCATAAAGAACTTACTAGAAAACAGACAACTACAAGTACGAATTGACAAAACACTGTCATTTTCTTTTTCCCCTGAACATGGGCTCCCTCAAGGATCCCCGCTCTCACCGTTTCTCTACAATATATACTGCCATGACATATACAATTACAACTTACCAGACAAAAATCAAATCGACAGATCGGCATACATATTACAATACGCAGACGACACGGCACTTATTGTACATGACAAAACTACTGAGAGAGCAGCTCAAAGACTCCAAACACTAACAAACAACACAATGACATGGTTTTATAAATGGAGACTAACACCAAACGCGTCAAAAAACCAACTTCTGCTCACAAACCACAGACTCAACGCTGACTCCCCTACAATAACTGCAGACGGCCAAACGACACAACCAAAAAACGACGTAACATACCTTGGAATTACAATTGACCACAACTTAAATTCACTAAACACATACGAAACATCAGGGCAGAAACAATAAAGAGAACAAAACACTTCCGATCACTAACCTACAAAGACAGAGGAATTAGCACAAACACCGCCACCAAAATATATAAAGCTATTTGTAGACCCTTGCTAGACTATGGACATATACTCATGACCAACGGAACAGAAAGGACAAAACGTTATATACAAACAACAGAACAAATTGCACTAAGACTAATAACACGAATAAGACACCCCCAAAACCCACTACACAACCCCCCCACCCAACTACTATACGAACGCACAAACATGACAAAGATCTCTGAGAGACTCATACAGCTACAGACAAAATGGACAAACAACCCCTACAACTGGACCATACTGAATCCCCTTTGTCTTACAAGACCAACCAGACAATCCCGCTTTCGTTTCCCTACATTAACGCTACTCGAACACTTACAAACGCTACGGACTAGTGGACAATAAAATAATTCCTTCTTGCCACTGAAATCTTATTTATTTAATAGTATTGTTAACCTAGAATAAGAGAATTTCATATTTGTTTTCATTTAGATTAAGACTGTATGTATTAAACAAGGGCAGAAAGACCGATAGGTCGATAGCCTTTTTAGAAATAAAGATATTTACTACTACTATATTATTTAATCCGACTTTCGTCGTTTCTTGTTCAACCACGTTGCTTAAGTGACTATTTATAAACAATGAGTAACTGAGCGCTTATAAGTTATAAACAACGAGAGTGAGCTCAAAAATTATTAATGACAAATTAGTAATATTCGGGTAGAATAAACATTATTCAACTTTTACCTGACGTTTTCCTTGCTTGTTCGGCAAGCGTTCTCAAAGAGGATGGGAAAGCAGGCCACGAAATGGTAGAAATGTAGCTGATAAAATTTCGTACTGCTGTGCTTATATTCTTCTTCAACATACTATATAGAGTAATAATATAATAATAACATCTGTATATTTCTTCAAACATGTAACATTTAGATACAATTTTTAAATTTTCCTTTCTTGAAGGCACTTTGAATGCAAATGATATGATTTTTTTTCCTGTCCCTGATTTTTGTGTCTTTTTTTTTCTCAACTTCCAGGTTTTTAAAATATTGATGTGAAACCTGGCGCTCATCTTGGGTTTAATTCAGACCACGGTTCTAATGAAACAACCCATATGCCATAAATGTTACATGAATTAGATTTAATCCAAAATTTGTTGGACTTTTTCGACGAATCGTGTTAGGAACTGTCTTTGCTTATTAAACTTTTGCAGCAATTTTCAAACTCAGTTGTTTGGACGTTGAATGTTTCACAAACCATTTCAGTAATATACGTCAAAAACTTGCTTGCTAACAGCTACTTTATTGGCGTTTTGCTGAAAATAAGCTTGTTTAAGAGATGTTATGCTACTTTGTATAACAAAACTACTAAAAATGCCCTTTCGTCATTTCGACTGAATCCACCGAAACTTTAAAAGAAGATTCGCAAAAGCTTATATATTTTTGGACATTTTACTGTATTGGAACTGTATTTTTTAATAAAACGTAATATTATATACAGTGAAACAAATCTTTAACAATCTTTGAACCCGTCAACACTTTTTTGCTGTAGCAGTTCTTATTTTACCTATCTAACCTATGAGGAAAAGTGTTGCGGAATAAGAAACATTTCGTGAGGAGTCTGTCTCTGTCTGGCTAAAGAAGCCAAGTGGAAAAATGTTCCTTTCGCCGATCCTTTCGACGATCCAATCTATATAAAGTAGTCAAAGCGTTAATTACAAAGATAATTTTTAGTGTTTTCGTGCCTATCTAAAGAAATAAATTGCATATTTTTGACAGACCACAATCCAGGTACTAATTCCTATATACACATTATTTATTGCACTGACAAAATTAGATCGCCAAGTAGTTGTCCCATGATAAATTGGTATAGAGATACTGGTTAATTAAGCGTCCACAGTAAGTTCCACTTACTGCTTAGACTATGGGGCATTGTAAATAATTAATGCTCCTTTCTGTACCACCTGTTACATCCCATTTGGTGTCGCTGTGTATTAGACAATCTCATGCACACAATTTATTAAAGATTGTTTAAATTACAGTACAGTGCCGGAAACGGTTTATACGGGGTGTCAATTTGAAAACTGCCCACCCTTAATATCTCTCTTACATTTAAAATTATAAAAAATTGGAAAAATACCTCAATTTTATTTGTAAGGGAGACGCTTTAAATTAATAGTTTTAGCCTTCTTGTTTCAACCTCTAGATGTATGTAGATGTCACACTTAGAATCTTAAATGGGAATGGGGGTCAAGTGGCAGATCGTTATAAAGGGCCTTCAATTCTCTTTGCAGTGGTATCCTACTTTGTTGATTTTTATCCAGATGTTTCCGACTAATCGTGTTGCAAAGTTGCAGAAGCAATTAAACTTTCCCGCATTGCGATGTTGGTTTCCAGGAGAAGCGTAGGTGACAGCGTTAAAATCGTTGAATAACAGAAAGAAAATATATTTCAAACAATTGCTATCTCATTTCTTCATTATTTTACTTCGACAAAAATAACTTTTTATTTGCGGAAGATAAATTTAGAGATCTAGAGAGATTTAGAGAGATAGAAAAGAAAATTAGACGAATATTTAAACATCCTTGTATTTGGATAAGTTTACAAGGTTTCTTCACTATTCATAAAAAAATATGTAGCTATTATAGTTTATAACCACAGTTTAAATTCAAAGTAAAGTTTAATTCAGTAAAAACTTGGCAACATTTTGTAATGAAGACACGTTTTATGCAGGTCTCTTAATTAATTTTTTCATGTGTTATGTTGCTATTGATCGTTTTTTAGAAACATGAAAGAACTTTTTTTTTGTTGTTTTTTCTCTTGATGAATTATTCGCTTTAGCCATTGCACTCATTGCCAGGCAGCCGGTATCTAAGAACATACTACAGACAAATTGCCCATTAAACGAACGTTTCGGAGGATAAAAACCAGTTTTGCAAGGCACTTTTGCAAATTGAAATTCTGCATGTGGGCAATATTCTTTTTCTTCGTTTGATAATCGGTTTGAATAATATCTAATCAATAAATATGCCAGCTCTCGAAGCGACTTCTGCATCTTCATGTGGTTTCTATTTGGATCTACCGGATGCTTCAATTTTATATCAAGACTTTAACAGTCGATATACCATTTCGATTTCGAATTTTTGATGAAAACGGCATATATGAATATGTTTTCAGTTACCGGATGCTTTTCTTTAATAAAGGAAAAAGTAAGTCAAACATATTAGCAAAACTAATAAAATAAATAATAACAATTTTTACGACATTTCGCGATTAATAACCACTTCACCATCAAAATCAAACTATATCTTATTAGAGCCTTAAACAGAGCTTTATATAATAATATTAAATACAAATTTAGAAATATTTTGAACGTTTTAAAATTGCATCTACGAAATAATAGGACGGACAAAAAATATGCCAATGGAATAAAGAAACAAAGAAAAATATTTTCATATATTGAAACTTCTCTTAATTTCTTAACTTAGACCAAAAGATATCGCAGGTATTTATAAGCATGATAATTTATTGAGCGCTTCTGTATATACTGTAAACCTTATAACAATTTTTGGGTACAAAATATTTACAAAAAGTAGTTCTAATCGTAGTAGTAGTAGTAAACATCTTTATTTCTAAAAAACATCGCAACTTAGATAATAGACATAACAATTCTTAACTTAGATCAAAATATATCGCAGGTATTTATAAGCATGATAATTTATTGAGCGCTTCTGTATATACTGTAAACATTATAATAATTTTTGGGCACAAAATATTTACAAAAAGTAGTTCTAAGCGTAGTAGTAGTAGTAAACATCTTTATTTCTAAGCGTATTGTTAATTAAATTATATATTTGCACATTTTAATGGAAATCTTATTACTTTCATGCTTACTCGCAATAGTTGAAGACCTATAAGATCTTTAAAATATTTTTATATAACTTAAGCCGCCAATAATAAACTTGTCCCAAAAATAAAAAAGTTCTGAGCAAGCCACATAATTACATAAACTTGAAATCGGTCAGCAAAAACGGATTTTCTCCTAAAATATTTTTTACATAAAATTTTCCGAAAAATTGCTTTATTAATTAAAAGCGTTAGTAAATAAGCTTAGAAATTTTATAACTCGCCGAAGAGTAAGTTCGTAGCAATCTTTTATCAAAATATGACGCTGTGAGCCTGACTCAAAACTGTCTTTTTCCCCATGATGTGTGGAAAAATCGAAGGACGCAGTGCTGTGATCTTTTTCGCAAAAAAAACCGTGCTCTTTACAATTTTGCCCCTCTACTGCAAAGAATATAAACTATTTTATAAACAAATTGTATTATTTAATTAACAAATGAAATCACATTAAAAGTCAAAATAATAATATAGTAAAATTAGAGTAGTTCCTGACTCTTACTTTAGGCACAATCGGTGATAGAGACTGATCTGCTGAACGTTCCAATAATGTATCCAAAATACTAGATGGGTGAGAATTCAACCTATTCATGTGTGTGAAACTGTCTATGCGTAGTTTAAATCTTCACCTTCCCAGCACTTTAAATTCCTCAATAGAACGTTTAGGAAACGTTATAGAATTAAATCATCCCAATTAAAATGGAGACTTTCTAGAAATATTTGTAGCTTTGTGAGGCGGTATTACTCAAAAACTCATCGATCACTAGATATTCATGTACAAGAGTTACCGATGAAGAAATTTCCAAAATCGATTTCCTATTTCGTTTAATCCCGGAAGTACGAAAATATTAAGAAAGTGTCATGAACATCATGACCTGTATCATGCACGATAAAACCAATTTAATTTAATGAATTTAAACTTTACACTTCTAGCACATTATTTAAATAATTTTGTAAAAACTCTTTTAACTTTTTATTTTAAGTCGAAATATTTTCTGCCTTGTTTATTTATTCCGTTTATCATTGAAAAATAAGGACTAATTAAACTCGACTTCATAAACAGAGAACACATTAAACCCAAATTTAATATTTGGTTTATAAATGCGAGGATTCTTTTTTGACCGCGGTTTTGTACCGCGGCGCATAAATGTACGCTCTTATGTTATTATGTCATTATTATTTATGTCATATTATCCTTGCGAGAAATAAACATAAAGTACAAGCACTTGAGTTACAACATGTTTTAATTATAAATAAATTTGGTTCTCGGCGATCAAAATATGTCTCGAAATTCTTTTCGCAGCCTTAACGTTGTGGCATTTTAAAATAAGTAAATCAAATTGCCATATTGTTGCCAAAAATTTACTATTTTATAGTGAATGCCTTTTATTTTACGTAAATTTGTGTCGTATCTTGAAGTATTATTTTTATAAATCTAGTTTGTCATCTTTGTAGACTGACTATTTACAACATTTGTATATACACATTACTGATACCGTCAGCAATTAAATAACTACAAATTATTTAGTTTAGTTTTTTTATGTTTTTTTTTCTGCTAATATACAGGCTCATCTCATTAAACTGCCAACCTTTGTAGAAATATGCTTAAGACGTGACACTTGACTACTAAACATGACCAACGGAACAGAAAGGACAAAACGTTATATACAAACAACAGAACAAATTGCACTAAGACTAATAACACGAATAAGACACCCCCAAAACCCACTACACAACCCCCCCACCCAACTACTATACGAACGCACAAACATGACAAAGATTTCGGAAAGACTCATACATCTACAGACAAAATGGACAAACAACCCCTACAACTGGACCATACTGAATCCCCTTTGTCTTACAAGACCAACCAGACAATCCCGCTTCCGTTTCCCTACATCAACGCTACTCGAACACTTACAAACGCAACTGACTACTGGACAATAAAATAATTTTTTCTTGTCATTGGAATTGGAAAGTTTATTAATAAGATTGTTGACGTAGAATAAGAGAATTTTCATATTTATTTTTTATTCAGATTAAGACTACATGTATTAAACAAAGGCAGAAAGACCGATAGGTCGATAGCCTTTTTTTTTAGAAATAAAGATGTTTACTACTACTATGCTTAAGACCAAGCCACCAACTATCTTTTATATTAAATATATCTATTTTTTATTGAACGGTCACTTACTTGAATGAAGATAAGCCAAGAAAATGTAGACAGTTAAGAATCCGTTTACGGGCTTTTGCTAGTAGATCGAAGTCAGATACTGCGACGTGGAAGATACTATTATATGTGTTATATGCAAATGCATTATAGTGTCAAGTGGAGTCAGGGTTTGCTGATTGGTTTATGATTGTTTGCAAAAAGGCAAAAGGTTTTTTCGCAGACATCAATAACCAATATCGCATTTGCTTAAATATCATATAACATTGTTTAAGTTTCTTCTATTGCTTCTTCTCGAAAATCTAGCGTTACAAACTATCTTTGGAAAACCTACAGTATTCGATCCATTACTGACACATTTGCCCAATTGGTCAAGTTATAAAAGCATATATCGAATTATTCTGTTTTTAACTATGTTTTTGCACTACAAATATGTGTTAAACATGACTGTATTTTCATAGCAAACTTTCTCTCGTTGACGTGACAAACACAAAATTTATGAGTATATATAAAAAAAAATCTAAACAACCAGAAGTTAAACTAATCTAATCGTTGGATTGTTTAGCGGCACGTAAGTCATGTCTATGATCGCAATCTATAATGTTCATCCTGGCTCTTTTAAGAACTTACATGTACCACGTTGCAACGCTAGGATTAAATCTTGAATATCAGATAATAATATAATTTATGATTGGTTGCGTTAATTGCATACGTATTCTGTCTGCTTTCATAATAAGTAGGGGATGTACCGATATGCAGTAACCAGGGCACACTCACTTAAAGCTGGCCAATTCAGTTCTTTATTAGAAACAGGTAACTCTAAAACTGTAAAAAACTAGCGGGTAAGACTCAAATCGCACACCATCAGCAGTGACAGATAAATTAAACATTAAAAGTCTAATCCAAGAAATAGACTCCATGTTGTGTAAAACCAAACTGTCAGGCATGATCATCTCCATGTCCATTGAGGATGAGTAAAGTGTTAATTCCGGTTGGATAAAGCTACGGAGAACATTTTGCCAGCTGCGAAAGAAACAGTGGGCACAGAAAGGTTAATTAAAATCCTAAATGAAATACGAAAGCCTGGATGACGATTAAAATTAATAGCTGGGTTCTAAAGAAGAAATGTTTACCCGAAATACAAGTTAAAGTTAAAACGTAATTACTGCATGGCATCCACAAAAGGAATGAAAATCGATCACAAAAAACAAAATAAACGATGCTAAGAATCATCACACAGCCCACATAATCCTATAGAAGATTGCTAAACTAACAACGAAACATTCAAATGTATAAAAAAAACTGAAGCCATAGCAAAATTAAAAAATAGAAAAGCAAACGGATAGACGAAATCCCGAAGGAACTGAGAAAATATGGTGGCGAAAACTTATTGAAAGAGATCACAAAACTGTTAAGTAGACTACTAACGATATCAAACATATCAGAAGAATGGAAGTCAAGCATTACGATAGCTATATTTTTAAATCGAAAAAATGACTCGTCAAATTACAGGATTATACTGGTCGACAGTAATATCGTCATCAAAAAATTAAATAAGATTTCACCAACGACGGAATAGTTACTATCCGTCAAATGATAGAGACATTCTTAGAGTTTTGCAACTCCATTACCTTTTATCGATTTGCCTAAGGCTTTTGACCGAGTTAGACAATATTACCTTCTGAATATGTTATAAATTAGTTAAAACCCTAAGCACCGAGAATAAAGCTGCCGAAAGTTGCAATATGAAGATACCAGAAAAGAAAATGAAATGCATGGTGATATCGAGAGAACCCATAAGCTGTACTGTATTTTCCATAAAAAATAAATGTTATTGGAATATTTTGGAAGCAAATTAGCGGAGAAGTAAGCAGAGAAGTATTCGTCCAATCATTTAAAGCAGCCAACATATCAGGTGGTTTGACCAATACAATATGAAATAATGTATTTCTTCAGACGGAAAGTAAAATGAGATAATGCGAATATTACCCTCATTACTGGCACATCTTGAGATAAATTTTGAATAAAAAAAACATTTTGAGATAAATCCAAAAATTAAGTCATAAGATTGAGCAGGAAGAGAACAAACGAATGGAGTGAGCACATTAATCGAATGAACAACAACAGAATCGTGCGAATAGCAAAACAAAGACCGAAGACAAGATGGTGAGGCAACTAGCCATAAACTTCCCAAAAACAACACGCAGGAAGGCTAGTATTTCCTATAATTTTGTGAATTAATTAGAAAAGTCTGTTTATAAAAACTTTATTTCCCAAATTAATACAATAATTTTAGAACTGAGCTAATCTGAATGTCGAGCTTATAGACTTAACGTGAACATGGAATCTTATTGACTAAATGCTCGTTTCTGCTGCGGCTTATTTTATACTTAAATCATGCTGATCATAGCAGAAACGATACCACGTCTTATTTTAAAAGAATAGTCGGCATAAGTGACCATATAATTCTATTCAAGCTTAATTTACTAATAATAATAATAATAATAATAATAATAATAATAATAAATACATTTCGCCTCTATTGGTTGTGTACTCCATTCCTGTGCTGTATTCCATTCCAATCAAGCATTTCTGTCGACAGAAGAAGGTAGAACCATCTTCAACTGTGTTTTCAAATTGAAAGGCTTATATTATGGTAGCTCATAAAGTACAGCATTAAAAAACTAGTTTCCTGTCAGTAAGAGAACATATTATTGCAATTTCAGCAAAACAAAAATTATTACTATTTGCAACAAAAATGACATATTTTCAGTTAAGAAATTGTTTTCTGTTAAAAAAGTTGTTCAATCAAAGAACCAATCAAGATTAAAATTTACTTCTCACATCGCCCATTCTCTTTAATAGTCGTTTGCTGAAGTTCTTCTAGATCACCCATATGTGTGGTAATAGTTCCTTTGGTGTCACTTCAAAATACAAATAAAATAAAATAAATTTTTAATATCCGTTGGATAGGAATTATTCGAAAGGTTATAAATTTTTGAAGCATGGACAATCCGAATGATGGCGAGTTCGGCAGATGTTGTTCATTGCTTGAATATAAGAAGAAATGTATGGTATGTAGAAATGGAATCATCCCTCAGGCAAATAAGTATATCTACATAACTGTAACAGACACCAAACTAGTGGATTACTATATCTTGCAATATTTGCCGCCAATCTTTATGCGATCTACCTTTATCCTATCGGTCTTTCTGCCCTTGTTTAATACATACAAGTCTTGATCTAAATGAAAACAAATATGAAAATTCTCTTATTCTAGGTTAACAATACTATTAAATAAGTAAGATTTCAGTGGCAAGAAGGAATTATTTTATTGTCCACTAGTCCGTAGCGTTTGTAAGTGTTCGAGTAGCGTTAATGTAGGGAAACGAAGCGGGATTGTCTGGTTGGGTCCTTGTAAGACAAAGGGATTCAGTATGGTCCAGTTGTAGGGGTTGTTTGTCCATTTTGTCTGTAGCTGTATGAGTCTTTCCGAGATCTTTGTCATGTTTGTGCGTTCGTATAGTAGTTGGGTGGGGGGGTTGTGTAGTGGGTTTTGGGGGTGTCTTATTCGTGTTATTAGTCTTAGTGCAATTTGTTCTGTTGTTGTATATAACGTTTTGTCCTTTCTGTTCCGTTGGTCATGAGTATATGTCCATAGTCTAGCAAGGGTCTACAAATAGCTTTATATATTTTGGTGCCAGGTGGTGTGTAATCTCCTGATCTTTGTAGGTTAGATGATCGGAAGAGTTTGGTTCAATGTGTTATTCCGTTGAGGTGCCCCATGATGGATTCGTACGTGGTTTGTAAGATGAATTTAAAGTTTGTGGGTCAAGTGGATTGATTCCAAGGTTATTTGTACGACATTGTTTTGGTTAAATAGGTTGATCGGACCAGGCGGCATTGTTATTGTAGGGGAGTCAGGCTTGAATAGTCGTGGGTTGGTGGTGAGCAGAATGGGTGGTTGAGCCTTTGGTGTATTAGGCTCCCATTATAAAAACCATCATTGTAGTTTGTTGCGGTTAGCGTAGGGTTTGGAGTCTTGAGCTGGCTCTTCCGAAGTTTGCAGTGTCATGTACAATAGTGCCGGTCGTGCTCGACTATGAGTGTAAAATAGTATGCCGATCTGTCGATTGTTTTTGTCTGGTAAGTGATACATTGTATATGGTCATGGCATGTATATTTTGAAAGAACGGGAGAGCGGGGATCCTTGAGGGAAGGCCCTTGCTGTTTTTAAGGATATGTATTCATATCCATCCATTTTAGAAATCAACTGAGACTGTTCCTTTCCGCCAACGATGTGTACAAACTTGCAGTGTCTGTGAAACAAATGTGTCAGAATTACAATAAACAAAATTTAATTTGCTTTACAAACGATATTCTATTCTTATATGGAAAACCGTTTACAAGCAGTGCTTTTGATATTGTTTTTTTTACTTGGAACATCCAGAAGTAGCTCACATACTTGAAGTTTAAACTCTGAAATAATTTTCGACAAGCAGAGTGACGTAGACAGATGTAGAACAAATGAAATAGTTGCAAAAGAACATTATTTATTTCGTTTTTATAAGTCGGGGAAGCATTGATCAATGACTAGTGTAATCTATATTTGACGATTTGGATTAAAGGAAAACTATCTACTACCAACTAACATTTTGATCAATTCAATCAAAAGATTTAATATTCATGAGGCACATTCTATAAATTACTTCAAGCAACCGATTTCGAGTCGTTTATCTATCACTATTTCATATCCGGATGCAGTTAATTAATAAATTAAATATTAAACTACTGATGCATTTAGTTAATTGATAACACTTAACCAATGTTACCATCAAATATTTATAATTACATGTTGGAGATTGAAATATCGGTTGTATGATTTATTGCAATTTTAGTTCCATTTTCTTTCAAGTGTAAGAAGGTTACTTAAATTGAGTAAATTAAGTAAAATAAACCGTTGCTTAAAACCTTAATAAATTAGGAACAATTAGTTTCAATCTTAATTGTTGAATTTTGCAAATATCATTTCGAATGGCTATTTGAAGTACCTTCCAAGTTCAAAACATTGAAATTGTAAAGCACCTTTCAACTCAATAAACCATAAACGGTATATTATATTTTAAATTTTTGTTTGAGACGCTCCTCAAACTGCGCGAATGAATTATTTCCATTTAGCTTTTAGAATCAGCGTTATAAATTTTACATATTCCATTACAGTTATATCAAAGGCAGGTGCATTTATTTATGTCCGAACTGGAAATATGAAAAACATGCACAAATAGCTAGTAATAAATTTGAGAAAGACAGGCAGATATTGAAACTTAGTAGGTGTCCAGCAAGAACTTCTATAAAGTACTTCAAAGACTCATGAAGTTAGTAGTAGTAAACATCTTTATTTCTAAAAAAGGCTATCGACCTATCGGTCTTTCTGCCCTTGTTTAATACATGTAGTCTTAATCTAAATAAAAAACAAATATGAAAATTCTCTTATTCTAGGTTAACAATATTATTAAATAAAATTCCAATGACAAGAAAAAATTATTTTATTGTCCACTAGTCAGTTGCGTTTGTAAGTGTTCGAGTAGCGTTGATGTAGGGAAACGGAAGCGGGATTGTCTGGTTGGTCTAGTAAGACAAAGGGGATTCAGTATGGTCCAATTGTAGGGGTTGTTTGTCCATTTTGCCTGTAGATGTATGAGTCTTTCCGAGATCTTTGTCATGTTTGTGCGTTCGTATAGTAGTTGGGTGGGGGGGTTGTGCAGTGGGTTTTGGGGGTGTCTTATTCGTGTTATTAGTCTTAGTGCAATTTGTTCTGTTGTTTGTGTATAACGTTTTGTCTTTTCTGTTCCGTTGGTCATGAGTATATGTCCAAAGTCTAGCAAGGGTCTACAAATAGCTTTATATATTTTGGTGGCGGTGTTTGTGCTAATTCCTCTCTTTGTAGGTTAGTGATCGGTAGTGTTTTGTTCTCTTTATTGTTTCTGCCCTGATGTTTCGTATGTGTTTAGTGAATTTAAGTTTGTGGTCAATTGTGATTCCAAAGTATTTTACGTCGTTTTTTGGTTGTGTCCTTTGGCCGTCTGCAGTTATTGTAGGGGAGTCAGCGTTGAGTCTGTGGTTTGTGAGCAGAAGTTGGTTCATGAAGTTATTATGACATTTTTGCGAGAAATAAGTTAATAATAGTTGTAATACTTAGAGGTGGAAAGGATATAGTGTCAGGTGGATATACAGAGCGTTTCTACAAAATGCGGAAGAAATACTACTGCAAATTTCTTGACGTTAAAATATCACGATCTAACCGAACTTACCTTGTAAGAGTATTTTGAATGTCTTTTGTTGAATCCATATTCACCGAGTATTTTGAACGTCCGTAGAAATAAACTAAAAATGAGGTTAATTTTATGTCTATCTCACATTGACAGTAAAATTTATAACACACTGCCCAGATAAAATGTATATTAAATGCAGACGTGTAAAACAATTAAGAAGTTTATTGATAATAAAATTTATCAATTCGCAGAAATCTCCGATTGAAGGTAAATCTGGGAAAGTATTTATAGAGGATTTAAGTATTTGCTTATGTATAGAATCTACTTATAAATCTAAAAATACGTTTTATATGAGCTCCTGATGCTCACTTAAAAGTTTATATAGCGAAGCAGGTAACCAATTATTACTTTATGTTGGTTTAAGTATTTTCGTAGGCCTGACTAGTGTACAGTGATTTTTTTCCAAAAATTGTTTGTATTAGCAAATATTTGCAATTCATGACCTGCCCCATATTTTAAACTAAATACAAACGATGCCAACTTTCACACCGAAAATTAATCGACGAATAAGTGTTGTGGATCGGCTCAATTAATTTTTTAGTCGGGATTAGTAATCGAAAAGCACAACATGTAATCGCAATATAAATTTCTATAGCATGCTCTATTAATTTCTCATTGGGAATTATTAATGAAACATTAACAGCAACCAGTAACCCATTTATGCCAGCTTTTCTCGCCGTTGCCCTCTAATGCATGCTAAAATGAACGCAAATTCATGTAAGCTTTGCAAAACTGCAGCCTTAAGTATTCTTTGATTATTAACACGCTAATTAACTTCAAACGAGATAACCGTTTTTCTGAGATATTGATGTTCAGGTGATCCGGAATAAAGCGTAATCTTTCCGATTCATAATGTTGCACACATACATAGAAGTAGCATGAAACATTCTTTTACACTAAAAGCAACTTTTTCTTTAATAACTTACGCATTTAATTGAAGTTAATGTTTTTAATCGGTCAAACTATTACATTTCTCTCAATTAATCGGGGGACACTCGCAAAATACTTTTGCTAAATCAATAGCTTCCGACTGGAGAAAATTCTGCTTTAACATTGATAAAATGTTACTTTTCTTTATTAATGTCCTCTTTTAATAGAATGTTGCCATTATCGGCTTACAATGAACTAAATGCAGAGTACAAAAACACTGCAAGATAAAGATTAACAGATTCTAATAGTCTATAAAGTCTCTAAGTTTTCTCTTGTTACATAAAGTAGACTAGAAGATTATTAATTATTTGGACATAAAGTAGAATTAACTTCTTGACATAAGGACATAACTTGAAGTTTTATGGAATCTCAAGTGTCTTGACTTTTCCTGACAAGAAGTCCAATGAGAAAATCGGGTTCTTATTTTTTTTAATACAAATTCTGATCTAATAAGTTTACTTCATGCTATAAAATTGCACTATTTTGCACTGTGGTCAGTTACTCCAGGCACATTAATGTATCTGATACACATTTTGTTCGGGTTAAGAACTTCCTCGTAAAATCTTAATTTTTTGATCGATTCGAAGTATTCTTTTTTTTGTTTGCTATTATTTAAAATACGTTTTTCACTAGTTAGTACTCTCAATTTTCACCTGGAGTCATGGCTAACAACGTGAACTTTCATGGTGCCAAATTTCAGAAAATACCATTAAGGAAATTTTAAGGAAAAAAATTGCGATTCTCACTTAAAATGGCCTATTATTCAGCTCTGCCAATATGCATTGTTCTGCCATACTGTGTGCATAAAAATCAATAAATCTATTTTCAATTAAAAAATAAAAATTCAGTTTGGAATATCTTCAAAAAAGACTGACTGAATTATTTTATTAACTTTCGCTCAATACATTAAGAATCTGTACCTACCGACAAAAATCCAAAATATAATTTTTTTTATTATAACTTTTACAAAACATATTCACTCCAATACATTCCTGGGTTTCAGTCAGTTTTATTGTTTATTATTTAAAATGTTACAAATATGTTTCGGTGTCTTTCTCCACCATCATCAGTTTGTCTAAAATATATATTTTTACATTTACAGTTATCATCAATTTAAATAGAAAACTCTCACCAAATTACACATATTAAAATACAAATCACACACATATTAAAAAGTACATCAAGAACATTGGTTTTCAGGTGATGAGTCAGGACAAACATATCTGGGAAAAGACTAGAATCTATTGTTTAGAGATTTAAATTTAAATTCAACTTACGCGTATAGTTGTTTCTACCTTAACATTCAACTGGTCACTGAATTTTCCATATTTTACTCGATATCAAGCGAGCGAAACAAAAAAAAACTGTTTATCTTTCGCCTTTTCTTTGTATTCTAGGAATTGCTTGGCAATTCCTCAATATCAGGTGTTTACATTTCATTTACTTGCTCCAATCAGTTCATGCATGCGATCATCTAATTAGTGTATGATACACAAAGCTAAGATTGTCTGTGTCTGATCTGAAATTCATTGCATTCTGATGTTTTTTAATCTGTGTCATTTCATGGATTCTTCTCTTATTATAGTTGTTTTCGTTGATTAATATTTGTGTGTTATCGAAATCAAAATCATGCAACTTTTGTTGTGCATGTTGTGCTAATGCTGTTCCATTTTCGTTAACCTTTCTTAAGCTATACTTATGTTCGTATATTCTTTTCTTTAGATATTGCCCTGTTTGACCTATGTATGTGTTGTCACAGTTCGGGAGAATTTTCATATTTGTTTTTTATTTAGATTAAGACTGCATGTATTAAACAAGGGCAGAAATACCGATAGGTCGATAGCCTTTTTTAGAAATAAAGATGTTTACTACTACTATTATTAACCTAGAATAGGATAATTTTCATATTTGTTTTTTATTTAGATTAAGACTGCATGTATTAAACAAGGGCAGAAAGACCGATAGGTCGATAGCCTTTTTTAGAAATAAAGATGTTTACTACTACTAAGAGAAGAATCCATGAAATGATACAGATTAAAAAACATCAGGATGCAATGAATTTCAGATCAGACACAGACAATCTTAGCTCTGTGTATGATTGTAACTGATTGGACCAAGTAAATGAAATGTAAACACCTGATATTGAGGAATTGCCAAGCAATTCCTAGAATGCAAAGAAAAGGCGAAAGATAAACAGTTTTTTTTTGTTTCGCTCGCTTGATATCGAGTAAAATATGGAAAATTCAGTGACCAGTTGAATGTTAAGGTAGAAACAACTATACGCGTAAGAATTTAAATTTAAATCTCTAAACAACTGATTCTAGTCTTTTCCCAGATATGTTTGTCCTGACTCATCACCTGAAAACCAATGTTCTGGATGTGCTTTTTAATATGTGTGTGATTTGTATTTTAATATGTGTAATTTGGTGAAAGTTTTCTATTTAAATTGATGATAACTGTAAATGTAAAAATATATATTTTAGACAAACTGATGATGGTGGAGAAAGACACCGAAACGTATTTGTAACATTTTAATAATAATAATATAAATAATAAACAATAAAATTGACTGAAACCCAGGAATGTATTGGAGTGAATTGAAGTACAGTCAGGAAAATATACGAAACAAAACATATTATATGGATAATTATAATTTTACCTATTATTATACTGGAATAAAACGGAATATTAAAGTAAAATGCTATTATCTTCCAATATCGTCAATATTCCGGTATGGTAGAACAATGAAAATCGGTAGAAATGGATATTTTAGGCGAGAATAGGTCGAAATTTTGTTCTAAAATTACGCTAATGGTACCTAATTTTTGAAACTTGACAACATAAAAATTTACGCTATTAGCCATGGGCACTGGTGTATATTAAAAGCACTAGTCGATTGTTCAATTTGAAAATATGACTAATGAAAAAAGAGTTATTGAAATCGATTAAGAACTAAAGATTTTACAAAGGTACCCGGACACACTGTATGTATAAACGACAATTATTTTTTTCTTTAAAATGTAGTAAAGTAAGTTTCTAAAAATCTAAGTGTTAATTTCCGACTTTTAAGCAGTTCAAAATTTTTTTTGAAGATTTCAAAGAATATGTGGATGGAAATATTTTCACAAATTTCTAATTAATTTTCATCAATTATTTCAATTAATTAGGATTTGCAAAAACGGATTTTTGTATGGGCCCTTTATCTTATTTTGACATATTTTTAATCTCAGGTTATCGTTTTAATTTTTCCCGCTCTTCCGTGAACTGTGCATTATTTTCTAAAGTAGTTATCTGATCGTCAGGTAATTGTTTTTTACTTTATATTTATTTGAGGCTCTGTCCATCACTAAGATTCTTAAATTGTTTTATTGTAATTTTTAGCTTATTTGGGTTAGTTTCCAAAAACAAATCCATTTTTTTAAATTTAGCAAAATAGGCTTTTTAAAATACTTAGTATATTTTCGTCCAACTTTCACAAACAATTATTAGTAACATGGACTTGCTAAACAATGTTTAACCCCCAAAAAATATATTAGGAAAGTTACTAAAAAACACACTGCTTTAGAGTAAACGATTGTTTACTTTAAAAGCCCGTAATAATGAATGACAAAGTGAAAGTTAAGTTAAATTTTGTTTTTTTAGTTTTTTGTTGATTTAGTTATTCTTTTATAATTTGGTTCTTATTATTTTTTTGTTTAAGTAATTATTGGGAATGTTTGGAATCTTGCTATTTTTTAAGTTTTGACAGAAATCTAAGTAATTTATATGTTCAAAGGTAAATTTTTCGATAACAAGTTGGTTTTGGGAGTTTTGATTGCAGATTTCAGCATGACAGAAGCTTAAGCTCATGAAGCAGCTTAAATATTTGAAGTAAAGTTAAAAAACGAATCTTAATACAATCGTTTTCAGGTTAAAAAACGTTAGTGCTTATCTTGTTTTAGAGAAAACTTGTATAAATTGTTTTGGAATCAGAAAAAACCGAAAACAAAACCAATGTTGACGTTTTGGAATACTTTTCCACAAAACAAGCTTCTGCACTTTTAAAAAATTTGTTCCAACCTGTTGTTCCTTCTTCACTGCATATACACTTACGCGGGTTTGAGTTATGACCGGAAAAGTATACTTGTCGTAACTTGATTTCTAAAGATTTAAAAGTTGTCCTTTTTTAAATGCGTGCCTGATCCAAAGCCGCCATGGCGTGCTGGCATCGGGAATTTTGAGCCTAACATCCTACTCGAACAAATGTTTGCTTTTCTGTGTTAAAATGTTCATTTGTTTTTTGCCTGTTTTCGCTTGTGATTATGTTATAAAGATGTCGTCGTTAAAGTTCCTCGTTTTAGTAGGATTTTCACCAATCATTTCTCCAGATTAAAATATGTATCAAATTTGTTGTCTTATTTCACTTTATTTGGTATTGGCATTGTCTGTTTTCTTTTAAATATTTTTTAAGTATTTACTTTAATATCGGTGTATTACTTGTTCATTGCACGCCGCGGAAATGTTTACTTTAATTGCAGAATCTAAGGTATTTTCTGATTTGCCGCCGTACTTCATTGTCGCTGTTAAATCGACATCTAAATTCTTTTCAAACATTTTTCTTTGGACAAACTTTGACAAACAACAAACAAACAAAGCTGATTTATAAGGGAATATTCCAAACTTAAATCACTTACTCGATATTTTCGCTTTAAAATTATCACTTCTGCTATCGCTGTTGAAAAATACAGCTAGACATTTTTAGTTGATCAGTCATAAAATTATTTTATTTATGGCTATTGTGATATAAAAGAATATTTAAGCGTTCTCTCAATGCCAGAATAAAATTTGTCACTAGTCTCTGTAATATATTTTGTCATATTAATTAGCTGATAATTTTACAACCATTTTTACATGTCTCCCAAATAGGGGTAATCATTTAATCTTGGCAATATAAATCGCACCATCAAATGCTGCGCCATGAATCCGACCCACATACTATTTGATGCTACCCGTAAATGAGAGCTGTGGGAATTTAAAATACCGCTTTAAAAATCTAGCTTCCTTAAAGAGAACTGAACCCATAAAATTTGCATTGGTTTGGTCACATTTATTTACATTCTTCGTTAGTCTAAGAATCGTCTTCCTTAACATATATGAGCGCTAAATGTAAGGTAAAAATTTTCATGAACTACTAAATTTCAATTCAAAAATGTTGTTATTTATACTTAAGTGTGTGCTATTTTGCATTGAATTGTGTTTTCTGTGAACTGCAGCTAACTGAACAATACTGGTTACTTTTTTTTCTGAATTGTAATTAACAAAAAAATCTCAGTTGAAGACCCATGAACTCTCACAAGAAGAAATAAAGACAACGAATAATGACATTAAGAAGTTCCACTGTACTGCAGCATCTTCCCACAGTAATTAAAGCTGCCTACATTTCTTTCCTAACTTTACGTGTCTAAGCATCTTCTCATTAAAAAAGTACCAAAATATTTCCCGGCATACCAGATGATGACTCTTCCTTAATTTCGAAGAATTGTCACCGGTAAAAAATAATTAAAAAAGAGTGGAGACGATGGTCAAAGGTTACTCTTAACGACCGTGAAATTTTAATTAAGAGTCAACGAATTATATAGCAGATGTGTTATTAGAAACAGAATTTTACACTGCTATTTAGTTACGTATATGATAGAGAATTTGTCGGAAAACCTGTAATTAACTGCTTTTAATAATAGCCAACTTTTACACGAGTAGATTTAATTGCGGCTTTTGAGTTGTGGTTCTAATGTGAACTTTTATGTACCTAATTACTTTCTCTTTCTTATTAAAATCGTTTATCTATATAGCTATCGGTTCTGGGATAAATAATAATATATTTAATTGTAGATTTTATGTATGCCGGGCGTCTACCTTAATGCATATAAACTAAGCAGACTTAAAAGTGTTGCAGATTGTGATAAGTTTACGTGTTCATATTAATAATTTAGACTAAGATATTAAATAAAGGCAAAGTAGTTATTTGCCTACAGGCATATGTGAGAAAGATTTGAAAGTATTTTATGTGCACTAAATCAAAAGCAACAGTTGTAGTTTAAATAGTTTGTCTAATTAAGCAATTTGTGTCGTGCGTAACTTTAAGTGACAGGTCCTTTAAAAAAATTTGAAATTGCAAATATTTAAAGCGTATTAATATGTAATATCAGCCTATTTCTAGTAGTAAAATAGGCTTAAACTTTAAGCGAGATTAAGTTATTTAATCCACTACATTCTAAAAACTATTAAGAATTTTGCAATGTTAAAAAGTAATAGCGCAGTCGTTTTAAGTGTTAGAATATTGCACAATTGCAATAATTTCAAATGCGTATGGCTTTATCTCAATGATTATTTTAAAGTTGGTAATTTACGCGTAATTTAACAACAAATATTGAATATATTTGAACCTGCAACGATGAGTTAAAATGAACGTCATTTTTCCAGAAGCGTTCTAAGTCAGGGTTTAGGAGGAAATACCTATGTTTATGTTCATATATCAAATAATTGATGTGTAAATAATACTGTGAGAGATCGAAATTGTTAGTTACCTTCTAGATCGTCGATCTGATTATGGCGACATGTAAACGATAAACTTTCTGCTTTTATCTCCTTTTCTGCATATATTCAATGCTTCTTTGATAAATGTGAAAATTTCTCTTTAAGTGCAGTTTTAGCATTAAACCTGAGTTTTGTAGAGTTTCCGGGTCTCTAAATAAATAAACAACATAAGCCAATCTTCAAAATTATCAAATAAACGCGTTAAACTAAGCTATTTTGACTTTAAAAGACATTCTTAATACATTCCAATATATTCCTGGGTTTCAGTCAATTTTACTGTTTATTATTTAAAATGTTACAAAACGGTTTCGGTGTCCTTTCTCCCCATATCAGTTGTCGTCATAAATGTCAGTGTGTCATAAAATACACAATTGAGAAGACAAAAACAGATCATTAAATTTTTTTGATATGACGATTATTTATGAAAGATGGGGAAATAAAAAACAAACTTGGTACACAAAGATGTGTGGGTCTGGGTAAGATACTTGAATTCAACCAATCATATTCACCTATACAATATAAAAAAAAGTGTGGTAACAGGCTCTACTGATAAGCGATAAATTTGGCACATTGTAGATACAGACAAAAATATTGAAAAAATAAGAAAAGTACTAAATGAACAACGTATCCCCAAAGAATTCTTCGACCAATTATGAAACAGAGAATTAATAAAATATACAATACAAATAAATGGAACAACATAAATAATATAAAAAAGAAAAAAGAAGGTGAAATCAGGTATATATCATTACCGCACATGCCAGAAATCAACACAAAATAAAAATGTTTTAAAACCACATAATATTGCTGTAGCAGAGAAAACTAAAAACAACTTGGCAAAAGAATGTTTTACAAAATTTAAGCCTAAAAGCGATAAGTTGGACACACCAAACGTAATATACAAGATTGACTGTTTGAACTGTGACAGCACATACTTAGGACAAACAGGGCAATATTTAAAGAAAAGAGTATACGAACATAAGTACAGCTTAAGGTTAACGAGAATGCAACAGCATTAGCACAACATGCAAAACAAAAGTTGCATGATTTTGATTTCGATAACACGCAAATATTGGTCAATGAAGACAACTATAATAAGAGAAGAATCCATGAAATGATACAAATTAAGAAACTTCAAAATGCAATAAATTTCAGATCAGATACAGACAATCTGAGCTATGTATACCATACACTAATTAGATGATCGCAATAAATGAACTGATTGGACCAGGTAAATGAAATATAAACATCTGATATTGAAGAATTGCCAAGCATTCCTGAAAACCAAAAAAAAAAGAAAAAACCGTAATATAAACGGGTTTTTTTTGTTTCACTCGCCTGATATCGAATAAAATATGGAAAATTCAGTAACCAGTTGAGTGTTTGCCATGGTGGGAACTATACACGTAAGTTGAGATTGAGGTTTGAATCTCTAGACAATAGATTCTAGTCTTTTCCCGGATATGTTTGTCCTGACTCATCACCTGAAAGCCAATGTTCTTAATATACTTTTTAATATGTATGTAATTGTATTTTAATGTGTGAAATTTGGTTAGAGTTTTTTATTTAATTGATGATGATTGTAAATGTATATTTTAGACAAACTGATGATGGTGGAGAAAGACACCGAAACGTTTTTTGTAACATTTTAAATAATAAACAGTAAAATTGACTGAAACCCAGGAATATATTAGAATGAATTAAAGTACAGTCAGGAAAAAATGCGAAACGAATAGAGATGCTTGGGAACAAAAGCAAGATGGATCTAATGGATGAGGGGATGTTGAGGGGGACGTATGGAAGATTGAAGGCAAGACTGGCAAGAGAGAAAAACAGGAGAAACTTCTTGACCAGATGCAAGAATTTGGCGATTGTACCAAAATTCATACGGGTGAGGAGAAAGGAATTATAATTTTGGGAACAGACAGAATCAAACTAAATATTTAAAGGTTCTGGACATGTTTTACTTTAACTGCCTGAATATCGTATTAAGTGATTGTTGTTCAAAGTTAAAAGTTATAGAGGGTGAAACCATTAACGTGAAAAGACAATTACAAGAAAAATATAATCACAATCAATTAAGAACGTTTTTTGAACAACAAGAGCAGAAGTACGAAACTGTGTCAACAGGATCAGGGCGAAACAAGGGAACAAAACTAGAAGCATTAGTAACAAAAAAAACATGGTAACAAAACAAATATAGAACTAATGAAAAATGGATAGAGAACTTAACAACGGTAAGCATACCAGACAGTGTCAGGTATGTACTGTCACTTGGCCCAAACTTTTCTATCAACAAAAAACAATACAAACCGATTCATGAAATCATAGCCAACATTGAACATGGAATCTTCTCTTTAAATAGCGATAAAAAAAACGAAATAAGAAGTAAGTGTTGTAACATATAATAAATTTCAAAAATAAAATATCGAACAAAGGTTGTGCCCCAATTATATCGATGGGCTTATACGTGAAACCAAAACCTTCCTAAATGAACACACAAATATCTGCGTGTTAACGGCTGACAAATGTAGCAAGACAGTGTGTTATGATGAAAAGGTGAATATAGAACAAAAATGCTATCATTAATAATGATGTAAAAACATATAAACGGGAAAAAAAAGATCTTACTACAAATATTCAAACAAACTAAATAAAATAATAAATTCATGGCATAAAAATAAATTCATAACAGATAATTTAAAGCGAAAACTGTATTGCAACAACGGCCGAGCACCATTTATATATGGCCTGCCAAAGCTCACAAAGCAGGCCACCCATTAAGACCGATAGTTAGCAATATAAATGCCCCAACTTACCAATTGTCTAAATACCTGTCAGCCGTATTGAGTAATGTATTGGGAAACTCGCAGTATCACATTAGGGACTCATGGAGCTTCTGTGAGTTCATAAAAAAACAGAGGATACCTGAGAACCATCGCCTGATATCACTTGATGTGGTATCGCTGTACACAAACATCCCGGTAGATTACTCAATACAGTGCATAAAAAATAAATGGGCTGAAATTAGGGAACATACATCATTACCCGAAAATGAATTTATTGGGGCGGTAGAGCTATGCCTTAAGTCCACTTACTTCCGATATGAAGACAATTTCTATTCACAAATATATGGAGTGGCTATGGGATCTCCCTAGCTGCAACAATTGCAAACCTTTGTAATGGAAAGTCTAGAAGAAAAACTAATACCTGATTTAAACTATAAATGTGGATTTTTAAAAGATACGTTGATGACTGCATAATGTGCCTGCCAAACCCAAAAAGTTCAATACACACTAGATAAGTTTAATGCATTCCATGAAACCATAAAATTCACCATTGAGGAAGACAAAAACAAATCATTAAACTTTTTTGGATATGACGATTATGTATGACAATGATGGGGAAATAAAAACAAACTGGTACACAAAGGATGTGTGGTCTGGTAGATACTTGAATTACCAATCATATGCACCTATACAATATAAAAAAAGGTGTGGTAACAGCTCTTACTGATAGAGCGATAAAGTTGGCACATTGTAGATACAGACAAAAAAATATTGAAAAAATAAAAAAAGTACTAAGAATGAACAACTATCCCAAAGAATTCTTCGAGCCAATTATGAAACAGAGAATTAATGAAATATACAATACACAATAAATGGAACAACATAAATAATATAAAAAAGAAAAAGAAGGTGAAATCAGGTATATATCATTACCCGCACCTGCCAGAAATCAACACAAAAATAAAAAATGTTTTAAAACCCATAATATTGCTGTAGCAGAGAAAACTAAAACAACTTGGCAAAAGAATTGTTTTACAAATTTAAGCCTAAAAGCGATAAGTTGGACACACCAAACGTAATATACAAGATTGGACTGTTTTGAACTGTGACAGCACATACATAGGACAAACAGGGCAATATTTAAGAAAAGAATATACGAACATAAATATAGCTTAAGAAAGGTTAACGAAAATGGAACAGCATTAGCACAACATGCCACAAAAAAAGTTACATAGTTTTGGATTTCGATAACACAAAAATATTAATCAATGAAAACAACTATAATAAGAGAAGAATCCATGAAATGATACAGATTAAACAACATCAGAATGCAATGAATTTCAGATCAGACACAGACCAATCTTAGCTCTGTGTATCATACACTAATTTAAATGATCGCATGCATGAACTGATTGGACTAAGTAAATGAAATATAAAACACCCTGATATTGAGGAATTGCAAAGCAATTCCTAGAATGCAAAGAAAAGCGAAAGATAAACAGTTTTTTTTTGTTTCGCTCGCTTGATATCGAGTAAAATATGGAATTTCAGTGACCAGTCAAATGTGAAGGTAGAAAACAACTATACACGTAAGTTAAATTTAATCTCTAAACAATAGATTCTAGTCTTTTCCCAGACATGTTTGTCCTGCATCAATCACCTGAAAAACCAATGCTCTTGATGTACTTTTTAATATGTGTGTGATTTGTATTTTAATATGTGAATTTTTCACTACGCCTGATATCGAATAAAATATGGAAAATTCAGTAACCAGTTGAGTGTTTGCCATGGTGGGAACTATACACGTAAGTTGAGATTGAGGTATTTGAATCTCTAGACAATAGATTCTAGTCTTTTCCCCGATATGTTTGTCCTGACTCATCACCTGAAAGCCAATGTTCTTAATATACTTTTTAATATGTATGTAATTGTATTTTAATGTGTGAAATTTGGTTAGAGTTTTTTATTTAATTGATGATGATTGTAAATGTATATTTTAGACAAACTGATGATGGTGGAGAAAGACACCGAAACGTTTTTGTAACATTTTAAATAATAAACAGTAAAATTGACTGAAACCCAGGAATATATTGGAATGAATTAAAGTACAGTCAGGAAAATATGCGAAATTCTTAATACATTTTGCAAAGTGTACTTCAAGATTTTCAAAAATCCTACGATCGTAAATCCTCTTAGGTAAAACTTTCCTATTAAAAAGTAACTTAACTGACAGTTTTATCGATTTTAAAATAAACATTTAAATTAAACGGAAAATGCAAAATGAAAAAAATTGTCATTCCCTTCTTTTATTGCGTATACTTTCCTGACTGTATTTCAATTTAATTCAAAAGAAATTCCTGGGTTCCAGTCAATATTAGTGTTTATTAGTTAAACTTTTTACAAATACGTTTCGGTGTCGTTCTCCATCATCATCAGTTTGCCTAAAATACACATTCACAGTCATCATTAATTTAAAACAAAAGCTCTGCCAAAATATACATACTAAAATACAAATTACAAACACATTAAAAAGTATATTAAAAACATAGGTTCACAGGTGATGAGCCAGGACAATCATGTTCGGGAAATGACTAGAATTTATTGTTTAGCGATTTAAATTTTACTTACGTGTATGGCTGTTTCTACCTTCACATTTGGCAAACTATTGCTAGGATATCAATTGCTCTGAAATTCTTCAATATCAGTTGTTTATAGTATTTTATTACATTATATACTTAGTAGTAGTAAACATCTTTATTTCTAAAAAAGGCTATCGACCTATCGGTCTTTCTGCCCTTGTTTAATACATGCAGTCTTAATCAAGATAAAAAACCAATATGAAAATTCTCCTATTCTAGGTTAACAATAGTAGTAGTAAACATCTTTATTTCTAAAAAAGGCTATCGACCTATCGGTATTTCTGCCCTTGTTTAATACATGCAGTCCCAATCTAAATAAAAAACAAATATGAAAGCGGGATTGTCTGGTTGGCCTTGTAAGACAAAGGGGATTCAGTATGGTCCAGTTGTAGGGGTTGTTTGTCCATTTTGTCTGTAGCTGTATGAGTCTTTCCGAAATCTTTGTCATGTTTGTGCGTTCGTATAGTAGTTGGGTGGGGGGGTTGTGTAGTGGGTTTTGGGGGTGTCTTATTCGTGTTATTAGTCTTAGTGCAATTTGCTCTGTTGTTTGTGTATAACGTTTTGTCCTTTCTGTTCCGTTGGTCATGAGTACATGTCCAAAGTCTAGCAAGGGTCTACAAATAGCTTTATATATTTTGGTGGCGGTGTTTGTGCTAATTCCTCTGTCTTTGTAGGTTAGTGATCGGAAGTGTTTTGTTCTCTTTATTGTTTCTGCCCTGATGTTTCGTATGTGTTTAGTGAATTTAAGTTTGTGGTCGATTGTGATTCCAAGGTATTTTACGTCGTTTTTTGGTTGTGTCGTTTGGCCGTCTGCTGTTATTGTAGGGGAATCAGCGTTGAGTCTGTGGTTTGTGAGCAGAAGTTGGTTTTTTGACGCGTTTGGTGTTAGTCTCCATTTATAAAACCATGTCATTGTGTTGTTTGTTAGTGTTTGGAGTCTTTGCGCTGCTCTCTCAGAAGTTTTGTCATGTACAATAAGTGCCGTGTCGTCTGCGTATTGTAATATGTATGCCGATCTGTTGATTTGATTTTTGTCTGGTAAGTTGTAATTGTATATGTCATGGCAGTATATATTGTAGAGAAACGGTGAGAGCGGGGATCCTTGAGGGAGCCCTTGTTCAGGGGAAAAAGAAAATGACAATTTTCAATTTCAAAAGTTTTGTCAATTCGTACTTGTAGTTGTCTGTTTTCTAGTAAGTTCTTTATGGTGTGTAGTAGATATGTTGGTGTGTGTAGTTTGTATAGTTTGTATAGTAAGCCTCTATGCCAGACACTGTCAAAAGCCTTGTTAATGTCCATTAACAGGCAAGCTGTCTTTCTGTCAGTTAGGTGGGTAGTTTGTATATTGTTGGCCAAAATAAAGAGCGGATGAACAGTCGAGTGATGCTGTTTGAAACCAAATTGGTAGGTAGGTATATATTTTCCAATCACTTTGTCAAGCCGCTGCTTCATTTTGTATTCAAAAATCTTGCCTAGTACTGGAAGCAGTGTAATTGGTCTGTAGTTGCTCGGTTGTGTATTGTCCAGTCCATTTTTGGGTATAGGGATTATTAAGCCGTTTTTCCATGTTTCTGGGATTCTGCCATTTGTGATGCAGTTGTTCAATTCAGTTAGGATCAGTTTGTGTGTTTCTTGAGTTAGGCTTTTCAAGACTTTTGCCTTAATTTTATCTTTCCCCGGTGCAGTGTTCTTGATGTGCGCTAGGGCTTCATCGTACTCTTGGTCTGTGATCAGTGTGCAGGCATAGTTTGGTGAGTTGTTAAAATAGTTCAAGTACCAGTCGTTGATCAAGTTCCAGTTGTCATTGTCGAAGTTAGGGTTTGTCGATGTGCTGAAGGCCCTTTGATAGTGTCTGGCGAATGCGTCCGCTTTCTCTTTGTCTGTGTAGCGTTCTATTCCGTTTTCGTCAATTGTGTCAGTAGTGCCAGTCTTCCTGTATTGCGCCAGTTTCTTAATTTTTGGCCAGTATGTTTTGCCTTTGTCCTTCTGTATTTCTTTACATGTTTCTAGCCATTTGTCTTATCGGTATTGTCCAATCATAGTTTTAATGTTTCTGTTAAGTTGGTTCATTGTCTTTTTTAGGTCGTTATTTTGAGTGTTTGTATATAGTCTATACAGTTCTCTCTTATGTTTTATTAGTCTCAGTATGTATTTGGGTAGTGTATGTCGGTAGAAAGCATTTTTTATTTCCGGGCTAAATTTTCCTATGGCTAGTGAAAGTTGTTGTTGTATGGTTTCTATTGAAATGTGCTGTGCTTGTGATTGAATGTAGTCATGTATATGTTGTTTCACTTTGTCTATGTCAGTCTTTGTTAGGTTTAAGTTTTTCTCTATAGGAGGTGTATTGGAGGTAGGTTGCGTATGTTGTAAGTCTATGTTAAACGTAATAGCCAGGTGGTCGGATCCCAGCTCGTTGGTTAAGTTTATGTTGTTGATGGTGTTTGTCAAGTTTTTTGTGTGCAGTAGAACGTCTGGTGTTGAGTCTGGGTTTGCGGGCATCAGAAAAGTTGGTGGGGTGTGCTGTTTTATAAAGTCGGAGTTTTTCAAAAATCTTTTAAGTTGTTTCGTTTTGTTCGTGTTCAAGTTAATGTGGCCTATAATTATTGCATATTTATAGATGCTCGCCTTAGTCAGTATGTTTTGTTCTAGGTTGGAGTGTGGGTGTATGTATGTCAGAAATATATGTATCAGGCCGTTTAAGTATGGTATGGTAAAATGTAGACAGTCGTTCAAAGGGTTGTTGAGGAAAGGAGGATTTGCTCTTCCAAGTTTAGCTGTTGGTTTTAGGAGAGCTGCGACCCCGCCCCTGGCATGATTGATGGTATTTCCATGCCTATAGATATACTGCCAATTTCTGTACGTTGGTGTTTGTCCTAGTTTGGTTTTAGTCTCTACAAATATGCAGCAGTCTGTATCGTTTTGTTCTATGTAGTTGTAAAGAAGTGGTTTTTTACTGTTAAGTCCGTTGATGTTCGCGTAAAGTACTTTCATATTGAATCTTGTATTTTTGTTACTGTCTGTCTCACTTGTTCGCAGGGTTCAGTTGGAGAGCGTCCCTCGGGCAGGAGCATGTCAAACATTAGTATGTAAACATGGTTCCCGAAGAAAACCACTGAGGTGTCGATGTCGAAGTCTTCTATAAATTATTTTCGTAGTTTTTTTAGTAGTTCGTCTCTGTTGGTATTGTTTGTCTTGTGAAGTTGATGTTTGTATTTGTTTATGATGTGGTCATGTGTTGTAATGGGTGTGTGTATTCTACTTGCCACTGTCGTTGTCTCCGCAATCCCGGACGTACGTTTGTTAACACATTTTATTTTTACGTTTGGGATTCCGACGATTGGGGCTGTCGGTCGTTTTGGGCACTTCATGCTCCATGCTGCGTGGTCCTCTGAGTTGCATGCTGCGCACTTGGTTGGCAAGTGGCGACTCGCACCTGGAAGTTGGATGGGGTCCCTGGCACTTGTTGCATCTTGGCGATTGTTTGCAATCTTCAGTTTTGTGGCTGAATAGGTTGCATTTGCCACACGGCGCAGGCACGGGTGCTGGTGGTTTACTTTCGGTGATTTTGAAAATGCGGCCCAAAAAATGAACCGCACGGTCGCTCATCAACCTTTCGTATGTGGATATGTCGCCGGTTATTAACCTCATCATGAGTGTTGGTGCGTTGCGCTCTCGCGAGATAATTCTCCTGCAGAACCTTATTTTGAAGCCCTGCTGCTCCAGGCGTTCCAGAAACATGCTGTCTTCAATGTCCAGGTCGACCCCAGTGGCGACGACTGAATATGATGGTGTAATATGGTGGTGACCTGAGTTTTGTTGTCGGATTAGTGGGAGGTTATCGTTTTTTTGTAATTTGTAACTTGTTACAGTGTTTTCTTGTTTTAGTTGTTGTAAAATTTTTGATGTTTTGTCCTCCTGGTTGGTTTTGATTAGGAAGTAATTATCTTGTCTGATAATCACATCCTTGTTGTTGGGGTTGAGTTCCTCCCACCTGATTGCAAGTTGGACTCTGGTGATGGTCGACAATGCGTTCGCTGTGAATGTGTGCGAATACGTGGGAAATCTTGTTGATGTTGTCTTGCTGTTTGTTGTTTGGTTTTTGTTGGTTGTAGACTGATAGTCCAAAGCTATTCGTTTGGCCTCAGGTGTTGGTGTTGTGGGGGTTGTGGGGGTTGGCTGGGTTGGCTGGGCTAATTTTATCTTTCCCCGGTGCAGTGTTCTTGATCTTAAGCTATATTTATGTTCGTATATTCTTTTCCTTAAATATTGTCCTGTTTGACCTATGTATGCGTTGTCACAGTTCAAACAGTCAATCTTATATATTACATTAGGTGTGCTTAACTTATCACTTTTAAGTTTAAATTTTGTGAAACATTCCTTTGCTAAGTTGTTTTTAGTTTTTTCTGCTATAATAATATTATGCGGTTTTAAAATATTTTTTATTTTTGTGTTGATTTCTGGAATATACGGTAATGATATATACTTGATCTCACCTTCTTTATTATTATTGTTATTATTTATGTTGTTCCATTTATTGGAATTGGAGATTTTATTTATTCTTCGTTTTATGATTGGTTCGAAGAATGATTTGGGATAGTTGTTCATTATTAGAATATTTTTATTTTTTCTAGATTTTTTGTTCTATACTCATAATGTGCCAATTTAATCGCTCTATCAGTAAGAGCTGTTACAACACTTTTTTTTATATTGTAGAGGTGCCTATGATTGGTAATTCAAGTATCTACCAGACCATACATCCTTTGTGTACCAGTTTGTTTTTATTTCCCCATTGTTGTCATACATAACCGTCATATCCAAAAAGTTTAATGAGTTGTTTTTGTCCTCCTCCATGGTGAATTTAATGGTGTCATGGAAGGCATTCAATTTATCCAGTGTGTATTGAATTTTATGGTTTGGCAGGCACATTATGCAATCATCTACGTATCTTTTAAAAAATTCACATTTAAAATTCAATTCAGGTATTATTTTTTCTTCGAGACTTTCCATCACGAGGTTTGCAATTTTGCTGTTATGGGAGACCCCATAGCTACTCCATATATTTGTGAATAGAAATTGCCCTCGTATTTGGAAGTAATTGGATTTAAGGCACAGCTCTACCGCCCCAATAATTTCATTTTCGGGTAATGATGTATGTTCTCTTAGTTCTGACCATTTATTTCTTATGCACTGTATTGAGTAATCTACCGGGATGTTTGTGTATAACGATACCACATCAAATGATATCATGCGATGGTTCTCAGGTATTTTCTGTTTCTTTATAAATTCGCAAAAACCCCATGAGTCCCTAACGTGATATTGTGACTTTCCCAATATATTACTCAACACAGCTGACAGGTATTTAGATAATTGGTACGTTGGGGCATTTATGTTGTTCACTATCGGTCTCAATGGATAGTTTGCTTGGTGAAGCTTTGGTAGGCCATATATAAATGGTGCTCGGCCGTTGTTGCAAGACAGTGTTCGTTTCAAATTATCCGTTATGAATTTATTTTTATGCCATGAATTTATTATTTTATTTAGTTTTGTTTGAACATTTGTAGTAAGATCTTTTTTTTCCGGTTTATATGTTTTTATATCATTTATTAAGGCTAGCATTCTTGTTCTATATTCAGTTTTCATCATAACAACTGTCTTGCTACATTTATCGGCTGTTAGCACACAGATGTTTGTGTTTTTATTTAGAAATGTTCTGGTTTCACTTATAAGTTTATTTATTTGAGTTGGTATATTTTGATTTGAGATTCTATTTTTGAAATTTGTCAACACATTACACAATTTATTCCTTATCTCGTTTTTTGTATCGCTATTTAATGAGAAGACTCCATGTTCAATGTTTGCTATGACCTCATGAATTGGTTTATATTGATTTTTATTAATTGAGAATTTTGGACCAAGTGATAGTATATATTTAACGTTGTTTGGTATGTGTATTGAAGTTAAGAGAATGTGTATTTTAGACAAACTGATGATGGCGGAGAAAAACACCGAAACGTATTTGTAAAAATTTTAACTAATAAACACTAATATTGGCTGGAACCCAGGAATTTCTTTTGAATTCCTTTCTTTGTAATTCAATTTCGACCGTCAGGCCGATCCAGGGGATCAAGGCCTCTCTCACGAATCGCCGCTCACCCCCAATATATACAATATATACTGCCATAACGTCATCAAATTAACAAAACAATTGACAACAAACTCAAACTTATGAAACACGTGTAAAGTTAAAGAAGTGTTCGAAGAAGAGAAATTAGAAAAACCGAACATTTCAGATCACTTACATAAAAGGAATCAGCGTCAACACTGCGACAGAGATTTACAAATCCATTTATAATCTACTGCTATACAATGGAAACATACTACGAACAAACACACCGAGAAAACTGAAGACAGCATTTCAGTTATTTTAGTTATTTATCACAAATTCAGGCATGTGGTAGGACAATCCACACAAATGGATTATACTAAACCTTCTCTGATTAAGACAAACTACACAATCCCTATTAATTAATTCCCTTCCTTATTATACTTTAGGATCTAGAAAAAAGTTTAATGTTGACTGGTAAAAAATAGTATCTTTTTTATGCAGGGTGTTATTTAAATTCGTAGCCAAACTTCAGGACATGTTCAGAAAATGCTTTCGTTTCAACATACAGACAGTTTCAACTCATAAAAAAAGGTTTTTGAACTTATTTTCTTTCAGTTGGAACATGTTCTAAAAAGCTTGAGAAACTTGTTTCAAAATGTAAACAAATATTTAAAAGTTTCTAACAAAACTTTTAAACCAGTTTATTCCATAGGAAATACTTTTATTTTTTTAAAATCAGACCCACGTAAGATTTATTTATGGCAGCATAATACGTGCGATGATTATTTTTACAATACTCAATAAACGGGATTCTCGACAAAACCAATATCAATAGTATGTATAATGCTGGAAGCGAACTACACAATACAGCCAAATGAATTTTTAAATGTAATAGACCATTGTTACGTTCAAGATTTTCTGATTTACATTAATTCCTGATTACACAGAGCCGCCGAAAGGCAAGAATTTCTTTACGTTAATTTGGCACCCAAGTAAATAATTGCCATTTCACCTAAGCTAACGGACAGTGGGTCAAGAAATGTCCGAAGTCGTGTGCGGAATGTCCACAAGTACAAATATGGAAAGTAGTGACTACTAACTTAATCCCTATTTAGAATTCTCGGTTGGTTCAAGATTACTATTTATTATCGATATGTGGCAATAAATTTACAGAAAACTTTCAAATAGAGCTTCTATAAAATAGATACGCTGAGTATAAGTAAAGCCTAAATTTTTGGTACATAAGTTTTTTCCCAGTAGCGTCGAAAAATATATGCATTTTACCATTATTTGTCCCGTTTAACTGTTTATCTTCTTTATAAATCCTGATAACAGAAAAATAGCTTTAAGTCTGACCAGGCTTTTCATCGGGATCTATTCAAATCTCAACTATTTGGGCAATATATCTCTCAAATAATAATATCTTTATAAAAATTATCAATAAATTCAACTAATACTTCAGTCTGAAATTTCTATTTGTTAAAAATGCAAATGGTACAGGTTTTTGGTCTTTCTCAGTACTAGTAGAAGTTGAAGATATCTTTTAATATTGTTGTAGGTGCACATTATTTTAAAATTGAAATTTGAAAGTTTAAGTGATATTATACGCAAAAATCTGTTCCTGCTGAGCAGGCTGATGCTCAAGATTGCAAAATGTTTTTTTTTTGCAAAAAATCTGATGCTTAAATGCTGGAGTAACCAGCAAATATACGGAGAGCGACAATAAATTCACATTGAATCTCTCACTTATTCTTAATGACCAATATGCACTTCTATGGAGTTACTGGTATTTTTAATTACGGCAAATAATGATCTTTATAGAGTGAGAAAGTCTTGATAGGATAGATCTTCTTTTAGTTGCTTTGAATGCTCGCAAAAAAATTAGCATGCGATGACCAGAAAAACACAAGGCTTTCAGGAACGGTAGCATGTTTCTAATTAATTTGAAAATTTTCAATATTTTTCTTCCTTAAATATTACGTTTTAAAAAGATAGGTTTTGGCGTAAACAAAACATATACTAGCGACGTGTTTCATAATAATTATTAGGAAAATATGTATGGTTTTGTACAAGCCCAAAATGTCACCAAAATATAAAAAAGTCTAGTGAAAACTTGTTACAATTTTGTTTCCCAGCCATCCAAAAATACTGAAAGTTAACTGAAACAAAATGTATGGGTTATTAATAGACCACCCTGTATGCAATACTGTATACTAGAGAAGTATGGTTTGCTTGAGGATAATCTAATACACGTAAACTACATATAATAGTGAGTTAATATGCATCATTCAGTTCGCCCGTATTTTTTTTTAAATATTAAACGATAACAGTTTTGCATAAGCTAATTATTTTTGTAAGACAACATTACGTACATTTTTGAAATAAATTAAATATATTTACCAATACACTTTTAATTTACTTTCTATATCAGTGCCTGATTATTAGACAAGCAGGAAACAATTTTCAGCCTAAATATCTCAATTACGTTTTGAATTTGGGTAACCGCATTTCAGCTAATAATAGTAGATTATATACCTAGGACGAGAAGTAAGCTATTATATACCGATCACGTTTATATCCTGAGGAGCGTAGCGCCGAGGGATATAATGTGCGAGGTATACGGGGTGTCAATTTGAAAACTTCCCACCCTAATATCTCTCTTACAGTTAAAAATTTGAAAAATCGTAAAGACTTCTGAAAAAAGCGAAAAATTAGTGAATCAAAAAGTTACAGTGGTTTATAAGTGGAAATGGATGGAGCCTCACTTGAACTTAGAGAGGTGAGAAAACTAAACATAATGAAAAACTTAAACATCTTCCATTATTTACTTAGGGACTTTATCTTCTCACTAGGGAAATGGAGTAAATAATGGTGACTTTTAGGTTAGTAATATAAAAAGTTAGTTAATCACCTAAGCACATCTTAAAACATTTAGTAGTTGCATATTCGCCGCATTCATGTTGTGTGTGTTTTGTGGCATAACATTCAAAAATTTTCTTAATTTTTTTTATGAAAATTGGAATTTTATTATCCGGGGTATAATTGAGTTTGGGAAAAATAGGTGGTTTGTAACTCCCAATAATCCAACCCAAATGCCAGTCCCACCTGATTGAGCGGTGATATATTTTGTCATTTTAAAATAACCTGTTACCTAAGAGGCAAGATTTTGAAAATCAAGTTACAATTGTTTATAGCTGGAAGTACAATATACGAAAATGTAAACTTATGGGCACGCGGAAGATACTGAAACACGACTGCAAGCACATAGCCTTAAGAAAATAACATAACTTAAAGTTTTAAAAATCGACTCTGACTCACAATGACAATTCAAACCGGAACGAGAGTTGACGTAGACCCTCAGGTGGTCAGCCCACGAAATCCTGCAAATATACTGCCATTGAAAATAAGATTAAACGCAACCATGTCATCTCTTCGTTGTGAGGAAAATAGACGTGCAAACGTTAACCGATCTAGAACAAAATGAAAAGGTTTAAAACATATAACTTCTATTTCAAAGCAATTATGAAGTAAATGAACCCGAAGATGAAAAAAATAATAGATAATTCAAAGCCAAACCAAGAATGCAAGCAGTTCAGAACAATATAAATATGGAGATTTAAAAAATTATTCCAATAAATAAATGCGAATGTAGATTAACGAGGAAAAACTAATAAGAAATCAACCATTCATGAGGCTCTTTTTTGGTTCCGCGGAATTGATTGGTTCAACTCGAGAGTATACAACATTTCAAATCGTTTCCAACATTTTGTCGTAGTTTAGTTTGGGAAATAATACAATCCTTATATTAGGGTAAGTTAAATTTTTGGTGTTAAAAATGCAGAGAACAGAACGGCACGAAAGAAAACGTAATATATATAAAAACACTAGTAGCGATAGGGTTAGCGGGAAGAATTAAGTCATCAGAAAAGGTAATAATCCGACTAAGTACAAAGGTAAAAATGAGGAAAGATGATAATCATAGTTGAAATATATCTGATGCTAATCGAATATGCAGAAGCGACTAGAAAGACACAAATTATGAAAATTGTTAAATAACAGTTTAAAGAAGCTTTAATACCAATTATTTAAAAAAAAACTTGTAATATTCGATAACAAGATAAACACTTAGTGTGGGCCAGGACATAAAAAGATAAGCATGGCAAAAATTAGGAGGTGCGTGTGTCGCACAAGAGGACCTTTTCGAAATGGAAGCAAATTCAATTGAAGACATCATTTTCCGGATACCATATAAGAAATATTACAAAGAAGTCGAATATTACAAATTGGAAAAATGTATGTTTTATATCAAAATAGCCCAAACATTTGGGAGTGAATTAGACCGCTTATCGATTTAAATAATATAGTAAAATAAAAATTGACCGGTTATTGTGCGACATAACAGCAATCCAGAAAAATGTTGTCATAATAATCAGAGAGGAACAGTATCACACTTAAAAAATCGACAAAACGTTAATACAAGTCTAGAAAAAAATTTAGATTCAAGCATGTTTTACAACTTACGATCTATTTGACGCTTATCCCTATTAAGTGGTTACCGGGCGTAGCTGCAGAGTAGATTCTTACGAAAAAAATATACCATTGTTTGATTTTATTTCGCAAAACTTAAATAACCCTGAAAACATATTCCCATCATTTTTTCGTAATTAATATTAATATCTGTGTCGCTTTAACATGTTTATCATGTTTTTTCAGATATTATGGTTTAATGATTGGCATTGTCAAACTATTCACAAATCCGGCAGCTAACAAAAAAATTTCTAAGCTGTTTGAAGAATGTCTAAGTGAAAAACTAAATAATTACTTATATCAAAACAATATTCTAGCGCCACATCAGTTTGGGTTTAAGAAGGGTGTTTCTACAACTGATATGATATGAAGCAATATTACAATTTTGTGAATCTGTTACAAGTAATTTGCATTCTAGTGAAAACTGTTCTGCTATGTTCTTGGATCTTGCGAGGGCTTTTGCTACTGTTCCTCATGATTTACTGCTTCAAAAGCTTCAGAACTTTGGTATTAGGGGAGCGATGCTGAAGGTTTCTGAGAGCTAGCTTAGTGATCGAAAACTGAGAATGAAGATTAACAATTATTCTGGGGATTGCAGGGAGGTAATTATGGGTATATCTCAGGGTACCGCTTTGGGGATCACAACTTTTCTTGATCTATATTAATGATTTATGATCACTGCTGCCCCAACATTCTCTCATTTCATACGCAGACGATACAGTGGTTGTAGTATCGGCTCCAACATGGCAACAAGTAGGTGAGGAGATCGCACTAGCAACATATAAATTAAAATTATGGCTTGATTCCCATTTCCTTACATGTAATCTAACAAAAACTAAGTTTATAAATCTTGCTATCAATAAGGTTGGCTTAAGAGGAACGCCACAAGAAATAACAATCCCATATTCAATATAAAGATAAGTAGCACTGAGACTATTAAATACTTAGGATTGACAATGGAAAATAATTTAAAATGGAATGTGCATATAAATCTCTTAAACTCAAAAATACGTAAATTAAACTACTTTTCCTACCAGTTGCGAGATATCTTGTCTTTTAAGAACACTCTTGCATCAATTCTAAAATACGGGATAGAGTTTTGGGGATCAACGTATCAAACAAATCTAGAGCCGCTGAAAGTCACTCAAAATTTTTTACTTAAAACTTTTTTTAAGACGCCCGGGCTTTATGGCACAAAACTTTTATACGAAGAACTTAATATATTTGACATAAATTCTATGTAATCGAATCCACAATTTTAACTGCAAAGTATAGCTGAAATAACTTTCTATATGTGAACCATCATTCAACAAGAAGCTTAAACAACTTTGACCTGAGTCAATATATTCAAAATATACACAATATACAAAAACCCCAAAATATACAAAAACTTCCTGGTCCAAAACTGTTTAATGCCTTACCAACATATATAAAAGAATATCAGAAAAACATATATTCAAAAAAAAGTAAGATTGTTGAACAAAACTTGGATCACTTGTTGAACCTTTTGTAGGCTCATCGGAATAGACTGAAAATTTAAGTGACCTGATCTGGGATGGGAAGTGAAGTTGTGTGGAGCGGGTATTGTTGAAAACTGTATATTTAGTTATTTGCTTAATTCAAACCAATTGTCTCAAAACAGGACACATACGAGCATCACGATCAGGTGTCCAATGTTTCCTTACATAACTTTAGAACTATGCTATTTACTTTTTAAATTGGAATATTTCTTTTCATTTTTTTTGCTCTGATCAAAAGAATGTAAAAATTTATGTATGAGAATAAATATTAATATTATTATTCAAAAGAAATTCCTGGGTTCCAGTCAATTTTATTGTTTATTATTTAAAATGTTACAAATACGTTTCGGTGTCTTTCTCCACCATCATCAGTTTGTATGTATGGCTGTTTCTACCTTCACATTTGGCAAGCCATTCTGGCAGCAGAATACAAACTGATGATGGTGGAGAAAAACACCGAAACGTATTTGTAACATTTTAAATAATAAACAATAAAATTGACTGAAATCCAGGAATTTCTTTTGAATTAAGTTGAAATACAGTCAGGAAAATATACACAATTATTATTATTATTATTATTGTTATATTCGCGTTTTCAGTTTATTGCTTTAATATGCCCGTCTGAAATAATAGGGACTCTTTACTGTTGCAGCAAAGAACGTTTCGTGTTGCAGTGCAAACATACCTTATTTGATTTAACCATTGATCTGGATTTAAACGAGCTACAATTAAGACTTCAATGAGCTGTGAATAGTTCACAAGTGAATATTAACTAGATCCGCAAGCCGTTAATTTAAAAAATGGTTTAAATGAGACAACTTCTAATCAAGTCTAGTTAAATGAATTTAGTTCATTAATCTTCTAACTGAAAATGCATTGTTAAGATTTGTTAATGGTTCATCGCCAATTACCACTGCAAGAACTAATGAAAAGGCATTAAAACTCGAACTCAAAAAGAGAAATTTGGCACTTCGATATTTTTTTACTTGCATTGTGTATAGTCTGGAACTTTTCTTCAAATTTCCGATAGCCATTATGTGTACACGTAATAATTATTATTAGCAGTAATAATAATTAATTAGTTTATTTAACATTTGATATGTCAATACATTGTAATCTGCTTAAATGCTTGAGGCCTTAAATACACTCACATCTCTTAATCTGGTCAATCCCACTTATAAAAACATTCATAAACACTCACCATAACAGTGGTTTAACAATCCGTAAACATCACAATTTTTTACCGTCAACGCTTGATGACATGTTTCATTACAGTAGTGGCTTGTGCTTGATACAACACCGCATAGTAATGACCCATTCATCAGATTAATGATTTATTCTTTCACTGTACAACTAATTTATCATTGTCTATATAAATTTGCCGGGATCTTTGTCGCCTAACATCGTAAGCCCGTTAGCTTAAAACTTGATTATCCTGTAATGATCTGCAACATAAAAGTAATATACCGGAATAACAGGTAACTGTTCATGTTTTATACCATCGGCTACTAAACTACAAGAGCTACTAATAAATATCAAGATTCTACACTAATCAATAATGACGGCTTAATTTGGTTCTAGGGGAAAAACTTTTCCCTTAGGAAAAATTATACGAAATCATAATATTTATATCTTGGAGCAGGTAAAATGACAAGCTTTATAATTTTGTAATATAATAGAACAAAAACTATCCGTTTTTGCGGAAACGAAAATATAATCCAAATGAAGGACTTAAAATTGTATAAGTTTAATATTTAATTAATTAATTATTTCGAAAAATCTGATTGTCTTTCTGTCCTGAATTCGACAATAGAACAGTAACTTATAACTAATTGGATATGATTTGACTGCCCTAAGATTATAGAAGGCGTCCTGAATATTTTCTCCTGTAAACATGGGCCAGCAGATACAAAGTGATGTTTTAGGTATATGTTCTATACGCATTAAAATAGTTTCATACAAATTCGGCTACCGAGATTTTAGATGGCAATACTATAACTGTTTTGCTTTTTAACACTATTTGCAGCGGCCGTACCATTTTAGGGCATACAGACATGCAATTGACTCAAAAAGGTTTTGCGTCGATATTTTATCATTGTTCTCCCACATATTTTGAAAAATGAAAAAATAACTCGAAATTTTAAGTTTAAAGGTTTTTGAGATACTTATGACTATTAAATGTACACTTCTTTTCAAGAAACGGTGGTTCTCAGTCACATTGTCATACTTTAAGGTGACTTCAATATAATGATCACGTCCAGTAAGTTTTCCACATTAGATTTTCTTCTTATTTGGCTTAATCGGCATGTTAAGAAAGACATAAAATATGAAATGTTCAATTTTTTTTCTGATTAGAGTATACGGTAATATGTTGAGCATCCTGTTTTGCCATAGCTTCCATTATGTATATACAGTGTGTCCAGTATAAAATGATGTACATGGGGATATTGGAAACCGTTAAAGATACAGAGTGGACCAAATGGGGAAAAAGTTGCGCAATCAAGTGCCTATAAATAATCTGTCATCAATTTCTTTGAACTCGGAATAGCAACGGATATACAGGGAAAAAAAGAAAAAAGTGCGTTTTATAAAATCGTTTATATCGTGTTTATTATAAAAGATACAATAACGAAATTTTCAGGGTGGGGGTAAGAAATGAGCGTGAATTTGAAAATTAAGAAAAAAATTATCTAGGCCCACTATGTTCAATGAGGCCGAAGTCAACTTTTGTTTTTCTTATGGGCGCCATATTGAATTTCTGCATTTTTAAATTCCCCTTTAAATATGCTCTTCAACCATGTATAACATGTTTATGTTCGGTCAAGATAAATAATTAAAATTAACAAAATTAAGATTTTATGGTAGTAGGCATTGATATTTCTCTCCAATTTCCTCATAGTGACGTTCGTTGTCTGTTTTAATTACCTAGGTAACTGTCAAAGTAGAATTTATTGTCAGTGTCAAGTGTTTATAATTAATTGTGCGTTTCAAAATGAATCACTTTTCAAATTATGAAAAATACGATCTGTTTTTGTTTGTTGTTTACGGAGTGTTTTATTCTCTGTCGTCGAAATGAAGCGAAAGCTGAAGAAATGTGTATTTAAATAAATATCCAGAAAGGCGACAACCTGGTAGAACTATGTTTAGGCGTCTGAAAGACAACCTTGTGGCTTATGGGAGTTTTGCTAAGGTATAGAAAAACAAACTTCCAGACGAAAATAAAGAAAATTTGGTAATGCAAGGCGTGGTTGGGACACCTCGTACGCCTTTACGTCAAATTGAAGCCACAACAGGTGTTGCGCGGTCAACGGCTAATTTTTTAAAGCGTCATAAATATTACCTCTATCGTGAACGGCCCTGCCAGGGACTCCAGAATGGCGATGCGATTAGAAGAATGGCATTTTGTCAGTGGTTTATTCAAAGAAATAACTAGATACCAAACTTTTCCTTAAAAGTCCTTTGCTCAGATGAGAGCCAATTTACTAAATATGGACTATTTAATCGTAAAAATACCGTTTTTTGGTCAGATGAAAATCCACGGCTAGTTCGTCAAGTTAGGCACCAAGAGGTTTGGATTTAACGTCTGGTTAAGTATTGTGGGTACCCACGTGATTGGACCATTTTTTTTAAATGAGAACTTAAATTCCAAGAGTTATTTGAACCTCTTACAAACTAACGTAGCGGAAGCACTTATGGATGTTCCAGTAGCTACCCTGCAAAACTTGTATTTCCAATAAGACGGCGCGCCGCCACATAATGGACGTATTATCATAGAATTTTTAAATCACGAATTTCCCAACAAGTGGACAGGCAACCTGGGATCAGTAAATTGGCCTGCGAGATCCCCTGACATAACACCGCTTGATTTTTTTGCATGGGGTTTCCTCAAAAATATGGTATACTGTAGGTCATACGAAACCGAAGAGGAGCTGAGGAATGCTGTTATAGAAGCTGTTAACAAATTACCCCAAAAATGATCAGAAAATCCTGTGAAGCAGTAATGAGACGATGTATGTTGTGCGTGCGTGAAAACGGTGGCTTATTTGAACACCTACTTTAATCCTAAAATGTTACTTGTTCTTTTGCAGTGTTCGATGTATGATCAATAATAATTTAAAGTAATAATTAATAGAAATATCATTGCCTACTACCATTAAATCTTAATTTTGTTAATTTTAATTATTTATCTTGACCGAACATAAACATGTTATACATGGTTGAAGAGCATATTTAAAGGGAAATTTAAAAGTGCAGAAATTCAATATGGCGCCCATAAGAAAAACAAAAGTTGACTTCGGCCTCATTGAACATAGTGGGCCTAGATTATTTTTTACTTTATTTTCAATTTCAGGCTCATTTCTTATCCCCACCCTGAAAAATTGATTATTGTATCTTTTATAATAAACACGATATAAAGGATTTTTTAAAACGCACTTTTTTCTTTTTTTCCCTGTATATCCGTTGCTATTCCGAGTTCAAAGAAATTGATGACAGATTATTTATAGGCACTTGATTGCGCAACTTTTTCCCCATTTGGTCCACTCTGTATCTTTAACGGTTTCCAATATCCCCATGTACATCATTTTATACTGGACACACTGTATATACACAATGTTAGTAATAGTAAATGAAGTGGCAATATATAAGCAAGTTTACCGAGTATCAAGCAGTCTTAAACCGAGCTTCGTGGTGATAAGACGTGTCAGTGAGGATATTTAAAGCAAGGTCGTTTACACATCGCGCAAAGAATTTTAAGAATCCAACCGCATTTATCGTTCAACGAGAATATACGAGTAGAATTCAAACGAAAGGATGAACCCTGGGAGTTCGCAAGAATCCGAATCGGATTATGCCTCCCAGGATGGTGGGTTCAAAAAGCCACAATCGCAAAACGGGGCAGAAAACCGAAGACGACCCAGCCAACCCAGCCAACCCCCACAACGCCAACACCTGAGGCCAAACGAATAGCTTTGGACTATCAGTCTACAACCAATAAAAACCAAACAACAAACTGGAAGACAACATCAACAAGATTTCCCACGTATTCGCACACATTCACAGCGAACGCATTGTCGACCATCACCAGAGTCCAACTTGCAATCAGGTGGGAGGGACTCAACCCCAACAACAAGGATGTGATTGTCAGACAAGATAATCACTTTCTAATTAAAACCAACAATGAAGACAAAGCAACACAAATTTTACAAAAACTGAAACTGGAAAACCTTATAACAGCATTCAAACTGCAAAGGAATAGTAACCTCCCACTAATCCGACAACAAAAGTCAGGTCACGACCATATTACACCATCATATTCAGTCGTCGCCACTGGGGTCGACCTGGACATTGAAGACAGCATGTTTCTGGAACGCCTGGAGCAGCAGGGCTTCAGAATGAGGTTCTGCAAGAGAATTATCTCGCGAGAGCGCAACGCACCCACACTAATGATGAGGTTAATAACCGGCGACTTATCCACATACGAAAGGTTGATGAACGACCGTGCGGTTCATTTTTTGGGCCGCACTTTCAAAATCACAGAGAGCAAACCACCAGCACCCGTGCCTGCGCCGTGTGGCAAATGCAACCTGTTCAGCCACAAAACTGAAGATTGCAAACAATCACCAAGATGCAACAAGTGCCAGGGACCCCATCCAACATCCAAATGCGAGTCACCACTGCCAACCAAGTGCGCAGCGTGCAACTCAGAGGAACACGCAGCATGGAGCATGAAGTGCCCAAAACGACCGACAGCCCCAATCGTCGGAATCCCAAACGTAAACATAAAATGTGTAAACAAACGTACATCCGGGATTGCGGAGACAACGACAGTGGCAAGTAGAATACACACACCCATTACAACACATGACCACATCATAAACAAATACAAACATCAACTTAACAAGACAAACAATACCAACAGAGACGAACTACTAAAAAAACTACGAAAACAATTTATAGAAGACTTCGATATTGACACCTCCGTTGTTTTCTTCGGGAACCATGTCTAAATCCTAACGTTTGACATGCTCCTGCCCGAGGGACGCTCTCCAACTGAACCCTGCGAACAAGTGAGACAGACAGTAACGAGCATACAAGATTCAATTTGAAAGTACTTTACGCGAACATCAACGGACTTAACAGCAAAAAACCACTTATTTACAATTACATAGAACAAAACGACACAGACTGCTGCATATTTGTAGAGACTAAAACCAAACTAGGACAAACACCAACGTACAGAAATTGGCAGTATATCTATAGGCATGGAAATACCATCAATCATGCCAGGGACGGGGTCGCAGCTCTCCTAAAACCAAAAGTTAAACTTTGAAGAGCAAATCATCCTTCCCTCCACAACCCTTTGAACGACTGTCTACATTTTACCATACCCTACTTAAACGACCTGATACACATATTTCTGACATACATACACCCACACTCCAACCTAGAACAAAACATACTGACTAAAGCGAGCATCTATAAATATGCAATAATTATAGGCGACTTTAACTTGAATACAAACAAAACGAAACAACTTAAAAGATTTTTGCAAAATTCCGACTTTATAAAACAGCACACCCCACCAACTTTTCTGATGCCCGCAAACCCAGACTCAACACCAGACGTTCTACTGCACACAAGAAACTTGACAAACACCATCAACAACATAAACTTAACCAACGAACTTGGATCCGACCACCTGGCTATTACGTTTAACATAGACTTACAACATACGCAACCTACCTCCAATACAGCTCCTATAGAGAAAAACTTAAACCTAACAAAGACTGACATAGACAAAGTGAAACAACGTATACATGACTACATTCAATCACAAGCACAGCACATTTCAATAGAAACCATACAACAACAACTTTCACTAGCCATAGGAAAATTTAGCCCGGAAATCAAAAATGCTGTCTACCCACATACACTACCCAAATACATACTGAGACTAATAAAACATAAGAGAGAACTGTACAGACTATATACAAACACTCAAAATAACGACCTAAAAAAGACAATGAACCAACTTAACAGAAACATTAAAACTCTGATTGGACAATACCGACAAGACAAATGGCTAGAAACATGTAAAGAAATACAGAAGGACAATGGCAAAACATACTGGCGAAAAATTAAGAAACTGGCGCAATACAGGAAGACTGGCACTACTGACACAATTGACGAAAACGGAATAGAACGCTACACAGACAAAGAGAAAGCGGAGGCATTCGCCAGACACTATCAAAGGACCTTCAGCATATCGACAAACCCTAACTTCGACAATGACAACTGGAACTTGATCAACGACTGGTACTTGAACTATTTTAACAACTCACCAAACTATACCTGCACACTGATCACAGACACAGAGTACGATGAAGCCCTAGCGCACATCAAGAACACTGCACCGGGGAAAGATAAAATTAAGGCAAAACTCTTGAAAAGCCTAACTCAAGAAACACACAAACTGATCCTAACTGAATTGAACAACTGCATCACAAATGGCAGAATCCCAGAAACATGGAAAAACGGCTTAATAATCCCTATACCCAAAAATGGACTGGACAATACACAACCGAGCAACTACAGACCAATTACACTGCTTCCAGTACTGGGCAAAATTTTTGAATGCATAATGAAGCAGCGGCTTGAAAAAGTGATTGGAAAGTATATACCTACCTACCAATTTGGTATCAAACAGCATCACTCGACTGTGCATCCGCTCTTTATTTTGGCCAACAATGTACAAACTACCCACCTAACTGACAGAAAGACAGCTTGCCTGTTTATGGACATTAACAAGGCTTTTGACAGTGTCTGGCATAGAGGCTTACTATACAAACTATACAAACTACACACACCAACATATCTACTACACACCATAAAGAACTTACTAGAAAACAGACAACTACAAGTACGAATTGACAAAACACTGTCATTTTCTTTTTCCCCTGAACAAGGGCTCCCTCAAGGATCCCCGCTCTCACCGTTTCTCTACAATATATACTGCCATAACATATACAATTACAACTTACCAGACAAAAATCAAATCGACAGATCGGCATACATATTACAATACGCAGACGACACGGCACTTATTGTACATGACAAAACTACTGAGAGAGCAGCGCAAAGACTCCAAACACTAACAAACAACACAATGACATGGTTTTATAAATGGAGACTAACACCAAACGCGTCAAAAAACCAACTTCTGCTCACAAACCACAGACTCAACGCTGACTCCCCTACAATAACTAGCAGACGGCCAAACGACACAACCAAAAAACGACGTAAAATACCTTGGAATCACAATTGACCACAAACTTAAATTCACTAAACACATACGAAACATCAGGGCAGAAACAATAAAGAGAACAAAACACTTCCGATCACTAACCTACAAAGACAGAGGAATTAGCACAAACACCGCCTCCAAAATATATAAAGCTATTTGTAGACCCTTGCTAGACTTTGGACATATACTCATGACCAACGGAACAGAAAGGACAAAACGTTATACACAAACAACAGAACAAATTGCACTAAGACTAATAACACGAATAAGACACCCCCAAAACCCACTACACAACCCCCCCACCCAACTACTATACGAACGCACAAACATGACAAAGATCTCGGAAAGACTCATACAGCTACAGACAAAATGGACAAACAACCCCTACAACTGGACCATACTGAATCCCCTTTGTCTTACAAGAGCAACCAGACAATCCCGCTTCCGTTTCCCTACATTAACGCTACTCGAACACTTACAAACGCAACGGACTAGTGGACAATAAAATAATTTCTTCTTGCCACTGAAATCTTATTTATTTAATAGTATTGTTAACCTAGAATAAGAGAATTTTTATATTTGTTTTTTATTTAGATTAAGACTGCATGTATTAAACAAAGGCAGAAAGACCGATAGGTCGATAGCCTTTTTTAGAAATAAAGATGTTTACTACTACTATAAGCAAAATAAATAAACCGAATCAAATCGTATGAACTAATGGATGAACAGAAATGATTCGATTGAAAGTTCACATCGGACTTCAGTGCAGTGTAATCCTCTGAGAAGAATAAATCATTATTTTCAACGACGGAATAAATGTTCGAAACGCTCATCAGTTTCAAGTTCAAACATTCCTGCTATTTTTAAACAGTACTGTAAGTGTACTGTAATAACAAAATTACAATAAGTAGTAAAAACCATAAAGCGCAATAAAAACATTTATAGTTACAAATGTATTGATTTTTTTCTTAAAAACAAAAGCGTCATAATCTCGGGAAGTATAAACAGCTAACTTTATACTTTAGATCCGGAAATTTTTTATACACTTTACCAATAACATCATAAAAGCATCGTCTAATATCACTTGAGGTAATTTATTTCGATATAAATCTGCCTACACATTTTATTGACTCTATTAGAAGCAGATGAAATAAAGAAGATCAGCATAGATCAGTGCCAGAAAAACTATTAAACATTCTAGAACTGTACTTAAACTCGCATATTTACGGTTAGAAAGCATATCTTCGCAACTTTTCAAGAAAATATTTACATTTCGTAATAGGTAGAACATTAGTAAATAGATACGCCTTATATAATATCAAAGTCGTTCTTCAGGGAAATTCCATGTTGATTCCTCTGCGAGCACCAGTATAAAAACCATTTGTATAGTAACCCCAACATAATTAGAAAAGATACATGGGCTAGATTAAAGATAGCATCTCTCACAGCTATTTTAAATAGCTTTGAAAATGTGTCGTCTTTTACGTCAGGTAAATATCTCGGAACGCTTTAACACAGGTTAACGTTTTGACCACTATTATGTATTTAGCGTATTCGTTTTACACGGACACTTTATAGGCTGTGGAGCCTGAGAATAAAATCTCTGTGATCTGGGCACCTACAAATGGTGTCTGGTTTATGGCCATGTTCTGAACGGACATACATCACTTTTAATTAAAAGTGAAATTTAACTCAGATTGATGTGTGAAAAGGAAAAGAATTCTGAAAGATAAAGATATAGGAACGTTCGCTACTAAAATTACTACAAAGAAGCCGCATGTAATTTATATTTAACTTAGTTCCAGGCTTTGGCAAATTAAAGTAAAAGGTTTATATTGCTCAGCAGACGCACTTAAATTACATACGACCTTATCAGCGAGTTGGAAAAAAGCTTTGAAGTTGGATTATTAATACATTCATAAAAAATATGCATTTGTACCAGTAAAAATTTCAACTGTAAAATAATATACTAAACAGAATATCTATTCATCAGAAAAATTATTCAATAAAAAAGAGGATATTTTTGTATTTCTTTATGAAACTTTCACAAAACCTTAATGGGCGCTATGAATCATCTTCGTTGCGATCGTGAAATTACGTTAATTTATACGGGTTATATCCTTTATTTTTCAAAATTATTCGAGTCTATGATTGTGCGATTGAACTAGTTAATGTAATTTACTGAGTTGTTTGAAAGGGCATTTTTCAAAAGACAGAAGAACGTTTGATTCCTTATTCTGACAAATCAATTGACCAGGACAATTTAGGAAAGTCTGAAATTTGTTCACCTTTTCTTAATTTCCATCCCATTCTGCTTATTGCAATTATTTACTATCGAAATAGTGGCAATTGACATTAATATTTCACAATCCTCTTTTCGAGTTCTTCTTCCATCATCACATCCCATCTTATTAAAAATATATGTGCCCTAATTTTACAAATCTTTCAGTAGTAGTAGTAAATATCTTTATTTCTAAAAAAGGCTATCGACCTATCGGTCTTTCTGCCCTTGTTTAATACATGTAGTCTTAATCTAAATAAAAAACAAATATGAAAATTCTCTTATTCTAGGTTAACAATATTATTAAATAAAATTTCAGTGGCAAGAAAAAATTATTTTATTGTCCACTAGTCAGTTGCGTTTGTAAGTGTTCGAGTAGCGTTGATGTAGGGAAACATACTAACATGATGTAGGGATACAGTTGTAGGGGTTGTTTGTCCATTTTGTCTGTAGCTGTATGAGTCTTTCCGAGATCTTTGTCATGTTTGTGCGTTCGTATAGTAGTTGGGTGGGGGGGTTGTGTAGTGGGTTTTGGGGGTGTCTTATTCGTGTTATTAGTCTTAGTGCAATTTGTTCTGTTGTTTGTGTATAACGTTTTGTCCTTTCTGTTCCGTTGGTCATGAGTATATGTCCAAGGTCTAGCAAGGGTCTACAAATAGCTTTATATATTTTGGTGGCGGTGTTTGTGCTAATTCCTCTGTCTTTGTAGGTTAGTGATCGGAAGTGTTTTGTTCTCTTTATTGTTTCTGCCCTGATGTTTCGTATGTGTTTAGTGAATTTAAGTTTGTGGTCAATTGTGATTCCAAGGTATTTTACGTCGTTTTTTGGTTGTGTCGTTTGGTCATCTGCAGTTATTGTAGGGGAGTCAGCGTTGAGTCTGTGGTTTGTGAGCAGAAGTTGGTTTTTTGACGCGTTTGGTGTTAGTCTCCATTTATAAAACCATGTCATTGTTTTGTTTGTTAGTGTTTGGAGTCTTTGAGCTGCTCTCTCAGTAGTTTTGTCATGTACAATAAGTGCCGTGTCGTCTGGGTATTGTAATATGTATGCCGATCTGTCGATTTGATTTTTGTCTGGTAAGTTGTAATTGTATATGTCATGGCAGTATATATTGTAGAGAAACGGTGAGAGCGGGGATCCTTGAGGGAGCCCTTGTTCAGGGGAAAAAGAAAATGACAGTGTTTTGTCAATTCGTACTTGTAGTTGTCTGTTTTCTAGTAAGTTCTTTATGGTGTGTAGTAGATATGTTGGTGTGTGTAGTTTGTATAGTTTGTATAGTAAGCCTCCATCCCAGACACTATCAAAAGCCTTGTTAATGTCCATAAACAGGCAAGCTGTCTTTCTGTCAGTTAGGTGGGTAGTTTGTATATTGTTGGCCAAAATAAAGAGCGGATGAACAGTCGAGTGATGCTGTTTGAAACCAAATTGGTAGGTAGGTATATATTTTCCAATCACTTTTTCAAGCCGCTGCTTCATTATGTATTCAAAAATTTTGCTTAGTACTGGAAGTAGTGTAATTGGTCTGTAGTTGCTCGGTTGTGTATTGTCTAGTCCATTTTTGGGTATAGGGATTATTAAGCCGTTTTTCCATGATTCTGAGATTCTGCCATTTGTGATGCAGTTGTTCAATTCAGTTAGGATCAGTTTCAAGAGTTTTGCCTTAATTTTATCTTTCCCCGGTGCAGTGTTTTTGATGTGCGCTAGGGCTTCATCGTACTCTGTGTCTGTGATCAGTTTGTAGGTGTAGTTTGGTGAGCTGTTAAAATAGTTCAAGTACCAGTCGTTGATCAAGTTCCAGTTGTCATTGTCGAAGTTAAGGTTTGTCGATATGCTGAAGGCCCTTTGATAGTGTCTGGCGAATGCGTCCGCTTTCTCTTTGTCTGTGTACCGTTCTATTCCGTTTTCGTCAATTGTGTCAGTAGTGCCAGTCTTCCTGTATTGCGCCAGTTTCTTAATTTTTCGCCAGACAAATCTTTCATTAATATAATGTTGACAATATTTCCTGCTTCAAATTTCAATGGAAAACCTAAGGTCTGAGTATTTTGGCGAAAAAAATTGTTAGAAAATTTTTCCATTGCTACTTCAACTTTATGGAATACTTTACCACACATTACGCAAGACAATGCAGAAAATGTTAAAAAGTAATGCACAAATTGTCTGTTTATCAGCTGCAAAAACTGTTTCATTAGTTTGAGAGATTTTGTTTCTTCTTCTTCAACTGCATATCCACTACTATTTGATGTTGACGATCACATTTCCGGACGCTCCCCTGTCCACTGCAGTATGTAATAGGTCCCCAATAGTCCTGAGGCCGGTCCACTCTGTCAAATTCCTAAGCCAGGAGATCTGGTATTTGTTGAACTATCAATAGTGATTTTTCGGATTTACATTTTTTAACTTTTTTCGCTCAGTTTTTCAACTTTAAGTCGCCAAATTTTCCACAGTAGACTGCTTTTATATGCAAAATAGGGGTGTTCTGCTGCGAACACACCACCAATTAATTTTCTGCAGAGCAAAGGCATCAATTATTCGTGTTTGAGTTTTTTGAAAAAAAGTCGGGGTTTAGGGAATTTCAGCGATCTGGATCCGGACAGCGTTTTATTTTATAGAAGTAGATGGCAACCAGGGTTGATAGTATTTATTTATTTAAGAAACGACAAGCGATTTTCTGCTTGATTGCTCAGATACACAAATTACAATTTTTTCTCTTATTTTTTCAACAATAAATGGCCAGATTTATAGGTGATTAATTTATTATTTTGCCAAACGATTCGTGTTAGGGATTTTCAGGGGTTAGGGTCCGTCCGAATAATTGCATTTAATTTTTTTATTTTATTTTTTATTTTGTTTATTGCTATTTATCGTTAATGCATTATTGGAGGATAGCACCTTAAGAGGCTGCGTGCGACCTTGACCAAACCATTTAGATTTTGGACTGTTTTTCCAAATTTAAAAATGTAAACAAATTCTTTTTTCTTTTGAACAATTCATGTTAGGGATTTTCAGCGGCCAAGATCCGTCCGATTATTCCCGTTTGTTTGCTGTCCAGGACCTACCTAGGCTGTAAGCGGTCCAGATCTAGATTATAATCACACTTGCGCCTGTTCTTCTAAATTTCTGTCTGACATCGTCCAAAGTTGCTTCCTTGAACTACAGACCCTTCTATTGTGCTAGTTTTTGTCCGCCCCTGGTATTTTATTTCCCCGATACCACCCATATCTGGGAGGCATTCCCCTATCCGCCACCTGGAGAGGCGCCCGATGGAGGATCTTAATTAAATTAAAAATAATCAGTTAAATCTTTTCCATAAATATACTAATGGAGTAAGTTTATTAATTATAGCTAGCAGTTAATTTATTAATTATCTCCAATCAATATACTAGTAAAAAGCAATTAATTATAGTAATCAAATGCATAATGTATTAAATGCTGGAGGCTGCTTCCGAATGTAACAAAGTAATTTTTGTTGATCCAAATAAGGCAGGGCGTTTCTTCTTATTTTCACGGTTAATTACCCATAATGGTAAATCATTACGCTAGATCATTCTCGGAAAGCCAAGACTGTAGAAGACCTTCTGATTAGACATTTTACTTAAGACAGAAAATTTTATAACTAGACGCATCCATGTTATAAAGCGCTTTTATATTTTAATACTTCGGAGTATTATTTACATGGATGATTATAAAATGAGCTAAGGAAATGGTATTCTTTTTCACGCATTTGTGAATAACATTACATGGGATGCACGAATGTGTATCCCATCTAATTTCAATGCATTGGGAAGTAATTATATTTGATATCCGTAGTTGGTCTGACTTAAACATTTCTACATGTTCTTTTAGATTAATTTTTGCAAACTGAAACAAAGATGATGAATAATAGATTATTTTATTCAGCTTTTGGAGATCACAGGTGTAAATCTTGTTTTGTTTCACTAACGGTTTGTACTGACCCATTTGTTATAGAATTGATGTTAACTGATTGACAGGCTCTGTTCGTCAACTAATTTGAAAACCTGAGGTTCAATCAGTCAATTATAAAATATTAATAGATCTTTAATAGGCAAGTCACTATTCGCCGAGATGAGCTAAATCACTATCAGATCTATTATGATATTCTCTTACTAATAAGTAACGTGTTTATTGTCAGTAAAATGCTTAATTATATTTTTTATCAAATTAAACTTAACAAGTTATTAAAAATTGGTGTCATTTTTTTCATAAAGTTACTTCAGTTACATAGGGGAAACTATTTAAATAATGTTTTGATATTATTTCTTGAAGATATCAAGAAGTTATGCAAATATAACATAAAATGCAATTACAAATTTGCCAATAAGCAGTATTTTTCAAGTAGTTTGTGGCTCATTTAGCTGTTTATTACAAATAAAACTTTGCGAAATTTGTCTAAACTTATGAACATTTCATGAATATTAAAATTATTTTTTCTTTAAATGTCATGTTTTCTGGAAAGTTGTCTGAAAAAGTTATTTAAGTATGTTTTGACCTTTTTTTAAAATCTGATTTGTTCAATGGCAATGTACAGAACCCAGCATTTGTTACTAATAACTGGTACATTTTAACGTGTATTTCTCGTAAGGTAATAAATTCCTACAAATTAATTCGTGTCCTGAAACATAAAGATGTCTGAAGAAGAGCTTTTTGATAAATCTTGATAAACATTATGAGGGCTTCAATTACTGTATCAGCAAGTATGAAAGTCATTGATTTTTTAGTTGCCACGGACTATTGGAAGGAAAAGCAATTAAAGTTTTTTAAATAAGGATTCAAGATTAAAGGTTGAATTAGTGGATAAAAAATATAAAGTTAATAACCCTACTATGTAATAATAACGATAAGTCTTGGCCATAAAATATTGTATATAGTTTCGTAATAAAATATAAACTTTAGTTTTAAACTGTATTACTAAGAAAATAATAAATACAGTTTACATTTTACTTTAACAATAATTTGTTATTTTAAAATAATAATATTAAATTGGATGAAAATAGACTAGTAATTTTTCAAAATGCAACTTTTAATGATATAAGAGGATACGATTTTATGCTTTTTTATTGATTTAGTAAAACATCAATTTATACTTTATATGGCGTGTAATAAAATTAAGCTTAAAAAACAATTTAGTTTTGCTCTACTAACAAGCCGTACGGTGTCGGTTACTTTATTCATTTTCAGTTTTTTTGATAACATATAAGTTATTTTTCTTATTGATTTTTATTTTGTTTTCATTTTTCATTTATGTTTGTGTTCATAACGCAAAAATTGTAGGAAGTTTTCATATGTAAAACTTGCGCATTATTCTTTAATATAATATGCAATTTTAATCAACCCAGGAAACATGAAAAAGTAGTTTATAAAATTATTTATATATTTGTTAATTCCAATGTATTCCTGGGTTTCAGTCAATTTTATTGTTTATTATTTAAAATGTTACAAATGCGTTTCGGTGCCTTTCTCCACCATCATCAGTTTGTGTATATAGTTGTTTCAACCTTCACATTTGACTGGTCACTCTCATGTACTCATGAATTAAAGTACAGTCTGGAAAATATACGAAACGATATATTTGTTAAGTAAGCTGATTATTCAATTTGGCTTAAAACATTTCTTCGAACTGATTTGATCGACTGACTAATTAGAGACGTAACTAACGAACCAAATAACTATTTATTGACTATTATATTTGATTTTGTCTAAAATATGAAACTAAATAATGAACCTAGATAATTTGCGTTACTTTTTACATTTCAAAACGTTTAAATGCTATTTAGGACTTGCGTTTAATTATAAAGAATGATTTTTAGCTCCTAAATCTTGGACTAAACTACATTAATCTGTCCTTTATTGTTTACAATTTGAAAAAGCGTAAATTTAATGTTTAGAAACCTAATATTACGCGGCAGTCGAATTTAATACGCTTAGATATTAAAAATTGACTATCTATACTATGTAGTAGATATTTTCATCAGAAGCACCTGGCATTATAAAAACAGTTAAATTAAATGTCTACTTTTATATTTCTCAATATCAATCTTAGTGTTATTTATTAATGGGGTATTTGCTGCCAAGCAGAAATAAGTTTTATTATGATGAGTAACAGAACATCTCACCCGACTTATGTTGTTTTAAATTTGAAAAATAGCAATCTCCGACTGCAAATTGGTGCTTTAAGACTACAACACCTGCTATGAATGTATTAAAAAGATACTATTAATTTTAGTATTGCTGGTTTCAAAGTAGAATGACGAATTCTATCTTGCCTGTGTCTATATTTCAATAAAATTAATTTGTCTGTTATACCGCTATATAAAATTTACATGTGTTATTAGCTTTAAACATATTTTTTAAGATGTTTATCAATTCTTCTGATGTATTGATAATAGATCTACTGTAAGTTACTCTAGGCAAATGTGATGCTTGTTTTAATGATTGTTTTCTACGAAATCATCTTTGTAGATGTAATTATAAATAAGTGGTTTCAAATTAATGCATTATTAGTAAACTAACACCAGAAGTTGAAACGAAAACCAGTTACATGTCCTTAGTCTTATTTTGATAATGAAAACAGAAGGAAAACTAATGGTGCGGTTTTAACTTTTTTTTTCTAAAAAACATTGTTTAAATTTAAATTAGCTACTTTATTATCTAATAAGACAAAACTTATTAAATATGTTCTATATAAGGAAACATTGTTAGTATGTACATACTACATAAAATGTAATATTAAACTTGATGCGTTTTTCATCTAAAATGTAAAGGAAATCACACCTCAAATGCTTTGATTAGGCAATACAACGCAATAAATTTTATACTTTCTCAAAAATTGTACAATTTTTAACTAATATTTGATTACACTTAAATTATTAACCCTTTCAACGAATATTTTATATTACATGACAAACATTTTTCATGTAGATGTAAGTTGTGTTTCACAACTTACACTTTTTTTTATTTATTATAACCTACTTGCACTACTGGATAATTTCCAGATAGATAGATAGATAGATAAAATGTATTAAACATTCACATTACTAAATTCACAAACAAAGTTTAAAACAAAAAAACATAAGTCAGTAAAATGTCCCATGTCTGGCCAGATGTTCGGCCGGTTGCTCTTTGCCCATGATCTAAATAGGCGCGCTAAGTCGTCCATTACCTGGGCAGTGCCCTAACATGGACATTCCCGAGCTAGCCATACGCACGACAACGTCAGGAGATAGTCTTGAAGTGGCGGTTTTGGTTTTATTCGAGGGGCATTCATTAAGGAAAAAAGGTCTTCCTGAAGGGAAGCCAAAAACCCCTTTTGCTTCGACCTTTAAGTTTGATACTGTCAGCCGTGGCGTTAACCGCCGGCAGTTTCAACTAGATGACCAAATCCATCCGCCCCCATCCATTTCCAGAGTTTTACACAAAACAATAGACAGGACATTTTTAACAATTGATCAGTTAACAAATAAACTTATAATCGTTTTTTATTATATACTGCGCCGCAAATTTAACGAATAGCTTAAACAAATAGCTTAAATATTTCCTAACTTTATATATAGAGTTAGGCTTTCGGGACCATTCCTTCAAGCTGGTGAGTTTTTCGGGTTTTTAGGCCGTCGTAAAATATAATTTCTTCCTGACGTTTCCCAAGTACGAGTGGCTTGCATCTTCAGAAGTGGTTTGTTTGAGAGCTTACACTGTACTGATGCGGTTCCTCGGGCGCAGTCCGTATTTATTTCCTTCAAAACGGATACTCTCAGATTGACATCAAAAGAGTAGCAAGGGTGGACCATGCCGAAAAGAGTGAAACCACTCAAAGGGCCTTTCTGCCTTTCATTCCCAGAGTTACGGACAGAATTGGGAATATCCTAGGGAAACATAATATAAAAACGATCTTCAAGCCCACGACAAAGATCCAGGAATGTCTAAGGTCGGTTAAGGGAAGAAGACCTTCCCTCGACACTGCAGGTATCTACCGAATCCCATGCTCCTGTGGAAGCGTCTACATAGGAACCACGAAGAGATCGGTTAAGACGAGGATCGAAGAACATCGACGATATTGCAGATTGAGACATATGGAAAAGTCGGAGAAAAACGGGTCATAAAAAAATTTAAGATCCAAATTACTCAGAAAACATGATACCGTATCCTTTTTTTCTGTCTGAGCTACCCGATATTGTTCGCAGATGGATTTTAACTTTCACCAAGACAACATGACATTATTTAAACACCCTGTACAATATTTTGATTATTCTCTTTTTACCTATAAGTATTATAACTTGAATTTTGTCCACGAATAGAGGATTAGCATAGCAGCAGAGCATAGAGAGAATTACAATTCGATTAAAAATTGCTCTTAACTTTAAGTAATGCAGTCGAAAAAAATTAGAGTTGGGGTGGCGAGACTAGACGATTGGTTCCGATAGTTTGTTGGTGCAGAAATTCGGTTCTCTTTAATCATTATAGAGAATTTGTTTCTTCATTCTTGTGTTCCTCAGATGTAGCCGTTGCAAGTTTTCATACTGTCACCAAGTACTTATATATAAACGGTCCACAAAACGGCATTATTTTACCCCTTCACGTGCTGAATCATACCAGTTGGACTTCAAAAAAGCATAAAATTATCAAATCAGAAAAAAGTCATAAGAAAATCAGTTGTTGTCGAGAAGAAGGGATGATCACTTTGACCCTTGTCATGTAGCTTTTGAAAATGTCCACCGCAGATGGAAACGAAACGCCAAAAAAAATTCGTGTATGTCATGACTACAAAAGATGTTTTTTTACTTTTTTTTTTCGGTGAGGTTTGGGAAATGCTCTCTTACGCACATCCAGAGCTGATGTTCTGGGCTGTGTGGGACTCCAGCTTAGCTCTTTACCCACTAAAACCCTCCCTCGCCCCCGAAGTGGTGTTTGGCCTAGCACCGCGGTAATTTCTGTCCTTTGTGCCTTCGTATTTTACTCCCTCATTATCCATGTGTATTCAATGAATTCCAGAAGAATCTTGAGGGAGGGTACGCATGACCTGGTCTGGTAGAACTTCGTCTCCTCCCAGGAGTCTTCGTCTATCTGTTGCATATGACGTTTAGTGACACATAATATGTAGAGTAGTTTTGTCCTCTAATTTGCACCTCCTGCAGGTCGGTTGATCGCTCAGTTCCATCCTGAAGAGGTGTTTTTTGCAGGGGGCGTGTCCTGTTAAAAAGGCCACTATCCTCTTTATTTTTTGCCTGCTGAGATCTAGCAGTTCGTTTTTACGCACTGATTGTGGAGGTCCCACCAACTGCCTTGCGGTAAGGAGTCTCGATGTCTCCTCCCAGTACTTTTTATATTCTTCCAAGATCCATTGCCCAACTCCCGCCCTAACTTGGGCATGAGAGTCGTATATCTCATATAAGCAGGTTCTTGGTTGGGCAGTGGTTGCTCGGCCCCTGCCTTAGCAAGTTCCGCAGCAATCTCGTTTCCTTTGCTGCTGTTTGTCCAAGTTTCCCAAGTGAGTTTTACTCTGTTTGAGTTCCCAGGCAGGGTCGTAAGTTCTTTTACACAATCTAGCACACATCTCCGGTTACGATGACAATATGCTTACGAGTGTAGGCTATTTCCCTCATTTTCCGGGCGCAATTTAAAAAGATGTTGTTAATAAGTGACTATTATTGGCATTAAAGAATACGCTGAACAATTAAAAGCTTTTGGCATCAACAGAGCCGTCATGAGCTTGTGATGTAAGCAAGTGCAGATTTCGAGATGTGCCGGACCATCTCTATTAGCTCTCTCTCATCTCTAAATCTGCAAGTCTCGCATCGTTGCTTGCAGAGTGTAGACGTGCTGCGAGGCAAAATCGTGCGATATTTTACAGTCGAAATCGAGTGGAAATTGTGTTTGTGTTAGTTATTGTATTGTGCGTTTTTTTGGGACAACGTTTGGAACATTCCTTATCGGGCAAATACCGGGTTTTGCGCGATAAGTGGAATGAATCCCGGAAGTTCGCTGGAATCCGAGTCGGACCGGAGCTCCCAAAGGAGCTACTGTCTAAGGCCTAGGACCAAGAAGAGGGGTAGGGTGCCCAAGTCCGACCCAACATCGCCAGCGTCACCACCCCCGGCTCCGAAAAAATCGGCGATGGAGGAGGCTGTAGGGGTGTCGCGGGCGACTTCAGCGGGCGCAGCGGATGACGGGATCGTAGTGCCGCGAAGGACTGTGGCGTGGAGCACGCTGATTGTTGCTCCAGAGGCCTCCACGACGCTGAGGAACCGCTTTGCGCCCATCCAGCCGCCAATCGTGGATGAGCCTCCAACACTGCCCAACAACATCGTGGGGACTGAACGGGAAGCAGTTGCTGAGAGCCCTGCGGCAACTGCAAGCCAAACTAAGAAGGCAGAGAAGCCGCCGCCAATTGTGATCGCTGGAAAACCCAGCGATTCACACAATGCTGATTGGTGGTATAAAAGGAATCACCAGTCAGCCTTTCACGCTGAAGTACACGAAGGCTTCGTTGATCGTGTACTGCACCAGCATTAGGGACTGGGCGGCGGTGAAACGATCCCTGGAGGAGGACAAGAGCCAGTTCCATACGTACGCCCCTTCGTCGGAAAAAACCCACGCGTTCGTCCTGAGGGGCCTGGAGGGGAATGTCGATCCGACTGCCATAAAGCAGGATCTGGCAGACCGGGACTGGAAGTGAAGAGTGTCTTCAAAATGAAGGACACTTTACAGGCCGCTCTACCTGGTCGTCACCAGCGACAAGGCAACCCTCCGAAGGCTTAACGCCGAGGCCAGGGTGGTGTGTAGTGTCAGGGTTTCGTGGGAAAACCCGTAAAAAACCGGAAGACCCTGACACAATGTCGTCGATGCCAGGGGCTGGGGTCATGTCTCCGGGAACTGCCGCCGGGACTTTAAATGCTCCCGATGCGCTGGGGGGCATGAAATCACGGCCTGCCCCGTTGGGGCTACATTAAAATGCGCTAACTGCGGTGGGCCTCATCGTAGCTTTGACGAGGCTTGCCCAGTATACATTTACAAACAGGCGCAAGGTCCCGGCGGAGAAGCAGCGTTTCGTCCCTGCTCCTCTTCCAACGAGGCCAGCCTGGGGTCAAACCAGTCGAGCCCCTGGCCCGATCCACCCTTCATCCCTAAGCAGCAGGACCATGGCGCCAGGTCACGCCAACAGGACCATGCTGCCCCCGCCACCCGCCTTCATTAGCGGAGTTTCCTCCGCTGAGGCAGCACGAAGCTGTCCCGAGGAGCTCCGCCCACCCGGCCGATGGTATAAAAGGGAACGCGGTGGCCATGCTGGGCAGTGTCCAGCGGGAATTCGCCGAGCTGTCGTCGCAAATCAACTTGGGGGAGGGTGATCAAGGCGGTAAGATTTTACAGCGCTGCATTGAGGAGTTGCGTCTCGAAGACAGACAAATTCCTAGTCTCAGCGCAGTTCTTCAATGAAGATATTAACAGCTTCGATTTTTAAGCCCTGATTTTGCCAACTGTGCCCTATGAGGATAGGAGAATGGAACTCATGCGGACTCCGGAGTCGTCTCGGTGAGTTTGTGCACTTCCTTCAGACCGGGGATATCGACGTGGCGTTGATTGTCGAAACATGGTTGCGCCCGGGGATATACTTAGGATTCGGGGGTACAGGCTCGAACGTGCCGATAGGCCCGGTTTAAGGGGAGGGGTGGCCATAGCGGTCAAAACGTCAATTCCATACAGGAGACTGCCACACAGGCAGTCAGCAATAGAGAACGTCGGCGTTGAACTTCCTGATGGAAGTTTGATCTACTGTGGCTATTTCTCCACCGTACGCTTACAGGCCGCTGATGTCGATCCATTCTTCATAAACACCAATAGGGTGTTGCTAATGGGAGATTTCAACGCCCGCCATCCACTATTCAATAACCCTGGACATAAAAACGCAGCCGGCAATTTTCTAGCCGACTACGTTCGCGACAATGGCCTACTCGTTATCCATCCTACCTCGACTTCGGAATTGCCAAAGGACTCACCAATCTCACGGAGATGGTGGTTATAGACGCCCTCAGCAGTGACCATTTGCCCATTTACCTCGACATTAGGGATTTTAAAGCGCACACAAACTAACGACTTTCGATATTCATACGAAAATTTCGATTTTCGCGAATATCGAAAACGACTACAAGACCTGACGTGTATTCCGGGCCAGATTGATACTGTCGAAGCTCTAGAGCATGCGGTAAAAGGTCTGACCAGGAATATACAACGGACACAGCAAGCTTTGGCCAAAAAGTCCCGAACAGACCGCGGCGCGACAATCTTCCTGAGGAAATTCTGAACCTTATTAAGGCGAAAAATCGAATCAGGAAGCGTTGGCAGCGATTCAGGCAACCTGCGATCGCATAATGGCAGCAGAGCTTGCACGAGACATACATCGCGAAATCTCCGCATACAGGAATTATACCTGGGCGGAGAAACTGCGAAATTTGACTCCCCGTGACAATTCCCTGTGGAAACTGTCGAGAAGTCTGCGAAAAGGCTATGAGCAAGTCCCCGCTCTTGAAAAAGAGGGGCGGAGTTATATTACCACCAGTGACAAGTGCGAGCTGCTCGCCGACTTTTTGGCAGAAGTACACAAGGTCCAACCAGCCCTTCAGGATAACGAAATCAAAAGACAGACCGCTGTTTTTGTAGAACGGAAGTATCCTATACCACCCTCGATTTTGCATTCCTATATAACAACCCCGTCGGAGATACAATCGTGTCTTCGGCGCCTCCCTAGCCGAAAAGCCCCCGGGCCAGACGGCATCCCTTATCTACTCCTCAAAAACTTACCGCGGAAAACTATTGTGCTAATAGTACAAATAGTCAACGCAGTCCTTAAATTGCAGCACTTCCCACAGGACTGGAAAAACGCTGTAATAATCCCCATCTTAAAGCCGGGCAAAAACCCGACCGAACCCGCCTCTTATAGGCCAATTTCCCTCTTGAACACCCTCGGCAAATTAACCGAGAAGGTCATCCATTCGAGATTACAGGCAGCAGCCGAGCTTCGAAGTTTAATCCCGGATGAGCAGTTTGGCTTCCGACCAAGACACAACACAACGCTGCAGACTGCTAGGATCGCAACGGACGCCTATGCAGCATTTAATAAGCTTCAAAGTACGGTTATGCTGCTTCTCGACATGCAAAGGGCCTTTGACACAGTCTGGCACACAGGCCTGCTGTACAAGTTGTTTGCCGTGCATTCACTGCCACTCTACCTAGTTTCCCTGATAGCGTCTTACCTAAAAAACCGTTCCATCCAGGTGAAAGTGGAGAATTCCACTTCTGCCAAAAGACGCATCGCGGCAGGAGTACCACAAGGAACAGTGATTTCGCCGCTGCTGTATACATTGTACACAGCAGACATTCCAAAACTTCCCACTACAAAAATAGCACTATACGCTGATGATACGGCTATCTACGCATCGTCTTTTTATGCTCAGGCTGCGAAATCTCGCATTGCACATCACCTGAGTTTATTGACGCCGTATTTTGACAAATGGAAACTTAAAGTGAATCCCAGGAAGACGGAACTTATTATCTTTTCGCGCAAATTCACTAACAACAAAATCTTATCACCACTCGTGGTCCAAAATACTCCTATCAAACCAACAAAAGAGGTGAAATACCTGGGATTCAAACTAGACGCCCGACTCCATTTCAATAAGCATGTTGACTATGCTGTACAAAAGACTGCCATGGCCCGAAGAAAGTTGTACTCTCTTCTGGCGCCAAATTCTTTCCTATCACCTCGAAATAAACTTCTGCTCTACACCTCCACTATAAGGCCCATACTGACCTACGGATCCCCTGTCTGGCACTCGGTCTGTGATTCCACGAGACGACGTGTTCAAAGGACCCAAAATAGGTTCCTAAGAGGCGTCCTATCGGCTGACAGATACACCAGAATAACCGAAATGCACGAAGCTACAGGGATGGCCTATATAGCCGACTATATAGATACCATCGCTGAAAAATTTTATCATAGCGGAGTGCAAGGCTCAGTCCTCACGCGAAATATCACCCAAGTAAGAGCAAACGACCGCCCAACCCATGGTCCCCTGTATAAGCGACTTCCCATATTTTATGAGGATTTTGTCCCTGACAGTACGTGACGACAAACAAACATTGCCTGCCAGTTGCAGACAGTCGTTTCTAGCAGGCTGGAAACGCACAAATCCAACATAACGTGACTTGACGGGTTCGTCCTGCCTCGTTCTGACTGGTGTTGGCTGGTCCTTGCACCGATCGGGGCGGGGGTGGATGGATTCGGTCATCTAGTTGAAACTGCCGGCGGTTAACGCCACGGCTGACAGTATCAGGCTTAAAGGTCGAAGCAAAAGGGGTTTTTGGCTTCCCTTCAGGAAGACCTTTTTTCCTTAATGAATGCCCCTCGAATAAAACCAAAACCGCCACTTCAAGACTATCTCCTGACGTTGTCGTGCGTATGGCTAGCTCGGGAATGTCCATGTTAGGGCACTGCCCAGGTAATGGACGACTTAGCGCGCCTATTTGGATCATGGGCAAAGAGCAACCGGCCGAACATCTGGCCAGACATGGGACATTTTACTGACTTATGTTTTTTTTTGATTAAACTTTGTTTGTGAATTTAGTAATGTAAATGTTTAATAAATTTTATCTATCTATCTATCTAAATCTGCACTTGCTTACATCACAAAGAATACGTTGGTCATACATTTATGTATACACTGGACGGCTATTCACTGCTAAAATATTTTAGAATTACTTGTTCTAAGTAGAAATAAAAATGTGACCTAATTTTTCTTCTGAGTAACGAATTTATCATGCTAATATTGAAAACAATTTTGGGTCTCGTGTTCAAGCCATTTAAGCCTGCATTAATTGTACATTGCAATTCAGTGTAGATGCTACTCAATATTTAAAAAATCTCAATATTTCCTTCGAACCACATCATGTACTACGATTAAGTTAATACAAAAATTTCAGATTCAATTTAACCAATTTCCAAGTTTTCTATTTCCAATTTTAATAACTTAGCACCGCCCTATAACGGTATTACGACCCCACAAATTCCAATTGAAAGTTGACTGATTAAAACTGCAAACAATGTTGTCTATTCGCATTCATTTGCAGATGTACAGTATCTCCAAGGCTTCGAATATAAATATAAATATCACAGGCTATTTTCAATCTGAACTTGGACCATAGAGGACAAGGCTCTGTAAATAGTTCAACAAAATTTCAATTATTTACATCGCAAAAGTACACCGGCGCCGAAAATTTAAGCAGTTAGGAAAATAAAAACACAATTATTTTAGTTTTTCAAATTGTTTATTTGAGAAACTTTCGAGGGTTTGCGTTTAGCGCTACCTCGCAGTATCGATGACTTATTAGTGGCAGTGATGGCGATTGAAACTAGTTTTTAGTAACAGTGACGATTACGAAAGTTAAGCTGCATTTTAACGATTTTTATTGACTTAGTAAATCTAATCCATATTTGAATAGGCAAATTCCATTTCTGTTTTTCCATCAAAGTGATATCTAATGTAGAAACAATCTAAAGTCAATAAGCTGCTCTTTGTGCAATTTCATGTCAAACAGCTACTTATGTACGTGTGTATGTATGTATTTTTCAATTTTGACACTATAAAAACTCTAATTCTACTCTTCCTATAGGTACACATTTATTATCTAAGTTAAGATTGTTATCTTAAAGTAATTTTACTTTATAGACGTAGCCTAGTATAATATATTCTAATAGCCTCCTAATCTTTAAAGATAGTTATCATCTATTGAACTTTTATGAGATTATGCAAAATTTCTATAGATATTTATTCAAAATTCTTCAAATTATGTTTATTGAGTTGATGGTTTCTATTATTAAATTGATAGCATTTTGCGAAAGTTGACTAAAATATTCATATTCTGCAGCAACTGCCTTATCATATTGCGGCCTTTTTTAAATATACATTGAGTAATTATAACATTCTGAAGGATAATTTTTAAATAATAAAGTGAAACTTTGTTAAATTAGGCGGCAATTTCTCGAAAAATTATGATGAGAATTGTTTATATTTATTTTTATATCAATTGTACTTTCTTAGTGCATTTCATTTAGCTAAAACATATTTTTGACAAGACAATAATTGCTCTTCTAAAAAATTATTCTATATACTCTTACAAATTGTTCTAACGGTATATTATCTTAGACTATATTTTACTTTCGAACAGTATAAATAAGTTTTACACATAAGTCGTTTGAAACGAAACAGAATTATAACACAAATAATTTAGTACATGTTACATCATCGCTTCATTATCATCGCGACAATAAACACATTGTTACAAATGATGGAAACAAACACCAAATTTAAGAAAATATAAAAATAAAAAGTACAAAGACTTAACAAAAATGATATAATACCAGTTTTCGCTCAGATATTGACCCTTGATCCGGTACGCGTTCTTAGCTATTGCCTTACAAACCTGAATCTCAATTTACATTATACAGGGCGACCCACTTAAAACTGAAACACGCCAGTAAAGTTATACTATATTATAAAATATTGATAAATATGTTAATGTAAATAGTCTTGCAGACAAACTTATGGACTCCAATGTGTGAATAATTGTTAACCCTCCCTAATAACATTTATTGCGATACATACAGATAGAAATCTTTATATGTCAGCGATTCAGATGGTACTGAGCAATGGTTTGTTATTCAAGCATTGTTTGTTTGGATTCATTCGGATCAAATATTGCTTAATATCCGCTTTGAACAAAGTTTCAGTGTTAATTGGATCACCATGCATATAACGAATACATTTCTATGTTCACTCAAAAGTTATCAATGGAACTTCTGCTGAAGCTTGTATTTCTTACCAAGACCAAGAAAATTATTTTTACACACAGCATAAATTAATGTGTTATTATTATCTAGAAAAAGTCGATTTTATAGAACGTTTCTTCTTATTCGTTATCGCAACGTCCAGTGAGGTTCTAGAAGGAAATCCTGGATATCGACGATACGTTTATTAGTCTTGTTTGATCCCGTTACTAATAGTTTGTTCCTTTAAGCGCTGTTGTCTCTTCTGAAGCTGGTAAAATACCACTAACCTTCCAACGAGTAGAAAGAAGAATACGAGTGCAGGCGCTGTTCGAGTAAATTGATCAGCTACCATGTAGTGAGTGTACATGGCCATAACGGTGAGAAGAAGCAAAACCGCATTAGCTGCATTCTTAACTTTATCTGCAAGGAAAATTGTGTCATTAAAGCAAACAATTCAAATAGAAAATAAACTCACAAGCATTCTGTTCGTTTGGCCACAAAATTGTATGGGCTGTTTATTACTTATTATTTATCTAACGGCAAATGTGTAATGGAACTTCTCCACGCTTCTATTTGAAAAGGAGCTTGGAAAACACCGCAACAGGAGGAGTGCAAAGTTAAAATCTCGAACATGATCAAAGATAAAAATAATAAGATTTTAGTAAAGTAAACCAAATGAATTTGAAAATGCAAAATTATCTTAAGTTACTATTAACTATATGTAATAGTAGAAGAATCCAACGAATACCTTGGACAGAGAGAATGACCAATACGGAGGTGCTGAGAAGGATGGGAAAGGAAAAAGAAGTCCTGAATACAGTTAAGACTCGAAAGTTACAATAGCTGGGACATATAATGCGCGATGAGAGCAGATATGTCCTTTTGCAGAAGATCCTTCAAGGCAAGGTATATGGAGCTAGAGGAGTAGGCAGAAGGAGAATATCGTGGTTGAAAAATTTAAGAACGTGGTTCAACCAATCAACCTCTCAGCTGTTCCGCGCCGCTGTTAACAAGGTTCGAATTGCCAATATGATAGCCAACACCCGGAATGGATAGGCACTCTAAGAAGAGAAGATGTAGGTAGTAGTTGATTCGCCAGATTCAGAGGTGTTCTGTGTGATTCGCTTTTCGTTTGTCAATGTTGTCTTTTATTTAATTTTAATTAAATGTAAATGCTTTGTCATTTATTTAATATACATTTTTAAAGACTTTATTCGTGAAAATATAATAATTTTATAGAATCATTCTTTAAAACATTTTATTTTAATCGAAATAAAATCCAACAGATAAGGTATTTTCTGGAGTAAATATTTCTTTATTAATAAGTTAACTTATATCTGAGTAGGTTTTCACTAAACAACTTTACTTTAATAGTTCTTAAAATAAAATAACAACATTTAGCTATTGAATTAACAAATGAAGCTATTAGTAGCATTTGAGAGTATTACTTTTAGGATTAGTATGAATAATGGTTATATATCTACGTATTCAAACAATACGCAGACGACACGGACACTTATTGTGCATGACAAAACCACTGAGAGAGCAGCTCAAAGACTCCAAACACTAACAAACAACACAATGACATGGTTTTATAAATGGAGACTAACACCAAACGCGTCAAAAAACCAACTTCTGCTCACAAACCACAGACTCAACGCTGACTCCCCTACAATAACTGCAGACGGCCAAACGACACAACCAAAAAACAACGTAAAACACCTTGGAATCACAATTGACCACAAACTTAAATTCACTAAACACATACGAAACATCAGGGCAGAAACAATAAAGAGAACAAAACACTTCCGATCACTAACCTACAAAGACAGAGGAATTAGCACAAACACCGCCACCAAAATATATAAAGCTATTTGTAGACTCTTGCTGCTAGACTATGGACATATACTCATGACCAACGGAACAGAAAGGACAAAACGTTATATACAAACAACAGAACAAATTGCACTAAGACTAATAACACGAATAAGACACCCTCAAAACCCACTACACAACCCCCCCACCCAACTACTATTCGAACGCACAAACATGACAAAGATTTCGGAAAGATTCATACATCTACAGACAAAATGGACAAACAACCCCTACAACTGGACCATACTGAATCCCCTTTGTCTCACAAGACCAACCAGACAACCCCGCTTCCGTTTCCCTACATCAACGCTACTCGAACACTTACAAACGCAACTGACTACTGGACAATAAAATATTTTTTTCTTGTCATTAGAATTGGAAAGTCTATTTAATAATATTGTTAACCTAGAATACGAAAATTTTCATATTTGTTTTTTTATTTAGATTAAGACTACATGTATTAAACAAGGGCAGAAAGACCGATAGGTCGATAGCCTTTTTTTAGAAGTAAAGATATTTACTACTACTACTGGTTCTATAAATTTATAATTGTAACATTATTTTGAAGCATAATGAATTTATATTTTAGTTTACTCTTTGGGCTTCGTTCCGTAAGAAAATGTTTAAACCCTAACATACTTCTATTACATTCAGTAACTTATTAACATCCAGTTGAGTCTCTGAGCATGGAATATTTCAAGTATCTAAATGCTTTAATTCCAAATAACAAAGAAACGTTACCCAAATTAATTTATATTTAGAAACTGTTAATTATAAGAGCAACTGCCGAACTTTCGTAATATATTTTATTGCTGCTTAGGTAAGTATTCTCACAAACAGAAAAACATTATTTATTAAATACAGCAAAGTCACCTCGTGCGATATGGTCTCAAACGTTTAATAACGTCCAAAACAGCAAACTTTTATATTTTTGTGTCTATTCAAATAGTTAGAAAACGGAATTACTCCGAAGTATTGAGGCAATTAAAACTCAACTTAATTACTTTAAATAAGTGAAATGTGACTGATGTAATCATTAAAAAATTTAGCAGTTAATCGAGAATCTCTAAAGTAAATCTCTAAGTAAGTGAAAGTAGAAAATACGAAGCAAGCTTTTAAATTTTCTTATCCAAACAAGCTATATGTATACAGATATACTATTTGTCTGAGTCATCTGAAACAACCGACTTACCAGAATATTAATGCATATGAATATTTTGTCTTACTATTTACCTACTTTATATGATTTCTTCTTACTAATAAATACAATGTAATTAATCAAAATAAATTAGTTTCAAAATTATCCGCTTAATGTAGTAATATGTCAACTTCAATCGATTTCATAAGGAAACAATTTATGTGATAAAAAAAATTCAATATGAGAAGAGGCTGACGATTACAAACTTTATGGAATTTAGTAAATTCTTATAACAACATAATTATGATCTAATAGGATTTTCAAAGCTTCAAGCAACAATCTGGATATAACTTCATTCAATAATACCATTTCCTCATGCAATATTAAATAATTATTTTTTTATTTTAGAGACCTATTCGCCAAATTGTCAATATGCGTACCAATTAAACAATACATTTTTATAATTGCGATCATATATTTTTAAAATTAATATTGCTTTAAATTATTTAAAAATTAAAACAATGAAAAATATCTGTTATACAGGCAGAAATTCAAATATATTTTACTAACTTAAAAAATATTTGCCTGGTACCACCATGCAATTATTCGAATTAGTAAAAGTGAATTTATTTAGAGAGCAGTGAGCAATGTGCAGTAATTTTAGATTTTATTCTACCAAAAACTGCTGACCACAACCTACATATCGAAAATGTCAATATTAGATTCCAGATAAAAATAGATAGTTTTATCACGGCGCCGTGAACAATTACGTCGGTATGCTTAATATAATTAAATTTGAAATCTACAATATGTAAATTGGTGAAATTGAAATGCACGTTAGAATAATTATCGTTGTATAGATGTATACTTTATTTTGTAATGTTATTAAATTTGGCAACATATTTATACTTGATATTATATATTGATTACTTTCATACAGTCATTGGAAAAATGAATTGAAATTGAAAATAAAAAGAATTTTATTAATTTTCAAAAATTTATTAAATCACTTGAATATATCCGGATATGTAGTGACTTAAATAAATTAATTAAATAGAAATGTTGCAGTGTGATATCAGATGTCAATTCCAGTTTGCAAAAAACATTTTTTTTTAATTCCAAAAGTAACAGATCGATAAAAATTTGATTTAGATCTGCTGTTGAAGTTACAATTGCCATAAGTTAAGAATAAATATAATTTTAATCTTGGGTTGCTTTTAATAATGAACGCTACATAAAATAAAAATGCATTCTAAACACCATAAAACCTGTACTTGTTGCATGTTTTGAAAATTTACTATATCAGTTTACACATTTTTCCATGATGCACTTAACCAAGATATAAATATCTAAATTCATTATTTTGATAAATAGAAAAGCTGAATAAAATATCATTCAGTAGTAGTAAACATCTTTAATCTAAAAAAATCTATCGACCTATCGGTCTTTCTGCCCTTGTTTAATACATGTAGTCTTAATCTAAACAAAAAACAAAGATGAAAATTCTCTTATTCTAGGTTAATAATCTTATTAAATAAACTTTCCAATTCTAATGACAAGAAAAAATTTTATTGTCCAGTAGTCAGTTGCGTTTGTAAGTGTTCGAGTAGCGTTGATGTAGGGAAACGGAAGCGGGATTGTCTGGTTGGCCTTGTAAGACAAAGGGGATTGAGTATGGTCCAGTTGTAGGGGTCGTTTGTCCATTTTGTCTGTAGATGTATGAGTCTTTCCGAAATCTTTGTCATGTTTGTGCGTTCGTATAGTAGTTGGGTGGAGGGGTTGTGTAGTGGGTTTTGGAGCTGTCTTATTCGTGTTATTAGTCTTAGTGCAATTTGTTCTGTTGTTTGTATATAACGTTTTGTCCTTTCTGTTCCGTTGGTCATGAGTATATGTCCATAGTCTAGCAAGGGTCTACAAATAGCTTTATATATTTTGGTGGCGGTGTTTGTGCTAATTGCCCAATTATCAATCAATCGGAAGTGTTTTGTTCTCTTTATTGTTTCTGCCCTGATGTTTCGTATGTGTTTAGTGAATTTAAGTTTGTGGTCAATTGTGATTCCAAAGTATTTTACGTCGTTTTTTGGTTGTGTCGTTTGGCCGTCTGCAGTTATTGTAGGGGAGTCAGCGTTGAGTCTGTGGTTTGTGAGCAGAAGTTGGTTTTTTGACGCGTTTGGTGTTATTCTCCATTTATAAAACCATATCATTGTGTTGTTTGTTAGTGTTTGGAGTCTTTGAGCTGCTCTCTCAGTAGTTTTGTCATGTACAATAAGTGCCGCGTCGTCTGCGTATTGTAATACGCATTCATTATTGAAGTATTCAATCAAGTACAACTTTGTATAAGGGTTTTTGACTGCTTCTGGTACATCTTTTTACTTACGATTTGGAAAGAAAGCCAAAGCTGTTCCAAAGACAATTTCCAGCACTCCTACAGTTCTCCGGTACCACTTGGAGGGCACTTTAAAGTTCAGCGTTTGTGCCAAAGGGAAAAAACTTGCATATTTAACATATTCTTTCCGCTGAAACAAAAGATAAATAATGTAAATATTCTCTTACAAAAGATTTATATTCTCGTATAAATAATTTTTATTATGTAGTTCTTATTAAATTATAGCTTTGAAATTTGTCTGATTTGTGGTTCGCCTATTTACCAAATAATTTTCTGAGTTTTTAGGACATTTTTTGAACAATACTTTTTCGAACATGTGGATCTGTCGAAATGGACCAGTTGCTCGGCCACCAAGATCGCCACAACTACACTCTTGCAATTTCTTCTTGTGGGGTTCAATGAAAAGCTTAATTTACAAGTTTCAAGTGAAAAAACTGGAAGTTTTATTCCTCGTATGGACCAGAGAAAACCCGTATAATATATTGCGACATTTTGCTCCTTTTGGAAATATTTCCAAAGCAGATGAAATATAAGACATTTGAATTCCCCAAGTCACAATTATTTCCACGTAATTGTTTAGATACAAAATTTGAAATCCAATCAGCCAAAGCGAATATCACTTCTTTCAACGTTGCGAAGATAATCATACATTATTGTACAACTCGCAAATTTAACAGTAAAACTTGCAAAAGTACTTACTAAGTGATATTTTTTATATCCTTCCCCGCAAAAATTGAAATTATTTACACAGTCATTTCCTTTCACATTACAAATTGTGGAAACTCCAAGTATTAAATACCTTTACTTTGGTGTGTGAAATTTGTATTTAGGACTTAAAGACGACAAATATTCTCAGTGAATTAAAAAAGCTGTAATTGTAGGAAGCAAACCACTGTTGCAAATGCAAATTGTCAATACAAATTTCGTCATTCTACAGTAAAACTTGATAATTTGTATAAATGCATGTACACCAACAGATAAGCAGATTTTCGTTACAAGTGAATAATTTAGGCTGTAGATTTTCGTGACAATTATTTACACTAATTTGGCAATGATTTTACTTTTGTCAGCAAAACTTGAAAATGAATCAGACATTGAAATTCATCAGCTTCATGCTGCAAAATTTCCGGGAAAGTGTCTGCGAAGATAATGGTTTACTCTGACACAGAAACTGCCGCAACTACTAAGCTTATACATATACCTAGATTCATTTTGAATTCGCATTAAATATAAATACGAAGTAAATTAGCATAAACACTAGAACAATAAAATTGTAATAATCCAACGTGAAAGCGTGCATTTGCTCGCCTTTATAATAGCGTATAATACCGATTATAAAGTTAAGTACAGCATTGCTGAAGTGCTACTTTCAATATTCGCTCCACTTGACTATTATTTTCCATAAACCTGAATAATTTTACCAATTGTTATCATTGTTGGTGAGTCGATTTAAGTGGTTTCTTTTGCATTTTGGGCGACTAACATACGGGGTGTCAATTTGAAAACTTCCCACCCTTAATATCTTTCTCGCAGATAGAAATATGAAAAATCCGAAAGACATGTCAATTTTTAATTTCAAAATTCAAATTTTCAATTTGTAAGGCAGACACTTTAAATAAATATTTTTAGCCTTCATGTTTCACTCCCTAGGAGAGGTAGATGTCACACTTAGAATCTTAAATGGGAATGGGGGTCAAGTGGCACATCGTTTTGAAGGGCCTTCAATTCTCTTTTCAGTGGTATCTTACTTTGTTGCTTTTTGTCCAGCAGTTTCCGACTAATCGCGTTTCAAACTTGCAGAAATAATTAAACTTTCCCGCATTGCGATGATGGTTTCCAGGTTAGTGTTTACACAAAAATTATTGCATTGGCTCTCCTTGCAGTACAAATGAATATAAGAGTAGGTGACACCGTTAAAATCGTTGAATACAGAAAAAAATCTAGTTTAAACAATTGATATCTCATTTCTTGATTATTTCACTCGTTGACAAAAATAACTTTTTATTTGCGGAAGAGAAATTTCTACAATAAAACACATGGGATCTATTTACGCACTATCTTATCAGTTGTTCAAAATGTTATCGATTTTCCTGTAAACAATTATAAAGTCTGTTTTCGAACTCCTCCCTTACATTACGGAAAACTTTATCGAGAATTGACCGGCATTCGGCTGCAATTCGCGTTTTAAGATCATCAATATCAGCAGGTTGTGTCTTATAAACAATGGACTTTAGATGTCCCTAAAGAAAGAAGTTTAAAGGTGTTCAATCAGGTGATCTGGGATTTCTATTGGTCCCCTTCTGCCAATCCATCTATTCGGGAATATCTCGTTTAACTACTGTCGGACCGGAAGAAAATAATGAGGTGGAGGACATTCCATCCTGCTGGAATGTTAACCAATCCTCCTGTAAGACTGAATTACCTTCTGCATCAATTTGAGTTTCTAGCTCATGCATGATAAGAAGATCAATAGTCTCTTCAAGCATCTTAACATACAGATCACCTGTCAAGTTTCGTTCAATAAATAAAGGACCAATAATGGCGTTTCCAAGAATACCAGCCCAAACATTAACTTTTTGAGGATATTGTGTATGTCCTCCTCAAAAATATGCGGGTTTTCGTCACTCCAATATCGACAATTTTGTTTAACATTTCCATTTAGAGAAAATGAACATTCATCGCTGAAACAGATATTCGGCGGAATATTGGTGATGGCTTTGACTTGACGACTCATTAATGCACAGAACTCTTTCTTCTATCAAAATCATTGTCATAAAATTCTTGAAGTATCTGCATTTTGTATGGATGGAGTTTATGCATTTTCAGTGCTTTTCTTAGAGTCTCGTGTGATATGCCTGTCTGTTCTGCTACTGTCCGCAAGGAGTTGGCGGGCTCTGCAGGAAATAATCCCAAAACCTCATTTTGAAGTCCTTCATTGATCACTATTTCTATTACTCACAGAACCAGTTTCGGAGAACTTTTTTACCAAATCCAGCACATATATGTTCATGATTCCGATTCTACTAGTAGAATCGTACTCGTAGTGCCATCGAAATGTTATTAACAAATAATTATTTTCAAATAAAGTTTGAAACGGTGCCACCCATGGACGTAGCGAGAAAGAGGCAGGTGAGGGTTATTCCATTGAAAAGAGAATCGAACACCATTTAAAACGATGTGCCACTTGACCCCCCTTCCGATTTAAGATTCTAAGTGTGACATCCACCCCTCCTAGGGGGTTGAAACAAGAAGGCTAAAAATATAAATTTAAAGTGTCCTTCTTACATATAAAATTGACGGGTTTTTCCGATTTTTCATATTTTTAACTGTAAGAGAGATATTAAGGGTGGGAAGTTTTCAAATTGATACCCCGTATAAGCTAAAGCAAATAATGGGGGCATGGTCTAACTGTAATTAATATAACTTAATTTATCGAGCCGTTTTAATTGTTTGTCAATTCTGAGGTTGAAATTGAATTAGTTCAAATATAAACCAGGATTATAGTATGCGGAGGGTTATTTCTCTAGCTATCATGTCTGTTTCTCTAGTTCAAATGAGCATTGAGCGCAACACTGAGTTTTAACTAGTAAAAATCTAGAAAATTACTGCAAAATGTGCGGAAAATAATTTTACATGGTGCAGAGGACTTCCGAAACAGCAATTAATATTTTTGAATACGACAATCTTTTATTAAAAGGGTTAATAAATGTATTGAAGTCAGATGAATTCATGTTCAACAATTATTATAAAATAATAATTCTCGAATTGTTTGCTCGGTTTAAAATAGTTCTTAACGTACCGAAATAAATACTGATCAATGTTTGTTAAGTTTTGCTTTATTGAAAATTTGAGCAGAATATTTATTTTATTTAGAGATCCAATTTGAATATTTATTTTATTCAAAAATCACTAGGGGTTTCAATGCGAAATATCTCGAAAACCGTGAGAGATATCGACTTGAAACAAGTACACATTTTTGTTTGTAAATATCGAAGAAAACAATATGGTCAACAGAAATTCCCTATTTTAAAACTCAAAAGAATTCTGATGTTTTAAAGCGCTCCAGACTATTGCACCTGGTGCCCTCGAGGATCTACAAGCTAGGTAATAGGAAATTTGGATTTGGCCACTTGGAAACTCCCAAACACAATTTTTTATGGTCATAGTAAAGCCGAAGCGGTCATTTGACCGATGTCTTATTTCATTCATACCCTCATGATGTGTACTTTATTTTTCAATAAATGTTTCAAACTTATGCCACAAAGATATATGTTTTAATTAAAATGTAAATCCGTTGTTCTTATTGGAACACCCTTAAAACTGGTTAACAATCTATTCAAAATAAACGAAAATTTTATTTACTCTTTGACACCCTGTATCTCGGAAACTATTAACTTTCATATAAGACAAATTTTCTAGTCTAGACTATGTCAGTGAATTTTGCCACATTAGTTGAGGATCACCCTGTATAGCGAGAGCTTGAAGCTGAGTAGTTGTCTGAGATTGACACAACTCGAGATCTATTGGTTCCTGAAATAAAAGCTGTTGAAATTTTAAAACATTGAAAACTTGAACTTTTGCACCTGAACTTTTTCGATATATTAACTTCAAATTTCGAGCATAGATGTCGCTCCAGGGGTCTACATCGTCTCAAGTATTTGAAGAGTATACAAACTGATCTTTTTGAGGTGTCTAGTAAAGTTTTACCGCCTAAAAATTTTTTATGGAGCGCCGCGCTCTGAAGTCTTTAGCTTTTCTTGTTCAATTGAGAAACGTTCTCGTCTCATGCATTTTCTTCGCGTCTGCTACCAATTTCGAGTTTTTAGAGTAGATTTAAAATAAAGAACAATTTAATTCATGCTAGGTAGTTTTGCCAATAATATAAAGATGTCCGAAGTTTGTGGCTTACCGCAAATAAATTAAGAGGCCCCACTATTAAAAATTTGATCAGGGTCAGTTCCAAATTTGAGTTAACTATCTCAAAAAATGTAAGAGTTATCACCAAAAAAATCACACCTTGTATAGCCTGAATTTCAACGCCACATTTTTACTTAATTTTATGAGATTATCATTTCTTTTATTTTCCCGATTAAAGATTGAACCATCCTGTATAGTTACATTTATAGACACAGTTGAATTTTACGACTGAGTTGTCCATAAATTACAAACTGAGAATCTACTTAAATAAACCAAGTTATTTACGTTTAAAAGTTGCGTTGATTTTGTTAAAATTCTGGGACGCATTGGGTTAGATTGAGTTTCATCAACTGATTTAAAAGCCATTATTTACATCTCATCAAAATGAAATTGTGAAATGTTTAAAAATGTAATTTGTTGGTCCATATAATAAGAGATCAGCTTTTCCGGTTGATTCGATAGTTATACAGGGTGTTCCTTGACAAGCATTTCTTCTCCAGAAGAATATTGTCCCAAAAAGACAGAGTTTTTAGATAAAGGTTGTTGAAATTAAAAATTCTATTCTATCTTTCCTTTAGAGCTTTTGCAGTTTTCAGGATATTTAGTTCGAATTATGGTTCTAAACCCCAATGAAAGCCAACTACTCTTACCAAATCACAAAATAAAAGGCAACTCTCCTACAATAACAACAGACGGAAACGTAACTACACCAAGGCAAGAAATAAAATACTTAGGAATAACACTTGAACAAAGCTCAAATTTACAAAACATGCACAAAACGTGAGAACGGAAATTATTAAACGAACCAAACACTTCAGAGCTCTTACGTACAAGAACAAAGGTATAAACACAAAAATTGCAACCAAGATATACAAATCTATGTGCAGACCTCTACTCGACTACGGACACATACTAAGAGTAAATGCGACTAGCAAAACAAAAAAACACTTACAAACTACAGAGCAAATTGCACTTAGACTAATAACCAAGATCAGACACCCGTAAAACCCAGTATTACGAACCATCTAACGAATTACTGTACGAGCGGACACAAAGAACAAAAATAACATAACGATTAAAGGATCTAGAGGTGAAATGGAAGAACAACCCCCACAACTGGGCAATAATAAACCCCTCCTCCCTCACAAGACCAACTAGACAATCTCGCTACATCTTTCCCCAATACACACTGTTTGAGCATTTTACATAAAAAAGGTCTAATCTTAAGGCTAACCTTTGTCTACTGTAAATGTTAAGTAGAACGCAAAATTAGGATTTTTTTGTACTCATATTAAATAAATTGATACCAATACGATTGTATTCCATCACGAACAGAAAGACCAAACGGTCGATAGCCCTTTTCTATGAAATAAATATGAGATATATATATAGAATTTGGATTACCATGTTACGCTCTTAAGCTCTACACTGGTCAATGTGTCCAACGGTTCTCAGGACGTTCAGGGTGATATATTTCTTAGGCCATTGTGAATATTTTCCTGACTGTACTTCAACTTAATCCAAAAGAAATACCTGGGTTCCAGTCAATTTTATTGTTTATTATTAAAAATGTTACAAATACGTTTCGGAGTCTTTCTCCACCATCATCAGTTTGTCTAAAATTTACTGGAACCCAGGAATTTCTTTTGAATATTTTTTAGTGTCAGGTCCCCTTTTATCACCCCGAACTTTTTTGTGACATATTGTAAATTATGCCAACGTTTTTTAGTTATTTGCTAAATAATTAATTAATGCTTGTAATTTTGCAAGTATTGGAACGATGGCAGAACTTTGTCACTTTCCAATAGGACAAATAAAATAAGAGAGACTTTTAGTTAATTTGTCATTTAAATCATTAACTGCCGAGAGAACGGTTAAACAGAAATTATCATTAGAGCAAAATAAAAAATAAAATTGCAAAATAAAAATGCAATTTCAGTTTCAGCAACAACTAAAATAGTTTCAACAAAAGATATCTCGAAAAAGCTGCGTTTTTTCACAAACAAAGCTAATTTGGTAAATTAATTAGAAAGACATCATAAAACCAATTTAATATACTAAAAACATAAATATTTTTGACTAAACAATCAAAAAGAGTTTAAACAACTGCTTGTATGTTAGCAGCCAGAACTCGACTGTAATTTTTTTTATCAACAGACCGAAGATTTTGTCCTGTATTTGATGTACCTCAAGTCGGTTTGCCTAAAAATGTGACTTTTATGTGAAAATTAACTAATAATACTTTTAGTGGATGTTACCAAGTAAGGGGCCAATCAATTGCACTTGGCCTAATTGGAGGATTGATTTTTCATAAAAATATAAAAAACTGTATTTTCTGCTGATATGTCTTGATAATCAATTAAATGTTTATTATATTAGTTTATCGGTTGTGTTTGACAAAGACAACGAACGTAAATATATTTGTTATTATTTTTGTTTCGATGGTAAATAAGAATTGTCCTTCTGTTTTTTTATCGGCTACACAAATCACTGTTTGACGTAAAATTTTTCTTGAATCATGTTATTGCATGTAAATAGTGATCATCAGACGATTGTGCATTACTCAATTATGACGAAAAACACAGACGCCAAAATATTTCAAGCAACCTGGGCAGGCAAGTAGCCAACAAATGTGAGCCTCTCATATGCTTTCATTGTATAACAGTGACAAAAGAAAAAATGCGTCAATACCGAAATCAGACAAAATTCTTACCGTCCCTTTGAAATAGGGACGCGCTTAGGACAAAAGCCGATCAATAGGAAACCGAGGTTTGGTTTTCTTTGTTTTCTGAACTTTTTTACTATTGAAGCTGGGAATTTTTTAATAGTTAAGGAAGAGTTTTTATTTGTCTGATAATCATTTCTCTTTCTAATTTTTGCTATTTAATTTTATTGAAAACGTTAATATTATCAATTGAGTGGCAACTTACCAAATCTTTATGCAATTCTTTGGACACCACACTGGATATTTTAAATGTTCCTATGAAAATAAAAAAGATACCCAGAAGGACAGATAAGGTCTTAAGTACTGGAGAATTCATGATTTCGTTGCACTAAATACACTGTTTGGACAAAACACTATCACCGTCCCGAACTTTGCTTTATATTTGAAATTTGGTCATAAATTTGTTACATCCGTAAAACTGATTTACATATTTTCTGTTTTATTCGGCCCTTATTTTTGTTTTCCGCTTCTCACATAGAGAATAATTTACATTATTTTCGAAAGAGTATGCGCGAAATTCTGCGATCAATACGAGCGTCGCTTTATACTAAAAATATTTTTCCGAGTCCGTACAAAAATTGAAACCTTTTATAAGTTTTGCCATAGATTCGAAGCAATGTTACATGCATCTTGAAATCGGATTAGTGAATCACTAATAATAAATTCAATTAAACTAATGAGTAAAACGTATTATATTAATAGATCTTTTCAACGAATTTTAGGTGGTAGCGTGGCAACTTTTCATACAGTTGTTTGTATGGTGAGTTGGCGCATTAATTTTTTTTAATCTGTACAATATTTAGAGAATGAAATTGAAGAAAACAAAATTAAACCTATTTGAGTCGCAAGAGCTGGAACATGGGATACTGTACATGAAATCCTAAGCAGAAGTGTGTAGAGAGATAAAATAAGAACGAAGCGTGGGAAAGATACTGTTCAAGAATTAACTGACACCTAGGAGGAACACGAAGCACGGGAAACTGGAAAATATTAAAAAAACATGAGAACAGAAAGAAGAAGAGAAATAATATCGCCAATTACACTCAAGAAATGGGAAGACTATTTTAGACTTGTAGGATAGGATAACATTTGTAGGAAAACCGAGCAGGTTAACAATAGAGGAAATTAAAAAAACAATGCAACTCTCTAAAAAATGGGAAAGCCCCAGGCCCCGGTGATATATATGGAAAACTTATAAAATATAATATGGAAGCAACATTACCATGAACCATTCGATGTCTCAATAACAACACAGTGAAAACGACTTATCAAACAGGAGACAAACATCTAAGAATCAGGGTGGGGGTAAGAAATGAGCGTGAATTTGAAAATAAAGTAAAAAATAATCTAGGCCGGATCTAGGAAAATATGTTCAATGAGGCCGAAGTCAACTTTTGTTTTTCTTATGGGCGCCATATTGAATTTCTGCATTTTAAAATTCCCCTTTAAATATGCTCTCCAACCATGTATAAAATGTTTATTTTAGGTCAAGATAAATAATTAAAATTAACAAAATTTAGTTTTTATGTTGATATTTCTCGTCAATTTCCCCATACTGACGTTCGTTGTCTGTTTTAATTACCTGGGTAACTGTCAAAGTAGAATTTATTGTCAGTGTCAAGTGTTTGTAATTAATTGTGTGTTGCAAAATGAATCACTTTTCAAATTATGACAAATACGATATGTTTTTGTTTGTTGTTTACGGAGTGTTTTATTCTTTGTCGTCGAAATGAAGCGAAAGCTGAAGAAATAAAAATCCATAAAAATAAAAATCCAGAAAGACGACCACCTGGTAGAACTATGTTTAGGCGTCTGAAGACAACCTTGTAGCTTACGGGAGTTTTGCTAAGATAAAGGAAAACAAACTTCCAGACGAAATTAAAGAAAATTTGGTAATGCAAAGCGTGATTGAGACAATGGCGAATAGTATTTTAAAGCGTCATAAATATCACCCCTATCGTGAACGGCCCTACCAGGGACTCCAGAATGGCGATGCGATTAGAATAATGGCATTTTGTCAGTGGTTTATTCAAAGAAACAACGAGATACCAAACTTTTCTTTAAAAGTCCTTTGGTCAGATGAGAGCCAATTTACTAAATGTGGACTATTTAATCGTAAAAATACCGTTTTTTGGTCAGATGAAAATCCACGGCTAGTTCAAATTAGGCACCAAGTTAGGTTTGGATTTAACGTCTGGTTAGGTATTGTGGGTACCCACGTGATTCGACCATTTTTTTTAAATGAGAACTTAAATTCCGAGCGATATTTGAACCTCTTACTAACTAACGTAGCGGAAGCACTTATGGATGTACCCTGCAAAACTTGTATTTCCAACAAGACGGCGCATCGCCACATAATGGAAGTATTATCACAGAATTTTTAAATCACGAATTTCCCAACAAGTCGATAGGCAACCTGGGACCAGTAAGATGCCCTGCGAGATCACCTGACATAACATCGCTTGATTTTTTGCATGGGGTTTCTTGAAAAATGTGGTATACTGTAGGTCATACGAAACCGAAGAGCAGCTGAGACACGCTGTTATAGAAGCTGTTAACAGAATTACCCCAGAAATGATCAGAAAATCCTGTGAAGCAGTAATGAGACGATGTATGTTGTGCGTGCGAGAAAACGGTGGCTTATTTGAACACCTACTTTAATCCTAAAATGTTACTTGTTCTTTTGCAGTGTTCGATGTATGATCAATAATAATTTAAAGTAATAATTAATAGAAATATCAATGCCTACTACCATTAAATCTTAATTTTGTTAAATTTAATTATTTATGTTGACCGAACATAACCTGTTATAATGCTGACAATATTTAAAGGGGAATTGAAAAAAGCAGAAATTCAATATTGCGCCCATTGAAAAATGGGAAGTACATATCGGCTAAGTAACTGTGGCCTAGATGAGTTTAATTTAGAGTCAAATTAAGCTCATTTAAACCCACCCGGAACAAGCGAATTGAATCATTTATAAATAAACACGATACAGGAAGAAGAGACGCATATTCTTTTCCCATATGTTGTATTCCGAGTCAAAGAAAATGACACTATTTATAGGCACTTCATAGGAAAACTTTTATTTACCACCCTGTAACCTAAGGTTCCAAATTAAATTACATCATTTCTATGGAAAAACACTGTATATGGAAAACTTATAAAATATGGAAGCAACAAGTTAATGGAACCAGATGTTCAAAAACTCTTTCAAAAGTGTCTTAACAAATAAACTATACCAGCAGAGTGAAAAACGACTTATTTAAGACCCTTAAAAAAGGAGACAGAAACAGCTGAGAAAATTATCGAGGAATAGCAGCAACAGGCACAATCAGCAAGCTATATGGAAAAATAATAAAGCTGCGAATAGGAAACAAATACGGAGGAATGAAAGCAGAAGAACAAGCAGGTTATAGAAGAACAAGCACGAAGGTATATTTGTTACTTGCTAACTGTGGAATGACGATGTTGGCTGCGATTTCCGAAGTAAAGTGACAATGAAATAGGAATTAGGTTTTTTTATTGTTCTTCAGATGTTGAAAATCTCTGTTGTATATGCAATAAGTTTAGTAAATTAATGAAGAAAATTTGTCGCTTCTGTGGGGGCATGAGCAAAGAATTTGGCTCTAGGCCATATGCTATAATCTACACATCGTTAACAACACAAAACCACAAAACTAAGGTATTGAAATTTTTTTGAAAATTTTAAATTACCGGCGTAAGAAAAGGCCTTAAAAGCATGAATGCCAACTTTGAATCACCCTGAATACAATTTTAATGTAGATGTTAGTGTCCGTATATATCAAAATGAAAGAGGTTTTGGCGGCTAAGCGGACTAGATAGATAGATAAAAATTTATTAAACATTCACATTAGTAAACTCACAAACAAAGTTTTATAATGTTATAAGTTTGGTTTGATGGGGGTAACACCTAGGGGCAGGAAAATGCTTCTTTTCCTTATTTTTTGCGACTTCATCATAAAGAGCAGAATATACCTGCTGGATCAATGAGTATCTATATATAAAAAACGCATTGAAACTCTAAAAATTTATAAATTATAGTATTGGTTTTGAACACCCTGTATAGTGGTGGTGGGCAGGCAAAATCGGTCATTTTATGTGTATTTCGGAAACCATTTGAGTGTTATGAGGTCCATTATTTAAGAAAGTTATAATAAGCCCATGTCAATTTTTCTTTGAGAAACAGCGTAATACTGAAAAATTGCCGATCTCAACTTTATTTTTTTGGCTCTTTTATTACTGGAAATATTTTAAAAATGTCAAAATTTTAATAGATAATCAATTGTAGAAAATCAGTAACATAAAAGAAAAATATACGGGATGCCCTAAAAAGTTACGAGATTAATTTGGCTTTTTAAAGGACCGCCCTGTATATTTTGATCTTATTAAATAGCCCTACTCTTCTGCAGTTCAAGCCAGTTTTCTTTTAGTAATTTGTAATCGTATTGTAATCCATAACGGTTTCTTTCTACATGCTGAAGTAAAAAAAAATCACTAGGTTGCACACCCTACATATTTTTTACTTATGGAGAAAAGTTTGGCCTATTTATCTGATTTTTAGTTTATGAATCTGGTTCTTAATTATATTTGCTATGAAAAATGTTAGCACAATAAAATCTTAAACCTACACAGATGAGATCAAACTTTTGGCTTATTTGGATTCCTAAATCGCGAACGGATCTGCACACGCATACGGTGAGGAGCAACACAGCACTTTTGTTGAAGTCTTGCAAACTCAAACTATACATTTACAACATTTTACGCCCAAAATCAAATAATCTAGTAGTAACACTGAGGTGTTATCGGCTTCTGACCTTTTTCAAACAATATCTGACAAAGTTAATAAATCGAAAATTGGGTTCTGGTTATTATATTGTATGTGAATTGAAATCCCGAACGAGCGTAAACGCACACTTTTTTTAAAATCTACCTTCAAATCTTTAGTACCTGAATGTGTGTACAGTTCGTGTGTTTTGACAATTTCAAATAAATTAAAACTAAATCAATCATTCACATAAATAAAAAATTGCAATTTCGATATTGGAGTTATCCGTACCGTTTCGTACATCCTTACCAACGTCAGTGGGTTTGAGACCATAGTTCTTCTTTTTTCCGCCATTCTTAACATAGTGCATAGATAACAGATAGATATATAACATAATGATAAGATTTGCCCCAAAGAAGTAATAGTGTTAATAATGTTAATAGTGTTTAATCTGCTTGATAACGTAAATTGCATGTAATTTATAGATAATTTGCAGATTTCTATTTTAGCACTATGCATTTTTCATTTTGAGGTCACATGCACAGACCAACGATCCTGTTCAGCGATATTCGCCAATCAAAACAGACAATCCACTGATCGGAATACTTTTGTAGTAAAACGAATAGACATTGACAGAGAGTCGTTAACATTCCAAATGCGACTGTCTGTGTTTGTGCATAACAGCACAACGCTTAGAGAAAAATTCCGATAAGAGAACATTTCATGCCGGTTTTGTTACTCAAAGAAAAGCTGTGGAATTAGATGATATTTAGCATAAGTTAAGTAAGCTAAAAAGATGGATGCATTACCGCAAACGTTATCTCTGTTCATTACTCACGTGGACAAAGAAGGTCCCTTTCTAAAAGTGTGGGGGCAAACCGAAAAAAACAATTCAATTTATGTGGAACAGTTTCTGCTGAGTGCCTCGCAACAATTCGACCAGGGCATCGGCGTTGTACCATTCGAAGCTTTACAAGTCAACACTCTAGTATGCGCCAAATATAAAGACAACAAGTATTACAGGTAATGTTTATCGTTCTTAAAAAGAGTCAAAGTTTACGATTTTTGCTTGTGAACAACTATGATTCTTCGTTTACTTTTATAAGTGTTTTTGTAACCTCGAAAGAATAATCCGTAATAATTTTAATCAATCTAATTTACTCATTTGACCCCCACTTATTAACTGCTTTGCTTTCGATATGTGTCTTAATGCGAAATTAAATGTTTGCGCCATACAAATACCCTGTATATACAATTTGAGAATCAACTGATTGTATACTCGTAATGGTACCTTCTAAGCTCTTCATCAAATTCAATCCATATGGATGTCTATTACATTTCTGCAGAGAAGATATAATTCACATAAATCACGTTAGTCAGGGTCAAGGATGTGCTGCCATTAACTGTTTATTTTATCATGCATGTGTTTAGCGTTTAAATAACTAGTGTTCTTTATTAGAACAAAAATAGCGCCATAGAAATTAAGATAAATATAAAATTCTACGCCAAAAAAAAAACGACGAAAATGTCATACTATACCCTATGGTCCAAAAGTGTCGTCTATCGGAGAAGACGATCCCCTAACAAGAATTTATCCTCACTTGCCCAAAGCGGGTGAACTCGGTTGCTTCATCAAAACATGAGTCTTACATACGAACAAGTTCACAGCGAATTTCATTAAAATCCATTGTACCATTAATTTCTCCAGATAGTTAAAAAAAAATTTTTTGAAGAACTTTGATCATCAATAGCAGAGGAACCAGACATTTTTTCTGAATAAAAGTTAGCCCATATCGTCTTCTGTTGATCGAAAGAATATCGCAGTATCTTTTTGATCATGTGCTCGCAGGCAAACTGTATAAAGCCTGTATTAAACGTCTTATTCTTGTTGATAATGGGTGATCCATTTGTGCAGCTCTTGTAGTTTGATTGTGGAAAATGTTATCACATCAAGTTTCAAATAAAAATTGCATATACGTAATCGCTACATATCGTCGGAGTATTTTCAAAGATACAGGGTTTCCAAAAGAGTTAATACTAAGACCAACTGTGGATTTTTAAAAGACCTTTTATTTTAGAGCAGAATTAAATTTTGTGACGTAATTTGCTATAAATTTAACTACTTCTACTGATATATTCATTCATGTTGTCGAATTTTTTATGCTTAAAGCGGTCCACAAAATAAATTACAGAATTTTGCTAGTTGGTTACTCGAAAGTTCTTATTATCGACGTCTGTATGCAATACCAATACAATAATAAAATAATATGTATTAGAAGTATTTTTATGGAACATCCTGAATTTTATTTTATTTATGAAATCTTCAATAAATGCTGTAGAAGTGTTCTTAAATATGTTATATGCCTAAGCCTTACCCTTTTCTGTGCATGAATGGTTTATAAAAATTACTATAAAGCTAACATAGAAAATAAACAGGCATTATTACAACGTACGTTACAACAAAAGTAAAGCAACATACCAAAGTAAAACGAAATGTCAATATTTACTTTGTGTATCATGCTTGTATTTGCATTTCTATTACTTTACCGCATTAATGATATTTCCAAATTACTGTTATATGATGGCACTGGACTCATTAATATAATATAGTAAAAAATGTTTGAATAACTTAGTGTGGAACGTGGTTAGTAACATTTGGATAATCAAAAATTTTTTATATTAAACATAACATTTTCTCCTTTTAAAATAATTTAAAGTAAATGTTTATAGAGAAAGCAAATAGAACTCAAAGTCATTAAATAATTTTATCATAAACTCGAATTGTAAATTTTATTGACAATTTATAAATAAAATCCGTTTTTCTCAATGTGGAAGGAAAAACTTTAAATTGAGTAAAATATCACCATTAACGTTGTTAGAACATCTTCACTTTAACAATGTTCAAAATAAAGTCCAGTCATTGTTGTGTATATTTTCCTGACTGTACTTCAATTTATTTAAAAACAATTTTCCTGGGTTTCAGTCAATTTTATTGTTTATTATTTACAATGTCACAAATACGTTTCGGTGTCTTTCTCCACCATCATCAGTTTGTCTAAAAATATTTTTTTAAATAAAATAAAGTCCAATTAAGATACATGAGATAATTCAAAATGCATTAATGAAATAGCGAAGTCAAATTCAATATTTTCAATCAAGTTTATACTTATTTAAACAAAAATCACCCAAGCGTTTTCCATCTTCTAGGTCATGTTCAGGCACAATGCTTTCAAAATCTAAACTTTATTACGCTTCACAGATCGCGACTGATTCATATATTTTTCGATGAATAATAGCTGTGATGAATAACAGCTGAAATAAAATCGCTGGTGGCCCTTTGGGTTCGCTGTTAAAGGTCGTTGCAGTTGATTTATCTGCTTTTGAATCTCGTCCCTATTTTATTTTCCAGCTATAATTAGGTTTGAAAGTGTTACGTCAGAAACCAAAATTGTTGATAAATATCGTTTTAAGTTTTGATTATTACTATGATATAAAGAAAGTGTCGACGTTTCTGTTTGCACCTATTCCAAATCATGAATGACGAACTTTCATTATGTTTAGACTAGTTTAGGTCATGCGGATATGTAGTTAATACTATTCTTTGAGATCGAGAGTAATTGTTCTCAATACACTTCGAAAAAAAATTATACCTATCCAAATCTGAATAAGATGTATATTGTATATTAAACGCATATGATACTTACAACAATGCAAGATTTTTTGTTATCTTGTCTGAACATGATGCATTTACGAAAATTCTAAATTTGTACGTTGTCTCCAACAAGGTGTCTAAAATAGTTTTTTGCATACTTTATGGTTAATTAAACGCTGTTGGTTCTATGTTCTATTGAACTAAAAAATGTAGGGAAATCGCTGTTAACCGAATTTAGAACAGCTGAATTGCGATAATGATGTTTATGTAATACTTAACAAGTCAAACTGGGATATTGTTAGTAACTGTTTTTTTTTTGTTATCTTTAAGGTCGAGGATATTGAACATTCTACACCCATTCTTCGTTGAGGTGTATTTCATAGATTATGGAAATAAGGATATAGTACCAAGTGACAACATACGAAGTTTACAAACTTTTCCGACATCATTCATTTCCATTCCACCTCTTTCGACAGGTTTTATTATTGCGGAAGCTCATTGTCCAGGTATGTACAAAACATAGTCTTGTATAGCATGATAGTAAAACTCTTTATATCAACAATAAGTAGAAAGTAATATGTATCAAGGTAGTACCGAACTTCCATATCCATACAATCTAATATGCGCACAAGTTTGTCGAATTTTGTGTCAAAGCACTCAAAACCCTTTTTCAATCTAGCACGTGTAGTCTCTCATGCAGTTCAAAATTTCTATGAAATTTTATTTTTGTCTGAATGTTTGGCAGCGTATTGAATCATTTTTTTTCATTTCGGTGTATCAGTACAAGTTGTAATTTTTTCCATATTAGTTCATATGGAAACGGCGACTGTTCAGTTTTCAAACCATGTTTTACCTCAGAAATTATATTAAATAAGGGATGTTGTTTAAAGTAAAAGCAGTGAGAACGTGAAGCCAGATGAAAATAATGAGAAAACTAATCAGACTACTAAGAGACAGATAACTTCTAGCAAAACAGAAAAGTCAAACCCTGAAAACAAGCAAACATGCTTAAGGAGAATACTTTTATTTTGTAAAATGACAGGAAATTGATATCGCATATAGAATTATACAGGGTGATTCAAAAGTGGCGTCATTCCTATGGGGTGTTTTGGGAGTACAGGAAAAATAGTAAAAAAAAATAATTCTTACCAAAAACTGAGATATTTGCCAAAAACTAGATCAGAATTACGGCAACGATGCTTTTCAAGGTAATCTGCCTAATTAACATTACGTAAATACCTGTTTCTTCTTAATTGTTGAAAATTGTAGTAACCATGGATAAACAGAAAACAAAGAAAGAGAAAGCAATAGAAATATTTTGAGGTTAGGATCACTCTGTCAATTTGCCGTCAGTGCTGCCATCCTTTTTGGGGCAGATGAGTGAAATACCTAAACTCGCCTCACATGTAAACAAACATCTCTTGTGTAAGGTTATGTATCAATGATCAATATTAATCAAATAAAATAAAATATAGTAGTTGTTAAATCACAAGAGGTTAACCCCAGACATGTTTGTTCCCCAATCACTTTATTGTGCATTCTTCGCCGCAGTCTGGGATCACCTTTTGATCAGCTTCTCGTATTCGGTTAATTAACTCTTGCTCAATTTGTACTGATGTTCGGAAGATCAGAGAGTTAATGTGTTCTTATGTCCTGTGTATCTTACATACATGGTAGGAATGTGGCCCTTACTCTGGGCAATTATCCGGTGCCTGGGAAAGTGTCAGTGGTTCTGCAATGCTCCGAGCACTCCTGGAAGGCTCTGCTGCAATTATTTCCAATACTCGTGCCTCTGTGTCTGGAACCCGAGCACCTCTAGATCGTCCACAATCTGAGTCAATTCTTGGAGCCAATCGTCCAGTGTCTCTAGCCCTTTGCTGGTGTAAGGTCTTACACCTGCTATGTTAGTGTTGCATTTCCCCATAACTAATCACATATCCGCAAATTCGATGTTGGTGTACATTTTGTGAAAGGAGCTTCAAAGTAAGTCACAGATTGACAAATGCTTGTTATTATTGACAAAGGCTATCTACCTGTAACTATCTGTTAATGACAAAAAAACATCATTGCCGCTTTGACTTTTCATCAAAAAATTGTAGAAGAGGTCTTTTTTAATATCAAAAATTTTCGTATTTTGATGCAAAGATCGTAATTTTTCTTTTCGAATGGTTAAGTACTCCAAAAGGATACCAAGCAAACATGGAACTATTTTAAAATAATACTTAATAACAAAGTTGAAATTCGATTTTCAACTGTTAATATCTTCTAGAAATTTTCGAAAAAAATGTTTTCAATATTTTTCTCGTACTCTCCAAAAGGAATGACGCCACTGCTGAATCACCCTGTAGATCAGATTGTGCACGAACACTTATTTCATATTGCTATAAAAAGAATCTATTGAAAAGGAAAATTATTTTTCATCAGCCACGCATCAAATATTAGGGTAAAAAAGTACAAAATATAAAAATGCTTTAATCAAAAGCACAACATAACATTTTTAATGTTCGTTATTCGGAAAATTAGCAACATTTTTACTTTATTTGTTTTAATAGAAGCTAGAGGACACTCCATTCTTGAGTAAAACAAAAAAGCAAATGTGAACTAATAACAAGTTACAAATATTGTTTAAAATAAATTTGTTAAATAATTTACATCATTTCAGATGCGAGCCGGAAATGATAAAACGTATTAAAACGTTTTCTGAAAAAAGTATTTTAACTTTATTCATTTCACTGTCACTTTATTGATTTCTACGTCTTGGTGATCAAATTTTCTGAAAATCTAATTTTCAATTTTCTACATTCCTGAGAACGTTCCGCTTGGTGGATCTATCGATATGCATTTTTTTATTAAAGACAAAGCGTCGGTTTTCTTTGAATGTTTCAGTGAATTTTTCTTGGGCATCAGCCTCTGTTGCCGCGAGTTTAAGCCGAGATCGAAAGGTGTTTGTGCGCGACACGGGCATGTGCATTTTTTATTATTATTTTACTTTTGTTTCATTTTGTTTGTGTACTTTTACTTGGGTCGGAAGCCACAATAAACCAAGTGAGAGAATTGTAGCTTGCATTAGTGTTCAGTATTTCAGTATGATACTTTTCCTAAAATAGTACTTGGTATCCATTTCGCGAAACATTTTTGTTTTCACGTATCCACCAACCTGTCCAATATACAATGTTTTCCGATTCTGAGAGGGAATTTTCCAAATTTCCTTCCACTCGCAATTGGAGCGAATGAGTGGGGATGTAGCGACTGTTGTTTAAATTTACTAAAATATATAATTATGTAACAGAGCGATATAGCAAATGTTTCTAAAGCATGTTATATGTGAGAAACATCATGAAAATTTAACCTTTAGGAGGTGGAGAATGGAAAGATCAAGTATTCGAGGTTATATCGAAAGAGCTGAACTATAGGGAAGTGCGATGTAATTTACTTACTAAGGCCACGAATCACTATCTTGTCAACTTGTACATTGATAGTACTGATCTTAGTTCACTATTTATAAATAGGGGCTTGTTGCAACCTATTCCCCTTCATGCCCAACAAGCTGTTTTGCTCAGTATGAGTTTGCTACAGAAAGTCCCACCGCCATCCGTGGCTCCAATTGCACCTTCAACGGAAATCAACACTTACAAAGCTTGTACTTTGGGTAATATTCGGAAATCTGCTTAACATGTATATTTTTAAAGGAAATTAATTTTTATTTAGAACCTATGCAGCAGTATGCTGTATATGTTTCATTTGTTAACGAGGGCCCAACTCACTTCTCAGTTCAGTTGCAACAGTCTGAAACCGTATTGGCTAAATTAATGAAAGAAATTAACGAAATTAGTTTACGATTGATGGAAGAAGTACCTTTGCCAGGCACTATCTGCTTAGCGAAATGCCAAGAAGATGATAATGTCTGCAGAGCTGTAGTTACCAATGAAGTCGATAACCAATTTAAGGTATTTTTACTGTTTTTGTAAAACAATTTGACGATACCATATTCCATGTTCTTGTAGGTGTTTTACGTTGATTTTGGAAACTACGAGACACTGCCCCTTGAAGGTTTATTTCAAATACCGTTCAAATATGTACTACCTAAAGTAATGGCTATCAGAGTGGCGCTAAATGGTGTTGAGAAATCCACAGTTACCATCGACATGCGGTTGGCATTCAAACGATTTGTCGACAATCGGCTTCTTTATATGAAAGTTCTCCCATCCACAACTAAAACTGTGATTCCCAAATGTGACTTGTGGGATCCCGAGACGAAGACCAGTGCATTAGATGTAATTAATAGGTACAAAAAACAAATACTATAGCAAACTATTGTGTATATTTTCCTGACTGTATTTCAATTGAATGAACTATAGCAAACATAAAAGTTATAATAATGAGACGGATTTCATACAAATTTATGAATGTTTTAGAGCTGCTCAACATGCATACCCAGAGCCACTTCTCTTAAACAGAGGTTTCACGCAACCTGTGAAAGTCAGTTATGTATTTAGCTGTAACCGATTCTTTGTTCAACTATTGAGTAAAGAGTCAGAATTGGCTAAGTTGATGAAGGAATTGCAAACTGCCTGCCAATCTAGTGATATCATTTCCGATATTAGAATTGGTAATTTTTATTGCATTATAACTTATCTTTTTTTAATCACGTGAGCGTCAGAAATAGTGTGTAGAGACTTATAAAGAATGGAAAACAATTCCAAATTTCCAACCTATATTTATATATTTCGTAAGGAAGATTCTTATATCAAATATATTATTTCAGGTCTACCATGTTGTGCTTTATTTGAATCGGATCAGCTATGGTATCGAAGTGAAATAGTCGATGTAATGGATAGCGAAAATATTAAGGTCAAATATATAGATTATGGTAATGAAGAAATCATAGCAATTGCCCATTTGCGGATGATTGAAGGGGAGCTGGTAATTATTGTTTTTTTTTAATTATTATGCTACTAGAAACACATTTTATTCAAATACTATAATTCAGTTATTTTCTAGTTAACTGTTTTGCGACCTCAGGCCATTGAATGTTGTCTTAATGGTTATCAAAACATGGGCATCGAAGAAGAAAGAGACGCCCTCTTTGAACATCTAATATTGGAAAAAACATTCTCAATGAAGGCGACTGAAATGTATGGCAAAAAGGTATAGAAAACTAACTAGAACTGTATAATTCATGTTATCATTTAATTGATAATTTGTCCACAAAGTTGTAACATAAGCCAAAATATTAAGTAGGTTAGTAGCCTTCAGGTACGTAAGACGGTATTTTTTTGCAATTTTATTAACTTAACAGCCTTGAAGAACATTGCCAAGAACTAAATCTGAAAATATCTAAACATATATATTTCACAATTCTTTTAGGCACTTGTTGAGCTTATTGACGAAAATAACTACAATGTAGCGTCCTTGTTGCTGGATAAAATCGCAGCGTCAAAGAGTCAAGTAAGCCCAATGTTGGTACACGCCGACAATACGATACAACATAGAAAACCCAGTGATTCAAGCGAAAATTATAAAAACCAGGTGAAACCGGCAGCTAGGTGAGATTGGTGAAATATCAACTTTTCTGTAGTTTAAACAGTAATCATTCTGGGTACACATAAAACATAGCGGCGAATAGTACTTTTTAACTTGTCTGCCATCGACCATTTTTTTCATACTATAAGTAAGAACTAAGTAAAACAATTTACATTTGAATTTTTGTTCAAAGTATATTTGTTATTGTTAAATATTGATATATATATAATTATGCTACCAATGATTAATTGATTTTTTTTTAGAGAATGGAATAGAAACGATTCAAAAGAACCTCGAAACGACAAATCCCAAAAATCATGGCGACCGTATAACAAAGATACACAGTAAGTGACAATTAAGTTTGTTTTTGGTTTTTTGATCATATATTTTCTGTTTGCTGCATTATATTTCTCTCTTGTATGAATTTTAATAAAAATACCTGAGCACGTTTTTGGTGAGAATGAGAACATTTTTCTATAATTTTTAATTCGTCTTCCTTTATCAGGTCTCCTTTTTATTTTTTTCATGAAAAGATATATTCAAGTAAGATATAAGTATAGTTAAATACATTGTTGTAAATTGCAGAAAAAATGACATATTATTTAAATTATACAATAATGCTTCATTTTTTAAGGAAAACCGTTTGTCTAGTTTTTAAAATTTAAATGATCAAGTGAAATGAAATTGGTGCACTTAGTCTCGCGCGAGTTTAGAGATTAATGAATAGCCCTATTTACAGTGTAGCTTTACATCAGTATGTTCAAAATTTTGAAGTTATTTTACAGATGCTTCTTTAATAATTTTTCCAAAATGTTCTTTATCTCGCTTAATTAAAGGTTGAATAAACTGCGCACATGTTTGAAACAGCAAAGAGAAGTAAGATAAGAGAGTAAAGATATTTGATAAGCTTTTAATTATATGTAAATTGAAAAATGATTTTCCTTCTTTGGATCATCATTCTTATTCAATGTAAATGTTTGTTTATGTTTGATATTTTCCTAGACTTAGTACTTTGACGGACCATAAATTAACTCTAAGCTGTTTTAAAATGAATTCTACCTGTTGCTTCGGAGATTTAAATATAGCCTATAATCAAAATCATGTTCTCAATAATGTTACAAGGTGGCTCTAAACATGAACACAAAGCTTGTATTTGACAATATGTAAGCACATTTAATTAAGAATGTAATCCTTATTGAAAGTTATATTACTTTTACATGCAGCTTAAGTGTGGCATGGAGAATAAGAAAATATAAAATTATGTGAGTGTCGTAAATTGGGTTCAAATTTTTATTAATAAGTAACCCAGTAAGTCATTGATTTTTGATATTACAGCGATAACGAAACGAGCTCGAACGACCGATCACCTGAGAGTGGATCTTGGAGGCAAAACAATAAAAGTTTCGAGTAAGTTTGTTAACATTAAATATGCCATTATCCATAAACTAATCATTATGTTGTGTTCATATAGTCAAAATGATAGACGAAAAGTACGCGATCGAGGAGATGGTGATTGGGGAGATAGAGGATACAGAGAACGGGGTGACAGACAAGACCAAGATTGGAATGAGAAAAGTGAACGTGGAGATCGTGCTGACCGAGGGGACCGAAATCGGGGACCCAGAGATGGAGAACATAACGATCGACCCCGAGGAAACAGAGAACAAACCAATAGAGTACAGAAGGATCATTATAGTGCCAATGACAGAATCCATCGATTTCGAAAAGATAAAGGAAATGATAATAAATCTAACAATTGGAATAATACAAATGGTGAGTCCCATATTTCCACCCCCATTTCTTAATTCTTATGTTTTAACATGAACTAAACGAATGTATTTTTATAATTATTATGACGTAGCGCTCGGTGGATCTTATTTATTTTTATTATTTTTTTATTTTATTTAACTATGACAAGGATCTACCGATAAACATTGAATCTTGCTTTTCAATTAATAATTTTTTTTTAACCTCCCGCAATAACTTTTGCTGGTATCCGCCTAAAAATTTTGCGGTACCCCGATGAATCAAGTACGATTCTCGGAAGTGTGGTGCGAAAGCAAGTCGATCGCGGACGGACAGTCCTCAGGGAAGCGTACTTTTAAGCAGTAATAGTCTGAATAGATTTTCGGTGCCAGATAACAATTACACGCAAAGCCAAGCGGCAATTTTGTGACGTGCAGGCTTTTGTCGTATTTTTTTCGGGACATTTCAATCTCTATTGTTTGCGAGTTTAAGCCGATGTCAAGTGGTTGTGCACAATGGCAGCAAATGTATTTATTATTATTATTGTTTTGTTCTGTTTCTTTTTTAATTTCGGGAGGATGAGATAATAAACCAAAAGCGAGATCTGTAGCTGGCACTACTGTTCACACATTTTATTTGAACACATTCAGCAACCTGTCCAACGCTCAAGAATAGAGCGTAAATTCCTTTTCCGAGAAACAATCTACGTAATTACTTTCTGCTCGAAATTCGAGCGAATGGAGGGATCTACGCCACAAGTAATGAAACTTTGAATGCCATTTTTAACTTCTTAATAAATAATAGATTTTATATGTACATAGAAGTTGGATAGGCATTTCGCAAAAGTACTGCTTCAATCATTATTTTTTTAAACAATTTACAACAAGAGAGTTACCCGTTTAAGCAATTAAAATTCGATAATTATGATTGTCCCCATATAACTCATAAGAACGCCGTATCTTATGAGATTTCATATTATAAGACTTTTCGTTAAAAGTATTTAATAATAAAATCTATTAACTTCTGTTAAATTCGTATGGGACTGAATCTAATAGACACGGCAGGTTTCTCCAATTTTTTAGTTCCATAAAATCAGAAAATAAATTGTATTCCTTAAAAAGCTTATTATTATTGTTACTAGGTTTCAAGTAAGTGTGTAGTTTTAGCATGCAATAATAACGTAATGTGAAGATACACACAAAAAAATCGTAATCTTTAACTTTTTTATACTTTTAAATGTATATTTAGATGTGTTTGAAAACACGCCTACATGGAACAGTAATGGAAATGAAACTAAATCATCCGTTGATAAAAATGATAGTTGGGGAGATAGTACACCATCTTCAAATCAGAATAGTTTTCAATCCAAAGATGATAAAAGTGCTAGCCGGAAAAGGTAAGTTTTGCACAGTACGTTGTTTATTAGAAATAAACCAAAACCTTCCACTTAATATTGGATACAATATTGGATTTAAATACGATATTATTTGATTAAAACTATGTAATAGTTTTAAAATACCTGTATTCTATACAATGTAGGTTTGAAGACCGAGAAGGTGGTCGCCAAGATGGAAAAAGCTGGAACAAGAAAGACAACTTTAGGACAGACCCATCTAAAAAAGGCTTTATAAAGTATGTATCAACACTGTTTAGGTAGTAATCACAGATTGCGATTTATTTAATTTACATTTCACTTTCAGTATTGAAAAATTCACATTGAAATTTTTAATTATCGTTTATAAATCATATAAATTAAATTTTGGAAGAATTATTTGCCATTAAGATGCGATTATGCGATGTTATTTGCAAATTAGGGCGTCTAATGAAATATTTACTCGTGTCTAAATCTTTCTCTTTATTTCTCTAAATGTTCTAAATATATGTTTCTACTATCGCATAAAAACTCGACTTTTATGGCGCTAATGAAATATTACAAATAGCTAGTTATTTGTAATATTTCATGGTGGTTTCAGTGGTTAAAGTAAATACTATTTAAATATTGAATACCAGCAAACGATTTTTTTTGTATTTATATGGTAGACAACATGGTCCATCTTGCAGTCTGATCAATTTTTTTCATAGCATTTTCTACATTTATTTATACAGCTCTCAAATAATTTTCTTTCTTTCGTAAGGAAGAGGGTTATTAACGACTAATGGAACATATTTGACTGTTCGCGTAAAAAAGATATCTCAGATATAAACATTTTTTACATATTGAATGCGTTTGTAGAAAAGAAATTGTGAAATTTTCGTGTTAAAAGTGCTTCTAACGCACTCATACTGGGCATACACCTGCAGTGAACATCAGGCTACACGGCTGTTTTACTCATAATAATATACAATGACTAATTTTTCATATTTTTTGTAATAATCAAAAGGTGTTTAAGCCATTTGGTTGATTGTTTTATATATGTTTTTGCTTTTATTCTTCTGCGGTTTTAGTTTCTAATTTTATTGGTGCTTTAGGGATGGAAGTGATCTGAGTTCCAGTGGATCAGATAAGAGTCCTAGGAAAGGTGGTAGAGCAATTTCAAAATCTGAATACAATGATACTGGTGCAGGTAGAAGGTTTCAAAATAGGCAAGTCAAACAAAATTGTAAATTATTTTTCAATTGTGCTTGATTGTAAATTATAATAATAAGTAACTGTTCATAACATAAACATATAGATACGAATATTGAAAGTCAAATCAGTTTTACATTAGAAATAAATTGTGTACATTTTCGTGACTGTATTTTAATTCAATTCAAGAACAAATTCGTGGGGTTTCAGTGAATTATACTATTTATTATTTTATTTAATTATTAATACGTTTCGGTGTGTTTCTCCACCATCATCTGTTTGTATGTGTAGTTGTTGCTACCTTCAGTTTTGGCATGAAATTTTTTCAATAATAATAAATAGTATAATTGACTGACACCCAGAAATTTGTTGTTGAATTGAATTAGAAATAAATATAATGTACACAAGTTTAAGCAAAGAAGCAATCCCCTATGATTATTTTAGTAAAAGGTTTGAAGTAATGTCGAGTTCCGTTTCTTTAAAAGGCGTAGAATTCCATTATCGCATGATAACCAAATAGAATGAGGGGTTTAGTATTATGATCGAATTTAACTCTGTCTGTAATGACTTAAACTCAAACAAAGGATTATTATTTTGCTTTTATATGTAGTAGTCATTGAGTCGTTATTAGTAACTTTTTTATTTTTCAGATCGGAAAAGTCATATGACAGTAATTCTCGAAGTAATAATGAGGTCAGACAACCAATTGATGCAGCACGAAATACAGAGACTTTCACACAACTAGATGTTGTTGGAAGCGAAGCAGCGGTTATTATTAGTTGGTTTCATAATCCAGAGTACTTTTATTGTCAGTTACAAAGCACACAAGTAAGATTTGATTGAAAATCCGTCGACCGATTAGACTAATAGCGCTATTATTGTTTCAAGCCTGAATTTAAGACTATGATGGAAGACATCCAACAGTTTTACAAAGGAAGAAAAGCAGAGTTCTCTGTCGTGGGTGCCCCGGTCATTGGATTATTTCCAGAAGATAGTGTTTTATACAGAGGTCAAGTCTTGGAAGTTTTAGGCAACAAATACAAAGTGCTGTATGTCGATTTTGGAAATGTGTCAACTGTAAATAAAGTGTGGCCTATAGGTAATCTGAAATCGTGCAACTTAAAACGTAATCGTTATTGTAATTTATTTTTAGACAAAAAGTTTATGCAAATGTCAGCGCAGGCAATTTGCTGTGGTTTTAAGGGGATAGAACCTAATGGCGACAATTGGCCAGATCCGCCAACATTTTCGCATTATTTTGGCAAGGCATATTTTATGGCCAGATTTTTAGAGAAGAATGAGAACAGGTAATACTATAAAATTGGCTAAACTATCTTTAATTTACTTATGTTTAATTCAATTCAATTAATCTTTGCTGTAAAACCACCAATTTTTCAATTAAGGTATACTACACATAAAGAATGTATAATAGTAATGTACTGCTCGGTGGATTTATGGATAAACATTTTTTTTTCGACCGCCCTCGAAATTTCTTTCCAGGATATTGCGCCCACTTTTAAAGACTCGAGAATAGCGCCGGGCCGGGTACAATTTTCGTTCGAGGAGTCCCAAGGGAAGTGCACTCTAAGCGGTACTAGGATTATTGGTGCCAGAAAACGTTGCTACACCAAGGAGTACGTAATATTTTATATTTACCTACTCTTTGGCTACACCGTATGGGCATTTTGTAACCCGACGGGGATCGTATTTTTGCGCATCTCATCCTCTAGTGTGCGCCCGACTTAAGTTTATTCGATGATTAGCTGGTTTATTCGCGGCGGAGTATATATTTTAAACAAGACTCAACATTTAATAACATTTTTATCTTACTCTTAGAACTTTTATTGAGCTGTGGGACAATCAAGAAGAAATATCACAGTTGCTCATCCAATCAAACTTGGCAATATCTGCTAAACCACAAACAGATGATAGTGTGGATATATATTTATTACTGAGCCAACAATTCCGCGTTGTTCTGAAAAGTGTGAACAACTTGAATGATATAATTGTAGCTTTAGAGTGCGGGCTCGCCTTGACTTGTAAGGCGCACAATTTAGAATTGGCAACCGAAACTCATGAAGACGCTCTCAAGGTATTTAGTGGTTCCAAACGAATTAGCACAATACTCATTGCTGTTCTATTGCTTTCAAGGCTTACTTGGAGCAAACTTTGATTATCTACGTAGATAATGTCTTAGAAAACAAGCAACTGGAAGTAACATTTTATGACAACGAGGGTAACAAAATCGATATACTGTCGCCAGATGAAGGAGCTTATCAGAACGTAGAGCCACTTTGTCAGACATTAATTAATAGGTAATTTATATTAAATGAAATTGGTCGGATATATTAATAGCTCTCTTACTTTAGCTCTCAACTGAAGGGTTTTGTATCGCATGCTAATGATACTTCAGTATTTATACAACCCGCTATATATGCTGAACAGATATTAATTTTTCTGGATCAAATATTTGAAGCTTATGATAAGAGAAATGAGGAATCAACTATCATTCCAGAAGAAGGTAACTTGTCAATTGTCTGCTGAATTTTGCAAATTTAAAAACATTTCAAATTCAGGGTTTGTATATGCTGTACATGGTTCTGATGGCAATTGGTATAGAGGTAGGGTAGAGACTTTCGATGATGATAAAGCGACAGTAACATATGTAGACTATGGGAATGGCGAAAGTGTTCCATTTGCCAATCTTAGAGAGCTATCGCCCGAATTCAATGTGCCCAATGTTATGTGTGTGAAGGTAAATATTAACTGTTATTTAATCTCACTAATTTTCACGCTTTATGTAAAGTGATTGCTTTTTTGTTATTCTTTATGTTCTCAACCAGTTTTTCATGTTGACGTCCCGTTTTTCAGGTAAAAATCACATCCGGAACAGCATCATCTTTCCTCGATAAAGAGGTTGAAGCATCAATTTATTACGGAGATAATGGATGGGAAGGAACTATACAAGAATGTATTATTAATGAAAATATAAGCGAATCTGCAATCGAAGTTAGTAATACAGATACAGCTTTACCTTTAACAGATGGTTCCCAACAAAAATCTCAGGATTCCGAATTAATAGTTGATGGTGCAGAAGTTCAGAATACAGATTATGTAAATAACGAGGCAGAGCAGAATTTTGTTACGGAAGAAATACATACGGGTAAATTTCAACAGTTTTTTCTGCATTTTTCCTTTATATATTATGCTTTATGTAACTGAAGATTACATATCGGAGAACTTAAATATATAACAAGAAACTAATTTAAATTTATGCACTAAATATGTTTCAGTAGTTTCAACACCATTAAATGGCACACCAATCCATGTGAGTCACATAGACACTCCTACCGAGTTTTACGTCCAATTTAGCGAATCAAAATCAGCTATCGATGAGTTACAAAAGCAATTACAAGCGCAAACAGACGACATGCCAGCTTTGGAAAATGCTTCAGTTGGCATTTTATGTGCTGCTCCATATAGCGTTGATGGACTTTGGTATAGGTAAGTCTATATTGATTTGAATCACGTTTAAGTATATTTTCAGTTCATAATTTTCCATTAAAACTATACAGGGTGATTCAAAAGTGGCGTCATTCCTTTTAAGGGATTATAGGGGCTCACTTGGAGAGTACGAGAAAAATATTGAAAACATTTTTTTAGAAAATTTCTAGAAGATATTAACAGTTGAAAATCGAATTTCAACTTTGTTATTAAGTATTATTTTAAAATAGTCCCATGTTTGCTTGGTAGCCTTTTGGAATACTTAACCATTCGAAAAGAAAAATTACGATCTTTGCTTCACATTACGAACATTTTTGATTTAAAAAAAGACCTCTTCTACAATTTTTTGATGAAAAGTCAAAGCGGCAATGATGTTTTTTGTCATTAACAGATAGTTACAGGTAGATAGCCTTTGTCAATAATAACAAGCATTTGTCAATCTGTGACTTAATTTGAAGCTCCTTTCACAAAATGTACACCAACATCGAATTTGCGGATATGTGATTATTTACGGGAAAATCCCACACTAACATAGCAGAAGGTGTAAGACCTTACACCAGCAAAGGGCCAGAGACACTTGACGATTGGCGCCAGGAATTTACGCAGATTGTGGACGATCTAGAGGTGCTCGGGTTCCAGACACAGAGGCACAGGTATTGGAGATAATTGCAGCAGAGCCTTCCTGGAGTGCTCGGAGCATCGCACAACCACTGACACTTTCCCAGGCACCGGATAATTGTCCCTATAACTCCCCAGAGGAAGGGCCACATTCCTATCATGTATGTAAGATACACAGGACGCAAGGACACATTAAATTTCTGATCTTCCGAACACCGGTACAAATTGAACAGGAGTTAATTAACCGAATACGAGAAGCTGATCAAAAGTTGATCCCGGACTGCGGCGAAGAGTGCACAATAAAGTGATTGGGGAATAAACATGTCTGGAGTTAAACGGGCAGAACTTCGTCAACCTTTTGTGATTTAACAACTTAATTGTATGTTATTTGATTAATATTGATAACATTGATACATAACCATACACAGGAGATGTTTGTTTACATGTGAGGCGAGTATATCCATCTGCCCCAAAAAGGATGGCAGCACTGACGGCAAATTGACAGCGTTATCCTAACCTCAAAATATTTCTATTGCTTTCTCTTTCTTTATTTTGTGTTTATCCATTGGTTAATAGGTATTTACGTAATGTTAATTAGGCAGATTACCTTGAAAAGCACCGTTGCCGTAATTCTGATCTAGTTTTTGGCAAATATCTCAGTTTTTGATAAGAATTAAATTTTTTTACTATTTTTCCTGTACTCCCAAAACACCACCAGAGGAATGACGCCACTTTTGAATCATCCTGTATAGAAAAGAATAAACTTTGAGTAAGAACGTTAAAAGTTTGCGTCAAGTTGTGTCATTAGGGAATGATACACCTTATCTGGAAAGTTTTATTGATATTTATTGTGCATATTATGTACCAAAGTCATTTTATAGATTTTCTGTAGTGCAAACTGTCTTATAAGATTGTTTGTTTCAGAGCTGAAGTATTGGATGCAGATGAGGACATAACGACAGTCCGATTTGTTGATTTTGGTAATACAGATGTCATTGACAATAAAACAACACAAGTGAAAACGTTGCCTCCTAATTTGCTAACGTTAGCTGTATACGCAACCCGATGTAGCCTTAAGCTAAAATCATTGGACGAAGAATGGAATCAGCAAGCTTTGGCATTGTTTGAGAGCTTAGCATCGCAACCGAATATGCAAGCAGAGTATCTTACCCAAGATGAAAAAACTACTATTTTGGAATTGTATTCGAATGGAGTGAACGTTAAGGATGAGCTGCTTGCACATAATTATGCAGTATGTACTCTATACTATTTTGCTTTACATTATTGTATGTGGTTTTATGAAAATATATAAAGTATCCTTTCATTTTATTCCTATGAAAAATGTGGCTTTCACACAATCACTTTGCGATTTATCATTACTTTAAATGAATTACCTTGAATTTTTTTCTCATATCACATGTCGCTATTTCACTTTTGCACTATATATAGTATTTTTTTATTATTCTAGGTTCCATGTGAAATTATTACAGAAAACAAATCAACATGTTTTGTGAGTCATTTAAATTCGCCTTCAGAGTTCTGGGTTCAAATGGAAAGCTGCATCAATGAGCTGGAGTGGATTGCAGAACAGGTTGGTTTCAAATAGAGGCATTTATTCTGAACTTTGCTTTATACATTTTGCCTTTAGCTTTCGGGAGCGGAGGTATTTCCTGAGCTCGACGATATGTCCCCTGGAGCATTGTGTGCCGCTCTGTTCCCTGATGATGAGATGTGGTACAGAGCTAGGATATTGTCAAATACTATTGCAGGTAATGCACAGTTTGACATTAATCTACCACGCAGTGCACCTTAAATGTATTTCAGGCATCGAATTACTATTTATCGATTATGGAAATTCGTGCGTTAGTAACAGTCTTCGGCAATTACCTGAAGATATTGTGGTAACGCCCCCATTAGCGCAAAAATGTTGTCTTCAAAGACCGGATGGTATCCCATATTGGACGAAAGAAGCTCAAGATAAATTTGCTGAATTATCTGCAGAAGGTACTTCCTTAATATATTTTTGAAAGTTAACGGTAATAATGCAAATTGCTAGTTTTCAATACTTTCGCCCTTGATGCACATAATAACATTTAAAATATCGCATTTTACTGTATGTAAAGCATTAACTATTAAAGTATCTGCAACCTTTTAAACCAAAAATTCAAGCCGGATGTGTTTACCAAACTGAACCTGTGAAAAATCAATTTGATTCGCTCTATTAAAACTCAAGCCAATTCAAAAAACACATGGTTATATTTAAGTGTTATTTAAATTAGATAATATTAAAAGGGGTCAAAGACGAATAGAAAGCAATCAAAATGAAATATTTACGTGAAATGTTCAGTTCACTTCTGTTGCTAATAATTTATCTAACATGTGTGTTGGCTGCCATATTAATCTGTGTGGATAATAGAAGAACTCTTCATTTTCACTCTTTTGCTTAAAGAAGAAAATTCAACCTGTATAAGCCTTATTAAATTTTCAGGGCAGACCATTTTTGAACTGAAGAAAATTAGTTCAGGAGAAACCACCACAGTAGAGTTATTACTCAATTCCGAAAATATTGTTTCAAAAATATTACCTGTAACCCAAGATGGTTGTTTGAAACATTTCCAGTCTTTGAATAAATTTGATCTTGAGAAAGCTGGGGATATACTTGCAGAAAATGTTTGTTTAGAACCTCTGCCTGGCATGGAATGGGACGAAGAGTCTGATAAAAAGTTTTCACAAATTTATTCAGAAGGTAAGACGTATAGGTACTATCACGTTCATTCAGTCATAAACTGTGATTTTTAAATTCCAGGCTCCTTATTTCAAGTTGAATTACTTGGAGAGGAATGTGTACGTCTCTATCAGAACGGAACAGATATTCGGATTGAGTTAGGAGGTTCAAAGATTAATGTAAATCAATCCGCTGACTTACCCATTATTAATGACAGCATTATCGATTATAATACAGGTAGATTTGTTTGGTACTTAAGTGAATGCTAAATGTTAAAGAATTTATTTATTTACAGGAAGTGACAATTTAGAAACTACTCCTCCCATTGATTGTAGTAATCAAGATGATCCAAGTACTACAGTTGGATCGATTGAATCATCAGAAATAAGTTCGGTACAAGCTTACCCACCGCACCTATCGGTTCACGATAATTCGAATCTTGAAATATCAATGAACAACCTAACTGATGACGCAACAGAACTAACACCAGAAAACAATAAGCTTTCTTTGCAGGGCATTGCAACGCTTAGCAATACCAATAAACAAGTTCTCGAAAATACTGAAGGGTGTGTAACAGCAAAAACACCAGACAGTTCTCAAAAGGTATCCGACCTCCTGACAGAGGATGGGCAAATTTCGCAAAATACTGATGTGAGTTCTAATTGTTCTACTAATTTGTCTTCCGACTCTGCGAAAACATCAGAAGGTATGAGTAGTGAAAGCGGAATTGTGCGTGATGTTCAACCGAGTTCTGATTTCTCGTCTGATTCAGTCGCTAAACCGTCAAACGTGTTAGAAAAACCGGACGACACACCTAGCGAGAATAACTCAACTATTCCGCAAATCACTGAAACAGTTGATGATATAAACAAAACAGACGAAATTGTCCAGCATAATCAAGCAGGACAAAAAAAGGAAGAATCAAAAACAGATTTAGATAAGAATATGCCTGAAGTTGCAGTTATTTCACCCAGCACTTCCCAAGAGCAACCAACATGTTCTGTAAAGGTAAGAAAATTCATTAAACATTGTTATGACATTTATTTTGCGTTGAAACTTGATTAGTTATGAAATAAATGGTTATTTTTTTGTCTAATTTATTTCTGCGTCCAGCATATCGATGGTCCAGTTCCATACAGCAACAAGTCCAAATTTGGCCATTTTTAGTTTAATACGGCAATATGTCCAAAATTAAGTAGTTAATATTTTGCATACAGCTACAACTCGAAATATTTGGACTTGTCAGCTTTAAATGAGATATTTTCAATTAACAATTTCAAAAAACCTGTACTCTTTAACATTTAATTTCTCAAAACAATGATTTTTGACTTGTTGCTGTATGAATGTGAACCATCGATATTGTAGTGTCGATTAAAAATTCGTCTCTTTAAATATCCGATAAATGTAATACATTTTAAGCTTTTCTCCCTTGGCATACAGGGTGTCTCAATGTTGGAGTAAAGTAAATTTATCCTTTACCGATAATCTTTTGGTTTATGGTCAATGAGCATATTTTAAAATTTTGGCAATTATACAGAGTGCGCCCTAGAAGTTCCAGCACGATTATTATTGTATAGCAGTACAAATCTTAATGAAATTAGATAGTTTTTTAGTTATTCTGCTCTAACAACGAAAACTGCCCTTTTTTATATCTATTCTTCTATTATATTCGTCTACTAAATACATATTTTAAGGGTATTTAGTATTGTGCATAACTACAAAAATCTACATACACGAAAAAAACGTGAATTTCTTAGTAACGTTAATTTGGGGCAGCTACTTTATCACGAAATTTACTTTGGCACTCAACTGGGGTGTTAAAAAAGTACAGCTCGGCTCAAGTTTAAAAAAATTACGAAATTTATTAAATGTCTACGAAAAACTACAAATCATTTTCAACTATTTAGAAAAATATCTTACATTTTCAAAATAACGGCTCTGTGAAAATGTACTTCTTACGTAGAACTTAGATACGTAATAAAGATTTATATTTATTCTTTAGGAATCAACAGTTGAAGAAAAAACAACTAAAAGCCGCCCCACAAGTCGAGATAGATTCCCGATAAGTCACGATGATAAAATTATTCCAGCGTGTGCTTCACGACCCCAAAGTCCACTACCAGCTGACGAAGAACCCGTTGCAGAGTTGCCAACAAGTAGACCTGCAAGTTCTCAAGGGTTTCGTGTAAGTCATGATGAAAAAATTTTACCAGCGGTTTTATCGAGACCGCAAACTCCGTTACTCGATTGCGATTCTGCGGAGAACTGAATCGAATATAAATGTTTCTTTATATATTAAAAACGCAATTTAATATGATACGAGCTGCAAAAGAAAATGTTTTGTTTATGTTTGTTTATCTAATTAAATTTATAAGTACATTGTAAACTATATGTAAGTTCTTTTCTGCGGATGAAATTAAACCGCTTTTTTATGTTGTTTTTATTAGAAACTTGTTATTATTTCCCTAATAAAAATACTTTTTTAAATTTTATTTTCAGTAAATAGTGCTTGCTTTTTCATTTTAATATTTCCAATAGCTGATATAAAAGTACACAGAAAAACTACACGAGATCGGATATGCAATCTCTATTTTTCACCCTAGCAAGAAAATTTCAATAGTTCACCCAAACTGATTTTGACGACTACGTATATAAAGGGTGGAATCTAAGTAATGATGGTTGAGTTCGCCTTTAAAGCAAGCGAGATAAACATGAAAATGTTCGAACAATTCAAAAAAAAAATCATTTATTCGCGACGGCAATAACTTTTGTGTTGTTTTGCTGCCAGTGATGTTTACGGATTCTTTTCTTGCTCTGCGGCGGGCAATATTAAGCAAATTTTTTGGACAGTGGTGCTATATGTTTTAAGCAATTTTTTTGCTTAAAACTACATGCAATTTTAGCCGAGAGGAAGGTATGTGATATTTTCAAAATCTATTAAGGTTAATGTGTTGTGGACAAGATGAATACATTCTATCCTCCGATTAAAAAGTATGTGTTTTGGTACATATTATAGATTATTGCGCAGCTAGCATAAAAAAATATCGGTTAATAGTATCCTCAGCTGTAGTGTGTGCGTTATTTAATTGTGTAGTACGTAAATTTTAAGAAAATAATTTCGACGTAAATTAGGAGACATTTTAGTTGTTTAGCAACATATTTTGCAGAAATAATTTTTATTCAGCGGGTAAATTATTTATTTCGACATTTGCATAATTTGATATCCACATAAATCCTAAGGAAATTATCAAAGAGTGCGAAGGCTTTCGAATGTTCTATTACTCTATACTAGTTTTTTAACCAATTTTTATTTAATCTTGCTTTTAATCATATTACGTGTTCTATAAACTTGATTTGTACTTCCTGTTTTATTTACACGTAAAAGGTTCAATAATCATACAGAATTTAAAAATATATTTTTATTACAAAATGGCGATTATAATCATAGACTGTAAATATATATATTCATTTTGCTATAAAGGGAGTTTTCGTACTCGAAATGTCCCTGTAATCAACATTAAATTAAAAATAAAATAAGTTGCGGAAATCTTAAAATTACGTAGATATGGCCATATAAATGTCATTGCTGTTTTTTTGCAAAATGTTAATATTATACGTATCACAATATGTCTGTAGTGTATGGCTTTAAAGTGTCAATGTGGTGCTTGCATCGCGGGATAAATCAATGTTTTGAAAGCTGTCTTCGCATCTGCAAAATCATAAATAAATTGGATAGTTATTTTGTGTACACTATTCGAATAATTAACATTTCAAGCATTTTATATAGCCATATAAGGAATAAAATACTAAAAGATCTACTTTAACTCAAGGCTTAAATTTTATCAATAAAAAATAAATGATATTTTTAAAACTATTCCTACTATAACAAAATTGTAAGATTAATCTTACAAATTTGACTAAATGTTATTTTTGGTTCAGGTTCATATTTCATATAAATAATATGAAGTTAATATAAAAACACTAAAGGTAATGAATAAAATGTAAAGCTAGAAAATTTTTAGCGTATGAAACGTTGCAAAGGAATGATTACAAACGAGATTTACCGGCTAACGGGTTCAAAGATGGTGATACTCTGCAACTATGAAAACTGAAAAATATTTTTGAATTGTATCTGTTATGTATTTTCTTTACTTTTGATGGAAATTATTGTTTGTCTCAAAATAAAATTCCTTGGTATCAGTCAATTATTTGTTTATTATTTCATTCTAGAAACGTTTCGGTGTCTTTTTCCACCATCAGTTTGTTTGTGTAGTTGTTATTACCCTCAGTTTTGGCATGAAAAAATAGTCAGGAAAGTGTACACATTATTGTTTGTATAAAAGTTATTCAAAGTATCACCATCAGTAACACATTATAGTACTCTCATTGCGATATTAAATATGTATAATTATTTTAAATACAAACTGGTACGAATCACAATCACTGATGAATCAGTTTGAATATTCATAATGGTCATTTCCACAACACATCTTATGTTGCTGTCCATATGTAGGATGTTGAATTGAAAATGACAAAAGGCTGGAGGAAATTACTGTTTCTGACAAAAAAGTTTTTATACACATAACTTTAAAATAAGAAAAGCCAAATCGGAACATCCAAACAAATACAGATTAAAATGTTTCAGATATTTTTATCGTGTTCATTTAAGGACTATTTTGAGAAAATTTTATGAGTTTATTCTCCTCTTTGATTTTGCCATTTTAATTCGAAAAGACTAGAACTAGGTTTTTTACATTAACTTTCTTGGTTCTCTGAAAATTTTATATACTCTGATAGCAAATCCAGTTCTAGCATTTTACTGAGCCAACATTGAATTAGCCTCTGGTGGTAAATAGTTTTTATTTGGATATATCAGTATCCCTATAATTAGTCATAACAATTCTATGGCAAGCTGCTATCAAAATGTAATAAATACCATTTTACGAGAAAAAAACACTATATATAAATTATATAACATTGAGCAACCTACACACATTCTCAATATAATATCTCAATTGCAACAATACGAATTATCAATTTCATGCATAGAAATATCTATAGGTATATAATGTTCAAAGAAATTGACATTTGTAACTAGTGGTCCAATTCAAGCATTTTAGTTTAACAATAATATTTACATTTCGGACGAGGGCGATGTTTACGGTCAATAATAATTTGTATCTTTTTTTTTCTTGATCTGCAGTTGTAATTGGTATCGTAAGACAAAAAAATATATTTTTCCGATCTCCTTCATACGAAAGAGATGTTACCAGTAATGTGTAATAATATTACAATTCCAGTTTTATTTTCACATTACTTACCAATGAAGCAACACCCCCTTTACAGATATGTTCATAAATCTCAGCTAATTAATTAATTAAGATTTACATGTTACTTATAAAACGTACATTTTTGATTCATTGATTGCACCATCGCATTAAATTTTCTCACAGTTGTCCCATACCACACGAAATGCTTTAGGCAAGTAAATTCCATACATTATATGTAAAAATGTTCGTTTAGGAACTAGGAATGACTTGAGCTTAAGATACTAAAAAATTATGAGCAATATTTGTGGAATGTTTTGGTCCAGTGGCGGCTCACAATTTTAGTACTTCTGTATCTATTTTTTCTCTAGGAACAACCATTCCTAAAATTAACAGTTTTCTCAAAATTGGAATAATAAATCACTATTTTAATCTACATATTTGCCAAAGTTTTTTTTGTTTTAGTGGATAAAAAATTGACTTTTTTGGAAGGGTACATTGTTAAACTGTTTTAATATCATTCCTGCTCTGTCTGCTAAATTAAAATATATTACCAACACAATTAGTCCAAAACTACGGTTGTTAACTGTCCGAAAATTCTAAAATCAGGCAGTACAAATTAAAAATATTATATTTTTGGAGCAAGGCTTTTTATAAAAAATTTAAAATTTCTGAATTGACAAAAGATTTCCAGAGTGCTCGTTCATGAGCCCCCACTGGAGTGGTCAATTTCAATATAACCCTATAAAAAATTGTTCAGGACGTATAATTTGTTGAATATACTAATTCGATATGTCCAATAAAATCTGGTAATTTTTAATGCGTTTGATATTATAACAATATGATTGCACTGGATAATGTTTTTTGATATAATCTGAACTCTAATTTTACTTTGGACTATATTTGGCTGGAGATGGAGGCGCTGACCTAAAAAATTTAGATGGTATTACTTCATACTTGTTTAAATCCAAATTAATATATTCAACCGAAACTCTAGGAAAAGCATCATGATATTCACATTAACAAAAGCGTAGAAAGGCAGTTACTTTTATTTATTCAGCACCATAAGAACTTATAGAATGTAACTTACTGGGGTAAATCTGCATAGTTCTCTCCATAGCGCTCAAGGAATTTGTTAATATCTATATGAGGAATTAACTATAAAACAACAAAACAAATTATCCAATGTGTCGCTCAAAACTGCTATCCATAAAATAGTATGCATTCAGGTACTTAAAGTGAATAACCTTAACCTTAACTCTCAGTTGCAAAAACGTTGTAAGTTTTATATTAAAAGAATGAAATCGTTTTATTGGCAATTTGGGAAATTTTTAAATGGGGAAATCTAGTCAAATGCTTTACGAGAATAAATACTTTAGAAATAAAGGTGTTTACTACTACTATTGTTAACCTAGAATAGGATAATTTTTATATTTGTTTTTTATTTAGATTAAGACTGCATGTATTAAACAAGGGCAGAAAGACCGATAGGTCGATAGCCTTTTTTAGAAATAAAGATGTTTACTACTACTGCTTTACGAGACCGTGGGTCGATATCCTTTTTCTAGGAAATAAAGATTGTTTATATATTATATATATGCTTTACGAGAGAGGTAGATCCAATTCTATGTATCCATGTAATGAATTTTTACTTGAAATAATTCTTGAAATAATTCATGCTATTAATTAGTTTGTTCTTGTGTGAAGTGGATATTTTTCACTAACAAAATTAATTTTATTCAATGACTTTTCAAAGTGAGTGTATTAAGTAATATACAACTTGATGTTTACACATAAAACACGGTAGAAAAATGCATCGCAATATAATCGTTCATAAATCAACGATTTCTGAAATTCAAATATGGTTTCAATTTTTACCTTAGATGGTTGTAAAAATCTGGCGGGTATCCTTCCTATGTAATTTGAATTTCTTCGAGGCCCAAAACCTAATCCAAGCAGGACTTCTTCTGGGTCAGGCTTTCTAAGTTCTAAGACTGATTCTATACTGCTGCAATGGCTATCATCTGATTGAAAAGACGAATCTCTAAAATCCCGGTCACGAATTGACACGCTTATTCAACTAACTATTTTTATAAAATTTTACATGCACAATAAAATATAAGTATATAGATAAAGTATATACGGGATTGAATTATACGCGTAGTATTGCGACAGACATATAAGAGTACATACGCTAATTTGCCTCAAAATCTGCGATAAATAAATACTACCGCAAGTGTGAAAGGTGCTCTTAGAGTTGTGTGAGAAGATACAGAACCTGATTATAATAATTAGAATGAATGAATCCCAATACGTGAATATATTTCAAAGGAGAACTTACTACAATATATATATACATCAATATATATGAGAATACATCAATTAGTGTCTAGCGCATATGATGAAAAAACATCACAACACACACACACACATCACAAGGCAAAATATCGACTAGAAGAATACAAACTGGGAACATCGGAAATCGAGTGATTAGTTTGATGTCTGAAGTAAAAGCTTTTGAAGTAGAAGTTCTCGTAACTGTATAATTTTGAATCGTAGAATGTGTACGAAAAACTACCGTTAACTCTTAATTTATTAGATTTAGAGTTAGTCGTATAAATATATAAAAAAGTATTTTGAATCTTTTTGCGGTTTTTTGACTCTTTACTTAGAACCTTCGATATCATTACGAATTTAACACAAAGTTGACTAGCTACTTATTGCATCTAGCGAGAAATTTTAAAAAAATCGATCACCCGCCAAATCAAAAGCGTTAATAGGAGACAGTAGTTTTTGTTCGATTTGAATACGAACCCGAAATAAGGGAACTCAATTCGAACAGAACGTGACTTTTAAGTCTAATACTTCGAATACATAGAATACGAAGACATAATGAAAAATTAAATAAAATAAAATGGATATAAAATATAATAATATATCAAATAGAGAAAATAAAATTAGTATTAATTTGCAAACAATATTTTTACAAAATCGAAGCAGTATGATATTTATTCAGATGAAACCTTTACAGAGACGTTCCACAGGATGATTCAAAATTGGCAACATTTCTGGAGGAGTTGTCTGGGTGTATTTAGAACGTACAAAAAAATTGTAAAAAAATAATTGTGCAACAACCGATTTAATTTGCTCCTGCAAATGACGTTTTTCTTATTAAAATTACGTAAACACTTGTTGCTTCATGAGTAAAGGTAACAGGTGAAACTAAAAGGCAAATAGAAAGTTTGTCACTTCACAAACTAGTTGCGAAGAATGCTGTTTTATCAATGAGGCAAAATTAAGTTTTTCAATTCAGTTCTCAAAGCAATGATAAAAAAATCGTGTATTTCAATGAGTACACTCATTAAATGAATTTTATTACAGCTCAATAACTGCTCAATTTCACTTCATATATACCCTCAGTTCAAATCAGTTTTCAGAGTTTAAAAGAATTAATGTTTGAATCTGCACATTTTAATGTTAAAAATGGAATATATGCAAAGCTGATACAACGGTAGATATTCAATTGTTATGCTATTTTCAGGAGATCAAGGAAAATATGCGCGAAACTTTTCATACTTTTCCATGACGGTTACTGCTTGTTTCCATCAAAATTAAATCGTTTTAGTCGTTGCTTAGAGAGTATAATTATTACTAATAACTACTAATGTGTACTATTAACATTCTTCGTTAATCCTTACCTCCAAAGAAAAATCAATTCGCCTGAAAATCGCCAAGAAAAATCAATATTCAATATAATAAACAACAGACGACTTAGGCAAAGGTACAAAAGTAGGTCGACGTGTTTATTAACACATATCTTTCCAATGCATGGTTGCTTCGGTGCTTTTTATAACAATAATTAATTTGAAGCGTATTTTTCAAATAGAAAATGTTTGTAAGTGGATACAAGTATTTCAATGTTTTATTTGTGCATCCTCCAGATCTAATACCTTCGAGAAATAAACTCAATTTCTTTTTAAAACATTTTTATGCTCCCTCCAGACTTTTATGCATCAAACTCTTTAAGAAGTGAAACGTATTTAAGCGTTTACATCGGTGGTTTTATTTTAAATTAATAATAATTATTGTGCTCATTGCACAATAAGGAAATGGATATTAGGCATTTAGACAGACAGTTGCTACCTTAATAGTAGATGTTTTTGTCTATTCATTAAAGACTGTTGAGTTCCATATGCATTGGAAAATGCGGATCTATTCTGGGTTTGATTGATTTGCTGATTTTGAAGATTATTAAGGGTTTCAAGCCACTGTTGAGTCAATACTGAGTTTTTTCTTTGCAGTTCTGCATCATTGCTAGAAACAAAAGTAACATTTGTACATAATTTACAAGTTAATCTCCAACCATATGGCAGAGGCAATATGGTTTATTCGAATTTAAGAGCTGATAAAAAGACAAATATAACGGCATTGTCATTATTCGGAATTAAACATCCAAACAATTAAGCAATTGATGCCAATTTGTTCACACATCATACATGATTATTAAATTAAAATCGTCTTCCTACCTTTCCATTACTGCCAGTGATTTCCTAATGGATTGATTACAAGCTGTGTGAATATAACTACCTGATTGTCCACTATATCACCCTTAACTTCCTTGGTGCCTTATTGTGCATAGTTTGTTGTTATTTTCTATTCTACAATGTTTGGAAATGGACCCATATTTCAAACAATAATTCAACAGCCCTGTCAAAAGAAACAACATAGCTCTTTCGAACGCATGCAACCGAATCCTGGTTACATGCCTATGGCGTCATCAAAGAGAAGAATAGGTCGCACTCGCCATAATGTAGCAAATTGCAAAAAATGAACATGGGTTTTAATATATTATTATATATTTTATTAATTAATTTCAATGTCTCTTAGTTTTCCATATCAAACTTTAGTGGTATGTTCTGGTTGCCCAATTATTCCAAAAAGAATCAAACATGTGAATGCTTCTAAATTATTTAAGAAAAATCAGTTAAAAAATTTATAAATATATTTAATTTTTATCAAAATTAAAATTTGTTATTAATGAATATTTCTACTTAGAATTTAAGAAAGTAACATCAATTTTCGCAGTAACTTTGATTTACAAAATATAAAATTCAGCAAAACCCCTTTGAAAATGTAGCGGTTTGCTTGTCTCACTCTTCTAATTACTTTAAATGAAATTCCTGGGTTCCAGTCAATTACAATTATTCACAAACATATACACAACAAAGTATTCACAATTATAAAAACGTTTCGGTGTCTTTCTCCGCCATCATCAGTTTGCCTACAATATTCATTCACAATTCGTCATCAATTTAAAAACAAGAAACTCCGTTAAAATGTACATAACAAAATACAAAGTACAACATATTAAAAAAAACATTAAAATATTATTAAAATAGTTCGAATCTTTTGGGATTACAGGTGATGAGTCAGGACGATCATGTTCGGGAAAAGACTAGAAATTATTGATCAGAGCTTTAAAATTTACTTACATGACTCATCACCTGTAATCCCAAAAGATTCGAACTATTTTAATAATATTTTAATGTGTTTTTTAATATGTTGTAGTTTGTATTTTGTTATGTATTTGTAATTTATTAAGTGATTTTTATTGAATACTTTAGAAACATTCTATTAGCATGTTTGGTTCTTTTTGGAATAATTCGGGAAATAGAAGAGTATGTCGATCAGTGCACATGTCAATATAAATTTGATTATAAATTTGATTTTTGGATGTTTAAATCAACCATTTAAAGAAAAACAGAGTAATGAATTTTCAAATCTTTGACTGAGTCTTTTGTATTTTTGAAGATAAAATCTGATTTAAAGCCTAGTTAGGCAGAATTTAGAAATACGTACCTTCGAGTTAGATATACATACTTACACATAAAATCGACATAATTTGCACATGAGAAATTTTATATTGCGAATCTATTGAAAGCTCCCCCCAATATTAGTTAGTGATAATTCTCGTTCCCAGAATTTTCCTTAGTTTCTTCCCAGTTTTGTGAGGTAAGTTTGGAATCATAATTACCGCATTAAAACAGATAGATAGTTATGTAAAACTAAAATAGGTCAAAAAACCGAAACGTCTGTTGTAGGTTCCTTGATTACAGAGATTATCAAATTGAATTTTCATTTAAATGTTGTAAATCATTGATCTGGAAAAGTGAGAAACAAAGATATTTTTTCTTAATTGATCGGTGTTGAGATATAGCAAAAACTTCTGCAATTTTTATAATTCAAATATTTAGGCGTTTATCCTACCAGGGCAGCCTGGTCCTTTCCTTTTTCTGTGCCTCTGAATAACTTCTTTGGTTAGTTCTTTAGGTAGCCTGTGAGAGGCAGCACGTTAAGTTCATCATCACCAAAAAAAATTTCAATGCGTATAAGAAATACATTAAAATTCTTTGCCCTCTTGCAACTTTATCTGTTATACTTTTATTTATTTTGCAATTATCATCTCTCAAGATTGCCTCCTTTCGCCTGTTGCCCCTGTTTGTATTTTTTAAATTTTCTTGTGATGCTGAAAGCGTTATAATCTTTGCTGAAAATTTTATCTTTTATTGGCATTTTATATCATTTAACCTTCTTCAACGTTTTATTCGTGTGTGGGTTTCGCTATTGTTACTATATTTCTCTCTATAGTTCAATTCTAGGATTATTTCTTTCGACCCTTTAAAAGTTTTTAGTTTCGTGACATATATTCTTCTTTTTGCCAACCCGTTTCTTATAATTTTCAGGAAACTAGATTACAGTCATTATAAATAACTGTCAGCTATATAGTAGATTTTTGCTGGTCTGATATATTATATGCTTTAGGTATAGCTTTTTTTCAAAATATTCCTGGGTTTCAGTCAATTTTATTGTTTATTATTTAAAATGTTACAAAAGAATGTTTTACAAAATTTAAACCTAAAAGCGATAAGTTGGACACACCTAACGTAATATACAAGATTGACTGTTTGAACTGTGACAACACATACATAGGTCAAACAGGACAATATTTAAAGAAAAGAATATACGAACATAAATATAGCTTAAGAAAGGTTAACGAAAACGGAACAGCATTAGCACAACAAAAGTTACATAGTTTTGATTTCGATAACACAAAAATATTAATCAATGAAAACAACTATAATAAGAGAAGAATCCATGAAATGATACATATTAAAAGGCATCAGAATGCAATGAATTTTAAATCAGACACAGACAATCTTAGCTCTGTGTATCACACACTAATTAAATGATCGCATGCATGGACCAGGTAAGTGTAAATATAAACACCTGATATTGAGGAATTGCAGAGCAATTCCTAGAATGCAAAGAAAAGATAAGTATAAACAGTTTTTTTGTTCTCTCGCTCGATATCGAATAAAATAGGGAATTCAATAACAAATTCAAATGTGAAGGTAGAAACAACTAGACACGTAAGTTAAATTTAAATCTCTAAACAATAGATTCTAGTCTTTTCCCAGACATGTTTGTCCTGACTCATCACCTGAAAACCAATGTTCTTAATGTACTTTTTAATATGTGTGTGATTTGTATTTTAATATGTGAATTTTGGTGAAAGTTTTTTTATTTAAATTGATGATAACTGTAAATATATATTTTAGACAAACTGATGATGGTGGAGAAAGACACCGAAACGTATTTGTAACATTTTAAATAATAAACAATAAAATTGACTGAAACCCAGGAATATTTTGAAATAAATTAAAGTACAGTCAGGAAAATATACACAACAATGATTTAGGTATAGCAGAATGAATTCAGTTTGATTCAGAACAATTCTACCTTGTCCACCTGCTTCTGACTCCAAATATACAATATTCTGCAACCCTGCTTGAAAAATGCGGTGGTTTTTAAAAGTTGTTCTTTCCGGACAATTGTTGGAAACAGTCTCCAGTCTCCAATAATCATTATTATCGTAGCAATATTTCTTCCATTTTGTCATTAAACTCGATTCCTTGATCTGATCTGTGATTTGTTGGAGCATAAAGCTGAACTACATTTGGGTCTATGATTTGTTCGTAGTTTTAATAGCATCGTTTAAGGGGACGAAATCCATAGCCAACTTTTCTATTTTGTCCTAAACGAGGATTTGAGCACCATCTTGACTTATACCTGCGTTTTCTTGTTGATTAGCAATGGTAGGTGACGGGGCGATTTTCTCCAGTCTCAGTGTGCCCCAGAATAAGAACCATTATCTTGTTTTTGTGAGACATTTAGAATAAACTTACTTTTGACCTGTTGAAATCCAATTAAACGTTTAAATGAAAGTAGGTATATTAAAGTTTTCCAGCAATGTTAATCATGGCGAAAGTAAAGGGCAAATTAAGCTGCTTCTTCTTCCTGGTCTGTAGGTGGCGCTTCACTTTGAGTTGCCTCTGTGTCACTAACCTGAGTGGTACCTTCGGTTGTTGCTTCAGCTGCTTCCACAACTTCCGCGGGTTCCGCACTAGATTCCACAGGAGCTAAAATAGAATAATCACACGGAAGTTTATTGCCAGAAACACATGATTTCCTTCATATAACCTTCACTTTCGGTTGTCTCTGCTGGTATAGCTTCGGCTTCAACTGCTTCTTCAGTTATGCCTTCTTCAGCAATTGGTTCAGTGCCGCCTTCTGGCTCAGCACCTCCAGCCTCCAATGTCTGATCAATGTCTGTACCTGTAGCCCCAACTTCCACGACTGATTCCAAACCTTCTTCTGGGGAGGGACCGACGCCAGGTACTTCAACATCGGGTAATGGTGGTGCCCCATCTTCCACAGTTTCAGTAGGAGCTTCTTCTCCCAAAATAAAGTACATTTGATCAATTGAGATGGTGTAATAAATATTTCAAAAGTAATTGGATTTTTATACCTTCGGAGATTTGTACTGTTTCCTGGTCTGCAGGCTCCGCGGGTAGTGGAGCCGGCGTCTCATCATCTGCGCCCGCGGCTTGGCCTTCTTCTGGCGGCACTCCTTCTTCAATTGGAGGCTCAGTTTCAGCTTCAGCTTCAGCCTCTTTGTCTTTAGCAATCGGAGATTCTTCGGCAGGGCTTGGTGGAGGCGGAGTTTCTTCCTCAGGTTGTTGCTCTAGGTTCATAAGCGGAACAAGAGCCTCTGGTGGCACTGTTTCTAGTTAGGAATTTATAATTAAATTAATAATAATTTCTAATACAAATAATACATTCTTCAAGTGCTATCGAAACGCACCCTTTTCCTAATATGATATGAAAGTTATGAATCTACTAAAAGCTGTGTTGAAAAGCTTTTAAAAAGGAATGGATGTATAAGTTTAAAACACTAAACTGTTCAGAATTAACCTTTCCTAAATTGAAAGCAGAATCAAGAGAAAGGATGCACGTCCGGAAAATCCAGAAATATGGACAATATGAATAATCTTAGTTAATGATCTTTGTGGGGTGAAACAGTATTATATGTCCAACTAATGATTGAGTTTTGTGCAAAAATATGTGATTTGAAAAATTAACGCACGCCGAAGATACAGTCCATTTTAGGTGAAAGATACATGATCAGGTGCTTGGGTTAATCGGTAAATAGATAGCGGAAGAAAAAAAACTAAAATTTTTATTGGACCAACTTTTCGGCTACATTTAAGCCACCCTCAAAGTTCTAAACGTACATTGTAGATATCCTGGATTATACATAAACTCATAGTGATTTTGAGTAAAATTCTAAATATACATATGAAAATATAGTTGTTGCACACAAATTGTGTTCGCCTTAATTCATTATGTCTTTCTACCATATTATTGAAAACTTATTAACCTATATAATTTTATGGTTTTGGAGTAATTTTTGCTAAAATCTTACTGGCACAATGTATATGTGAAATTTGAGGTTTTTCATTATCAGGTTATCTTATTAAATTGAGCTAAGGTTGTAGCCACAATGAGTTTTGAAAAAGGAAAACATTGATTTGAACCAAAAACCTAAAAGTGAGGCCTTCTTAGGCGTTTGATACACATTTTTTGTAGTATACGTTGTTTTTCACATCATAATTCTAATATTTGTTAGATTGTTAAGTAATAATTGAAAATATGTTATTTACCCATAGCTTCCTTCGAAGATTTCTTGTCTTTCGTTTTGCCTTTTACTTGCTCGCGAGGACCAGGAGCGAACAATTTGAACTCGTTAGGCAATTCATCATCACTGTGAAGTTGGTCAGTGAAGTAAATTCGTCGTATTCTTACATTGGCATGAATTTGAACCCTTACAGTTTCTAAGTATACCGAACCTTTAAAACAAAATCCGATTCACATTGATGTTTCCACAAACACAGGCTACTCATTTAAAGTAAATGAGATAAATATAAAAATAATTTTTCATGTGGGTTTAGAAGCGCTTTAACATTCAGGATATTCCGAATTTTTGCCTCTTTTGCTTTTAGGCAAAAGAGAGAAATTATTTGTAGATGTGAAATAAACCGTTTCAGGGACGAAACCTTGCCCATTTTAATCATATAACTTTCTTATTACCGAGTAATTTTACAGCTTTATACTTTTCGACGATCTTTCTATGTTTTTGACAAGCGCTGATAACATAACGATCAGACACTTCGTTCGCTAATATGTGCTAATAATGTTTAGATGTTTTACGTAAAACAAGTCTAATAATTTGCCAATTTGAAGAGATTCTTTTGCTTTATTATTTCTTTTTGTTAAGAGATAAATCCGTGAATTAATTACATAAATCAAATATAAATCAAGAATAACTTTCCAAGTCAAGTGTTATTTATGTATTAACTAAGACTTCAAACATATTTGGCACCGAATTTATGCGGCACCAATGACGAACACTTTACGGTTGAATGTATGATTATCCAGAAAATTCCAGAATGGAGCTGCTAACAACGATTTAAAAATATTTTTAGCGCATCAGCAAGTTTTTCATATCTGAGAATCGCAACTTTGAAATTCTTTCATTTGAAAATTAAATAATATATGCAAGTACATTTTCCGAGAAAATAACACATCATTAACCACAGAAAAGTTAACCTCACGGTTTCTTTAACGGGAACACGAATACTTGCCAAATATTACAATATTCAAAATTATTTTTATCTGCTAAATGTATACGAATAAGGTATACCAAATAAGTCGTCCCTATCAGTAATATTTTATTATCTTAGAAAGATAATCTATAGATTGAAATCTGGAAGAAATGCAGTTTTTTTAACTGATCTACTATTGTTGACAACAGAAGAAACATCCTAAGCTAACAAAATAATACCAGATTTAAAAATAATTTAACATAAGAACATAAGAAACATTTGTTACATCGATGGTACGTAGTTAAACTGAAAAAAAATCATATACCGTAAGCTCTTTTTGTAAAATCCGCAAGATTAAATTGAACTTGGTTCCATCCTGCGCTTAATCCAATTGGCATCGTTGTGCAAAAAGGTCTCACTTTAGTTGTAGATTGGAAATTAGACACTCGAAATCTTCGTCGCATATCTTTGTCATCTAAAAACAATATATTCGCTTTAAATGATGTGCGGTAGTCTGCTTTGCTTGATCAGGAATTGATTGGTTTATAGAAAAAAGTATTTTACAGAATGTTCCATATCAACGAAGGAGTTATTGCGCGAAGAAGTCTTGAAGCAGGAAAAATATTACGATTTCTAATTAATTACTTGAACTTCAACCTTATTTAAAATCAATTTGGCATACAGCATCAATGTAGGCGTAACATATTGGGTGATCAAAGCACAAATGCCGATCAATAGTCGAATAGTAGCAATTCACTATAAAAAAATTTAAATAATTGCGAATGATTAATGACTCTACTAAGGTCTACTTCCAAATTTTTTGCCTTTTTCTGGTTTTCGAAACGCGCGTCAGGAGAAAAATAAAGTTTCGACAAAGTTGTAAAACTTAGTTTTTTTTATTGCGTTTCGTTGAAGGTTCCACCCCGAAAGAATTGTATTGAATTAGCAACTCATTTGCTACAAGAAATAATTCTTGAATTGTTGTCGAATCTACTCAACTCAACAATTGGGTTGGACAAAGCAAATTGGAACTTTTTAAGGTAATTCCAAGTTTCCTGTTTCTGTTAGCAGCAGAACTAGTATTATGTAATAATCTAGAGCATTACAAAGACAGAGGAATTAGCACAAACACCGCCACCAAAATATATAAAGCTATTTGTAGACCCTTGCTAGACTTTGGGCATACACTCATGACCAACGGAACAGAAAGGACAAAACGTTATACACAAACAACAGAACAAATTGCACTAAGACTAATAACACGAATAAGACACTCCCAAAACCCACTACACAACCCCCCCCCACCCAACTACTATACGAACGCACAAACATGGCAAAGATCTCGGAAAGACTCATACAGCTACAGACAAAATGGACAAACAACCCCTACAACTGGACCATACTGAATCCCCTTTGTCTTACAAGACCAACCAGACAATCCCGCTTCCGTTTCCCTACATTAACGCTACTCGAACACTTATAAACGCAACGGACTAGTGGACAATAAAATAATTTCTTCTTGCCACTGAAATCTTATTTATTTAATAGTATTGTTAACCTAGAATAAGAGAATTTTCATATTTGTTTTTTATTTAGATTAAGACTGCATGTATTAAACAAGGGCAGAAAGACCGATAGGTCGATAGCCTTTTTTAGAAATAAAGATGTTTACTACTACTCTAGAGCATTTATAGAAAATTTTAATGTCTACTTCTTGAACCTTTTTGGTTGATTATGGATATTTTTTGTGGGCAATTAAATGTGCTTCTTCTTTAGCGTTTTACGTCCATTTTTGAACATACACTTCTTCTAACTCGTATCTCCAATTTTTCTTGTTGGTCGCAGTTTGCATTCACTTCAGTTATGCTTTGCAGTTATGCACTTGCAACCTGCTGTTAATTTAAGGTCGTCTACCCATCTCATGACAGATCCTCACGCAAGCCTTGGTTTATCCTCCAAGTCCAAACAGGGAAAACCATTGTGTCCTCCCCCCGTTTTACTACCGTCCGAAGCTATCTATTTCCTTATTGCCAGCTCCTGAGCTTGTCAACACGCATTGGACCAGCTCGAGAAGAAACGGTCTAAACCTTCTAAATTATATCTACATGAAAGTAAAAAATAAAAAAGGACCCTCAGTTTCCAGGGCTCCTGGAAATATCGATTACGGTAGCGATCGAAAAGTCAAAGGGAGAAAGGGTACGAAGAATCACGGTCAAGGTAGTAGGGAACTATATACAATTCGAAATGCAAAATATTAATCGCCAGTGATGATATAAATATAAATTTGAGGAGAAATCACAATGAGATTCTTATAATCTTCAGCGGCTGCGATTACAAGACAAACTAAAAACTCGGGCTTTTTTGGTCACAAAAGTTTACTGATTTTGAAAGTTTTCTCAAAGTAATTTATTGCTACACTGCTACAAAAGAACTTGACTTGCGCTTATATGTCTTCTAATGAGACAGTGTTTAGATATCTCTCATTGAAATTTTTTCAGGATGACTTTTATGTTCAATCATATGAACCGTTCAAAATTTGTAAATCCATAAGCAATGTATACGTGGCGATTTGAAAAGCGCACAATTAACCGTTTCGGACATAATCGGCTTAGTCTTTACAAACCGGATTAAGCTAGGACCTGGATAGTTTAAATTAGTTTTGTGCTTAAAATATTATTTGCAATTTAGGAGGATTTCTTAAGACAGTAATTAATCCATTTAGTGAAATGTAGTCAGCCGAAACTTACCTAAAATCTGGATTTCAAAAGAGAAATACTTTTTCATATTTTTGATGACCATTACTAAATATGGAAGTTTTATACCCAATGAAGCTCGAGGCTTGATTGGGCAAGTTATATAAGTGGTTGCAACGTTGGTTCCACCAATATCCAATACCAAAGACTTTACCTCGTCATCGATTACCCTTCTTATGTGACCATTTTTTACCTGAAATTATGAATTCTATTAGGCTACCGCCAGCTTCTTCCTTACCTACTTCCAAAAATATTTAAGTCATTAAAGTTGCGAGTAGTCACAAAAATCCGTTAATATTGCTGAAAACATAATATTCTCATAGAAAGGTCCAATACCTGTTTGTCCCACAAAGCTAAAGGATTGCTTCCTACACTATAGAATATAGATATGAATCCGCTTTGTTGCGAACTGGAAAACATGTTAGAAATCGACAACAGTTGTCACAAATGACTTTTTTAAAATAGGAAACACACAACATTGTTCAGAACTCATAGTGCAGTTCAAGAGTGTATAGAGTGTCTACTATAGTGAGAACATAGTTTTACTAGCTATTTCAAAAATTACAGAATTTTTCCATTGATGTTAAGAAATGAATGAAAGAGAAACTTTTTATTCATCGATTTGTATCATTCGATTATTCATCGATTTGTAGTATTTTTTCAGTGGTCTAGTGGAATTTTAGACAAAAAACACTAATGATCAAATTGGAAGAATTTCCAAGCTTGCTGCCATGCTGCGGAAACTTTTCAATTACTATCAACATCAAAAATCAGTTTTTGGCATCAGTTTCATCTTCCAAAATATTAATTTCTTATCAGTAATTCCATCTGATAAAAAAGTATGAAATTGTTATTTGTTTTCATTAATTTCTTATGTAAAGCTATTGATTGATTGCCTTCAATCACAATCCAAATATATTTGGAATTTATTATTTTCAGCTTCTTTCCAAAATTAATGAAGAAATAATAAAGTTAAAAATACACCGCCTAGGAAATCAATATCATCGATTGCGTGTTATATTATTGAAAAGAAAATTCAAAATGCTATATTTTTATATTAAAATATACAGTGTTCCATTTAAAAAAATTAGTTTACGTCCGACTTCTTTACCCTGATGTATGGTGAAAATGGGTATTATTCAACAATCGTTAGAAATAAACTTTTGCAAAACCATTTTTCTGTATCTCTTTTAACAAGGAAAATATACGGTTATTTTGAAAATTGACAATTTTTAAAATTTTACCCTGGATCCCTAAAGTCAACAGACAATTATAAATTTTTATTTTACCATCTTATCTTTGAATTGAAATGAGCACATTACACCAATACTACTTTTCGACCAAGATTCCTTATAAAAACTTCTAAAATGGGACACCCTGTACATTGTGGCCTAATATTTCCTTTCAAAATTAAGAGTAATTGTACCCAATTTTAGTCTATAAAGTTACATTTTATTATGTCGTACTGTAACATCATTATGGCATAATAGCAAATTTTTATTGCTTTCATAAATTTATACTGATTATAGGTCTAGAATTTGCGACCTATTTAAATCGGGGGCTCCAATTGGATATTTCGATAAAACCTCAACCCTATTGGAGCATCTCCAGACATAAATCGTGTACATGTTTGTTAATTGTATTATATACATTAGTTATTAGTTTTCCATATAAATGTAATTTTAATTAACCCAGGGCAGAAAGACCGATAGGTCGATAGCCTTTTCTATAAAGAAATAAAGATGTTTACTACTACTACTACTAATTTCTAGAAAGTATTGTAGCTACTGTTAATTATTATCATCCATTTCAGCGTTGCAGCTTAAATTTCGTTTAGTGCGACAATGATGAAACACTAAAATGACTCACATTTCGTCATTAAGTAATTTTCTAATTATTTTTTAAGCAAGTAATTTTTTCTTGAGAACATGTCGTAATTTAGATGATTTATCACACGCTTAATGATAAAACGAGTTAACTAGAAGAGGGAGGCTGTATAAAAAATCGTAACCCTTTCTCAGAAATTTTAAGGGCTAAAAGCGAAATATAATTTGATTGCATTTAGAATGCGTTCCAAATTTGATTTAGTAGTTATTTTATAACTTTTTTTCTGCAATTACTACTAGTGCACTGTTAAGCCTTAATATATAAATGTCAAAAACACCTCATTATTTAAATTAACTGAAATGGAGCCTGATTTATTATACAGATCACATAATAGTCAGTCTAAGAGCTTATGTAAGGAAACCAATTTAATCTAGACAATTCCACCCTCACTAAGTTGATAGTTATAATATATAATAGGAGCTATAAGTGTATTCGAGGAAGCTTATCTGTATTATTGTAATTTATTTAAATTTGAAAGTATGAAGCACACTTTAATGATCAGCAGAACGAAAAATATTAATAATAAAAGCAGCTTAAGGTTTCCGATTGAATTTAATGACATTTTCCGTAAACATTTTTTATAATTGATTACTGATTTGATATGAATTTTGTGGTATACATATTTTGATGCAGAATATGATTTTGTTAATTAGTATTCTTTTTCCCATTTTTCAACGTACACCTTAGGCGAACTTGATACATTCAAGAATTTGCAAATTTTGTATTCTTTCAGGCAAACGAACTTCGGTGGTTTCTCACAACTAACATAATGCAGAAAACAAGTTGTTATTTCTTTGGTAAGTAGCCGACAGTTTTTATTTACTCATATAATTTCATGTTAATCATATTGCGGGTATTGCGGCTATGCGGGTATTGATATGAAAACATCTTAAGAACAGTGCACACATTTTAAAAGACGGAAGTAAAATTATTATTTGAGTGAATTGATTTGAAGTTTGAGTTTAGACTTACAAATCCTACATACAATTTTACCGTTCTTATTATGGAACAAACGTTCCTCACGCGAATATACTGACCAAAGGCAGACTTGTTAAAATCGCTCGAGTGTTTCTTTATCCTAATGGCATAGCGTATGTCCGCTTTTTGCTCTTGAGTGGCTTTACAAGAAATTCAGTTTTTAAAGCCTGCTTAAATAATCCGTTGACTGGCATAAATGTATTTCTAGTTGAGAAAACTCACGGACATTTTTAGGCCAACATGTTAACAAACCATAATAAGGAATTACCAATTTTAAAACATTTATGAACAATTACTACATGGATTGTTTTTTGTCTCAATTCACCTAAATTATTTTGTTGCACTCTATTTCAACGATTTTATTATTTTATTGGAAATATTTTATAACATTAAGTTACAAATTCAAATAGAAGCAATTGTTTTTATTTATGGTTTTTAGTTATTTACGACTAAGGTTTATAACTATCAAGTTTAAGCTTTTTCCATAACTCAATAAACAGTTGCATTTGCTATTGTTGGTTGACAGAGAAAACTTAAATCAGAATCACAATGTTTGCAAGTCCGATTTGAACAAAAACTCAGGATACACTAATGACTTCTGATTTCTGAACAAGCAAAGTAATTTCCCTAATTCGGCTTGAAAAAAGTACGTCAAGGCAACAGTTTGCATGCGATTAGAATAAATTATTCATACCCTTGAAACTTCAATTTTTATTGGCAGTTTATGTTCTTAATTAAATTTTTTTGAAGCAGAAAAAACGTTACTGTTATCTTTATTGGCTATTGAAAAATATAAATTATTCTTTAAATTTCCATAGCGAGTTTTTCATGCGGCTGTCTATCTATAATTTCTGGCATCAAATTTGTATTATGTATACAATGGCATTATAAATATGTATAACGCAATTTTTTTAACATGTTTCTTTTCATCTACAGCCGCCTCTGGTCTAGGGTTGAAATTATAGCGATAAAAATCGAAAAACCCTGCGTCTGCCTGCGCGTAAAGGAATTTTACTCTTTTTTTAAATAAAAGATTTTTTGAAAATATTTAAAAATAAGATCGCAAACATTTCTGGATAATTTTCGGTTGGCAGCTCTGCATACATTTCTATATCAAACCAAGAGTGTAACATCCTTTTTGAAAGCTCACAGGCTAAGACGCTGAAAATTTTATAAAAACAATCTCTCTTCAATTAAAAATTTATTCATACTGTCTTATGGAGTGTTTAAAATTTTCTCCACTCTTTCCATCTGCTCCTTAGTTAGTGTTATTAATTCACTTTCTTTCACTGGACTTATAATGGGATTGCAGAATTCCCTAGAAGGCAAAATTGTTTATTATCATTTTTAGAGTCGTGTAGTAATTTGTTACCGATGAATTCTTACTCCGTCTAGAGCTTTCACTGCTAACAACTCGTGGGCTTGAATTTCTTTGATAAAATATGCTCTTTGCTGTTTTCCTGCATTCCTATATCTTTGCCTGCATACCACACTGCTAAAAATGTAATTCACAAAATTGCCATCATTTCTTTTTAAGGGTTAATTGGAGTTTACTTGGACTAACAAAACATTTATAGCAACAAAATCTTTTAGATTATTTCTGGACAATTATCATCTACTATTATTATTTCAATCCCTTTCAAGGTTGGATCTTGATACAGAAATTAGTATAAATAGAATACATTTTAAATTAAAGTACTAAATATATCCTTTGGAGAGAGTTTGGCTGCTTGAAATTTGTGGAATAAGGTCTCATATTACACCATTCTTATATTTTAAATTCCAAGTTTAGAACTTGATTAGCGTTGTAAAATGCTGTTAATAAAAATCGTTTCAAGGTTTTTGTATAACTCGTCCATAAGAATAGTTTACAAACTACGCACATTGCAGACTCAGTTAAACGGTGGGTTTTCAAAACTATTGAATTAATTAAAAGTGAAATCTTTACAAAAATATTACTTTTTATTTTTATGACAAATACCAATCAGCGATAAGCAAAAACCATCGAGATTAATATTTTAAATGTACGAACATATCTCGAAAGTATTAAAAATTCTAGGCTGTGAGTACCCTGTATTTGGTTTGTGTTGTGTCATAAATGTTTCCTTAGTTGAAGTTGAACTCCAATTAACGCTTAAAAAGGAATGATGGCAATATCGTTTTAATCGAACTCTAATATTTCCGTTTTTATATTGAGATCGCTAATTATTAACAAATCACCCGGTATCTCAATTGACATACAAAAACAATGAATTATCTTACTATGGTAGTTTTAATTGAGTGTAACTGGGATCATTGGTATCATTTGGGGTTCTAACATATTGAGCCATCAATTCATCTGTGTTCTGAATTGTTGTACGAACATGAGGGATGAATGATCTTTGGTCTGAACCTCTTTTTGATGCCCCCATTAGCTTCTCTTGCAACATGTAAGAAGAATTTGAAGGACTTCCCGCACTTCTTACTAATTCTTTAACCTGGAAATTGTTTTATTGGCATTCTAAGGGAAACTGTATCACTAGTTTAGATATCGCTTACAATTTAGACGAAATCATTTGTCGAGGTTTTTAAAGTTTCTTTTTTTTCGTTTTTACAGTTTTACATTTTGCTTTTTCAAAAAAAAATTGTTTTAATTATATGACTTTATTAACATCTGTTTTGAAAAAAAAATAGCAAATACTAGAATAAATCCAAACAAAATTCTTAATGAGAAGAACTTAGCACTTGATAAAGGATGAATAAAGAAACGTATACCATCTCTCAAACACCTTGCATTTTAATCAATAAACTATGGTTATTCGATTTAGTATTCCAGATACCAAGTACCCAAAAAATCTCAACATAAAATGGATATTTTATCAATTAGGAACAGAAAAGGCTTCTTGATATTTTTGTGCGACACCCCGTTTTTAGTACAGAAATAAAAGTCGAACCGTTGCAGTTTTCGAATTGCCAAGTGCTCAAAACTTATTAATATATACCGAATACTTTTAATTAAAGAACGTGAGAAACCCTTAATTTTCAATCAATTTACCATTCAAAAATCTTTTGAAATTCGTTCGGCGCTTTTACACAAACACGTTTAAAGCAATTATTCTACTACCTCTTTAGCAAGTGAAACTACAGTGGTATATTCACTTGGAACGGCACTTAGTTGCTGACTAGCTTTGAGCCAAAGTTCACTATCTTTAGCGGCCATTTGGAAGAACGAAAGACACACTAACTACGCACATAACAAAAAGCTGAAAAAAATCTAGAAATAAATTAAATTAGATAATTATAAAAACAAACACATTAGGGTATTGACATAATACCCGTAGAAAGTCACATTGACGCAGAAGAATAAAACATATGTAGATATTGTGGAACTGGTGGAAAGATGTATTTAATCGTTCCATATTGTAGCTATAGGAACGGAAATATTGATTACATTTCTGGTAAAATATGTATATTAAAATATTCGGACTCAGTAAGATAACACATTTAAGTATTCATTTTTCTTAAAATACTCACTACTACTTATTTGCAAACATTTTGTGTGGAAAATGTTAAACCCATTAATGCAAATACAGTTTTCATTAATAATCCCGTATAATTAGAGAGAATATTTGTAGAGACTAAAACAAATCCAGGACAGACACCAACGTACAGAAATTGGCAGTATATCTATAGGCATGGAAATACCATCAATCATGCCAGGGGCGGGGTCACAGCTCTCCTAAAACCAACATTTAAACTTGGAAGAGCAAATCCTCCTTCCCTCAACAACCCTTTGAACTACTGCATACATTTTACGATACCCTACCTAAATGACCTGATACACATATTTCTCACATACATACACCCACACTCCAACTTAGAACAAAACATATTGACCAAAGCAAGCATCTATAAATATGCAATAATTATAGGCGACTTTAATCTGAACAAAAACAAAACGAAACAACTTAAAAGATTTCTACAAAATTCGGACTTTATAAAACAGCACACCCCACCAACTTTTCTGATGCCCGCAAACCCAGACTCAACACCAGACGTTCTACTGCACACAAGAAACTTAACAAACACCATCAACAACATAAACTTAACCAACGAACTTGGATCCGACCACCTGGCTATTACGTTTAACATAGACTTACAACATACGCAACCTACCTCTAGTACACCTCCTATAGATAAAAAGTTAAACCTAACAAAGACTGACATAGGCAAAGTGACTACATTCAATCGCAAGCACAGCCCATTTCAATAGAAACCATACAACAACAACTTTCACTAGCCATAGGAAAATATAGCCCGGAAATAAAAAATGCTTTCTAGCGACATACACTACCCAAATTCATACTGAGACTGTTACGAGCAAATATTTTGATGTAAACCTCTTAATTTGTTTTCGACCTCGGTATGCGTTTTCAAGTTATTTGCCAAGCATATCTGTTTTGGTTTTTTTTATCATAGAGTTAAATTTTGGCTGTAAAATCCGAATCTAGCAAATTTGGCGATTCTTATCGCAGGTGAAAGAAATGTTTAGCAGATTGCGGGATCACGTGTCCGTTAGAGGCAATGAATTTGGTGATTTTTGATTCCTGCGCCAACGGAAGGTTGTGGGGAGGAAAAACTTCTACTGGTGTAACGGTAGATTTTTGGTGGTTGAAGATTTAATTAGGCCGTGACGATTAGATCGGCAGGTCTTTCGGGTTTATTCCGCATGGTCGGGTTTTAAATTTTTGATTGTGTTCAGCGCTACCGCATGGTCGGTTTTTGGGGGATTTTAGAATCGAGAAATTCCCTGATGGTACCATATTGCAAGAAGCCTTTCTTTCCATTGGGAAAAAGCAATTAACTAATGACGAATCCATGATGGCCGCTATGACCACGTGTAATTGATCCGAGGTCCGTGGTGTAAATAGAAACCAGCTCTTTTGGGGAACCTCAGCGGACCGTTGGATTTTTGACGCTGAGACTGATTCTGGTGTTTTCCATTTTGGTAGAAGTTGTATGCTACTTGGAACGATGCTGGCGCCCAACTTTTGTTGAAGACTTTTGTTTTTTTATCAGTTTTTATCATATTATTTTTTTTTATAACTGGACTTATTACCGATTAATAGTTAACTGCTTGTGCTGAAACATTCACAGTCGGACCTGAGTGATTTCCTTATATATTTTGGTACCCATTTACTGTGAATTTTTTTTTTATTTATGATCACGACCGATCCCCATTGGAAGACCTGCGAGGCCACTGACTGAAGTGATCACTCCAGCCGGTCCCCCTCAGGATCCTTCCCCTTCACCATCCAGGCTTGATTGAAGTTAAGGTATCCATAGATTACGGGTGCTACCAAAAATATCCGAGTGCTACACTCTAAGTAAATTTACATATTTTTTAATTTTCTCTCTTATCCTATAAAGTTGTTAACTTATTTAAATACATCAGTTGTGCAGTTGAATTTGAGTGTGCGTAATTTTGTATTGTCCATTGAACGTTCCAAATATTGTTCACTAGCCGCAAAGTACTAGCTTTTGCTCTAACTCACGCCCGAGATAAAATAATTATAGTTAGAAGTAAAATTCATAAAACAAAAGAGAGAACTGTACAGACTATATACAAACACTCAAAATAACGACCTAAAAAAGACACTGAACCAACTCAACAGAAACATTAAAACCTTGATTGGACAATACCGACGGGACAAATGGCTAGAACCATGTAAAGAAATACAAAAAGACAAAGGCAAAACATACTGGCGAAAAATTAAGAAACTAGCACAATACAAAAAAACTAACACTACTGACACAATTGACGAAAACGGAATAGAACGGTACACAGACAAAGAGAAAGTTGACGCGTTCGCCAGACACTATCAAAGGGCCTTCAGCATATCGACAAACCCTAACTTCGACAATGACAACTGGAACTTGATCAACGACTGGTACTTGAACTATTTTAACAGCTCACCAAACTATACATACAAACTGATCACAGACACAGAGTACGATGAAGCCCTAGCGCATATCAATAACACAGAACCGGGAAAGGATAAAATAAACGCAAAACTCCTGAAAAGCCTAACTCAAGAAACACACAAACTGATCCTAACTGAATTGAACAACTGCATCACAAATAACAAAATTCCAAAAACATGGAAAAGCGGCTTAATAATCCCTATACCCAAAATGGACTGGGCAATACACAACCGAGCAATTACAGACCAATTACATTGCTACCAGTACTTAGCAAGGTTTTTGAGTACATAATAAGGCAGCGACTGGGAAAACTGGTCGGAAAGTACATACCATCGTATCAGTTCAGATTCAAACATCAGCACTCGACTATTCACCCACTCTTCACTCTGACTAACAATATACAAACAACCCACCTAACTGACAGAAAGTCAACTTGCCTGTTTATGGACATTAACAAAGCTTTTAATGTGACTACATCCTCTATGTCTGGCATAGAGGCTTACTATACAAAGTATACAAACTACACACACCAACATATCTACTACACACCATAAAGAACTTACTAGAAAACAGACAACTACAAGTACGAATTGACAAAACACTGTCATTTTCTTTTTCCCCTGAACAAGGGCTCCCTCAAGGATCCCCGCTCTCATCGTTTCTCTACAATATATACTGCCATGACATACAAAAATTACTTAGATTATTGGAAGAGAATTTTTTGGATTGGAAGCGGTGGTGCACCTAGATCACCTGACATGACACCTAGATCTCCTAAAATGGCCACCTAGGTCACCCGACATAACACCAATTGACTTTTTCTATGGGGTCATGTTAAGGTTGAGTTTACAAACAGGTACCAACATTAGCTCAAGACATGAAAACAAGAATAAGACATTGTTTTCGAAATCTTTGAGAACAAACTTTAGAAAAGGTGAAAATGTGTGAATGGAGCCGAAATGTGTGGGCATAATGTGGGTGGACTGTTTGAACACGTCCTATAAAAATGAGTTAAACATATTTTTATACTGTAAAACTGTACTGTTAATTGTGTTTATTTGTTACTGTTTTATTGGGTTGTATTATTTGTTGTGTTAAAATTTAATTAACTTTTAAGTTTAAATTATAAGTACAAAAATTGTTGCATTTTGTGTTCTATAAAATATTGCAGTCTTATCAAATCTTTAAATTAGGAAACGCATAATTTAATGATTCCAAGAAAGCTTATCTTAAACTGCAATCTTATTGCTATATAACATCGTCCCTATTACAGGGTGCCAAGTATAAAGTTTTTATAAATACTGAATTATGATGTGGTATTGAAAGTTCAAAATGTCGCTCAATCCACTATTTATAATGAAAATCCTCGCTTCAAGGCACGGACCATTTACGAAGTAATTGAATATTCGATGCAATTTAAGAAACTTTTTCAGGAACACTTTTTATATTTTTTACTAGTCTATCGATTGTAGGAATATATCTATAGTATTTATAATTAATATAATTAATGGACCATTCACATTTTAATTTTTTAAATACTTCTTTAGTGAATACTTAAGAAGCTTCTGTGCAACAATTTGAGACATGGCTAAGCATTTTGTGTATGTATGATTTAAACAAGAATTATACGGGAGTAGTAGTAAACATCTTTATTTCTAAAAAAGACTATCGACCTAACGGTCTTTCTGCCCTTGTTTAATACATGTTGTCTTAATCTAAATAAAAAAACAAAGATGAAAATGCTCTTATTCTAGGTTAATAATCTTATTAAATAAACTTTCCAATTCTAATGACAAGAAAAAATTATTTTATTGTCCAGTAGTCAGTTGCGTTTGTAAGTGTTCGAATAGCGTTGATGTTGGGAAACGGAAGCGGGATTGTCTGGTTGGTCTTGTAAGACAAAGGGGATTCAGTACGGTCCAGTTGTAGGGGTTGTTTCTCCATTTTGTCTGTAGGAGTATGAGTTTTTCCGAAATCTTTGTCATGTTTGTGCGTTCGTATAGTAGTTGGGTGGAGGGGTTGTGTAGTGGGTTTTGGGGGTGTCTTATTCGTGTTATCAGTCTTACCGCAATTTGTTCTGTTTTTTGTATATAACGTTTTGTCCTTTCTGTTCCGTTGGTCATGAGTATATGTCCATAGTATAGCAAGGGCTCTACAAATAGCTTTATATTTTTTGGTGGCGGTGTTTGTGATAATTCCTCTGTCTTTGTAGGTTAGTGATCGGAAGTGTTTTGTTCTCTTTATTGTTTCTGCCCTGATGTTTCGTATGTGTTTAGTGAATTTAAGTTTGTGGTCAATTGTGATTCCAAGGTATTTTACGTCGTTTTTTGGTTGTGTCGTTTGGCCGTCTGCAGTTATTGCAGGGGAGTAAATTATTCTATTAATCATGTAATTTATATAATAACTAATTACGAAATACTAGTCAGTCAAAATTGTTTCAAAACTAAATTTTTGCTAAGTCATAGTTCCATTGAACCAACGAAAGCATTTCCGACATATTTTCGAAAATTAAACAGTCAAACTAGTTTATTTTTGCCTTGCCAACTGGTACAAATAGTTGATTATATTTTGAAATAAGAGTTTAGATAAGTTTTATTTCAGAACTTTTGTATGTAAATGAATTATTATTCCATTTCTTAAAATGTTTTGTAAATATAGCATAGTTATTAATGTTAAAATAAAATTTTCAAATTTACATTTTTAATCCGAGCTTTAGCCTCCTGTAAATCGAAAATAAAACATTTGTCTAACTTCTCTAATTCTGAAAAATAGAATCATCGTATTACATTACGCACCACCCTGTATAACTAATTTGTTTATAAATAAATTAGCTGTGTTCTTGCCATTAAACGTTTCGAAGAACCGAATCTTTATTGTCAAAATAGTCCATTTTCACCTTCTCTGTGGTGACATAATTGCGCCAGTTAATTGTCTTAAAAAAATTCGGTAGTCATAAGGCATTATTGGACACTAACCAACTCGTAAAAACACAATAAAACAAAGGTAGCAGAAAAATAAATCTTGATTCAAATGAACATAAACTCCGAAATTACTGCAGGAGAAAACATGTTTTGTAAAAATGCCAGTTTTCATCAAAAAATAACTTTTTTGAAGAAGAAATTTGTTGAAAGTAAGCGGCTATTTGTTGCATTTTCGAAAATCCTTTGTGATATCCCTAATCCTAATCAGTCAGCTTCAGATCTTTCATTTCCCAAATGAGCTCAGCAGCTTCTCCGGACACCCACTCATCTCTCAATTTATATCTTCCATGCCACAACGTATCCCGTTCGTTCCCGAAAATCCTCCCAGAAATCGGGCAACATGGCCCCGCCGATCCCGAATGCGCGAGATTCCCATTCCGTCTAGTAGTATCGATGTGACGCGGGCCTAAAGTGGGTCGGATATGCTAAGTTTCTGATAGGCATGACAACAGCGGGTGTATAGAGGCATTTAAATTGCGGCGAATTTTTGTGTTTCCGGGGGTTTTTGAACCATTTTCCACGGCAAAATGAATTAATTGTGAGTTAGTGAGGACTGACTGTGAGTTTGTATAGTGCCACTTGGATATATTGTGGTTTTTAGTGAGGGTTGTGCGGACGAAACAGGAGCACCTTGCGCACCCTTTTAAAATTTCATTTTTGTAAGTATTCTTCAGTTTTACATTCAGGGATATCCTAGTATTGTATTGAATGCAGTGTTCATATACTGTTTTAATGTTTTTATTGAAGAAAATGCATTTAAATGGTTACTAGTGGATAACTCGGGTTAATCATTGGGAAATAGTAAATAATTGCACGTCTCAATGCGCTGTGGCGCTACAGCATCTAATTTAGATTTTCCCTAAAGTTTTCCTTTTTATAAATTATGTAAATGTAATTAACAGTAAAAGCATGAAAATATTTATACTGAAAAGTGCAAACGTTTTTCGCTGTCAAATATTGGCTTGGAAAGTCTTATTTTGCGGTTGCGCGTTATAAGGAAAACATGTCGACTAATATGAAAAAATTGTCATATTAGTGAAAATATATATGAAAAATTATATATTATCTCTATATTTTTTATCCAGTATATGTGTAATTGACTAAACGTTGGTCCGTTTTGAACTTGAATCAGTTGCGCTATTTGAAGCAAGTGGGTAGGGATATTTAGCCTCACTTTAACACAAAATTGTGTTTTCCTTAAGTTTGTGCTCTATAAAAACTTTTTTCATTACTCGATATAATACCGAGCTTTCAACATTTTTCGTAACAGATACCTACTCACTTAGTGCAAGAAGTTTGGTTTATTTCTGGAGGTGGTTGTAGATGATGTTATAAACTGTTGAAATTAGCTCTAAACAAATTAGGTACATTTAGGGGGTAATGTATTCCGTTAAATTCGATCAAAAATAAGTCAAATAAAACAAAGGCAGAAAGACCGATAGGTCGATAGCCCTTTTTAGAAATAAAGATGTTTACTACTACTACTAAGTCAAATATGAAAAACAAAAAAAAACTTTTTTGGAATACGAATCAAATAAAACGTATGCTTGAAATATTGTATTTTAAATTATATTAGAGATACATTTTGTATTTCTCGGATTAATCTAACTAATAAAACCTAAACAAACTTTTGCTAAAACTAACTAATTTTCCCTTTACAAAATTGCTATTTTAGCCTTGTTTCAACATTAATAATTGCAAAACGTTGTTTTGCGTAGGTGCTAAGCGATACTTACTCGTATTTTATTTATGTGCGAAACTTGACTGATACATGGGCGAGTCCCTGGGTTTACATTGTTTTATGAAAACCGCTACAATTTACCTCAAACAAATACTTCATATGCATAAAAATATACATACTCGGCAGGAATTATTCAATTTTATTATAAAAAAACATTTCCCACCTATTAAAACAAAAGGTATAAAATGTGAACGTTTCGTGTGTGTGTTTTAAAAATTCGTCTAAAAGAGTGTTGAAGTCTGGAAAATGTCTAGACTTAGTGTTCAGTTAAAATCCAGCCCAAGTTTTAAAAAATTCAAATACTTTTGGAAACAAAATTCGAAAATAAATATTTTCTATACCAGACAAGAATCAAATCGACAGATCGGCATACATATTACAATACGCAGACGACACGGCACTTATTGTACATGACAAAACTACTGAGATAGCAGCTCAAAGACTCCAAACACTAACAAACAACACAATGACATGGTTTTATAAATGGAGACTAACACCAAACGCGTTAAAAAAATCAACTTCTGCTCACAAACCACAGACTCAACGCTGACTCCCCTACAATAACTGCAGACGGCCAAACGACACAACCAAAAAACGACGTAAAATACCTTGGAATCACAATTGACCACAAACTTAAATTCACTAAACACATACGAAACATCAGGGCAGAAACAATAAAGAGAACAAAACACTTCCGATCACTAACCTACAAAGACAGAGGAATTAGCACAAACACCGCCACCAAAATATATAAAGCTATTTGTAGACCCTTGCTAGACTATGGACATATACTCATGACCAACGGAACAGAAAGGACAAAACGTTATATACAAACAACAGAACAAATTGCACTAAGACTAATAACACGAATAAGACACCCCCAAAACCCACTACACAACCCCCCCACCCAACTACTATACGAACGTACAAACATGACAAAGATTTCGGAAAGTCTCATACATCTACAGACAAAATGGACAAACAACCCCTACAACTGGACCATACTGAATCCCCTTTGTTTTACAAGACCAACCAGACAATCCCGCTTCCGTTTTCCTACATCAACGCTACTCGAACACTTACAAACGCAACTGACTACTGGATAATAAAATTATTTTTTCTTGTCATTAGAATTGGAAAGTTTACTTAATAAGATTATTAACCTAGAATAAGAGAATTTTCATCTTTGTTTTTTGTTTAGATTAAGACTACATGTATTAAACAAGGGCAGAAAGAGCGATAGGTCGATAGCCTTTTTTAGAAATAAAGATGTTTACTACTACTACTATTTTCTATACCTACTGCTTTTTAATTTTTAAAAAACTTTTATAACATCATTTCCTCGGATTAATCCAACTAATAAAGTTAAGAAATTTTATAACTTTAAAAATTCGAACATTGCGGTGCTGGTACAAAATGTCTCAACAATAAACATGGGAAAAGTGACTGTGTTTGTGCTAAAATGTATGATACTTCAGTGAACATTATTTTATTAAAAGTATCTGCAATTTCTTTCAAGCAGATACTCATATATGCATGAGAAAATACAGTGTGGGACAGTTCTCAGTTAATTTTGCCACCGTATTCAATTTGAACCTAATTTCTTGCTTTTGAACAGAATGTTCAACATTCGAACATTACCGGAATCTTACAGGACTGCAATCAGTTGAGTTTGGTGCTCAACAACTAAGATCTGGAAGAAAATCGAAAAAAAAAATCTTCATACATTTGTATTACCCATTTCATAGTATGTGGCTTAATTATTTCACTTCAACTCCTTTCTCGTTTTTTGTATATCTCCTTTTTTGGAATTTAAAAAATTTTAAACTAAATTTCCTTGAGTGATAAATGTGGCCATTTTGCAAAAAATTAATCCACCTTTCGCTTCACGTTTGGCAAACAAATCAATGAATGGTTCCCGGGAGGGATCGAATGTGAAATACTTTGCCCAAGCTGACCGGGTTTATCCCACACATGTTTTTTATATAAGACAAATACAGACATTTGTTTTAGACCTGAACAATAAAACATAAAAGTTTCAGTCAGTATTTCGACAACTTTTTAGGAATTAGGTCCACGATGGAACACATCAATTGTTCCCATCGCCTCAGAGGTGATATACATTGTTTCTTTTGTAAGTTTTATAAACGGAATAGATGTTGTTGGATATGGAATTAATTTATTTCTGCCATTTAATATCGTATCGCTCGTTTCGGTTAACAACGATACTAAACCCTTCAATTTATGATAAGTTTATTTTAACATGGCTCTAAAAAGTCGATGTGTTTTCCATTCACTTCAATGAGCTTTTGAAGTTGATCAATCAATAATATAGTTATATCCAGTGATCCGAGCTCCCACTCCATAGAACCTTTCTGTCCAATCCATTTATTAGGAAAATGTATGTCAAGCCATTGCCGAACAGGTACAGCAAAATGAAAAATGGAAGTTTTGTTGGAACCATTTGTCTTTATGATGTATGTCAAGACCAAGGGATAAGAAATAAAATGACTACAGCAGTAAATAAAAAAACCTTAAATAGACGGTAATACATCTATCCCCGTTTAAAGTTAGTAAGTTTATTCCCAAAAAAAATTGAGAATCATCTTTTATGTTACCGTATAACATCAATTTTAACAAATTTATTGTATTGCTTATTAGCGCATTGCTTAGCAAAAGTACCTATCGTACAATGCGCTATACAATACAATACATTTAAGTCATTTCTAAACGGTTCGATTTCTGTATTCTCTGTGTTCCTGTTCCTGGATGTCAGGATGTTCCAAATCGTGCGCTTTAAAATGAAATAACCTAATTGATCTGCTGCATCTTCATTTTTTATAGGAGAACATTCCTGAATTATTCCAGACGTACAATTTCATATTTAACAAAACAATACCATCAGTCAAAAAACATCAATATTTTTGAACTTGTGTACCACTTAAGAAACCGCAGCTACTGAAACAGTGAGATAACATCAGACCTACATGTTCGCAATTTATTCAATTATTCAAAAAGCCGTTTTGTTACTGGAAACATTTATAATACAACCATGTTTTACATGACAAAAGGATCGAACCCAATTTGCAATTTCAGAAATTGTTAGTTCTTGCTTTGGTACTAAAAAGAAAATATTAATAACAAAACGAGCAAATGATCTCCCGACAAATATTCCCTGAAACACTAATGCTTAAGGTCTTGGAATTACCGAAAAAATCCATAGTTGTTATTAACGTAAATTACCAGCGAATTAAGTAAATAACTACCTTTGGTATTCTGAGGTGATTTGAATTTGCACCTGCTCTTCGGCCACAAAGCTAATGACTATTAAGAGGTTCTTGTATTAGAAAGTACCCTACTGAATTTCTCTTGTTTGAAAGCACCACTAAAAGTAATAAATTCTAGAAATAAAGATCTAGTCTAACTGCTATTAAAAAAGTTACTGTTACACCTAGTACTTCCATATTTCCTCAAGGTTCTCAAATCATTATGTATTCAAAACATTTTACCAAACTGATTTTATAATTATTTATATGCGTGTATATAATGCTTTTCCTTACTTGTTTATTGTCATAATCTCACAACGAACGAAATAAATCTTTTAGATAATGAGCACTCATATAATATATGTTGGTCAAACCTATTGTAGCGAATAAAAGTAGTTCGGGAGTTTACACTTTTTACTACCCTCTAAAACTTTCTCTTTAAAAGTGTGTGGTATTAAAATAACTGTAAGTCATATTACATTATTATTGCATTATTCCATACATAAGTAGAACATGCTCCTGAGAACATGCTTCTGGTTGGAAATACTGAAACAATTAGTTGTCAAATCATAGTTAGAATAAAAATGGCTGTTCACTAATTAATAACGCCAACTATTAAGTCGATAGTAGGGGGTGAAAACCAGGGCTATAAGCAGGTCAAACCAGCAGCTGAAAATTTAAGTCGATTGAAACCATTAAACTAGAGGGCACGAAACCTAGTTATATAAAGTTGCCCTAGTTATGCAACAAATATTGGTTTTAATTATGTGTTCTTTATATGAATTGGGTTGTGCTCTTTTATAAGTATTTGCTGCAGGCAATCCTCCTAAATGCTTTAAAAGGTGTATAGTTTCACGAAGCAAATACTAGTATTTCTATCATTTATTCAAAAACGTTTGCATCTAATAAATTAATAATGACATAATTTAGAAATTACACTGCAGAGTCATAGAGTTCTAGAACTTGAAATATATGTGGAGCAAATATTGAAATATTAATATTTTTTAAGTTGAATTTGCCATTTCCCAAACAGTTTATTTAAAATAGTAATTAGTTTAAAGTTTGTTTAGATATTTTAATAAATGAAAGCAAAGAAACAGTCGTTAATATAAAGCTAAGAATATTCTATGTCATTGAAAATTATTTAGAATTATTTTTGTTAAAATCTTTATAGTACTTTTTTACTGATCCACTCCGTCTACGCTATACATTAATAACGCCAGAAAGTGATGCTTAAAAAAACAATATGATAAATATGTATATAAATAATTAACCAAACTTTAAATTGTGTCACTTTATGAGATGAGGCAAATGCATGATTTTGGGACACTTAACTCTTAAAGTATCAAATTTATATTGGATGAAGAAAGTTTACTTCGATATTCCACAGAATCTCGCAAGCTTGAACTTAAAAGATTTAATCCAATACTTGAATCCATAATAAAATTGAGGAATAAGATTAAAATCACTCTCAGAACGTTTTGAAATGAGTTTAACGCATTTAACATTTAATTGAAACTCCCTTTTCAGACGAAAGATGCCTTTAAAAATTTACGGAAGTTTAAACCTTTCGGAAAAATTTAAGTATTTCGGAGTATGATATTAGGAAGATAATTCACATACAAAAAGAATCAGAATAAGAACTGGTTTTTATAAAGTCACAAACTATTAAAGTGCACTGTCTTATCAAAGTATAAAGTGTCCTGAATATTCCCACTATCATTATTTCATTTATAAACATTTTCAAACGAGTAGTAGGGTGGATTTTATTTTGTATTATACAACACAAAGAATAACAGGATTAAAATGAGCAGCTTAAGATATTGTTAATTGAAAAAAAAAACTTTGGTTTAGCAAAATAGGCACTCTACATTTTTTTTTTTGAGGAGAGAAGTTATTGTTTTGCACATATAGGTACATACTCGTATATTCGGGTCGGGTAAACAATTACTGTAAAGCGCTGATACACCGAATGGAGTCGGATTAAGTTAAACTACTTACTTCGATCGTAAAAGTCTGCAATTTACGATGTTGCGAACAAATGTGAATAGAAGAGGGTCAACAGATGAAAATCACATCACCAAAATGACGAGAACTGCTGATAAATTTCTGTTATTCTCCTACAGTGCTAAAGTATTCATATCACTTTGTCTTGATCTTAAAAATCTTGATCCCTTTTATTTACAATTTGTATCTATTTTATTTTAAACGCAATCAAATCGAAACGTGGTTCGAAGTATAATCCTGTACATAGCAGACTTGTGAGAAAATGCGTACATATAAGAAAAAAAGAAACCTACCATTGCGTGTCTGTGTTAGTAAGTTTAATTTTAATGTCAAAGTGAAAAGTCTTAAATAATGATAATAGTAGTAAATGCCCGTAACGCACATACGAAACATCAGGGCAGAAACAATAAAGAGAACAAAACACTTCCGATCACTAACTTACAAAGACAGAGGAATTAGCACAAACACCGCCACCAAAATATATAAAGCTATCTGTAGACCCTTGCTAGACTATGGACATATACTCATGACCAACGGAACAGAAAGGACAAAACGTTATATACAAACAACAGAACAAATTGCACTAAGACTAATAACACGAATAAGACACCCCCAAAACCCACTACACAACCCCTCCACCCAACTACTATACGAACGCACAAACATGACAAAGATTTCGGAAAGACTCATAGATCTACAGACAAAATGGACAAACAACCCCTACAACTGGACCATACTGAATCCCCTTTGTCTTACAAGACCAACCAGACAATCCCGCTTCCGTTTCCCTACATCAACGCTACTCGAACACTTACAAACGCAACTGACTACTGGACAATAAAATAATTTTTTCTTGTCATTGGAATTGGAAAGTTTATTAATAAGATTGTTAACGTATAATAAGAGAATTTTCATATTTATTTTATATTCAGATTAAGATTACATGTATTAAACAAAGGCAGAAAGACCGATAGGTCGATAGCCTTTTTTTTAGAAATAAAGATGTTTACTACTACTGCCCGTAATGATCCGTAAAGGTCCATTTCCAATTACCTTATCTTCCCACTACAATAATGTTATTTCGATGTAATTTTAGAATTTAGTGTTGTTTTGAAATACAACAATTAAGAAATTACCTTAATTCACGTAGTAATTGCCAAGACCTTAAAAAGTTTAAGAATATGATTAATCAGTAAGTTTTGAGCTAATAATACCATCTTGAGCTAATTGATTTCACTATCAAAATATATCTTTACTTACCAGTTCAACATACATATTTTGGTGGTTACTCTTGTTCATCCAACCTTATCAATAAATTTATTATACTCAGATTTATACTTCATATTCGGATTAGATTAAAATCTGATATTGTTATCCTAGCACGAGTCGAGCTAGTCAGCTGCAGGCAACAATTGAAAACAGAGAAGTAAAAAAAACGGGGGTGTTTCACCCCTCGACACGTGGTGGAGGGCCATGCTGAAACCCCTGCTCTTCGCCCTTCACCACGCATACGTATATTAAAAATCAATACGCAGCAAGAACGCAACGACTTATTTTGACATTTGGAGAATTTTACGTAATTTTCAGAAAAATCAACACATTATTATACAATCTTCCAACAATTATTTTTGAGAACAATAAAGATGATACGATGACAAAGACATAAAACTTTATTATTTAAAGAATTTGAAAAATATATTATTTATTCTTAGCTGTTTCTTCTCTAGTTGCATATGTTTTTTGTGTTAATTCATTAATTGCCAACAATAGTTTCTTCTATACTGTAATAAAAAACTATTAAAATGAATATACAAATATCTTATTTTGCGTTTAGCAGCTATTTAAGTTACATGTACACAATTATAAGAATTTAATTATATTTAGAGATCAGAACGCCGTTTCTTCCATCCATCCCACATAATTTCAGTTTAAGTAGGAAGAGTACCCAAAAATAAGCATAAATGGTTCCTAAATATCTTAGGAAAGTTCTTTGTACTACTTACTGTTTTATTGTACATATTTTGCCAGAGGTAATTAAGTATTTATTAGCATTTTATGTGATATACCATAAACATAAGAATACTATTACTTATATCAAATCATATCATATGGTGGATCAATTATTAGCTGGTTGAATGTGAACTTTAAGTTTGTATTGTCACAAGAAATTAAATAGAACAAATTCAATTGCTCAATATAAATAATTTGTCCACTTCCTGCCGATGAGTGTTTGAATGGCTTCTTGTGTTTTCCGGGTTGTAACCGGACTAATAATTAACTTTTTTCATTATATCTATATTGACACGAAATAATTTCCTTATAAAATTCCGTAAACCGTTTGTATATTTGCGAGATTTGAACATAATTAAATTAACCGAAATTATTATCAATAACATAGAGAGTGCATTGCCCTGCATTTTTTTTAGTTTGCTCAATGTTCTTTTTCGGTATTTCTTGCTTTCATAAGCATGTACTTGAAAATTTCTTCATATTTTTATTTGTCTGTCCAAAATTCAAAAAAATTCAAAAAATAACCATTTTTTGGTATTTATTTGAAAGCATCACAATATTAGAAACATGTGAAGCTGCTACTCTTGAATATTTTATGTGCAGAGTGCTTTAGACGGATTTAAATTTACCAGCCCTATAACTATTATAGTGGCATTTCAATGTCTAAAATTCGATAACGTCGTTCCCTAGATGGATGGAAAATCCATCTGTATAGTTTTGTGGCCATCTGAATTCTTTAAAACCTCTTGCCATCGGAAACGCAAAATCTGTTGGGATTTAGGCCCAACTCCTACAAAAAGGTGCGCTACCTTGTTATACAGTTTCAGAAAGCAATTTAAGCTAACCGACGGAAAAAATATTCTTTGATACCACTCAAAAAAATGTCACTTGTTATTTATATTGGATTTAAATTTGGTTGCTTCTTAATTTAAACGTGACATTTTCAATTGAAAAATGTCCACATGTTTAACCAAATATATATCTAGTCTTTTTCGTGAGCGTCTTTAACTATATTAAAGCCTGGAAGAAATACTGCATAAATGCAAAGTTGAACTTGCATTTTTAACTCCCAATTTCCTCGATTTTCAAACATTTTGATTGTTTATTAGTTGTTATATTAGTCAAGTATGCTAAGTTGATAAATATATGAGATTCAAACCGCACATTTTAGACAAGGTTTTAACTAACATGTTTTTTAATATTCTTAACTCATTTAAAATCTAAGTCTATTATGTCGAACCACACTCAACATGGGGTGTTCCAATGTTCAATAATACAATGCCAGCATGTATTGTACTCGGAATGTCGAAAGCCCTAGAAGGGAATTTAAAATAGGAAAAACGAATTCTGTCAACACATTGTTTTGTCTCGGATAAAACGATAATGGGCATATAAAATTCCTATATCTAGCCTGCGGCGTGATCCCTTTCAGATCAAATTATGTAAATTATTTCTTCTGGGGTTTCCTTTCTGGTCAGGTACCGTTGTCAGCTTCGAAGGTACCGCATAAGAACTTACACTTTCCTTATAGATAATACTAGTAGTAGTAGTAAACATCTTTATTTCTAAAAAAGGCTATCGACCTATCGGTCTTTCTGCCCTTGTTTAATACATTTAGTCTTAATCTAAATAAAAAACAAATATGAAAATTCTCTTGTTCTAGGTTAACAATATTATTAAATAAAATTCCAATGACAAGAAAAAAATATTTTATTGTCCACTAGTCAGTTGCGTTTGTAAGTGTTCGAGTAGCGTTGATGTAGGGAAACGGAAGCGGGATTGTCTGGTTGGTCTTGTAAGGCAAAGGGGATTCAGTATGGTCCAGTTGTAGGGGTTGTTTGTCCATTTTGTCTGTAGCTGTATGAGTCTTTCCGAGATCTTTGTCATGTTTGTGCGTTCGTATAGTAGTTGGGTGGGGGGGGTTGTGTAGTGGGTTTTGGGGGTGTCTTATTCGTGTTATTAGTCTTAGTGCAATTTGTTCTGTTGTTTGTGTATAACGTTTTGTCCTTTCTGTTCCGTTGGTCATGAGTATATGTCCAAAGTCTAGCAAGGGTCTACAAATAGCTTTATATATTTTGGTGGCGGTGTTTGTGCTAATCCCTCTGTCTTTGTAGGTTAGTGATCGGAAGTGTTTTGTTCTCTTTATTGTTTCTGCCCTGATGTTTCGTATGTGTTTAGTGAATTTAAGTTTGTGGTCAATTGTGATTCCAAGGTATTTACGTCGTTTTTTGGTTGTGTCGTTTGGCCGTCTGCAGTTATTGTAGGGGAGTCAGCGTTGAGTCTGTGGTTTGTGAGCAGAAGTTGGTTTTTTGACGCGTTTGTTAGTGTTTGGAGTCTTTGAGCTGCTCTCTCAGTAGTTTTGTCATGTACAATAAGTGCCGTGTCGTCTGCGTATTGTAATATGTATGCCGATCTGTCGATTTGATTTTTGTCTGGTAAGTTGTAATTGTATATGTCATGGCAGTATATATTGTAGAGAAACGGTGAGAGCGGGGATCCTTGAGGGAGCCCTTGTTCAGGGGAAAAAGAAAATGACAGTGTTTTGTCAATTCGTACTTGTAGTTGTCTGTTTTCTAGTAAGTTCTTTATGGTGTGTAGTAGATATGTTGGTGTGTGTAGTTTGTTTTTAATTACATTATATTCTAGTTCTCGTTCTTCATATTTTCGGCTTTATTTTAACTTCCATTTCTGAGTTTCAATTTTTTAAATCGTAATGATTATCGATAGTTATAGAATGCAGATGGTAATTTTTCGGATGTATTTATATAATTTTCAGACTCTTTTGTGCAATTAGAACTTTTATATTTGGAATAATATTCTATTATATATCTTTTGTCATTGCAAACTTTGTGTATTTGTGAAATTATAGCATATATTTTCAATCCAAAAAATGTAACAATGTCATTCTTTATTTATTTAATTAAAGACGGATTCAAAGGTCCTTTAATCACATTTTTTTATAACTTTGAAGGGTACTAATATCGGAGGTATGTTTTATTATCTAGAGGTTTGGTATTCATAATTTTATGTATTGTTAAGTTATACTTACTTAGTACCTCTTTCGTCTTCCTGGCCTCAAACAATATTCACATATAAGTTTATGCAATACCTGCTAACTAACCCGAAATCGACCTTCTACCTGTCCAATACTTAGGCTTGATATATGTTCGCACCTATCAAAAATGACGCGTTATCTCTTATGATCTTAATTGGTCGTGATTTTATTTGATGGGCTGTACCGAGGTAGCGATACATGTGCTTTCTAAAATGTATATAATCTAACATTTATCTAGTTTCATGCATTTCAAGTTCGGATCGTTAACTTTGAAGTTGTTGGGAATGTTTGTGTTTAATCGTTTTGTAATAGCTGGCTCAAACTAGTACCATTTCTTTAACCCGCACGTGTTTTGGTTAAAGGATGGTTGGAATAAAACTCGATATCGACTGCTTCGTGTGGACTGTATTGAATATCTCCTTACATCCAACCGTTACCAGTTTTCTAACCCCCGTTTGTCAAATGTCATTTCTACTGTCGTGGCACTGTTGCCAACCGATATATATATACATGTTACATAAGTAAATCTAACATAACTCCCCCTTTGAAGGGTACCTTTAAAACGGCAATATCTTAAATATTTATGACGAGTTAACTAACTGAATAACAGATTTACACAAATCACTAGTCGGTTTCATCCTGTAGAGGTAATGGATGTAGGTGGCGTAGGGACCTGAGGACTCGTCCCCTTGCAGTCGTATCTCCGCAGTTCTAGGCACACCATCTTGGCTCGGCATCAATTTGGATATGCGTCCAATAGGCCATCTATAGGGCGGCTGCTTGTCGTTCCGAAGTAGCACTAAGGTCCCATTGGAAATCTTGGTCGGAGCTTCCTTCCATTTGTATTGGGTGTGCAATTGGCTGATATACTGCTTCGAAAATTGTGCCCAGAATTGGTTGGCACAGCTGCTGGACATGTTGAAGTCGTGGAAGTCTGTTTGGCTTAACTATCGTGTAAGTCATATTCCGGAACGTGTTGCAGAGATCGACCAATAAGGAAGTGAGATGGGGTTATCGGGCTGAGATCGTTAGGATTAGTAGACATAGAATATAAAGGTCTAGAATTAAGTATGCCTTCCGTTTGAATTACTATTGTATTAAATTCTTCAAACGTTACGTTTTGGTTGATCAGAAACACGCTTCAAGTGATGTTTCGCGCTTTTGACAGCTGCTTCCCACAGACCTCCAAAGTTTGGAGTATAAGGAGGAATAAATTTCCATTCTATATTGAATTGATTCGTAAAATTGGTCACTGCCGTTTGAGTATTGTTTAAAAAATGTCCTAAGTCTTTTAACTCATTACTGGCGCCCAGGAATGTAGTTCCATTATCGGAATATATTTTGCGCGGCATTCCTCGTCTAGCGGTAAATCGTTTGAGGCAGGCAATGAAGCTATCAGTGGTTAAGCTAGAGACAACCTCTAAATGAACTGCTTTGACGCAAAAACAAACAAATACGGCCAGATAACATTTTGTTAATTTGGCGCCTCTTCCTGTTTATTAAGAATAAAAATGGGCCTGCGTAATCAATTCCAGTTATTTCAAAAGGCAAACTTCGTTAATTCTGTCGTTTGGAAGACTCGCCATTGGATAAGCACAAGGAATGGGCTTAAACTTAAAACAAGTTAAGCAATTCCTAGTAATTTTTTTTGCTAAATTGAGTCCTCCGATTGGCCAATAAAATTGCCTTATACATGCTAACAGGAGTTGAGGGCCTGGATGTAGCAAAGCTTTATGTTTGTTTTCAAAAACTAAATGAGTAAATGGGTGTTTATTATGCAACAGAATTGGATGCTTTGTCGTATATGGTAGGTTGGAAAGATTTAATCTTCCTCCAACGCGCATTACAACCATCGCCGTCCAGAAATGGAGTGACAGACGAAAGTTTATGGTTTTTGTCTAGGATCTTATTTTTCTGTAATAGAGACATTTCGACCGGAAAGCATTCTTGCTGACACACTTTGATTAACGCTGTCTTCGCTTTGTTCAACTCAAGTACAGACATAGGCCCCACCAGTAAATCTTCTTTCAAATCCTACGTTTCAAATTTACACAGAAACGAAACATAAAGCTACCACTTTTAGCAACTTCGGAAAACTTGAAAACTTTGTAAAAGTGAAGAATAGGATTTTTTCCGAAGATAACATAATTATGCTCTTTTTCTTGAGTTGCTGGTAAAGAATCGAGCTCGATATTAAAGTGGGAACAGGCCAACTACTTTGATGTAGCTTTAAGAAACTAGGACCCTCCCACCAGAGAGAATGATTTAATAGCAATCGGGATTGATTCCTCTCGAAGCAACATCTGCAGGATTTTCCTTGGAGTTTACGTACCTCCATTCATACTGACTTGCTAATGACTGATATTTTGGATACCCGATTTGCTACAAATATTTGTAACAAATGGGGCTCCGTCTTAATCCAACTCAGCGCTACTTGGGAATCGGACCACATTATAATTGGGACAGTAGTAGATAATGCTTGTTTTACCATTTCTACTAGTTGAGATCCCAATAGACTAGCACATAACTCAAGTTTTGGTATCGTAATTGTTTTCAAAGGCGCCACTTTGCTTTTTGAACATAACAAGAAAACTTTAAAATTGCCTTGCTCATCTTGACTTCGTAAATAAACTCTCGCGTCTTTTGAGGCGTCACAAAAACAATGAATCTCTACCAAGGAATAGCCTTTTGGGACAACATTTCTTGGAAGATTAATTTGGTTCAGATTTGCTAGACGACTTTGAAATTGAAGATATTGTGTCTCTAAATCATTAGGAATGGAGCTATCCCATGATATTCGAAGACTCCACAATCGTTGGATTATAATTTTGGAGACAATAATGACTGGACTTAAAAGACCTAAAGGGTCATAAATCTGAGCAATAGTAGAGAGTATATGCCGCTTGGTAATAGTACTTGGATTACATTTGAAATTGTTTAATATTATAAGTTAACTTGTCAGCAGTTGTATGCCACTGTATTCCTAAGGTCTTGCAACTATCATTTTTACCAAGGTTCAGAACTGAGTTCGAAATTGTTAAATTATCAAACCCTTCAATAACACTAGGATTATTAGAAACCCATTTTCTCAATATGAACTGACCAGTTTCTAAATCTTATAAACTGTTTCGCATCTATTTTTAGTTCTCTTAAATCGTTTGACCCGGTTAGTAAATCGTCGACATAGAATCGTTTAATATAGTGGTACAAGACTCAGGAAATCGAGAAGAATTGTCATGAGGCTAATGTTTGGAGACACTTAATTGCCAAGTAAGGGGCTGACGTTGTGCATATGATACGGTATTTAATTGATAAACCGAGAAATCATTACTAGGATCATCGCGCCATAAATTGTTGTAACGATCTTTGATCTGGATTCATTACAATACAAACGATACATTTTGGAAACATCGGCTGAAACGACATAATGGGTAAACTCTGAATCGAAGTAAAATGTCTATAATATCGTTTTGGAGTTTAGGGTCCGACAAATTGAAGATCGTTGAGAGACCATCCCGTAGATGTAGGGCAACTACCATCAAACACTGTTCTCAATTTTGTAGTAACGTTATGTTCTTTAATAATACCATGATGGGGTAAGAAAAATGAAATAGACGTAGGGTCTTGAACTGGAGTCGAAACTTTGGTCATATGGGCCTAACTCAATATATTCTTGAATAAATTGAAAATATAGCTTTTTAAAGTTAGGATCGACAAATTTTCTCTCTAAGCTCTTAAACCTTTTGAATAGCATTATTTTTGGAATTCCCTAATAAACTTGGAGAATGTTTAATGGGAATTTGACAACGAACTGGCCTAACTCATTTCTGTACGTATGCTGCTTAAATTGTTTTTCACATTCCTCATCGTCTTTGCTTATGATCGATGAAATTTGAACTTCTTCGAGTTCCCAAAATTTTTTAAGCTGGTCATCTTCAGGAATGTGTATTTTAGAAAAATTGCAAAATCGTAGTGTTTGTTGGCATTAATAGGGCAAAAACCTCCCACAACATATCCAAATTTTGTGTGTTTTGCAACGTTGGAAGATATTTACCTAATTGAATTTGTCCTACCAAGATCAAATCCCAAAATAAACTGCACCGATTAATAAATCAATACTTCTTGCATTATAAAATTCGGGGTCAGGCTAGCTTAATTTGACTGGGTAATTGTAAATCTGGAATACGAATTGATGATGACGGAATATCGTTTGCAATAGTAGGAGTCACAAAACACGACATAGTAGTGCTAAAATCGGAATTATGAGAATATATGGAAACGTTGCACTTTCGATTTAGTTCAGAAACAACCTGATTAATTCCAATCAATGACATATTAGTTGCCGTAGATTTAAGTTTTAATTGAAGATAAAATTGTTCAGTAATCAAATTGGACTGGGCACCACAATCAAGTAAGGCCCTACACAAATGAAAATTACCTTCCACATCTTTAACTTTGCACATTACAGTAGACAAAAGAACCTGATTTGAAATCGAAGCTGATTGTTTAACCACCATGCTTAAGTTCGTCACTGCATTTGTTCCCATAGAACTATTTAACCTATCTTGATGTAATAAGGTGTTATGTTTAACTACTTTACATATTTTACATGGGGGCAAAAAACATTTATCAACAAAAATGTCCCGTACGTAAACAATTGAGGCACAAATTGAGGTTTTTAACTTGTTCCAATCTATCAGCAACCGACAATGCCATAAACTTGTCACACTTATAAATGGTATGATTATTCTTGCAAAAGTTGCATTTAATTGTATTGCTTGATGTGTGTGCTAGGAGATTCATTTGAAAGTTATTGTTTTGTTTATGAATTGTCTTGGTTGGGTGATTCGATGAGATGTTTAACTTACTTGGAAAAGCTTTTTCCAAAGATTGCAATAAATCTACCTTGTTTTTAAGAAATCTACAAATTCTTCCAGTGTTGGTAACTCTGACTTGTATTCAAGTTCTTTCCATTCTCTTAAACTCGTTTTATCGAGCTTACCCGACAATAATGAATAATCAAAGAATTATATAAATCTTGCGGATTAAATTGTATTCATCAATCGCGGTGACATGTTTAGTTACCTGGTCCAGCATTTGACTGAATTGACTAAAGTTCTCTTTATTGATATGTGGCACATTTATAAGCTGTTGATAATGAATGTCTAAAAGAAATTGCTTTTATTACCAAATTTACTTTCCAGAATTTGCCATGCTGTTGCGAAAGGATTGCTTACGGTGTCCAGTCCTTCAATCAGCCTGGCTGCAAACCCTCAAGTGAAGCTTTGAAGAAATTGGAACTTTGTACATTTGATAAAGCTGAATTGCTTGAAATAATTGACGAAAAATTTAGTTTTAAATGAAAGCCAGTGCTCAAAACTGCCGAAAATTGTAGGCAACTTCATTTTTGGCAATAAAATATTCTGCAAAGAGTCACCTGGATTCTGGATGCATTGGAATGCACTGGATTTGTCATATCCTGCTTGAATAGACTGCAAATACTGAGTTAAAAACCTGGACATTGTAGTATTTATTTTCGAACTCCTCTCTCTCTTTATAGTGTATTTGGAGGTCTCTTTCGTCACAACTAGATTCAATTACTGACTGAATAGCATCAAAATCTGCCATTAAACTCATGCTGTTCTTAAATCGCAGCTCAACCTCATTGATAGCCGGTTTTTGATCATCGGGAGAAGTCTTTAATAATTGGATAAACTTATCAACCAACGTTAGTTTTTGTTTAATAGAACCACGACTTCTAATTAATTGTTTAATTTGTTGCAAATCAATTGCCCCATCTGAGTTTTCCATCTCAATGAGGATATTTACTTGATAAAATAGTTAAAATAGGTAGAAGTGTGAAATAGAAATGATTACCACGTGGCTATTGGCCTGTTGGCGTTAAAAATTGTACACAAAAATATAAAATTGTGAAGAAAACCGTGTATGATATTAAGCACCGATAGTGTAAAATATTCAAAATGGCATGTGAAAACTTCTAGAGTACTTTATATCTATGCCTAATAGAGGCAAAATAGGATAATAGAAAATGGAGTACTTACTGGCTTCACTCTTACAACTTGCACCAGGAAATAGAGCTTTTTTTACGATATCTGGTTCGAATGGACCAAAATGTTTAATCGTTTTGTAATAGCTGGCTCAAACTAGTACCATTTCTTTAACCCGCACGTGTTTTGGTTAAAGGATGGTTGGAATAAAACTCGATATCGACTGCTTCGTGTGGACTGTATTGAATATCTCCTTACATCCAACCGTTACCAGTTTTCTAACCCCCGTTTGTCAAATGTCATTTCTACTGTCGTGGCACTGTTGCCAACCGATATATATATACATGTTACATAAGTAAATCTAACAGTTTGCAAGTCCACTTTTGATATTCAACACTTGAATCATTGAATATGATTTAGTGTATTTGGTTTTGTATTTGGTACTATTTAATATATTTGGTATTGGATATATTCATAAAAAAACATTTTCTATGGAGCAGCATCCTGTGCAACGAACAAATCTGAGGAACATTAACGAGTAATAATTAATACTGATACTTACCAACAATCAAACAAAATTCTCCAATTTAAAATTCGCATAAGGGCAAGCATATATGTTTTAATTTATGTTTTCATTTTCACTCATCTCCAATGCTCGCGATTTGTTTATTATTGCAATTTATCTCTTTTGCATTGCAATGTATTAGTCAAAAAAATCTTGAACTTCATATTATTCATGTCAGTTTAACTTAATGTTTAATAATAAGTATTAGAAGAAATACGTTTACTTCGAATAGAACTAAAAGGTTTTTTGCTAGGAAAATGAAAGGCGACTCGAACTGCAGAGAACGACAAAATTTAGAATTGATGTTAAATTTAGTCAATTAGAATCCTTGCATTTGTGTAATGCAGACTGTTTCTGTAGTTAACAGAATTTCGAATTTCAAAGAGTTCCTTTTAACTCCAAAATTCCAAAATTTTCAATTTCAATCCTTAATACGATTAAGACTTAATCTAGCACTTTGAAGCGGGAAAATTGGATATTAAGGCGTTGTTATTATTTCGAATTAATTTTAATTTTATTATTTTTTTCTTGCCATTAGAATTAGAAAGTTTATTGAATTAAATTATTAACACAGAATAAGAGAATTTGTATCTTTGTTTTTTTATTTATATTAAGACTATTTGTACTAAACAAGGGCAGAAAGACCGATAGGTCGATAGTCTTTTTTAAAAATAAATATGTTTACTACTACTACATATATAAGTAACACTTTGCATTTAAAAGGATATAAAGTTATTAAATATGAAATATGATTTTTGCAAATCCGAAAATGCTTCCATTTCAACAAACACAACTTCATGTTGCCTTGACCGTTCAGTGATGTGTAAAAAATAACCACATCAAAATAAACATTGTCTTTAACATAAGCTAAAACTTGGTTCGGATGCGTCCAAAAATATGTTATTATAATTGGAATAAAACTCAGTTGGTAATTTCTTTAGTTATAAATGAAATAAAAATAAGCAGGGTCAGGTCTACAGCAACAGGTAACCCCTTCATATATAAATATCTATTACAAAGTTATGAGCTAATGTAATTTTAACTCTCCTAAACAAAATAAGGCTAAATTTAAAACCAGTGCAAACCGATACAAAAAGTCCAAGATAACAAGTGCAAAACAATTTCAATCAACCTTTCTTCATGTAACGAAAGAACGTTAGTTGTAAACGTAATGAATCTGGTTAAAAATGAGCAGCAATAGATGACTAAATAATGGAACAAGAAGACAATGGCTGACAACACACTCAGAGCAAAGAATATACAGGGTGTTATTTAAGTACGTAGCCAAACTTCAGTTGGTGATTCTCCTAGTGATTTTAAGAAGCAATTTTTAAACTTATTGATGAAAAACTTTTTAAATGAGTATAAGTCTGAAAATGATTCATTATGAAGATCAATATACAGGAAGTCAATAATTTTAATAACATTTAATAGTAGAATTATGCAGTAGTTTCATGCTTATTTGCTTTATCAAAACATCTATGAGAAAAACGAATCTACGTTTTAATCTAAGAGAAAAAAATCAATACGTAAATGACTTTCGTGTAATTTTAATCGCTGAATGGCATGGTGTTTAAATTAACCGTTGTGCTTTTTGGAACAAAGTGGTTTCACAATCGAAGAAAAGTCTAATATGTATAAACGAATACTGGAATTTGTTTAATCCGACAAGGATAAAAAAAAATTGAAAAGAAGTCAGGATCGCACATTTTTGTGCGTCAGTAAAATTTTTGCCAGGTTGTCCTCCGGGATGCCGCGAGGCTTAATAGTTTTAGTTTATTTAATGCAAAACTTTCCACAATGTCTGGAAAAAGATTATGGAGTTAATTGCAAAAAGCTGTTATTTTTATTTAAACACCCTGATTGAAATGAAGCATTTGTGGACACATACTTACAAAAACTTATCTGTTGACAATAATATTGCAATGTTTATTGTTATCACTTCTCTCGTTCAATGTGCTAGGTTTCATTTCATTTTTCTATATGAACGTACTTACATATCTAACATACAATTTGAAATAACAATATAAATTAATAATAAAACGAACAATGATTTGTCGCAAATGTTTTAATGTTTAAACTACCGTTTAAATAGATACTGATACTAATCAGTCGATTTTACTTGTTTAAGGAAATAAAAGTTTAGCGGGATTAAATCAAGGGATACTAATGACTAAGAATCAGGTCTACTTTCCTTAATCTATAGATGCCCATATGCTTGACTTGACTGTCTTGTAAAGGTAAAGGGCCCAAGCTTCAGCGCACATAAAACACATCTGTTTTCCAGTGTTAAAAGGGATAACGTCTGAAAGTTTGGCTAGTTGGTTTTCTTGAACATTTATCTGTGACTGGTTCATTTAACTCTCATCTTCTCTGGCGGCAACAAAACTAGTAAAACATTACACACTTAAACTTAACAGACTTAATTCTAAGATTCAAATCTGAAAAGTTAACGTAACAAAGTGTTTTTTTTTTCAGTCTCATTTAAATCAAAACTGAACAATATTTGGAGCTTTAGTATCCATATTAAAAACACCAAAAAAATAATAACAACAAAAAACCTTATATTAGATTTTTCTGGATTTCATCAATGTTCTAAATAAAGTATCTTAGTTCTTTAGAGTTCATATATAATTTTTTTAATTTCATTTGTGCTGATTGGTTTTGTAGCCAATGATGTTTACGAGATTGTCCAAGGAGACACTAAGGTTTAATTTTAAAATTGTAGATATTAAAAAATTTTGGTATTTTACGAATTTTGTTTCTATATTGGGGTTTGGCGGTGGACTTGCTGGAATTCATATTCTTATAACGCCCACATTCAGTGTATACAGTAATATTAAATATTTATTATCATTCTTGTTTTGACCCTCCTGTTACAGAACTTGCCCGTTTGGAACAAGTTTTCATGCAAAATATATATATTTTTAGATAAACAAGTGCTGGGCATAAAAGATTCATTTAAGATAATTTAATGTTGCAGTTTTTTAGTATACTTTCAGTTGTGACAGTAATGGCTTTCTAAGTAATTAATCACTTAAAGTTACGCGGAGCTGAATATATCGAACGCATTTCTCAGACAATGTTATATAAATATGTATTTTGTTCTAGGATCTTAAGATTCAAGAGTAGTGATAATGTTTGTCAATTTCTATAACGTGATTTATAGGCATTCTTATCATTCAGTTTTTCAATAGTGTACGAAAAATATTTTTTTTATCAATATTTACAGATATATTTGTGAAAGGATCCGTATAACCTTGCCAGACGTCTACCGCAGAGTTCATACTTTATGAAACCACTTCTCCACAAATATAATATCGTAAATATGATAACAAAGTGTAATATAATATTCATAATTAAGTTAATAAAATGAATACATCAATTATGCATAATAGAATGATCAATTATTCATATCACGTTTGGAACCTAGTCAGACATAATTTAAATTACATCTAATTTACCCACATTGAATTAAATAAAGATAAATATTTACGCAAAAGTATTAACACACTCTTCTGCTATAACAGCAGGCTGCTTACAAATTGAAATTCATTGGTCAAATTAAAATGCTAGATTTAGGAATCTCGTCGTCGAACAGTTACAGTCTGCAAATCGTATTATCATCATGTAAACATGATTGTAACGACCACAGCATGTACTGCACTAAATTTAATAAAACCCAGTGAGTTTGTTAAATCTAAATTTAAGCATCTACAATCAAGGCAGAACGAGCAATTTCAACGATGCCCTCTTAACTGCAGAGTTCATAAACGACAATGTAAAGCAAAAGGAGGAGCTTTTTAAGATGTGTTATCGCGAGATTTAGGAAGTTGCTAATGCTGTTATGCATGTAAATGTTTGCAACATCCCATTGAGAAGATGGTTTTTATGAAATGTTTAGCATTTTAATTTCGAGGTTGTAGAATGCAATGTTTAGTTTTGTTTTAGTTTGCTGGATCGCAATTTTTGTAAATTGCAGATTTCCGGGAGATACATGCAATTGATATAAAAATATTCCAATGCCTGCACTAATTCTTCCAAAATTAAGTTAGAATCTTAATGTCAAAATTCCAACAAGATTAAATACTAATGGACCAAAATCGTGAAATCTGAAAATCCAGATGTTATTTAAATATTTTATTAACATTTTCAAGTAGTAGTAAACATCTTTATTTCTAAAAAAGGCTATCGACCTATCGGTCTTCGACCTATCGGTCTTAATCTAAATAAAAAACAAAGATGAAAATTCTCTTATTCTAGGTTAATAATCTTATTAAATAAACTTTCCAATTTTAATGACAAGAAAAAATTATTTTATTGTTCAGTAGTCAGTTGCGTTTGTAAGTGTTCGAGTAGCGTTAATGTAGGGAAGGAATTAATAAGGAATTAATAAACGGAAGCGGGATTGTCTGGTTGGTCTTGTAAGACAAAGAGTTCAGTATGGTCCAGTTGTAGGGGTTGTTTGTCCATTTTGTCTGTAAATGTATGAGTCTTTCCGAAATCTTTGTCATGTTTGTGCGTTCGTAAAGTAGTTGGGTGGAAGGGGTTGTGCAGTGGTAACATTTTCAATTATTCCAAATAACAGTTAAACTAGGGTTTTCCTTTCGCCTTATATTGAGCTAATAATGGATCATTAAATTGAATTTTTCTGATCCATGTTTAACTATTTTTATATTAAATTTTTCTTACATGCTACATGTTTGCATTACAAGTAAAACCATTTTTACAAATATTGAAAGAGTTAGTGGACTATTTAAAACGCATTTCCGTTTCCATATGGCAGTATTTTATCCCCGGTTCTAGATTGATTGTCAACATTTTTGAATTGGGCCCATCAAACAATACTTAGCTTAATAATAACCAAAAACGTTCTACAGATATATGGGGAAAACACACACACAGGTCACATAAATGTCAACATAAACAACATAAAATAAAATTTAGAGAACTTATTTTTCCGTAAATTATGCAGGTTTTGTGAATGCAGTTTGAACGAAAAAAACTAATTAATTTCGCACATATGCACGCTGGAAAAAAGTGTTAAGGTTTTTTGGGCATCTTTTTTTGTTTTTCGCCACAAATTTCCATACGTTTGATGCATCGTCTCGTTTTGTATGTATTTTTCATTTGCTTTTCCATTTCATATATTTGCATTTGCTTACTATTCATTAACATTATTAAAATGTCCTTCAGCTCCAGATTGAACGTTAACTTAATTAGCATTAAAGAAACTCTATTTGTATTCAGAAAAAGTGATTTTTTTAAAATTTGGAGCTAAATATGTCATCAATTATTATGTGCCTGTTGATATTCAAGATGGAAAATTATACTATAAAAATGCAAATTCGTTCAAATTCAAAATTCAAAAATATCAATTGCAAAATGCGCAATGAAATGACAGAGAGGCGAAGACATAAACTGATATTATCATATTTTACTGACAAACAAATTCGTTTAAGTTTACTTCTAAAAAGAAAGGAAATCGAACCCATTTCAATCGCGTTATTAATCTTGCAGTTCAGAGAATTACATTTGGTAGTCAAAGATGCCGTGAAAAAGTTAAGACCAAGAATAGCTACTGTGACATATGTTTTCTGCACGTGCATTCATTAAAGCTTTTAGAATACGATATTTTAGGAACTGCAAAGAAATATAATGCAAGCATTATACAAGATATCGGCTTTTTGCAGCCTTCCCAGCCAAGAGTCGCTTTGGCTGATTTTCAAATAAAATGTATTGGAATTAATATGTTTAAATTATTATGTGTTGTGTATTATGGAGCCTCTAATAATTCGCTCATTGAATTAATAGCCGGCCTAAATTAGTTTAAAATATCCTATTGTTAAAGGCTCTTATATTTGTAAAGTTGTATGATAAATGAACCAATTTATTTTGATTCAAATCTTGAATGCCTAGACGAATTCCATTAAAGGCAGGCTTTTTAATAATGCAATTGAACCTATTTAATGTAATTAGATGCATCTTGATTTAGTCGGGGCTCAGACAAATATAATTTAAATGTAAATAAACGAATCACTTTATGGTTCATATTGTTTGTGGTACTATTTGTAATAAAGTTATTGTTTTATATAACAGAATATGTTCCGATTAATGTAGATATGTATAGGGTGGAATATGGAAAATAGAACCGCAATTCGATCTTAATCCGAGATAAACTTGTTATTTAACGGAAGTTAACATATGTTTCTTAGGAAAGGAGTTTTGGAAAGTGATCCCTATACGCTATGCTTAGTTCTACTAGTTTTAACTATATGTAGAGTAATTCTGCTTCATATTAGTAAATTTACAAAATTTGGAGCTTTAGCATAGGCATTGTAAGTTGACGTTCATTAATAGTACAATGAAACGGGTCTAAAATGGTTTAAAGTGTATGGAAGTTTGGAGATAGAGTAGTAGAGTAAATACACCACTAACAAATTAATGATTGGTATAAAAAGTCAAATAGTGTAGCTTTACCTAGAAGCTCCGTTCTTTTTTAAATAGTAATGTAAGTTGAAAAGAGTAAGGTAAATATTGCTCTGGAAAGGAGACAACTCCAATATAATCGCAAGTTAGAATAAACCGTTGTATCGTTATATCGATATTTTATAGAAATCGTTTTACATTATCAAGGAAATTTTTTAAACTTTTAAAGTGTTCTGTTTTTGTTTTTACCACCCTACATCGTTTTTGCAATATGACGTGTTTTCTGAAAGTTACAGATGGAGTTTACGGAACAGCATGCTGTGATTTGAAGTATGAGAAGAATATTCAAGATGTCTAGAAACGACTTAGTCGTTAAAAGCGGGGCGGAAAATTGAAGTCAAAATAATGTTCGTGTTTTTGAAAACCTTTTCTCGCACTATCTCTAGATATACACAGCTTAAAACTTTCTATAGATATACATGCCTATAATGTAATAACATATAGATAAAGGAGTTTGGTTGAAAGTTCCGGGAAGCACATTGAAATTTGAGATGAGACGCATTTCAAATTATTATAGTTAAATATTTATTGTAAACTTTAACTAACAATAACGTCACTTAAATATTATTAGAGCCATTTGAACCTGTTTCTAATCTAATGGCAGTATTCGTAATACTTTTAACTAACAAAACTTTACAATCAAAGAATTTATTATTGCCCTATTTTCAAGATACATCTAGATATATAAAATTTATTTTTAAAATATCTCTGCCGAAAAATGAATTGATTTAAGTTTTCGTTTTTATGCGGTAGCTTTCTATCGGTTACTTTGTGACGTGAAGGAACTTGGGGGAATCACATACATACAGATATATAATGGACATGTTAGATCAAACAATGAATTCATTGTAATATCAATTTTTGTTAAACAAACTTAAATAAAAAAGGCATATCGAAAAACCTCAGGGTTGTTATAACCCACAATACACCTGCAGAGTAAAAATATTATAACTAAAGTAGAACCAGTAAGCTATAGTGAAATTTTACACAAATATTATACAAGTACAAATATTGATTTGATTTCTTTGTCATGTTCTCTTAAGTCACCCTTACTATAACTGCAAATATTCTTACTTGGACTGCAAATCAAAAGTTTCTGCTAATTAACAGTTGCAAATTTCTTTTGTCTGAATTCCAAATTTCACTAATTCTTCTGTTATGAATAGCTATGCACTAACCAGCAAAGAGAAAGGATATTTGAGCTTTCCAGTTAAATACACTGATGTCTTCAATTCTAATGCTAAAACTGGTATCGAAAAATGAATTAGTATTAAGTTAGAAAATTTTATCGGCATTTGTTCTTGTTTTTGATGAACTGCTGTACAAGAAATGTAAGGTTTATTTAGTATTTTTTTACTATATAAATCAAACAAACCGAATATATCAAATGTTTCCTCAATTTGTAAAATATATCATACATTTTTAAGTCGGTTCAACAGTCGGCCCACTCGTAGGTAGTTTAAATCACATAACAAATGACCACCGCATTTCCATATTTGCTTGGGTCCATTTTATTTGCATCTCTCTCTTTTGGCTATTCCTTTTTTACTACATCGCATAAATCAAGCACCAACTACTGTGGGATTAAGTCTTAACAGGTTGTGCTGAATATCAATGAGCATAGTAAGACTAATTTGTCTTCCTTAAGCGCAATTTACGGTCATTATGATCAGTTAGAACACTGGAGACGATTTGTAACTTTTTTATTTACGACACAAATTCAATTTAATTGTCTAAGTATATAATATAAAGTGATTCGCGATATGTCTTTCGAAGTTCCATAAAGAAAATCTTACATTCTCTGCAGTCATTTACAAAAGTGGTGGATCTGCCCGTCTTAGGCACAGGCTTAGTACTCCACAAGCTTTTTTGCGTGACAACTCAGCTCGACCATAAATTATCCCATAAAAGAAGTGAAACTATTACCTAATTTTCAAGTAAAATATTACATTGTCACACCGACAACTGGGAAAAGGTGAACAAATGGCATGACGAATTTTCAAGAAACACGACGGGTCTAAATCACGAAATCATTACAGACCGGCACCCCGAAAAGACAATATTAAAAGCAAGGTACTTCAGCATCTAATACAAAAAACACATGACTTCATATTAAGAAAACTGAACGAATGCATCACTACTAACAAAATACCCAAGTTATCGAAGAATGGAATAATAACACCTATTTTAAAGAATGGACTAGATAACACTCTAACAAAAAACTACAGGACCATCACGCTACTCCCGGTGCTGTGCAAACTGTTTGGACATATAATAAAAAAACAGACCACCCACTTTTTATACTAACCAACAACATACAAACAACTCACCTCACGAACAAGAAAACAGCATGTCTCTTCATGGACATCAATAAGGCCTTTGACATTGTCTGGCACAAAGGAATTTTATATAAACTTTACCAGCTTAAAACCCCCAAATACATAATTCACGCAATCAGAAACCTACTCACAAACAGACATCTAGAAGTACGCATAGACAACACCCTCTCCTTTGCTTTCTCCCTTGAACAAGGACTCCCGCAGGGATACCCGCTATCACCCCTTCTTTAAAATATATACTGCCACGACATATACAATCACAGTCTCCACGATAAAAGACACATTGATAAATCTGCTTAGATCTACCTTAATCTTAATCTGCCTAGTTTCCCTTATAGCGTCTTACCTAAAAAACCGTACCATCCAGGTGAAAGTGGAGAATTTCACTTCTGCCAAAAGACGCATCTCGGCAGGAGTACCACAAGGTACAGTGATTTCGCCGTTGCTGGTATACATTGTATACAGCAGACATTCCAAAACTTCCCACTACAAAAATAGCACAATACGCGGATAATACGGCTATCTACACATCGTCTTTCTATGCTCAGGCTGCGAAATCTCGCATTGCGCATCACCTGAGTTTATTGACGCCGTATTTCGACAAATGGAAACTTAAAGTGAATCCCAGGAAGACTGAACTTATTATCTTTTCGCGCAAATTTACTAACAATAAAATCCTATCGCCACTCATGGTCCAAAATACTCCAATCAAGCCAGTAAAAGAGGTGAAATACCTGGGATTCAAACTAGACGCCCGACTTCATTTCTACAAGCATGATGACTATGCTGTACAAAAGACTTTCATGGCTCGAAGAAGGTTGTACTCTCTTCTGGCGCCAAATTCATGTCTATCGCCTCAAAACAAACTTCTGCTCTACACCTCCACCATAAGGCCCATACTGACCTACGGCTCCCCTATCTGGCACTCTGTGATTCCACGAGACGGCGTGTTCAAAGGACCCAAAATGGGTTCCTGAGAGGCGTCCTATCGGCTGACAGATACACCAGAATAACCGAAATGCACGAAGCTACAGGGATGGCCTATATAGCCGACTATATAGATACCATCGCTGAAACATTTTATCATAGCGGAGTGCAAGGCTCAGTCCTTACGCGAAATATGACCCAAGTAAGAGCAAACGATCGCCCAACCCATGGTCCCCTATATAAGCGACTTCCCATATTTTGTGAGGATTTTGTCCCTGACAGTACGTGACTACAAACAAACATTGCCTGCCAAATACAGACATTCGTTCCTAGCAGGCTGGATTGTTAGCAGGATGGATTTGGTCATCTAGTTGAAACTGCCGGCGGTTAACGCCACGGCTGACATATCAAACTTAAAGGTCGAAGCAAAAGGGGTTTTTGGCTTCCCTTCAGGAAAACCTTTTTTCTTTAATGAATGCCCCTCGAATAAAACCAAAACCGTCACTTCAAGACTGAAGTGGAACCCCACAAGAAGAATCTCCTGACGTTGTCGTGCGTAAGGCTAGCTCGGGAATGTCCATGTTAGGGCACTGCTCAGGTAATGGACGACTTAGCGACCCTATTTAGATAATGGGCAAAGAGAGCAACCGGCCGAACATCTGGCTAGACATGGGAGTTGACTTATGTTTTTAACTTTGTTTGTGAGTTTTATTAATGTGAATGTTCAATAAATTTTTATCTATCTATGTATCTATCTGCTTACATTACTACAATACGCCGACGACACTGCATTGATCGTGCACGACAAAACTGCAGTAAAAGCAGTATAAAAACTTCAAACACTAACAGACAATACAATTACTTGGTTCTACAAATGGAGACTTACACCAAACGCCACGAAAAGCCAACTACTTTTACCAAACCACCAAATTAAAGACGACTCTCCATCAATAACAACAGACGGAAACAGAAATAGACCAAAACAAGAGGCAAAATATCTGGGAATGACACTGGACCAAAAACTAAAATTTACATTCAACGGACAAAACACTTCCGATCACTGACGTACAAAGACAATCGAATTAGTACAAAGACCGCCACAAACATTTACCAATCAATATGTAGACCTCTGCTTGACTACGGACATATACTGACAGCGAATGTATCTAGGAAAACTAAACATCACATTCAAACAACAGAACAGATTGCCCTGAGATCAATAACGAAAATAAGACATCCTCAAAACCAACCACACATCCCCTCAAGCCAATTACCCTACGAACGAACAAAAATAACGCGAATAACAGAAAGACAACTCCAATTGCAAACGAAATGGAAAAACAATCCCTACAACTGGACCCTACTGAATCCCTTTTGCCTCACGAGACAAACGGGACAATCCCGCTTCCGCTTCCCAACAACAACACTACTTGAACACTTCCAACACGACTGAACCAACCTGCTGACGATGAAAAGACATGACATAGAAGAGAGATTTTTTTTGCTTTGTAATAAATTTAAGTTTACAGTTAAGATAGTTTAAGTTAGAAAATTAACACAATACATGTATATATGCAAGGGCAGAAAGGCCGAGGACCGATAGCCTATTGGGAAATAAAGATTATACAGATTATACAGAAAAAACAGACTACAGAATTTAACAGGACATCATATTCCAAAATACCAATTTGGCTTCAAGACTAAAAACTCAACTGTATATCCACTTTTTGTTCTTCACTAATAACCAGAGATTAGTTAATAACATACAAACCACACAACTGACCGGAGGAAAAACTGCCAACCTGTTTTTAGACATAAGTAACGCCTTTGGCAGTGTTTGGATCTAGGGCTTACTGTACAAACTAAACAAACTTGTCACTCGAAACTACTTAAAACACATTATTAAACTGCTCGAAGACAGACAAATGGAGGTACGAATCAACGACTACTACTCTATTTCTTTTTCACCTGAGCAGGGCTTACCCCAGGGTTCAGCACTCTCACCCTTGCTTTACAACATAAGATTGCTATGACATATACAATCACAACAGACAAGATAAAGAAGGTATAGACTAAAACATTTACTTGCTGCAATACGCTGACGACACCACCCTTATCGCGCATGACAAAACTACCGGTCGGGCGTCACTCCATACACTTACAGCGAAAATATCAGAAATCTTTCTAGATGCGCTCAGTTAATTGTTTTCTTTAATTTTGTTTACCATTTCTTTTTCTACTATCAATGCCCGTTTCATAAGTATTAAATTAACCTCTTTGCTCTTTTGTATGCGCCAATCTGTCTAAAACTCAACAAAAAAAAAATCTGTGTAATTTATACATACGTTAAAGATATTTTGTTCAAATTCGCGAATCATCCTGAGAAAACTCTTCTGGTGGAAAATGCAAACAACATTGGTACTGTTCTTTTTGTTGAGACCTACATCTGTCTCCGAATACAATGTGCAGATTTTTTGGGGCTTTTATGAACATTACGTTAAATAATCAATAATAAATTAAATACATTTATTGCACAGTAGTCAATTTAAATATATTTTACTATTGACAATTTATTATGCTCTAGTTATCTGAAATTATAGCATATATTGTCGATAAGTAATTATGCATTTTGTTTTATTCCCTATTGAAATTATTGACCACCAAAATCAGCCAGCCGATACCAATGCGGAGTTTTACAAATCATTTTTTTTGTTAGAATAGGGATAATAAGTAGAACTTATTCACCTTAAATAAGTTTTTCTTTCATGATTTGTATTTGCAATATGTGTTATGGTTAAAGCTCATTTTTTGTAGCAAATCATTAATGCTTCATTAACTACTAAAATATATTTCTATACTAAACATCTATAGTGAATAAACCATGCGATAATTGTCTTCAGTAAGATCAGGTTTCAATCATTATTTCTGAATCATTTTTTCGATTAACAAATATTGTTTTTCTGCCGTAGGACATACATAACGTGTCTATTTAACTACGTGGTGGGTGATATAAAATGCCAAAGATCGATCATAAAATGTATTGTATATTTTATATTGCGCATATAAAAGCGCTGTTATGGGAATTTATTACAATGACAAAAGTCAGATATTTATTTTTAATATGTTTTTTTAACTAAGCAAGCAACACCGATGGTAAAACACTTCGAGTCATACCAAATTAACTAAACCAATCGATGTGTTTCGTTAATTCAAATCAACATAATTGGATTGTATTTCATTCCATTGGAGCAAATCGGAAATTGATGACAACCGAGTGAATAGTACTGTTTCTTCCTCATTTTGTTATTTTTTCAATTCATTTTTACCAAATAGAAATAACAATAAATTAAAAATCATCTTAGAAAAATCGCAAGGACGAATAAATCGATATTATATAAATTTAGTTTTAAGTGATCAAGAAAATTGATTAAACTTTTAAGCTCTCCTGTTTTTGTTTTGTTCAAATTCAAATAACAATATATTAGAAATCACGTGGTATTCAAACGTCTGTTAAATGCTAGAAATGTATGTATCAACATTTTATGTTTAATTGAAAGCATAGTGTTATTCTAACATACATTTAGAAGAAATCACTGTATTTTCATATAGTTATTTTCATAAAGTTAACATCAATACATGCAGTTCAAAATAGTTAAAAAATTAAAACTTCGCTTCGTTAACCCTATACAAAATCCCTACTGTGATGGTCACAGGTTGGCTAATTTGTCTTTGATTTAAGTAAATGGTTTTTAGCCTCTTTATGTGCTGCGAGCAACAGCGATTAATACTGTTGTTGCTAAATTTGGGCATTGTTGCGTGATATTACTCAGTCAGGAAAGTGATTTAAACCAGGGGATTTTACTGTTTATATTCAGTTTTCGGTCTCTTCCTCGTCCGCTCTTTCTGAGCAAAGCAGCTTAATTGGTTGATTTAGTTTAAATATACTCTCCCGACCACTGGAAAATTAAATTATACCAATTTTCTATAGTATGCAGCAAATATAATCGACTAAACGACCAGAACATTTTTAGTTAAAAGCAGACTTTTTACCAAACCATTCGAAATTTATTAGTCTGGAAATCAAATACTGGTCTTTTCCAGATATGACATGATTAGAGCATCAAGTTTATAAAACTTTCATTCACAATTTCTTATTAATGGATGGCAAAGCAATTTTTGCATTTTTACTATCCAGACGTTACTATCTGTTACACCTGGTATTTTCATTAAAAATTAAATTATGTAATGGTTTTTCCCTGCTTTTCAGTTTTCAGATTTTACCCATCTTATCTTTCTAACAGGGTTATAAACTCGTTTAAATTGAAGTACAACAGAACTGGAGTTTATGAACCGGTAATAAATACAAAGAGACGTATTTATTTCAAACGTGAATCTTGGTGGACAAGAATGGTCATTCAAGAAGGTGTGTTGCTTGATGCAATAAAAATAGTTTCAACCTACGTATCGTATGGCTCTCGGTTTTCTCTAATCAAAGACATTTTTATATAAAGCATTCTACATTCAAATTACAGATGCAAGGTGCTTTGCGAATTAACGAACTGATCAATCTATCATTGTTTTATGCGGTTTTTTATGTTTTTCTGTCTTGCGATAAGTTCATGGTTGATCTATTAATCAGTTCTACATTATAATTAGGTTTTTAATTTATTTTGGAGCAAATAACGTTGGAGCAAAAACGTCTAGCTACTTATTAATTTTCCTGTAATTTTTTTCAGGTTTATGACTGTGAGACTGACTTTTGCTACTCTGCGCGATCTTAACTTCTTGATTATGTTTCTAACTTAAATAAATCTGTCTGTTATATCTTCTGAGATATTGCAAAACGTTTAGTTTGTTGCTATTGGCGTTTCCGTATTTTTTTTAATGGAAATATGTAGTTCGTTTTAATGTAGAAATCCATATTTCCCTTTTGTAATTTCTTCTTCCGATGTTTTTACTCTTTGCTTTCGATCATTGCTTGTATTTAAACTCACGGCTCGTCAATAGCGATTTCGAAATTATATGTGTGCTTTTTTAAAGCGAAACTAATGGGATCTAATCACGTTTTCTAAACAAGCTAGTCATTTTATTAAAATGAAAACATCTAAAAATCAATGTTTAGAAATAGTTTTACGATATACGAGTCTCTTTATATAATAGCTTCCTTCCTTCATCAGTTGAGACAATTTTGTGTACTTGACACAATTTTGTGTCTAGTTTTCCTACCAATATCCACCAATCGGCAATTGATTAAGAGTTACGAGATGCCGACCAGCAGTACAACACCAGGCGCAAAATTTTACTCCTAGTAAAATAAAGTAACACAGATACATTTATAAAAACTTTATTTAATATGAAAAAAAATATTGCTCTATGGATGAAATATGTATAAAACCCGCTTTAGATACATTGAACAAATATTTGTGTAATTTACAAAATGAATACAAACCTGGATTTAAACTTGGTATATTTAAAGCTTGGGGGTGCATCATGTAAGGAAATTACCAAATGTAAAATCTGAAAACAGCTTTATTTCTAGCGGTAAAATAATATAACAGTGTATCTTATTGAAAAACGAATAAGTGATTTTTATCATATCTTTTAATAGTATTTAAAGGAATAGAAAGAAAATAAAAAAGATACACATGCTTTTCTCATAAAAGAGGACGTCTTTCATTTAAATTATTAAAATTAAGCACGTCCTTATTGTCCTTATATTTTTAGTTGTCAGAAAACTACATATTCTACTAGCCTGAATTCAAACGGTTAAATTTTTTTTGAAGTAGGCTCTCTTATAACTTAACATTGTTGTGTCAATATTGTTGTAGAAATCGTCAGGAGCAAATTTAAAAAACAAATTTAATATATATTTTTTTCGCCCGATGGTTATTTGTACAGCAAGATTGACGGAAAAATGTGAAAGTATACCCTGCCGAAAATATCTGTCTAGGGTGGAATATATCAAGATTATATGCAAAAACAAGATTAAATACAAAGTCAGTGACAAATGCAATGACAAGGTAAATTATTTAACAAGAAGTATTTTATAACAATGTTACAAATTTGTTACAAATATGCTTTTTACTCGATGGATTGCAGTCGAGATATACGGGGTGTCAATTTGAAAACTTCCAACCCTTAATATCTCTCTTAAAGTTAAAAATGTGAAAACTCAGAAAGACACATCAATTTTATTTGTAAGAGGGACTTCGGTTAGCTCAGCCATAGTAGAAGTCACATCTGTAATGATAGTAGAAAATAATATCTTCATAGGATGCCATGTATCCATTGACTTCGAGTCAACTTTGACTTAAATACATGCCCATACGTAAATAAAGTATTATGTTTAAAATCAGTCATGTAGTAGCAAATAACATAACTCTTTTGTATGTTGATGATGATGATAATGATTCATTGTTTATTGTAGAATTACTCAAACAGTATATTAAAAGTTCAGCGTTATAGCTGCAATCGTTTTTTAGTTGTTATAAAATACTGATTTCCGATTAGACTAAAGCGATGCTATAAAATTTCATGATGATGAGATTCAATGACATCGTAAAGCAAACAACATTTGTAACGAGCTAAAATTCAATTTCTTGTCTATGCTTCTTTAAACGAACAAGCAAAATTACGAAAGTTATGACCCACTTTAACATGATTTTGTCTAGTAGTAAAACTATGGTCTAAATAGTGTATAGCCAACTCGAAAAGCATCAATTCAAATTTAATGCTGATAGTTAGGTATGGTTCCTATTATCATCAAATATCATTAAATGTTGTATCAAGCAACGATAATAGCTACTTTAAAGTGGCATCTAATGATGTTTCTATGTAGTTGGACTGTTATCCATCGATATCAAGTCTGCAGTTTAACACAACATTAAGGGTTCTTTTTAAACACTACCATCAAGTACTGGCTTGCCCGTTAACAATGCTTGTAATAAGTTAAATACTAAATAAAACAAGCAATAACTTTATTACTGGTCACTGATACTACCAACGACCAGATCCAGATTCAACTTATTTTGGCTTCTATCCGTATGTAGGATGTTTTCTGTTTATTTCCATCACTATTTTTTATGATTGAAGTATAGTTATATGACCACTTATGCGGACCACTATGTATTTCACACTATAACTGTCGATGCAGCATTTAATTACTATATATGCTGCGCATTCGACATGAGTAATTAGTCCTAGGTCAGTCAGGAAGTCAGTAGGTGAGGGAGTAACATCTCGCTGTTGTAAAACATTTTGGTTTGTAAAATAAACGGTTTTTAAAAACAAGTTTTTTACAACCAGAAACAAAATTGTATAACAATTGTTTGTTTTGTTTCAGAGTCAAGCAACTCCTACAAATGTTCCGATATTCAACGACATGAAACAACGTTCATTACGTAGGGGCGATATGAAGCTCATTCAAGCGATGGCTGTTCTTGCCATTGCTATTCTTCCACCTGCAAAATCAGATATAGTGTCAGTGATACCACATGACGCGCATCCGGGATATAGTGTGAAAAAATTCAACGAACATTACACTCTAGTCAATTCAAGTTTTAGTGAATTTTTTACTATGTTGCAAGATGGCTCCATAATGACAGTTAGCGATGTTAGTCCACTTGTTGATCGACCGGTTGATCTACTTGTTCTGGAAAATGATGGGAACACCACCAAACAGCATCTTCTGCAGCTGTTTGTGCTGGACAGGCGGAACATGTTGCAATTTAAAGATGATAGCGATGACATTTTGGGAAGAGTTTCGGAAAACCAACCTATTGGTACCCGGGTATCAGGCTTATCATTGATTCAGGCAACTGGTGGTCACAACTTTCCAGTAACTTACAGTATTATCGCCGGAAATATAGAACAAGCTTTCGAATTGAGAGACAGCATTACTAATGAAAATTCGGCGAATGTCACTATCGATAGTTCTGGCGGGGTTTACATTGTAACTGCCCAAGTTCTTGATAGGGAGGATGTGGCCAGATACATTTTAACCATCCAAGCAAGCGACTTAAGTGGTGTGAACAAGGCAGTGACAAATATAGTCGTGGAAGTCGAGGACGAAAACGATAACAGCCCAGTTTTCACTCAGAAAGTGTATAGATTTGTTGTTGGTGACGATTCTGTAGAAGGTGATAATGTTACAACCAACTGGAAACGTTTTTCCTCCATCGGAAAAGTGGAAGCTATGGATGCTGATGGCGATAAAGTTGCGTACAGGCTTGTTACACCAACTAGCTTTTTGGTGATTGTGCCGCAAACTGGCGATCTTCTTCTTGCTTTGGAACCCATTGAAGAAGTGGAGTTAGAATTGGTGGTCGAGGCCCATGATTTACGGATTCCAAGTAGGACTTCTCCCAGGCCGGCACAGGTTATCTTCCAATTCAAACCTCCAGAGGACACTGCCGTTCTGGACTTGCAAACGTTAGAAGAAGGTTGGTAAATTGTTGCAAATATTTTCTTCACAGGAATGTAATTTAATTTGGATTAATTGTTATTAATATTTATTCGTGTTATGTCTCCAAGGAGTCTCACGAAGAACTCTGTTATTAGAGATGTCTACCTATTCTGGGCTTTTCATTGGGCAGTAATAAATGTTTGAATGGCTCATATTCTCAACATATTCAGATTAGTTTTTTCAAACGCGGATCTCATTCTATACACAGAGTTATTTCAGGTGTTTAATAACACTGTTCATTGGGACTAAGAAAAATAATTTTTCAGTCTTTTTTCTCATATATTCACATATCATATTCACTCAAATATTTATCAGATCTTCAATGGTAAGATCATAATGCATTGAAAATTTTTTGCTTAAATAATTTCCGAAAATTTTGTTGTATTTTTTCAAGCTTTGAATATGTGATCGATTCGTACATGATTTGAATTGGTACATGATTGATTTGCTTGATGTTCGGGAACTTATGACAGCTTGAATGCCTTTGGCTGAATTAATTTGCAGTAAAATTGCCTATAACGGAGTAGAGCATCTTTCAACTCTATAAATGAAACAAAAAACATTTAATTTCAGTAAGATATTGAATGTGAAGTAACTGTTAGGTCAAATACCAACTATAGTGTATAGGCATAATGAAAAATGCCTAGTATAATGTCAAATTATTTAAAACAGAAGACATTATTTTCTTACAGTTTTATTTGATTGTTTTTTAAAATATACTGTTAAATAAGTTTTATGGACAATTGTTATATTTTACTTCAGCTTACTTACAATATTCATCATACTTTTGCCTGAAAATCACACTATTACACAAAAATGCAATTACAGTCTTGTAGTAAAAAGTCAATGTTTCCAATAAGATTGAAACCAAAGTAGGAGCTTTACTGAGCTTCATTCTAAAACGTTATATCAGTGACTAAAACAAAAAACAATAAAGTCCAGATATCTTTCCTACCTCTTAGTTAATTTTTAAGTTATAAATGATCATTTTGAATAAAAAGGGTGTTCCAATAAGAACGACGTCTTTAAATTTTAAATAAAAGTTATAAATTTGTGGCATACGTTTGAAACATTTATCGAAAAATTAAGTACACGTCATGAGGTTATGAATGGAAGAAGACATCGGACAAATGACCGCCTCGGCTTTGCTGTCACAGACGTGCACTTTTCATGAAATTTTCAAGGACTGTTGCGCATAAACTTTGCGGTATTTCAGAGATTCAACGTTGAATTTCATCTTTTAATGCTTCAATCGTTGTTGGTTTCTTCACATAAACTTGTGACTTTAAAAAAGTCCAAAGGCGTTAAATCGCATGATCTGGGCGGCCAATGCCGCAATCTCAAAACGAGAAATAACACGACAAGGAAATGACTCGTGCAGTAATTCAACAGTTTCTCTGGCTGTATGGCATGTTGCACCGTCCTGTTGAATCTACATGCTGTTGAAATCCATCTTTTGCAATTTTGGCACAAAAAAGTTAGTTAACATTTTACGATAACGAACACCACTCACGGTTAATGCTTGACCAACAGCATTTTCGAAGAAAAATGGTCCGATGATGCCCCCAGGCCACAATGCACACCAAACAGTGACTCTTTTTGGATACATCTGTTTCTGAACGATCACTGGTGGATTTTCGGAACAAAAAATGCGACAATTTTGTCGATGAACGAAGCCATCATGATGACAATGGGCCTCGTCACTAAAGATGATTTTCGTTGAAAAATCACCGTCCAATTGTCGTTGTTCCAAAATCCAACCAAAAAAGGCTCTTCGTTGCCCATGGTCTTCCGACTTTAGCTCTTGAGCCAATTCAACTTTGTACGCTTGAAGCTTCAAATCTTTTGTTAAAATTCGATGCATAGTGGTTGTGGAAACACCAATTTCCTGAGCTCTATGCCGAATTGATGTGGTTGGGCTTTCCTCAACATTTGCACGTACTGATGCGATATTTTCAGTCAAGCGACCAGGACGAACGCGTGTCTCTGTTTTCACTTCATTAACAGACCCAGTTTGCTGAAATTTCGTCATTAATTTTCTCACAGTGGCTTCAGTTGGAGCATCCGATGGTCCATAATTGTACGCATTTTGCGAACTGTGGCAGCAAAACTTCCACCACTTTGATAATAATTTTCACAATGAGAATTATTTGTTGTGTATTGAACCGCTCCATTTTACTTAAACTCCTGCTGTCTACTAACGAACAGCTTTTTTTAAAGTCAAATCGTGACACTACAAATGGCGCGCAATTCAAAACCGTTTCTCTTATTAAAACACTCTTTAGTTAAGTGCCTCATTTGCTTTGTAGTCATGCTGTTGTTGTTGGCTTGCTTTATTAATTATGGCTTTTAAGTATGTATATTTCCAAAATTTATTTCACACATTGGCTTTTCACTATGACCCTACATAAAGGAATTGTAGGGCGTTAAGTTCGTAAATCTGACGGGACATTTACTTTGATTTATTCGAGCGACAAAAGGTAAATCCTTTAGCAATATTTGGAGGCAAACGCAAATAGTATAAATATGGAAATCGGCAACGCTTTAAATCTGTTGGAGTTTGCTAGTGACCGAAAAATTGGTATATTTAAGATGTTACGAGAATGTGTGACTATTCGATCAACGATTAGCGAAAACCTTAAAGTATGCAACTTTCGGGTCAAACCAACGAAGAATTAATCACTTTCAGTGTCCATTTCCTGTGTCCAGTCATCTCGTGTAAAATTTTAGATCGATTTCCCTAAAGTCGGTCGAGTAAACACATCAAATGAACGAAAATATGTGTAGCTATTTAATTTTTAATGATTGCACAATTTTTACGAATACAACTGAGTTTTTCTCTTTATAATTTAATAATTTTCGCAGAAATGTCGAATTATTCCCGGAATATTTTCTATTGAATTTCTATCAAGTATAGCTATTCAATTTCTCACTCATTGAAATACAATTTTGATTGTCATGCAATCATAAAAAGCAAAAACCTAAAAACTTTCTAAAGAAAATAAATTAACTTATCCACTTTTCAAAGGTATTCTTGGTAATAATTATTTGGTTTTGTATAGATGGGCAAATCCTACATCGGGAAAAACGGCGGGTAACACGTGCCGTGCGGCCCACGAAGCGAATTGAGTTTACTGAAACTGATGGAGAAATCGAGGGAAGAGTAGTTTTCCAATTGGAAAAGGAAACTGAGAAAGAAACATTTAAAATTCGAGATGAAAACAGCTGGGTGATCGTCGAACCAAATGGATCCGTTAAAGTACGAAAGAAGTGGGACTATGAAGAATTGGGACCGGAAAAAACTATCGATTTTTGGGTAACCATAACTAATGCTGAAAAAGGAGGTGAGTCCACTTGATTCCATTTTAATCGTTTTTATTTGTCACTAAAAACTCCAGGTGCGTGCACATAATTTCAACAAACTACTGTTATACTGATGCATTGTGTTGGATAATTATTAAGGGAGCTTCTGCGGCTTTCAACGATTTTTTACAAATTATTATAAAATTGCGAGAGTCCGAAGAGGCATACATAATGTAAAGCATACAATCATATATGCCGATCGCAGATCAAAAAATGATTTGATATTGTCGAATTCTTTTAGACTTCCGCTTTGAAACTTTTAAGATAATCCATCAATCATTCATTGTTTGCCATGTATATTTCTCGGAAAAATACATCCTTCTCGGCGTTAGTCGGAAGACTCAAATGATCCATGTTATCTGTCATTTATTTATATGTTTGGCGGAATAAACCGATCTCTTAAATAACTAATGTGGTTGTATGGATTTTGTGTACAGTTCCTAAATGATTTAGGTAAATGATGCAGCCTAAATTTCAATTGAACAGGTTTTACTAAATGTCTACTTTATTATATCGTGATTAATATTCAAATATCTGCAACTCTTTTTCCAGTTGGAATCGCCGATAGTTTTTGCCGAAAGAAATCCAATAAAAGTGTTTTGTTATCGAACTTCCATTTATCTTTCAGCAATTCGAAAGTTCTGATTGGAGTTTCAGAAACAAAGCGCTTTAATTATTTTTTAATTGAGAAAGTTTGATAATTGTCGAGTATTAATTTAAAATGGATTGGTTGGTAATGTCAATTTAATTGTAGTGATTAGTCTATTGTCTACCAATATATTTTAGAGTGCAGGAAAACCGAACATCCTGGTAACATACATATTTGCTCATTTTTTATAAATCAGTTCAGTTTATCCAGCATAACTTGTCAAGTTCAATATTATAATTAATTATTGCGTATTATGTTTTAACTAATAAACAATAATATTGACTGGAACCCAGGAATTTCTTTTGAATTAAATTATAATTAATTTATCCAAGGAATCTTGGACTAAATGCGAATTTAATAACAGCTATAAAAGCGCAATTCAATTATTCCGAATATGCCTTTTTATAAAGGTTTATTTTACTGCCATACAAGTTTGGATATTTTTACTAAAATCTTTTTTTTTTTAATTTTACTAAAAAATTGCTTCTTTCTGGAATTCTGGTGAATGTTAGTTCCCAATTTGCAAATATTGTTGGACAAAGTCTGGATTATGGTTTATTTAATTACAATAATTTTATATATAATAGATTAGAATGTGACTGTTTCAGTCAAAAATTTAAAAAAACATGTTATAATTAATAAAATTTTTACTATAAAAAGTCATTCGTCATAAACATATACCTCATGCTTAATAATTTATTTTGCTTATCATTATTCACTTTGCAGATATCATTTAATTAACTCCATTTTCAAATTTAACATACAGTTATAAGAATATAAATTAATGCATCAAGTGTTTCCTATATTTATTTATTTAAAAATGTATTTATTTTAAAATATTTTCATCTATTTATTTATGCTAAACGGTCATGCAAATGTTTTAGTTTTATTTCAAAAATATTAGATCCTTTGAAATAAAAACACTATCAATCGCTATCTATATAGGGTAGGGTGGGGCAGATACGGACACGGGGCACTTCCGAACAATTCAAATTGTCCCTCTTTCGGCGATTCTAACAACGTTGCCGCATAGTCCTATTTAAGATACGAGTTTATGACAACGTGTAACGTGCATTTCGGTTAAGGCCTAAATCGAAAATTTGTGAATTTTTTATAGTATATTTGTATAGTCATTTATTGTAATTAGTGCGAACGTCACCGTAAGGAGCCACTCTGAAACAACGCATTTTGAGGTAAATGTGAAATTATTAATGCATTCATAATGGATTTCTCTTAAACGTAACATCTAAATTGAACGCGTTGAAGTGACGCATTGGGCATATTTGTGATTATTCCATTCAGATGCCTAGTGAGGCAGTTTCGGACATTTCATTTGGGACCACGTTCGGACTGTCCGAAGGTGCTCCACATAGTCCGGGGCTGCCCCACAGTTGGGAAATAAAGAGTAAAGTATTTTAATCTGGAATATTTTGTTTTTGTAACATAAGCAATTAATATCAAAACATTGTAATTTTATTCCAAATAGTACGCACATACAAAAGATATAAATTACAAGGCGAAGTTTCGGAGGAAGATATGAAGAATGAAGATGCAAGGTCGAATGTCAATACGTGCTGCAGCAAGTGCATACAATATTCGAAAATCTACACTTTACGATAGGGTTAAGAATAAAAACTGCAAAGAGGCAATGATTCAGGCAACGAAAGCGAAGAACACAATATGAATAAAAAAAGAGGAAAATATTAGCAGAAACGTCGAATCCGATATAGAGTTGCCCCAAAATATTATAAAAAAAAACGTGAACAATTATTAAGAAACTCTTCTACCAAACAGAAAATGTTATATTATATAAATCACGTGACGGAGGCTTGTGCCGAACAGAAATATGCTATAAACTTTTTAAGGAAAAGCAAACATATCGGGTTTACCTTTCCAACAATTCATTCCAATGTATTCCTGGGTTTCAGTCAATTTCATTGTCACCAATTATGGCGTTATGTGATGAGCCATGCGTTTCGTCCCGGGCCTACCTATTGGACTCGTCAGTAAGGCTTAGGAAGACCCTGCCTTATACGCCGGACACCGGTTATACGCGTTCGGGCGTAAATGAACCGAGCCGGCGTAGCTCTTGTGCGGTGAGATGTTGGCAACCCGTGTTGCTGATGCTGCCACCCGTTCCATTCTGCTTTTGTTCCCAAGCATCTCTCTTCGTTTTGTAATGATGTTTTGTAATGACATTCCAATGTACCAGGAATACATTGGAATGAATTAAAGTACAGTCAGGAAAAGAATATACAAAACGAAGAGAGATGCTTGGGAACAAAAGCAGAATGGAACGGGTGGCAGCATCAGCAACACGGGTTGCCAACATCTCACCGCACAAGAGCTACGCCGGCTCGGTTCATTTACATCCGAACGCGTATAACCGGTGTCCGGCGTATAAGGCAGGGTCTACCTAAGCCTTACTGACGAGTCCAATAGGTAGGCCCGGGACGAAACGCATGGCTCATCACATAACGCCATAATTGGTGACAATGAAATTGACTGAAACCCAGGAATACATTGGAATGAATTAAAGTACAGTCAGGAAAAGAATATACAAAACTTTCCAACAATAACAAATACAGCAAGAGTATCAAGATCTGACATTGTTGCTAAACTTCCAAAACCTATTCCAAGTGCAGGGATGTCAAGGCAAGCCTCACAATTCAGATTTGATGTTAATGTCTTTAATTACAATGTACAATAAATGATGTCCGAAACTGCCCCTCCCCCCATTTGTCCGAACGTACCCCATAGTGGAGCAGGTACGGACAGTTGTCACTTTTTTGAAAAACTTAAATATTGTCGTTTTGCAAAATATATTTTAGCTGCTAGACTCCCTAAATGTTAACAAATATATCATATTTCATGTTAACTGTAGCTTGATAAATTAAACTACATGATAAAAAAATTACAGCAGGTTTTTGTTACGTTTCCGAACCTGCCCCATCCTCCCCTACATTTATTCATATTCATGTTTCATGGTCAAAAATTATTAAATAGGTGCCCCTTAAATTTAGTTTCTAGCATACTGATAAATCTAAAAGCGACACGCACTTACCTAATCCATCTTCCTTGGTATAAATAGAGTGACTTCGGGTTTTCTAACTAAAGTCGAGGTTTTATTTGCGTATTCATATTGCATGGAAGGAAAAAGTAATTAACTTATGTTTTAAGTCAACTTCGACAATAGTTCAACTTTTACAACAAGCAGCTACTATCGTGAATATAGACAAGTTAATATATAGACAAATATAAATGAACAATTATTGCGACTACTTAGCAATTGATTGGCAGCACTGATAGTAGTTGGGCTGCAAGCGATTCGTGAAAAATGTTCATTACTCAGCTTGGCAGAGAAGAGAGATATTATTTACACGCCTACTTCTTTTGGAAGATACTCAAAGCGTCTTTATAGTTATAGGTGGAAGATGGAACCAAATTCCGAAAAATAAAGTCAGAATTAAAAACTGGGTTTAACTCTATATACAAACCGGGAGCGATGGAGACAGCTTTTTAATACTTTTGTGTATATAATGATTATTAATTGCCAAAATTAGGTCATTTGAGATATCCTGACAAGTCGATAATGTGTAAGTGAAAAAAGTGCCCTTTCTAATGAAATAAACTAATTGTTAGGTTGTGCACTAGTTAACAATTTCCATTTTTGAAGCATTTCTGGATTTGTCTGCAAACAATAAAACCATAAAAGTCGAAACTAATATGCAGACAATTTTCATCCAACTGTAAAAAGTGCTTCTCAGCGTTACAAACAGTTTGTTCCCCTCTTTCGTGCCACCATCCTAATGGGCCTGTAAACAAACTCTAATTTTAGTCCATGTTTACTGTAATTTAATCAACATATTCGTCAACATTGTTAATTTTTAATTTTTTTATCTGTGTGTCACCACTATCATGAAGCGGGCTGTCATCATTTTTATAACCGAATAACAGTACCTACTACAATATTATTCGATAATAATTTTATATTACTATGAGTATTTAAAATCTTGAAGGAATATCCAGTTGCAGTTCACGTTGCTTTTGAACTTTCGATTAAAATTGATCTCAGTTCGAAATGCTAAGCTTTTGCAATTGAATCGTCAATGATGGCAAGTCATCTGAATGTGCCAATTTTCAGGAGCTCGTAAATATATTTATTACTCCCAAACTGATATATTTTTATTCAGTCAATATTTCTCTGTCATCGTCTTGAAACTCTTAAATTGGCTTTATTTGATTGTTTAAGACAAACTTCTTCGTTCAAGTAAAACTGTATTTAAAACTGCTTTATTAACTTGCGACTAACCAGCTAAAATAAGAACTTTTCATGAATAGTAATTATGAATCATTCCAGTACTTGCATTTATTCTTACAGAACTTTACAACAACAGATAAACTACTAATACAACCTGTGATAAATATTAGCTGCATATGTTCAAGTGTTAAGAGTAAGAATTTTACAATGATTAGTCAATTCCAGGTAGTTTTAAAGCATACTCGTTCTATACGAAATGTCCATAGGATTGTGTTCCCATTTAACAGAAATTATCCACTTAATGCAGACATTCTTAAATACTTGTTCAGTTGACATGTCGTGAAACATTTTGAAAACCAAACTCGTAATCAGCTAAATAGCACATATAATTTGAATGTTTGGAGAAACTGTCGAGAAAGTTTGAAACTCTATACTCTAAATAAATAGCGAGACAGAAAGAATATGCTTCAGAACACAAAGAAGGAGATCGGCCATATTGCCACAATTTAATCTATTTTGTAAAGAACACTATTTCGTCATCTATTCAGAGAAACACGCTAATTGCTAATCAGAATATTAATAGTCTCCAGTCCAGAGATAGTCATGGAATAAAAATGAAGAGGATCACAAAGCGCGTATTGTTAAAATAATTCGGAATTCAGGCCTAAAAATATTACAAAATATCTGTCATGAATTGCAGCGGATATTTTTAAATTGGTTTGAAGCGTGGAGGCAAAAAGTTTTTGATTAAAACATTAATTTGCATTATATCATTTGAACGATGGGAAGTTCGCTAACAGCTCTGAATATAACACCATTTTATTAAGTTAAGAACACAGGAAAATAGCAATTGTAAATTAAATACTACTAAAATTTCCTGAGACAACATGTTCAGACCTTAATTTTGTTCTTACAGCTTTTTGCTTGTTCTGAGCAGTGATTGCTTACGACACTATTATACAGCAAGCTATCGATTTCTTTAAAAACAAAGCATGTAGATTAGTTAACTTCCAAATACAGACCATCGGATATCTGTTTCATGAAATACTGTGTATTGCACTCTTGGTAAACAACGAAAATTATGAATTACGCGTGTTACTATCTGGAGATGTATCATTTATTTTATAACTTCTCAACTAGATTAACGAGCGTGAAGTTGTTTGCTACATGCAGAGTAGCATGTTGTTTGTGGTTGATTTCGAGAAGTGTGAAATGTTCTATTCAAAATAAAATTATACTTGTTAACAATGATGTGCCAGAATAGTTGATATTTGACTTGTTTCCCTAGTAAACATCACATCAAAATCAGATACATTTAATTAATATCGATCGCGGATCTAAAAAATGGACATTTGTTCTTGTTTTGGTTTGTCTTGTCTAAGAACAGAAGGTTTTCCCACAATTCGTTATTCGTACGATATTACGTCGTGGTACGATACCCACAGTAATTTCATTAATCTTCTTAATATCGTCTTTTGTTTCACTCGAGTAGTTCGAGTACCTAGGTCTAAAGCTTGAGCGGATCAAATTGATTCAAGAAGATTGGAGTGGTATTCTCATGATGGTCACGTTCAATACTTTTTTAATATTGTATTTAGTTAGTGCAATTTTTTGCCTTTTTAAACTCGATTTACGTGATGCAATTTTGTTTACTACTTTAGTTTTGCTCACCAGGGTGAATATAATCTTTTTTGAATACTGGTGATGTTTTGTATTCACAAGAACGGCTAAACTTAGAAATTAGAACTTTCGGTACACGTTTTTAATTACTATAATGATCTTCGATGATAATCTTTAGAATTATTACAACTTTTCGTGTTTTTAAGCTTTACGAGAATTAATTTAATTGCTATTTTCGACATTAATTAACTTACCAAAGTATTCTTTTTGAGGTATTAAATTGGTGTTTGCTATTATTTTACTTAAATTAACTGTGAACGTAACAATAGAGCGTAAATGTGCATTTATGGGTACCTACAAAGGTTTTTAACGAATACTATTTATTTCATAGTTCTGAGCCAAAAACAATGATGTATAAACTAGTAGTTTGTGTGTAGTCTGCAAATATTAATAATAACATTACATATTGCGAATCGGCAAAAATTGCAATAAAAAATCTTTTGATCGTGTTGAATTTGACTATATGGATAAAATGTCCGTAAGAAATGGAGTAATTGTTCCATTAACTCAAAGACATGTTTAAGAATAATAAAAGTGCTTCAAAACGCAAATCGATTAGTTTCTAAAGTTCAGTAAAATTACAGTTAGAAAAAATTATTAATTTAGTAATATTTATTTCTCTATCTCTATCTATTTTTGAAGTAATAAGTTCCTGAAAATAACCTAAACATATTATAATATTCGCAATAGTGATGCCAAAAAATTTTACTAACTTACTAATGTGAGAGAAATTTACTTATTATTTATATTGTATAAAACTAATTCAACCTTGATACTCTCCACTAAACTTCGTCTTCTTCAGCTTGTTCTCATCCACTCCTGGACATAGGCCTCTTCCATGTTTTTCCCCCGCTGTCTGTCCTGAGCACTCAGAATTCAGTTCTTGTCGACCTTCCTCTGGATATCATCCCTCCATGTTGCTGGTGGTCGCTCCACACTTCTCTAGTTTCTCTGGGCCGCCACCGCATTATAATCTTGGTCCATTTGATGTCATCCCTGGCGACGTGCCCTGCCCAGCGCCATTTATTGCTGGCAATACGTTCTATGACATCAACGACTTTTTCTCTGATGATCTCTTTCTCTGATGATCTCGTTCCTGATTCGGTCCCTCAAGCTGATCCCCAGCATCGCACGTTCCATTGCCCGTTGACACACTCTGAATCGGTGCGCCCTGTTTTGTGTCAGAGTTATAGTTTCGAGGTCGTAGGTCATGACTGGCAAGATGCAAGCGTCGAATACTTTTCGCTTATGTTTAAGTTTTGTAAAAGCCACCAACGTCAGGCCAATTCGCCTGGTGATTTCTGATGTCCGGTTGTCCCTGCCAAGCTTTATGTTGTGGCCAAGGTATACAAACACTTCACCAACCTCAAGTGTGTGGTTGTCGAGTGTGACCTCGATGTTACCTGAACTTGATCTTAGTTCAACCTCTTAGGAGGTTCAACCTCAGGCTCACGGACTTCGAAGCTTCCTTCAGCTCTCTCAGCATGAGTCCAAGCTCGTCGGCATCACCGCTCACCAAGACAATATCGTCAGCGAAACGTAGGTGAGTCAGAAAGCTCCCATCGATATTGATGCCTTTCCTCTCCCAGGTCAGGTTTTCAAGCACGTCCTATACCGCCAGGGTGAACAGTTTTGGCGAGATAGTATCGCCTTGTCTAACTCCTCTTTGACTCGGTGACTAAGTCTTCGCCAACATTAACGTGGAGAGTGGCATGTTCATATATATCTCTGATGAGGTTCGAGTTTCTGGAGTCAATCCTCGCAGCGTTCATCGCATATTGAACTGCCCAGATCTCCACAGAATCGAAAGCTTTCTGGTAATCGACGAACGGCAGGTGTAGTGGGACGTTGTATTCCACTAAACTAAATTGATATAATTAAAAGTGATAAGTCAATGATAAGGATACTTCTTTATCAGATTTTCCAGATCAGAAAACTTACTCTATGTCACACTTATAATAAGTAGGTACAAAAATAAAAGAATAATCTACATTCTTTGCATATAAACGTATTATATTTGTCGCATTGTTTCCCATGGAAAACAAATTTTAGGCACCATCTGGTACAATTAATAAATTGTACCGAATGTTTCATTAAAGGTGGCCACCGGCCATATAGCGGACCCTCCTGTGCCGATAAATATAGAACAAATTACATGAAATAAACCCTATTTGAAACTGTATTTGAATAGCATCTATATTTTCAACCGGTGTGGATTATATTTCAAATAACTTAGTGTTTTTATTATCATTATCGGTCTATCTTATTAGAGTGTACGCTTGCTTCTTTTCACAACTTTTGACATATTTTCTAAACAACCGATCATTACAATTTTCACACAACGGCCTATGAATCTGTTAACAGAATCCTCTTTATATATACTTCTTTGTTCAGTCTTTTCTGATGTTTTAAGAACGGAAAAAGGCTACTTAACGTAGGTTTTCTTGCGTGATATGCATATGCATTTAAATCACAGCAATGTTGTTGTTAAATCCATTTAAAACATTTTATTCCATTGCATCCAAACTGCCTTGAAGACACCAACTGACTGCGTTAAATTAGTTAGCGCGGACGTAAATTAAGATCAACGACTCTGGGGTGTTCTGTTCCAGTATATAAGTTCGGCGAAGCACGATATTCGTGGGCTTAGGTGTAATAAAGAAGAATAGATCCAAGAAAAATGTGATGTTTTTGGCTTTCTATTGCTTTGAAACGACTGTTTTTCTTTTATATGCGGTCTACTGGTTAATCACTGATAATATGTTTTTTCCTTAACTATTGACTGTTTTGAAAGTGTTTAAACTAAGATAACAATTGTACGTTGCCATCATAACCATTTGATTTTGCCACTCATAAAGCCTAAAATTATGCTTTAAAGTATGCCTTTGATTGCTACCATGTACTAAAATATCTGTTAGTTATTCAAAATGTTATTCATGCTAAAAATACTTGTTATATAGTAAATAGATATTTAATTTTTACTAATACATGAAAAAGTTTAGCGATTATGCGATTAAAAAACGAACTAGAAAATTTAAATGAAAGTTGCTTGCATTTACGAGATAATCATTTTTTCCAAGTTTGCACAGTACGATCAATATTATCTTAAATAACCTAGTAACAATAAGACAATAAGTTTCGCTTAAACAATCAAGTTAATGCCTCAAAGAAAGTATCAATGACTGACAATTTGAGATTGCCGAAAAATCAGCCTTTCTCCTTTTTTTCCAGTTTTTGGGAACATTAAAATTCTCTAATAATATATCATTGTCATCTTGTTTAAAATATAAGATTTAACGTCTATTTCCTGCAAAATTTGAAAGCAATCCTCGTTTTTGTTTCGTAGAAAAGCCTTTATCAGTTAGGCACTAGTACTGTGTAAAATTAAAAATTTTCCTGTGCAAATCGATTTTACAGGTGTTCACATAAATATTAAAGCAGATTTAATTGTTTCAAAATAATTTTAAGTCGAACAGTTCTCAACTTATGCTTTTGTAAAATTTGAAAGCTTCAATTTAACTAGAGCCACAAATTATCGGACTTTTATTGTTATACTAACTGTAAAAAAAATTGTTATTTACATAACGTAGACACAATACATAACGTGCGAAGACAATATTACCAATGCAAAACCTAATCTGCAATCATTATAATTTGAAAAAGAATATTCACAATGCCTTCCAAAGTTTCTTGTCTCTAAAGTTTCGAACCGCATTGAGAAACAAACTGAAACAAAATTAACTTTGACCTTCTTAATATAATATGTATTTAATCCACCGATAATTTGCTAACTACGTTGCTCTGGATTTGTTATTTGGATAATTCAGTTTAAGCCCATATCGTTAAATGAGCGAAACCCAGAATCATCCAGTGACACTTTAATATTATATTACACGGTATCGCAATATTCCTTATAATTCGTTTCGTATATTTTCCTGACTGTACTTTAATTCATTCCAATGTATTCCTGGGTTTCAGTCAATTTTATTGTTTATTATTTAAACTTTAATTTTTAGTTACAAATACGTTTCGGTGTCTTTATCCACCATCATCAGTTTGTCAAAAATATATATTTACAGTTATCATCAATTTAAATAGAAAACTTTAACCAAAAATTCACATATTAAAATACAAATCACACACATATTAAAAAGTACATCCAGAACATTGGTTTTCAGGTGATGAGTCAGGACAAACATGTCTGGGAAAAGACTAGAATCTATTGTTTAGAGAGCTAAATTTAACTTACGTATATAGTTGATACGTCTCTAAACAATAGATTCTAGTCTTTTCCCAGACATGTTTGTCCTGACTCATCACCTGAAAACCAATGTTCTGGATGTACTTTTTAATATGTGTGTGATTTGTATTTTAATATGTGAATTTTGGTTAAAGTTTTCTAATTAAATTGATGATAACTGTAAATATATATTTTTGACAAACTGATGATGGTGGATAAAGACACCGAAACGTATTTGTAACATTTTAAATAATAAATTCCTTATAATATAAAATGTATTAAATAAACTCAACCCAGAGAAATTCTTACATTTATACATTTGGAATCTAATAATAATATGTACATTATAAATCTTGGCGATTAGTTATCTTGTCTAAATGAACAAAAACTAACAAAATGTATTTCAAAATATCATGAAACGCAAAACAGAACGCACAAACATATTCAAATACCCGAAAAGTAAAAATTTAAAACATTAGTTTGTTAGGCACCCAACATGTCGATACAGCTATACTTATACTCTAATACCGAGATAAAGGCCTTGAACAAATTTAAATTGTTTAAAAAAAATGTAAAAATATATTGTTGAATTGCAACTATTTAGAGTATTGTTTCAAAGTATGTTATATACTTTTGTTGGTACAACTTTGGTTTGTGTTTAATTTTGTGTATTTCTTTTATAATTTTTTAAATGTTTTTCTTTTGTAAATCTTACTTACTGCATATTGCACAGATTATATAAATCACTGGTTTCAAAGTAAAACTCTATTTCTATTTTTATTTATTAATTGGGGTGAGCACATGCAAAGGTATAGTCATTTAGGTACCTGTACCTGAATTTTTATATTATATGGGTGCATTCCATGTTATTTAGACTAAAAGCATTTTTGGTGAGAATAATTATCAATTAATTAACAAAATTATAGTCGATATTCTTGGTCGATATTTGGCGACGTTTTAAATTCGTCTTAGGTTCAAAATTATTTGTAGACATGCCTAGATTTAGGAAAACCTCTTTAATCGGGCATGTAAATTTTCTATGAAATTAAAAAGTTTAAATTAAAAATATTAATTATTTTTTCAAACTAGTTAAATTTACAGCATCGCTAAGTATTTTCAACTTACGATTTTCTGTGAAGTCGTATATGTTTTTTTCAAATGTCTAATCCCCGTTATTTAAGCGTTTCTTTACTCTCGAAAAGAGTTCTACATTTAACCGTGCAACTATGTATTATGGATTACACCAATCTTTGGGACATGGCAACACAAATCGAGTTAGTTTTTGCTCATTACAGTATTATCTGTTTTGGAGACACGCGTGTGTGACTAGAACTAGAGGAATAAATCTCAAGGAGTCGCTATCGAATTTCTTCCACAATTTCCTGGGCTAGCCTGCGGCAAAATATGTAAATTGAGCGGGAGAAAAGCCCAATTATTGGGCTTGAGGAAAATCGGTGGAGCGTGGAATAGCGTCTGCCTTTGCTGCATCGTATACGTGGCCTGATGTTATGTAGGTTATTGTAGGTGTGGTGTATTGGTCTGGAATAACAAACCTCTTTGACAACGGTTAGACGTAATCCTTATGATGCAAGATTTTCACTCCCTTTGCGGATAACGCTTCATATCTAACTTTTGGCATTCGCGTTTCTCCAAAATATGCATTAATTTATTGCAGTTATATATTCTGGAATTGTTGCGTCAGTTACATCACGACAATCGATTTTTTTGTATAGCAAGTAGCTTAACATTAACAGTTTGGTAATAGAGTTTCGGCTCCAAAGAGACACTAATTTACGTCATCATCAGTGGATGTTAATAAGCGAACAAATATGAACTAATGCCATTTTTTAATTTACTTACATCGGTAACGCGCTGTCCTTATAAGAAACGTCCATTATTTTCAAGAAGAAAACAATTAAGTAAAAAACTATGTTTTTGTTTAATGTCCAAACAACCGGTAAATTAAAATTTATGATATTTTATTGAAATTTGTATTTGTCGGTAGTTGCTTATTGATTTAACAGGGTGAATAAAATACGATAAATTTAAGTATACCAGGCTCTGAGCACTAAACTAATTTTTTTGAAACTCACCACCAACATTTTGCATTAGAACAATTTATTATTTCAAAACATTTCGGGTAATAGCACAATTTGTGTCCTTATTGACCTCAGACATTTCAGCACCGCCTCTTTAAATTTATGTTTTATGAAAAGATTCTGTGATTAGTTTGAACACATTCTTTTGTAAACTATTAAATTCCGTTATATATTTACTATTACTAATATATCTTGCTTATTACTATAAATTTTATAATTCATGGCAACATTTTTAGGCCATTGCTCTTATTGAATCTTTCAAAATGGATTTGTGAAACGGTTCATGTTTGTGTTCCTACTAAAGATTCGAATTCTAAATACTAATTTGAACAATAGGTTACGAGAAATTATGTTGTATTTTGTCGCTTAGCTGTAGAAAAAAAATCAGTGTTTTTTCTGAATTACCATTATCTTATATGTATTTCGAATTGTTTTCTGTATCAGTTTGAACTGTAGAAAGTAAGTGAAACATGTGATATAAATTCACAGCAAAACAAAACCTCTTACAACAAATCAACATTATAGTTTTTAAGCAAAAGTGTGGGAATTTTTATGAATTAATTGCTTGGAGCTCAAATGCAGCTATAAAATATCGATTGAAATTATAATATATTTGAATAAACACGTAGTGAACCTTATATTCTTAATCATAAATACTCGATACTGTAAATTTTCTCAATCATCTCATTTGCAACCACATTCTATTTATTATTTCATCTAATTGTAGTTTTATCATCAAGTACTTTTCCCCGTGGGGAATTCGTGGTAGTTCTGCACTTAAATAGTTAGAAAATAGGCTATTAGAAAAATTAATTGACTCAAGAACAACAGTATGACCAAATAAAACGTGTTCAAAAGGCTTATAGCTTTACATATTAATTGCTGATCATTTATCCACTTTCACACCCTCAAATCATATAAAACATGCCAGCCTGTCCATGCGTATTGTAGTCATGTAAACCTACCATATTGGACAATACATCCAAATAATATGCTATTTATCAGTAAGTTTCGTAATAAATAATTTCACTTGTATGAAATTGATAAAAGTAGTTAGTAATAACTATTTTGTTTAACTAATAATACATGCAACATTAACTGCACGAATATCTCGACTAAGTGTATGAAGTTCAAAGGTGGATTTTACACAAAAAATGTTTTTCTTGTATTTATGGTGCCATACACATGTCCTATGTTTGCCGTTTTTCCAAATGTTATTGACTTTGAGCTTTGATTAGATTTGACTTTGAGATTTGACTTGATTTATGAGCGGTCCAGTACTTATTGCGTTAGATGGGCATTCCAGCCAAATGTATTCGATTACAAATCGCGATGAAACCTGTACATATTAAATTCAAATACAAGGAAAACGAATTTCATTCTTGATCAATTCAGCCGACCAGATTGATGAGATTATGCAATTTAAGGTTGATGGTGATATAACTCAAAAAATTTAATCTTTCCATAACATTTTAGGTGTATGACTCCAATACATAAATTGTACATGTTATTTTTGTTTTGTTTTTTTACTTGAACTTAAAATTTTTCAAATGTTCACTGGTTAACAAACCATATAGCTTTTTTATTGGTAATTAAATATATACATAAAATAAAATAATATCAATCTAAACACCAGTTTTTTCAGATACGTGGAAATGAAATATTATATCCAGATACGTATCGTTCCTGCCTGATCCCTAATAAACGCATATATTGCACATAATGATTATCATGCCAATACACCTATAGAGAAAAACTTAAACCTAACAAAGACTGACATAGACAAAGTGAAACAACCTATACATGACTACATTCAATCACAAGCACACCCCATTTCAATAGAAACCATACAACAACAACTTTCACTAGCCATAGGAAAATTTAGCCCGGAAATAAAAAATGCTTTCTACCGACATACACTACCCAAATACATACTGAGACTAATAAAACATAAGAGAGAACTGTACAGACTATATACAAACACTCAAAATAACGACCTAAAAAAGACAATGAACCAACTTAACAGAACATTAAAACTCTGATTGGACAATACCGACAAGACAAATGGCTAGAAACATGTAAAGAAATACAGAAGGACAAAGGCAAAACATACTGGCGAAAAATTAAGAAACTGGCGCAATACAGGAAGACTGGCACTACTGACACAATTGACGAAAACGGAATAGAACGCTACACAGACAAAGAGAAAGCGGACGCATTCGCCAGACACTATCAAAGGACCTTCAGCATATCGACAAACCCTAACTTCGACAATGACAACTGGAACTTGATCAACGACTGGTACTTGAACTATTTTAACAACTCACCAAACTATGCCTGCACACTGATCACAGACATAGAGTACGATGAAGCCCTAGCGCACATCAAGAACACTGCACCGGGGAAGGATAAAATTAAGGCAAAAGTCCTGAAAAGCCTAACTCAAGAAACACACAAACTGATCCTAACTGAATTGAACAACTGCATCACAATGGCAGAATCCCAGAAACATGGAAAAAACGGCTTAATAATCCCTATACCCAAAAATGGACTGGACAATACACAACCGAGCAACTACAGACCAATTACACTACTTCCAGTACTAGGCAAGATTTTCGAATGCATAATGAAGCAGCGGCTTGACAAAGTGATTGGAAAGTATATACCTACCTACCAATTTGGTTTCAAACAGCATCACTCGACCGTTCATCCGCTCTTTATTTTGGCCAACAATATACAAACTACCCACCTAACTAACAGAAAGACATCTTGCCTGTTTATGGACATTAACAAGGCTTTTGACAGTGTCTGGCATAGAGGCTTACTATACAAACTATACAAACTACACACACCAACATATCTACTACACACCATAAAGAACTTACTAGAAAACAGACAACTACAAGTACGAATTGACAAAACACTGTCATTTCCTTTTTCCCCTGAACAAGGGCTCCCTCAAGGATCCCCGCTCTCACCGTTTCTCTACAATATATACTGCCATGACATATACAATTACAACTTACCAGACAAAAATCAAATCGACAGATCGGCATACATATTACAATACGCAGACGACACGGCACTTATTGTACATGACAAAACTACTGAGAGAGCAGCTCAAAGACTCCAAACACTAACAAACAACACAATGACATGGTTTTATAAATGGAGACTAACACCAAACGCGTCAAAAAACCAACTTCTGCTCACAAACCACAGACTCAATGCTGACTCCCCTACAATAACTGCAGACGGCCAAACGACACAACCAAAAAACGACGTAAAATACCTTGGAATCACAATTGACCACAAACTTAAATTCACTAAACACATACGAAACATCAGGGCAGAAACAACAAAGAGAACAAAACACTTCCGATCACTAACCTACAAAGACAGAGGAATTAGCACAAACACCGCTACCAAAATATATAAAGCTATTTGTAGACCCTTACTAGACTATGGACATATACTCATGACCAACGGAACAGAAAGGACAAAACGTTATATACAAACAACAGAACAAATTGCACTAAGACTAATAACACGAATAAGACACCCCCAAAACCCACTACACAACCCCCCCACCCAACTACTATACGAACGCACAAACATGACAAAGATCTCGGAAAGACTCATACAGCTACAGACAAAATGGACAAACAACCCCTACAACTGGACCATACTGAATCCCCTTTGTCTTACAAGACCAACCAGACAATCCCGCTTTCGTTTCCCTACACTAACGCCACTCGAACACTTACAAACGCTACGGACTAGTGGACAATAAAATAATTCCTTCTTGCCACTGAAATCTTATTTATTTAATAGTATTGCTAACCTAGAATAAGAGAATTTTCATATTTGTTTTCATTTAGATTAAGACTATATGTATTAAACAAGGGCAGAAAGACCGATAGGTCGATAGCCTTTTTTAGAAATAAAGATATTTACTACTACTGATTATCATGTATTGCACACTACGAACAACCAAAGATTATATAATTCTAGATGTAAATATTAAATACAATTACAATATTAATATGATTTTTTGATGCTCGCGTAAAACCGATAATAATAACGTCGATTATGAAAAACCGATACTAATAATAAGTAATTTATACAGTCAAGTCAATGTTATAAAGTCTAAACCAGAAATATCAGCTTAGAGGTTCTTGCTCATCCTTTCAGATATTTCTTTTCCAAACATACCAATATTTTCTCATATATCGTCATTTTTTTATGATTTTTTGAAGTGAAATTGATCTGAAGATAACTTTTGTTGAAATACTGAACGTGATCAGTTCTATGTTTGTATCTTAATTGTCTAGGAATAATTTACACGCCTGGCAGTTCACAAGCTTCAATCGTGCTTGAATTCGATGAACTGTTTGGTCTTTTCTTATGCAGTTATTCCAGATACTTTACTTGCAATCTCGTAACAGCTCGTACTTCAGGCTGACATATTACGTGTTAGGGTGTTTGATTTCTCCCTTTCATATGCATAAAAACTGTTCATATTCAATTGGAAATTGCCCTCTCTACTTGTTCGAGAGCGCAGCTTTTCGAGTGACTAGAATACTTTTCATTTGTAAAAAGTGAAAACAAAGCGTTTTGTCCTAGGAAATCATGTTTGGAAACGAGGCTGGAAATTGGAAAATGTAATCAAGCAACTGAAAGATAGAAAAGAATAGGAACATTCTTGTTAATTAACACACCAGCGTAGATTTTAAGCATTATTTTCCACAGTGTTTAGCATTTTGCATTAGAAGACATATATTTCTACATTGTTTGAGTTTAGAGGATAGTTATCCGTTTGACCACTCAAAAGCACCACACCAAATTAGATTGCTCAGCCCGAACATCCACAACAGAAAAATATTATTTCTGATGCACAATGGGCTGTCCAAAGTTTTCTAGGAAAAACAGAGAATCAATCAAAAGTTTTATTTTCAATTCAACTGAGATATCTAAAGTAACTTTGTCGGTTACAAAAATGCATTATATTATTTTCCACGTATTTCCAAATGGAAAATCCCAATAACAAACTATATCAGATTTTAGATCGCACGTTGGAAAGACCTAATAAAATGAGGGATTTGTAAGCTGAGACGCGGCAAATTCTCAAACAATATTTTCATATTATCAAATTGGATGTTTTACATACTATTCAAAATATCTTAACATAGTGCAACTGTCTACTGTTTTAAAAGATTATTACTAAATTTAAGGCCACATCAGTGAAGAGCGAATGTGATAGACTAACATTATAAAAATTAATAATTATAAAATAAGTATTTCAAATTATATTTTGTAAAGCAGATGCAGATCATAGCATTCTTATAAGAGACCTTATACATAGTGACTAATAAGTAGTGTAGTAGTGGTAGTATTGTGGGGTCCGGCGAGTAGATCCGATGGGTCCGGCGAGTAGGCCTTAAAAGCCCTTTTCGCCATTCCCCTCCATCCATCTCGACATTACCACTCCTGACTCCTGACAAAGGCAAGGATACGTCTCCACTTCAAGGAAGACAATTCGATGCGGGAAAGTGTGAAGGCCTCAAGGAGGCGTCTCCTAGTAGACGACCAACGATGGCAGACTCCTAATAGCTGGTATTATGTTTCTTCCGCCATTCCAAGTTGTGGACATACGGGGCTATCACCAATTCCTAGTAGGTGTAGGTGTCTCTTCAGGCGACAGTGGCCTGTGATGACCCCAACCAGAGTTCTCAGGGCCCAGCGATTCCTTGACATCAACCATTTGGATGTTGCCTTGGCGTGACTTGGAGTTCCATTCAACTCTTTGGTTTGTCTACACCCTTCCGCCTTTCTCCACATCTCTGTGGTGCCTCTAAGAGCCCAGTCATTTAGAGCGCTTGCTACCTGTCGGTTACTTAACCCTATGTGAGGTTCAGCAGTTATTAGGCTCTCAGAAGATCCGAGCTTTGCCAATGCATCGGCCCGCTTGTTTCCCGCGAACACGTTTGTGTTTGTTTCCGTACATGTTTCTGTTCTGCCCATATTAACACTTGAGTGTTCATCGAGGGCAGGCTGGCTGTCAGAGTAGATCTCGATCACTCCCTCTAGTTCTTCTGTAACTTCCCTATCTGTGGCAACCTCGAGGATTGCATATAATTCCGCCTGAAACATTGTCGTCCAGTTTCCCGGTGAAAAGGACGCTCCCCTGTTGGTGTCTTGCCGGCACACGCCTGCCCCAGACCATCCCGCATTGGGCGCCCGTGAGCCGTCGGTGTACCAACATTGCACCCCTTTTCGGGCAGCCACTGTCCTGGTAGTCCAATTTTATTTTGTTGGGATTTCCACCACATAAATTTCCTAGAACCTAAGTACGCTTTCAGGTGGGACCACCTTTGCACCTAGGATTGGAAGGTCCCGATGCATGGCGGTCCCTATTTTTGTATCTCCTTGACGTGGACGTGACGTTTTGCTATGATTGACTGATAAGCCGGCATCGGTGCACGATATTCCTATTATTCTACATCAACCTGAATTCTCTCGCAGACAACGCCCAGAAACTTCCCCTTAACGAGGACTAGGTCGTCGTCCGCATAGGCTGGCGCGTAGAAGTCTTCCCGATTTAACCGTCCGAGGAGCTCGTCCATAACCAGACACCACAGGCGGGGGGAAACGCAGCTGCCTTGTGGACACCTCCCCGCAACTCGATCTCCAGCCGGTCGCCTGCCAGGCAGACACTGGCCGTGCGGCTCCCTATCACACTCTGGACCCAGTTTAATTCCGGACCGGGAGCCCCTTATAATTTAAAAGCATTGCAGCTATTGCTTGTTCTGGCCTTATCAAAAGCCCCCTCCACGTCGAAAAAGAGGGCCGGTGTCACTTCCTTATCCTGTAGTCCCTATTCAGCTTTTTTCACCAAGATATGGAGAGCCGCATCTGTAGACCTTCCTTTCCTGTATGCATGCTGGTTATTCCGCAGCGGAGTCCTGATGAGGACTTCCTCTGTTAGGTACCTGTCTATCATCTTTTCTAACTTTTTCATAATAAAAGACGTTTAACTTATGGGTTTGAATGATTTGGCTTCGGTGTAGTCATTTTTACCGGGGTTCGGTATAAAGACCACTTCCACTGACTGCCAATCATTAGGGATATATCCCATCGCCACGCTGGCCTTGAAGATCCTTCCCAGTAACAGGAGTAAGATATCTAGGCCCGACTGCAAAATTTTTGGAATTATCCCGTCTGGACATGCGGCTTTATATGGACAAAATTGCGAAACCGCTCTTCTGATAGCGTCATCACTGACTACTCTTTTGGAGGTGGTCTAGTCCCATTGGTTGGGACAGACCTTGGCCTCCAAGCCCTCAGTGCTGCCGTCGCCTGGGAAGTGTTTCGGTAGGAGAAGTTGTAGGGTCTCCTTTTTCGTTCCCCGGTTCAGGTGCTAGTTTCCTTATTGACTTGACAAATAAGTAAAATGTTGCATAAAAAAGTTAGAAGTAATTTGAATACAATTTGAAATTTAAGTATCTCTAAAGACGAAGTTGACGCTGTTATGTAAATTACAGCTAAAATATATTTTATAAACCTTCAAGAATCACAAAAATGCATTTTAGATAAGATTTGATCTAGTTAGTAAATTTTGCTCGATATTACTCCTAATATTAACAAAAAACTTTTATCGATAGCAATGTATCAAACTAAAATATAGGTGTCTTAGTTCTCCATATTTCGACCACTTAGGTATTGGATTGTTTGAGGGTCAACCTATTGATAAAAAGAGAACATCGTTCCGTGAACAATCGAATACTATGTCTAAAAATACCCCAGATGTTTCATTTGTCTACACATTTTGAAACGTAAACCTTTAAAAGTATTTTTAAACTTTTACGGATTGTTCAAGTTCAAACTTGCCTGCTAAAGTTTAAGAAGAAACACGAATGGCAAAATCAGTATAAATCATCAGTATGTTCATTCAAATAGATATAAGCTTGAGACGTTATCTCGCGTTGACACCCTCTTTTCAGAAAAGTATAGAGTAAAGCAACATCCGTCCCTTTAGAACTCTTTTTTCATTGTCGAAGGCCCTTCGATGTCAGTTGCCATAGAAATAAGCAATCTTTCTGGGGCTCAATTTCCCGTTGATTAAAGTTCGATTACCTTTGGGAACGCTACACCATTACTAACATTGCCTCCAAAACATGTCTACTTTAAATCGGGATATCTGGCCTTTGTTTATTTCATTGGAAACAGTGAACCGGAAAATCTAAGTCAATGAGTCTTTACACCTGGAACCAACTAAGCACTTTTGTTTTAAATACGCGCTAATACATTCATGAATGAATAGAGATGTGAATAGTCTCATTCTCGGAGTGTATTGTTCCTTTACTCTTATGAAATGTTTGATGAAATGTATCAGATAAAATATATATAAGATAATACAAAATAAAATTAAATTATTAATAATTTAAACTTAAATTCCGTCTACAAGAACAAAATGCTTAGCCATTTATCATGGTTGTTTTATTTAACTTCCCTTGTTTTACGTAGGGGTGCAATCGTGTGAACAAGCTATTTAAGGTTGCCTGTGAAGCACGGGCAGCAATGCAAATTACGTTACTTACGTCGTTAACATCTGCTAAGTAGTTAGATGTTATTCCAAAAATACAATGTTTACTTTCTTTTTGTCAGAGTTGAGGAAGTCTGAGAGTATACGACGAGAAGTAAAACATCTTCATTCTGAGAATAAGTTAGTCAACTCATTCTCCTATGTTTAAAGTCAACTGAAAATCTTAACAATCAATGTCTCATAGAAGTTTTAGTTAAACAACAGATAACTGAAATTAGATTCATCTAAGTTTACATGCCGGTTTGGGAAAAGTTTTAAATAGTTTCTCACTGTGCAAGCAAAATGAGGTTTCCAATTCCAATTTCTTTTTCAACTTTGTTCGCACATTTTGGCTGGCCTTTTCACCAAAACATCTGCAAATTGCAGTTAATTCCAACATCTTGCTATCAAAGAAACTGGATATTCCACATCATTCAGTCTTACTGAAGAATAATTGATCCAATCAAGACCAATCGTTCGAGCATTCAAAAACTTTTGTTTGTTTGTGTCGGGTGGATCCACTCAAGGAGGATTATGAGAAAAATTTATCGAATGGACAGCTGCGTTTCAAGCATTGAGGTATTATATGGGTTTTCGCCAAAGGATTTTCGAGTTTTGCTTGAACGTATTATTAAAAAGATTCATCATGTGAAGGAACTTGAAAATATAACCGAGTGGCGCCTGAACACTGGTGCCGGTATAATTCTTTTCTATGCTATTTAGCCAATATTACTTCAAATAGCATGTTGACAATTCACTGAATTTTTGTGCCTTGAATTCGTTTGCACCATGAGGTTTTTTTTATTTCGCTAACTTTGATCGTCAAATTTTTGAACTTTATGGACAAAAAAGGACCAAAAATGCAAATCATTTTTCTTATTTAATTCCATGTAAAGACCACCGAATAGGATTCGATTTTCTCATATACCGGAAGTCTCGCGGTTGACGGGACTTCAAAAGTTTTTAAAACAATCAGACGCCCGCTTTAATACTTATTACGATTATTTTTTCTCATGTGAGGAGCAAACTTAATTTGAAAATTTTAAGCATAGCATCTTTGAAGGTGACAGATTTGAAAAACATATCCTTTAAATTTTCATACCGATAAACTGTGGAACAAGATTGATATAAATAATATTATAAAATCTATGCAGCAAGAATGTAACAATAAGACTAATCATTGTTGTGTATATTTTCCTGACTGTACTTTAATTTATTTCAAAAAATTCCTGGGTTTCAGTCAATTTTATTGTTTATTATTTAAAATGTTACAAATACGTTTCGGTGTCTTTCTCCACCATCATCAGTTTGTCTAAAATATATATTTACAGTTATCATCAATTTAAATAGAAAACTTTCACCAAAATTCACATATTAAAATACAAATCACACACATATTAAAAAGTACATTAAGAACATTGGTTTTCAGGTGATGAGTCAGGACAAACATGTCTGGGAAAATACTAGAATCTATTGTTTAGAGATTTAAATTTAACTTACGTGTATAGTTGTTTCTACCTTCACATTTGACTGGACATTGAATTTCCTATTTTATTCGATATCCAGCGAGAGAACAAAAAAAACTGTTTATCCTTCGCCTTTTCTTTGCATTCTAGGAATTGCTTTGCAATTCCTCAATATCGGGTGTTTATATTTCATTTACTTGGTCCAATCAGTTCATGCATGCGATCATTTAATTAGTGTATGATACACAGAGCTAAGATTGTCTGTGTCTGATCTGAAATTCATTGCATTCTGATGTTTTTTAATCTGTATCATTTCATGGATTGTTCTCTTATTATAGTTGTTTTCATTGATTAATATTTTTGTGTTATCGAAATCAAAACTATGTAACTTTTGTTGTGCATAAACAGGGCAATATTTAAAGAAAAGAATATACGAACATAAATATAGCTTAAGAAAGGTTAACGAAAATGGAACAGCATTAGCACAACATGCACAACAAAAGTTACATAGTTTTGATTCCGATAACACAAAAATATTAATCAATGAAAACAACTATAATAAGAGAAGAATCCATGAAATGATACAGATTAAAAAACATTAGAATGCAATGAATTTCAGATCAGGCACAGACAATCTTAGCTCTGTGTATCATACACTAATTAAATGATCGCATGCATGAACTGATTGGACCAAGTAAATGAAATATAAACACCTGATATTGAGGAATTGCAAAGCAATTCCTAGAATGCAAAGAAAAGGCGAAGGATAAACAGTTTTTTGTTCTCTCGCTCGATATCGAATAAAATATGGAATTTCAGTAACAAGTCAAATGTGAAGGTAGAAACAACTATACACGTAAGTTAAATTTAAATCTCTAAACAATATATTCTAGTCTTTTCCCAGACATGTTTGTCCTGACTCATCACCTGAAAACCAATGTTCTTGATGTACTTTTTAATATGTGTGTGATTTGTATTTTAATATGTGAATTTTGGTGAAAGTTTTCTAATTAAATTGATGATAACTGTAAATATATATTTTAGACAAACTGATGATGGTGGAGAAAGACGCCGAAACGAATTTGTAACATTTTAAATAATAAACAATAAAATTGACTGAAACCCAGGAATTTTTTGAAATAAAATAAGACTAATTCCATAATAAAATGGTAATAAGAAATCAATAAGCTTTATCAAATGTCGCGTTTTTTGCTAACTCTTAAACTACTGCACTTAATTGGGACGTAGGCGAAATCAATTACTCCTTTGAAATATGAAATTTCTTTGCCTGTCGGCATTATTAATGCACCGGCAGACCCGTCATTATATGGAGGAATTATCTCGGATTAAAAGGTCAATTTGCACGATGCTCATGGAGACACGCCTGTAATATGAACGTTCACTATACACTAAACATATATATTAATGGAAAATATGTTCAACTGCACTTTCAAAAGCTAGTAATAATCCTATAATATTGAGTTATCGAGGTATGTTTTTCTGGTTTGCTTCAGTTTTGCCTTTTATATACGTTTGACCTTGGTGTCATTTAGTTATATTTTTATAAAACCTTTTTTTTTATTTTTCTTAGTGTCATAATTATGGAAAACAAATTTATTATTATAATGGGGCTCTAATGAAGCAAACCTGTATTATGTAGAGTTTTCATCAAATTCGATTGACATTGCGCTTACGACTGTGCTAATTTCACTTTTCCAATTATTTTTTGGGCAACATTTTATTATCACTTTTGACCTGTAGCATATTAGCTTATATTGTAGTATAACCAAAGACAATAAAATATTGCGAAAGCTAGTCATTCATAAATCCCAATTTGTTTGGGAGCCACATTGATTTCTATCGAGCGGCAATTCATGAATTTAAAATAGGTGGCAAGGATAAAAGTATTGAAAGTAGGTACTTACAAAGTAGGACCAATCGATATCTTTCGAACCATTAATCCGAAGATACACTCGTTTGTTCGTTAGCCATAGGCGTAGTTCATATTTATATTAAGTGATTTATTTTAAGCATAGAAAGTTTTTTGATTTTCTGACCTCCATATCTACATTACCTGTTTGAAATTCAAACTGCTATAACATTAACGCAAAACTTTTCTCACATACGGTTGCACAAAATAAACATTTTATCAAAAGCAATAAGATTGTTCAACTCAACTTGAATGTTGTGTTTGGGATTTCTAGGAGTATTATTTTTTGTCATGTTTATTATTATGTTATCTACTACCGTGTGTTATTCTAATATCTAGAAAATACACGTTTTAGACGAACAAGCTTGATTGAGAGTACAATTTTCATCAAAGTGATCAACATCAACAGTTTATATCAAAGTGTGTTTGTCTAATTTTTCGTATTCTGCTGGAAATGTGCTTGCCATTTATTTTAAGAAATACGTTAGAGTGTGTTTTGCTAAGCTTTTCAAAAATGTAAAGCACTAAGTTAATGTTTTAAAATTGAACAAATCGAAATAACATATAAAATTGATAAAAACGGCCAATTTTTGCAAGCGGCTTGCAGGAAGATTTTCTCTTAAATTTCAATTCCTAGGATTACAGTAGTAGTAAACATCTTTATTTCTAAAAAAGGCTATCGACCTATCGGTCTGTCTGCCCTTGTTTAATACATGTAGTCTTAATCTAAACAAAAAACAAAGATGAAAATTCTCTTATTCTAGGTTAATAATCTTATTAAATAAACTTTCCAATTCTAATGACAAGAAAAAATTATTTTATTGTCCAGTAGTCAGTTGCGTTTGTAAGTGTTCGAGTGGCGTTGATGTTGGGAAACGGAAGCGGGATTGTCTGGTTGGTTAGGATTACACTTAACATACAATTAATTATAGATATTTCGGAGCTTTATTGTGAAATTCTTTTCGATCATTATGCAGTGCGCTATTAACCTTTGCACTTGCCTAAAATATACATTTTATAGAACGCGATCGAAAGCACTCATATCTCTTTTCTTCTTTGGTAATTGATTTTCGTTTTGTTTTATTAGCACCTTTTTAGGATACAGGTGTTTTGCCATCTTCAGTGTTAAATTAATCTATATTATGTTATACCGTTGAACATACAAAGCTAGACAAGTGATGAAACAACTCTTTAAACAGATTAAGAGACGGAATTTGTCTTTTTATTCAAAAAATATGATCTGTTATGTATAATATAATTGGCAGGAAATAATTTACTGATTCTTCATCCACCTCATAAGCTCATCAGATAATTAAACAACTTAACAAATTGATTGCTTGCAAATAAAACATATTCGCCATAAGTTGGGAAATTAAGCTTCTCAACAATATAACACGTACTTATTTGATATCACACCAGCTGTACCAAGTCGTTAAGTATATTTTTCTAAATTAAACTCTAATTTTTTCATCGTCATATCTACCCGCATAAACATCGGCTTTTAACGATGGCATCCCTTTTGTAGCTCGGGAACGTCTTCATTATACCCAGTGTGAAGGCAGTAAAATACCAAACTAAAGTCGCACAGTGGGTGTAGGACATTTTCGGTTTGCTTTTCTATTTATAAGGTCTGAAGCAAAAGTTATGGTCCGTTGTATCCGGAGAAGATGCACCACATCTGCTGCATTTTATATGTTATACATTGGATAGGGGCATAATAAAATGCACAGGTTCTTTTTGTATCTAACTATGCATTAATTTATTCCTTAAAGAAGTTGTCATAATATTTAAATTTTTTGATGCAATAGTTCAACATTTGTTGCATATGATTATTTTATTTATGTGTTACTCGTCAGCTAATTAATACAAACTCGTGATTAATTGTTTTTATATTTGTATTTGCTCCCAGTATAGGAGCTGTAAGCCTGTCATATTTTGATGTTTGTTGCTTAGTTATGCGTCTCAGCAATCAGTTTTAATTACAGCTTTACATTTCAACGCCGGTATACAGTTTGAAGCACATTACAAAATAAATCTCACAGAAGACACCGGCTCTTACATCTGAACACAGACACTTGAAAAGCTTTCAAGATATTATTCCGGCGACAAACATCTTTCGGTGCTTTTAGCTCTTTTAACTTTTTTCATGTTTAAAGGCGGTTTTCGAAATATCTCAGGTAATTACATGTCACTTATTTCTGGAAATTTATTACAGAGAATGACAAACAAATAATTAGAACACACTTTTAGATAATTCAAATAATGTTTTTCACACATATTTTATTTTGTATTAGCAAAAACATAAAAATACTTATGTTTTTCAAAATTTGGATAGTTTTTATGATATTTAGAAAAATTATAGATTTTATTATGTATTGAAGTTAGACCCGACATATTTGGTAAATATTACCTTATGATGGTTCTAAACTAAATCGAAACGTTATGAATCTTTTGATGCAAATTGAAGAAAATTAAGTAACATGCAAACGAGCCATAAAGTTACTGGTGATTCTAACAGATGAGTCGCTATTATCAAAGTTTAAGCGTAATCTTTCTCTTCGAGACTACAAAATTATATTTTATAATTTCAATGACTTTATCACTCATGATATTTAGATGATTCAAATGGTAAATTTAGATATATAATTAATGTATTAAAATTCAAACAGAATTTATTCCCAAGTGGGTATACCAAAGGCAGTGAATCATTTGAAGAATTATTTGAATAAAGCATCGAGTACATAAAGTAAGGAATCCAATATTATGTTTGAAATGGCCAATTAAAAAACAATAAAGCACCTACTTTGTGGTACAATTTTGGAAACACTTTTGTCTGATCTTAAGCGGCATAATTACTATTTGTTACTAAAGCAGAGGGACACTGAGACAAAGAAAGTTCGAAATATTCGAGAGGTTCTTTACCATCAAGAGTTAAATACAGAATTACATAACGCTTGCACGAATTGAATTGTTTCGATCGTCGGTGTGGGTGTAAAATACAACACAAGGATATGTTGAATTTATCATTAGGGTAGTGGGGTTAATTTAGCATAACTCTGTCATCTCAACGATAACGAAGCATTACATTGTATTACATGTCGTCGTTTCTGGGAAATATATTAAATTCGTGACCGAAATTTGGGTTTTTCTTTATTGGTTTATCCTTCGAATGGTTTACTTCCATTAAAGATCGAGATTGGGTTATGGCAGCATCATTGTTGACCTCCAATTAATAAAGTGCTAGAGTCCACTTTGTCTCCACCCCGACAGTATTGAAGGCAACATTTTTAAAAATATAGTTTTTGACTGGTGACTTTGAGGTCATCGTATCAAAAAGAAAATTTACATGTTCAGAATGTTGATAGCTTATGATAAAATTTGGAGAAAGTTTAAGCTAAAAAAATTACCTACCATTGATTTTAACCACATTAGGCATGCATAATCACATCGAGTTAATAAATCAATTAAACTTTGTGGCGTCTAAGGTATATTTCTCATTTATGCGTCAAGCAAAATTTGAACGAAGATAGTAGGTACTATTTATTAAAGGTGATAATCTAGGTTATATAAATATTTCAGAATTTTTTATATATTTAAGAGAAATGCACAGTTTTTTTTACAAATTTTATATTTGCTTAAAATTTTTTTGAAAAAGTAATTTTACCACTTGCATAACAATTACTGAATGCTACTGTCCGCTGAAATCAACTTAGTGATGAAAACTGTTACTTAGAAAAGTACCCATACATCTAAAATATTATCTGAAATGAATAATATTGTAAATTTAATATATTCGAAAGGATCCTCCAAAATGCCGATTAATCTTTATTAGTAGTAACTCGTTTAATTTAATTGTCCTGTAAAAATGGTTTTGCTCAGAATGAATCGGTCTTTCTGCCACATCAGAGACATCGTCGACAACTTTATCCGTTCTTTTAATTGATACCAATGTGATGTCTTTAATCTACACTTTTCGGATTATGATCCGTATGGGGCAGAAGTTTACTAAAAATAAAACAGTGATAGTGGTGGTTGGTGGTAGCCGAACAGTATGGAGGCAAAATAAGTTGCTCAACAAAATTAACGTTACACGGCCAAATTTGCCATAATTTTAGAACTGGATCAATTCAATTCTAATTGCTTAGGGTGATTGGATTTTTGTTTGAAGCGTTATCTAGCCTAAAGCTGAAATAGTTATCTATTTTAATAAAAATTAAACATAGATAAACTATGTTTCATACTTTAAACTCAGATAAATTTTCGATAGGGAAGTAAATGAAAAAATGGAAAATTTTGCAAAGTTCGACATGCGACGAAAGGACAAAAACGAAGTTTTTTAAATCTCAACACCAAAAGTTTAAAGTTAAACCAAATAGCTCTAAACGGTTTTTAAAATTTTCGGCCATCTCTTGCTATTTATAGGATCATCTCAAAAAGTTTTTGGTTTTGCAGCAATCATTTTTTTTCTCTTGGATTAATTTTCACTATCTTGAGCTCATGTTGAAGCCAAAACTTCATAGACAATTTAAGACGAAAATTCGAAATGCAGAGTTGCTTAAAAAATACCCAAATCAGAATTGCCCCGAAATATGTGATTCTGGAAGATTTTCTACTAAGTGAAGTTTACATTCGTTCATTCATGCAACCCGGTATATTGAATGTTTTTTTCTGAAATCGACTGTAAAGTTTTAGCTTCAACATGAGCCTTAGATTTTGCTAATCGGTTTAAAGGAAAAAATTATAACTGCAATATCAAAAAGTAGACTTTTTAAGACGTAAATAAACCAGACGATCGAAAAAATTAAAATTAAAATTAAAAAACTTAAAATTAAAAATTAGAAAAAATTAAAATTTAAAAATTAAAATACTTTGTCGAGATACGAGGCTTATCTTTGCCTGTGGCTTTCACCAATTTTGCATTGTTTCATTTGTCACCCTGTAGATAATTTATCTGACGCACTAATTGTTTGCAAAAACACGCACAAACCGTAGAAAAAATACACCAAATTAGGCTTTAAACAGAAATCAAATATCTCAGCATCAGAATTTATCCAGTTCCGAAGTTGGTCCAGATTTGTCAGTGTAACGTTGATTTTGTTGAGCAGTTTAGTTGGATACAATTTTACAATATACGCACAATACGATCTTATAAAGTGGAAGCAATCCAAAACTGTTCCATAGAATAGTGGGTTGTAATATTACTATCAAAAAGGTCGTTCAACTGACTACAATAGTCTGCAGAACTTTTTTCCTTAAACTGCGTAACTTTTACTTTTTGGAAGTAAAGTTTGGTAGTTACAGCAATTTGAGGAACTGTGATGATTAGTCTAATAAATGTCTCAAATCGTTGCCACTATGGAAGAGTCCAATGTCGATCGCCTGATCTCAACCGAAATGTTTAGGGGATAAATCGAGTCCTTCATTTTTCGGATATTGATCGACACTCAACTTCAAATAAGTAGCAAAAAGTATTTAAAAATACCTGGAGATTGACTTGGTCCACACTCTGTCTTTGTTTTATTAGTGTTTTTTGTTTTGGTTTTACACATTTTCTTACATTGTTGAACAAATATCATGGCAACGTTATGTGTATGCTATTAGCCATCCTTAGGTATGTTTTCATATCATTTACTAAAACGATATCGATTTGAAAAATAGCATTTATACCAATAGACTGTACCATTATTTGTGATGAAAAATGACTCAAACGTGTTTTTAACTATCTTCCTGGGCAAATGATACAGTATCAAAGATCCCTGTAGTTGCTAAGTAAACCACGTAAAGCATAACTCGTAAAACGAAGATCGATGGAAATGTATTGTGGAATGTGAGCGCTAATGGCACAGGGTACAAAGAGATCGTTATGATGATAAGTTTATGGTGCCTTTTTGCGATCAGCTTTCCGTTGTAATGATGATGGTGCAGTCGTGGGAATATTATCATATTACAAGGTTATGCAATATGTAACTTACTATCTTTAAATCATTGATCAATTAAAATAAACCAAACTATGAAAATACTTTTCAATTTTCTCTCTCTCTCTCTCTAGTACAAGTACCACTGAAGAATAAGTCAAACTACTACTTGCTACTCGTTTAATAGATAATCGGTAAAATCGTATGTGACTAATCAAATATAAAACGGCTTACCTTATGTTTAATAAATATTGTGATTCTAAACTGTGGTTTCTTCTCGTACTATGCAACAGTTTAGATGGACATCTTAAATTATATTTTAATGTGAAAACTTTTATTGGACTTTCCATAATGTCAACAAGGATTTATCTTTAAATTATGCGTTAATTTCCTAGCAAAAATAATAAGCAGCTGCTTAACAATGCAGAAATATGCAGATTTTCTAAAAAAGCGTCGTTTGAAACTTTTCCCGGAGAAATCTGTAACTTCACCATTTCTTATTACCAAGTGTTGGCCCATCCAGTTTTAATGCCAATTCAGCTTTTCTATGTATAAGAGTACAATCATAAGGGTGGATGTTTTCAATTGCAACGTACAAATTTCGCTTATCCGAGGTTATGTAATTTAGGTATTACTTCTTTATCTGACGCACAGCAGTGGTAAAGGAAATGGTATCAATCACTGGGTAAAATTTAACTGCTTCATTTGAATACATAACATTAATTATGCCTATAAGCTGTAATGGAGGTGAAATGCGGCGCGCTTGTGAATTATCATTGCACCCTCGCTTAAATATACAGAGCGGTTATTAGATATGCTATCGAAGTACATTAAACATCTTGAACTGGGATATACTACGAAACTTTTGGTTTTTTATGACTAAAGAACATATTTCTTTGAATATATCATACATATTTTGAACGTACAGATATGCAAAAATCGACAAAACCATATTTTGTTTTTATACATAAATATTCTCATTCTACACGAGGGGTTCTCATTCTACACGACAATAAGGAGAAAAAGGTGTAAAGTATAGAATGAGAAGAGAAAAGAAGGATAATGATAATTAAAAAATATATTGGTGAAAGTAGTTTAATCAGAACGGTGTTTTTGAAAGTTTGTATCAACAACGTTTTTTCTATATGCAGAAGCTTCAACATGTAATTGTAAAATTTTAGTGAGTGAAATTAGTGAGAAGAAATAATTTCAGAAGCGGAAACAAATGTTAGTAATTACTAAGTAACCCAAATTTATATTTAAATTAGCTCTGTAATTCAGCAAGAATCTGCATCCGTTCTGATGTAACAATTAATGAATTAATTAATTAATTCGGCCTTTATTAAAATTTTTCCTTAATTTTGTACGGAATGGACACCAAATTATAACACCGAAATGTGCGACAATCTGTCAACATTGCAGTAGTTTTGTTCTCTTCCTATAATCCAGCTATCCTGCTTTGGCTCATTCTCCTTTTATGAAACGGTCCTTCTGCCCGTGACGTCTCATAGTAGAGGATATCGGGCGGAGGGGCGACGGACACAGGCGTGGTTGGATACAATTTGCTGGAAAAATCAATAAAGCCTGGAAGACGCGGGCTTACTCGTGGAAAGTCTGGACGGTCTTTGATTTTCCAGCGTAAAGCATAGTAGCCGCGTATCCAGATTGTGCATTTAGTCGGCATTCTAAGGAAATCTTTTTTTGAACTACTAAGTGGTTGGCAAAAGTTCAATTGTCTTTTTTACGGTCCCTGCCAGAAACATTATTTTTCAATACAAGTCTCGTTTTACATTTGCTAAATGAAGGAAAAGAGATGTAATTTTTTGAAAACTAAAACATTGGACATAAATGTTTGGTTAAAATTTTAGTTTTGTTTGGTGACAAGGTTTTTGAGAAACAAACGGCATGCGAACTGTGGTGTCTTTTAGTGTTGTTTCTCAAAATATTATTTAAACAGATCTTTATAATTTTCTGGTTCAAAAATATAACATTTACTTAATATTTTTTGCTAAATATATTATTATTTAGTTTAATTCTATTTTGTGCTACTGGAAGTGGACGAAATATATTCTTTTGATCTGGTTGTAATTACTATATTCAACAGAATTTTTTTATTATATTTGACATGCTGATAGAGCATCAGAGGCCCATTAATACAATTTCGGCAAATTGCAATATAAGAATTGTAATATATATACATTTTTATTGTCTTTTATTGTGTGTAAGTAAGTAAAATTTAGAGAAAAGTAATTTCTTAGTATTGCTTGAGCTTAAATTCGCGAAATAGAATAGACAGATAAAACTGAAAGCCATTACAATATTATTTCAAGTTTAACCAGCAAACCTTCGCTCGGTATAGCAATGATTAAAAGCACAATAATTATTGAAAACTAAAATCTCAACCTGTAGCGCACGATACTCTAGCTTGCTTACAACAAGTTTGAGTAGTAGTAAACATCTTTATTTCTAAAAAAGGCTATCGACCTATCGGTCTTTCTGCCCTTGTTTAATACATGTAGTCTTAGTCTAAATAAAAAACAAAGATGAAAATTCTCTTCTTCTAGGTTAATAATCTAATTAAATAAACTTTGCAATTCTAATGACAAGAAAAAATTATTTTATTGTCCAGTAGTCAGTTGCGTTGTAAGTGTTCGAACAGCGTTGATGTAGGGAAGCGGAAGCGGGATTGTCTGGTTGGTCTTGTAAGACAAAGGGGATTCAGTATGGTCCAGTTGTAGGGGTTGTTTGTCCATTTTGTCTGTAGATGTATGAGTCTTTCCGAGAAAACCATGTCATTGTGTTGTTTGTTAGTGTTTGGCGTCTTTGAGCTACTCAAAAATAGCAAGCTAAGTACTGGTAGCAGTGTAATTGGTCTGTAATTGCTCGGTTGTGTATTGTCCAGTCCATTTTTGGGTATAGGGATTATTAAGCCGTTTTTCCATGTTTTTGGGATTATGTTATTTCTGATGCAGTTGTTCAATTCAGTTAGGATCAGTTTGTGTGTTTCTTGAGTTAGGCTTTTCAGGAGTTTTGCCTTTATTTTATCTTTTCCCGGTGCTGTGTTTTTGATATGCGCTAGGGCTTCATCGTACTCTGTGTCTGTGATCAGTTTGTATGTACAGTTTGGTAAGCTGTTGAAATAGTTCAAGTACCAGTCGTTGATCAAGTTCCAGTTGTCATTGTCGAAGTTAGGGTTTGTCGATATGCTGAAGGCCCTTTGATAGTGTCTGGCGAACGAGTCAGCTTTCTCTTTGTCTGTGTACCGTTCTATTCCGTTTTCGTCAATTGTGTCAGTAGTGTTTGTCGGTATTGTCCAATCAAGGTTTTAATGTTTCTGTTGAGTTGGTTCAGTGTCTTTTTTAGGTCGTTATTTTGAGTGTTGTATATAGTCTGTACAGTTCTCTCTTTTGTTTTATGAGTCTCAGTATGAATTTGGGTAGTGTATGTCGGTAGAAAGCATTTTTTTCCGGTCTAAATTTTCCTATGGCTGTGAAAGTGAAAGTTGTTGTTGTATGGTTTCTATTGAAATGGGCTGTGCTTGCGATTGAATGTAGTCATGTATATGTTGTTTCTCTTTATCTATGTCAGTCTTTGTTAGATTTAATTTTTTCTCTATAGGAGGTGTACTGGAGGTAGGTTGACCAAGTTTGATTTTGGTGACCTTATGCATATTAATGTTTAAAATACATAAAAATGTCCTGTTAACCAACGGAACAGAAAGGACAAAACGTTATACACAAACAACAGAACAAATTGCACTGAGACTAATAACACGAATAAGACCCCCAAAACCCACTACACAACCCCCCCACCCAACTACTATACGAACGCACAAACATGACAAAGATCTCGGAAAGACTCATACAGCTACAGGCAAAATGGACAAACAACCCCTACAACTGGACCATACTGAATCCCCTTTGTCTTACAAGACCAACCAGACAATCCCGCTTCCGTTTCCCTACATTAACGCTACTCGAACACTTACAAACGCTACGGACTAGTGGACAATAAAATAATTTCTTCTTGCCACTGAAATTTTATTTATTTAATAGTATTGTTAACCTAGAATAAGAGAATTTTCATATTTGTTTTTCATTTAGATTAAGACTGCATGTATTAAACAAGGGCAGAAAGACCGACAGGTCGATAGCCTTTTTTAGAAATAAAGATGTTTACTACTACTGTCCTGTTATATACAGGAGACTTCCGAGTAATATAGATTGTGCGCAATTTCCATTAGGTGCTATTAATAAAATTAAGTAATTATAATCCGAAATCTTCAAATTTATACGGTTATTCAGAATATATATTTAAGCCGAACAAAGCTGTTCAAAATCCATTAACAGACTAGTATTTACAAAATACTACGTCTCGTATAGGTGTGCATTCTTATACTACTACTTTCCACTATCTTATTATTTTCAGTCTTCTTTTAAATGTTTTCCATAAACTTGGAATTTATTAATGCAAATCTTGCTACTTTCCGAGCTTTAAACTTTATTCACTACCATTATTTATGTTGCCCATTACATCTATTTTGTGAGGCAATATATTCAATAGCTTCTAGTTGATACTCATAGTAAAAGATTTAAACTAAACGGGCCTCTCAATAATATAGAAAGTAGATATAGAAAATAGATATAACTTTCATTTCAGGTTCATATAACGTAGGTATTGGTTAAAAATTTTCAAGCATTATGAAAAGTTATTGAGATGGTCCGAAATTTAAAGGCGGTGGAAAATGTTAATTAAGCTTGACGAAAGTTAAATTCAAGTCAAGTTTAAAATACTTCAAAACGCACCGCCAGTCGCTGATAAATCTATTTTTCAATTAAAATTTCATTTAGTATTCCTAGCCTTAATCTCCAATGTAGTCGCGGCAATATTTTAAGTTGCGAACAAAAGGCGCAATTATGCTAATTAACTTCATGTGTTAGAAATTTATTACTAGACGCATTGATTTACATTGGGGCGTTAAATAATGTGATTTTATATTTTTCCTCAAGGAACATATTACTGTTAATGAGTTCGTGGATTGAATAGCTTCTTCCACAAAGCAATTGTTTATAAAACATTAATAAATCACTGGCTATCTCTTCCAAAATGACGCATAACTGTCCAAATGCTGTAGCAAAACCAGGACAGTGGATAACATATTACCTTTGCGATGCTTTTGATAGGCTCTTAATTTGCTTTATTAACCATTTGTCAATATGGCATACCTGCTGTTCTTTAATGGTTGTTTGATTAATGAAGCGTTACTTCCGACTAAATAGGGGTGAATGGTAATGAAACTTGGCCATTCCTATATAACAAAAAATAATTTAGTTAACTGTATTCGGTGTTCAAGTAGCAGATGCTTTCAAAGGCTTCTAACTATGCCATTAGCGGATTGATTACATATAAAAAGTGTGAACTTGGGGCAATAGGTCTTTGGTCGCAGAGAGAAAATGAAAGTTTGGGTAAAATTTTTTGACCAGGGTGGAAAGCTGTTAGTTCCAGCATGAATTTTATCGATAATATTTATTGACTACCATGACCAAAACCCAGGTGGGATTAGATGAAAACTTCTAGCTTTCTGAAAAATATCAGATTTGATAAATTTAATTTGACAAAAACTATTGACAAATATATGCATAAATATAATGCATACATAAGTATAAACATTTCAACTCTTTAGCCGTTTAAAAGTGGAATGATAATCGGTAATTATTCTACGTTAAAAGTTAGGACAAGTTAATTAAGGTCTTAATTTATTCATTCTTACAGATCTACAATATTTCTAAGATGAATGCGTTGTATTTCACGTTAAGATTCACCAGAGCTTTAGATATCGTTTACAGTATTCTTAATTTGTTATTAAATTAAACTTTTTAGAGGTCGAAAACTTATTTACTTTCTTACTGAATCCAATTTTGTCTCTTTGATGTTTACCGACACTCTGGCTCCTACAGTTAGTATACCTCTAATCGCGTAACATCCATTGATTAATGTGATCTTTGTGGTTTTTCGATCTATTTAGAGACCTTTTTGCCATTCCTATCATTTATCACGCTCTAGTCAGCCGTTCCTTTTGCATTCCACAATCTAACATTACGAGTAAGACTACGTCATTAAGAAGGGTTTTCACTTTCTTTTAACTTTTTAAATCTATTTGAAGAAGCTTTGCACTAGATGCTTTCTTATCAAGCTACAATCAGAATTCAGTAAGTCGATTTTCAGTAAATGTGCACACGTGAACATTTAATAAATGTATACATTGACAGTTTTATTTTAACGTAATAAATTTTATACAACAAAGTAATTTCCTTACTTCAAAAGGTAAATGGAATATGATAATGATCTTGAATGAATCTGTAAATTAAGTATACTTTCTGAAACATTAGCAAAAAGTAACAATGTAAATTGCCATACATCTGGGGTTTGGATGGATAGAAAAAGCCGCTATCAGCATTTCATCAATCAACTACATCTACTCATTCGAATCAGTTATAAGGTTTTTGTACAGCGCAGTATAAAAAAAATAATAAAAAAATAACCATTATTTTTCACTTTAACATGTCTTCATTGCTTTGAAGTACATAGCATCAAATTCCGTTTTTAATCTGTGTTGGCAAAAATTATCGCTTTATTCAACATTTGCAAACATTTGTTATTTCGGAAAACTGTTTTTAGCATTTCTTTAGATCCCATTTCGACAAAATGGCCTATTTTTGGACACTCTGTATCGTTCCAGATGTCCTTTTATCAAATAAGCTAACACAGAATTAATATACTTGTACAAAATAATTCAAACTCCGACAAAAAAAAATTATTAAACGTTTTAAACGACAAAATTTAATTAATATGAACATTCTTTAGAATATCCGGTTTAATTTTGAACTGAATGGAAACAAAATATGTTGTGAGAAACGTTGTTATTTTTAATAAAAATACCTAAAGAAATGATAATTAAAAGAAACTTGAAATTATTTGCTTTTTAACTTAATTTGGTAAAAGCGAAGATAACTAACAAATCTTCCGCATAGTGCAATAAAATGGTACAAAAAGTTTCTTTTAACGTATATACATAATGTTCTTTACTTTAGATATGAATAATACATCAATAAAATACTATCAACAAAAAAATTTAAAAGCACAATATTACAAAGACTTACATAATATACGCTAGTATAAGTTAAAACGTTATTTTTTCAAGTTGCAAGGTTGCAATTCAATTATGTTTCAATGAAAGTTTCGTCGTATGTAATGTTCTTAATTCTCAGTCGCAGTCAGGTTGGGCGTTATATAATTTAAGGCGTCTCTAGTATGTACTTTCCTGCGTTAATTATGGATTATGATTCGAATAAATTGCTATTAAGTTTCTAGTCCCGTAATTATGATTTACAGAAGTTCGGAATAAATTATTTACATTTCTAAAGACAAAGATTATGCATTCATAATACATCTACCCCCATACCTTCAAAACTATCAGCAGAAAAAAAAATGTCCTACAACTTTGTAAGTAGCCCATTTGCTTTATAAGCCTTGTTCCTTTCTGAACCATTTACACACTGTGCATCATATTACTAGTGCCCTATATAATCATGGATTTTCGTACAATTTATATTCAAAAATAGCAAAATGAGATCCACAAAAAATTCTTAGACATATATTTACTGGAAACCTGTATTCAATAACCAGCAGAATTCAATTAATTCTTATCGTCCTATTATCTTCTACTTAGGCAGACGACTCCTAAGAACTTGTCTTATCAATCTTCGAAAACTGGAATTTGGCGTAGTTTAGCTTGAGATGAGTCTGGTCTTCTTATTCATGTAAATTTTTTTTTAAGTGCTTCTTTCAGTTTTTTTAGGTATTCAAGAGCAATTTGGTCATTGCAAACCAGTCATTTACAAAGCCAAAGAAGCCCTTAGCATCATTTATTATATTTTCAATTTAATGTTCACAAACGTTTCAAAAACAGTTTTTTAACATCGAACTCAATTTTTTTAAAAACTATCTCGAATGTAAAATGCCGATCCGCGTTTAATTTTTTACATCATACTCAAATATTTCCACACAGCACAGTGTGGATTTTTTAGTGTTGTACTTCGCTTTTTTGTATATTAACTTGTAGTTTTCATAACGCAAGTAACGTTCAAAATAATAGGGCATTTTAACTAGTTTTTAACTTTTCAATCAAACTTCCTCTTTCTTCAACATTTCAACAATCACATTCTTTCTTATACTTTAAACCAATTAGTAAAGCTACTGCAAATATAAACCAATTAGTTAAGCTGCCGCAGATGTAAACCAATACTTCTTTGTTATAGTCGACATTTGCCAGTTAGAGTCCGACTAGCACTGAAAGTCAGGGTATGCGAATTTAGGAACCAACTGGGCCGGATAATTTGGTAATTAACCGAAAATTATTGCGCTTTACCGGATTGTGTACTTTAACTGTAATATGTGTATGCACAAAACATATCATCTATTTGCTCACGGTAAGCCCTGGACAACAGAAAGGCCTATCACGAACAACCAAAATATACCTAGATTGATATGTGAATTAATGTGTATAATGTAACGCGACACTTTGACTGCACCGTTCAAAAAGTTCTTGATTTATATAGTATCATGTATGTAAAGTAAATACTCTAAAAAATGCATAAAAAAATAAGAAATACCAAATTAGTATCACTCAAAACTTCCGCACTCAATATACGTACTAACTTTTTTTAAATTCTTTTTATAGTTAAAGAAACTAAAGTGCTTAATTGAAATAAAAACATGTTTTCCCGAACTTGTAATATTATTGGAAAAGCGAACTAATTTATTTTCTCAAAAGAGATAGACTTTCGAGGCCATTCCTTGAAACAAGTGGGTTTTTTCGGGTTTTTAGGCCGTCGTTCGGTAGAATTTCTTCTTGACGTTTCGCAAGCACGTGTGGCTTGCATCTTCAGTTGGACATCAAAAAAGCTGTAGGAGTGGGACGTGCTGAAAAAAGTGAGTCCACTCTGAAAGCTTTCCTGCCCTATGTTCCCGGGGTTACGGACAGAATTGGGAGGCTCTTGAGGAAACACAACATAAGAACGGTCTACAAGCCCACAACAAAGATCCGAGAATGTCTAGGGTCAGTTAAAGACAAAAGACCTCACCTAGCAACTGCGGGAATCTACCGGATTCCATGCTCCTGTGGAAGCGCCTACATAGGAACTACTAAGAGATCGGTTGCGACAAGATTAGAAGAACATCGACGGAATTGCAAACTTGGACATGTGGAGAAGTCGGGAGTGGCGGAACATGCCCTCAGCGATGGAACACACAACATATATTTCGGAGAGGCACAGGTCCTGGCCACGACAACAGGGTATCGCCCCCGACTAATACGAGAAGCCATTCGACAAACACGACGACAATTTCAACAGAAAAGAAGAGACAATGGCGCTGAATAGGATATGGTTTCCAGCACTCACCAACGCAAAAACAGCAAGAAAAAACAACAGCTCAGGACAGGAGAGAGAATCATGTACACCGGAGGATAGCAACAGCCAACAGAATGCGCAAGCTCCGATGACACAGGCCACGTCATCACAAACCACGTCATCGCAACCGGTGCATAAATACGGACTGCGCCCGAGGAATCGCATCAGAACAGTGTAAGCGTTCAAGCAAACCACTTCTGAAGATGCAAGCCACACGTGCTTGCGAAACGTCAAGAAGAAATTCTACCGAACGACGGCCTAAAAACCCGAAAAACCCACTTGTTTAATTTATTTTCTATTTACCGACTTAATATGTTGAGGTTGAAATAGTATACATAAATACCTTTAAATTGGCGAATTAAATTAAATTGTATCTATCATATTTTATTTACAGAGCAAGGGTTAGCACTTATGTACCTAATTATTGCTGAATCTATGAGCACTGCTTTATTGAAGGCAAAATAAGCTTTGTAGTATTGTAAAATAATTTGGAATTTTCATTTCAATTTATGCAAGTGCACATAATTTACCCATCTGCAACATGCAATCTCCATAATGAATCTTCCTTGGTAAATATCTTGTTCCAACTTAAATTAATGGCACGGTATTTATTGCATCAAATTAGGATTGATTGCAGCTAGACGATTTCTTTTGTGTAGCTGACCACAAAATAGAGACTCCGTCTATTCTTTTTCGTTAATCATAGTATGGGAGAAAACGCCTCATCCGTCTGGGTGTAACTTAGGGTGCAAACTCACCCCATCGTCTGCTGCCAAATCGCTATTGTTGCCGAAATTAAGGGAGAACGAATGCGAAATTCTGTTTAGTAGCGATTTGTGCAATTTCAATGAACTTGGAGCTATAGAAGCTTGCGACATTTATTTAAACGGCTTGTCAACGTTAAATATGTATTATTTATGAGAATTGTTTTCTTATGCAGTTAATTATTTTTCTTATTGAAAATCACTGACAGTGTGTCACACACAATAATAAATACATTTCTTTTCAACGCATAATTTAGTTAAAATATTTTGGTACTCAAATGTTATGCTGAAGCTTTGTATCCGAACATGCGTTCTACTGGCATAGACATATCATATTATACAGTAGGTTTCATTGATCTATACGTCGATTCGCATCGCGTAACACATTGAAAAGCTCTTTGTATTGGAAATGTACCAAAGCGTTTCCTGTATTTGTTTTTACTCCATTTTTATATAAAGTAGTGTACTTGAATACATTTCCGATAAATCGACATGCGATATGAACATTAGGCTTTGGTTTTTATCAAATTATTTCTAGATCTTCACTGGCGCAATGGAACTCTTTTTTATGTGTTTCATTTACTCTCTACTGTAATAAGTACTTAGGTGAAATTGTAAATTACCTTCATGAATTCTGTCAACGATACTATTTGTCATTTCGAATAGAAAACAATTCATATTTAAAACATTTTAAACCGTTTGCGGTTGACAAGAGCGAGACTTGTAGGGTTCCTTGAAACAACACATTTGTGTATGAATTATTATTTAATTTTTTTAAATAAATAAAATTTGTTAGAAAAAAATTAATTTCTATTTAACAAATTTAGTGTTATTGGTAATGGAATAAGTAGGTCGGAAGGGTTTTTCAAACATAGTCAGAAAGTAATGCAGGGCTGCGTCGTTCTGTTGAAATCAAAAACGTAAGTCGGTATTAATGAATTAATAGATTAGATTAGTACTGACAGTAGTACATACTTGCGAATATTTTGTTTAATATAATTTAGTTTAACTTGGAAATTTTTAATGTTCGACCTATCTCCCATTTTTTTGAATGGTTCCCCACATCTCGATTTTATACAAATTTCACTGTCTTTTCATATCCAGAGCAAACTTTCTTTTTACACCAGCCATATTTTTTTCTTCAGCAAATGAAACATTAGACAGACCGTCGTCAAGGCGGGAAAATTTGCGCGTTTTCAAAGTCCAGATTGTTATTAAAACAGTACATCAATACTTGACGGAATTGAGCTCTTAGATTAAAATGGTTCTGAATTTTATTTGAAAGCTTTTAGAGCTTTAAAAGCATTTGACACGATAAAACGTCTAATTGACTACAGCAAAGTGCCTTGACGATTGCTGAGGATTTTCTTGAAATAGTATTAAAACTCTCAATGTTTTCTCTGAATTGTATGGACCAAGTTCAAAACTTTGGCTCCATCTTAATAAGCGTTATCTAAGTATCTTGATAACCGTCGTGGCAAGGTTTGTTTTTATGCAACTCACAGACTATCCTTTGTCTTGCAGTCATCAAGTCGTAGAAGTTTTTTAGGAAACGTGTTTTTTTCTTTATAAAGTTTAATAGTTTGGAAGAGCATGCCTATTCACGTCCGTATACCTACAGGGAATTTACGTACTAAAGGTTACAATTAATTTCAAAAATCTATCGGCTGTTCGGTTTCCATTTTACAATAAAATAAAACACAATCTGTTGGTCAATCAAACGTCATGACTCTGCACTGTGTAACATTGGCAATAGATTGATGCGTCATATAATATGCACTCTGCACAATACATGAGAGTGCTTTAACGAGATCAGATGGCTAGAGTATTGCATGAATTTTTATTAATTACTTGTTAATCACATGGGCGCTTAGATCAATTAAAAATGTTGTTTCAATCAATTAAAAAACAGCAGAGATTAATTGATTTATGAGCAATAATCTCCAGTAGAATTTAATAACTAATAAGTGCATAAAAGGATAATTATACATTTAGCAGAGCAAATTACCATCTGGTGGTACTCGCATACATTTAGCTAACGTTCAAAACACTTTGGTCAAGTAAATTGAAAACTAATTACTTAATTTGTGTACAACGATGACTTTGGCAAGAAAATTGCATATTTTAAGTTGAATCTTAATGGTATATTATTATACGAGGATCATATACAGGGTGAGTTTTTTTCGATGACCCGTATGTAAGTAAGGCTTAGGTAGACCCAGGGTCTATCTAAGCCTTACTGACGAGTCCAATAGGTAAACCCGGGACGAAACGCAGGGCTCATCACATAACACCATAATTAGTGACAATAAAATTGACTGAAAACCCAGGAATACATTGGAATGAATTAATTTAAATTTTATTCTGAACAAAAGATGTTTTTAAAAGCCGCAAATAAAGTACTTTTTGCTCATCTTAGTCTTCTTCCTATATGTAAGTAAATTTTGCTTATTTTCCTTCGTCTCTTTGCCTGGTTTTAATTTATTGGGAGGGTGTCACTCCATCGTGTACGGGCTCTTCCGATGCTTCTGCGCCCTAATGATGATTTATCCCTCGTGATGTTTAGTATTCTGTCATTAGTCATGCAGTCAATGTGTTCGTTCCATTCCTTCTTTCTATGTAATACCCGGTCATTGCTGTTATCGACTTTACCCGTTCTTCTGATATCCTCGCTCCTTTTTTTTTTTATCCAGAAGTGTCCTGCCAGCTATTTTGCGCACCACTTCCATCTCCAGTATTTGTCGTGTTTTCGACTTTTGTCTGGTCGACTTTCTTGGAAGTTCTTGTTTTCGATGTAACTTCGATTCCTATATGTTTATTGCTCCATATGGCAGATGGTACTGTTAAGGTATACGGCTGTTCTTGCTGCTTTCATGGCTTCCTCTTCTCCTCACCTCCGTTTCAACTTCCCCGTACTATTTCCTGCTGTATAATTTTATTGTCTATTTCTAGTTTGCATCGAAGTGGTATTCTAGATGTAGTAATGAATTTAGTTTTTGTCGCTGATATATACAGGGTGATTCAAAAGTAGGGTGATTCCTTTTAAGGGGTTATTGGGGCTCACTTGGAGAGTACGAGAAAAATATAAAAAAAAAATTTCGAAAATTTCTAGGAGAAATTAACAGGTGAAAATCGAATTTCAACTTTGTTATTAAGTATTATTTTAAAATAGTCCCATGTTTGATTGGTAGCCTTTTGGAATACTTAACCATTAGAAAAGAAAAATCACGATCTTTGCTTCAAATTATGAAAATTTTTGATATTAAAAATGACCTCTTCTACAATTTTTTGATGAAAAGTCAAAGCGGCAATGGTGTTTTTGTCATTAACAGATAGTTACAGGTAGATAGCCTTTGTCAATAATAACAAGTATTTGTCATTCTGTGACTTACTTTGAAGCTCCTTTCACAAAATGTACACCAACATGGAATCTGCGGATATGTGATTAGTTATGGGAAAATGCCACACCAACATAGCAGAAGATGTAAGTCCTTACACCAGCAAAGGGCTAGAGACACTGGACGATTGGCTCCAGGAATTGACGCAGATTGTGGACGATCTTGAGGTGCTTGGGTTCCAGACATAGAGGCACAAGTATTGGAGATAATTGCAGCAGAGCCTTCCAGGAGTGCTCGGAGCATTGCACAACCACTGACACTTTCCCAGGCACCGGATAATGGTCCCTATAACTCCCCAGAGGAAGGGCCACATTCCTACCATGTATGTAAGATACACAGGACACAAGGACACATTAACTCACTGATCTTTCGAACACCGGTACAAATTAAGCAGGAGTTAATTAACGGAATACGAGAAGCTGATCAAAAGGTGATCCCAGACTGCGGCGAAGAGTGCACAATAAAGTGATTGGGGAACAAACATGTCTGGAGTTAAACGGGCAGAACTTCGTCAACCTCTTGTGATTTAACAACTTAATTGTATCAATTGATAATCATTGATACATAACCTTACACAGGAGATGTTTGTTTACATGTGAGGCGAGTTTAGGTATATCACTCATCTGCCCCAAAAAGGATGGCAGCACTGACGGCAAATTGACAGGGTTATCCTAACCTCAAAATATTTCTATTGCTTTCTCTTTCTTTGTTTTGTGTTTATCCATGGTTACTACAATTTTCAATAATTAAGAAGTAACAGGTATTTACGTAATGTTAATTAGGCAGATTACATTGAAAAGCATCATTGCCGTAATTCTGATCTAGTTTTTGGCGAATATCTCAGTTTTTTATAAGAATATTTTTTTTTTACTATTTTTCCTGTACTCCCAAAACACCCCCAGAGGAATGACGCCACTTTTGAATCACCCTGTATAATCGTTTTAAACGTTTTAGCTGTTGTGCGAAATTGATGCAGTAGCCTTTGTAATCATTTTGTCTCGCTAAACATTCATAACAAGTCTAAATACTGAGTCGTCGGTGATGAGAACTATTAATTGTAATGATGCATAATTGATTGCATTTTGATCGGAGACTGGGAACAAAGAAGTTACCAAAAATGAAAAGAAATAAATATATTAGTGATTAAACTAAGTTTTCTAAGTTTTGTGTTTTTGGAGAAAGACTTGGGAATTTTTCACTTGGGTTGAGTCACAATTACGAACCAGTTTATGAAGTTAAATCTATAACTTGTTGTAAGTCGACTTAAATAAATGAGCCGGCAGCGGTTATGCATTTTGGCTGTTTTTGGTTTGCCTTACGAGTTAAGCTCTTTATACCGCCAGTCGTTTAGTAAAGTTTTATAGTTGTTTCATAAATCGGTTATTTATCGTAATTGTACATTTTAGCATATTCGTTTTCCGATTAAGTGTTGGTAAGGCAAGTGCAAGTTTGAAATTTACTGAATTTATGCGAGCAGATAATACGGATACTACTTTATACAAAATTTTTTTGTACACAACATCACTTTACATCGCAAGAAGTAGTTCAAAAATGCATGAACCATTTTGAATGAGCATGTAACAAACACTGTAACAAAGTTTATTGAACTAGTAATATAAAAATATACCTATTGTTTTACACATTTGAATGCATGATAAAAACCAGTAAACAATTTTTTTTCAACAAAGCAAAATAATAGTCATATAACAGTAATAAGCCAACAAGAGCATTCTAGCAAGTAGCATTCTAGGTTTAGCAAGTACAGCGCGTCGAACTCCATTCATATTAAACTTAGAGTCGAAAAATACAATACAAAAAATACAAAATTTCGCAAATTTACGAAATGATAATATTCTGTACTTTATAAATTAAGCGTTATTAATATTTAATACATTTATTGACATGGTTCCTAAACAATCTAGATTTTTGCATTTTTTTATAGTTGCTACGTTATCTATACTTATGCATTGTTTATTCAATGCTGTTAGTTTTTCTCCAAAATATCATATAATTATCTTTCTGACATACTTTTGAATCCATTTGTTTCGCAACACCGTGCACGGATCCCATTAAATGTTTCCTCATACTCTACTGCTAACTAGCTAACACTTTATGCAAAAATCACAACTATTAAATTGTAAATTGTTCTTCTTCGATAATGTGAAACGGATCAACCCATACTTAATTGCATCAATCTTGAAATATCGGGAGTGTGTCTAGCCAAGATCAAATGCAAATTCCAATGTGTCTAGCCAAGATCCTCTTTAAACATTAAATATTACAGATTGATCAAGAGCGTACTCAAGACCTGTGAAACCTTTGGTTTCCCCGACGTACGGTTTTCTATAAGGGATTAGTGGATAGTGCCCTTTTGCTGCTTGTATTGATTGATACTTTGGAATGAATGATATATTATGCTAGACCTGCAGGAATTGGGACATTCTCGTAAAAGCAAAATTCTGTATTCTCATGATTATTTTAGCAGTTATATGCATACATTTCCTGCACTTTACCATTAACAAATATAAGTTTGCCAGTTTTCTCTTTTGTACATTAAGTGATTTGATACAGATCAACATTTTTAATTAAATACATTACTTTTTTTCCTATAATTAAGTTATTTGATATATTTTTCATAATTAGTCGCGTTTGTCTCTAATTTACTATCTTGGTTACTTTTATTTATAACAATTATTTATATTGTTTTACAACGATTATTTTATTAAATATTCAAAGTCTTATTTAAATGTTTCCACTCCAAGTCTATCTAATAGTAACAAAATTAAGCTTTTCAGTTAACTAATAATCGTAGTAATATGCTAATTAAAGTGTAATTGACAAATTTTGTAAAAGATACTAAGCACTGTATTTTTGTTTTATATGTTGTGGCAATATATCCTTGATAATAAGTAGGAAACAATGGCGATGTAGCTCATTAACTAATTATGGAACATTTCCTTTAAATTTTTTTGCATAACATCCAATATAATAAAAATTACAAAGCAAATCCATCAATTGCAAAAAAAATATTTGGTATTTTCCATACGAACTGTCACTTAAATTTGCTTTCAATGGGAATTGGTACAGACGTTTTCGACCGGATTTAGCTCTGGGCTACAAAAGCTTTTGATGTGTTTTGTAGCGTAGGATGATAGGGAAGTATCTAATTTCCTTGACAGTTATTTTCCGTGTAAAGCAACGAAATGGAACTGGTCAGTATTTATCAATCACTTTTTTCGTGATGGTCGTATCTTTAAAAGACAGCTATATTTTGTTTTGTTCTTTCCAATCCTGATCAATAAGATGGGTATTGTACTAATTCCATTGGTTAATAACTGCTCTTTTACTTGAGGCTATCAGTTAGACTAATATGCAATTTTTTAAATTGATCATTACAATTATTATTAAAAGTTAAAACCAACATGATCATAAGATTTACGACCTTTCAGAAAAACATTATGTCTACCAAAATCAAAAGCCTACTTTTAGCAATCTATTCATTAGTCATGCCATTGGTTTCTGCATTCTTCAACCAATAAATAAAATAAATTTTCGATTTTAAACCGAGTGGATTATTTATTGAGAAGTACCCCCATGCACTGCACCGGTTCCCGAGAGCATTGCATTTCTCTTCTCCTCCTTTTAGAGAAAATTACTTTCATTTATAAGGTTGGTTTCAGTCGCATCTGTGGAATTTACCGAAATATACCGAAATTGCTGGGGTAAAATTGGTCGATTTGTAGCTAAACGCAATCTGGGGATTTGTTAAAGTGAACAAACCGAAAAAAATTTTAGACACTCAGTTTCTTCGAATTAGCTTTTTGATGTTGGTGGACATATATGTTTATTATTTATCGCAGTTCTTGTTTGTCGCGTTAGAAGAGCATAGAATATAAACTAAAATATTTATTATAATCGAAGTGTTTTATGTTGCGTATCGGCAATTTACACCAAACTACTGAATTTTCATACCTTTTATCAATTTCGTTGTTTTATGCTCGAACAGAGCTGCTTTTACAGTTTCAGCCCAGCCGCCTCTTATACAGAGAACTAGGTTGCTCTATTTGGCCTGAAACATTTTCTGATCATAGCCTGCAATGTTTATAGACATTGAATTCCTTATGAATTGCTTGCTACTCCTATGCGCTATGAATTACCTGCAATTTATGCGTCGAATATAATGTAGATTCTCTATTTCAGAGGCGAAATATATTTAGAGCTGTTTGTATTTATAGGACGTATTAATATTACCTAACGGATAATAACTTACATTTAACATAATTTTTCAACTTTAATTGTCCTACTTTTGATGCCATCGTTGGAAATAAAACACAAATACTTCCTTCCAGTTTCATCATCTGCTAAAATATTGTGTAATGTGAAAATAGATGCGACCAAATATCCGAAAAAACCACTTGTCACATAGTTTAATTTCCTTTATCCTTGTTGGTTCATTAACTCTAATTACAATCTAGGCAATTAGGTTGTTTAAATAATACCTTATTTAAAGTTTTTGTGTTGTAAAATTGTTAATTTCACCTTTAAGTTCTGCAAATAGTCGACTAAGTAGATTTTAAAAACTTTTACATCACGTATTCCGAATAACTTGCTTTATAAATGTGCCATTGAATTACAGCACAATTTGGGTTTAAATTCTAGGACGAAAGTTTATCGCGCTGTATAGAACTTTGAAGAGTTCCGAAATAAAGTTATTTTTGGATTACTCCTGTGATGCGGTTTGAGAAATAGATTATTGGATTACAGTGTGGTTTATTGGATTATTAGCAAAATGCGGCAATAGACTAATATTAGTCTAGACAAAACTTTCTGATATCGCTAAATGGATTGCTACGAAAATAGAAAATAAAAACGAGGAATAGTGATTTTTGAAAGTTACGTTTGGTTAAGTTGGGTATTTAGTGAGTCATTTTAGCTTTGTTATTTATTTAAATATATTGAAGCAGTCATAATTATATTTACAGAAACTCAAATTTCTTATTAATTAATGTAAGTCTTAGGCCTAAATCGCCTCGTTGAATATTAAATCGATTCTCTTTGTAATATATAAATTTTGTCGAACGATATCAGTAACTTTTCACTTTATCGCCCTTTTCTCTCTCCATATTTTTCTTGAAAAAACTAAACCGGTATCCAATAAAATGGCGATTTAATATGTCAGACCGTTGTGTTATTCATCGGCGTGTCTCGTCTTTAGAATCTCAGATTAGATTCTAAATATATTTTCGAAGAGTTTTTCAAGTTTTTAGATATTGAGCCATGCCAGTAATGTATTAGATTATTATGTTTAGAGTCATTTGCTTATTGAAGAAAGATATCTTTCAAGTTCTCTCTAAGTTCAATTTGCATATAAGGGTTTGTTCTGTTAGAATTTGTTTCATTAATAAAGGTTTGTTGTGTTAGAAATTCTTGTCTAGATTTACTAAAACGTCACTTAACTGGCACATATTCCAAAATGTTCAGAGTCTTTGAGAGTTGCTGTGATAAAAACCTAGAAAAAATTTCGTCAAGCAAAATATAGAAAAAAGTGGATTCGAACATGGGTCCGAAAATGATTGGGAAAAATTACACTAAACTATTTTCGATTCTTGCCAGGCTATTCAGAACACTCTGGATATTTGCGAACAACTGCGACAAAGTATGGTGACATGCCTGCCTCGAAGTAGGAGGTTGCCAGTTTGAACATTTGTTTTAATTTTCTTATCATTTATTAATTTAGCAAAATTTATTTCGAATGGGTACCTACTCTGAAAAGACAAATCGATTTTTTTACGAAAATGGATATCGAACACGAACCTACACGAAATAAGATTTTAGGCGAATGGATACAGAAATGGAAATAAGCGAAAAAAAAAATTACAGAATATTGGTCGTAAGTGGCGGTTTTAAAGAGTACGGCAAAAGCTTGAACATTACTTTGCAAATTTTCAACATCGAACCTTGGATACTTTCAATCCTAGCAAAACGGAGATCATGCTCTTTACACGGAGAAGAAAAATAAAGGATTATAGAGCGCCAATGTTAGCAATTTTCCTCGTGGGAAAAGTCAAGTACCTAGGCGTGACCCTAGACACTAAACTCACGTGGAACCCCCACTTGCATTGGGTATTACTATTTGGCATTTGCGACGGGGGCTGGGGAAAAACTGGGGCCTAAAACCATACATTATGAAGTGGTTGTACGCTGCCGTTACAAGACCGAGGATCTGTTATGGTTCCGTGGTCTGGTGGCCGGCGGTGGAGAAGGCGTGCATATCCCGGAATCTGGCGGGTCTGCAAAGACGGGCCTGCCTAGCGATAACCGGCGCAATAACGACGACACCGAGTATAGCATTAAACATCCTCCTGTGCCTCCATGAGCTAACCCTGTGGGCACGCAGGGAGGCCACTGCGGCGCTACAGAGGATAGAATGCAGCTCTACAAGGCATGACAAACACCCACGTCAGAGACATACAAAAATAGGGACCTCCATGCGTCGGAATCTTCCAATCCTAGGAGCAAACGTGGTCCCACCACCAGCGGACTTAGGTTGGAAAGGGAATTTAAGGTGGAAATCCCAACAAAAGAAAGTTGGAATACCAGGAGAGTGGCTGCCCGAAAGGGGGTGCAATGTTGGTACACCGACGGCTCACGGGTGCCCAATACGTGATGGTCTGGAGCAGGCGTGTTCCGGCAAGACACCAACAGGGGAGCGTCATTTTCACTGGGAAGCTGGACGACAGTGTTTCAGGCGGAATTATATGCAATCCTCGAGGTTTCCACAGATAGGGAAGTTACAGAAGGACCAGACGGAGTGATCGAGATCTACTCCGACAGACAGGCTGCCCTCAAGGCACTCTCAAGTGTTAAGATGGGCAGTAGACTGTTCCAAAATTGCTGGGATGCCCTGAACAAAGTGGCAGAACAGAAACAAGTAAACCTGGTGTGGATTCCGGCGCACATAGGGTTTGCGGGAAACGAGCGGGCCGATGCATTGGCAAGGCCGGATCTTCTGAGAGCCCAATAACTACCGAACCTCACATAGGGTTAAGTAACCGACAGGTAGCAAGCGCTTTAAATGACTGGGCTCTTAGAGACACCACAGAGATGTGGAGAAAGGCGGAAGGGTGTAGACAAGCCAAAGAGTTGATTGGAACCCCGAAGTGACACCAATGCAACATCCAATGGTTGAAGTCAAGGAGTCGCTGGGCCCTGAGAACTCTGATTGTGGTCATGAGAGGCCACTGTGGTATGAACAGACACCTACATCTACTAGGAATTGGTGATAGCCCCGTATGTCCACAATGTGGAATGGCGGAGGAAACATCATACCACCTATTAGGAGTCTGCCATCGTTGGTCGTCTACTAGGAGGTGCCTCCTTGTGGCATCCAAACAGCTAAAGTCTTTAGTATTTTCCTGTGAAAATGATCCATATCACAATTTTTCCCAAAGTATCTACTTCCGAAAGTCAATTCTATTAATTTAACAAGTCCAGAATCTTGCACTGAAACTTCAGTCGGTCCCACGGATTCTGGGGAGGGTATAGAATTGACCATCAAATCCCACATAAACAAATCAAACACCAAAACATTTAGATTACTAACATACAACGTAAGATCGCTGCACTCAACAGGAAATTTTTATGAACTGGAAGAGGAACTAACCAAGATAAACTGGGATGTCGAAAGTAAGGAGACGAGGAAACGAGAAAATACGTACCCTAAAGTCCGGAAAAACTTTATAACATAAGCGAAACAACGAAAACTCAAACGGTGCTATCGGATTCCTCATCCATAAGAAACACTCACAAAACATTGTCAGCATAAAAAGCATATCAAAGCGCGTAGCGTACGTTACAATGTCCTTAAAAAAACACTACAACATGAAAATAATACAAGTAGATGCCCATAGATCGTATAACAGCGACGAAGAGATCCATAATATGTACGAAGACATCGAAACGGTTACCCAGGAAATAAAATGTCCCTACACCTTCATAATCGGGGACTTCAACGTTAAAGTCGGCAAACAGATGGACACTTCGGAGACAGCGATAGGAAACTACGGCTCAGAATGCAGAAATGAACGAGGACAAATGCTACTAGACTTCCTACAGCACCACAACTTACATCTAATGAATACCTACTTCAAGAAAAAACCGCAAAGAAGATGGACGTGGATAAGTCCCGATGGAAGAACAAAAAACGAGATAGACTTCCTAATAACAGGAAACAAGCGAAACATCACGGACGTCACAGTATGTCAAGTTTCTAATAGGAAGTTATCATCGAGTCAAAAAAGATCGACTAGAGGAAACCTGGAGGAGATACGACGGCTGAACAAGACAATCTCAAAAGAAACGCGCAAAGACCAACTTCAAAGAGGTTTAGTCTTCCTCCGAGGATGAGGATGGAGGAAAATAACAAGAGTTGACAAAGTACTTAAACTCGGTTATTTCATGGTGATTTGTCGAAGGTTTCAAACATAAAGAATAATGAGGAAGTCTGAATGATGGACCTAGAGTTTGGTACTTGGGATAAGTCTTTCTTCTTGTGGAACAATTTATGGTTTCCTTGTCCCACTATTCATCATCCAAACATCATATAGGTTGCACAGTAAGTTTAGCAGTACTGTTTTTCTTATTTTAATATTTTCAATGCTAATTTCGTCGTCTGCTGGGGTTTTGCTGTTCTTCATGTCATATCATAATAACCTAAATATTATTAAATTTTTGTTCCATCCTCATATTAAAAATCAATAATTTGGCTTCCTCCTATTCATCGCTCTTAACTCTGATGTATAGTTATCGAATTTCCTTTACCCATTATTAGGTTAAGCAATATTATTTCACGGATATAATCGCGGTATCAGTATTCGCACCATGCGTTAAAGTATATGGTGCTTCAAAAATATATCAAGTTCTAAATTACCCTTTTGTTATAATATATTACACTTAACTGTTTTGCGTTCGTACGTGTTCATGGTCTGCTTAAGGTAATGGATATGATCGGATATGTTCCCACCCGAGTAGGAAGTCAGACTTAATTGGCACTTTTATAGAGTTTTGCATATCAGTTTACGTTTACCATGTAAAGATACTCTTACTTGCAACTGTTCATCGTAGATTTTTAAATTCGCTGACGAATTGAGAGCAGTAGCTGCTAGTTCAATCAACTAATCAATTGTTAGTTAATATAAAAACTTAGAGTCCGAGTCGAGCCACCGTAGCGAGCGGTTGGGTGTTTGCAAGCGCGCCAATCCATTGGGGTAAAAGTGCGAAAGTGCCAAAAGTGACCAGCAAAGCGAAGTAAACCGCCCGGTTTTGCTACCCTGAAAAGGCATCAGGCCCGTTCAAACTGTGGACTGTGCAACGTTGCCACTGTGAACTTTCACAAACGGACAATATATATATATACATATATACATACGAGTGGAATTCAAACGAAAGGATGGACCCTGGGAGCTCGCAAGAATCCGAATCGGATTATGCCTCCCAGGATGGTGGGGTTCAAAAAGCCACGAACGAAAACAAACGGGGCAGAAAACCGAAGACGACCCAGCCAACCCAGCCAACCCAGCCAACCCCCACAACGACAACACCTGAGGCCAAACGAATAGCGTTGGACTATCAGTCTACAAACAACAAAAATCAAACAACAAAGAGCAAGACATCAACAAGATTTCCCACGTATTCGCACACATTCACAGCGAACGCATTGCCGACCATCACCAGAGTCCAATTTGCAATCAGGTGGGAGGAACTCAACCCCAACAACAAGGATGTGATTATCAGGCAAGATAATTACTTCCTAATCAAAACCAACCAGGAGGACAAACATCAACAATTTTACAACAACTAATACAAGAGAACGTTATAACAACGTTCAAACTGCAGAAAGGTGCTAACCTGCCAACAACCCGACAACAAAGATCAAACCACCATATTACAGCCACATATTCAGTGGTTGCTACTGGAGTGGACCTTGAGATCACGGATGAAATGTTCCTGAAATATTTGGAGAAATCGGGTCTAACAATTAGGTTCTGCAAAAGAATCATCTCTAGAGCTAGAAACAGTCCCACCCTGCTGATGAGGCTGATAACGGGCGACCTGGCGACGTACGAGAGGTTGATGAGCGACCGCGCAGTGCACATCCTTGGGCGCGTGTTCAGGATTGTCGAGAGCAAGCCTCCAGCTCCGATTCCTGCTCCGTGCGCCAGGTGCAACTCGTTTCAGCACCGAACCGGAATCCTGCAAAACACCTGCGAAGTGCAACAAGTGCCTTGGCCCTCACTCAACATTTGGGTGCAGTTCTCCACTTCCCGTCAAGTGCGCTGCCTGCAACTCGGACGAGCATGCGGCATGGAGCGTAAAGTGCCCGAAGAGACCAACAGCACCTATCAGTGGTATCCCCAATATAAAAATTAAGTGTCTGAACAAGAGAACGTCTGAGGTGTCTGATACGATAACCAAAGGCAACAGAATACACTCACCAATAACAACTCACGATTTTATACTAAACCAATACAAACATCAAATTAACAAGTCTACCAACACTAACAGAGAGGATCTGCTTAAAAAAATGCGAAAACAATATATAGAAGATTTTGACATTGACACCTCGGTCGTCTTCTTTGGTAACCACATGTATGTGTTGATGTTCGACATGCTCCTACCCAACCAAAACACCTCGACAGAACCCCATGAACAACTAAAACAACAATCACTAACATAGACCGTTCAACATGAGACTACTTTACGCCAACATCAACGGACTTAACAGAAAAAAAAACCACTTATTTACAATTACATAGAACAAAACGACACAGACTGCTGCATATTTGTAGAGACTAAAACCAAACTAGGACAAACACCAACGTACAGAAATTGGCAGTATATCTATAGGCATGGAAATACCATCAATCATGCCAGGGGCGGGGTCGCAGCTCTCCTAAAACCAAACATCAAACTTGGAAGAGCAAATCCTCCCTCCCTCAACAACCCTTTGAACGACTGTCTACACTTTACGCTACCCTACTTAAACGACCTGATACACATATTTCTGACATACATACACCCACACTCCAACCTAGAACAAAACATACTGACTAAAGCGAGCATCTATAAATATGCAATAATTGTAGGCGACTTTAATATGAACAAAAGCAAAAGAAACAGCTTAAAAGATTTCTACAAAATTCCGACTTTATAAAACAGCACACCCCACCAACTTTTCTGATGCCCGCAAACCCAGACTCAACACCAGACGTTCTACTGCACACAAGAAACCTGACAAACACCATCAACAACATAAACTTAACCAACGAGCTTGGATCCGACCACCTGGCTATTACGTTTAACATAGACTTACAACATACGCAACCTACCTCCAATACACCTATAGAGAAAACTTAAACCTAACAAAGACTGACATAGACAAAGTGAAACAACATATACATGACTACATTCAATCACAAGCACACCCCATTTCAATAGAAACCATACAACAACAACTTTCACTAGCCATAGGAAAATTTAGCCCGGAAATAAAAAATGCTTTCTACCGACATACACTACCCAAATACATACTGAGACTAATAAAACATAAGAGAGAACTGTACAGACTATATACAAACACTCAAAATAACGACCTAAAAAGACAATGAACCAACTTAACAGAAACATTAAAACTCTGATTGGACAATACCGACAAGACAAATGGCTAGAAACATGTAAAGAAATACAGAAGGACAAAGGCAAAACATACTGGCGAAAAATTAAGAAACTGGCGCAATACAGGAAGACTGGCACTACTGACACAATTGACGAAAACGGAATAGAACGCTACACAGACAAAGAGAAAGCGGACGCATTCGCCAGACACTATCAAAGGACCTTCAGCATATCGACAAACCCTAACTTCGACAATGACAACTGGAACTTGATCAACTACTGGTACTTGAACTATTTTAACAACTCACCAAACTATGCCTGCACACTGATCACAGACATAGAGTACGATGAAGCCCTAGCGCACATCAAGAACACTGCACCGGGGAAGGATAAAATTAAGGCAAAAGTCCTGAAAAGCCTAACTCAAGAAACACACAAACTGATCCTAACTGAATTGAACAACTGCATCACAAATGGCAGAATCCCAGAAACATGGAAAAACGGCTTAATAATCCCTATACCCAAAAATGGACTGGACAATACACAACCGAGCAACTACAGACCAATTACACTACTTCCAGTACTAGGCAAGATTTTCGAATGCATAATGAAGCAGCGGCTTGACAAAGTGATTGGCAAGTATATACCTACCTACCAATTTGGTTTCAAACAGCATCACTCGACCGTTCATCCGCTCTTTATTTTGGCCAACAATATACAAACTACCCACCTAACTGACAGAAAGACATCTTGCCTGTTTATGGACATTAACAAGGCTTTTGACAGTGTCTGGCATAGAGGCTTACTATACAAACTATACAAACTACACACACCAACATATCTACTACACACCATAAAGAACTTACTAGAAAACAGACAACTACAAGTACGAATTGACAAAACACTGTCATTTCCTTTTTCCCCTGAACAAGGGCTCCCTCAAGGATCCCCGCTCTCACCGTTTCTCTACAATATATACTGCCATGACATATACAATTACAACTTACCAGACAAAAATCAAATCGACAGATCGGCATACATATTACAATACGCAGACGACACGGCACTTATTGTACATGACAAAACTACTGAGAGAGCAGCTCAAAGACTCCAAACACTAACAAACAACACAATGACATGGTTTTATAAATGGAGACTAACACCAAACGCGTCAAAAAACCAACTTCTGCTCACAAACCACAGACTCAATGCTGACTCCCCTACAATAACTGCAGACGGCCAAACGACACAACCAAAAAACGACGTAAAATACCTTGGAATCACAATTGACCACAAACTTAAATTCACTAAACACATACGAAACATCAGGGCAGAAACAACAAAGAGAACAAAACACTTCCGATCACTAACCTACAAAGACAGAGGAATTAGCACAAACACCGCTACCAAAATATATAAAGCTATTTGTAGACCCTTACTAGACTATGGACATATACTCATGACCAACGGAACAGAAAGGACAAAACGTTATATACAAACAACAGAACAAATTGCACTAAGACTAATAACACGAATAAGACACCCCCAAAACCCACTACACAACCCCCCCACCCAACTACTATACGAACGCACAAACATGACAAAGATCTCGGAAAGACTCATACAGCTACAGACAAAATGGACAAACAACCCCTACAACTGGACCATACTGAATCCCCTTTGTCTTACAAGACCAACCAGACAATCCCGCTTACGTTTCCCTACACTAACGCCACTCGAACACTTACAAACGCTACGGACTAGTGGACAATAAAATAATTCCTTCTTGCCACTGAAATCTTATTTATTTAATAGTATTGCTAACCTAGAATAAGAGAATTTTCATATTTGTTTTCATTTAGATTAAGACTATATGTATTAAACAAGGGCAGAAAGACCGATAGGTCGATAGCCTTTTTTAGAAATAAAGATATTTACTACTACTACTACTATAAAAACTTAGTATACTGGAAGTTGTATTAAACAAGTTTTAAATGACAAATAAACACAAGAAAAAGCTCACGTAATTAAAAAAGACAGAGGTAATTTAATTTTATTCAGTTTAACTAACTTTAAAAAAGTTTTAAATAACCTATAATTTAATATTTAATTTACTTAATATTTAAGTTTAATAACTAAAAAAATCGGAAACAATTTGATTTAGATAATTTCTCATATTGTTAGGAAGTTTAGTAGTCTTCTAGTGGATAAAACTTGTCAATAATTCTATGGTATTCTTAAACTGATGACTTACAAGTAATTGCCCAATAATAATGATGCATTCGAAATAAACGTTGCAAACATTTGGACTAAAATTACTAGTCCGTATTTTATTGTTGCGTTGCATAGAAACTAGTTATGGAGGCTTTGTGAGGGAAACACAATTCTTTCCATAAAGTGTGCTTTTCTTGCTATAATTAAAAAGTTTAGATTACATGTCCAATTACGTCGTAAAAAAGAAAAATCGTTAAAATTTCAGATTATTTTTTTATAATGTGATATACTCTTTCTGGTTAAGTGTCCTTCAGAATTAAAAGACATAATAAAAACGCTCTGCGACAAAAATGTTGAAAAGTTTTCCTCCATACCATTTCAGCAGTTTTTGTATATGTTACACTTTAAACGTGACTTGAACTTAAAAGTGAATAGTTTGTCTTACAAAAATATTGCACAGGCGATGTGTGATTAAATTCTCAATCAATATTATTGCAGATACTTGCTTATTGATTTATTTATCTGGTATGTAATTAAAATAAAGCTATATTATTGTGTATTGTAAAAACTGTGTGAAACTGTGTGAAAATTATTTTATTCAGTTCGTTCAACGGAAGAAGTATCATACAAACGAGCCATTAATAAGCTTTTAACTACTATACGAACGCACAAACATGACAAAGATTTCGGAAAGACTCATACATCTACAGACAAAATGGACAAACAACCCCTACAACTGGACCATACTGAATCCCCTTTGTCTTACAAGACCAACCAGACAATCCCGCTTCCGTTTCCCTACATCAACGCTACTCGAACACTTACAAACGCAACTGACTACTGGACAATAAAATAATTTTTTCTTGTCATTAGAATTGGAAAGTTTATTTAATAAGATTATTAACCTAGAATAAGAGAATTTTCATCTTTGTTTTTTGTTTAGATTAAGACTACATGTATTAAACAAGGGCAGAAAGACCGATAGGCGATAGCCTTTTTTAGAAATAAAGATGTTTACTACTACTAAGCACATTTATTTCTTACTTCAAAAGATTAGAAAGATGGATTAAACTGAAATATAGTCAGGAAAATATACACAGTAATTTATTTCTTACACACAACCAAAGCGGATAAGGGCAATGCTAATGTCAGTCTTTGCCATCTATTTTTTTGAATGTAGACCTGAAGTTATTGTAAACTAACTTTTATAAAAAGTTGTTAAAACTGTTATCAACAACCGTTCAACTGCCATGCAATATGCAATTATATTTCATGTCACAACAATAGTATTTACCCATCTACCTACCTACACAGTATAGTTTTGTCCCCAAAAAGTTTACCTAATTACATTTCAGGCACTCAGACACATTGTCTACAGCGTAGTTAGTAGGGGATTGTTTGTTAATAATAGAAGTTGGGGACGCCGTTGCCGACGGATCTGATAGAAATAAGCCAATGTAAAAGCCCTTTGGTGGTGCTTCTTCGGAAAGTGGAAGTTAATTTTTGATGGAGCTTTTCCATCTTGGTTACCCGCTTTAAGGGGGATTTACGAAGAATTCCAAGTTATTGACATTCGATGCGAACAGACAATACTCTATCATTTTGCCACCGAGTTTTATTTGCAAATGTGTGTGTGTATTAAACATGTGTTCTGTAGCAAGCAGGTCGAAAGCAGATGAGTTATCGATAGAAAAGGGCTGTTTGATAATTAATAGTTCGAGTCTGATGATAACAAGATAGAAGTGTACGGGTTTAAGGCAGGAAACTAGAGAAATGATAAATAGTCGGAAACTTCAATTAATTCGGGGTTTAGGTAATGGATGGAGTCGATCTGGGGTTTAGCGAATTAAATGCTGTGTTATGTCGGAGGCTAATCGATTGTAAATAATAATATATACCTTTTTAAGTTTGCTACAATTTTATGAATTAATTGGAAAAGTATCTTTTCGAAACTTTATTTCCCAAATTAATACAATAATTTTAGAACCGAGCTAATGTTAATGTCGAGCTTAAAGACTTAACGTGAACATCGGCTCTTATTGACTAATAACGTAACGTGAAATCTTATTGACTAAATTCTCGTTTCTGATGTGGGTTCTTTTATACTTAAATCATGTTGATCATAGCAGAAACGATACTACGTCGTATTTTAAAAGATCAGTCGGCATAAGTGACCATATAATTTTATTCAACCAAAATAATCTTCTTTATTATGAGGCTTTTCGCCAAAAATTCGTTTATAAAAGTAGAATAGATCAATATAGGGTTGACATTTTACGGCCATAAGTATTTTATTCTAAATCGATTTAATTGAACATTGAAATCAAATGGAAAGGCCAAATTTAATTATAAAATTTATGCATGTTTGATTGATAGTGGGTGACAATGTTCAGGTAGACTTGTTGATATTTTTTTCTATATTTTCTCTTCGGATTGAAAAGTGGATTTATTCTCTCCAACTATTGTGTATACTTTCCTGACTGTATTTCAATTTAATTCAAAAGAAATTACTGGGTTCCAGTCAATATTATTGTTTATTAGTCAAAACTTTTACAAATACGTTTCGATGTCTTTCTCCACCATCTTCAGTTTGTATGTATGGCTGTTTCTACCTTCACATTTGGCCAACTATTCTTTGAATGATTTGATGGAGGAGAAAGACACCGAAACGTATTTGTAAAAGTTTTGACTAATAAACAAAAACATTGACTGGAACCCAGGAATTTCTTTTGAATTCTCTCCAACATCGATAAACATACCAAATTTCATGTAGATGTTTGTAACTGCTGACCAACAAAAGTAAAATGCATAAAATTGTTAAATTATTTTGTCTATAAATTCGTGCCTTTAACTTTCTAAACGAATATTTCGTCAGACTGAATGGAAGCAACAAGTATTTATCTTCTTTCAAAAAATTAGACGTATGATTTATCTTGATGGATAAAAAACAATTACCAAAGGTATTTTAAGAGCTCCAGGGTTTGAAAAAGATTTATGTTCCAACAGTTTATTTTATTCCTCCATCTTCTCACCTAAGTCTGCCCGAGAAAATAGATCTTTTATATATGCGAAAAAGCTATCCGCGTGGTTTGAGCTTGTCATGATAAATAAGTGTGCAGTGCTGTTATGGATATTCCGAAGTAGAAATGTATCTGTTCGTATGGAGGCAATTCAAGAAAAAGGTTTTAAACCTATATTCGTAAATTTTCATAGAGAACGCTTATGTAGGACGCACGTGAATTTAGAGCCCGCTTTCTTATTTACATTTCTTATTTACTTCAAGAAATGGAATGCGGACATTTGTATTAAGTTTCTTCATTTTATTTATTTTTTATATTTATATTTCATTTAACGACTACTTTCCATAAAATATATGCTTTTGATTTATTATATGTTTTCTTCTGGAGACGTTAAATAAAAATTTGCTTCAAGTTTTATTTGCCTTTATTTCGATGTTGGAATCTAGAAATTCATCAATTTAAGTTTTCGAATTTTCTACATTGAAAGTATTTAAAAAAAAGTCGAATTACGTAATGTGGATGCCGGTGATAAAACTGCGATGTAATGCGAAGTTCGATAGAAATAATTTAATAACAAAATATATCATTATTATTAATATTGTTATATTTATGTGGATCAGTTGTGCTTGCTGTTGCACCAATTGCAAATACATTAATATATTGGCTACACTGCTACCGCAAAATGAAATACCTAACCGAAAATTTGTTCATTACGCAAACTGAAAGTTCGGTGATGGTTGCACTGATATTGCAAACGAGCAGCTAGCTGGAGTCTAGTATGAATATTTGTTATTAGGTTCTATTCTATGTCATGGAAAACATTTGATATTTTAAATGTGTGTTTTCATGATCACAATTGAAGGATGTTTATTACATATTGGAAACTTTCCAGGATATAGTTTACAATATACTAACGTGAGTTAATAATGAGTTCGTCGAACCAGGATAGTTTATAGAGCCATTTGCGGGAAAAAAATTATCAATTGGTATCAAGATCAACTTGCACCGTTCATTCAAATTAGTATATTAGCATTTCAGTAATTTCGTCCTTCTCCGTAAATGACCAACCTGCATTTAATTGGTGGGTTAAAATCCTACATAGATTACTATTACACTGAAGTGGGTGGCAAAAGAATAGAACTTGTTGGAGATGAGAGATGTGTAATATTAAAAAAAATATGATTATTTTTTTCAATTGTGAAGCTTTTTATACTTGGATGAACATTTTGAAGTTGCTGTATATACAACGGTTATAACATCTTAATAACAATGCTGCAACTAAACATTTATGTGATTGATGATTAATTAAATAGGCCACATACAAATATTTATACAGATTTTTATCCAAAATTTTCAAATTTTTTAAAATCCTCTAATTTTTTTTCTCAATCTTTCATTGAATTCAATTAGAATATATATATACATATAATATCATTAATCGTATATATCGATATAAGTTTCACTAATTCATGAATATATAAATCCTCATTCGAAATTATCCTGTTCATAAAACGACATTTCATACAACAAAAATTTTCGTTTTCTCTCAATATTAGTTTTACATTATCCAACTGCAGTGATAAATTTGTCGATACAAAAGCGCAGTTTAATATAATAATTTACATTGTAGACTGGCAATGTGCCGAGACCGTTTTACATTTTTTGAGCTCTGTTCCGTAACAAGCAATTGAGTGGACATTTATCCAGTTTCTCTGAAAGATATTTCTTGCACGGTCGATTTTATAGCTTTTTCAGAAAATAATGTCGAACGATAGTTTTTTCATTTAAATACTTGCACTTTTTTTCTTATAAGTAATCGAATAATTTTGAAAAACACTGCATATTTTATGAAAAGAAAACGTCCACAGACATAGTAATAAAACATAGTTCTTCATATGACATGCAATGTACTTTTTATGGATCAAGCTTTAGTTTGTTATTGGATGCCTGGGATGTCTTATGAATATAAATCATTGGTATAATAAAATCGTATAATTACGATTGTTAGCTAACCAATCGCCTGCAATAATATATTGTGTTATTTGAGCGCCATGTTTAAATAGAATTTATTCTTAACTCAGGCCTTTAAAATACGTTTTTGCCAAGCTTTTAAACCATACGATCTGAAAAGGGACTGAAAGGGTCCATGTTTCGAGATATGAAGGTAAATCTAATTTTCTTGCTGGTGTACCCTTTTACAGTAATCTCAAATTTTTATTCATTATTAATTATTTTCCACTTATCCAAAGTGTGTTTATATGTTTGGATTTTCGTTCCATTTGCTAGTGAAATACTATGAACATCCGTCGAGCTTAGATGTGAATGAAGACAATATACGTAGCGTAGGCGTATCTCTATTTTGCTTATAGAATTATACCTGTTTTACTCGGTATCACCCAAAAACTGCGATAATTGATGGAAATAGATTATTTAGTAAACAGAAACCATTGTAAAATATTGCGTCATGCATTTATTAATGCAATGTAATCATAACAAAACCCATATTTAATTTGCTTTAGGAAATGTCGAGACGCTTCTAAATTGTTGCGAATCTACGAAAAAAAATTGAGTGAGTGAAAATGATTGAAAAATGAGTGCGATCTTACTATTTAGAAATTAAGGTGGGACAACCGTTCGGAGCTCAGTAAATTTAGATTGTTTTCCTGTGGTCTGATCAATTAAGTTTACTGCTGCGATTACAAGGATAATCTTGAAATTGCAATTGTCACTCTAAATTACCAAGGGAACTGAATGGAGTGGAAAGCCGAAAGTCGGCTGGAAAACTGCAAGTGACAGTTTGAAGTGTGCGACTCGGAGAACTGAGCCACTTGAAAATTGAAATGTCGGCGATGCTGGTATTTGTTGCAAAGTAGATCGATTTATTTTGCGACATGTTTGACTCGATCTTGGTCTGGGATAAACACATACCACAAACTATTATCGTTTTAGCTAGCACGAGATGATACTGATTAAATAAATATAAAATAAAATTGCTCTGTTTAAATGTACATAATTCTTTGTACATTTCTGAAACTTCTGAAATTAAAGTACTTAATAGATCTATAATTCTATCAAAAATTGTGGTACATCTTCGGGACCGTTTAAAATCAGCCAATGTTAAAAAATAAAATAATGTATATTATCTATTGAATTCGTTTTCGCATTGTTTGTTAGTTAACCAAGCTTTATTACTTAAAAGTCTGAACTAAAAAATGTTAAAATATATCCAAACTACGATAAAAATTGCAATAAAAATAACTATAATATATAACTCTATTTATAAACTACAATAATTGCCAAATGTTTTCCAAAGTTCTTTTATTCTGCTAATAAATACAAATCTGTACAGAAATACCTACTCAACTTTACTTAAAAAAAAACATTTTTTTACTGCCATATATTTTTTTTGGAAATCATTGAAAGATGGCGGAAAAATGATGAAAGATGGCACAGTACGTTTCTGCAGTAATTTATTAACTCAATTAATAATATTCTTATCAGATTTTTCTTTCTTTTATCGTTGCTTCTTCGTTTTAATAATGCTCATTACGAGTTCCATGATTCTGACAATAATTTAATTTTTTTCATATTATAATGAGTTCTTAATGGATTCGTTCTTAATAGAGATTCGACTCAGAGTGAATATTAATTAAATTATTCGTTCGGCCAAAGCTAGTCCATGAGCATAGACACATGACGATGAAAAATTAATTATTAGTATTATTTTTACTGCTTAAGAATCGCTCTTCTAATTAGAAGATGTTCCACATAACACTTCTGGAACGTTTTATTTTAACAACTGGATAGCTTAATTGTAATGAACTTAAATTGTAACTACCCATTGCCGGCATGTCTTGCTGCACACAAATGACTAATTTTACGCAAATACAATTTTTGTCACTTTTGTTAAGTTCTCAATGGTTTATGCAATGGAGACTGAAAATTTCTACAAGTATTCTTGCATTTTGTTTTTCTATTAAATCAATCGCTGCGTGATATCTTCCGCTGTGTTGGTATTTGTAACTAGGCTTTCCGATTGGATAAGTTTTCATGTCTCCACATTAAAACGTCCAACGGGTTGAGCTCTGGAGATCCCGGTGGCCAAGCAATGAGACCACCACAATCGATTTGGATAACTTTCATTGAAAACATTGATGACATCTTATAAAAAGTGCATCGTCCTTCTCATTTGAAGAAGAATGTCCTCTAGTAGTAGCGGTAAAGCGTTCAAAAACGCTCAGTACGTCTCAATGTCTATGTTCCCAGCAAAGGAATATGGTCCCATAACTTCCTTATTCATTGTTTCGGCCCAAACATTTATGGAATATCTTGTCTGAAAATGGGCTTCTCGAATAGTGTGAAGGTTGTCGATTGACCACACACATGATAATTGTGGAAATTTTTTCTTTTATCTCTTGCCAACTTCTATCTGAACGAATATCAATATGATTGTTCCATTCTGACAAAGACGACTTCTCTTGAAAAAATCTGCATTTCTGCATCATTATTTGTTTGCATAACATTTTTGTCACGTTTTACTGAATTGACCTTTTAATAAAGAGTTTTGCACATTCCACTGATCGTTTGCTTGTCCTCAGGTTGCAAAAATGTAATTCACTGTTTAGTAACTACTCATACCCCGATATTTCATGAACTGTTGAGAATTCAGGAAAATTGCACACACTAACTTTATTTATTGTTAGAAGCAACTGATTCTATTCAATGCTTGCAGTGACATATTAATTTCTTGACAACTCCACTCGACAGAAGAAAAGCCTTGTGGCCTACAAAACAATCGCGATATTTCATAACGTGTTATTCCCGTTGCACTGTTTGTATATGCGTGACATACTACAACTATTAAAAGTGCAGACGGTCATTTATTCACATTCTTATTTTTCTAAAGCCTGCTCTCATAATAATTCAGCTCGTTTTGGCAACATTTCAAAACTTGCATAGCTAGGGTATATCACAATTTGATGCTTTATCTTTATTTATAAAAACATCTTTGCTTCTGCAGTTTCGTCTCTTTGTTTTTGTAGTTCGCTTTCGTGTCTGTGAATTTTATTTCCTTATACGGAGTCCAGCTAATGCCAAGTTTATGGATCGTTGTCAGCGTAATGGAATGCACCAGTGGAACTCTTAGGACTTGAAATATGATGCTGTCGGCAATTTAATCTATTTAAAAGAGTTTTTAAGATATTTAGGAAACAAGATAGCGAAGATAACATCTATTTTTGGAGGAAGCTTGATAAAAGGCACAATTTTTTTCCTCTATGAATTGACCAATTGGCACACAGTATCGAACATCGTACTGATGAAGAAATTACAGATCTCTTTCTCCTGTTAGATTGGCGGACTATCTTGTAATTCAAACCTGTTAAATCTTAGGTAGTTGATAAAGTGGTTTTACATATTTATGTGCCTAAAATACTAGAATTATTTTCTTCACTAGAGTGGCAAATGTAATCGTTCAAAATAAGCTGAAATCCACAAAAGTAATACGAAATAGGATATGTGCAATTCCATTTAGTACCGAAAGTGGCAAGGCTTGTATTGCAATTTTACTCTGTGAGCGACTATTTCTTGGCGTCATCCAATCGATCAAGACAGATCAGGGATTTGAAAATCTTCTCTACTTCAAGTTTTCATTTGATAAAACATCTTTAAAACTAAAACAGTTTCAAACAACAAATGACGGGTTATTAAGTGTTTAAAACTCCTTATATTCTTATAAGGAGTTTGTGTTTGTGATGAACTCAATGAGTTCTTCTCTTCTGTTTGAGTTCTGAGACATCTCAATGAGTAATTGCGAAATATTTGATACTCTTCTCCATTTTCGCTGCCAAATATTTAATTGTGTGACTTATAATGTATACCTAGTGGTACTTGTTTCTTAAAGTAAAAAGACTACATTAATACTGCATTAGAACGGATTGACTTACCTTAAAATTTCCTTTATTTTTAATTGTTGTAAATGGGAACAAAATAATACTGAGGTCAGAAAGTAGTAACAATTCCAATATTCAAATGGAACTTTCAGGAATATAAACATGTTGATAGTAATGAAGGTTTAGCGCAGAAACGGATACAAATTACTGCCATTGGCCAATCGTGTCTTACCTCATATTATCTAGTTTAATTTGAAGAGCTTTCCCTATTGAGTTTTAACTGCTTTGTACTTTTTATTAATTTCGGTTCTTTCGAATCCTTTGCTCTTTGTACTTTAATTTGTAACAGGCGATATTCTTAACTATAGTTAAATATATTTATTAATTTTGTGCAGTAAGTAGCTTGATTGCTGTATTTTTTGTCCGTAATCCTTAAATATTCATGAGGGGGCAGAAAGACCGATAGGTCGATAGCCTTTTCTAGAAATTAAGATGTTTCTACTTTACTTCTTACTATTCATGAGAGTTTTATTGGTTCAGAACAGCTTGTATAACATGTCGCATATTCATTTTAACTATGTTTTCCACCCAGCAAATAACTTGACTGCTCATAGTTATGAGCAGTCAAGTTATGAACAACTCAGATAATGACACATTTATTTGAATATTTCAGTAGAAAGTACGTTGATTTAGTTTTGTCATCATTTATTAAGGCTAGCATTTTTGTTCTATATTCACTTTTCATCATAACTATAATAACATAACATATAATATTACTATAGCGGAAAAAACTAATAACAACTTGGCAAAAGAATGTTTTACAAAATTTAAACCTAGAAGCGATAAGTTGGACACACTTAACGTAATATACAAGATTGACTGAACTGTGACAACACATACATAGGTCAAACAGGGCAATATTTAAAGAAATGAATATACGAACATAACTATAGCTTAAGAAAGGTTAACGAAAATGGAAAAGCATTAGCACAACATGCACAACAAAAGTTGTATGATTTTGATTTCGATAACACACAAATATTAATCAATGAAAACAACTAATAAGAGAAGAATCCATGAAATGATACAAATTAAAAAACATCAGAATGCAATCAATTTCAGATCAGACACAGACAATCTTAGCTCTGTGTATCATACACTAATTAAATGATCGCACGCATGAACTGATTGGACCAAGTAAATGAAATAAATACACCTGATATTGAGGAATTGCCAAGCAATTCCTAGAATGCAAAGAAAAGGCGAAAGATAAACAGTTTTTTTGTTTCGCTCGCTTGATATCGAGTAAAATATGGAAAATTCAGTGACCAGTTGAATGTTAAGGTAGAAACAACTATACGCGTAAGTTAAAATTAAATTTAAATATCTAAACAATAGATTCTAGTCTTTTCCCAAATATGTTTGTCCTGACTCATCACCTGAAAACCAATGTTCTTGATGTACTTTTTAATATGTGTGTGATTTGTATTTTAATGTGTGAATTTTGATGGAAATTTTTTATATAAATTAATAATAACTGTAAATGTATATTTTAGACAAACTGATGATGATGGAGAAAGACACCGAAACGTATGTGTAACATTTTAAATAATAAACAATAAAATTGACTGAAACCCAGGAATATATTGGGGTATATATTTATTACTAGCACGTTTTTATTAACATTCTAATAATTGAATAAAACCAATAAATTTAATTATCAAATTATCCTATTCTCTAAGCTCAATTTATACGTCCATGTGAAATTTCGAGTTTTCGCAAATCTTTTGCCTTCAATCAATAAATAAATAAAAGCTGGAAATCCTGCAGAGAGCTTATAGAAATGCAAGCTGTTGGCCGGCCGGGCCAACAAAAGATTCGCACACGCTGGCGCTGTTTCCAGAAAATTGTCCAGGAACGAAATATCGTTCTGTTTGCGGAAAACGTTCTAATGGAATTTTGAAAGGGATTAGGGCGGCTTCGTAGATGTAATGAGAATATTGAGAATGCGACAGGTATCCTGAGACAATTGTCCGCCCGTAGTTGTTCAATAATTTTAGATCGGTTTAGCGAAATTTATTTTTTGCGCTAAGATATTTGCAGTTATCTGATGTAAATAGCAAAACGTACTGTAATACGTTTTAATAAATTTTAAGCACTTGTTTCTTAATTGAATTAAACCAACATTCATAAAAAAAAACAGCAGTGGATAAATGTAGTGCTTATTGTAAATTTTAAGAACCTGTAAGAAGAGTTTAAAACCGTTCGAAATGTATAATAATTACTGGTGATGTAGTGTTTCTTATGCACTTTGGATAACTATCTTGCAAATATAGCTGATCTTGATGATCTGATAGCTATCTTGATGACTGCTGAAGACAAAAGATTTACCACCTCTACAAAAAAAACTGCTCACGATTTTGAAAAATTTCTTCCTGTAAATGTGAAAAGAAAGTTGAAATACTAGGACAGTGGATGACCGAAAGGAGGTGCAATGTTGGTACACCGACGGCTCACGGGCGCCCAATACGGGATGGTCTGGGGCAGGCGTGTACCGGCAGAACACCAACAGGGAAGCATGCTTTTCGCTGGGAAGCTGGACGACAGTGTGTCAGGCGGAAGTATATGCAATCCTCGAGGTTGCCACAGATAGGAAAGTTACAGAAGGACTGGAGGAAGTGAGCGAGATCTACTCCGACAGCCAGGCTGCCCTCGAGGCACTCCCAAGTGTTACGATGGATAGTAGACTAATCCAGGATTGCTGGGATGCCCTGAACAAAGTGGCAGAACAGAAACAGGTAAACCTGGTGTCGATTCCGACGCACATGGGGTTTGCGGGAAACGAGCGGGCCGATGCATTGGCAAGGCTCGGATCTTCTGAGAGCCCAATAACTGCCGAACCTCATATAGGGTTAAGAAACCGACAGGTAGCAAGTCCTCTAAATGACTGGGATCTTAGAGGCACCACAGAGATGTGGAGAAAGGCGGAAGGGTGTAGACAAGCCAAAGAAATGATTGGAACCTCAAGTAACTCCAAGGCAACATCCAAATGGTTGATGTCAAGGAGGTGCTGGACCCCGAGAACACTGGTTGGGATCATGACATGCCACTGTGGTCTTAACAGACACCTACACCTACTAGAAATTGGTGATAGTCCTGTATGTCCACAATGTGGAATGGCGGAGGAAACATCCTACCACCTATTAGGAGTCTGCCATCGTTGGTGGTCTGCTAGGAGGCGCCTCCTTGGGGCCTCCGAACTCTCCCGCATCGAATTGTCTTCCTTGGGGTGGAGACGGACCCTTGCCTTTGTCAGGGAGACGGGACGCCTAGGTGGCGAAGATCAAGTGGATGGAGGGGGAATGGCGAAAAGGGCCTTTAAGGCCTACTCACCGGACCCATCGGGTCCCCCCACAATACTACTACTACTACTACTACTGTAAAAGTCTAATAATTTCATAACATTTCAAAAAACTTTCTTCTTAAAATGACGTCCAGGACCCTAGCATAAATGTCTGCAATAAGCAAGTACAGGTATTCCAAAAGGCTACCAAGCAAACTTGGGACTATTTTAAAATAATACTTAATAACAAAGTTGAAATTCTATTTTCAACTGTTAATATCTTCTAGAAATTTTTGAAAATTTTTTTTCAATATTGTTCTCGGACTCTCCAAGTGAACCCCTATAACCCCTTAAAAGGAATGACGCCACTTTTGAATCACCCTGTAGATCTAAAACAATTAATAGGAGGTTAAAATGCATTACCGTACAATTTTCTGATAACAAAACACAGCGTTTAGACACGCTGGTACAAAATAGAAGTAAATTCAATTTTTGTAATACGTAAATTCGATTATAAGCTGCATTGGAAATTTGGATTTTTAATTGGGGGTTTTGTTTTAGAAAAAACCAATGATCAGACCTACGATGTGTTCTGTTTATTCGAATTAAATATTTTAATACTGGGGTACTTTGATGCTGATGCTCACGTTTTGAAAATCAATAAAAATGTAGGATTCATTTATATGTTATTGATACATTTTATTGCGTTGTTTTTTACATGTGTGCCTAATTCCTAGAAGGTTATTATTTTTACGTGAAAAATAAATAATACCAAAAAGCTAAAAATTTGAATTCGCTTTTATTGCCGTTTTCATGATTTATTGTTATATAAATCTAAATTGTACGTTTTCATAAGTGCAAGTTCTGATATTACAGAGATCTAATTATATTACTAAAAATATTTCCATTCGTAAATAAGGTTAGTAGTGTTTTGAATAAGATCTTAGACCAATTTTCCAGTGGGCATTATAATTTGAAAATTGCGTGCATACATTTTCTATTCAGATATTTGCGTGACGTATTGTACACATTTAAGCCGCATATTTTTGCGGTTATTTAAAGTGATTAATGCGGAAAAATGTTACAAGTTTCAGTTATTATTTTCACGAACTTCGATTGTTCAATTTGGAAAAATGCGATTGAAGAAAACAGTTCGGCAAATCAAAATAAAAGGAATATCCGAAAATGACCCGAAAATTAAATAATTATTTCTTCTTCAAGAGTTCAGTCAACATCTCTCATTTGCTTGTACTGAATTTACTATTAATCAGGGTAGTTGGTTGTATCTCAGCAATTATGATATGTCTAAACTGACCCAGCAAAACAGCAGAAAATTTTTTTAAGTTTGCAAAATATTCGTATTTTATTAATATATTAAATATTCAAAAAAATGTATATCGGTTTTGGTATGATTAAAACGAATTGATCCCTCCGGATTGGTTTAATAAAGTTAAACGTAAGAGGTCTCGTTAAATAGCTCATTTGGTACTCTAACTTGTGCTGCGAATTATTTGCTTTTATCAATGTTTCTTAAACCGCAACGAGACGAGACATCTACCGTTATACACCTGGTTATAAAGAAGAATAAAATGAAATAAAACAGCAAAAAGTGTTTGACATATAGTCGACCTACATCTGACTGTATCAAGAGAAGAAATGGCTGTAGGAAGTTAGTTCATAACTATATGAGTTGTATTAGCTTTTATACTTGTAAATCAACTAAAATATATTGTAGATATTAGTTTTATTTTCATTTTTGAAATCTTGTAACTCGTTGACTACACCAAATTAAACATGTGTTTTATATCCAGATATTTTGCTTGACAAATCATCATAAATGCACTTCTTAAATTCGCATGATTGTCTCTCTATATTTCAAAGTTTAATTTAGTTAGTAGTTCATGTTATTACACATCTTTTACTTGCAGTCTACCTATGTAATCATTATGTTACTTTAAAAATATTTTGTGAGGAGAGTTACCCATCATCAAAAATTAAATGAATGTATTATTTTGACAATAGTGCTCATTTGCTCATTTTGAGCGTCCAGACACAGTCGCTTGATTAATACTCCTCTCGTTAAAAACTGCCATACTTATTAACTATACTGTAAACAACGATTTTCCTTGCCTTTGTGTCTCTCGAATTCATCTACGAAATGAAATAAACCGTTCATTCTGCTTTCAAGGAATGTATCTTTGCCCAAATGGCTTTAATTAATTTTTATTTGTCGGAGTGTCGACTGGCAGTTTATTCCCCTTTGATACTTATTAAAACTAATTAAACGAAGTTAAGAAAACCCGATAATGTCTATGTATTAAGGTCTTATTGTTCCTTTAGTCCCTATCGTTAGCAGTTAATGATGATTTAATATTATATCTATTTAACACCTGTGACTTTTAACTGATTGAATGGAAGTAATATTTAGGTGGCACTTTTTATGCTCGCTTCACACGTAATTACCTCATCAATTACGTTTCCGTCACAGTGAGATGGTTCCTGTAGCAAACAAAGTCTGTCGGTTTAGCAAATACTTCGGAGGAAAGAAATATGTCAACAGTTCAATTACAATACATGGGTAACAAACCCGGGAACATGGGACACATTTTGCTCGAATTTTGCAAGCGATATTTCATTCTGGAATAATGCACGACAGGAAAGAAAGAAACCAGCAGCCACAACGGGCTCGTCGTGCAACTGCAATAATTTAATAGGGCGTTCCACTGCAATAAATTATTATTAAACAGCAATAATTATCAGTTAGGATGTTCCGCAAAATTCAGCACACATTCAGACATTAATAACCTCCTAACAATGGCCCTGGTTGCTAAAACGCTGAAACTTTAATTTCTGGAAAATTTACTACCTTTTGAAATTACGTTGCAGCAAGCAACTACTCTTGTTTTTTCATTGTCAAAAATTTCCTGTTTGCAGTCCTTGTTTCTCTTAATTTATTAAATGTTCATATTTAGAATTTCATGGTTTCCTAATAAGATCACCAGTTCCTATAGCAAGTCCTTTTTAGATTTACTCTTTTGTAGTTGTGATAATGCTTGAAATTATAGTGCGTTTGAAAATTGATTAAAATGCTATATTAATTATGGAAACTTTTTGTGGCAAGTACATAATTTATTTATTTTGAAATTGTATACGTTAATTACTAATAATTAGTTTTCTAATAAACTTTTATACCTCGGCTCGGTGAGTGCATTTACTCAACCCAAATCAATAATATAAATGCGGATTTCTTTTCTGATTTTTAGAAATACTTTCGAACATTTTACTGCGTCATTTATCCTTTCAAATAGCTAGAACCACCAAAGTCAATGGCATGAAAACAACTTTTGTCTTTTACATTTTACGTCAATCAAATTATTTGCGATCTAATTATCGTTCTGACAAACAATCATGCTTAAGTGGATGGTCCAATCATCCAATATGAATCCAATTACCCAATGGATTTAAACAATTTCTTCTGGTTACGTTTTCATTTGCCAACTTTTTATTCATCATCATCATTAGCCGTTTCTCGTCCACTGCTGAACATAGGCCTCCTCCAAGTGTTTCCACTGTTTTTCTGTCCTGCGCGATGTTAATCCAGTTTCCCGCTACACGTTTAACGTCGTCCCTCAATCTAGTGGGTGGTGGTCTTCCTCTGCATCTCTTGTCTTCTGTGAGTCTCCATTTCAGGATTCGTTTTGTCCATCGGTTGTCTTTAGTGCGAGCCACGTGCCCAGCCCATCTCCACTTGGATTTTGTCATATGTTCGATAATATCGGCAACCTTTGTTCTGTTTCATATTATTATGTTCGGCACTCTGTCTCTTTTTGTGATTCCCAGCATCGATCTTTCCATTGCTCTTTGCGCTACTTGAAGCTTATTTATTGATTTCTTCCTTAGGGTCAGAGTTTCCGCCCTGTATGTCATTACTGGAAGCACGCATTGATCGAACACTTTCCTTTTCAGTCATATAATCAGTTCTCCTTTAAGTGTGTATCTCAGTTTGTCAAAAGCTTCCCATCCCAGCCCTATGCATCGAATGACTGCACTTGTCTGGTTGTCTCTGCAGATTTGAACTTCGTGACCGAGATATTTACGTTTCTGCATTTGCTATATTTCGTCGCCTTCGTCTGTCACTAGGTTTTCGATGGCCACCAGGTTTGTCATAACCTGCGGATAATAATTGTATTTTGTGGTGGTTAATATACAGTTCTACATTTGCTGCTGCTTGCAATGCTTGGTCTTCCAGCATTTTTTGTGCGTCCCCAAGATTGTCAGTTGTTATAATAGCCTGCCAGCTCAGTTGTTTGAATGCATATTCCTGCACCGCAGTGAAGAGTTTGGGGGATATAGTATCACCTTGTTTAATTCCTCTTCCTATTCTGTATTTTTTAGTTGATGCGTGAAGTTTTACGCTTCCCGTGGCATGTTTGTATATATTATGTAGAAGTTCCGTGTATTCATAGTCTACTCGGCATTCGGTGAGTGCGCTCAGTATAGATGGTAATTCGACAGTGTCAAAGGCTTTTTTGAAGTCGATGAATATTAGGGCGAGCGGTCTATTATATTCTATTGATTTATCTATTAGGGTCTTATTGTTTGTAGGTGATCGTTTGTGCCATAGCCCTTCCGAAAACCAGCTTGCTCACGGGGTTGGTATGCTTAAAGTGTATGTTCTAGGAGCTTTGTGGAGATTTTAGTGAAAATTTTGTATATATGGGAGAGTAGCACAAATGGCAGAATCCCAGAAACATGGAAAAACGGCTTAATAATCCCTATACCCAAAAATGGACTGGACAATACACAACCGAGCAACTACAGACCAATTACACTACTTCCAGTACTAGGCAAGATTTTCGAATGCATAATGAAGCAGCGGCTTGACAAAGTGATTGGAAAGTATATACCTACCTACCAATTTGGTTTCAAACAGCATCACTCGACTGTTCATCCGCTCTTTATTTTGGCCAACAATGTACAAACTACCCACCTAACTGACAGAAAGACAGCTTGCCTGTTTATGGACATTAACAAGGCTTTTGACAGTGTCTGGCATAGAGGCTTACTATACAAACTATACAAACTACACACACCAACATATCTACTACACACCATAAAGAACTTACTAGAAAACAGACAACTACAAGTACGAATTGACAAAACACTGTCATTTTCTTTTTCCCCTGAACAAGGGCTCCCTCAAGGATCCCCGCTCTCACCGTTTCTCTACAATATATACTGCCATGACATATACAATTACAACTTACCAGACAAAAATCAAATCGACAGATCGGCATACATATTACAATACGCAGACGACACGGCACTTATTGTACATGACAAAACTACTGAGAGAGCAGCTCAAAGACTCCAAACACTAACAAACAACACAATGACATGGTTTTATAAATGGAGACTAACACCAAACGCGTCAAAAAACCAACTTCTGCTCACAAACCACAGACTCAACGCTGACTCCCCTACAATAACTGCAGACGGCCAAACGACACAACCAAAAAACGACGTAAAATACCTTGGAATCACAATTGACCACAAACTTAAATTCACTAAACACATACGAAACATCAGGGCAGAAACAACAAAGAGAACAAAACACTTCCGATCACTAACCTACAAAGACAGAGGAATTAGCACAAACACCGCTACCAAAATATATAAAGCTATTTGTAGACCCTTACTAGACTATGGACATATACTCATGACCAACGGAACAGAAAGGACAAAACGTTATATACAAACAACAGAACAAATTGCACTAAGACTAATAACACGAATAAGACACCCCCAAAACCCACTACACAACCCCCCCCACCCAACTACTATACGAACGCACAAACACGACAAAGATCTCGGAAAGACTCATACAGCTACAGACAAAATGGACAAACAACCCCTACAACTGGACCATACTGAATCCCCTTTGTCTTACAAGACCAACCAGACAATCCCGCTTTCGTTTCCCTACACTAACGCCACTCGAACACTTACAAACGCTACGGACTAGTGGACAATAAAATAATTCCTTCTTGCCACTGAAATCTTATTTATTTAATAGTATTGCTAACCTAGAATAAGAGAATTTTCATATTTGTTTTCATTTAGATTAAGACTATATGTATTAAACAAGGGCAGAAAGACCGATAGGTCGATAGCCTTTTTTAGAAATAAAGATATTTACTACTACTACTACTGGGAGAGTAGGCTTATTGGCCAATAATTCTATAAGTGAGTTATATCGCCTTTCTTGTGGATAAGTATTGTAACCGCATTATTCCATCTCTTGGGTACCGTGCCGTTTTCGAGACATAAGTTTAGCAAGGCAGTAATTTTTTTTTAATGATTTGGTCTCCCCCATTTTTCATCGCATCAATCACTATTTGGTCTTCGCCAGGAGTTTGCCTCCTTTCATTTCTTTGAGAGAATTTCTCACCTCTTCTGTTGTGATGTTTGGCATATCTTCGGAGCCCACGTTTATTATTCTTGGATTCTTCCCCCCTGTTTGTCTGGCCTGTGGTGTGCTGTTGTTGGTGTTTGGGTACTACAATGTCGTTTCTGTGCTGTTAAGATTGCTTCTGTGATATTGTTGTTCAGGGCGTCGACGTCGGTTTGCTGCACATGACGGAGAGCAGTGAAGATTGAGTCTTCAAAATCCTTAGCGTTATCTGGAGGGGTCCATTTTATTGTCTTCCGTGCGGAGACCATTCTTTTTATTTAATTTTTTAAGTTTATTTTGATCGTACTTCTTACTGCTCGATGATCACTTCCTATTCCAAACTTGGTTAGTACTGTGACGTTCGTGATGTTTCGCTTGTTTCCTGTTATTAGGAAGTCCACCTCGTTTTTTGTTCTTCCATCGGGACTTATCCACGTCCATCTTCTTTGCAGTTTCTTCTTGAAGTAGGTATTCATTAGATGTAAGTTGTGGTGGTGTAATTCCTGCATTCCGAGCAGTAATTTCCTATCGCTGTCTCCGAAGTGTCCAACTGTTTGCCGACTTTAGCCTTGAACTCCCCTTTATGAAGGTGTAGTGTCATTTTGTTTCTTGGGTAGCCGTTTCTATGTCTTCGTACAGACTCTGGATCTCTTCGTCGCTGTGATCGGATCTAGGGGCATCTACTTGTATAATTTTCATGTTATAGTCTTTATTTAAGGACATTGTAACGTAGGCTACGCGCTCTGATATGCTTTTTATGCTGACAATGTTTTGTGAGTGTTTCTTATGGATGAGGAATCCGATACCACCGTTTGAGTTTTCGTTGTTACCCTTATGCTATAAAGTTTTTCCGGATTTTAGGGTAAGTAGTTTCTCGTTGCCTCGTCTCCTTACTTTCGACATCCCAGTTTATCTTGGTTAGTTCCTCTTCCAGTTCTATAAATTCTTCTGTTGAGTGCAGCGATCTTACGTTGTACGTTAGTACTTTGAATGTTTTGGTGTTTGGTTTGTTTCTGTGCGATTTGATAGTCAATTATATGCCCTCCCTAGGACCCGTGGGACTGACTGAAGTTTCAGTGCAAGATTCTGGACTTGTTAGAATTGGCTAAATTGTTAGAATTGACTTTCTGAAGTAGATACTTTGGGAAAAATTGTGATATGGATCATTTTCACCGGAAAATATTAAGACTTTAGCTGTTTGGATGCCAATCATGAAAACGGAAATTTCGCTTTCTAATGCCATTTCAAGATATATATCCTCAGTTATAATAAAGAACGGATTATAATAAAGAGCGGAAACGAACCATTTAGGTTTGACAAAGCAAGGGTTTTGGCAGGCTTAAGAGGGAAGTGCTTTTCTGTACAGTGGTTGTTTGTTATATAAACTATAAATTCTACCATAAAAGCTACTCGTCTTGTTTAGCCGTTATTTGCGTTGATTATCATATGGCTATGAGCTCATTTGTTTAGCGGAAATCACTTGGAAGTAAGATAGCATTCTGTGGAAACAATTACCTGAATAACTGCAAAAATATAGATGCCTACAAAACTTCTATCAGCAAAAAATTTAGATGTGGATTATTTTCTGAATTAGGTTACATATTTTCCATTTAGGAGATTTTTCATTTTTTCAAACTGATTTTCATTTTGAATTTTAGAACATAACATAAAACAATCGATTTCAGTATTGAGCATGTTCCATGAAAATGTTGCTCTTTATTACCACATAATGTTCTCGTATTTATTTTCTCAACAGAACAGCAATGCGGTCTGATTTTAAATCAGCTTTCTATTTGGGGACTTTATTCTCCATTATTGTGCTGCTTTTCAACAGAATGTTTATCGGATATGGAAAGTCGATTCTTTACGTTTGAAAATATAAAAGCAATTTTTATGCCGTGGGTCGCTCCCAACAAAATCGTATTATTTGGCTCAAGTGATATCTGCAAACGGTGTCTGACAATTAATACGCAAAGGTTTTTGTCTAATTTGGGTGATATTTGTTCTTAATGTATACTTTTGTATGGATTGATGTCCGGGGTTGATGGTTAGACAATTAATAATTTGTAATTAATTGTATTTAAAAATTGTAATTTTTCTCCACAAAGTAGATGCTATAAACAATAAATATATATTATTCTAGATACATATTTATTTCTTAAGCCAACGAAAGGAAAGCATCGTTTTAGAAAAGTATATTAATTGCTTATAAGGGCTCAGACAAAAAATGTGAAGTGAAATTAAAACTTTGTCAACTGCGTTTGGCTGAGTGAATCTGAAAGACTCAAAGTCATCACCCTTGGATAACCTTTCCTGTGTAATAATAGCAGATGTGCTTTTAAAAGGTAAATACCCCCTGCTATTAAATATTAGGGGAAGAACTATAACTATAGAGTAAACCAACAAAAATTAAGCTTGTGTCTAGTAAAGTAGAAGTGAAAAAGTCAATTTGTAAGGTATTTTAACCAAACGGACGTTGGAATTATGTCGATTTAATCCGAAAATTGCAGTCCCTAAATAGTAATTAAGTTTAACAATGGCTAATAGCTTGCAGTTTTATGCCTGGAAGATTTACATCTCAATATTGGGTTTTATAAATAATAACTTTAGGTTTCAGGGCTTTTCTGGAAAATGTTAAACCTCAACATGCCAACATTAAAAATTATAACCTGAATCTTCTCATAAATTACACCAACTTATCGTGCCTATTACAGCACGACAAACTTTCCCAACTTCAAACTAGGAAATATCGCCTAGAGTATGGTGCCTTTAACAGGGGATGATTATATTTTTAGTACTCTGTGAAACTTTTTCTTTAACGTTATTCTTCTTTAAACTAACTTTAAATTACCAATTCTTTTACGGCGCATTACCCTTAGCAAGACATAATGTATTCAAAATCGTATCCTTTTGTAAACTTTTACTTGAATGGTGAGTAAGTCGGAAAACTTTACGACATACAACGTTTGGATTGTAATTCCTTTGGTTTAGTGCAAACATTATAAATAAAGTTAAAAATATTATGCAAATTTGATCGGTTCAATACTCGGTGATTATTATGTTTTTATTAAAGAAGTGGACTGGCATTTGTTTGTTGTTGCATATTTGATTTATCGACATTTTTTAAATGTACATTATTACACCACTAAGAAAAATAATTAAAACGACCTTTTTTTAAAAATCTCTCATTGTTTTGTATAGAAAAGTGCCTCAAGCCTTTGTTAAGTTAAACAATGTATGCATTTATTCTAATTAATAATGAACAAAAATCGTAGAAAATTATAGTCATATCCAGAATTATCCAGTTATTCAAATAGATCTGGTTTTAATTACATTCCACTTTAGTTTCGCATCTTTCAAAATTGCCAAACCGAGTTGCCAACATCCATAAGTTGACGGAGTTGTTCTCCATTATTAAGTTACACAAGTTTTGCAAGTTGCTTGTAAAAGAAATATCCAGGGAATTAAGATCTAACTAAGCTTCAAAGCTAAGTTGTCGTCGCATCCGACCTCTTTTTAAAACGGAAGTTAAGAGATTTGTAAACGCGTAATTTGAAGTTTTTTGTGAAAACATTCAGATCAATAATAACTTGAGTCACTTAATTAAAAAAAAAGACAGTACGTGGGCTGCATGCGAATTTGCAATAGAGCAACTTTAATCTGGTTTGACGTCAGTAACAAACGTGTCGAAAGGATTAGGGTAAGTCCGGGAGAGTCCGACTACCGGGGTAGTCCGACCACTTGCCATACCTCAACATGTATCCAATAGAGAGCGCTCTTACATTTACATCAGATGCAGCATTATATTTTTCGCAAATACTATACAGAATCCCATCAGTGTGAGCTTGCATTTCGAAAAGAGTGATAATTTATGGTTTGGTAACTTCTTGGGGAATTCTTTGTGTGTTTTCTTATTCTTCAGAGGGATAGACCGACCATTTTTTTTCGGGGATAGTTCGACTATCATATTCTGATGCTAATACGGATAGATACAGTGCCCAATTTGCTTTAGGTGGCATCTGCACTTACAGACATGCTCAGTTACTATAAAAGGAAAGGAACTACCATTCTAGATGGACTACCCAAAATTTGTCCAGGGCTCTGAAAGCGGTTGAAGATGGAATGGGGATAAATCAACCAGCAAATTTCATGGGATCCCAAAAACAACACTGAAGGATCGAATTCGGCTCAACATTTTCGATAAAAACAGTCGCCTAAACCCAACAACGGACTCTCCCAGACTTACCCTACTCGAAGGAGTGGAAAATCGAATAAAGTGTTCTAAAATAAAGTTTTCAAGAGATGAATGGCAGGTGCAGTTGAGAACATTCAAATATTTCAATAAGTAGTCCTAATATTTTTTCGTCCGTTAACGGTAAATTTTCTCAAAATAATTTTTTGCTTATAGTAAAATGTAAATGAACAATGTGAATGAAATGATTAAAGTAATCACTTTCGATATTTGGAAACAAACTAGAGGCTTGCGTAAACAAATCGGCTTTAGAAAAAGATCGACATATAAACAAAATAAATGCTTACCTAAAATTTAGTAAACGGCTTGCAGAGTAAACCCCCGGCAAACAGAGTAACAATTTTACTTCTGTTTGTCATTAATTGGATGACATTTGTCACGTATTCATTCAAGTATTTAAGTATTATTAAGATAATATCGCTAAGTTTTAATGTTTTAATATGCTCATTGCAATTAAGAATTGTGCCCTAAATATAGTACTTTAGGTTCAATGCTCCCCTTGTCACATCCCTTGGGGAAGATTAACACTTTATGAATTCATCAAATTAACAACGTTTCCCCTTGACGTTGCTGGCTTAGTTCATTTGCATTGTGAACGAATGAGAGAGGAACTGGAGAAGTAATGGGCATCTGAGTAGCTACCTTTAACATAAGTTTATTTATTAACTTTTGCACTATTGTTGTAAGATAATTCGTAGTGTCTTGAGCTGAAACTGGGATTGAAGCAATTCATATATAAAAATAAAAACTCCTTTGAAGAACGTTTTTATTATTATGAAGAAAACTGTTTTATTAAAAAAACATGGTGTTTTAATGAATAAACCAAAAATCCTTCTGATTTACCAGTTATTAAGGTTGAGATATTTTTTCAGTTTAAATTGGCAGCTAACTAAAACTCTAGTTCACTTTTTACTTTTGACAATCGTTTGCCAACGTATAAAATTTCTACAGCTTTGTTTGTTCACTTTACGTGAAGCTATTTGTATAGTGAGCATAGTTCTTCCAGACTCTAGTTCTTTTAAATTTCTTCCCATTTACTTCAAATTTTAAAATTATTCACTGTTTAGGACTGAATGCGCTCATCAAGGTTCTAAAGGCATCAGTTGTCAAAAAATAAATATAATTTTTTGCCGTTTTACATTGCCGGAAGCTGCACTGGAATTCTATAAATTACCTTAAAACACATGGATTACGTCTCATAGGCAATTTGATATAATCATCATTAGTATAGAAGACGATTCACATAATTTTTTATAGTATATTAAGGTTCATGTCTTTCTACACATGATGATTAAACAGTAATAAATGTAACGGCGAGTTCTTGCATTTTGACATTTTTTAACATCATCTTTCTGATGCAATAGAAAGCCTCTTGTTTGAAAAACCGCTGGCCTTTGAATTGTTAGTCCGTGGTCTGTAGGACTTTAGTCCAGGATCAAATTAAAGATTTGTGGTTGTTTAAATCCCGGAATTAGGCATTTGATTAACGAATTTATAGATATGTCTCGACTTTTATGACCAACTGCAACCCCCTAGCAAACATGTAGATGAATCATATTTTAGATTTGCCTGATTTCTGATCTGCGCTTATTTATATTTGTGGGAGACAGAGGGTTGACCAATTCACTCTCTATACATACGTCAAGCTAATTCGTATTGTCCGTGGGAATAGTTGGAACCGCCAAATGCAATTAGGCCCGATCCCTAGTTGAACTCGTGCACTTTAATAAATGAACGTTATAAATTTTAATTACGTGTTGCAAGAGCTGGGGGAAACGTATAACAAAGTTCATGTTAGGATTCGGATTACTATGTGGGCATTCAGTTGCAGGGCGCCAAAATCCTTACAGACTTAAATTGAATTGACGTTTCGAAATAGTGTGCAGAAAAAAACATGCTGTAAGAAAATCAGAATAAAGTAATTTCGTGCGAAAAACGAAAAGTGTTGTGGACAATTTCTTTTTATAAGAGTACGGACATTTTATACACTCATTTATAGGAGGAATATTTTGCACACTAGAAATAAGAAATACATTGTTCACATCAAAATCTTTTTTAAAATTTTAATTGTTGCGGATTCATAGGAAGAATAATTCAGCTTGTTTCTCATACTGTCAAACGCGAATTGCCCGCTCACATTTTGTGGGAAAAAAGTTTCTTAAAAATGCCTACATTATTTCTTGAATTTTTAAAATTCAACCATGTTTGTCTTGGCTTTGAAGGTAATTTCTTATTTTTACCGAAAAATTACATCTAATACTGGTCATAATTTCAATCAAATCAAATTCATAATGTTAAAGATCGCATTTCAAGTCTTGCACGCAGAAATGCATTACACATTATTTTATATTCATGATTCCTAATTCTTCCTTGATATTCCATTAATTCGAATTTCTGTGATATCTTGATATGAATGAAAATTAGATCAGATTTTTCTAGTTGAATAGCATGTTATGCAGGTTTCATGGTAGTTACTAAATATGGCACTGTAATATTTTTTCACAAATGATTATGGCGAAAATCTGAACCTGTGGCTTTTTAGCTTCTAATAACTGTTTCATTTTGAAAGGGAAAGGCACGCAATGTACGTGCTTGTAAAGTAATTAAGGTAATGTTGTTGAGATGTTTGTGTATCGTATGTCAGTGTCGACATCTGAAAGAGTGATACGACAAAAGAAAACAACTAATTTTGTGATTTTGCTTAGTATATTATGTTTACTCTAAAATCGATGTTATCATAATAATGATCTTTGGAAGTATTTTTTACTGTTGAATATTTTACATTTAGGGTTCTGCTAACCGTCCTTTCCCCGATTCCAGAGTTTACAATTGGAATTTTTCTATACATCTTATCTTAGTGTAATAAGTTGTAATTTACATTCCTGACAAGCTGAATGAGTCTAGACTTTATCCAGTAAATCAAGCAGAACTTTATTATGTCTACATTTAGATTAACTTAAATGTCTTTATTTCAGTTTTAGTTGAAGGATGACTTATGTCTTTTGCACTGCATTTAAAAAGCCAATAAAACGGAATTTTCTTCAATCACGAACCGCCAACCTACAGGCGAGTTTTCCGGCGGCGCTGATAGCAATTTTCGTCTGCACGAAGAGGGAATTCTTACTTTCTCCTGTTTTATTTCGAAAGAAATTGTTTCCGTGCTCGGAAATATTTTTGTTCAGTCCTTTTTTAATGATTCGTCTAGTTATCCGCTATGCCGCCACAACTTTTGACTTATTAAGTAAAAGGGTATTTGTTAGAAGCATATTTTGCAGATAGCAACTTGATTTATTTTGCGCAAATGTAGACATTTATTTGTTAACGATGTTTGAATAGGAGGGTGTGCGAATTGAGATAATCCAATACTAGGAAATTGACTCAGCAAAATGTTTTAGTCCGGTAAAGTTGAAATTTTTGTCAACATAATTTATACATTATGCAATTTTTATTACATTCAAACCAGTAGTAGTAAACATCTTTATTTCTAAAAAAAAGGCTATCGACCTATCGGTTATTCTGCCTTTGTTTAATACATGTAGTCTTAATCTGAATAAAAAATAAATATGAAAATTCTCTTATTCTACGTTAACAATCTTATTAATAAACTTTCCAAATTCCAATGACAAGAAAAAATTATTTTATTGTCCAGTAGTCAGTTGCGTTTGTAAGTGTTCGAGTAGCGTTGATGTACGGAAACGGAAGCGGGATTGTCTGGTTGGTCTTGTAAGACAAAGGGGATTCAATATGGTCCAGTTGTAGGGGTTGTTTGTCCATTTTGTCTGTAGGTGTATGAGTCTTTCCGAAATCTTTGTCATGTTTGTGGGTTCGTATAGTAGTTGGGTGGAGGGGTTGTGTAGTCGTTTGGCCGTCGGCAGTTATTGTAGGGGAGTCAGCGTTGAGTCTGTGGTTTGTGAGCAGAAGTTGGTTTTTTGACCCGTTTGGTGTTAGTCTCCATTTATTAAACCATGTCATTCTGTTGTTTGTTAGTGTTTGGAGTCTTTGAGCTGCTCTCTCAGTAGTTTTGCCATGTACAATAAGTGCCGTGTCGTCTGCGTATTGTAATATGTATGCCGATCTGTCGATTTGATTTTTGTCTGGTAAGTTGTAATTTTATATGTCATGGCAGTATATATTGTAGAGAAACGGTGAGAGCGGGGATCCTTGAGGGAGCCCTTGTTCAGGGGAAAAAGAAAATGACAGTGTTTTGTCAATTCGTACTTGTAGTTGTCTGTTTTCTAGTAAGTTCTTTATGGTGTGTAGTAGATATGTTGGTGTGTGTAGTTTGTATAGTTTGTATAGTAAGCCTCTATGCCAGACACTATCAAAAGCCTTGTTAATGTCCATAAATAGGCAAGCAGTCTTTCTGTCAGTTAGGTGGGTAGTTTGTATATTGTTGGCCAAAATAAAGAGCGGATGAACAGTCGAGTGATGTTGTTTGAAACTTGTTGACCAACTAATAAAAGCGGAAGTAGTTTAATCGTTTTTCATCGATATCAAGGAATTATAAAAAAAATCAGTACATTTTATACAGAACAGAACGCTTCTTATTTAAATTAATAGAGTTTATTTTTTAACTTATATAACGTTTCATTAAATATTATAAGGATTCGTTTTGGGGGAATCTAACTACAGTTTTAATTATTTGAAGTTTTCTATTACTTTTGGTATTTGCAGCTAATCTGCTACAAGTGTGAGCACTAGCACAAGTCTGTTTGTTTGGCTCTTCATTACTTTTGCTTATCCATTGTTCTTGCTTATCTTGTAATATATTCTACATAAACAACGTATAAGCCAACAGGCATTTGTCATTTCCTTGTTTATTGAACAACAGGTGTAAGACTTATTTCGCATGGAAACTGTTCAGTATTTTTGCTCATAAATAAAAGTTTAACCGATCTTCTTGTTAAGTTAAATTGGAAGGCTTAGATAAAACTACCAACCTATATAAATTTGATATGCAAATTCGAAAGACAAAACAAGCAGGAAGAAAATCAATCCGTTAGGGGTAGGCTTCCACAAATACCAGCTTGTATTAATTACAGGTTTTATAGGTCCATAAATATAAATTTATCCCTAGATATACCACTTAAGCCCCTTCAGGCAATAAAATTTACTGACCAGCATAATAAGTAAAGGGATCCACCCTTTACCATCGTTTAATTGTCATTTCATGTATCGTGTGCGTATGACGGTTATATATTCCCGGGTATTATAGCAAAGCTGATATTTATTTTTAGGTAAACTGAGGTATAAAAAAATATATATAGGGTGATTCAAAAGTGGCGTCATTTCTCTTAAGGGCTTATAGGGTCTCACCTGGAGAGTACGAGAAAAATATTGAAAAAATTTAAAATATATTAACAGTTGAAAATCGAATTTCAACTTTGTTATTTAGTATTATTTTAAAATAGTTCCATGTTAGCTTGGTAGCCTTTTGGACTACTTAACCATTCGGAAAGAAAAATTACGATCTTTGCTTCAAATTACCAAAATTTTTGATATTAAAAAAAAACCTCTTCTACAATTTTTTGATGAAAAGTCAAAGCGGCAATGATGTTTTTTGTCATTAACAGATAGTTACAGGTAGATAGCCTTTGTCAATAATAACAAGCATTTGTCAATATGTGACCTACTTTGAAGCTCCTTTCACAAAATGTACACCTACATCGAATTTGCGGATATGTGATTAGTTATGGGGAAATGCCACACTAACATAGCAGAAGGTGTAAGACCTTACACCAGCAAAGGGCCAGAGACACTTGACGATTGGCTCCAGGAATTGACGCAGATTGTGGACAATCTAGAGGTGCTCGGGTTCCAGACACAGAGGCACAGGTATTGGAGATAATTGCCGCAGAGCCTTCCAGGAGTGCTCGGAGCATTGCACAACCACTGACACTTTGCCAGGCACCGGATAACTCCCCTATAACTCCCCAGGAGCCCCTATAACTCCCCAGAGGAAGGGCCACATTCCTACCATGTATGTAAGATACATAGGACACAAGGACACATTACCTCTCTGATCTTCCGAACACCGGTACAAATTGAGCAGGAGTTAATTAACCGAATACGAGAAGCTGATCAAAAGGTGATCCCAGACTGCGACGAAGAGTGCACAATAAGGTGATTGGGGAACAAACATGTCTGGAGTTAAACGGGCAGAACTTAGCCAACCTCTTGTGACTTAACAACTTAATTGTATGTTATTTGATTAATATTGATCATTGATACATAACCTTCAACAGGAGGTTTTGGTTGACAGATGTGGGGATTTAGGTATATCACTCATCTGCCCCAAAAAGGATGGCAGCACTGACGGCAAATAGGCAGCGTTATCCTAACCTCAAAATATTTCTATTGCTTTCTCTTTCTTCGTTTTGTATTTATCCATGGTTACTACAATTTTCAATAATTAAGAAGTAACAGGTATTTCACGTTATGTTAATTAGGCAGATTACCTTGAAAAGCTTCGTTGCCGTAATTCTGATCTAGTTTTTGGCAAATATCTCAGTTTTTGATAAGAATTAATTTTTTTTACTATTTTTCCTGTACTCCCAAAACACCCCCAGACAGCACCCCCAGAGCAATGACGCCACTTTTGAATCACCCTGTATATACACCAAAATTAGGACATTGATTTGGTTGATTATTAGGTAAGCATTGTAAAACACGGTTATCAGATGAATATCGAATTTAATTAGTCGCATTGTCTAAAACAGAAAACAAAGTTACCCAAATTTATTGGGCATTTTTTATTCAATGTGTTTAAAAACCGCTTCCACATTTACGTTGCTTTTATACATTTAAATCCTCCTTTATATATGTTCTATGATTAAGGCAAATCAATTAGTGTCGTCTGAGGAGTTAAATTAGTTGACAAACTGATAGTCAATTTAGGTATACAAACGATCGATTTTGACAATTTTCCTTTACCTATTTAAGCATTATGGACATTTGCGTGAAAATGATGCGATTTTTCTTAATTTACCGTCAATAAAATTATAGTGAAACCAGCCAAGTTTTTTTTGCAGATATTAAGTGTTCTGGTGAACTAAATTTTCTGGAAATTGACTCCTATAAAACTGCATACGGATATTGCATTTTGAAGATGGACTATAAAATTGACAAACGTGCTGCTTTTGGAGGTTTATGTCTTCTATCCAAGTTAGAAAACGCGAAACACGATGTTCTTTAACAACCATAATAATATTAAGACAGTAATAATAAAAGTTAAGTAAACAGTAAAACTCTGCTTGTTCTCATCAGTTCTCTCTGAATTTTATTGCACTTGTCCCATTTCTCTAGAGTGTTGAAAATATTTCACTTTTAATTAGTTAAAGGGTTATACATATCACAGGCTTCAGTATAATGCTTAAACAGAGTTACATTTACTATTAAACCAATTCTGGATTTTAACACAGATACAGATAGAAAAGAACAATATACTGGCTACAAGTCTAGAAATCTTTCTTTTAGATATCTTAATTTGTCTTAATTTTATTTGCTAATCAAAGATTCAGTCAATCGCTAATTATAATTCAGGATTAATGCAGGAACCGAATAGGAAAAAGAAAATATTTTGCAAAAATTATGGTGTCGTGTGCTATAATCTCCGCTCTTCTTTACCTCTAATTTTAATAGTTATAGGCGTGCCATTAACAATAAAATGTCTTCTCTTTCAGTATGTTTATCGCTCTTCGAATATAGTTAAGTATCAACTCGATGACTATTTTTCGCTCTTAGAGTGACAAAACATCTAAATCTAGTAAGTCATCACTTGCCGTTGAGACGTCGGTAAGTGATTACTTTCCAATGATTTGTCGGTAAGTAATGACTTTCCGTGGGGACGTCGGTAAGTAATCACTTACCTAGGGAATAGCCAAAAAAGCTCAATCGTCAAACCATATATTGCAACTTTGCCACCAACTAGATGCACAATTTCAAGTTGACAAGATATGTTTTTTCTCGTCAATAGCTTTTTCTCTTCAGTTACATATATACAAGGAGTCGCATGGAAAATTATAACTTATTACTTGCTGATAAGAACTTAATGATAATATTGACAAAATCTCATGCATTTTTTGGTTTAGAAACTAGTTACAGGGTGTTAGAATTTTTAATTTTATATTTTTTATACAATGATTTAAAATATTTGACACATATACTGATATATATACTGAAATATTTGATTCATATACTGATCAAAATATATTTTCCATAGTAACACAGCAAAATGATTTTAATTCCATTATTTGATAGTTTCCATAAAGTGAGTGCTCACACCTCAAACTTCCATTTGTAGACGTTGCGATAAAATCACTAAATTAGAAACAAGTACATACATTTTAATTTAATTTAATCCTATAACTCCCATTACTTATTACTCCCACTTGTTAGAGGAACGGTGTGGAAGCTCACTTTGGAATGCTCTTCTGAAGACGGAATTTGAATTTGTTTATCTTCTATGAAGTTATTGTTATGTAAGATGCGAATTATTTCATCCCGTAATAATAAAATGCAAAGTAACATAACTGAACTATATTTCAGTATTCTTGTCATACGTAATGCAATATTATTATTAATACAGATTTTGAATTGTGTCTCAGCTTCTATTCTTCCACATGGTTAGCCACAAATACCTGAACTGTTAGATTGCATTTCATGTTGTATGTGTAATTACCCCAAGATATGCTGGATATGTCCACAAATGTTGGGTCTTTATGTAATCAATAATATACGGAGAGGCAGTATAAACGAGGTAGAATAGCTCAAATGGCGGATTTAACTATAGGATTATCCCGCAAATGTGCAGTAACCCGGAGAATACAGTTAAACTAAGAGGATAAATATAGTTGGGGAAATGGACTTAGGAACAATCCTTAATAACGATAACAGCAGATAAAGTTAGTCAATCATATTATATTATGTGTAATATAACATTCACTTTAAGTGGATAAATATAATATTATTATAATTCAAATACTCTTAATTTGATGAATGAAAAATTGAGAATGTATATACTTTATCCTCTTAGATCAATCACTGAAAGCAGGAAATATGTTTTTTTTTGTTATTTGCATTTCGAACAAGGAAAGTACTTTACGTGTTAGTCCGGCTATGTAAATAAAATTTGAATAAGATTATAATGCGCATAAATTTGAAACTTTCCGGAAATGTTTCTAATGTTTTCTCTGAAGTGAACCAGGTAAAAATTCCCGGTTTTTCGTTTGGACTCATTAAAAACCGGGCATTCTTTATTACATAACCCGGCTTTATTGGAGGTAGATTGTAAAAATAACATTTTAAAGCTGTTCGTAACTTAGAAAGAAAAAAAAAACCCTTTTGCTTTAAGTTGCAACCTAGTTAGAATTTATTTTAGGAACGATCGATACAATAAATTTTTTAAATATTATCAAAAAATGCATTTATAAAGCTGTGTTATAAATATCTATTCTTGGAAAAGGCATTACATGGGATCCCATTTTTTATACAAATAGAGTCGTATTGAAAACATGTTATTATTATACCGAAAAGTGTGGTTTTATTATCTATAACATTTTTATTCCAAGTGTGCGGTAGTCTATAGTACGTACATGTTATTAGTCTATAAACATCTGGATGTTCTTTTTGTAGAGAACATAAAAAATCCAATCTCATAATATATTTTGAGATGCATTCCAGTTTGGATTAATATTATATAATCCAAGTCACGCGGTGATTTTATCCAATTCCTTGATTTTTATATTTTTTAAATGTTCTTATTAAATTAATTAATTCGACACTTTATAAAAGCTTTATGAACGATACTTTACGTTTATTTATATATAAAAACTTTACCTTAAGGTAATCAATTATGTTGGGCCTACAATTGTTATAACCAAACTTAAAAAGCTATTGTCACACGTGCAAAAACTGCGACGAAAATGATATGCTTTCTTCGGTGACATTGAACGATGAGGAATAGTATTCTCGCGGAAAAGTTTCAGCGGAAACTTTAAAATTGCAAAATTATTTCTTCATTTTTCAACGGCTTTTCCCTGGTCTCAAGTTGTCTAAGCTTAAAGGTCGAGAGCGAAATTTAATTGTTTCAGCTGGTCGAGCAAGCTAAGGAAGGGTAATTGGAAAATTAAACTAGGGAGGGTGAACGAATTACTGATTCATATTGGATAGTTGAATAAGTGACAGAATTGGCTTGAAAAGCTTTTCTTGATGTTCCGTTTTTTTCAGGCTCTTCGTTATCAAAATTGCGTAACAGGAGAATTGACAATTTAGTGCTGAGGTAAAAAAGTATTAATTGAAATGAATGAGAAACGATGAACTGTAGAAAAATTACCGATTATACAGCTTTAATATGCCTACATTACCTGCCTTTTGTTTATCTAAACGTTATAATAGAACATAACGCTATACCTTTTAGCAAGTTATCGATTGAATAAAATAATAAAATTAAGTTTTTCAGTTTCTAAAGTTGGTAGGAGGTTTTAGGAAACATTGGAACAAGCGTTTCGCACTGTTTTTACATAGATTTAATGTTTAGGATAATGTCACACATTCAATTGCTAGATTTATAATCTTTATAGAATAGTTTACTAAATTCAAGGTAAAATTCGAATTCTGAATAGATAATGAAAAATCACATTAAAAATATACATAAATATATGGGATTAAATTTAAGGGAGCCTTGGGAAGGCAATATATCTAGCAAAAATCTAGACTTTACCATGTCGAACGTTTATGTTCAAAAAGACATATTCTAGTAAGATCAAAGCGAATAATTCAATGACATTATTTACATATTGAACAGTGTATAAGATGAGATCCAGGGTTGGCGACTGGGTGGATATAAGGTGTTTATTATACATGCAACATTAATTAGCGAGACGATTTTAAGAACATTGTGTATATTGATGTTTTCGTTTCGGTTTGAAGATAAAGTCACAATCAAGATTCAAGAATACTAACAATTTCATATAAAAAATTGATGTAAAACTTCTTAATTTGCAAGTGTTCGAATTGCTTGAATTGGAAATGGTTCTCCACTCAAGATGGAAGAATCCAATCTTCTCCTCATTAACTGCAGCACTGTTTAAAAAATGTCAGCATTTCTTGACTTACATTCATAAATTATCGTATTTCTCCAATTTTTCACTTAAGGTCAATGAGAAGACGACGCAGGACCTGCTTCTTAGCTGATGCAGTTGTTTTTAACATATAAATAATTGCGTAAGTTGTCATATTTGGTAGGAAAATGTTTCGTCTTTCCCCCTGAATCTTGAAATCTTAACGGCTTTTCAAAAGCTCATTTTGTCAAAAGAAAACGTATTCTTAGAATAGTCCAGGGAATAAAATTTTTCAATTTTTGTGATTTGTTTAATAAACACTCCGTATAACTATATGTATTTCGTAATCCTGATAATGTCAAACCTGATAGTGTTATACTCAATAACACTATCAATATCCATTAATTACTAAACCCTGATGTCTCCTCCCTACCGAGTTCCAGTTCCAGTTGATATTCATCTACATCAATAATTAATGTTTCTATAGAAATATTAATAATTGAAAATCGATCTTTTTGTACAAATTGAAACGTCTTTCAAAAGAACCATTATTTTTCCATAGTTATAAAAACTCTCGTCACTGCAAATCATATTGGATTTATTCATTTGAAAGGAAGAATGACAATGGAGAAAGAGGCTAACAGGGGTTGAAAAAGCAAAATTTACCAGTCAAACAAGATTATCTTTGAATTTAAATCGCAATCCGTTCGGTAGCGGGATGGTCGTTTAATTTTTAATTCGAAAGAAGATTTGTATGCTTCAAGTGTTAACTGAACAAATAAGAATCTGATTTTGTTCGTAATTGCATGTCAAACGTTTATTTAAATTTAGGAAGAATTACTGTTTTGAATATTTAATGCCATCAGTTAAAGAGGGAAAGGACAGCCAATACTTAATTTCGTATTTTATATTTTAGGCACAGACAACAAACATTCTATCACTTTGTCAATATTGAGCTACACAATAGTTATTAAATTATCTCACTATTAACCGTTATCCCAATCCACAGCATTTCGTTAATACTAACTGTAATTATTGAATTTACCACCAGTTATTTTGTTTGAAGTATAGGATATTGCAACAATTACTCCGATATTAAAAATATATGGATAGAACATGAAAGAACAAACTTTGCCATAAATTATTCTGTTATGGGTTGGGGCGAATTTATATCGAAGCCCTGTCAAAAGCTTTGTGAAATCGAACAAATCAAACAACTGCGAAACTGAAACTGAGTCTGTACCAATCAACGAAATTTTTTCTTTAAACATCAAACAAAAATCAATCAACTGCGAATAAACATTTTTACTCTTATACATAATATAGACTTCACAAATTTCATTTACAGTGCATACGGAACATGTGTAAAAACGGATTATTATTATTGTTATTTACTCGGTCTTAAACCGAGCTTCGTGGTGATAAGACGTGTTAGCATATTTCAAGCAAGGTCGTTTACACATCGCGCAAAGAATTTGAATAATTCAACCGCATTTATCGAGTAGAATTCATATATATATATACGAGTGGAATTCAAACGAAAGGATGAACCCTGGGAGTTCGCAAGAATCCGAATCGGATTATGCCTCCCAGGATGGTGGGTTCAAAAAGCCACAATCGAAAAAACGGGGCAGAAAACCGAAGACGACCCAGCCAACCCAGCCAACCCAGCCAACCCAGCCAACCCAGCCAACCCCCACAACGCCAACACCTGAGGCCAAACGAATAGCTTTGGACTATCAGTCTACAACCAATACAACAAACAGCAAGACAACATCAACAAGATTTCCCACGTATTCGCATACATTCACAGCGAACGCATTGTCGACCATCACCAGAGTCCAACTTGCAATCAGGTGGGAGGGACTCAACCCCAACAACAAAGATGTGATTATCAGACAAGATAATCACTTTCTAATTAAAACCAACAACGAAGGCAAAGCAACACAAATCTTACAAAAACTGAAACAGGAAAACCTTATAACAGCATTCAAACTGCAAAGGAATAGTAACCTCCCACTAATCCGACAACAAAAGTCAGGTCCCCATATTACACCATCATACTCAGTCGTCGCCACTGGGGTCGACCTGGACATTGAAGACAGCATGTTTCTGGAACGCCTGGAGCAGCAGGGCTTCAGAATAAGGTTCTGCAGGAGAATTATCTCGCGAGAGCGCAACGCACCCACACTAATGATGAGGTTAATAACCGGCGACATATCCACATACGAAAGGTTGATGAACGACCGTGCGGTTCATTTTTTGGGCCGCATTTTCAAGATCACAGAGAGCAAACCACCAGCACCCGTGCCTGCGCCGTGCGCCAAGTGCAACATGTTCAACCACAAACGGAAGACTGCAAACAATCGCCGAAATGCAACAAGTGCCAGGGTCCCCATCCAACTTCCAAATGCGAGTCACCACTGCCAACCAAGTGCGCAGCGTGCAACTCAGAGGACCACGCAGCATGGAGCATGAAGTGCCCAAAACGACCGACAGCCCCAATCGTCGGAATCCCAAACGTAAAAATAAAATGCGTAAACAAACGTACATCCGGGATTGCGGAGATAACGACGGTGGCAAGTAGAATACACACACCCATTACAACACATGACCACATCATAAACAAATACAAACATCAACTTAACAAGACAAACAATACCAACAGAGACGAACTACTAAAAAAACTACGAAAACAATTTATAGAAGACTTCGACATTGACACCTCCGTTGTTTTCTTCGGGAACCATGTCTACATCCTAATGTTTGACATGCTCCTGCCCGAGGGACGCTCTCCAACTGAACCCTGCGAACAAGTGAGACAGACAGTAACGAGCATACAAGATTCAATTTGAAAGTACTTTACGCGAACATCAACGGACTTAACAGCAAAAAAACACTTATTTACAATTACATAGAACAAAACGACACAGACTGCTGCATATTTGTAGAGACTAAAACCAAACTAGGACAAACACCAACGTACAGAAATTGGCAGTATATCTATAGGCATGGAAATACCATCAATCATGCCAGGGGCGGGGTCGCAGCTCTCCTAAAACCAAACGTCAAACTTGGAAGAGCAAATCCTCCTTCCCTCAACAACCCTTTGAACGACTGTCTACATTTTACGCTACCCTACTTAAACGACCTGATACACATATTTCTGACATACATACACCCACACTCCAACCTAGAACAAAACATACTGACTAAAGCGAGCATCTACAAATATGCAATAATTGTAGGCTACTTTAATCTGAACAAAAGCAAAACGAAACAGCTTAAAAGATTTCTACAAAATTCCGACTTTATAAAACAGCACACCCCACCAACTTTTCTGATGCCCGCAAACCCAGACTCAACACCAGACGTTCTACTGCACACAAGAAACCTGACAAACACCATCAACAACATAAACTTAACCAACGAGCTTGGATCCGACCACCTGACTATTACGTTTAACATAGACTTACAACATACGCAACCTACCTCCAATACACCTCCTATAGAGAAAAACTTAAACCTAACAAAGACTGACATAGACAAAGTGAAACAACATATACATGACTACATTCAATCACAAGCACAGCACATTTCAATAGAAACCATACAACAACAACTTTCACTAGCCATAGGAAAATTTAGCCCGGAAATAAAAAATGCTTTCTACCGACATACACTACCCAAATACATACTGAGACTAATAAACATAAGAGAGAACTGTACAGACTATATACAAACACTCAAAATAACGACCTAAAAAAGACAATGAACCAACTTAACAGAAACATTAAAACTCTGATTGGACAATACCGACAAGACAAATGGCTAGAAACATGTAAAGAAATACAGAAGGACAAAGGCAAAACATACTGGCGAAAAATTAAGAAACTGGCGCAATACAGGAAGACTGGCACTACTGACACAATTGACGAAAACGGAATAGAACGCTACACAGACAAAAAGAAAGCGGACGCATTCGCCAGACACTATCAAAGGGCCTTCAGCATATCGACAAACCCTAACTTCGACAATGACAACTGGAACTTGATCAACGACTGGTACTTGAACTATTTTAACAACTCACCAAACTATGCCTGCACACTGATCACAGACACAGAGTACGATGAAGCCCTAGCGCACATCAAAAACACTGCACCGGGGAAAGATAAAATTAAAGCAAAAACTATTGAAAAGCCTAACTCAAGAAACACACAAACTGATCCTAACTGAATTGAACAACTGCACCACAAATGGCAGAATCCCAAAATCATGGAAAAACGGCTTAATAATCCCTATACCCAAAAATGGACTGGACAATATACAACCGAGCAATTACAGACCAATTACACTGCTACCAGTACTTAGCAAGGTTTTTGAGTACATAATAGGGCAGCGACTGGGAAAACTGGTCGGAAAGTACATACCATCGTATCAGTTCGGATTCAAACATCAGCACTCGACTATTCACCCACTCTTCACTCTGACTAACAATATACAAACAACCCACCTAACTGACAGAAAGACAGCTTGCCTGTTTATGGACATTAACAAAGCTTTTGATAGTGTTTGGCATAGAGGCTTACTATACAAACTATACAAACTACACACACCAACATATCTACTACACACCATAAAGAACTTACTAGAAAACAGACAACTACAAGTACGAATTGACAAAACACTGTCATTTTCTTTTTCCCCTGAACAAGGGCTCCCTCAAGGATCCCCGCTCTCACCGTTCTCTACAATATATACTGCCATAACATATACAATTACAACTTACCAGACAAAAATCAAATCGACAGATCGGCATACATATTACAATACGCAGACGACACGGCACTTATTGTACATGACAAAACTACTGAGAGAGCAGCTCAAAGACTCCAAACACTAACAAACAACACAATGACATGGTTTTACAAATGGAGACTAACACCAAACGCGTCAAAAAACCAACTTCTGCTCACAAACCACAGACTCAACGCTGACTCCCCTACAATAACTGCAGACGGCCAAACGACACAACCAAAAAACGACGTAAAATACCTTGGAATCACAATTGACCACAAACTTAAATTCACTGAACACATACGAAACATCAGGGCAGAAACAATAAAGAGAACAAAACACTTCCGATCACTAACCTACAAAGACAGAGGAATCAGCACAAACACCGCCACCAAAATATATAAAGCTATTTGTAGACCCTTGCTAGACTTTGGACATATACTCATGACCAACGGAACAGAAAGGACAAAACGTTATACACAAACAACAGAACAAATTGCACTAAGACTAATAACACGAATAAGACACCCCCAAAACCCACTACACAACCCCCCCACCCAACTACTATACGAACGCACAAACATGACAAAGATCTCGGAAAGACTCATACAGCTACAGACAAAATGGACAAACAACCCCTACAACTGGACCATACTGAATCCCCTTTGCCTTACAAGACCAACCAGACAATCCCGCTTCCGTTTCCCTACATTAACGCTACTCGAACACTTACAAACGCAACTGACTAGTGGACAATAAAATAATCTCTTCTTGCCACTGAAATTTATTTAATAATATCGTTAACCTAGAATAAGAGAATTTTCATATTTGTTTTTTTATTTAGATTAAGACTACATGTATTAAACAAGGGCAGAAAGACCGATAGGTCGATAGCCTTTTTTAGAAATAAAGATGTTTACGACTACTATTGTTATTATTATTTAGTGAAAGTGATTCCGAAGTTCTAAATTATTACGAACGGGCGTGAGGTAGATTATTTGTCTAATGAAATATGTCAATTTTCCAACTGCAGGCCAGAAAAGTACCGCGCAATATCATTATTGAAACGAAGCCTCTAAATCTGTTGTTTGAAAGCGGACTAAATCTGGTGCTAGACGTAATATCATAATTGATACATTCATTAATCTCCGACAGCAAGGCTTTAGGCAAAATCCGGCGATAGAAGGTTTATTCGGCCATTTTGGTCATTTTGAGGCTCTGAAAATTGTGTAGGGTTAATGTTTGATGAATGAATTTTAGTATTAACTAGATCAGTTTGAGCAAGAGGCGTTTTGACGGACATGCTTTTGAAACTTGGACTAATGACGGTTTGGTCATTACCCAGAATGTTGATCAGCACAAGAAGTATTTGTAAACGTAAACAGACGGCTAACTTCTCAACAGGGACATAATCTTCGGTCATCAATTGCTTCATTAATTTGTTAAAGCCACATTGAATCGAGGGATGTTTTTTTTATGAAAGCCATGCACTTTCGGAAGCAAATCATTATTTGAAAAAATTTGCACTGCAAATTTTATGCCGTGTATAACTTTTGTTCTTGTTATGCTTTTTGTCGTTTTCCGAACAATTTGATTATCTATCCTCGATATGACCATGTATTAATGTTTTTGTCAGTACTGATGTAGTGCCACCTTTTATTTGATTAGATGTTAATATGAATTAAGCAGCACAGCACATTTCAATAGAAACCATACAACAACAACTTTCACTAGCCATAGGAAAATTTAGCCCGGAAATAAAAAATGCTTTCTACCGACATACACTACCCAAATACATACTGAGACTAATAAAACATAAGAGAGAACTGTACAGACTATATACAAACACTCAAAATAACGACCTAAAAAAGACAATGAACCAACTTAACAGAAACATTAAAACTCTGATTGGACAATACCGACAAGACAAATGGCTAGAAACATGTAAAGAAATACAGAAGGACAAGGCAAAACATACTGGCGAAAAATTAAGAAACTGGCGCAATACAGGAAGACTGGCACTACTGACACAATTGACGAAAACGGAATAGAACGCTACACAGACAAAGAGAAAGCGGACGCATTCGCCAGACACTATCAAAGGGCCTTCAGCATATCGACAAACCCTAACTTCGACAATGACAACTGGAACTTGATCAACGACTGGTACTTGAATTATTTTAACAGCTCACCAAACTACACCTACAAACTGATCACAGACACAGAGTACGATGAAGCCCTAGCGCACATCAAAAACACTGCACCGGGGAAAGATAAAATTAAGGCAAAAGTCTTGAAAAGCCTAACTCAAGAAACACACAAACTGATCCTAACTGAATTGAACAACTGCATCACAAATGGCAGAATCCCAGAAACATGGAAAAACGGCTTAATAATCCCTATACCCAAAAATGGACTGGACAATACACAACCGAGCAACTACAGACCAATTACACTGCTTCCAGTACTGGGCAAGATTTTTGACGGCATAATGAAGCAGCGGCTTGAGACAGTGATTGGAGGGTATATACCTACCTACCAATTTGGTTTCAAACAGCATCACTCGACTGTTCATCCGCTCTTTATTTTGGCCAACAATATACAAACTACCCACCTAACTGACAGAAAGACAGCTTGCCTGTTTATGGACATTAACAGGGCTTTGACAGTGTCTGGCATAGAGGCTTACTATACAAACTATACAAACTGCACACACCAACATATCTACTACACACCATAAAGAACTTACTAGAAAACAGACAACTACAAGTACGAATTGACAAAACACTGTCATTTTCTTTTTCCCCTGAACAAGGGCTCCCTCAAGGATCCCCGCTCTCACCGTTTCTCTACAATATATACTGCCATGACATATACAATTACAACTTACCAGACAAAAATCAAATCGACAGATCGGCATACATATTACAATACGCAGACGACACGGCACTTATTGTACATGACAAAAACTACTGAGAGAGCAGCGCAAAGACTCCAAACACTAACAAACAACACAATGACATGGTTTTATAAATGGAGACTAACACCAAACGCGTCAAAAAACCAACTTTTGCTCATAAACCACAGACTCAACGCTGATTCCCCTACAATAACTGCAGACGGCCAAACGACACAACCAAAAAACGACGTAAAATACCTTGGAATCACAATCGACCACAAACTTAAATTCACTAAACACATACGAAACATCAGGGCAGAAACAATAAAGAGAACAAAACACTTCCGATCACTAACCTACAAAGACAGAGGAATTAGCACAAACACCGCCACCAAAATATATAAAGCTATTTGTAGACCCTTGCTAGACTTTGGACATGTACTCATGACCAACGGAACAGAAAGGACAAAACGTTATACACAAACAACAGAACAAATTGCACTAAGACTAATAACACGAATAAGACACCCCCAAAACCCACTACACAACCCCCCCCACCCAACTACTATACGAACGCACAAACATGGCAAAGATCTCGGAAAGACTCATACAGCTACAGACAAATGGACAAACAACCCCTACAACTGGACCATACTGAATCCCCTTTGTCTTACAAGACCAACCAGACAATCCCGCTTCCGTTTCCCTACATTAACGCTACTCGAACACTTACAAACGCAACGGACTAGTGGACAATAAAATAATTTCTTCTTGCCACTGACATCTTATTTATTTAATAGTATTGTTAACCTAGAATGGGAGAATTTTCATATTTGTTTTTCATTTAGATTGGGACTGCATGTATCAAACAAGGGCAGAAATACCGATAGGTCGATAGCCTTTTTCAGAAATAAAGATGTTTACTACTACTATTGTTAACCTAGAACAGGAGAATTTTCATATTTGTTTTTTATCTAGATTAAAACTGCATGTATTAAACAAGGACAGTAAGACCGATAGGTCGATAGCCTTTTTTAGAAATAAAGATGTTTACTACTACTATGAATTAACTAATTAATTAGTCTAAAAGTTCAGTTGAGTACATGTTTATTATCATTATTTGACTGGGCAGCGAATTATTTTCAATAGAGAATTAATTTAGTAAATACCTAATTTACCTTAGTTATAATATAATAACAATTCATTTTTCTATTAAGACGATTGAGGTCATTTTTAACATTACGTTTTCGGTGCCAAAATAACAACAACCAAATATTTTTGCCGCCCACTAAGTGATAATTGGAAACTAATGAGACCAGCATTAGTCCTGTTGATGAGTTCTTTGTTTCCGATTTAACGTGATTATCTATATCTATACGCAATCCCCCACGTTCATTAATTAATTGATTTTTTGGGTATGGAAAATTGGACTGGAAATTATAACCGCATCGCAATTGGATACTATCGTACAAATCTGAGTAAGCAGTAAATAAAGTTAAAAATTATTTATATATAACGCAAAAGCCAATGCGAAAATATGGTAGACAAACTGATTTTTTTATTGCAGTATTAATATAAGGCAATCAAAAACTATTTGTATAAAATCAGTAGACCCCTGTAAAGGTGCACTTTTTCCCATGTTACGTTATAGATATGATTCTTTATAATATGTAATAATTAAATATATTTTTGCATGTTGGGATAATAGTAAAATTTGATGTCCTCTAGAGTCTAAATATAAATACAATGTATAACTTGAGATTATCAACTTTTGCTTAATGGCGGTTTGAGTGACTAATTGTCTGTAATTATATTGTCCAGCAAATATTCTCGATGAGGTGGCGACACCTCAATTTATTCTCAACCACTTTATACTAATATCACGTGATTTTATTTGATGGTTATATTTATGTTATCTAAGCAGGGGAGCAAGCTGCGGATCCGACCACTTCCTGGTGGTCTCAAAAATATATGTACTATACATCGCAACTGGTATTGTGAGGAAAATAACATCCATCGAAAACCAAATAGGCAGTTTGAAGTATAATATCGAAAGCCTACAACACGACAGTACAAAATACCTATTCTGCAAAAAATTAGTGGAGAAATAAACACACATCGACAGGATAACTGAAGAAGATACCAACACATTGAATCCTGTATAACGGAGGCGGCCCAAAAATCTTTTGGAATGCAGAATACGAAAAATAAACCATACTGGTGGGACGATGATATAGAGAAACAAATTAAGGAGAAAAAACCAGGCCTGTGGGTATCAGTAATGGATTAATCGCTTCAGTCTTCTGGTCTTGTTGCTGAGTAGTTCAGTGGATAGGATATTTCAGTGGCCTTTTGTGCGATCCTATTATTTCGTTGAACATTGGGCCGTTTTTTCGCGGTGCGCACGAAAGATCCTGACCGAATGGATTGTATTTTTATTTTGATGGGAATTGTTGTACTTGAGAGAAGCTATATTGTATGAGTGAGAGCTATAGCTGTATTGTATAAGTGCTTGAGAGTAACTATGAGTACGGGGCTGTAAAAACTAAGTTGCTAGTTCTATAACTGTTTGCATTACTTGAACTCGCTAATTCAGTAAAGAAACTGCATTAACTTCTTGGTGTTACTTTTGAAATTATATTCGTATATACGTTACAGATATGCTTTCTGTGGGAATTATTGTTTCACTTTATTTGCTGATTATTTATGTAATGTTGTTTGTCCGTTCTAAATGGAAACAATTGTTCATTCGATATCAACTTGTCATGCACATTCCCCCATTATCGCCTGAGCTGAGCTCATATAATCCTGTCCCCAATAAAAATGCAGGAGCGTGCTGTATGTAAAGTCTCCGGATATAAACTTTCGAGTATTCCAAATGAAAGCACAAGGGTGTGGCCGAGAACTTTAATCTCGCAACAAATAAAAGAAAATCGTCTCTCGCTTGAAGGAGAACCCCTCCGAGTTGCTGAAAAACTTATAAACCTAGGAAAACAGCCGAAATTAACTTCTAAAGTTTTCAGACAAATTTTACGTGAAGAAACTTGGCAAGTAGGCATATTCATATGTTTACTTTGTATCAACTAGGGGAGTGGGGGGGGGGGGGGGGGGGAATCGTCCAGTTGGAAAAGTTTGTAAATTTATTGGATTTTGATTATTGCGCTTTTGCTTTCGAGTTCAGTCTAGGAAAGCATAAAAACCTGACAAAGTTTTGCCAGTAAACTAAGTAAATCTCAAATTGATGAAAACATGTCTACAGATTTTTATTTCACATATTGATGATTAATTAAAGCGGGATAATTGTACATAAACTGAAACCGATCTAAGTATAAGGAAATAAAGATGGTCAAGTATGAACATTTTTGTGCAACTTTATGGAAACCTTTTACTTCCACTCATCAATTTACATTGACTATAGGTATATTATTATTAACTGTCCAAATAGCTCATATTAATTTTTCCTTTATAATAAACATTTTAAAATTAAATTATAATAATCTTCAATTAGTTTGCTTTTAACACAGATTATGAGTTGTTCATTATTACTTCTGTGTAATACAGTAATATATTTTTGCTTGTGAACCGTAATATTTACTATTATATCGATATTTGTCATGTGCATTAAGCACATGACAACTATTATTTCTTTTTTATCGGATTTACTTGCGGAATGTAGATCAATTAAGTAGTTTAGCATTTTGTTTAAATTCCAAGTTAATATATTCATCTATGTTTGGATATTTGAGTGAATAGTTTCATAATGACACCGTGTAGTTATACTAGAAAATCCTTTAGTTGTACACTTTTCTAGTCAATCATTATTCACCTGTAAGTACCCAGTTGTTATCTGAAAAAATCTTTTGTATAAGCAATTATTATGTGCACGCACCCTTCACATTTAACATAGGAATTCTCTATAGAGTTTATAAACATAAAACAAAGGCCTCTTTTGAATTGTGTGGTTTTCAGTATTGTTATATCGTACGGTTATCCAGAGAATGTATATAACGGAAGCAAAAGACATTATCAGTACCATGAATTCACATGGCATTATTCTGCAATCTTTTTTTACTATGATACATTAATTGATTGGCTCCGATTTAGTGACTTCATACTATGCGCCTAATTATGAATTCTAGCTAAAGACAGAAATATTGTTTTATCTGACGTTACTCCACTAACAAAAATTCTAAATTGCAAAAAGATAGCACCATAAAATTAGTTCCAGTTGCATTTATTTAAACGATTTTGCTTTATTTTTTCGAGCAAATAGTCCGGGATATCTGGAAAAATTTACTCTATTTGTTATGCGCCATTGTATTTCACGCTGAACCAAGATTAATTCTTTTTTCTTTTTCATTGCTGGCTCTCCCGTAGGACTGAAATGTAAGTATATGTGTTGTTGCGTTGTAAAATATAGCTTTGAAGTTAATTTTTATAAAATTATCTAAAAAGCAACATAATTGTACCAATGTTACGCTGCAGATCTACGATGGACAATGTTCAGGAGTAAGGCTTATTTTTCTCAAACGACATGGCTCTTTGTATTGTGAATATAAATTTAATTATTTACATATGTTTTATGATTTTCAACAAAACATTTTTAACACATATTAACATATCAGTATCTGTTCGAAACAGCAAAATGATCTTTATAAGGTTCTCATCTTATAAAGTGATCTTTATAAGATTTAAAGATATCTGGTAGTTTAGTTCAATGAAAGAAATTTTAGGTAAAATTAAAGATCAAAGTTCCACTATAATGTGTACAGGGTGATCCAAACTTGACGTCGAAGGTCTTCTGTGCCAAAACGAAAACTGATAATTAAATTATAAACTTAGGGTCTCAAATGTGATGCCTCAAGGTACACTTTTAGCGAAAAGATAAAAAATAGTAAATTAAGAAAAGGCGTTAATGACGTCATCGACATCTTTTTTCTCAGAAACATATCAATATTTCGTCACATCTTGACATCATGTCATTTGACAATTGTTATAGAAACATACACGTCGAATTTTAGTATGTCAAATTGGTTGTCATTCGGGTTTGCTTATAGCAAATATTGTTAAGTTCTTGATCATTAGAATGTATACATATAGTGAAAAAGTCGATATGCTGATGGTTATTGGTGAAGCCCATCAAAACTATAGAAGAGATGTGCAGTTCTATCGCTACAAATATCCGTGTTCCTGGTGAAAAGGTATTTGTTACGCTGGAATGCGCTTCCAGACAAAACCAAAATGCATTTTATGTCCGGAAAATATTGCCAGAAATATTTGTAACGATCATACAGTTGCTACAGTATTGCAATATTTCAATCAGAATCTCAAAAAATCTATAATGCATGTCGGGAACTAAATTTAAAATATAGCTCTGTTCAGAGAGTTTTAAAAAGAACCGGATATCACGTTTTGATAGGCCACAATTTAGGACGTTTCACTGAGCTGCACCAGAAAAAACGAACTAATTTTATATCTCAAATTATGGCCAATTAAGAAGTTACTGGCCAAAGTCTCTTCCAACATATACGTTGGACAGATGAAAGCCGTTTTATCAGCAATGGTAAACCCAACTGTAAAAACAGGCACTATTGGCCAACACAAAATCCTCATCACGTCAACGAAAAAAAATAAAACTAAGGGCACTTTGGTATAAACGTGTGGTGTGGGATTATTTCTGACAGTCTAGTTGGACTTTTTTTACGAAGGAATCCTCAATAGCGAATGTTATTAGAAATTTCTGCATGAACAATTTCTGCTGTAGCAAAATATTTCACTTCAGCTACGTGCTAACATGTATACGCTGATCAATCTCATTGCAACATGACGTCACAAAACGTGACGTCAGGCGCCAAATGAGCGACGTCTTTAATTAAGTCGTGTTTCCCAGGCACAATTGATGTGTTGTGAAAGCTCAGCGAACTATGAAAAAGGACTCCCATATTAACATACAATCTAGCAACACTGTATTAAAGGCTATATATTATTTTATTTCTTTAAAATATTTTCGATAATTGCATAAAGTGGCCCTTCGTCTTATATTATATCAACGTAGTCAGTTTTGTTTTATGAACCCACTTTTGGATGCCGGAACAAGTTCGTCTGAAAGTCGACACTTTAAAAGAAGCAAACGGTTTAAAATATTGATTTTAATAGGCAAACATGAAAAACATACATTGGAATTTCATAAAATGATTAGTTTTATTTTGACTTGCAATTACATCTTTGTAAATATTTAAAATATTTAGAAAATTGTATTTACAATATTTTTTTTAAATTGGATGAATGAATGATGACAATTGATTGATTTGAATGGATTGAAATGGATTTTGAATTGTTAAATAACACTTGAGAAACCAAAGGAAGAAAACTAACGTTTGGTATAATTTTATTGAAATTTATTTAAAACCACATAAATATATATATTTTTTTTTGTCGATGAGGTTTAGGAAATGCCATCTTACGCACTGTGAAAATAGTTTATCAGCTTGATAATTAAACGCTGTTCGCATTCACTGTATCGTTTCGGCATTGTTAATAACAAATGTTTTTAATTTAGTTAAATATATATGTTAGTGTCAATGACAATAAACATATAAACTTCCTCTTCGTCTTTTGGCGCTGATAAAACAATACGGAATTAGCTACGACGTGCCCAATGGTTAACACTCATTATCGGACAAAGCGCGACAAGCTGACGTCATCTTGCAATGAGATTGATCAGACAGTAGTTCCAGCAGAACGGAGCTGGAACGCTTTCGCATAAGGCACAAATCATACGCGAATACTTAAAAATCCATTTGTTAGGTGGATCGGAAATAATGGACCAATACAATTGCCACCTAAGTCTCCAGACTTGACACCTTTTATTTTATGAATTTTTATTTATGGGGTATGCTAAAAAACATTGTTTATAGAACTCTTTCAACAGAACAGCATGTGGACTTAAAATGTTTTAAGAGAGTTGTTAAACAAAGACACCGTACGGGAAGTTAGAAAAAGATTGAGAAAATGTCTGGAAGTTGAAGGAAATCACATAGAAAATCTATTTTAGAATCCATCAATCTACATTTTAAATAATTTTTAAACCGCACTTATTATAATTCTTTGGTGTTATGAGATATGAGTTTCCAATGAGATTTGTATATTAAATTACATTCCACATTTAGTTATGGGTTTAATGATTGTCAATTGTTTTTCATGGAATACTTGATTTAAACCGCGTTTGTGTGATTTCTTGGACCGGTAATTTTTTCCACTGTGAAGAGTTATAACTCTTAAGACAAAATGGGTAGGATTTTTTTTTTTATAAAAGTTAGTCGCAGTCCTAAGGGCTATCTATATGTATACGTATCTATACGTATTGCTATGCTTCTTGGAAAAAAGTTGTCGATGACGTCATTAACGTCACTTCTGAATTTACTCTCTTTTTCAAATCTCTTTTTCTTTTCGCTTGGAGTGTACCTCAGGGCATCACATTTGAGACCCTAGGTTTAGAATTTAATTATCAGTTTTTGTTTTGGCATAGTAGACCTTGGTCGTCAAGTTTGGCTCACCCTGTACAGCATTGTAACTTTTGTTATTTTTGCATCTGTTCGGTGAACATTTATCCATGAGTAAAATAGGTTTCCTAATCCCTATTTAATTATGGATACCGTGAGAGTTGGACGATGACATATAGAAATTCAAACATTACGTTCTCTATGACGTTAGTTTCTTTAATATTGGTTCTTATAAATATTCAGGGAGAGTTTCTTATTCTTATTTCTTCCTATTTCCCTTCTATTCTTATTTATTTTTATATTATAGGGTTTTTCAGAAGTTTTAATGCCAATATGCCAAAAAATTGACATTGGAAGGAAATCGCCATCACGGGTAACTCACTATCCCTCATCAAATTCACCCGTGTTTTAATGGAAGCAAAGCGTCATTCATTTGTACCCCAAAAATATTCGATAAAGCCTAAAATGCAAATCAATTAGTAAATCGCCCAGGCGTATAATTAAATGATTTTCAACCAAAAATAAATAATGGGGCTGTAGATGCCTTCAAGCGATGTCCACATTCTTGGCACCTGCTTGAAAACTGACCGACATTGACAAAAATCTTGCAAGGAATTGCATCACACTCAGTGATAATTCCCTGTTTTAACATTTCAATCGTTTTTCATGGATTCTTGAAAACTTCAGATTTTTGGTTCCTCCACGAAAATAAATCAAGAGGCGTAAGATGGGGAAACCTAGGAGGTAATAATGGTAACAAAAAATGTGGCGGTACTTTATCGAGTTGCAATCTTCCTAGGTACTAAAGCAAACGATGATCAGTAGTCTGGGTTGGTTAGTAGGCAATCAAGGCTTGCATGGCTTGGCAATATTCAATTCGTCAGTCTAGATCATCTTGATTCAATTCTTGATGGAGTAGATTTTTGTTGGGATACATTCTGTACAATTGTAGAACTTTTCGGACCGATACTGTTTTTCCAGTCCAGTCATACAAGCTATATCATCATCCAGTGCAAGATCCATACAAGGTGCACGACGAACAGGCAATGATGGATTTTGGGCAAATTGTTTGAGAACTGCGATTTGAGCCGTTTTATCTAATCTTACAGGTCGATTCCTTTATTCATTTGCCACAGATCTAGTTTTATAAAATTTCTGTATTTACTTCTTAAGGTGGTAGGTTAATGCTAGTACCTCAAGACCACAAGAGTTTTTTAAACTTATTTCGTTAATTAAATAAACCACGCATCGATTAAAAATTTGTGAGATGAAGGACGAAGTGAAACTTTAATAGGAAAATTCCGAAAAATCAAACTACCTTATTTTTTTATTTACTATTATTATTGAGGAACATGAATTTCCTTTGTACTCTTGCATAGAATTTAACGAAACAACATGCTTTTTGGGTCAGAATTATGACAGCTTACTTCGATTGAAAATCATGTAGAAAATGTTTCCCCCAATATGTCGCAAACATACCCGTGTTATTTGAAAATATAAGTTGGGGTGTCTAGGGTAAGGGTAGTGCTCTCAATTATCTTCCCCATCACATTATATTTGCCGTGTTTTGGGATTCTTTCCTTTCTGGCATCCTTTTCAACATATTACCATTTCTGATTTAAAAGAGCCCACCCCGCATATATTGAGCATTCTTTAAATTAGCTGAACAACCAAAAAGATTGCGCATTCTCGTTTTTAGGCTTTACCTGATCGGAAGTAACTCCCGTCTTCTTAACCTGATTAAGTCGGTAAGATGTGTTCTGATTTTGCTTCCATCACTGAGAGGAATCTTTTTTTTGCACAGGCTATAGAAAGCGCGATATACGGGACGTCGTAAAAAATCTTCATTTCAATGATTCAAAAAATGGCTGGGTTACTAGTAAGAAACTGAAAATTCTAAAAGAGTTTAAAGCAGTTTTAGCACATGAATATAGAAACTATTTCTTTATAATTTCAATACCTTGTGCTTTCGAAAACGCATTATTGTCGAATCTTTATTTACTAAGCAAATAATGCTGGCCCGTATCGTCCCTGAAAGGTTGTGGGTATATTTATGAAACACACGGTATTTTGTAACGGATATAATTCAAACTACAAATATGTAGTACTTACTTCTTACTTCGTAGGACTTGCTTCGAGCCAAAATCACGTTTGCTTTATATTTAAAAACCAGGAATCTTCTAAGTTAAACTATGACGGCATGAATTTGCTTTAAGGGTAAAGGTGTCTTTGAAGTAAAGTGTGAATTGGTACCATACCGAACCGTGTAAATCTTGGATTACTGACTATGCGTTTTTATAATCTGTAGCTTGAAAAATAGCCTTAGGTGTACTGTATCAGCTGCGAGCATGTCATTTAATATAAAATCACTCTCTATATTAATTTACAATGTTTCAATACAAAATCTAAGCAGATTAAAGAAAAATAATACTCAGCGGCTAACGCAGTCCATTTTACTTTAATACATATACAGAGTGGCTTAACTGTAATAATGGTCGATTATGACCATTTGCTGCTATGCTTGTTAGACCTTGTTAAATTTGATGTGAATAATTTCACTTTCAGAAAGTTCAAATAGTTTTTTGAACACAAATATCTCTGGAACGGAGTACTTTTCTTTATTCAAAGATGTAGTAAAGGCTCAGGATTTTTTAAAGGAGGCGCAGTTCAATTTTCTGTTTCCTTGAAATGACTACAGCACAATTAATCGATATAATGCTTATTTCGCATAGAAACAAGCAAAAAATGCATTATAGGCTTCCAGAACAACGCTGGAAAAGCTTCAGCAAACACACGCTCAAATCCATCAATTTTAGGAAAGTTTGAAAAAACAGATATTATGAAAAATAAAAATCTTTAACGCATTGGGAAATTTTGAACGTTAATCATTTCAGAAAATAAATCTAAGTAAATAAAATGAAATTGGAAAATAGGAAAATAATATTTTTCCGTAACTAAGTAACGTTTCCTACAAAAAAATGAAATGATCCCACTAAGCAACTAACAAACAAATCCATATTTAATGGAGAACTCAAACTTGCAAGACAAACAGTGCTAAAAAAAGCAAAGTTCGTATTGGCAGAACTTATACGGTACGCTCTAAATGTTAACGGACAATGAAGGAAACATTATTTAATTTATGGAGTGTCAATCCGTAACGGTTTAAATCTACATATATTACATCAGACAGGTATGTTAATGGGCCATATTAAGGACCTTTTCTTATCACAAAACATTATTTAACAGTTTAAACGGTGGCACGTGAGTTACTTCTAAATCTCTTTATTCCCCAGGTGTTTGGTTGCGATTTCAACCCCTGTTTAACTAATTCGAGTTCACCGTTTGACCCCATATAAAAGACCGGAAATGTGTGCTGTCAGTTTTTAAGGTTTTAAAAAGGTCTGCTGAGGGCTGCTATTATAGGACTTTGTTTGATATAATTTAGAAAGGGGTTGCGGCATAGCAAATGGTTTAGAAAAAATGTTTATAATGGGTCGCCAAAGCTTTTATTATCTAGTGCCACGACTGTTTTTTTACATTTTTTCAATTGCTGGATACGAACATTTTGTTATGTATTGCTGAACTGTCAGCATTTCACTATATATGCTTAAATTTCAATACATTGATCCTCCAACCATCCTGACAGTTATCTCAAAAATACCCACCCTGTAAAAGTGCGAACATGTTTTGTTCCAGCATCGAATTACTTTCTGCATATACTGCAATGTTTAAACTCAGCTTACTAATTGAACATGCACATTGTTTATAACGGTATAACCTAATTAACCACAGTTCGCCTATGTCCTTTTAATTAAATACGGTTGAAAATGAAGGGTGGCTAAAGAAAGAAAGGGTGTAAAAAACTAACTTTTAATCAACGAAAGTTTTTACCTGCATTGTTAACATTCACAACGTGTGTTAAGCTATTAGGGCTGCGCTGATAAAATCGGACGTGTTTTGAATACATTTAAGTAGAAATAATTTGCTAGATGTACATTTATATTGAAAGTATATTGTGATATTTATTATTGTTAATAATATTGTGTATTTATAAATGTTAACTTACTTAGAGAAAGGAGCACTTAGATCCACTTTTCATGTGAAGCGGTGGATATTGTTTGTGACTAATGCATCTTATAAGATAGGTCATAGTAAGATGTCAAAGCAAATTGAACAAACATTGATAGCAGATGAAAACCAAGTCCCATAATGCTTCGTTATCTAAATGCGTATCTAAAAAAGTGCCTTGAACATTCATATATTCGAAGCGAATGCTTATGATGCCGGAAAAATATTTCTTGACATATTCATGTAAGGTCCTCTTTTGCAATTAAAAAATTGAATAACCGATTTGCTGGTTTAAACATAGAAAATTAGATGGGTTTTGGTTGTTTAATCAAAGTTAGTGCAAAGTAAAACAGCTTTTTTATTTCAATTGTTCAAATGAGAACTTCAATTGTTTGACTATAACTACATTTTAGTGTCTATAGTATCCAAACACGTGAATAATGTTTTTAGATTATTTCACTAAAAAGGAACGCCAGAACGAAAAATGCTAAAGTATAATTTATCTTCTAAATACATTGGCAAATAACACTGATTTTGAAATCTCGGATTAACCATACAATACAAATCTTGTTCTTAAATATATTGAAATTTATATCCACTTGAACGAAGTGAAACATGCTATCATTAGCTGTCGATACGGACAAACATTTTTTCTATCTATTAAATTTTTAAGTTTAAGTTTACTTAAGAAAATATACTAAAGGGAGTAATAGCTCTATATTTATTTTTTCCTTACGACGACTGCTACGATGACTGCACTTTTCGTTTAATAATTCTATATTTTTTTGTTACAGATACAGACAACCAGCGCGTTATTATTCACGTTCGTGACGTCAATGATGAACCCCCTTATTTTATTAATCGTCCACTTCCCATGCAAGCTGTGGTACAGTTGAATGCACCCGCAAACACCCCCGTATTCACACTCCAAGCCAGAGATCCGGATACTGATCACAATATTCATTATTTCATCGTCAGGGACAGGACTGGAGGCAGATTTGAGGTTGATGAAAGGTACTAATTTTGATGATATATGTTTTTCATTAATGTGCAAATTTTGTAAGGAATGCGTCGAAAAATTTTTGTACTTTTTTCCTTTTTGATACTAGCCATAATACATTTGCGGACTGATATTAGAGAGAATTGGAGCGTTTTGCGCAATCCAACACATGCATTTTTAAGCAAACTAACATTCTAGCTACAGTTGATTGATAGTTCTTCGAGAATCGAGAATACATATTTATGAGAGGAAATGTAACGCGGCTATTCAAAATGTTACTGAATAAAAATTCATTGGGGTAACATGGAATTTCCAACAAAGTATGCACTGAAAAGTTATTCGAGCATTTCTTTGAAGGCGTGGTCCGAATATTACCTCGTTAAATACAATTTTAAATTTACTTAATTACAAATTTTTATATTATAGTTTGCTTCGTGGCTTGCCAAATTGCACACCTTCTTTACGTAGTTGGTGCTTCGACAGGAAAAAGTCGTTTGCCACATTAGTGTACTCAGTAAGATGTACGTTTACTGCAATTTAAATACGAAATTTTAGATATTAGATAAAGTGTAAAGTGTTAGAAATCTTTAAGTTAAAGGACAAAACAATTAAATCGGATAATTGAAAAAGAGGACCTTTTTTGGTAAACTTATTTTTACTTTTCTCGGGAAACTTGCAAAGTTTCAGTTTCATTATTTTTTATGGGAATTCAAATGTTGTTCAAATGTTCAAAAATTCAAAAATGGGAGTTCAAATAACACAAAAAATATTTTTCAATATTTTTTGTGTCATTTGAACTCCAGTTTCGATAAAGTAGTAATGTTAGGTTTAAATTTCCTGTTATCTAATTTTTTTATTGTTTAGAAGAGGTCCGGTTTCCCTAAAGAAGATCTGAATTTTCAATTGTCAACTTCTTTGTTTTATTTTTATTATAATTGGAAGAGTTTGCGACTATGTTACGTTATATGGATATTTATATATTCCTTTCACATCTATGGATCCTTATTCATGCTTTAGAACTTAATTTTGCGTCCAATAAAATATAATTCCTTATTTTAATTATTTTAATTTCTAAGTATTAATTTTGATTAGTTTATTAATTGTCCCTACGACTTGCCGGTTACTGTATGTCTATATCTTATATATCTATATCTATGGCGTAGGAGAACACGACAAAATATTTCATCTTTGTTCTAATTGCCACAAACAAGATTAGGAGTTGAAAGTATTTCCATACTTTTGAGCAGTTATCAAACTCACCATTAAAATTACTTTATCAAGTTTTTAGTTATTCTGTATCTTTTAAACCGTTTATATAAGAGAATGTTAAAAGCGTTAAATCTGATTTCGGCAAATGCGTAAAATCTGCGTCTCTTTCAAGTTTACATCACCTGTAATTGTTTATAGTAACTGCTACGTTGTTGCTAATATCTAAAAGAAATATTCAACTTAACTCACTTCATATGTCTAAAAAATATGATGAACAACAGTAAATCACAGCAAATTGGAAAATATAACTAATCAAGGAACGAAATTTTACTTGTAATCAATTCTATTTTTGCATAGGATTTAGTAAATTGCTTAATCTTATTAAGCTTTGTGCCACATAATGTTATCCTTCTGTTCCTATGTAAATGATCCAGACAAAGATCACATTTCAAATCCCCTCGAGCGCTTTTAAACGTTTGTGGTGGCAGATACAACCCGATATAATAATATCGTAACACCCAATTTGCTTAGGATATTTCTTATCTAGTTATCACTATAATCTGATCTTGAATTTATAATAATTTACGCGGACATCGTTTTTTTCTTATGTTAAGCGTATTTGGAAAGCAAATAATTCATCAAATTTACTTTAATGTTAATTGCCATTACTTCGTTAGATATAATTAAGTATTTGGACACTTTCCAAAGATTTTAAAGTAGTAAAGTACAGAGTTCGTCCGTACAATTAAACAGCTTTGACTAACTTTATTAGTAGGTTGCTACGAGGTGCACCAGAAAATGTCATTTCTTATACAAAAGATCACGAAAAATTTGCAAAAAAATAGTCACAAAAAATCACCTTGTCTATTTTTGCATCAATTCAATTCATAGATATTTGCATTAGCCGTTTTCAAATTATTCGGATTTAAAAATGGTGAATAATTTATTGCTTTACTAAATCGCAGTTGCCATAAATAAAGAAATTGACTGAACGTCATTAACAATTATTATTTTCATTATTTAATAATTAATTTAAAAATTTAACATTTAGAAAACGTTACAAATAAAGTAATAAGTAATAATAAACAAATAAGGGCCTTTATTCAGTGAATTAATAATATATTTGATTCGTTTTCTTAAACCGTGCGCCCAAATCAAGTATCGAAATGTTATGTATTTTAGAAGTCAGAAGCAAATAGCCAATGCACTAATCAAATAACATACAGGGTGTTCCATTTGAATTTCGCGATCCATATATTTTCACTCAATAATATTTTCAGATGATTCAAAAGTGTCCTTACAACTTTATCATCTAGTTTTTTTGTGCCTTTAATACTATACGAGCCGAAAGCTGTTTGATATACGGACCAACTCTGTACATGTAGACCAACTGAGAAAATTTGATTTTAAATATTTGCAATTAGCATTAGAACATTATTATATTATAAGTTTTATGACGTTTGGAGCAAAGTAATCCCAACTAGCATGTGTAGCATTTGCGTATTTGAAAACAGTTCAAAATTGCCCTATCTGCATATACGCTGCAAAATAACATTTCAAAACCTGCAGCTTTATCAACGGGACAATACTGCTGAATAAAATAAAGCTATACGCTCATGTAGAATAAATATGCATGTATGTACACATATGTAAATATGGCTTTTTAATATCAAATAGCGATAATTTAATTTAACTATACAGATAGTGTCTGAATAATAATAAAATATTGTAGTTCGCCTTCCAATTAACAATAACGCTAAAATAAAATTCCTGAAAATATTGATCTAAGCGTTTTTGATCAATTGGTTATTTATTCTATACATAATTTTTTTGTTAATCAGTTTACTGCAGCCAGGGTATTTGGCTTCACACTCCTTATTTGATAAAAAAAAAAATGAAACGTTTAGGGGTATTATAGACTTTATAGAAATATTAACAAGCGAAGAAAGCCATTTAAGTTATTTATCGCAAGACATATTAAAATTAACGTATACAGACAGAACAGGAGTGTGTTTGCCGTGCCGTAATTGAATATATAATTTGAAGAAATAATAAATTATAAAAACCCTAAACAAAACAAATTTCACATTGTTATATTTTCAATGTATATGGCAGGTGCCGATGTATAATTCATAATTTCAGCACCAATTTTTGACAAACCTGAGATAATCTAGAATTCTGAACCGAGAAACTTGATAACAAACTGATTCATTATATTAATGAACTGAAATATATTTGTATTGAAAGTGATAATTAACAGCGCGTTCATTGGAATGTGTGAAAATAAGGTAATAATAAAACAAAGTCCCAGCGATAAGGATTAAGTTTAAGATTTATTTTTTTTTAAGATTTAAGACAGTTGACTTAATAGCGTTACTTATTTTGAAGAATTTTCAGCAGGTCATTATAAAATTACAGCTTTTTCTTAGTTTTCAATTGTGTAATAAAAAGTCTCCTTGTTTTATGCAAGTATGAAAATGCAAACAAACAGATTGGAAAACAAACAACAAAACAAATAAATACACATAGTACAATGTGGAATGTAAAATTTTCTATGCATTTCTTTAGTTTTAAAATTAAAAAAGTAAATTTAATTTAGAAATGACTAGCAAATCATATATATTTTAATAGTTCGTTGAGTAACTATTGGATTAATTCTTACAGCAAATAATGTTTAGGAATAAATTGTCAATTTACCTTTTGGTATAATTTTGAAGATTGAATCTTTTTAGAACAAATTTTTGATATAATTCGAATACATTTTTAATTGCAGATCTGGTGTTGTTCGAACCCGAGGCACGGACCTGTTCCAACTCGATATGGAATACGTCCTTTATGTTAAGGCTGAAGATCAGAATGGTCGATTAGATGATAGAAGATTTCAAGCTACTCCGGAAGAACGTCTGTCGATTGTGGGTGGAAAACGAGCTCCACAATTCTACATGCAGAGTTATGAAGCAGAAATTCCTGAAAATCAGAAAAAGGATTCAGAGTAAGTACTTTTTGATGGTGGTGCATTTTGGTTTTTAAATCTATACATTTACATATTGTCAAACTTTATATCCTCTCAGTTAGTGACTGTTGCTTCGTCTTCACGTTAATTTAATTGTTTATTGCTTCTGAAGTTGCACACTCGCCTTAGTTTTACAGTAACTGAACTCTAATCATTTGATCAACTTGTCATTTTTTCAAACGTTACTCACTGAATCACATAACATTCATTACAGCAAGGTAATGACCTTACATAAAATGAAATGGAGGGTAAACTATATATAGGTCTACTAAAGAAACAGCTTGTTTTTAAATATTGTAATGTAGCGATTAACATTCGAAACATATCGTGTTCTAATATAAAATTCACTCCAATACATTCCTGGGTTTCAGTCAATTTTATTGTTTATTATTTAAAATGTTACAAATACGTTTCGGTGTCTTTCTCCACCTTCATCAGTTTGTCTAAAATATACATTTACAGTTATTATTAATTTATATAAAAATTTTCCATCAAAATTCACACAATTAAAATACAAATCACACACATATTAAAAAGTACATCAAGAACATTGGTTTTCAGGTGATGAGTCAGGACAAACATATCTGGGAAAAGACTAGAATCTATTGTTTAGAGATTTAAATTTAATTTTAACTTACGCGTATAGTTGTTTCTACCTTAACATTCAACTGGTCACTGAATTTTCCATATTTTACTCGATATCAAGCGAGCGAAACAAAAAAACTGTTTATCTTTCGCCTTTTCTTTGCATTCTAGGAATTGCTTGGCAATTCCTCAATATCAGGTGTATTTATTTCATTTACTTGGTCCAATCAGTTCATGCATCCGATCATTTAATTAGTGTATGATACACAGAGCTAAGATTGTCTGTGTCTGATCTAAAATTCATTGCATTCTGATGTTTTTTAATTTGTATCATTTCATGGATTCTTCTCTTATTATAGTTGTTTTCATTGATTAGTATTTGTGTGTTTAGATATTGCCCTGTTTGACCTATGTATGTGTTGTCACAGTTCAAACAGTCAATCTTGTATATTACGTTAGGTGTGTCCAACTTATCGCTTCACCTAACGTAATATACAAGATTGACTGTTTGAACTGTGACAACACATACATAGGTCAAACAGGGCAATATCTAAACACACAAATACTAATCAATGAAAACAACTATAATAAGAGAAGAATCCATGAAATGATACAAATTAAAAAACATCAGAATGCAATGAATTTTAGATCAGACACAGACAATCTTAGCTCTGTGTATCATACACTAATTAAATGATCGGATGCATGAACTGATTGGACCAAGTAAATGAAATAAATACACCTGATATTGAGGAATTGCCAAGCAATTCCTAGAATGCAAAGAAAAGGCGAAAGATAAACAGTTTTTTTGTTTCGCTCGCTTGATATCGAGTAGAATATGGAAAATTCAGTGACCAGTTGAATATTAAGGTAGAAACAACTATACGCGTAAGTTAAAATTAAATTTAAATCTCTAAACAATAGATTCTAGTCTTTTCCCAGATATGTTTGTCCTGACTCATCACCTGAAAACCAGTGTTCTTGATGTACTTTTTAATATGTGTGTGATTTGTATTTTAATGTGTGAATTTTGATGGAAAATTTTTATATAAATTAATAATAACTGTAAATGTATATTTTAGACAAACTGATGGTGGAGAAAGACACCGAAACGTATTTGTAACATTTTAAATAATAAACAATAAAATTGACTGAAACCCAGGAATGTATTGGAGTGAATTGAAGTACAGTCAAGAAAATATACGAAACTAATATAAAATGTCCATTTTATAGCATTATTTCGGTAAAAGCCAAATCGTTTGCTGACCGTGAAATTCGCTACACCCTCAAGGCTCAAGGACAGGGAGCGGGGACTTTCAATATTGGGCCTACTTCTGGGATCGTTAAATTAGCCAAGGAATTGGATTTTGAAGATCTTCGACAGCCTCATGTTTATTCATTGATTGTTACTGCAACTGAGGATTCTGGTGGATTTTCCACTTCTGTAGAGGTACGTAGATGTTTTAGGTTGGTTATAAATTTATTGATTTGCAATAGTATAAATACTCGAAATGATAAAAAAATACTACCTTATATTGCAACACATATGCGACTTGTTTTTACAAGCAAAGTTTTATCTTAAGTTTGCATCAATTTTATAATTCTGCCAATATTTGTTACATACTTTAGAAGATGAAGTGCAAATCGTACTGTATGGAATTGTGATAACATTATGTAGATAAAGAAAGATGACGGAAAATTTCGCCTTTTGTTCTAAAAATCCAGATAATAGTTTAAGTGGAACAAAACTTAAGCTTGCTGGTTTTCCTAATAAATCCTGAAAGTATTTCATAAGCGACATATCGCTGTTTCTAGTAGTATTTTTCCTCGTAAAACTACGTTGAGAAAGTGCTTATTTTTCCGAAAGTTTTCCAGCTTATTTCTTGTTATCTGGTCTTGAAGAACGCCGGGATACAAAGGCGATTCGTTGTCTCGTATCTAAAATTATTGGAAATAAAATGAAGATGCGACGAGTTTCTTGCGAAAGACAATACTGAACCTTTTATTTCAGTCATTTTAGAGTTCCATTTGATTTTCGCATTGATAGATAATATCCGAATCTAAATAAACAAAAATATAATAACGGCGTGCTTGAATTTTATTATTACAAAAACAATATGTGCGTTTAGAGGAAAACCGTTTTTATACTCACTTTTTTAAAATATACACAATTTATACTTACTGCCAACAATTATGTTTGTTTCACATTTTTTACATTTCAACGGCAGTGTTTTAAATACTAATTTGTTTCTATTGATTTGAACTTTCATTACATGTTATTATACGATAACTGTAATCAAGTATGCAATTTAATATAATTAAAAGTATCTGCCATGATGTTAAGCACCAATTTTGTTATTAACTTTGCGCAACATATTGATTACACGTAAATGTATTTTAGAGACATATTGGATATTAAACATATAATTATTCCAGTGTCATTACATTCTTGCATAAACTATTCGATTTATTTTGATATTGCTGAGTTCTATTAATTTTTAATTAAACATTCCAGCTCACTATTAGAGTAACTGATGTTAATGATAATGCACCTAAATTTGAGCTCCCCGACTACCAAGCTCATAATGTCGATGAAGACATACCACCAGGTAAATCCTGTGAATTAATTTGTTTTTCTAAGTCGCTCGAAAATTACTTTACTATTGAGACATCTATTTTTTGTCCTCTTTAGGTACTTCAATCCTGAAAGTCAAAGCAATGGATGCCGATTCTGGAACTAACGCAGAAATCGAATATTTAGTATCAGACGATCACTTTAGTGTTGACCCAAGTGGCATTATTAGCAACAATAAACAACTCGATGCTGACAACAATAATGCGTATTATGAATTTGCCGTTACCGCTAAGGATAAAGGAGAACCACCCAAAACTGGAACCGCCACTGTAAGTGGGAATTACGTTGTTTCTTCTTGACATGTTTGATTATTTAAAAAAGAACAAAACTGATGGCATTTGTTTGAGTTTGGTATTAGTAAGACTTTGTTCCAATAGATTAATTAATGAAACTGTTTTGCTGGATTTAGGTCAGAGTTTACACGAAGAATAAAAACGACGAAGAACCAAAGTTTTCGCAGCAAGTATACACTCCAAATGTGGATGAAAATGCTGGACCAAACACTTTGGTAACCACCGTAGTTGCATCTGATAAGGACGGAGATAATGTTCGCTTTGGTTTTGTTGGTAAGTTAAATTAAGAACACATTTCATTTTATCAAGTTTTATGATTTGTATTGCCCTAATAAGATGCTTTTAGAATCCGCTTCTTTAGTTGTCTTATTTATAACGAATTGTTTTTCCATAGTCGCAAAGTTTATTAGAAATGGAATATGTAAAGGTTTTCGACAATAAAGTTTTCATTGATTTTTTTATTTGTTACTTGTTATTGTTTATATTTTATTCATCCTGATGGCAAATGGCTTTGCGGTTTGAGCTTGCTTTGAAGGCGAAAAATGTAAGTTTGAGCGTGCAGCTCTAAAGAAGAATGACATAAAATCAATGTTTCTTTCACGACTTTTATTTGATTACTTCTATAATAGGCAGTGAAATAAATCTGAAGTGCGAAAGCTATTCAAATCAGAGATTAGTTGACTAATCTCTGTTCAAATCACACTCAGTTCCAAGCCACAGCATTTTGCTACTATCCGTGCATATCAGTAGGTCTTGAATAATATTGCATACTTCCAACCAATCTTTCTGCATGCTTCATTTACAATTCAATAAATTAAAGCCTAAAAGATGTGATAAAAACCACTTGCAAAGTTTCTTCTTATTTTATAAATAATGATAAAGAAGAAAACTGTTTTTTCCAAAACTTATGAAATGCTGTAGTGGTGGTCATGTTGTAGTGGTCAATTACTTTTGTTTACCGCACTTTATCTAAAGAAGAGAACAAAGGATTACCTTGAATGAATTCTCAAATAATAGTTTTGTAGAGCTCTTTCTCACAAGACTGTGCGATGTGTTTTGACAAATTATCTAAAGCTTTTCAATCGCTAAAAAGTCATGAAACGTCTATTTGTATATGGCTGTTCGCTAGATACCAGAAATGACGAAGAAATTTTAACTTGCTCAATATTTTAAATGTTATCAAAACTTGAAAATCTTCTAATTGCATAGAGTTTTTGGAATGTGGATGCTACTTTTACTGAAAATGATATATTGAATTTAACATTCAAAACAGTGTAAAACAATTTTGAATAGAATGGGTTTATGGCTTAAAAAAATTAAATACGCAGAATTTTTTTGCTGACATTTCACTGAAAATGAATACGTTTTTATTCAAATCATTTTAATAGTCAAACACAGAACAAATAATTTGTTTGAAAAACTTTACATACGAAGTAAAATTTTGTTTTATTTGACACACTAACCCAAAATAAACCCAAACAATTGATTGATTTGGATCTTTCCAAAGAGTTTGCATGAATGAGTATTTTGCAAAGTTGAGTACATTAAAAGACGGTCTTCACTTCCCAAATCAACAAGTATCAGCGATCATTTCCAATGTCTGAAATACATTTAAGAGGTCAACTATTCTTTAGTCTAAAGTTCACCATTTTCAAAAGGTATACTTACTACTTTTCAAGCTTATGCAATCCACTCTTGAGAATTGTAATTTTTGACGTAGTTATTTATCATTTTTATTATCTAGTTTGGTTGCATTCTTGTTTTCCAAACATAATCTCAAGATCCTCAAAACGTTAAAAAGTTGACATGTTTTTCCAGAACTTAACAATTCTACTATTTAAAAAAAATGATAGTCCTTTAGGACCAAAACAATTCTCCACTATTATAAAAGGAACCAGAACTCTCTTAGGAAAGGGAGTTTTTTTTTATCATGGTCTAACTTGTACTGAACTAATTCACAATTTTTATAATAAATGCATAGCAGGATTGGTAAAACCAAGCAATATAAACCTAAGGGAACTAATATGACATCAAATCTAAGTGAACACTAAATTGAAAAATATGTTATCCTTTTTAACAATAACTATTTTAGGTGGTGGAACGAGTTCAGGTCAGTTTGTTATCGAAGAAATAACTGGTGTAATTCGTCTTCATTCCAAACCAATATCACTGGACCGGGACAAGTACGAACTGAATGTAACTGCAATGGATGATGGAGCCTGTTGCGTAAATGGAGATTCCACCATTCATACAAGCACAGCAGTCGTCGTAGTCTTCATTACTGATGTGAATGACAACAAACCGATTTTCAAGGATTGTGGAACATACTATCCTAAAGTCGAAGAAGGCGCTCCAAACGGATCTCCTGTTATTAAGGTAAGTGAATATTAACGGAGTGAAATAAGGTCGTTTTTTAATCACTACAGATATATTTAAGTCAATGATTCACAACTATGGATTATTTGATTGGATATTTCTGGACAATAACCTTTTAGAGTAGAAGTAGTAAACATCTTTATTTCTAAAAAAAAAGCTATCGACCTATCGGTCTTTCTGCCCTTGTTTAATACATGTAGACTTAATCTAAATAAAAAACAAAGATGAAAATTCTCTTATTCTAGGTTAATAATCTTATTAAATAAACTTTCCAATTCTAATGACAAGAAAAAATTATTTTATTGTCCAGTAGTCAGTTGCGTTTGTAAGTGTTCGAGTAGCGTTGATGTAGGGAAACGGAAGCGGGATTGTCTGGTTGGTCTTGTAAGACAAAGGGGATTCAGTATGGTTCAGTTGTAGGGGTTGTTTGTCCATTTTGTCTGTAGATGTATGAGTCTTTCCGAAATCTTTGTCATGCTTGTGCGTTCGTATAGTAGTTGGGTGGAGGGGTTAACCTTTTAGATTTGTGATTTTTAAAACATTTTTCTTTCTCACCAACCTGACTGAATCTCCTAGAGAGAACATTTTTGTATTCCGTGAAAATGTTTCATAGCAAGTTGTAATAAAATTAAAATGCACAATTAAGTAGCAATTAGCAAGACTTAAAACTGTTGAAAACATGAAAGTTTATTTGACTTGATAAATCGTCTATTTGGCGCATCCAATTAAAGTTTTACTGAAAACGTTCCCTTTGTGCCATTCACACAAATAAGTTTGAAAATATAAATAAAAATTAATTTTTTTCGTAGACTGGATATCCACCGGAATGAAAATACTTTAAGCATAGGAGACTGAATGAAAAATTATTGATAAACTAATAAAAATAATATTGGTTTTTTTCTAGGTTCATGCAACAGATGAAGATAAAGGTGTTAACGGTCAAGTTAAATATTCAATTGTGCAACAACCTAATCAAAAAGGCACAAAGTTCACGGTCGATGAAGAAACAGGAGAAGTTTCCACCAACAAAGTTTTCGATCGAGAAGGAGATGATGGCAAATTCGTGTCCGTTACTGTTAAAGCAACTGATCAGGGAGAACCAAGTCTAGAGGGCGTCTGTTCTTTCACCGTTGAAATAACAGATGTAAATGATAATCCTCCATTGTTTGATCGGCAGGTAAGATTTGTATGCATTTAAATTGTGTGTGGTTAATAGTTGTGGTAATTTATCTTGTTGATACTAACTGCAGATGTCATTGTGTTTCATATTTATCACAATAGTATAAGGTAGCTACCCTAATGATGGCATCTAATTTGTAAAATTTCCATTAAATCGACACTTTGACCTGTAAATAATTATACAGTTAGGCAAACTATCTTATATTACAAGTTTATTTGTTATATTACGAAAATGAATATTATTTTAAATAATGCTACATGTGGAAGTATCGCAGAGCTCTGTGTTGATAAGGAATCGATAAATCCAGGTTGTTCAAAATGGAACCCAGCAGCTGAATTTTTCCAACCCTAGTAATTCAAAGTTGTATAACATATTTTTGGAAAATCATTACACATTTAAGGTCGTTTCAAGTAGTAATAATAGAGATGGAGAGGTTATTTTATTGGGACAGCATATATTCTTTACAGATTATAATTTTTTAAAATATTTTCAACTATTAATAAAAGTATAAACATACACATTACTTTAACGGTTAGCAAATATATCTTGTTATCTGAGATATTTATGTTACGTGGAATAAGAAAAGGTACTTCCAGATTTTGCAGAAGGAGTTTTAAGCTTCTCGAAATGCATTTTTTCTGATGAAGGAATTATAAAATGTCATTTGTCGCCGTCTTCTTTAAGAGATTCCATTCCACTCGATTGTTGCTTATAAGACAAAACCTGGTAATTTAAATTATTTCAGAAATTGATTATTCACACCATTGCAAGAGATTGCAACAGGCACCTACCGAAATGTTATAATCCGATTTTATTATCATATTGAACATATCAAGTCAAATTGATGTTATTAAATAATATCATCTATTTTTTTATGTTAATTTTAATTGTTAGACTTTTAAAATAAAAATTTGGCCGTTTAATTGAATCTGCAAAGATTTACAAGACTTTTAAAAGCAATTTAAAAACAACGAAAAAATACTGTCCATTACCCTGACCTACTTTGAAGCTAATTTTGGATTTGTAGAGTTACGAAGCTAAATAATATAGAATGATGTCTATTCTGTCTGTTTTAGCTTTTTGTATGTGCAAAATGCTATTTTGAGGAATTTACTTTAAATAAAAGGTTTAAACGCTGTTTGCTACGACCAAGATTGAGAAATCTAAATATTTATCGTCACGATTCAGATATATAAAACCGTGTTTTGAAGCTGTTTCTTAGCTGAATATGGATTTTTCAGTTCATTTGGCAATTTTCAGCGCAATATCACCATTCAGGTTCTTTTGATCTAGCACAAGTTGGTTGGCTTATGAAACAGAACGGTTTTGGCCGACACTTTAAAATTTAACTGCCACTAAAGGCCGCCGTTTGCTGTGCAGTTGACCTAAAATATTTCAAATTAGATAGAGATTAAACATGATATATTTATTTCTCACGTCACATGTTGAGTTTTATCAATTGAGCAGAAATATTTATCAGATTAATATATATTTTATATATTTCCACCTTATCAGATCAAATATTAATTGCCATCACTGGTAGCTCATTTCTAACATCTAACGAAATACGTTGTACCTACTATCTGAATTGAAAACAAAAAATTTTATGATCTCTGGTTGTATTTTTCCTCGGATTTGATAAAAATATTTCAAATTTGATAAAGAATATATATGACATTTTTTATAATGCCATTTATATTTTAGCACAAACATTTTATATATTTACTGAATTTTCATATACATATTTACATTTTATCAGATCAAATGTTTAATTTAATCGTTCATTTCCAAAATATTTTGGCGACAAGCTGAAGACAAGAAATTGAAAACATGTTAATAAATCATTAATGATTAATTCGTCAATTTATCCGAATTTTAGTTAAAAATTAATGTTAAATGGCATCAAAATAGTGAGTGAGGGAACGTGTGCCTAAAATACTCAGAGAGGTCAGTTTGAAGAATTACTGCATGAGGACTAAGTTATTTCCATCATACAACTCCTCCTGCCAAAATTATCGGCAAATGGACAAACCTTTATATAACAGAATTAATAGATGATGAAGTGGATTGATGCGTTTTACATTTTTATCAATATTAATTGAATATCTTAGTAAATAACTTGCTTAATTTGCCGAGTATGTCCTGTTTTGTATAAAATATTACCCCATATTAATACTCATTAAATTTTTCATTTTTCGCCGCCCTTGACTTTTGTTTAGTCTTATACGTTTAAACTTTCAAATTAAATTTTTAGGAATATTATTAAATGAAACCGTATCTCAAAACACGTAAAAAGAATAGTTTATACGAAATTCGCGGAAAATGCAACGTGCTCCAGCTTATCTGAAGAATAAATTCGTAGGAGATGAATTTTATTATATCAGTCCTATTCCGAGTCAGGATAAAGTGCAATATTACTAACTAGTAATAAATATATTTTATATCTACACCATTTATTGCGAAATATCTGGTTCTTATTTAAATAGGAGCAAGCTTACTGTTTTTAGTTTATATTTCTTAGGTATGAACCAGAAATGAATATTCAATGAAAAAGCATTGAAACTGGCGGAATTAATAATACTTAATAGAATTACACAAAACTATTCTAGCATTCATTAACTTAACAGAAAAGTAACTTCGTCTAATTTCTCAGCTGCAAATTGCTTTAAATTTCATTTTAATTGTATTCGATTTTTTTTCCAATTCTATGTTGCGAGTATTTAATAGTCGTTAGTCATAGAGTTATTTCATAGTCGTTGATTAAATAATGCAAAATTCTGAAAAAGGCGTATCATCTGCAATGCAGTTTTTCTCTTTCTTTGGTGTTGCTTTTTATGTATGTTCTTTTCATATTTCTTTTCAACTATTTTCGATGAAGCAAGGTATTCTTTTTGTTTCAGATAATTTTATATCAATGACTACTGAAACGGATCAATATGTTATCTAAGTATTTTAAGTTTCCACATACGGCTTGATATATTTTATATTATTATATTAATTGTCTTGATATATTTTATATTATTATATTAATTGTCAAATTTAATCAATTCTACTGATTACTATTTTGCACATACTTTTTTAAGAATATTAGTTCACTTTTAATATTTGCGCAGAAAATCATGGATCAGAATGAAAATCTATTGGATTAATAAAATTTTAAATCCAATAAATAAAGTCAAATGTTTCTGTTTTTCTACTAACCAATATTTTTCCAATTAGGAGAATTGTTTTTCTATTTGCATTTCTTACAGAAAAGCAAAGATCAGCAAAAGTGCTCGTTAATCGCAATTTAACTTTTTAAGAACAAAATTATAAAAGAACGCTTAAAAGGGGACAGTGAAATGGGATTTTGTCTAATAAATGAGCTAAAAAGGTTCGTCTACTAAGAAGTACTTTGATTTTTAAAGAAAAAAATGTTTTAAAAGGTATTAGAAATTATACCGCCATTAAGAAAATGAAGCAATAAATGAATAAAATTTTCTTGATCCCCTGGTGGAAAGTGCGTACTTTCGCCACTGTTTTCGATTCGATAGCGAAAGCATCACTTTTACCCATTACAATAGCTTTCGCCACGCACCTTTCTGACTCGGTAACTAGCAACGGCGGGCATAGAAATTAAAGCGTCGAACAAAATTTTCTTCATCCCGTGTGGAAAGTAATAATTTTCGCCACGCGTGCTCACAGCTTGACTGTTTGTCACTGACTGTCAGCTGACTGTTTTGACAACATTTTCAAAACCTTATAATTTTCCCGGTCAGTTTCCACCGAGGATCAAGAAAATTACAGAACTGCGTGCATGACTCAACTTCAAGAAGTGGCGGAACTTCGACTTTCATCTCTTGTACCGTAATATACTATTTGACATTTCTTTGCATCATTATTACGAAATTGTATTAAACCCAGCTTTTTAAAACAGCATGAAAACATATTGTATAAAATAGCGTGCAAATTAAAATGTGTGAAACACAATTGAACTGAATAAAAACTTTTATCTAATAGTAGAAGTGAAAATAAGAATATAAAGGAGTTTTTCAATCTAAGTACGGAAAATAATGTTGTGTGAAGTTTTCCCATTTCCTTTGTATCAATTTTTGATTAAATATTGTTATAGAAAAAGTGTCACATTAATTCTGACAATTTCTTCAAAGTGAAATTAACACACTTTACATTAACGAACTAATTTGCTTGTAGAAATATGTGGAAAATGTCAAACAAGACGCCAGTATAGGGACCAATATTCTTCGAGTTTCGGCCTCAGATGAAGATGCTGATAACAACGGCGCTATTATCTACACTCTGAATGCTGGCTCAAATCCTGCGGATTTGGAGTATTTCGAAATTCAGCCCGAAAGTGGTTGGATTGTTCTTAGAAAGCCTCTAGACGTAAGTACCAGTGTTTTGGTTGAACTGCCTTCAATATTAAATCTAAGTCAAAGGGGTAAAAATAATGCAGTGATTCACATAATTGCCTCAATTTTATTATAACTTCATTCACTGGCGCTATGACCCAGTAATTTTTTACTTTGGTTAACTTGTTCGCCTAATGTATATTTGAGGAGGACATCTCTGCATTAGCCGGTACTTAACCATGATATAGCCAAGAAATAATTTCTTGATTATGAAAAATCCAATTCAAAGCACTTGAGCAAATAGCAAATATTAATGGGAATATGAATATTCCATTTGAGCTTATAATTGACTTTATAACTGATTAATAATACTATTTAATCCATTCCTCAACTGGTCACTGTTGAATAAAAATTATTCCTTGAGCTATTCAATTTGAGAAAAGCAGCTCATCAAATGTGCAGTAATTGATATTGACTAACCCTTTAATCTTTTAGAAGTTGATGTCTGCTGACCAGAGTTTGACCTGTAGATAAAAATAACAAGTATCTTAACTCTGATAATAAGGGAACTTTTATTTTAAAACTAAATAGTTAAATTCTGCGTGAATGGGAGTATGCCTGTTAATTCCAGGAAAAAATCTGTAGGGGGCCTAAAATACTGAAAATGTCCGGAACACTGATAGGTACGAGTGGACATATTAATAAAGTACATTCCATTTGGTCCGCTCAAGTAATTGCGAGTAACATTGAAAACTCAAGCATCTTGAAAATTCACACTCACTATCACACTAGGCTGAGATTCAGTTATTCTGGAGATATATATTATGTGGATAATACTTTTCCAATTGTTGAGTTGATAATTAAGATAATTAAAACAAGAAGTTTCATGAACATGTAACGCCTAAGTATACAAGTAAATAATATAATATTTATTATAACACTTGCCTGCATTTCAATATAATTCTTTTTTATAATCTGCATGATTTGCAACATTCACTTTATATAAGTATGAACCAAATACAATTCACAGAACTTAGAATTATTCTGATAAGTCTATAGGTTGGCCATAGGTTGGCAGACTGGTAGTTTTAGAAAAATTGGATCTTAAATCATCAATTAAGAAATAAGTGTAATCTTTAAATGTTTAAGCATTTAACATATTTTGTAACCTTTTGATAGGGCTACAGAGGAAATAGTTTCGCTTGAACTGCGAAAGAACACGTTTTCTATCTTGATCAAAAATATCAAACATCTATCAATGTTGTTAAATATTGCGAATTCCACTAAGTTGGCCGTTTTAAATAAATTTTAAATTATGTCGCTTGATGCAACACAGTTTTTTTTCATAATTTTGATACTATATTTTTGAACTTGACCGGTTTTCGACCATGATTCTAGTTTTATAGGCATTTCTGAGATATTTTCTATAATACTTATGCAACGTAAAAGTTAATACATCCAAGTCTATGCTTTAACAACATTTGAGCCATTTTTAAGAATTTCCCAAAATCGAGTAAGAATGTTAATGGGCCATAAAATAAACACACATTAAATGTTTGTATAAGCATGTTAATATTTTAATTAATGCGTAACTTTTCCCATATTATCTTAAAATATTCGAAAACCTAGTTTTTTCCTAGAACAACTGTGGGTCATAACTCTAAAATTTGCTTGCATAAAATAAAATTAATTACAAATGATTTCCGAAAACGATCGTTCTTTGCTAAAATAAAACCGAAAATTAGTTACGAGTAACATCCTGAACTAGTGGTTACTATAATTTAAAGCAGAAAATAATGAAAATTAATGCTTTCACCTAGGGATTATTTTATAAAGTTATATATAATTCGGAGGACTATTATCTTGAAAACTGACAGTTTGTCAACCTACGGTTATAGGAATTTTTTGTGTTAACTGAAAAAGACAATAAAATAAATAATACTTTATAAATTTTTCATATTCGTTTAATCAAACGTGGCCAGCCAATAGCTAAGTTTCTCAACGAAACCCAAATTGAGAAACATTTTAGTTCCATCTGGCATTCCATTCTGGTTCCATCAACCACAATTAAGTTATTTATCAGGAAGTACACATTTCATTCGAATATTGATGTTTTGAATTGAGACAGAAATCTGCTTGTATTTTGGTGTAAACAATTGGCGACCAATGATTATGGAATGTTCTTTAGCAGCTTTTTTGTTGATGATTTTACAGCGCACCTTATATTTGAGTTGCACAAATTGGTCCGGCGGTTAAGAGCTGCGGCCGATTGCACCGTTCTCTTTTTGACGTTTTTATTCAATAAGTTGGTTTATACGGCACACCTTGCAAACTTATACAAAGTACTAGAATTTCTCATGAATTTGTTTCTGTACCTCCTTTGTTTTTGAGTCTTTTGTCAAGTTGTAACACTGGAGGAATCGTGCTCAAGTACCTTCTTTACTCGATTTTTTGTGAATTTGTTTACATTCGAAATAATATATTCTACGTTTATGCAAATTATAATTCTAGTTATGAACGGAGCAGTAAGTGACTGGCAAATTATGCTGCAGTCGCATCTGCACAATTCTAGAATTTCAGACTCAGATGTTAATAGATTGATTAAATATTGGATGATAAAGTACTTGAGGTAATTCCGTCCAAATCTCAACTTTTACCCCTTTTCTCTATTTTTTGGAGTAGCAAGGAGCGCTGTCCTTTTTTATTTTGTATTGCCACCTACAATTTTTGGCCGCCACTTCGATTTTTTACTTGCCTTGGTCAGATTGATGTGTGCTTACGTCCATTTTCAACATTTTGTTATAGCCTAATTTAATTGTTTCATAAATTTTCAATTTGCGGAATTATTTCTGTGAATCGCTTTCCTATTTCTGTGTTAAAGAAAATACTTTTATTTGAATCAACTGAGTCGCGCTTAGCAAAATGTTGAAATATGTACCTTTGATGCACATTATTTTTCGGCTTGGGCAATTAGTTTTTTTGATTGTGTGATTTTTGTGATTTTTGAGAGAGATTTTTACAGGTGAAATGGCAGGAATCGTATTTTTATATTTAAGCTGTTTTTATTTCCTAACAACCAGACAGTAGGAGGTGACCATTTTTGAGCACCCCGTAGGTGTACTCCTTCTGTCCTAAAGGGGGTTAATTACATGTGTTTTGGAGTTTCTCTAATATTGCTTTAATGGAATATGAGTTATGAAATTAATTGTAATATTTTTCACACTCCACAATACATGCTTTTGGTTTCATATGTGAACTTGGTTAATTTAAAGTATATTCTTTAATGTCCAGTAATTTGAATACATTTACCATAAACCCCCTTTATTAACATTGTGACATTTTTGCATTGTGTATGGGGCGGCGAAACAAATCGAAAACTAACGAAAAAAAATCCAACTCTAAACGTCTAATCGGTTTTTGATGGTCGTTTAACAAAGAACAGAAACATTTTGATGCACGTCCTTGCTCCCGACTTGCCCTCACATCTTATTATTTTAATTTTTCCTGTCTTCTGCATGACGTTTGCCTGCTTACTAAGTTTAGTTTTTGTTACAATGATCGCATACACCATATCATAATGATTTTACAAATCTGATACTGGCGTACAGCAAATATTAGATGGTTTTCATATGCGGATAAGTTCATGTGATTAATTTTGCCTGTGGTCTCAAAAGTTGCAATTTCAAAAAGGAAGCACTTAGATTGATCAAACTTGTAAAGATATATTTTTTTATGTGTGTAAATTTAAAGTTTTCATAATTGTCTGAGTAGCCTGTATTGTTACTTGCAGTTATGGCAGAACTAAAATAACTAAATAAAATAAAACGATTTATAATTTTTCAAGTTTAGGATAGCGTTTAAAGTTATTTGGTTGCTTATCAAATAAGCCCAACAAGTTTTCATTCGGACCTGATTTTGCATCACTCAGTATATATTTCATATTAGATTAATAACAGTTTCGACTTCTTATGATTGGTGTATACGGTGTTACAACATTATTTACTTATTTTTTTATTTAACTGCACTTTTTTGTTATTCACTTTAAAACCACCGACCAACGGAATACAGGGATGTTATCCAGTAAGTAAACAGTAAATTTGCCGTAGAAACGCTATTTCCATTTAGGGCTAGCTTTACGGTATTTTACGAAACAATTCTGAATCTGGTGTGCGAATCTTGGTGTTTCACATCAATATTCTTTAAAGACTGTGTTTTGGATTAACTCTACGAATAATACATTTGCCAATAAGGTGGTCAATAAAGCTATACTTTTGTATTAAATGCACTTTTTCGTTTTAAACTTTGTTTTTTATTTGTTGAATGGTAATTAAATGCTTGCCGATGTGGAAGTCAAACGACTCTAAAATAAGTAATTTAGTTATATAAATTTTATGAAATGATTGGACATTAGTCAACAGCAACATTAATAATTTTTTAAACTTCAGTTGTGGAATGTAAATAGCGCTCATTATTTAAAGCAACCGAAAAAAAACCGATGAATTTATGAATGATAATGAAAGAATGTGGCATGTAATATTTGTCCACATTTATTAATTTTGTCCACATTGATGATACATATCGGTAGTGTTTTCCTACGTATGTGCAATGCAAATCTATTTTTTTATATTTTTATAGAATAATTCTACTTATTTGATTTAATTAAAAAGTCAGTGAAGTTTTCTAGAGCTTGTCAGTGATACTACACTTGCGTGCATAGAAATCGGCCCACAGTAAACTTTTGACTTTAACTATATATATTTTTAAAACTATTCATCAGATCGAAAAAAGAATTATGCTTTTTGAAAGACAATTTAATATGCTTTAATGTGAATATAAATTATTGTGAGTATCCTATGTTTAACATAATGAAATTAATGCATTAAACAAATTAAGCTTTTTTATTATTGACATAAACAGGGTCATTGACAATTTAAAATTTAACGCTTATTTTTTTAATAATGGGTATGACCTCCTCTTTCCTTAATAACTTCTCTCATACGATTAGGCATAGATTTAATCAAGTTTGCTATTGTTTCTTGAGGGATGTTAAACCACTCTTCTTCTAGTGCAACAATAAGCTCTGGGATCGAGTTTGTGGTATGAATTCTAGCTCGAATTCTTCGTTTTAGCTCATCCCATAAGTGTTCGATCGGATTTAGGTCAGGACTGAATGCTGGCCACTCCATAACCCGAAAACCGACTTCTGCAATGTAATCTTGCACGATTCTTGCGGTGTGCGGCCTGGCATTGTCATGCATAAAGGTAAATTCGTCTCCAATGTAGTCGACGTAAGGTACCACATGAATTGCTAAAATCTCCTCGATATATCTAACAGCCGTTAAACCTCTTCTTCCGTGAACCCGGTCGCCTCTACGAATGAACTCAGGGTCGGTTCGTGCTCCTATAGAAATTGCACCCCAGGCCACTTCCATAAAGACTCCGCTCTTCAAAGCGCTCTCTTGGTCTTCGGTACACTTTCCTTCTTCGGTCGCTACCATGGAGGCAAATTCTGGTCTCATCTGAGAACAGAACCGATCCCCATTGTTCCAACGTTCAATTCAGATGATCCCGTGGAAAACTCAGGCGTGCTTGCCGATGAGCTGGAGTAAGTTTTGGACCAAGGTGTTTTAGGGTCAGGTTATTTTCCTGCAGCCTTCGTCTTGCTGTCCACTGACTAATAGCCACTCCTCGCATCTCACAGAGCTGTCGTTGCACTTGAACGGTATTAAGGTGACGATTTCTTAATGTTGTTGACACAATAAAGCGGTCATCACGAGCGGTTGTAAATCGCCTTCTGCCTGTTCCAGGTCGCCTATGAAGGGATCCAGTCTCCTCATAACGTGTGCACACTCTTCGAACCGCTGCGCGTGTCATATCCAATTGTCTAGCAGCAGCTCGCTGACTAAGTCCATTTTTGATTGAAGCAATTACTTGGCCGGCTTTTTGTGGTGTAGTATGCATTAAACTAACACACTTAAACACTATTGAGATTATGAAGAACGAATTAATATGCAAATTTCAGTTGCAAACGCAATAATTTTAATATTTGACAATTTTTTTATTTTCGTTACAATCACCACATAAACACGTTTCATTTGTTTACCGGTTGCTACGCTGGACAAGTCGTCTTGATAAATTTATACTCACATTAAAGCATATTAAATTGTCTGTCAAACAGCATATTTCTTTTTTTGATCTGATGAATAGTTTTTTAAAAAAATATAGTTAAAGTCAAAAGTTTACAGTGGGCCGATTTCTATGCACGCAAGTTTATTAATATTAGCAAATATATATTGGTATAAAAATGTTGAAAATTTATAATATAAGGTATTCCAAATTTAATGAAAAGCAAGCAGACAATTGGAAAATATTTTGGAAGAGAACATTTGAAAGAGAAAATGAAATTTAGCCCCCATAATAACGTCTACCATAAAAAGCCATATCTTTTTTTATACAAATAATTGCTCTTCAAATTTTGTGTGCGAGAAATTTCTGTTGTACGATTTTCAGTTTTTTTAGAGAGACGTTGTGGGGCTATTTATTATTTTATTAGTTATTGACAATATTGTGAACATGGGTTAGGTGGTCTGTAAATATTCAGTCTGTGTGAAGAAAATATTTGTGATTAATGTTCCAGCGCTTGATTTTTTAAAGTATCTGAAACGTGGTTTTAAAATTAATATTCATAAGAACAGGTTACGTCAGTTTATTTAGCACACATTTGTAACTAACTGGCAGGAGCAAGCTATTAGCGTATTTGCAATAGCCAAGGATGCATATTCTACTAGGATCGCAATTTTGATGATGCCGAATTGCATTCTAAGGAAAACTACAGCATCAAGATAAATATAGTTGCACTTCTCTCACATGCGTTGAGTATAGCCGCACAACTTCCTCGATAATGTTCAATAACACACGTTCTGCTAGATAAGACCTTAATTAAAGTCAGATGTTATCAATCTTGCGGACACGAGACAAGAGGCAAATTAAATTATTTATGACAAAATGCAAAGTAATACAAGTTTGGTAGCTGACTCGCTGTCTGCTTTAAGAAATGGAAAACAGATTCGCAATTACTAAAAAGAAATATTAGTAGGAACGTAGGTTTCGAAAACTGTTAAGTTAACATTTAGTTTATGTTTTTAAAATTAATTTATGCAAGAATTAAGATACGGTAATAAAATTTTACATTTTATGGCTTATCACAATACCACATCCAATCATGTCCAAGTTTTTGCCAAATTTACAGAGGGCGCCACATGGCATCATTGTTATATTTTCAAATTATAAAATCTTTTTGATACCTGTATCAACCTGGTCAAGAAAAACATTATTTCTGTTCATATTTACGAATATGAACGTCGAATATGAACAACGAAATATGATTTACGTCGAAATGGTGCTCTTGTTTGAAATCGCTAACTAATCGTTTTCGAGTTTTTTCAAAAAACTTTTTAATTGCAAATTAATACATAACAAAGTAACAAACTAAGATTAAACACTTCTAGATATCGAAAATGAATGGTGAACTCTTTCTTGACAGGCGATTTTTATAGGAAACATCTTCGATGCAATTCGAGTGGACCAATCAAACTATGTCCGATCATTGAACAAAACTTCAAAAACCTGGACATGATTGCGTGTAGTATTGCGATAAGCCCAAGAATTTTTATTACAGTACCTTAATATGCGCGTGAATTATTTCAAGAAAAAGTTAAAATAAAATGTTAGTAGTAGCAAACATCTTTATTTCTAAGAAAAGGCTATCGACCTATCGGTCTTTCTGCCAATAAAATGTATATTTTGCCTATATCTCAAAAATAAAGCGATTTCAATATATTTTTATATGAAATTGTGAGCGTGAGCTATGAGCCGTGAACAATTGAAATTGCTTCGCGATGTTCACATCTACGGTAAGCATTTTCGAAAGGGATGAGGTAACTGTCGAAGTGATCTTGCTTGCTTATCTCTGATGACTGTTCTTCAACTGGTGCTACTGCTGAACTTATACCAAACTGCGTTCATGGAAGAGTGGGGCAGCAGGAACGGCCGATGTTTAGGCGACATCAATATGTAGCGCAAAGCCTGATTTAAGTTCCTGTTTAACGCACTACTTTCAAAGTTTCTGTTGAAGTACATCTTCAACCACAGATTTAAGCTACACGTCTAGAAGCAATTGCACTGACCTACGACTTATAAACGCGGAAAATTTTTCTACAGGTATTTGGACCGACCGTGAAAGTTTTCATAGTCTGGTCCTATAGGTCGTTAAAAACTTTAATTATATTTTTTTGTTCTTTTTTTAGGCATCTTATCTGTGATTAATACTTATTTTACACAAATCGATTTCATATGTGAGATGATGATTCATGGGGATCTTTGTGATACACTTTGAACAAAAAATACAAATATTAAGTACTTTGTATATCAGGGATTTTAGCATTCTTTAATTAACTTGGTGCAAGTATTGCTTTTCATCACGTTGTTCCAAAACTTTTTTTAGTTTATCCTTTCAAAAAACTGACTTAACCTGATAGTATTTGAATTGGTCTTATTAATAATGTATGCTACCTTATTAGTACTTAGTAATAGATATTTTTGTTGAAATGCAAAATTTGCGAAATGTAAATAGATTTTAGAAACCATAAGAGATTCTTCAATGTTATGTAAAGGTAAGTAACATTGCATAACATAAAGGTAATATTCAAGGACCGCTTAAATTCACATGTAATTATAACATTACACAGATATTATTTATGATATATTTTTAAGGCAACTATAAACAGTTATCTGAGGAATTTTTTTAAGTGTCTTAGACGATTATTTAAGTATACGAAAAGTCACAATTTATTTTCACATTAAAGTCACATTATGTTGACATACTGTATTATTCTATTGAGACCAAAACACAGTCTGACCACCAGACAGAAAAAGTAAGTCGGCCTCATCATCTTCATTTATATTTAAGTTCAGTTGTGTGATTGAGTTAACATTACTGATTTGTTGTTGGTTAATTGATTATTAACATTTGTTTATTTTTATTTCTTGTTTGGTGTGTATCAGTCTTTATCCTATATGTAGATAAACACATTTTATAAAAAAAAAAATGTGATAACAACATTTCATATTGCTGTTTTCAGTTTTTTTTTAAATATAAATTTTAAACTGGTCTGTAAAACCTTTAATACACAATACTAATAATCGTAACTCTAGAGAGAAGGGTAGTTTTAGACAATCATATTTTACGTATACTAAGAAGGCAAATGTTTACATTTTATTTGTACTTGTTGCAAACGTATACCGAATCTTTGCATTAGCTGTAATCAAATTAACCGAATATGATCAGATAAAGCTGTTCTTTTCTGTTTTTTGTATTTAGAGAAAGGAGTGCGAAACTGAAAAAACTTTTGTTTAACAATGAAGTTTATCCGGGACACTTTTGTAAATCAGGTATATTGGTTGGACAATAAAACAATTTAAATTTTATGAAGTAATCAAGCCAAGATACCAAATTATTATTATTATTATTATTATTACGAAGCAGAAAATCGCAAAGTTTTTAAAATAATAACAGCAAAACGTTACACTTTGCTTTGAAAGAACATTCATGAAGTACGCCAGAAGGAAATTAAACTAAATATATATCGGTGCACGTAATTCATTTTAATTTAGATTAAGTAAATGCCACTATAAAAAATGTGCTTTTTCATAAATTCGGCATCTGAATTTTCGCCTTGTGGAATGGAAAGTTTGCACAACGTTTCCCAATTTGAAAAATCAAAAATATTGATTATTAATAAAATTAATTATTTATACGCAGATATTTCATTGTATTTGAGCTGGACAATCAACAACTGCTTACTAATCTGCCATCACGTAAATTACTGAATAATCACCAATTTTAATAATTATCAATTCTGTATACAAATTATGTTGAATGATAAACGACGCGCGTACTAAAGCTTAACACTTTATGTTTGAAATAATCATATTATTTAAATTAATCATTGCAATCAACATCCTATATCTTTTGCATCGGTCACCGACAGCGGCAAAATATCAGATTCATATCGAAATATCATACGAACAATAAAAGCATTAAAAAAATCATGTTGCTCTCGACCTATATTGGTTACGTCGGATCTGCTAGAGTAACAGAGACTTGAGTATACCGATTACTCGAGTAACGAGTATTCCGGTAAAAATATACTAGTAATTCGTATTCGAGTATTTAAGTAAAGGCTATTCGAATAACGAGTATTCGGGTAACGAGCATTGCAGCAACATGTATTCGAACAACTCTCTCGAGTAACAAATATTTACTTTTTCCATGTCGTGTTTAATTACTTTTTACTATTACAACAGAATTCGGAACAAATATCGGAAAGCATACTTATGCCCAGTTCGAAAAAATGCCTAACCACAAAAGTCATGGTGTATAGGATAGAGGTGCTATGCTCTTTTATTAAATATCAATGTTTATATTAACGACATCTTTTAATTATTTATGCTTTCAATTTCTGGGACTCTTCTCTCTGGGGTGCGTTTCACATCAAAATGTGTAACAGTAAAATTAAAACATAGTTCAGTGAAGCTGTTCAGCACTTGCCTAAAGATCTGTAAATCCCACACTTACAGGGTTTGTTTAGTTTTGCGTTTACCTGATAAATAAGAAAATCTTTACATGCATTGTTCATCTGCATTGAACTTAATTCTAGTTCTCTCACATACAGCATTGAATAAAGACTGGTACACGCATGACCTCATTTACATTTACTTTGAGACCATTCGAAATTATGTTTGGTTATATCCCCCACCTGTTCATGACCGTGCCGTTTGTCTATTTCACTCTCATAGAGAGACAGGTACAGATTGCGTGTGCGCGCATCCGATCGGGGAGTGCCGCCTTCATACGCAGACGTCGACATCGAGCTCGACGTTGTCGACCGCAACAACAAGCCACCACTTTGGGACAGAGATACCTTAAGCCCCATCCACATTAAAGAAAATGTCACAGTGGGAACTGTGGTCACATCGGTCAAGGCCAGGTTTGTATATAACAGCCCGCTGGTGTCGGATAAAGGGTTGCAACCCCAGGCTGGGTGTGTTTTAAGCTGGTAATAGTTATTTGACTTTATACTCTGAAGTGTTTCTAATACCACAATACTCAAAACCGATTGAGGCATGACACATGAAATGGTCATACTGACGAGTTAGAGTTGAAATGAAAGCCGTTGAGGTATTATCTTCTTACCACAAACAGGGTGCATGGGGTAATTTCTGCAGTATCTACGGAACCAAGTGCGCTGGTTTGAGTGACATAATGTGCTTGGGATCAGAATGTTTTTTTTTAAATGAACTTCTGAAAGATGAGAAATGATTACGAATTAAAACGAATAGAGTAATGATAACGGAGCAGACGTAATTTTTACTTAAAGGGTAGTTTTCAATGAGTAACAAACGAGAATAGACACGTGTTGTGATGATCTCTCCAAAGGGGACGTGATATTTCGGTTGTACGGTATAATCAACCATTAATCAGACAACGATGTGATATGATATGATCATACCACTGTTGATATTGATGTGGCCAACGTGTGATTGTGATTGGTCTTGATTTGAGACCAATCGCCCGTTTATAATACGAGTTCTTGTTTTACTAGTTACTTCAAAGAACGGGGTGTAGATTCCGTCAAAGAATTCAACGGTACCTATATCTAAAAGTAAGGGCTTACTGATCCGCGTGGGAAGAACTGCAGTCGTCGCACAAAACGCATATGTTTGTGAAGATCTCGATATTAGACTAATTTTCGTTGTAGGTATCACGATTTACGAATTTGGCTTTCAGGGCACTTTAGATGTCCATCGTGAGCATGTTAGAATTTCTTTGTCCCAAATGAATGATAGTGAAGCAGACTTAAAATCCGCCCGCTGCTTGATAACAGAAGAGGAAAATGTAAAGCATGAGTACACAATGTAAGCAAGACCACTAAATAAATCTGGTTGGTTTCATAGATATACAATTAGACGTGGACCCGGTGGAGAATCTTGGAAGAATGTAGATTTTTGTTCGATTCGCTGATTGTTTATGTGCCATACCTCAATTGTATTAAAGTCCTGACATTAACTAGTTTAATAGCTATTATTTTGCTTTAAACACACCCATTCCTTAATGTTATTTCTCAGTCATAGGTGAGACATCCCTTTGGTTGAGTAATAAAACTGCGTGTTTGAAAATGTGGTTACGTGCCTTCCGATTGTGAGAAGATGCGAACCATATATCAAGAAAATAAACGATCCATTTTCGCCGGAGTGATTTTATGCAATTTTTGGGTATTTATGCGAATTTTTGCATTTATCAGGATTTATCTTTTTGAACTTCCCATGTGACCTTGCAAATATTTTTACACTGTCCATGGTTAGCAGGAGTTAATAGTCTCAATGCCGGGATTATTACTGCCTGTTATCCGATATGAGTTGCACAGTATTTGCGGACAGTTACCACACATTTTTCTGGAAAGCTGCTCCGTAAATAACTGGTGGCATTAACAAGCGTAAGCCATCACCCACACTCGACCCTCCTCAAATTCCTCAAAACTAACGACAAGTCCCGCTCTTGCTTTTTGATTCCACGGCCGCGTCTAATGCTGCGCACACAGCGTGAGACGTACCGCCTTGAAGCTACTGCGCAGGACAAAGGTTACCCGCCCCTCTCCCGATCAGTCGAAGTGCAGATTGATGTGGTTGATCGGGCCAACAATCCTCCCGTATGGGACCACGTAGTGTACGGGCCGATCTACATCCGAGAGAACCATGCCGTCGGTGGCAAAGTGATCTCTGTTAAAGCCAGGTCTGTCCCATTTTGGAGAGGCAGATGGGCACTTTGGTATTTGAAGAAAAACTTCGACTTGTTTCACCTACTACAAACCACAAAACTCAAGATATTGGTACAATTTACTTTCTTACTGGTTAAAGAAGACATTGTTTTTGGAGTTGCGTTAAATCTTGAACGTCATTTAAGTTTTTTAAAAATTTACTCAAAACCAACAGCTTAAGTCGATTAGAGAGGTTTTTCTTCAGAACCATTTAAATGTAAACTGCATGTGCCAATGTAAACATAATTCTCGTAGGCATGATTCTCAATATTTTACATTCTAGTAGAAGCAGCGAACACGATAAAAGTTGTATCTATCCACGAGATTTTCTAATCTAGACTATCGAAAAACTAAAATTGAAATGAAAAATTCTGATATAACCTAATTCCAATCAAATTTGATATACATGGTGTCTGTGAAGTGGGTGTGCAAAATCCTGCTTCAGGTTCCTGAGAGACAATATCATGATTTAACTTAATTTGTCTAAACCAAAAATGGACAATTTTCGAAATTAATAGGTCACGGTTGAGATTTAAAAAATGGACCAACATATAGTATATTATATACCTAGGTCGGGAAGTAAGCTATTATATACCCAGCACTTTTACAGCCTGAGGCGTAGCGCCGAAGTGTATAACGTGCGAGGTATTGAATAGCCTTCTCGACCGAAGAATTTTTACTACTAACCTGAAAGTCACCATTATTTACTCCATTTCCCTAGTGAGAAGTCGTATTTCTCTCCCTGGGTCAATAATAATAATAATAAAGTCCCTGGGTAAATAATGAAAGATGTTTAAGTTTTTCATTATGTTTAGTTTGCTCACCTCTCTAAGTTCAAATGGGATTCAATCCATTTCCACTTCTAAGTCACTGTAACTTTAATAATCACTAATTTTTCGCTTTTTCCAGAAGTTTGGCAAATAATTTGTATCTGTTTTCTGGAGACCAATAAATTATAACACGGATCATTGCCTAAATTGATTTCATTTGATTTTGAATTTCCCATGCATTTTCTGAAGTGTTGCAATTTTTGACAACCTGACATTGAGTTGTCAAACTGGCGCATTATAATTTATCGGTCTCCAGAAAACAGATAAAAGTTCTATGAAAAACTTCTGGAAAAAGCCAAAAATTAGTGAATCTTAAAGATGCAATGATTTAGAAGTGGAAATGAATGGAATCTCACTTGAACTTAGGCAGGTGGGCAAACTACAAATAATGAAAAACTTAAACATTTTTATTATTTACCCAAGTAGTTTTTTATTAATATTTTAGACCTAACGAGAGAAATATGATTTCTCACTAGGGAAATGGAGTAAATAATGGTGACTTCTCAGGTTAGTAGTAAAAAAAAATATATATTTTGATGTGCATCCTACTATTTGAAAGCAATTTCGTTTCGATATGCTTTGTAGACGAGAAATTGGAAGCCGTCACCATTTGCTATGCGCATTTAGGAGGGCGATGTGAGACACATGTAATTTAAAAAGACAAGTTACTTTCATTGCCCCATTATTAAAACTATTTATGGCCAATTTTGTTTGTCCAATGTTTGAAGAAAAAGCTAATTTCTGCAGGCTTCTTAAAATATGTGGATTTTTAAGTTTGGCGCATGTATAGTGAAGATAATAATAAAATATAAAACATTTGATCAACAAGCTACCTAAAAAGTGTAAAAAACACCAGTTTTTTACGCCCAAAATATCTTATATATTCACTAGATTTTGAATTTGTCTGTACCGATTGGTACAGTGGTGCTTTCAATATTTATATATATTTTTGATTGAGGGCCATCAATTTAGGAGTCAGTCGTCAAAAATTACCAAGATGAACTTCAAAAACCTCAAGAGGAATACTGTAGAATGACTTTTTTAAGAGACCTTTTTTTCATAAAAGATGTGACTTACCCAAACACAAACCTCGTCATCAATATTTGCTATAAGTGGGCGATAGAATAAAATATCTCCTTTCTAAGAGGATTTACATATGTCTGGTAGCGCCTCTTTCAATGCTTAGAAAATATTAAAGTATTCTCCCGATATGAAATTGCATTCATATAGTAGAATTTCAAATAAAATAATATGTTTTTTCGATTCTGAAGTCTTACCTGTGACCCCTGAATTTCAGAAACCGTCAACATTTAAATTAGACAAATCATGTTAAATAAGTTCATCTGTGAGAGAATTTTGTATACACAACATCCCTATGGATTATCTAAAACTCCTGTTTTTAACATAACTTTTATGTAATAAGTACGTTTAGAATTAGTGTTTAGATGGTCATAATTTTTTTTACGTTCCTGTTTTTCTTTTCGGAAATTTGGAAAAACACCTCAGCACTGATCTGATCTAAATAGTAGTAAGTATCTGAAGTAATCTGATTTTGTTTTCGTTCGATCTACTTTAATCTAGGAGAAGGTTTCTTAAACTATGTTCCACGGAATCCGAGTGTTTCGCTGAAACTGAACTGGTTCTGAACTGATTTTGCGATAATTTGGTAATATTTTTTAAACTTTTGCACATAGAACTCGACTTAAAAAATAAACTGAGATATTTTTAGTCCTGTGAGAATATCCGCCTATCAAAAATAATGGTTTTTTCTTATTTCATACATTTCATACATTTGATGTGTTCGTAGAAGTTCCTTCGCCATTCTATTGAGACAAAAGATTATTCTTACCCATACTTAATGAACTGAGCAATTAAATTAGATTTATGATGCAAATGCGCAACGGCATGGTCGTTTGTTGATTCTTTATTGAAATAGGAATAACTGTCTAAATTTTAATTGTGTTATTTTATATATCTGATAAATTTTTTAAAAGTAATAAAATATAGTTAAAAGGGACTTTTTTAAATATAAGTTAAAGTAGAATATCATAAGGTTTTTCCTGTTTTGGTCTTGAAAATGGCTAGTTTGTTATCTATGTGCCCAATTAATTAACGATTGGAAAACATGTTATATCAGACTTTGCGGGTAAAAACGTTTCAATCTCGACACATCGCGACTTTAATTTCCAATGACACGATTTGTAAAATTTCTGTCCTATATATAAAACATGTTGATACTTGCAGTTTACATTTTGTCCAACTCTCTGCAGCAAAATCAATGAAATGGTGTCAGTGTTTCCCACCGCGGCAGCACGCAGCGCCGCGTTGTGGATCGAGTCGTAATCTGCACGCTTTATTTACAAAAAAATTTTAAGTTGTTTTTTGTACCAAATGTAACGGAGCTTGCACGAGTTCCACAAGTCGTGATACAGCTGACTTAAAATTTTTGATAAACTTGTTGACATATCCAAGTTTCTTTAAATGTCCATTGCTTGTTAGTCCTCGGTCCTCGTCTTTGTTATAATGCATTTTTTATTAAAGAAGCCTGGAAATGTATGTTTAGTTTTTCGTTAAAACGAACATATGACTGACATGTTTAAGCGGTGCAACTTAGCTAACTTTCTTTTAAACATTTCTTTGACCTAATTAAATTAATTAAACATTTCTCTGGCAGTACTGAATGCTGTTTTCCAATTGCACTTCACGGCAAAAATTAACAAACACATTGTGCTTTCTAATGTGGTAAAATGGGCACCAAATATGGCAGCGTTCAGAACAATTAAAAAAATATATTCATCCTTTTTTCCATCCAATTTTTCACTGAAAGCGATATTTAATTTCCCATTATAAATCCTTTCCCATTTTTGTGGAATATTTTCAACGATTCCTCTGAAGAGGAACGTATTTTCGAAAGATTTTTTCAAAAAATGGATCAGTTTTCAAAAGATTTGAACATTTTTAAACGAGGTAATTGGCATTCCGTAATTCAAATGTATTTTTTTCAATATTTTGCATGATTTCTGTCTGTAAAAGTAGACATATTAGTAAATTCATTTTGTTCTTCAGTATACTTTTAATATTCGTTCAAAAACGGATTGCCAGTGTCCTTAGTTAGTTACAGTAATATTATTGCATGACAATTTTTTATGTAAAAAAGCCGTTTTTTGAGTCAAAAACTCTTTTTCTTTTAGACGCTGAGCATTTGTTACATTCAATGAATTTTTTGTCCGTTTGGAGATTTTTCCTATCAGATTGGCAAATAGCTTTTTTACAGTAAATTACATTTTTGCATGTGGCTATAGATTTTTGTCGGCCATGGTATTTTTGGGCGCTGCTTTGGATCGTACTTAAGCGATTATTTTTAAGCGCCACTCTTTCCAAGCAGTTTCATTCTATAATTTCAAACCTCGTTTTCGGTTAATTATTTTGAACAAATGAAACTGCTTAGGTTAGGATAAACCGAATATTTTCAATATTTGTTTCCTATCTAGCTCCGGAATTGAGAATAATCCGACTGTATTTTATCGACTGATGCCTGGATCTACTGCTCAAACCAATAAGTTCCACACCTTCTACCTTCAACAAAGGCCAGAGAATGGCTTTACATGGGCCGATATTAAAGTGAATCATCCGCTGGATTATGAGACAATCAAGGAATATAATCTGACCATTCGTGTTGAGGTGAGCATTTAACAAACGTTAGTTGATTTTTGTAATTGTTATTAATTAATTATATTATAATAACAGCCCATCTCAGGTATCATAATTGTTTGTTGCTGGCTTTATGATGGTCTAATTTTTTTGTGGGCTCATAAATGCAAGGAAATTCTGCAGATTGTATTTGCCAAAAACTCTATAAAGGCTTTTTTATGTCAAAGTGTTTTTATTAATGGTATTACAATTGCCAGATCGACATTAATATAAGCAGTTTTAAAAGTAATGAATTTATCATCTTTCATGTACGTGTACAAATACAAATATTTCTAGAACAGTTAACGTGTTAGAAAGCTCCGTAGTTTTAGCTTAAAAAGTTTAGTCAAATATTTGTTCACAACCATCCAATAAAGTATATTGAGAAAATAGTTGTGGCGGCATGTTGAATCGATAAAGGAGCGGCAACAGCAGCAATACAATGCCTTGTTCCTAAAACTTTTATTGCAGATTTTAAGGTACTCACAATTCGATTGCACTCCACCTTAAAGTAAATGGGAAGTATGCCTGAAAAGTATAATTTGTAAACTTAACTTTACACACCAATTTGTCATTTTGCATGTATTTTTCAGTTTAGGTGTATTTCGAGTTTGGGGTTCCAATAATTTAGACAAGTGAGACTCAATATTCGTATATTCGTAACTGTACCTTTTTTTAAGTTGTCCACCAAAAATAACTGAAATAATTCTGATTTTTTTATGCATTTTTTAAATTGGATGGATTCGAAAACGTATTTTAAACGAATTATTAAACATTTATTATCGCAACATATTGCAATAGTCGCATCATTTCACTTTGCGCTAATTTTAAAATGATTTCCAGTTTTATAGTTAAAATGGATTGTATTATTAGAAATGGACTTATGAATAATATTTGCAGTTTTTTATTTCGTATTTGTCTAAATGAACTAAGTCCGGTAGAATTTATTGATACAGACGTCAATTTAAGAAAGATACACATTGTCTCAAAAATCAGCATAAAAAGTTAGTTTTTGGACCTAAAGTTTTTAAATTAAAGTAATCAGCAGACAACGATTGCGGCTACTTCTAATAAACCAGCGTTTAAAATGAAATAGGGGATTCCTGTGTATGCGCTCATTTTTCCTATGGGGATTGTGTAATTAACAATTAATAATAATTAAAAGTAGTAATAAAAAGTAGTAATATTAATAATTATCGATTATTGAGAAGTATTACTTTAGTAAGTTACTAATTATTGCTTAGAACAGTGTATTCAAGTTCATATTGTTTGTGTTAAAATGTTAATCATATGCATATTTTGAATTTGCAGAATAATGGTATTCAACAGTTGGCGTCTGAAGCAATAGTGTATATTCAACTGGAGGATGTGAATGATGAAATTCCTCTATTCACCGAAAGAGAACAGGAAACAGTTTTGGAAGGTGAACCAATTGGTACCAAAGTGACACAAGTTAACGCGATCGACCGGGATGGAACATTTCCTAACAATCAGGTAAGAGTCTGCTAGCATTTTATATAAACGGAAATACAATATAATTGAAATTGTTTTGAAGCAATAGCTGAAATATTTACTTAATCATATATGTTATGATTCGCAAAACAAACGCTGTTTATTTAAAGTTATCTTAAAAAAGAAGTGCCTTCGGTTTAGGAATTAATCAACGCTAATGTGCGCCAATTCAGTGTCTCCTCAACTTAATCGATAAACTAGTCGAATAAGTTTTTCAATAATTTACCACAAAACTACTACACAATAAACCAATTTCATTTATCCCCAGTCCAGACCCTTCCCACATTTATCATCTGCTATTTTTTGGGCAATTTATAATTTCATTACCTACTCGATTGATGCTGCTTTCATTTGAATATTGCATTTCATTGCACGTTTGTTCAGCGAAGTATTTCTGCCTGAACTGCCTAGTTACATTAGATTACATTAAGTCGCAATTTATCTTATTGCCATTAGTCAATTATGCTATATATAGACTTTCAAAATTAAGAGTATATGTAATTTCGCCAATGAGAGTCAGAACAAATTCTATTGATGTTATCAGCTTATTTAAAGTTAGCAACATTCAGTTTTTATGTGATCGTCCAGTTTTCTGTTTTATTATTCCAAATTGAAACTGATATCGTGCATCGAATAGTTTAATAGTTACGTCGTATCTATACGACCTCGTAAAATATAGTTATTTCACATAGTATTAAACTGGAAAACGACGTTCCAATACTTGCAATTAAATAACAGTAAACACCAGACAAACAACAAAATATCAAATTTAGACACCAGCGAGTTTTCAAAAATAAATATTTTTTCAGGAAATGTACTCAGTAAACCATCTGGCACAAAAATAAAAAGTTATTGTCTTTGTATTTTTGTACCATATCGGATAAAAAAAATGGTGTGCGTCACGGGACGCTCGACAGAAGTGATAACTTCATATGATATTTATAGAAACTTGTTCAACGCATGATGACAACATTAATTTTATAATTTCAATATTCTTGTTAGTCTAATAATTTATAAATGGATGAGGAATATGTAAAATGAAATTTAATTTCCTTTTGAATGTAATATATATATTTTATTTACAACATTTAACAGTCTTCAATAGTTGCAGTTGACTTGTTGGTTACATTATCATTATATAAACTTTCAAAAGTGACAATTGGTTTCTGATAACTCTTATACGAAACAAACTTGTGACACTCGATTTTATTTAAGTATCTGGAAAATACCGCATCAATCGGAATACCATGACTGGTAGTAGCTTGATCTGAATTATTTATCATCTTTAATAGCAACTTAGATTCAAGAAATTATTTTAAATTTTGGGCTCGATCAGAAGAAAAATCAACATTAAAATATCCACTTAGAATAAGTGGTAATTGATGGTAGTTTTGGCAGAAATTAGTTGATCTACTAATCTCTGGTTTTGACCAAGTAAACGGGAACCTTCTGATGTATAGATTAAAAATTGTGAATTAATAAATCGAATAATAATTCTAAAATCGAATAATGTCTGAAATGCTTTTGTTTGGAGATATATATAAAGTTGTAATAACAATTTTTTTTAATTGATGCATCGTGCTATACATATCTCATCAATATCATTATCTGACGATATATTGAAACCTGCAACATTCTGCGTTTCTAAAGACATGTTGGGAGGCACAATTTTTACATTATCATTGGTATGCTGACAAATTGCAACGCCTTCTGCTCTTTTATTTACTCCGAATTGATGTTTGGCCTAGCATCGCGGTCATTTCTGTCCTATTGTGCCTTCGCATTTGACTCCCTAATTATCCCTGTGTGTTCAATGAATTCCAGAAGAATCTTGAGGGGGGTACGCATGACCTGGTCTGGTAGAACTTTATCCCTTCCCAGGAGTCTTCGTCTACCTGTTGCATATGACGTGCAGTGACACATAATATATAGAGTAGTTTCGTCCTCTAATTCGCACCCCATGCAGGTCGGTTGATAGCTCAGTCCCATCCTGAATATCGTTTTTACGGACTGGTTCTGGAGGTCCCACCAACTGCCTTGCGGTAAAGAGTCGCGGTGTCTCCTCCCAGTACTTCTATGTTCTTCCAAGATCCATAGCCCAACTTCCGCCCTAACTTGGGCATGAGATATACCACAAGCATGTTCTTGGTTGGTCAGTGGTTGCTCAGCTCCTGCCTTAGCAAGTTCCGCAGCAATCTCGTTTCCTCCCTCTGTTTGAATTTCCAGCCAGGGTCGTAAGTTCTTTTACACAACCCAGCACACATTGTGACCTGATTGTGTTCGATTCAAGTGCCTTATTGTGGCTTCATGTCCGGTTACGATGGTAATATGCTTACATGTGTAGGCTCTTTCCATTTTCTGGGCGCAATTTGTTATCGCTAGTATACTTGCTTGAAAAGCGGTCGTGATTGTACCCAGGTTTAAAGTAATCCTTTCCCCGGTTCTATCTCTTTCGACTATAACAGCGCCTATGTCCGATGCTGTTTTTATACCTTCCGTATACCGTACGGAGTCCCATGTGATAGCTGATGGAATCGCTCCCCCATCTCGCCCCTCATCCAGAACATAAGCTTTGAAAGGTACCGAAATGCTTAGAGTTTTAATTCGACCAGCTTTCAATCCCATAGGTTCGACTGAATCTTCAGCTTTCTGAAGATTGCGCTGCGTCCCAATTCCGTCGCTTTTCTGAGGGCACCGACACCCATACGGTAAGCGCTTCTTAGGGCCTCAACTTCAATGGATAAATGCAAAAGCAGACACGCCAGCCTCTGAACGTCGTTCACAGACTGTCGATATGTACTGATTTTGATTCTATGCCACCATATTACGGCGGCATATGTGATTATAGGTTTCACAATGGTGACGTACGTCTTGTACGCCATCTTCGGTGAAATTCCCCATGTTTTTCCAAAAGTGCATTTGCAGGTCTATAGACCCGTGATACCGGTGAGTTTGTGCACTTCCTTCGGACCGAAGATATCGACGTGGCGTTGATTGTCGAAACATGGTTGCGCCCCGGGGATATACTTAGGATTCGGGGGTACAGGCTCGAACGTGCCGATAGGCCCGGTTTAAGGGGAGGGGTGGCCATAGCGGTCAAAACGTTAATTCCATACAGGAGACTGCCACACAGGCAGTCAGCAATAGAGAACGTCGGCGTTGAACTTCCTGATGGAGTTTTGATCTACTGTGGCTATTTCTCCACCGTACGCTTTCAGGCCGCTGATGTCGATCCATTATTCATAAACACCAATAGGGTGTTGCTAATGGGAGATTTCAACGCCCGCCATCCACTATTCAATAACCCTGGACATAAAAACGCAGCCGGCAATTTTCTAGCCGACTACGTTCGCGACAATGGCCTACTCGTTATGCCCACTTCATCCCCAACGCATTACCCGAACAGTGGAGGGAATCCATCCTACCTCGACTTCGGAATTGCCAAAGGACTCACCAATCTCACGGAGATGGTGGTTATAGACGCCCTCAGCAGTGACCATTTGCCCATTTACCTCGACATTAGGGATTTAAAGCGCACACAAACTAACGACTTTCGATATTCATACGAAAATTTCGATTTTCGCGAATATCGAAAAAGACTACAAGACCTGACGTGTATTCCGGGCCAGATTGATACTGTCGAAGCTCTAGAGCATGCGGTAAAAGGTTTGACCAGGAATATACAACGGACACAGCAAGCTTTGGCCAAAAAAGTTCCGAACAGACCGCGGCGCGACAATCTTCCTGAGGAAATTCTGGACCTTATTAAGGCGAAAAATCGAATCAGGAAGCGTTGGCAGCGATTCAGGGAATCTGCCGATCGCATAATGGCAGCAGAGCTTGCACGAGACATACAACGCGAAATCTCCGCATACAGGAATTATACCTGGGCGGAGAAACTGCGAAATCTGACTCCCCGTGACAATTCCCTGTGGAAACTGTCGAGAAGTCTGCGAAAAGGCTATGAGCAAGTCCCCGCTCTTGAAAAAGAGGGGCGGAGTTATATTACCACCAGTGACAAGTGCGAGCTGCTCGCCGACTTTTTGGCAGAAGTACACAAGGTCCAACCAGCCCTTCAGGATAACGAAATTGAAAGACAGACCGCTGTTTTTGTAGAACGGAAGTATCCTGTACCACCCTCGATTTTGCATTCCTATATAACAACCCCGTCGGAGATACAATCGTGTCTTCGGCGCCTCCCTAGCCGAAAAGCCCCCGGGCCAGACGGCATCCCTTATCTGCTCCTCAAAAACTTACCGCAGAAAACTATTGTGCTAATAGTACAAATAGTCAACGCAGTCCTTAAATTGCAGCACTTCCCACAGGACTGGAAAAACGCTGTAATAATCCCCATCTTAAAGCCGGGCAAAAACCCGACCGAACCCGCCTCTTATAGGCCAATTTCCCTGTTGAACACCCTCGGCAAATTAACCGAGAAGGTCATCCATTCGAGATTACAGGCAGCAGCCGAGCTTCGAAGTTTAATCCCGGATGAGCAGTTTGGCTTTCGACCAAGACACAACACAACGCTGCAGACTGCTAGGATCGCAACGGATGCCTATGCAGCATTTAATAAGCTTCAAAGTACGGTTATGCTGCTTCTCGACATGCAAAGGGCCTTTGACACAGTCTGGCACACAGGCCTGCTGTACAAGTTGTTTGCAGTGCATTCACTGCCACTCTACCTAGTTTACCTGATAGCGTCCTACCTAAAAAACCGTTCCATCCAGGTGAAAGTGGAGAATACCACTTCCGCCAAAAGACGCATCGCGGCAGGTGTACCACAAGGAACAGTGATTTCGCCGCTGCTGTATACATTGTACACAGCAGACATTCCAAAACTTCCCACTACAAAAATAGCACTATACGCTGATGATACGGCTATCTACGCATCGTCTTTTTATGCTCAGGCTGCGAAATCTCGCATTGCACATCACCTGAGTTTATTGACGCCGTATTTTGACAAATGGAAACTTAAAGTGAATCCCAGGAAGACGGAACTTATTATCTTTTCGCGCAAATTCACTAACAACAAAATCTTATCACCACTCGTGGTCCAAAATACTCCTATCAAACCAACAAAAGAGGTGAAATACCTGGGATTCAAACTAGACGCCCGACTCCATTTCAATAAGCATGTTGACTATGCTGTACAAAAGACTGCCATGGCCCGAAGAAAGTTGTACTCTCTTCTGGCGCCAAATTCTTTCCTATCACCACGAAATAAACTTCTGCTCTACACCTCCACTATAAGGCCCATACTGACCTACGGCTCCCCTGTCTGGCACTCTGTCTGTGATTCCACGAGACGACGTGTTCAAAGGACCCAAAATAGGTTCCAGAGAGGCGTCCTATCGGCTGACAGATACACCAGAATAACCGAAATGCACGAAGCTACAGGGATGGCCTATATAGCCGACTATATGGATACCATCGCTGAAAAATGTTATCATAGCGGAGTGCAAGGCTCAGTCCTCACGCGAAATATCACCCATGTAAGAGCAAACGATCGCCCAACCCATGGTCCCCTGTATAAGCGACTTCCCATATTTTATGAGGATTTTGTCCCTGACAGTACGTGACGACAAACAAACATTGCCTGCCAGTTGCAGACAGTCGTTTCTAGCAGGCTGGAAACGCACAAATCCAACATAACGTGACTTGACGGGTTCGTCCTGCCTCGTTCTGGCTGGTGTTGGCTGCTCCTTGCACCGGTCGGGGCGGGTGCGGATGGATTTGGTCATCTAGTTGAAACTGCCGGCGGTTAACGCCACGGCTGACAGTATCAAACTTAAAGGTCGAAGCAAAAGGGGTTTTTGGCTTCCCTTCAGGAAGACCTTTTTTCCTTAATGAATGCCCCTCGAATAAAACCAAAACCGCCACTTCAAGACTATCTCCTGACGTTGTCGTGCGTATGGCTAGCTCGGGAATGTCCATGTTAGGGCACTGCCCAGGTAATGGACGACTTAGCGCGTCTATTTAGATCATGGGCAAAGAGCAACCGGCCGAACATCTGGCCAGACATGGGACATTTTACTGACTTATGTTTTTTGTTTTAAACTTTGTTTGTGAATTTAGTAATGTGAATGTTTAATAAATTTTATCTATCTATCTATCTATCTTTGAACCGATTTGCCAATTTTGGCAGTAAAGTAATGCTTTACTTTGCAAATGTCCTATCAAAGTTCGTTTCTTGGAATTTTTGCAAAACCGCGTAAAACTAATAGTTATTTTGAAATTTGGGCTGTTTATGTGAAAAATTTCAATACGTCTCAGGTTATGCTTCACTTCGTAAATTTCTCATTTAGTGCTCTATGAAGTCGTGTAGAAGTGAACGCTGTAGCTCAATTTGTTCCTGATATACGTATGAGCAAAGCTGGCGTTATGCTTGAAATTATAGCCTCATCTGTTCTTTTTCTTTGTAATATTCAACCCAGGAAATAATAAAGCATATTGAAAATTTTAATTCTTAGGCTTACACCTCTATTTTTTTTTTATATCTCCCAAAATTAATTTTTATTACTGCCTTCCGATTCTGAACATTTCAGTTTCCGACTTATTATTATTAAATTAAAATTAAAGCACTTTCACAGCACTAGGAAATCCCTGTTAATTTATCCAGAGTGAATTTAATTTGAAATTCTTCACCTGGAATTCTTTATACCGAAACTAAAATAAAACTTTCAAAACTGTTTTAGGTTTTCGGGCTAGCTTCTTTAAGGTAATAACTTGGAAGCTCTTTCAGAATTATGCCTGTGCGATATGTTTTTTGGTGTACGGCAATTTTTCAGAAAGTTGCTTTTAACGCGGAAAATCTTTGGCTTTGCATACAACAATTCAGTAATTGAACTCACAATTTAATTATTAATGTGCCATTCTTGTATGATAAAAATTGTGGTTTTGGGCAAAATCACTGATTAAATTCGATTTATATACTTTTAATAAGTTAATATACCATGCTATACCTATGTGAATGCATCGAAGAAGCTAAGTGTTAATAAATTTTAATGCGCGTTACAGGTCTAACATCTCATAAACTAGAGAGAAAATTAATTTTAAATTTCCGAAGGCATGTACAAGGGTTGATAATAACAATTTAGCGCTCTCACCTGTTAGATAAGTTTTCAAATTAAAATTTTATGCTGGGGTAACTGCTACTTATCTTTAATCAGCTTTAAATTAAATGGAAAGTTATTATTTACTGAAGCTTTAAACTTAACGTCTGGAAATGCTGTTGCACATCTGCATCTCTATGAACTTTGCATGTTATATTCAAGTTTAATTGTTTCACGTGAATAATTACGCTTCCAATGGTGTAACGAACAATTGCCAAATGGCATTTAATTTTTATTTTGTCACTGGTGACTTAAATTGTTGGGTGAAATATTAAATTCGAATATTATTTTTCCATATTGATGAAAATTACATTTAAGAATGGCTGCGTAGTTTCGATTTATTAAATTTTAATAACTTGGCTCAAGTTGTTTATATTAAACCTGCTTTTTGCATTTCGCCACCCTGTGGCCGCATTGCTTGTTCTAATGTAAACATTTTGCTTCAGAATTTCAGCCGCTGATTGTTTGTCGCTCGGAAATATTTCGTTTTTTTAGTCATTGCGGTCCAGCCTGTTCTAGGTATGGTTGTGAATGTGCCGCGTTTTTTTATATTAGCATCGAAAATGTACAGGGGGGTTAGTTTAATTTAAATCTGATAGACGTTAAGGGCATGTTCGACTCCCAAAAACATTACGAAAATGTCGTATACACTATGGTCCAAAATATTAACTAGCGGAGGTAACGGTTCTTAAAGGTGCGCACCCTCAACAAGTATTTATGATGTAGTTTCTAAACGACGACACATAAAAGGATGAATCTCGGGATACATGTAAGTATAACAGGCTTAATAAATCGTTCACACATTTTATGAGAAGACATAGGGACGACTTTGAGGCATCATCGGAAACTGTTCCCTAAGCTACATGGTGTTTAAGTAAAAAAGTGCATTTTGAGACTTTTTGAGAAGGTCAATAGTTTTCAAGTGATTTCAAATTTCCATCACATGTGCATAACCAATTTGACCAACTTTTTTACTGAGCTTTATTACCTTACTCTGCTAGATTTTGAGGAAATATTTTGCGTCCTAGAACAAATCGCTTTTCTTGTACCAAGCGTCCAAGCAAGTCCTCAGCGTGTTTACTTCAAAATATCGCAAAATAAAGTAATAAAGCTCTTTGAAAACCTTAAAGTAATAAAGCTCGTTGGAAAATTTTGTCAAGCACATTTGAAATCACTCGAAAATTAATTTTTCCGAAACTTTGAAGATACACTTTTTACTTAAAAATTACGTCTTTCAGGATTGGCTTCTGAGTAGGCTTTAGAGTTGCTTTCTAAATATATTCGACCTGCCAAAAGTTTTAACTGACGCTGGTATCTCTTCTAGCCAGCTTTCTCTAAATGGGTTGTCTCTAGATTTAGGAAGTTAAGTTAAAAAATCCTCTTAGTTTTCGTCGCTGACAAATGGGATAATCAATACTTGTCAAAAGAGAGCACTTTTAAGAGCGCTTACCTTCGTTAGACGACGTTTTGGAACTATGGTGTATATAACATTTTCATAATGTTTTTGCTTATGAAATATGTCCTTAAAATTAAAATTGAATGCTTATACCTGGCCCTCCTGTATTTGATGTGTATAATACTAAGTCTAAATAAAAAAGTATGTATCCAACTTCCAAACTGCAAAATTGGCTGTATTTTTAACATACACGCTACTGCACGCTGCGCAATTGTTTTAGGTCAACTTTTATGGCTCTCTTTTGATTTCCAATTAACTAAAATAGCTCATAATTCATGCTTTCAGCATGTGTGTCAGGTGTTTATTAAAAAAGTCGGATGTTACGCACATCTTTTTGTCCTAAATAATACCAAATAGCAAACTATACGAATACTGATAAAACTCCAGTTTTCACAAATGACTGTGCACATATATTTTGAATTGCACACAAAAATTAATAAACCACGGAAATTTTAGTATAATCTTGGCAACTGGGTATCTGAAAAATTGCGAACTCGAGGTGTTAACGATTGTCTAAATAATAATAAATTTAAAAAGTATTAAAACTTTACAATAGTAATAGAGTTTCCTATTATTTTACTGTATATAACATTTGCTCTATGTAACTACCACAGTTATAAAAAAATATTTACGGTTGTGTTATTTTGCTGCTAAATAAAAGATATTACCGATGCAATTTGCAAATGTCCAACTTTCCTCTCGCAATATTTTGAATACCGCGGCTCAGCTAAGAATATTTGGAAAACAAATCGGGTCAAAATCCCATTTTCAATTAACACGTACCAAACAGCAACACGTTAACGCTCTTTAAACTGGATTTCCTGGATCTTAAGTGGATTTTCTACTGCTCCATTATGCATATTTCGCCGATTAAGGCTTTTGCTGGTCGAAAAACTGGATTAGCTGTCTATACTTTCGATTTTGCAAAGTCATGGCTTGATTTTTGTAGATTCTCTTTTAAATATCTATAAGATAGAATTTTTATTTAGCTTATAAACCCTTGTCAATATTTTGCATTTATGCTGAATGTTTTAATACAATATTTGGTACTCAAACATTTCAGTTTATTCTTACATTTTCTTTTTCGTCTAATTATTGAAATTTTCTTAAAACCTCTAGTCTGTCCCGGTTTATGCTATAGTTAATATATCCTTTTCTTTAGAGAAAATTGCACATTAAAAAACTGAGTCTGAAGGTTCTGAGATTAAACTGTCCGTTTCATAGAAGCTATAAAATATGAATTGCTTTGTTCTTTATGTTTTTGCGATTCGTTGAGATCCTTCAATTCATTAAATTACTTGTCTGCGGTATGTGAATTACCATTTTACGGAGGTTTTCAACAATTTTGTTTTGATATTTAATGTTGAATATCTTTTTTTTGTAATATAATAATACAAATAATTAAATCTGCGTTAGTACGTAACTTTGCAGGGATTAAATACTCGTCCTCCAGTGTAGGAAGTTGTGCAGTTATGTACATTTGTTCGCAGACTTTAGCAAAATGCAATACTGAATTGAAAAAGTTATTCATTAATGTGATAACATTTTAGTAATATAAATAATTTTGGAAATACGTGGTTAAGTACATATTATAAAAATATTGTTATGATTTTACGACCTAGATTTCGATGTACAGGGCCTTCACCTCACCATTAAATGTGCAGTTATTGCAGTTCGTCCCTTTGTATCTCCACAAAATGTTAATTGTGAATTTTTAATCCATGACAACTTATAACCCAGCAATGTGACCTATTTTAAAACACAAAGAAATATATAATGCCTTACATTAAGTCCTTACATGTAAACTTATTTTTTACATTTCGTAAAAAAATAGTTTTTAAATTTTTCCACTGATATCTACTTTTATTTCCTAAACGCCAAAACATTCTAAATTTATATAATAGCATATATATAACTAGGGTAAACTTTTGCATGTAATGTGTATTTGATAAACTTATAGGCGTTTCTGTTCCTTCTACTTTTTCGACTTTGAGCCCATGTACCTACTTCGTTAATAGAAATCTATGTTTACAATCATAGCTTCAAAAATTATGTTACTTATAGAATTCGTCTGATTTCGGATTTTTCTTTATTGGTCTAAAAAGAAATGTATGGACCAGATTCTGCTTACTGTAGGGATTTTTTTTCTTTTAAACTAGTTGGATTTTTAGAAATGCAAAGGGCAAATAAATGTTTGTAGCAATTCGCGTAGTACGAGTCAACACGATTTTTGTCCCATTGCTTTCTATCTCTGGAAAACGTTTTCGAAATAATAAAAAAAGGACCAGGCGAAACTGCTTTAATTTTTTTGTCTTACCTTTTTGCCTTAATCTGTTCTGACACTTTGTTTTCTCTATTACTTTACGAATAATATCATACAGGAAAATAACTAAATTAGTATTGAGCGGAATACGGACATGTATATATTTACTCTATTTTTATTTATTTTTATTTTAATATCTTTTAATGTCCTAGTAAAACGTTTGAAAAGCGTTTTTATCTTATGACGTATAATTTGTTACTTAAAATGCCAGTTTAATTAGTCTAATTTTATATTTATCCTTTCCGCTTTCCACTGAAGTTCACGATTTTAAAATCCTCTAAGATATTTTGACTGGCTTATTAGCTCGTCAGCATCTGTTCCGGCTCTTAAAATATATAGCTTTAAGCTGGACCGTAAAAGTTCTTGGTTCGTCTTGAACAGTTTACTGCAGCAAAATTGCTTAAATGGCTTTTCGCAAAGACAAATATTATTGCGGCTGGCAATAATCGGCTAGATCTTTTACTATTATTCCAATAAAGCAGATTGTTATGCATTTTAGAGTTCATATATTTCAGTTTGAATTAATGCAGCTTGGGTCTGAGAGTAGTATTTTTATTTGTCTTTCGGCAATATATTGCTGATGTTAATGCTATGAATTGAAAAGTATTTTTTTGTAAAATTATGCCAACTTTTAGGCCAAAGAGTTAAATCTAACTACTTTAAATTTAAGATAAAATTTAGTAATTGCATATATTTCCTTTGCAGGTGTATTATTTTATTGTGGAGTCTCCGAGAAATGAAGGAAAGGACTTTTTCGAGATCAACAAAGAATCGGGCGAAGTTTTCACGAAAGTAGTGTTTGACAGAGAAAAGCAGGGAGCATACGCGTTAGAAGTGGAAGCTCGAGATGGTGCACCATCAGCCAGGCCCAACAGCAAAAGCGAACCCAATTCAGGTAAGTTTATTGATATTGAATTTAGTGAAATGGTAAATATCTTGAAATTGCTGCGGTTCAATTATAACGTAGGTAACTTAGCTTCAAAATCATGTTCGAAAATTCAATACAAACTCTTATTCATCTCTTACTATTATGAAGATCGTTGTTTTACGAGCTTCGAAAACCAGTAGACATTTCGTTACAAAGAATGTAAATAAGAAAGCCTGGAAAACTTTCGAAGAAGTTTAGAGTTTCCAACAAAAGTTCAGCTCCATAAGATCGGGAAACGGACTACCTATAATTTGAAATGTAAATGCACTTTGCATTAAAGGTGAAAAACTTTAACAGAAGAAATTGGGAATAAATGTTTACATTTAGGAAACTTTATTGGCGGCGTTTTTGTTGTCCCACCGTCTTACTACTTTTGATCGGTGTAATACGCTTAGAGATGCAAGAATAATAGAACAAATTAGAACATTGGCTACATCTGAAAACACTGTTAACTTACACTGTAATTGGAAATACCTCTTTACCTCATAACGGCCGTGCAACTCTAAAGATTACATTTTTTTCATTACATGCTTCAACTTCGTTTGAAATTGTGCTGATTTGAAAATATCCTTAACTATTTAAGCAATCTTTACAATCCATTTTTAGCAGCGCTCTCAAATTTCTACTGGAAAAAGTGCGATACCATGTTGGCTTAACGAGACACTTTTCGAACTTCTTAATTTTTTTATGGAGCCCATAAGAAAGAGTAATTTAATTTAGAAAATCTCCAATTTTCCCCCTTCTGAGGTTTATAGGGATTTTCCTAAGAAGACTGTTTAGTGTTTTTTTTTACCATACACAATTTACAATGTTAATTTTCTTTCCTTGAAATCACTGGTTGCCAATGGCTCTAACGTTGAAACTGTAACAGAGTTTTTATGCAAAAGTCTAAGAAAATGCGTTTTTTTATATAAACTCTGAAACATTGGATCCACAGAGTGGAGCATAGTTTTGTGTATTCTTTTATTAATTAAACAGTTAATTTAACTAATGCAAAAACAATAATTGCTGAACTTTAAAACTCAGACGTTAAGAATATAACGACGTCATATATACATAGTGTTTTAAAAATGACGAGCTAATCCAATGTTAAACCAAGTTCTTGAAAAACATTTAATACTCAACATTATTTACAATTAAATTGAATAACATTAATGCTGGATTGAGACTAATTTTGCTTTTTTAAGTAAACTATTCGGAGTCTCGCAATATTTGTGGTGTAATATAACTGTGCTGTAAATATAATTTACAAGACTTTCATGAAATGTAAAAGTTTTCGATAGAAATAAATAAATCAATTTACCATTTTGGCAGTGTGACCCAAAATACATTTCGCTATAGATCATCGTAAGCAAATTTTCAAATGGAATCATAATAAATGTTACTGTCCACTGATTTTTTTCAGGTGATTGATATCAAATAATTCTCAAAAATTCTTAATGTCATATTTAATTCGAGAAATAATCTCACTAAATACCTCTCGAGCTTTAAAATTAACCAGATAATTTGTCACTCTAGCATGTTTTCCTTGCAAATTTATTGTCAAATTATGGAAAACATGCAATCGTGAAAAATTATCTGGAATTTAAAAGCTCTCGTGGTATTACCCTCGATAAGTGAAACATCTAGATTATACATACGTCTAGTTATAGATCCGATGTTTAAATACACATATTATTAAAATACATTTTGCAGAAAAAATAGTTTCCGTGTTTTCATCAGATTTTGTTTATTGAAATCGATTAAACGTTTACGGTCTAATTTAAAATGAACCATAACATTTTTTATGCCTTTCTATAGTTCTATCGTTAAGTTTTTTGCTAATAAGACGTGTATGAATGGCTAATAGAAATTGGAATGTATTCAAATGAAACATTTCTAAAAATATCCTTAATCCTAGATTTGTTCTAATATGCAGATGTCTAAAAAGCACGAAAATAAAATTGTGCTCCCATTTCTGCTTACATTTTTTTGTGGAACGAAAAACTTTTATTTTCAAATCGAAATGGCAAAGTTAGTTATTTGCCAAAAAATTATTTAGTATTTAAATCACAATTCACTCCAATATATTCCTGGGTTTCAGTCAATTTTATTGTTTATTATTTAAAATGTTACAAATACGTTTCGGTGTCTTTCTCCACCATTATCAGTTTGTCTAAAATATACATTTACCGTTATTATTAATTTATATAAAATTTTTCCATCAAAATTCACATATTAAAATACAAATCACACACAGATTAAAAAGTACATCAAGAACATTGGTTTTCAGGTGATGAGTCAGGACAAAACATATCTGGGAAAAGACTAGAATCTATTGTTTTGAGATTTAAATTTTAATTTCAACTTACGTGTATAGTTCTTTACACCCTAACATTCAACTGGTCACTGAATTTTCCATATTTTACTCGATATCAAGCGAGCGAAACAAAAAAAAACTGTTTATCTTTCGTCTTTTCTTTGCATTCTAGGAATTGCTTCGCAATTCCTCAATATCAGGTGTATTTATTTCATTTACTTGGTCCAATCAGCTCATACAGGCGATCATCTAATTAGTGAATGATATACAGAGCTAAGATTGTCTGTGTCTGATCTGAAATTCATTGCATTTTGATGTTTCTTAATTTGTATCATTTCATGGATTCTTCTCTTATTATAGTTTTCCTCCTTGATCAATATTTGTGTGTTATCGAAATCAAAATCATGCAACTTTTGTTGTGCATGTTGTGCTAATGCTGTTGCATTCTCGTTAATCTTTCTTAAGCTATACTTGGGTTCGTATATTCTTTTCTTTAAATATTGCCCTGTTTGAATTATATATGTTTTGTCACAGTTCATACAGTCAATCTTGTATATTACGTTAGGTGTGATCAACTTATCGCTTCTAGGTTTAACCTTTGTAAATCACTCCCTTGCCAAGTTGTTATTAGTTTTTTCCGCTATAGTAATATTATGCGGTTTTAAAACATTTTTTATTTTTGTGTTGATTTCTGGTATGTGCGGTAATGATACATACTTGATTTTACCTTCTTTTTTATTTTTTATATTATTTATGTTATTCCATTTATTTGCATTGTATATTTTATTAATATAAATATAATAAAATATACAATACAATGCAAATAAATGGAACAACATAAATAATATAAAAAAGAAAAAAGAAGGTGAAATCAAGTATGTATCATTACCGCACATACCAGAAATCAACACAAAAATAAAAAATGTTTTAAAACCGCATAATATTACTATAGCGGAAAAAACTAATAACAACTTGGCAAGGGAGTGTTTTACAAAGTTTAAACCTAGAAGCGATAAGTTGGACACACCTAACGTAATATACAAGATTGACTGTATGAACTGTGACAAAACATATATAATTCAAACAGGGCAATATTTAAAGAAAAGAATATACGAACCCAAGTATAGCTTAAGAAAGATTAACGAGAATGCAACAGCATTAGCACAACATGCACAACAAAAGTTGCATGAATTTGATTTCGATAACACACAAATATTGATCAATGAGGACAACTATAATAAGAGAAGAATCCATGAAATGATACAAATTAAAAAACATCAAAATGCAATGAATTTCAGATCAGACACAGACAATCTTAGCTCTGTATATCATTCACTAATTAGATGATCGCCTGTATGAGCTGATTGGACCAAGTAAATGAAATAAATACACCTGATATTGAGGAATTGCCAAGTAATTCCTAGAATGCAAAGAAAAGACGAAAGATAAACAGTTTTTTTTTGTCTCGCTCGCTTGATATCGAGTAAAATATGGAAAATTCAGTGACTAGTTGAATGTTAGGGTGTAAAGAACTATACACGTAAGTTGAAATTAAAATTTAAATCTCAAAACAATAGATTCTAGTCTTTTCCCAGATATGTTTTGTCCTGACTCATCACCTGAAAACCAATGTTCTTGATGTACTTTTTAATCTGTGTGTGATTTGTATTTTAATATGTGAATTTTGATGGAAAAACTTTATATAAATTTATAATAACGGTAAATGTATATTTTAGACAAACGGATGAAGGTGGAGAAAGACACCGAAACGTATTTGTAACATTTTAAATAATAAACATTAAAATTGACTGAAACCCAGGAATATATTGGAGTGAATTAAGGTACAGTCAGGAAAATATACGAAAAGATATTAAATCATACTATTTAGAACTGACTCAGTGATAATACATGCAATAGGAGTATCAAGTGTAAAGTTAATTTAAGTTGCTGTTGTTGTTCATAGGGGTTACTCTAAAACTAAGCGGAAAATGGTAAATCAAAATAGTTGTTTTTAATAAGTCTTCAAAAGGTTTTTCAAAAATATTTCTGCTGAATTATAAGAACTGTCTTCTTTTCTTTCAAGTAATACTTTCAAGTAAATAGTCCTTGATGTACCCTTTCTTGGGTCATTTTTCGAATAGGTCGAATTTTTGCACGATTGAAAAGCATAAATTTCCAAAGGCAGTATTTTTCTTATTTTAAAATCAATTGAGGAGTTAGTTGATGCCGGAAGATCACGTAAAACATTTTATCTAAAATAACGACTTACTATTTTTCTTCGTTTCGGGTATGTTCGAAGTTGACTAAAGTTTCCCAAATTTGATGCGTGAAATGACATTTCGTGGAATAACTGTGCCGCTGTGCCCTTAGATTAAATACATTTTCATCAAAACAACTACTTAAGTTCAGTAGCTAGTTTCTACATTTTATAAATGACAGGGATTTATTTCTAAAGCTATTTTAGGTACGTCCATAAAATGTAAAACGTCCATAAAATGTAAAACCCAGAATATTTTTGTTCGATATGACTTTAGTTTAAAACATTTTTTTTCATTCAGATTTAGAAAGCTGCGAAATTTATAAACATTCAATAAAACATAAAAGAAAATTTTCAAGTGTTTGGAACGGCTTTAACGTTTTTGATCAAAAGTTTAAAAAATGCAATTTGCAAACTTCCGCTTGACAATACGTCGTCTAAATAAAATTATTTTTTACTACATATGCTTTATAAAATGTAAAATAGCTTTATTTCATGTATTGCAAAACCCATTAGTTTCGTTTCTCTCTAAATTAAATTTGAAACCAGAAAGTGGTATCACAATCTTTAGGGAACAGACTTAATGTAGTTGAAAGTAAATATGTAGATAAAACTTTGATTTATTATGGATTGGGTGTAGCGCAAGGATGGATGTCTGTGTCCAATTTCTCTAATATTGCAGATAGTGTATTATAGATATTTCGCACGTGAAAAATCACATGCCTGCCTGTGCATAACCCATTTTCTTGTTTTATTGCTTATTTTATTGCACATGTATGCATAACTTCTCCCAGCTCACGGTTATTTCAATAAATATGGAACCAAATTTACATTTCTAGCATTTATAAGTAATTAAGTAAAATAGTACTTTTTATAAATACGAATAATCGAATTTATTTCAGTAGTAGTAGTAAAGATCTTTATTTCTAAAAAAGGCTATCGACCTATCGGTCTTTCTGCCCTTGTTTAATACATGTAGTCTTAGTCTAAATAAAAAACAAAGATGAAAATTCTCTTATTCTAAGTTAATAATCTTATTAAATAAACTTTCCAATTCTAATGGCAAGAAAAAATTATTTTATTGTCCAGTAGTCAGTTGAGTTTGTAAGTGTTCGAGTAGCGTTGATGTAGGGAAACGGAAGCGGGATTGTCTGGTTGGTCTTGTAAGACAAAGGGGATTCAGTATGGTCCAGTTGTAGGGGTTGTTTGTCCATTTTGTCTGTAGATGTATGAGTCTTTCCGAAATCTTTGTCATGTTTGTGCGTTCGTATAGTAGTTGGGTGGAGGGGTTGTGTAGTGGGTTTTGGGGGTGTCTTATTCGTGTTATTAGTCTTAGTGCAATTTGTTCTGTTGTTTGTATATATTTTGTCCTTTCTGTTCCGTTGGTCATGAATTTATTTCAATTCTTCAATTAATATAGTTTATTTTTGATATACCAGCTGAATTATTGTAGCAAGTTGGGGATAGCACTGTTTTATACATTGTCCGGATTCGCATTATATGCAAATATAAATGATCGCATTTATTACGTGTACTTGTTATATTTCTTCATAATTTTTCAAGCTAAAGTCACAAAGCTGCCAGACTTTTATGTAATTTCTTTTTGTACGGTGTCCACATCAGAGAGTTTTAAAGCTCCGATAATCTGTCATCAGCGTGGCTAATGATTTTTCGCTGTAAAAATTCATTAGCATGTTATGTTTTTATTACACGAGTATAAATTGATTTTCCTGGAAAATATACGTCAACATGCCATTATATTACTCGGATGAAATTTTGTACTGAAAGCAGACAACTTGTATATGAAAGGTTTTAGGGCAGGTATTAGCTGACTTTTCGGCATAACAACAAAAACAATCTACAATGTTTGTTGGTTAGATTAGTCTGACATCCTCTTTTATTTATGCTCCTTTGGCTCAATTTCATCTGGGGTCGGGCAAATAATACGGGGTATAAGGACGATTAATTGGACAAACATACGAACAATAATTGCTTTATTCGACAACAACCGGAGTATGCTGATATGTTTAATAAGCCATTTATGAAACTACATGAAATATTTAATAATCATGCTGTTCTGTTTATGGTGAAAAATTAATACATAATATTTGGATGGCACATAGCATCATTTTGTTCTTCTTTTGTCTCAGTAAGTTGATTTATTTATTTTTACTTTACTCATTTCTGCAGATCTACATTATAAGTAGTAAACATCTTTATTTCTAAAAAAAGGCTATCGACCTATCGGTCTTTCTGCCCTTGTTTAATACATGTAGTCTTAGTCTAAATAAAAAACAAAGATGAAAATTCTCTTATTCTAAGTTAATAATCTTATTAAATAAACTTTCCAATTCTAATGGCAAGAAAAAATTATTTTATTGTCCAGTAGTCAGTTGAGTTTGTAAGTGTTCGAGTAGCGTTGATGTAGGGAAACGGAAGCGGGATTGTCTGGTTGGTCTTGTAAGACAAAGGGGATTCAGTATGGTCCAGTTGTAGGGGTTGTTTGTCCATTTTGTCTGTAGATGTATGAGTCTTTCCGAAATCTTTGTCATGTTTGTGCGTTCGTATAGTAGTTGGGTGGAGGGGTTGTGTAGTGGGTTTTGGGGGTGTCTTATTCGTGTTATTAGTCTTAGTGCAATTTGTTCTGTTGTTTGTATATAACGTTTTGTCCTTTCTGTTCCGTTGGTCATGCGTATATGTCCATAGTCTAGCAAGGGTCTACAAATAGCTTTATATATTTTGGTGGCGGTGTTTGTGCTAATTCCTCTGTCTTTGTAGGTTAGTGATCGGAAGTGTGTTGTTCTCTTTATTGTTTCTGCCCTGATGTTTCGTATGTGTTTAGTGAATTTAAGTTTGGGGTCAATTGTGATTCTAAGGTATTTTACGTCGTTTTTTGGTTGTGTCGTTTGGCCGTCTGCGGTTATTGTAGGGGAGTCAGCGTTGAATCTGTGGTTTGTGAGCAGAAGTTGGTTTTTTGACGCGTTTGGTGTTAGTCTCCATTTATAAAACCATGTCATTGTGTTGTTTGTTAATGTTTGGAGTCTTTGAACTGCTCTCTCAGTAGTTTTGTCATGTACAATAAGTGCCGTGTCGTCTGCGTATTGTAATATGTATGCCGATCTGTCGATTTGATTTTTGTCTGGTAAGTTGTAATTGTATATGTCATGGCAGTATATATTGAAGAGAAACGGTGAGAGCGGGGATCCTTGAGGGAGCCCTTGTTCAGGGGAAAAAGAAAATGACAGTGTTTTGTCAATTCGTACTTGTAGTTGTCTGTTTTCTGGTAAGTTCTTTATGGTGTGTAGTAGATATGTTGGTGTGAGTAGTTTGTATAGTTTGTATAGTAAGCCTCTATGCCTGACACTATCAAAAGCCTTGTTAATGTCCATAACCAGGCAAGCGGTCTTTCTGTCAGTTAGGTGGGTAGTTTGTATATTGTTGGCCAAAATAAAGAGCGGATGAACAGTCGAGTGATGTTGTTTGAAACCAAATTGGTAGGTAGGTATATATTTTCCAATCACTTTTTCAATCCGCTGCTTTATTATGTATTCAAAAATTTTGCTTAGTACTGCAAGTAGTGTAATTGGTCTGCAGTTGCTCGGTTGTGTATTGTCCAGTCCATTTTTGGGTATAGGGATTATTAAGCCGTTTTTCCATGTTTCTCTGATTCTGCCATTTGTGATGCAGTTGTTCAATTCAGTTAGGATCAGTTTGTGTGTTTCTTGAGTTAGACTTTTCAGAAGTTTTGCCTTTATTTTATCCTTTCCCGGTGCTGTGTTTTTGATATGCGGTAGGGCTTCATCGTACTCTGTGTCTGTGATCAGTTTGTAGGTATAGTTTGGTGAGCTGTTAAAATAGTTCAAGTACCAGTCGTTGATCACGTTCCAGTTGTCATTGTCGAAGTTAGGGTTTGTCGATATGCTGAAGGCTCTTTGATAGTGTCTGGCGAACGCGTCCGCTTTCTCTTTGTCTGTGTAACGTTCTATTCCGTTTTCGTCAATTGTGTCAGTAGTGCCAGTTTTTTTGTATTGCGCTAGTTTCTTAATTTTTCGCCAGGATGTTTTGCCTTTGTCTTTTTGTATTTCTTTACATGTTTCTAGCCATTTGTCTTGTCGGTATTGTCCAATCAAAGTTTTAATGTTTCTGTTAAGTTGGTTCAGTGTCTTTTTTAGGTCGTTATTTTGAGTGTTTGTATACAGTCTGTACAGTTCTCTCTTATGTTTTATTAGTCTCAGTATGTATTTGGGCAATGTATGTCGGTAGAAAGCATTTTTTATTTCCGGGCTAAATTTTCCTATGGCTAGTGAAAGTTGTTGTTGTATGGTTTCTATTGAAATGGGCTGTGTTTGCGATTGAATGTAGTCATGTATATGTTGTTTGACTTTGTCTATGTCAGTCTTTGTTAGGTTTAACTTTTTCTCTATAGGAGGTGTATTGGAGGTAGGTTGCGTATGTTGTAAGTCTATGTTAAACGTAATAGCCAGGTGGTCGGATCCAAGTTCGTTGGATAAGTTTATGTTGTTGATGGTGTTTGTTAAGTTTCTTGTGTGCAGTACAACGTCTGGTGTTGAATCTGGGTTTGCGGGCATCAGAAAAGTTGGTGGGGTGTGCTGTTTTATAAAGTCGGAATTTTGTAAAAATCTTTTAAGCTGTTTCGTTTTGTTTCTGTTCAAATTAAAGTCGCCTATAATTATTGCATATTTATAGATGCTTGCCTTGGTCAATATGTTTTGTTCTAGGTTGGAGTGTGGGTGTATGAATGTCAGAAATATGTGTATCAGGTCGTTTAAGTAGGGTATGGTAAAATGTAGCCAGTCGTTCAAAGGGTTGTTGAGGTGGGGAGGGTTTGCTTTGCCTAGTTTTGTTACAGGTTTGAGAAGAACTGAGGCCCCGCCCCTGGCGTGGTTGGTAAAATTGCCATGTCTACAGATGTGTTGCCAGTCCCTGTATGTTGAAGCCTGTCCTATTTTAGTTTTAGTCTCTACAAACATGCAGCAGTCCATGTCGTTTTGCTCTATGTAATTGTAAATTAGTGGCTTTTTATGGTTTAGTCCGTTCATGTTCGCGTAAAGTACTTTCAAATTGAATCTTGTATGTTTGTTACTGTCTGTCTCACTTGTTCGAAGGGTTCAGTTGGAGAGCGTCCCTCGGGCAAGAGCATGTCAAACATTAAGATGTAAATATGGTTTCCGAAGAAAACAACGGAGGTGTCAATGTCGAATTAATTTTTAAATTTTATCCACAAAACATAAAAAGATATAACAGGCAGCGTTTCGCCTGTTTTAATACGCTTGAACCTTTAGGAGCTTTGTAAACAACCAATTGCACGTTTCATTTGAAATTTACTTCCGAAAAGTTTCAAGTTATTGGTAAGAAAAACTGGTTTGTCTTGATTCAAGATATGTTCTTTGCTCATTTCTGAATGGCATCATTTTCTTCGGTCTTCTGGTTCTTCAGGTAGCTTTTCGCGAATGTACCCATTGTACCACTCTTTAATTTTTTCATTAGTCTATATTATGTTTTATAAAAATTTCATAATTATTATATTTTCGTTTTCCATGTAATCTTGTTTTATGGTTGGATAGACCAACGTGAAGAAATTTGAATGTTGTTATAGACAATCTTTTGTATAAATTATTTTTACTATAAAATCGATAAAAAAAATGCGACCTTTTAAATACTGTTATTGCTTGAAATTAAAAATAAAAATATGCGAACGAAATAGAAATTTACTTGAGCTAACTCGGATCAATCTGAAAAATATGTTTGTCATTGTGACTGCTCAGATTTATTTTCAGTTTGTTCCTCTCCTGCGTTTCTTTTGCTCCCGAGTGATTTGCTGTATACAAAGAGAATACTAACAACTTGATTAGTGATAAACCTTAAGACATCGTCATATTTGCATATCAATTGATGAAAAATTTTCATCTATAAAGTTGATGCTTTGCAATCTATAACACCCTTTAAATTGGTGACATGTAAAATAAGATTCATTGCGAAATATTTAGATTTCTTTAACATATACATATAAACACATCTGGATTTCCAATAATGGAAGAACAGAAAAAGTGGCTTACCAAAATCAGGTTGATTCATGACAGAATCCGTATCGAAATACGCGAAGTGTTATCTCTACGAGCCAAAACGAATAAAGCGACAAAGATGCATTTGTTCAGATCCTTTTTATTTCTCGTGTATCCTACATTGTCAAAGCTGCGACGGCAAACAATAGAGAACGCAAATAGTTTTTGTAGAATGTGCCTCCGATCCAGACTTTAAACCGCTTTGTGATTTATTACTTTCTAGCGTGTACTTGTTTTCCAATAGTTTATATATTTACGTGTTTTATAATGTTGAGAAAGTGCAGTTATCTGCAAAGTTTAAATTGCTTATATGATAAACAGTTGTTTTTAATCAGACCACGTTTCATAAAAATTAATCTGTCTGAATTATATTTGTCGGTCAAAATTTAATCATTGTTGGATATTTATTGCACAGTGGTCCTGCTTCCTCAATGCAATTAGTTAATATACACAGAAATTCATTTTATGGGTATAAACTAATTAATATTTTATGGCAGCCGTGTTGTTATTTTTTTGGTAAATAATTTATAAACACCTATGGATACTACATGTTCCGATTAACTTTATTGCTTGAAGACCGATAGCTGAAAGGTAATTGGGCTTTTTCACTTCAAAAAAATCTCACCCCAATTTCAATTATATCGAAAATTATTCAAATTACCCTAATCTGCATGGCAGTTATTATTCTCGTTAACGGCCAACTCTAAACGATCAATTGCCTGCCGCATAAAGCAAATATAATGAATAAATTTATCAAGATAACCCAGGCCATTAAGCTCTCGATTTCATAAAAAATATTTATTTTCCATTTAAAATGTTAATGGCATTTCTTATAAAGAAATAATATACTTGAATAAATTTATTATGGAATTTAAATTTCTCTTGATTAAACAAACGTTAAACGGAAAACAAAATTGCATGACAGTTTAATGGAAATTTTTGGAAAGTTGTTTATATTACGACTCAGAATAATGATATGTTCTTGACCAATTAAATCACGCTTTGGGGTAAAACTGTAAAGTTTTGAAAGATGAGCAAATAACAAAAATAAATGGTACTCGTAAATTGCTGTGATTGTATTAATTTAAAATACTCATGTGAAATAGTTACATACTCACCTTTAATATCTTTCTTGCATTCAGAAATATGAAAACTCCGAATGAAACGTCCATTTTATTTGTAAGGAGGACACTTTAAATTAATATTTTTAGCCTTCTTGTATCAACCGCCTTGTGAGAGGTAGAAGTCACCATTAGAATCTTAAATGGGAATGGTGGTCAAGTGGCACATCGTTCTAAAGGCCCTTCAATTATCTTGTCAGTGGTATCCTACTTTGTTGCTTTTTGTCCAGAAGTTTCCGACTAATCGCGTTTCAAAGTTGCAGAAACAATTAAACTTTCCGGCATTGCGATGTTGGTTTCCAGGTTAGTGTTTACACAAAAATTATTGCATTGAAAAAAAATAATTGTACAAAAATATCAGCAGGTTATGTCCCATTAACAATGGACTTTAGATGTACCCAAAGAAAGAAGTCTAAGGGTGTGAAATCAGGTGATTTGGAGGCCATTCAATTGGTCCCCTTCTGCTAATCCATCTATTCGGGAATCTCTCGTTTAAACACTGTCCGACCGGAAGAAAATAATGAGGTGGAGCACCGTCCTGCTGCAATGTTAATCAATCCTCCTGTAAAAATGAATTACCTTCTGGAAGTAGTGTAATTGGTCGGTAGTTGCTCGGTTGTGTATTGTCCAGTCCATTTTGGGTATAGGGAGTTTTATTTAGTTCAAGATAACACATTTGTAGTAGTAAGTTGGTGGGCTGTGCAGCAAATAATCCCAAAACCTCATTTTGACTCCTTCGTTCATCACTCGTAGTTTCTTTGTTTTTCTATTACTCAGCGAAGCAGTTTCGGAAAACTTTTTTAACAAATCCAGCACATATCTGTGACTTACGTCATGATTCCGATTTCTTTCATTGATAACAAATCCCGTCTTTCGTGCGAACTGTCTAACCTCCCTTAATGAAAATAATTTCAGTTCTTTCTTGAAGAAAATAAACCATTCTCATACTTTATGCACTTAAAAAAAGTTATCACAGAACAGCCCAAGAAGCAAAAGCGATTTAACTTTTTTTTTAATAATATTCTTATTTTGGCTATATCTTTTAAATTTTCTGATCATGTTTTTTGGTTAATAAACAACGTATTTTTAGAATTTCTTGATGGAATTTAAAGGCGTTTGTGGAATTTCCACGATAAGACATCGAATGAACGCAAATTACCGAGGTACTCGTAGTACCATTGAAGTGTTATTTACAAATAATTATTTTCAAATAAAGTTTGAAACCGTTCCACCCATGGGTGCAGCGAGGAAGAGGCAGGGGAGGGTCATGCCACTGAAAAGAGAATAGAAGGCCCTTTAAAACGATGTGCCACTTAACCGGCATTCCCATTTAAGATTCTAGGGGGGACATCTGCATCATCTCCTAGGGGGTCGAAACAAGAAGGCTAAAAATATTAATTTAAATTGTACCCCTTACAAATAAAATTGACGGATATTTCGGATTTTTCATATTTTTAACTGTAAGAGAGATATTAAGGTTGGGAAGTTTTCAAATTGACACCCCGCATGATGACCGTGTAATTTGCACAGGAAGTTGGCAGAGATAAGATATAATCAAATTGACGAGTGCGTATTGGCCCCGTAGATCAGGATTATTATCATTAGTTTCGTCGAAATTCAGTGACCATATTCCATGACGTAATGATTAGTTGCATACAAAACGATTCTCACTTTGAATAATTTTTGTAATTTTATATTATCTTTCTGGTGCCTTTAATTAAAGAATTTTGGTGTGGATTATCACATTTAAAAGTTTTTTTTTAATATCTCGACATATAGTTGAAATTAACTACATTGTTGATGCGCTTGAATTGAGCGCTTGACCGCTACCACCGAAAGACATTTTTGCTTTCGGTGGTATCGGGTTGACTTATTTAAACATTTTGTTTGGTCGATTAATGTTAAAAATTATCATATAAATCGAGCGTGACTTAATGGAAAATAATCTTCCTCTTGTTTAAAATGTAAAATGCGTCTAACTAAATTTAACGTAAATTTAAAATATTTAAATGACCTGCAAACGTAATACTGCAAAAGTTCTACCACGACGTACGAAACGTTTTCTTTGAAATGACCTATTTTAAATTTTAATAGGATTCCTCGAAAGATGGATCCCATCAGAGCAAATGAAAGATCTCTTATATTTCAACTTATTACTAGTGAAACTAGAACAGCAATTGCATGATTACTTTACGTGGAAACGGAATGAATCTGTTTTAAAATGCAAAATCGCTCCTTTAAAGGAACTTGAATTATATGGCTCAAATCGCATGTAAAGTGTGATCTGAATAAATTTTATTCATTCGAAAATCATCCAGCTGAAATAATTTGTTCTAATGTCCGAAATGAAGAAAATTTCCTTGGGCCAGTTGCAAATAATTTGAAATTAGTTCAGTTTTGAATGCAATAAACTGTAATATCTATGTAGATGGGTTTCTAGTCAGTGTTTTTCAAATGCAAACCGAATTGACTTGGTCGCTGGTGTACAAAGATATTCACGTACGGGAAGCTTTTCATGGATATTCCTGAGGCAGCGTACAAATAGATTCACTTTATATTAGAAATCTTTTCCGTTTTATTCAATTGAAGAGTTGCACACATTTGCACCATTTCCTTTTACTATCTTTTGAAAGTTTTCTTTAACGGTCTTTTGGTATTCCGGGTTGTACACCTAATTACATTATTAAACCAAACTTTCTTATTCCATTCGGATGAAGTAAGAAGTTCAATTAAAGCACATTGTTAACAGAATCAATCTTTCGCATGCTGGGTTAAGCTGATATAGAAGCATATGAAGCCCGACAATAAAGAACATGGTGATTTGGTAGATGCATACTGTAATTATCTCTGCGGAATGATTACTAAAGTTTGTTTGAGATTTGGGTACAATCATTATCGCAATTATTTTAAGCGATATATTCCTGCAGGTCTAAGGAAAATGATATTATTTATGTTCCCTTTATGAGGACATTATTCTTACCATACTTGCAGCTACATTACACCTTATTGAGCAATTGATTTGCTCTTTACGTCTCAGGTAATATCGATAAGATCAACTACTAAACACTATGTTCCATTATCGTTTCAAAATTTCATAGATCGTTATAGCGGACCTCTTTAAAAAGTTAATTGATATTTTAAACAAATTTGCAACCACAGTCCAAACAATGGTATTTAAAAGCTTTCGGCAGCCGGTTTACTTTTTAAATTAATTTTTCAGTTAAGCCTAGAAAGCTTTATAATGTGTTGATTTTTTAAATTTGAAAGTCACATCCTCTGGTCATACAAACCTATTGTTAAGTTCCTGTTTTAATAGTTGTGACACAGACTAATTACACTACAGACAGACCAATTACACTGCTTCCTAGTACTGGGCAAGATTTTTGGAGGCATAATGAAGCAGCGGCTTGAGAGAGTGATTGGAGGGTATATACCTACCTACCAATTTGGTTTCAAACAGCATCACTCGAATGTTCATCCGCTCTTTATTTTGGCCAACCGCTCTCACCGTTTCTCTACAATATATACTGCCATGACATATACAATTACAACTTACCAGACAAAAATCAAATCGACAGATCGGCATACATATTACAATACGCAGACGACACGGCACTTATTGTACATGACAAAACTACTGAGAGAGCAGCGCAAAGACTCCAAACACTAACAAACAACACAATGACATGGTTTTATAAATGGAGACTAACACCAAACGCGTCAAAAAACCAACTTCTGCTCACAAACCACAGACTCAACGCTGATTCCCCTACAATAACTGCAGACGGCCAAACGACACAACCAAAAAACGACGTAAAATACCTTGGAATCACAATCGACCACAAACTTAAATTCACTAAACACATACGAAACATCAGGGCAGAAACAATAAAGAGAACAAAACACTTCCGATCACTAACCTACAAAGACAGAGGAATTAGCACAAACACCGCCACCAAAATATATAAAGCTATTTGTAGACCCTTGCTAGACTTTGGACATGTACTCATGACCAACGGAACAGAAAGGACAAAACGTTATACACAAACAGCAGAACAAATTGCACTAAGACTAATAACACGAATAAGACACCCCCAAAACCCAGTACACAACCCCCCCACCCAACTACTATACGAACGCACAAACATGACAAAGATCTCGGAAAGACTCATACAGCTACAGACAAAATGGACAAACAACCCCTACAACTGGACCATACTGAATCCCCTTTGTCTTACAAGACCAACCAGACAATCCCGCTTCCGTTTGCCTACATTAACGCTACTCGAACACTTACAAACGCAACGGACTAGTGGACAATAAAATAATTTCTTCTTGCCACTGAAATCTTATTTATTTAATAGTATTGTTAACCTAGAATGGGAGAATTTTCATATTTGTTTTTTATTTAGATTGGGACTGCATGTATTAAACAAGGGCAGAAATACCGATAGGTCGATAGCCTTTTTTAGAAATAAAGATGTTTACTACTACTATTGTTAACCTAGAATAGGAGAATTTTCATATTTGCTTTTTATCTAGATTAAGACTGCATGTATTAAACAAGGGCAGAAAGACCGATAGGTCGATAGCCTTTTTTAGAAATAAAGATGTTTACTACTACTACTAGTTGTGACATTTTTAATTTTGGTCCAGGATAGGTTCACAAACAAATAATTTGACAAAGGGCGATTTTTCCAAGTTCCTTCAAGTTCAAATCCGAGTTTCATAATAGTTTCTCTTTTCATATTTGATTAAATTATCTGAATTTATGATGTTCACCAAAATTAGCTGGTCGCCGTTTTTAGATTTGGTAGCAATTGAATTCGGAATCGTGGATTTAAACATTAATTTTGCTTGAGGAATATAATTTTAAACAATTTCAGGACCATCAGGATGTCGCTAACTTCGTTTTAAATTCCTAACTAGTTTTGTATGGAATAGGCTACTGGGAATTAGTAGGATAGTTCCACATTGAACCGTAGCATTAATTCATCAGTATTTGATTTCACCACGAAACTTTGGAATCAAACCAGTTTTCGTTAATTTTAAAAGCCCAGCTTGTAAAGCTTTTGTCAAATGTTAAAGCGAAAGATTGCTCCCCGTTAACCGAAAAATCTATAACAGTTTTTCAAATTCTCAAAAACCTTACCTTGGACACTCACACTTGCAAAGTATCGCATATGGATTGTGGTCACTATTTGATCAACGCCATATAGGAAAATTTGATATGTGATAAATGCCAAAATAATTTATGATTGAATCTAAATTGCTGCATTAAAATTTGCACAATGTATAGTATGGTCTTCCGTGCTCGCTTCGGTTGGATAGGGTAAACTCGTACTTGAATTTACACATAAGTAATATTGATTTAACCCTGTTTGCATCTGTGTGGCATTGTACAATTATTCATGGTTCAATAGATTTGATGCATAAGCTCTGCACCATAGTTATTGTTTGGTAACTGATAATTGGTTTAATAACTATCGGCAATAATATCTGAAAATGTTTGCTTTTCTTAATTATCTGCAGAAATAAACCAATAGATTCTTCGGTTTATTGAACAATCTCTATTTGATGCAAGCTTAAACATTAAACATTCCGAAAGCAGAGAAAACAAAGTAATTGTGCAATAAAAGCGTGTTTTGTTCTCATTTTAGACTGAAGCTCAAATAACTACTTCAATTTCGGACGGTTGATTTGCTCAATTTTAGTGGTCTGATTATAGTTTTTATTCAATCTGTACCCTTTTAAACCCAATTTGATTTAAATTTTTTTACCAACGTTTTGTATGATGTACGTATATTATATTTTACCTAGCAGTCGTTTTCAAGCTATCTTCATACCTTCCGTGCTTTTCATTCGATGCATTTTCTATAAATCTGCTGGATTCAAAAAAATATGAGATATGTTTCCTATTGTCCGAAATCAATTCTCTGATTTATTGCGAAACGATTTTGGATCATTTTATCATTGACCGAAAGCGATCACGTTCTGTGCTACAATAAATTGTGTGCGATGCAGTGCAGGCCACTTAGATTGTACGATATTCACAATTTTATTGTCTGAATGTGCAGGTGTATGTATCAGTTGGTTTGAATTTCGTCCGTTTGTGTTCTCGTTCGAGTATTGCATAGACAAAGTGGTGGAACTCCATGAAAGGACTTTGCAGTTAAATTATTCCGCTTGATATATGAATTGTCCTATTGGTAATTCGTAATTTATGAGAGCATTTAAAAGCTGCTTTTCTTCGTTAAATGGCGGTAGGAATTCTTGTTGGCAAATGACAAAGCCTGAAATGCGATTTGTCCATTTGAAGCCTCTCTTCCTTATGTAACTTTGATGTTATTTCAGTACTTATTTCGTTTTACTTGATTTTATTGGGTCGTAATTAGGCTTGGGCACACTCAAGTGAGTTATTGAAGCCTGGAGGAAAAGCGAATTGTTGAAATATTTTTTTGCTTAACAGTCATATAATTTAGGTAAAAATTGGCAATTCTCAAATCATTGTATATAATGTATATTAATTTGTTTCATTTCTGCTGTTATGCATGAACTATTTGATATTTGATACATTTTTATTTTGTTTCGTTCGATATAGTTAGTAAAGCATTTGAAACAAATTATACGTTTGACGAAAACAGTGACCTAAGACTTTGTTGCTAAAAGGTTTACTTTCACCTGATCACAACTACTATATTTAAAATGTGCTTTAAATAAATACAAATACCAATGTTACAGTCTGCACTATACCCTCATCAAGTCCTGAATCAAATAACTTGATTCCGTATAAACGGTTAGAGATTAAAAAATTTTGCGATCTACATACGCTGAAATTATTTTCAAAAGTACATATTGTTTCATAAAAGTATTACCGGCATTAAGTTTCCTTTTTTAAATAGCGCACCCACAAAATCTCTTTATTTCTCAATTCTTAATTAAATTTGCAGTCATTTGATATCCCATAGTCGACTGTTTGCACATATCGTTGATAGCTAATTATAATATTTTTGCGAAAATTATTTCTTAACAGTAAGACTCTTTTTTCTTAACAGAGCGACCTGCTTGAGTATTCGGCTTTTAGAAGAAATGATAGGCTTTATTCTTTTTACTAGAAAGTTTCTTTAGCTACTCAGGTACATTGGTCGAAAATTCATCAAATTTAAAATTTGCTAATATTTTTTTTATAGAAAGCATATTTTTTGAAGTTATATTTTTTATATTTTATGAATGGAAGCTATATTTTTTGAACTTGATATGGTTTGACATCTTATTATAATTTTTTTGCTAAAAACATGTCTTATAATATAATATAAATATACGAGTATATAATAACATGTGTCCAGTTAGTGTTCCTTCTAGAAAGTGGAGTGCACGGATTGCATTCTTGTTGAATGATCTCAATGGCGATATGCATTGTCGAAAACTGAAAATTGTGGCTACTTATTTTCTCTTTTATCGGGCACAAAACCAAAAATTCAGTCTTAGTAGGAACTCGTCTTCACTTAATCTTTTCACAAATTGTACATAACTGCCATTCTTAGTAGTACGTTTGTGCGCAAATTCTTGAAGCCAGTACTGGATTGCTCTCTATTTTCTCGAAAATATACACCATGTCTACTAATTCTTCTGTAGATAATTTAATTTTCATGAACTTTTTTGAAATTTTCATGAAATTTTCATAACATACGAATTTTGACATTGATATACATAACATAGGTCTATCCATAACACACTCTGGAATCGGGGAATAAATAATGTTAATTATAACTAGTCCTTATCGATTTAATTCAATCAGGTTGCTATCATCTTATCGTTTCTGAGAAACTAATTTTCAAATTATCCATTGCAGGAATACTTTTTGTCAAAAAAATTAAATTGCTGGTCAACGATACGAGCCAATGGTTGACTATATGGTCAAGTGGTTGAAAGTTGAATGTAAATGAACGTTCGTGTCTGCTGTTAAAAAAAACATATTTGATGTTGGTAATTTTTTTTATGAAACAGTCTGTATACTGACGTATATTTTAAACTAATGAGACCCTTTAAAATGAAATGTTATTGAAATAAATGAAAAAAACCGTACATGTTTTTTATTCATATCTGACAGTTGTGACCAGCGACATATCTTTAGTAAAACTAATTAAATTTAAATAAATAATTTCAAGTAATTTAAGCGAAAAACTATAAAATTAAGGAAAATGTGAACCCTTTGAAGCACAAATTGAAATTCTTTGTAATATCTACCAATTGTGTATTTCCTTGCAAGTTTAATTAAACTTGAAAACATTTAGAATTCAAACTCAAAATGGGCATAAAGAGTGAAATTAAATATTCGGCGTGGAATAAGTGTACACATACCAACATTGTCGTCAGGAAACCAATGAAAACGACGTTGCTCTCAGCTTTAATAAAACTTCTAAACCGGCTCAATTCGCCAAACGGCAGGGACGACTTTCTTGGTCGCTAAAAGCTATTTGCCATTTAAAATGCTTAGCAAAGAAAGTGTGAAATCCGTATTTCATCAGAGCTAATAATATTATTCAAGGCGTATGAAAAGCTTATTTTATGTTTGGCTATATTGATTGAAAGCTTTGTTTTTCGGCTATAGAATTTCCCAGAACAGTGAAAAGTTACGCCTCCAGAAACTACTATTATGAAATGTCTACATTAATCAAATGAAGGCAATCACGAAACAAAATATATTTATCTCTGCGACAACATATTATTTTGATTACCTTCCATTTCTTCTCTAAAGGTCTTGCCGGAGAAAAATCCTAGCCACTAATTGAATATATACTAACTGCCATCCTTTACCTATGTATGTATGTGTATTTATATTTTTTCTAGCTGCTAGAAGGTAATACGTTGTTGTTCAAATTTATCTAAAAATGACAGAATGTATTTTCTATTAATTTAAGAAATATTGTAGAATATCCATGCATAATGCAAAAATATTTGTTACAGTAAAGTACAAATATTAATTTGCTGACTTGTTCTAATGTTGGAAAAGTCTGTGAAAATGAGTGAAGTATAAATAAAACTATGACTCGAGTGGGTAAATGTATACATTGTCAAATTAGAAAGGAGATAATTCTTAAGGTGAATGGAATTTTCATATTTTTTTTCAAATTTTGTTACAGAGTGTTTCAAATAGCACAACTTATCATATTCTTTGTTATTTTATTTGTAAATTTGTTCTGAACTGTAACATTCTCTATGAATAATAATAATAATAAATAAATAGAATAGAATAGAAAATAATAGAAAAATTAAACCAATTAGATGAAAAACCTATTTTCCTTTATAAATATTTGCAGCGTTTTTAAAATGCGGACGAGGAGTTTTCCTTAATTTCGACCATATTATTCAGTTCTGATCTTTTTCAAATTGAATCTAGACTCATATGTACTAATCGGTTACTAACATTAAATTGAGCCCTATCTGGTAAAAATTCCACACGTGCAGTTCAATAAGCGAACCGAATATGCATGAACTGTGCGCATTTTTAAAACTCCATATTCATATTTCAGAAGTTTTGCGTCAATGGTGAAATTGGCTTGTCGATAAAAAAACTTACTCCCGGACAGTTCGCCTCGAGCCAGGTTTTGACATGGAACTCATATTTCCTATGTTTGATGGTACCTTCTATTTTACTGGTTTTTTACTATATTTTTGCTTTGAGCTCTACCAATGCGTCATTCGTTTGACCGCAGAAAATTATTTTCTCATTGTTTCGTTTCCCATATCCTTTATACTTGAAACATATGAATTTACTTTTATCATGCATTCATTAACTTTAATTTGTATTTGTTTGTTATTTTCTGATACCCACCATTTGCATGAAGAAAACATTATTTGTGATCTTTTTTTCTATAGGGAAGTGAGTTAGTCTTAAGTATGTTCGTTCAATGGTTTAGCTATGAGATACATTTATTTTCTACTAAAATAGAATTAATTGCTTCCACTTGAGAGTAAGTTTAAAGTTAGACAATTTAGAAGTTTGCACAATGACTTTAGACTTCCGTATCGAGTTTTTGTTACATTCGAACTATGGCGAATCGAAATAGTTTTCGAATCCGTGGTAACTCGGCGAACATTAGCGGATTTCCTGATTTATTGCAAAATTGTTTCCAAGCATTTTATGGCTGTTTGGATATGGCCACAATCTAAATAGCCTGCCATCATTTATGCTTTGCTGAGGTCGAATCTGGCTGAGCTCACTAGTTGGATTTACCGGTCCCGAGTTGAGTTTTGGGTTTCACACGTTAATTTACCTTCAATTTATTTTCATTCGATTGGAATGCATAACAATTTTATTCACATTTATGACGATTCAATGCACCAATCGTAAATGAACTGGTCGTTATGAACAACAAAATTATGCAATGAAAGTAAATTGACACAATAAAGCAAGGACCCAACATTAATATCATCGAAATATCAGAATGCATCTCCGCATAAGTTCTCCGGAGGAGTTGGCTAAAAAACACAGGGTAGTGTATGGTCCAAGTGCATGTGGTTCAAAATCGCACTCGCACAAAATGTGTTCACTATTTTAGAACATCCTATACATATAGTGTAAATCATAATTAGGCGAAAATACTTTTACGGTGTTCTCAAAGATTATTTTAAGTAACATTTTAAATAATAAACAATAAAATTGACTGAAACCCAGGAAATTTTGAAATAAATTGAAGTACAGTCAGGAAAATATACACAATTATAAATAATGTCAGCTTGGAAAATGAATCAGTGCACTAGATATAAATATTAAGTGCATATATCTACTGTCACGAAAAAACAATCTATTAAATTCAGGGTGTCCTACGAATATGGGCTGCTATTTGTAACTACAATTTTGAAAAAGACAATAATTTCGAAAGTTTCAGGTAGGTTATCTTAAAGGCCTCTGCTCTATACATTTAAAGTATTTTCACATGTGGCACTTCCGGTTATACCGGTAGTAGGCATCAAGTTGCTTATTTTAAATGGAATGGCAGATGCAGTGCTGAACGTTATATTCGGAAATGGGACTTTGCAGAATCCTAGGTAAAAGGTGTATTTGTATAATGTATTGTATTAATAGTTTAATGACTGCACAAAATACAATACAATTACTATAAATTAAGAAGGTTTTTAATTAAATGAAATATGTTATTTCAGGCATAGCCAAGTTAATGGAAAGTCTTCTATAAGAAAAATGTGGGGTTACAAGTTAAAAAGCGTTACTTTTTCTAAAACTTTATTTTTGTATGACTGCAAGTTCTCATTACAGAATATTTTGTCATTCAGGGAGTATCGGTAATACCGTTCAGAACTGCATTTGTCATTTATTATAAAAAAAAGGAAATATTTAGATCCTGTAGAGATTGAAGACTTTCAGCTCGTTTATTTACAAATAAATTTAAATTCATTCGATTTTTCATGCGAAAATTGAAGGTAGCAACAACTATGCCTACAAACTGATGGTGGAAAAAGACACCGAAACGCTTTTAAGATAGAATAAACGAATATTTGACTGAAACCAAGGAATTTCATCTTGAATTGATTTACAAATAAAGCAACAAACTTACACAATTACAAAACTAAAACAAACTACAATATTAAATACAAAAAATATACACCCGATAATGTAATTTATAAAGTAATAACTACAAAAATACAAAGTTTTTTTTACGGAGTTTATAGGGTAAATTGCCGACGCGAGCATATATAGTTTTGGATGTTTCGTAAAACATCTATGGAAAGTTTGTATATGTATACAATGAATTTAGATTTATCATTAATAATTATTCGGGCTAGTATACAGATATTTATTAAAAATTTTGTCCGACACATCTCGTAATTTCTGGAACTTGATGTGGTCTTTTTATTTATTTGGAACGAACGCCGTTTCCTATTATGCTTTTTAATTCCGACACTAATTTTTGTGACCAAAAAATATCAGCATTCGCGTGGTTTATCGATATTTTAGAAAAGTATCATGTGTTTTTGACAGATTTTACTAAAATTAACTTATACGTTTAAAATCCTTGTTTAAATTTTGAACTGTGGAGTATTCTCCTTACGTGTTTACAGAATTGGACCGAGGACCGTTTTTCGCTTATCTCATTAGCATTATTTAAGGAATAATAATTAATATTTCCAACTTTTGCTCTGCTACATCTGTGAAGGTGGTTTCGAATTCGGACGATTCATCGAACTATAAAATTGATATCAGGCTTTTTTGTAACTAATGAACCAACTAACTTTAACTAAGTAATTAGGTGGTGGTAAGGGAAAAGTTGTCGAATACTGTGGCAAGTTTATAGCAATTTCTAAAACAATCTGCTAAGAGAATTTCGTCCTTGCTCTGCAGCTTATCGGACGCAGTACAGGTAAATTTTTGAACTTTCCTCGATGTATTAGTGACAAGACATGCCATAATTTTTGGACCTGTACTTAACAATTTCATTTCCATCAATCAACTCTTTATATTCTACACATTTCTTGTATTTTACTTCGGATCATTTTCCACACTAAATAATCTACTATAAAACTATTTTACTAGAGTTATGGCTCGCTTGGATACTGGAACTAAGTTAAAAAGAAAAGAGCAACTGAAAATATAAATTGGATGGCGCAGAGGTTTCCCGGTGACAAATACATGAAATTTAATGGAATTAGTATCAACCTTTCCTAGCTTATTGTATATTGACTCTGATGCGATCACTAGAATAAATCAAGCACAATTTTATACGGTTGTCAATTTGCAAATTCAATGCCGGATATTGATCAAGTTTACATTAAAATTCGTTGTTTTAGAATGCTGCCATTAACAGCGATACGTTTTATTTGATAGCAACCCGTCAATTCCCATTTGAGAACCGATTTGAATTTAATCATTAAAAGGGTAAATTAGGCTTCTGTCGTGGTCTTAGCAAACCGCCGGAACATGTAGCGGTTTTCCAGTTTCGTAAAGTGTGATTTCCAAAGCCAGAAACTTGTCTTACATCATCCACTCGTCAACAACTGAAATTTCGTGCCAAGCCTAAAAGCTATTTGGTATCTGGCATCGTTTTGTTGAAAATTGTGCTGTGTGTCATAAAGTTTCCGAAGGGTTAAGCGTATCAGTTAAACAGTGGCGGCCTGTTTCGTTGATGTAGATAGCGACGTATTTTGCCACTTCTCCCTTTCTATTATCTGCTGCTCTGACAATAGAAAATTCTTTTACTTAGTTACCTTATCTGAATAAAGTTAAAAGACGTAATATGTTTGAACTTAATGATTGTGTTATTAGCTAATTCACTGATTAGAGGTATCAACTACGTTCTGATATCTTTGGCCAATGCACATTACTATTTCTTTCAAAAATGCATAACACTTCTCAGTTTACTGCGAATGAAACTTTAAAGAAACACTTGTTATCGCCGTAAAAAGCTTAAGTCCACATGTTCAGTCAGAGTACCATATTATCGAATCAAATATGCTAAGCTACACATTGCATAATATATAATTCACGTCAAAACTGGAAACGCTGATTTTTTAAATTAATCGTGAGTGGTGCATATATTTTGACTCAGTAACGCAACTCGATGTTTTTTTCGGCTTTAGGTTATTTACTAATGGAACATACACTTCATCATTCATCATTTTAATAAAGTTTGAAATACCTACAGTTCAAATAGATTTTTAAAATCAAACCTTTTTGCTTGCATTGCCTTTCATGTGTTTGTACTCGATGCGATTTTACAACGTGCAACAACGGTTTGAAGCGTCAGGTGGTTTGATAGAAACATCTATTGGTAACTGTTGCTTGTCTGCAAGATACTAACAGTTGAAATTTTCAAATGTCTATTAAAATAAATAAATTAAACGGAACAGAAAGGACAAAACGTTATACACAAACACACAAACAAATTGCACTAAGACTAATAACACGAATAAGACACCCCCAAAACCCACTACACAACCCCCCCACCCAACTACTATACGAACGCACAAACTTGACAAAGATCTCGGAAAGACTCATACAGCTACAGACAAAATGGACAAACAACCCCTACAACTGGACCATACTGAATCCCCTTTGTCCAAGACCAACCAGACAATCCCGCTTCCGTTTCCCTACATTAACGCTACTCGAACACTTACAAACGCAACGGACTAGTGGACAATAAAATAATTTCTTCTTGCCACTGAAATCTTATTTATTTAGTAGTATTGTTAACCTAGAATGGGAGAATTTTCATTTGTTTTTTATTTAGATTAAGACTGCATGTATTAAACAAGGGCAGAAATACCGATAGGTCGATAGCCTTTTTTAGAAATAAAGATATTTACTACTACTATTGTTAACCAATGTTAGTTTGTAATACTTACACCAATGAATAATTTACGAACTTTCTCTAAATAAATTTGAAATTTTTTATTTAAAAAATTTACTTTCCTTTGGTTTTTTATAAGCACTATTTCAGTTAGTTATATCCTGGCCAAAATATGCAATTTGAAATCGATCATCAAAAAATTAGTATTTAAACTTATAAATAAACGAACTCTTGAGTTTTGGTAGCGCATTTTAATCATAGACATATTTTCTCGTCAGTAACTTACTTTTAGCACAATGGGTGTGTTTGGATTTTCAATCCCCAGCAACATATGGGTTATTTCATGTCGTATTTTGCTTTTTCGTAGGAATAGCTAACGTGTACAAATACGTTTCGGTGTCTTTCTCCACCATCATCAGTTTGTCTAAAAAAAAATAACTTAAATTAAACAGAAACATGACATGTTAAGTACTTCAAAATCAATTGGAGTCGAATAATGATAGCTAAATTAAAAATTTTTCCACTTAAATTGAAAATTGATAAACCTAATAAGAACGGAAATAATGGACATTTTCCATAGTGGAATTTAAAAAAATGCTTAGTTTTTGATCCGTGCTTTTGTTGATTATTTTGTCATCGGTAAATTACACTATGGGCTGATTTAAAATTTAGACAAATACCTACTTCAGTTTTGAGGGAGAATATAATTTTTTTTTACAAAATATTTGCTCTACTCCGTCAAGAACTGACAACAGCACCTTAACATCAATTGAGCGAATTGTCAGTCTGTAAATATTTAAATATTAGTGAAATTGAAAAGAAAATATTTTACAGTTTCCGTTCCTCCATTTCAATTTTCAGTCTGGCAAAGCTTGATCAGACAACAAGCACTATAAAGTTGACGTTAGATTGTAATTTCGAAATTTATAAGATTCTAACAGCTTCTTAAAAGATAAACAAAAATGCTATTGCTTTATGATACGCGTTAATAGAATCTTGCAACATAGCAAAGATTCTTTACCTAGAAAGTAGTTTCATTTAAGGTTGCTTATCAAAGGATTCAGTATGAATATAGTTTACTCAGTTGTATGGTTGTAAGATACTATAAGCTAGAAGAAACTAGAATAAGTACATATTATTGTAATCCACATGTCGAAACTTTTATTTCATCGTTTTATACCACTGCAGACACATTCAATTTTCTTACGATGTGCTTACTAGTGACATTCCATTTCAAAGCATCTTTGTTCCATTCGAATCAAGCGTGTTTGTTTTACCTCCTCCCATCGATTTTAGTACAAGTAACTGCTTTAGTTGTCTTTCATTTCTGTTCATGTATTTTTGCATTTATTAAGGGAGATAAGTGCAAATTATATCTGATGCATAATGAAATGATCTGATATCTTTTTGGTTCTTGGGAAGTACATAAGTTTGATAAAATCCTAATCATGTTTGATAAATGCTTACAAACTGGGAAAAAAATATTTGAAATAATTTAGCTTTCTCTCACTCTAGAAATATCATTATAAATTTTTCCTTATTTTCAGTTTCAATTTTTCCAATATGCTTTCAAGGTGTCATTGATATGTTCTAAAAAATCAGCAGCGAAATCGCACGTGACTTTATATTAATCGAAACATTGCATATGTATGAAGCGAGCCGTGTTTACGAATCTCCATATTCATATTTTTGAGGTTTTGCCTTATCAGCAATGCAATCTGTCTATCTCGCCAACATAAACAAAAGAGAAATGCAAAATTGCCGGTGTCACGGGAAAAATTGATCGTTTGTCCTGTTTGGGTTGTAGATTTCTGGCTTGGGGAGAGTTAACTAAATCAAGTTCGTGATCGGTCTACAGAAAGTAAAAAAAACAGTGGCAAAAAATCGGCTTGCTTTGGTTACAAATACCATATGTGGCCATGTACAAATTTCAAACTCGCTTGTGAGTTTTAAAGGGTATATTTGCTGATTGAAAAAAAAATAAATCTATCGAACTGAACGTTAACGGTATATAATGCTACAAGAACAAATGTTTTCATTGTCACTTATTTTCACAAAGCTTTTTATAGCGAGGATATAAAATGAAAGCGTTCTTGTAAACGAAAGCTCCTCCGTTTTAATGTTAATAAACTCAAATACTTTCATTAATATATTGTACTAGACAAAAATCAAATCGACAGATCGGCATACATATTACAATACGCAGACGACACGGCACTTATTGTACATGACAAAACTACTGAGAGAGCAGCTCAAAGACTCCAAACACTAACAAACAACACAATGACATGGTTTTATAAATGGAGACTAACACCAAACGCGTCAAAAAACCAACTTCTGCTCACAAACCACAGACTCAACGCTGACTCCCCTACAATAACTGCAGACGGCCAAACTACACAAGCAAAAAACGACGTAAAATACCTTGGAATCACAATTGACCACAAACTAAAATTCACTAAACACATACGAAACATCAGGGCAGAAACAATAAAGAGAACAAAACACTTCCGATCACTAACCTACAAAGACAGAGGAATTAGCACAAACACCGCCACCAAAATATATAAAGCTATTTGTAGAACCTTGCTAGACTATGAACATATACCCATGACCAACGGAATAGAAAGGACAAAACGTTATATACAAACAACAGAACAAATTGCACTAAGACTAATAACACGAATAAGACCCAAACCCACTACACAACCCCTCTACCCAACTACTATACGAACGCACAAACATGACAAAGATTTCGGAAAGACTCATACACCTACAGACAAAATGGACAAACAACCCCTACAACTGGACCATACTGAATCCCCTTTGTCTTACAAGACCAACCAGACAATCCCGCTTCCCTTTCCCTACATCAACGCTACTCGAACACTTACAAACGCAACTAACGACTGGACAATAAAATAACTTTTTCTTGTCATTAGAATTGGAAAGTTTATTTAATAACTTGTTTACCTAGAATAGAAGATTGTTAACCTAGAATAAGAGAACTTTCATATTTGTTTTCTATTTAGATTAAGACTACATATATTAAACAAGGGCAGAAAGACCGATCGGTCGATAGCCTTTTTTAGATATAAAGATGTTTACTACTACTATATTAATTTTAATTTTGAGACGTTTTCCGAATTGAAAGATTTTGGTTAATAGAACATTAACTTCTAAATTTAATAGGTTTTGTAATTCAAAATCCAAATGACTCGAATATTTTTTTCGAATAATATGTTATTTTTAATATTTATGTAAGGACTGACAAGTCGTTTCTTACTTCTTTCAAATGGGCGTCTGACCAGGAGCCATTATGTCGTTAGAGTTTTGATTAAGAACAATATACTTTGAAATATCAATGACTATTTGAAACAATATGCGATAATAACTTGTTTAAGTCATTTAATTTTCGCAGCAATATTTTGCTTTTTATTGTTGTAGTTACAAATACTAACTTCTGCTGTAGTAACATGTAGAAGAATTGTAGGAAAATCTGCCGAGAAAGAAAACTAATGTACATTTTGAAAAGTACTACATCTGAATGTAAATTAATCTAGTCGATATTAACTCCAGAAAAAAGAAAACATATTCACTCAACTTGGTGTTGCAAAAACGGTTATTGTCAGAATTTTGGAGGGTGCAAATAAATCTTTACTAAATTAGGGTAGTTGAATGACAAAATGCTGGCGCATGAACTCGATACACCGCACCTCTGATACGAGTTGCATATTTCATCGTCAAACAACCTATCAGACCTATCGGGAAACAATGTTCCACCGCAATTTATGATATAAGCAAAGTTTGGGCGCTGCTATAAATTAAAATCTTTGATATCTTATACGACATCAAATTATCCAGGATAGTCACTTTACACGAGAATGCAGATGAGCCAAGAGACTTGAATCAAATACTTTAATCTGTTCTATAGACGTACTTATAGTATTATGTTGGAATTGCTGGATGGATTTAGAGAAAAATTTCTCTTACATTTTTTTTGTCTAACGGTTTTGAACCCGTCATAAGTCGAATTTCTGAGATGAATTTGCTACACTTCATAATACAGATCGAAATACTAGAATTGAAAGTGTTCAGAAAGCGATTGTGATGGTTTAGTTGCAAATATTACTTGTCGCTGTTCTCGAACGAATTATTGGTTCTTCTTTTCTGAGTACCTCGTTTTTGTCTATAACTGCGGCGATCTTTGAAGCATGGAAGTTTCGTAAATGACTGAAAAACCAAAATTCTCCTTCAGGTTGTTAATTGATAGACAATTACTTTTTAGTGGATGCCAAGACCATTTGAGATATGAAGTACGGTTGTATTGTATGATGAAAGGATCTACCTTGTCAGAATTCTAGATACATATATATTCTCATATATTTTCCGACGGTTAAGAGAAACAAGTTCTCGAAATTCTCACCCTAATTGAACTGCGAGATAACGGTCGTACCATGCAAGTGGAAAATGGGATACTCATAAAGTGAAAAAGGGCTCAAACACGAGTACAAGAATTTTGGCAAATGAATGCTTTAGCTTTAGTTAGAGACAAAATTGACATTTTTCAAGTCGAATATATGGGGGGATGACAACCCGAATGTATTAATAAGTGCTCATCTACAGTAGCAAAATTTAATTAATAGATAGTCTTCAATAATTACCTATTGGCATTTGGTCCAATTGTCTTGCCTGACGCACTCAATCATGATGGATATCTCCCGGTTTGAACCCACGAATTGCCACAATTGCCTTCAGCTCTCATAACAGAAATAACGCGGTTTCAACATGTTTCGAAATGTCAGAACATACCTAGCAATTCCTGTAATTATTAAAATTTCTAAGTACGATATTACTATCTCACAATTTTTTTGTCACTGTTAAAGTCACAGATAAACATTAGTGCACATTCTAGCATAAATTTAGTTTCTGGTTGTAAAAAACTTGTTTTTAAATCCATTTATGTTACAAGCCAATATGTTTTACAACAGCGATATGTTTCCGCCTTTCTACTACTTAGCATTGACAGTTATGGTTCAAAGTATACAGTTGTCTACATAAGTGGTCATATAACTCATACATCGAGAAAACCAAGTTGCAAAGGCTTTAAATATTTTTTAAGGACGCTTTTACTGCTCTCTAAGCACCTGAAGTCGTTCGAGAATCGTTTATAGATCTGTAGCTCTACTCCAGACACACGTTCGGAAAATACATATAAAAACAATTAGAGTTGACATATTAGCTTCTTACCATATAAGTAATTTCGGGATTCTCTCGACCCTAATGAGACATTTTCTTGTTTATTGCTGAGGACGAAAAATCCACTCGAAACAAATTTCTCCCGTATATCAACGGCTCGGGGCAAAAAACACATTCCTCTCCGTTCGAGCCATATCCGAAGGAATTCCGTTATAGACAAAATGAAATTTGGAATAAGGGGATATTAGAGAAACTGAGAGCTGTACTATTGCGAAAACTAGCAAAATTTACATTTAATCTTACAGCTTGGGCGAATCGATGGAATTCGTTCGTCGATTTTTAATAAAGAATATTCCGGCTGGATTATTTTATTTTACGAATTGCTGTTTCTAAATTGGCTATACAGAAAGGCAGTTGTATTATTGTTTTTCACATTTCTAAGGGGAGTTGCTTTTGCTGTAATATCATGAAACTATGGTCTGTATAGTAGCAGAAATGTGAGTAAAGTACATTATATATTATTATATATATAGTACATTATTATATTAAAATTGCAGAATTAATATCTATTAGAAAGAAAACGCAAAGCCATATCTTAAATAGATGATTTATTAACTAATGACATCTTGGGAAATTGGCAAAGGTTTAATTTATCACAGATACCGAACTTTGATAATAAATTTGGGAACAATACCGTTCGGATTCCGGCTGCATTAAGACGAAATATATTTAAAGCGGTATCTAAGATAGTGCTCGTACACCTTCAGTTAGAACTCCTAAATTTAAATAGTCCATTGAATTTTAGAAGCCAAGGTGAAAAGGTCATTATAATCGGTAATACAAAGAAAAACCTGATTTTTTTTTATTGAAGTATATTTTATTTTGAGAATTAGCAGCGGAATTATTTATCGTGGATCTAGAAACTGTTACTAAAATTCAGTAGCGACAATGAATAAAAATAACTTGAGTTTGTTTCAAATCGTTTCGTATATTTTCCTGACTGTACTTTAATTCATTCCAATGTATTCCTGGGTTTCAGTCAATTTTATTGTTTATTATTTAAAATGTTACAAATACGTTTCGGTGTCTTTCTCCACCATCATCAGTTTGTCTAAAATATACATTTACAGTTATTATTAATTTATATAAAATGTTCCATCAAAATTCACACATTAAAATACAAATCACACACATATTAAAAAGTACATCAAGAACATTGGTTTTCAGGTGATGAGTCAGGACAAACATGTCTGGGAAAAGACTAGAATCTATTGTTTAGAGATTTAAATTTAACTTACGCGTATAGTTGTTTCTACCTTCACATTTGACTGGTCACTGAATTTTCCATATTTTACTCGATATCGAGCGAGCGAAACAAAAAGAAACTGTTTATCTTTCGCCTTTTCTTTACATTCTAGGAATTGCTTGGCAATTCCTCAATATCAGATGTTTACATTTCATTTACCTGGTCCAATCAGTTCATGCATGCGATCATCTAATTAGTGTATGATACACAAAGCTAAGATTGTCTGTGTCTGATCTGAAATTCATTGAATTTTGATGTTTTTTAATTTGTATCATTTCATGGATTCTTCTCTTATGATAGTTGTCCTCATTGATCAATATTTGTGTGTTAGCGAAATCAAAATCATGCAACTTTTGTTGTGCATGTTGTGCTAATGCTGTTGCATTCTCGTTAATCTTTCTTAAGCTATACTTATGTTCGTATATTCTTTTTTTTAATATTGCCCTGTTTGACCTATGTATGCTTTGTCACAGTTTAAACAGTCAATCTTGTATATTACTTTAGGTGTGTCCAACTTATTGCTTCTAGGTGGAGAAAGACACCGAAACGTATTTGTAACATTTAAATAATAAACAATAAAATTGACTGAAACCCAGGAATACATTGGAATCAATTTGTTTTAAATGCAAAATCTTATTATGGGACAAGATAGTTAGGAACTTGATTCTGAATGGAATTAATGAATTAAACAATGAACAACATAAATAAATGCGCTACACAGAAACATTTAACGCTTTGTTTATATACTGTGATTAACAGAAATGAAAATAAATTGCCTGATCACTTGACTAGTCAATGATGACATGACTTTCTGTCTGTGTGTGTGCCTCAATTTTTGCAATACAAATTCTGAATTTTTAAGATATAATTCATGATAATGATATTATAAGATGATAATTATATATAATAAATTAAAACCCTATAAGAACAGAGCTTCTGCAGACTACTTGCCTAATTACTTTAAGTGAAAGAAGTAATATTGATGATTAGAATAAATATAATAATTATGATTTGTATTCAAGTCTATAATTAAATTTAGTTGGTGATTGTGATAGTTGTATAATACATGCACTGTCTACTTTCAGTTTTTTAATAATTTTTGTTCCATTTATCTGCCACTTTACTACCTCAAAGTTGCTCTTGGTCTTATTTGATATATGTTGCCTTTTTGGAATTAAGCGAATTTTATTTCATACTAATACGGCTTATATCATTTCAAAACATGGGGGTTAATAGGATTAAATATTCACATAGTCAGGAGGCCTCAGTTAAACTTTCTTCAGATTTGGTTTTTTTCAAAGCCTTAGTATTTTCTGGGATGTCAAAGCGTTTCCCAGGTTATGCAAATGTAATATTTGATAATATAAATACGTGAACCTTGGTGGATTTTCAACTGAGACGCTTTAAAAAAATTTACTTGTTGCCAAAGCCTCCAAAAATACGAAATAAAATAAGGTTCAGTTTTTGGAATAAATTATTTACAAATGAAATGTTACAAGAGGAACAAGAACTGTTTAACTTGAAATGCATTAAAGCATTTTACAAGTAATTTTAATTACGGAATTATAGTTATAAATGATATTCTTTAAAGACAAACAAGTAGACATTTTAAAAACAATTTAACGTTTTTGATGCCGTCTTTTCTTCCGTCTTTCACTAATATTTTTAAAACACCATATAATAATAGCTTTTCGAAGAAGTTGTCTGTATAACTTTACGTTATTAGACACCCACCTTCTATTGATCTAACTTAATCATTAAAAGTCCACTAATAAAGTGCAGCACAAGTTTGTGTATTTATAACTTATCGAAGAAATGAAAGTCAATTTAATTTATAGCGTATTTCCATTTTTGCTGTTTTAATTATTATTTTCGGTTAAATATCATTACATTTTCCAAGTAAACTACATCAGAAACTTTATATTTTTAATTAGTTCTTAACTTTTCTAGACAAAGTTTATAAAATAAAAATAAATTGACTTCTGTCTCAATAGTAATAAATTGAGATAGAAAGCCATTGCAAAAAACAGAACAGAATGGGGTCAGACCAGAGATTAGTAGACAACTAATCTCTGCTCAGACCAATAACATTCCTTTTATTATGAGTGAAATTCAAATCATTCACATTTATAATTGTACAAAAGGTGTTAAGATCAAGAGAGCATAAATATAAAGGTAATTTTAAAATACTTCAGATTTCCATTCTTTAATTTAGAAAAAGCACTTGATTCAATTATATTCCTCGTAGACACACTGCTTGAATCTTCAAATATGAAATTCTTATCTTCAACCGTTACAGTAGTAAGTAGTAAAACATCTTTATTTCTAAAAAAGGCTATCGATCCTATCGGTTCCTTTCTGCCCCTTGTTTAATACATGCAGTCTTAATCTGATAAAAACCAATATGAAAATTCTCCTATTCTAGGTTAACAATAGTAGTAGTAAACATCTTTATTTCTAAAAAAAGGCATCGCCTATCGGTTATTTCTGCCCTTGTTTAATACATGCATCCCAATCCAGATAAAAAACAAATATGAACATTCGTCCCATTCTAGGTTAACAATGTTATTAAATAAATAGATTTCAGTGGCAAGAAGAAATTATTTTATTGTCCACTAGTCCGTTGCGTTTGTAAGTGTTCGAGTAGCGTTATGTAGGGAAACGGAAGCGGGATTCGAACGGTAGTTGTAATAACAAACAATCTGTCATTAGTTGTAATGTAATAATAATGTCGGTAGTTGTAATAACAAACACAGTCAAGACATGTTTGTCCTGACTCATCACCTGAAAACCAATGTTCTGGATGTACTTTTAATATGTGTGATTGTATTTTAATATGTGAATTTTGGTGAAAGTTTCTATTTAAATTGATGATAACTGTAGATATATATTTTAGACAAACTGATGATGGTGGAGAAAGACACCGAAACGTATTGTAACATTTTAAATAATAAACAATAAAATTGACTGAAACCCAGGAATACATTGAATAACAAACAATATCAGTCTTATGACAGTAGTGTAACTTCGTCGTAAAATCTTACTAAAGTGGCTATTAAAACGCGCCTAATAGAGTCAGCAAGAGAAATCTATGAATAATCTAATAACTTATAATTGGCTGCTGGCAAGCTAACTTACTCAACATAAGCTCATATTACTTTAGACAATTTTAGGGTAACATTTGAAGTAAAAGTAATACATGCCTCAATATAAGATCATTATAACAATGTAAAAATACATAAAAATAAATAATACTAAAAGGTTTTCAAAATATCATTATCATTTAATAAAATATATTTATGTTATGACACTTGAAATGAAGATGTATATAAATGTATGATGATTTTCTTAATATGGACAGCAATTAAGAAAACCGTCATTATATGGGGAAAAGTTTTGTTCACTTATAGTCCAAAAGTGGAAGCTTTTAAAACGCTTGTCAAGTAAGAAGTAAAGTTTGATTTGCTTATTCCGATTCCAGGTATTCGAAAGTATAATAAAATCGCTTTGTCCATAAAATTTGTAAATTTTTCTGTGGCAATAAAGCATATTTGATTTTTTTTTTGAAGAGACCGGACACACCAGACGATGAATTGAATTTTTTCACTTTTTCTTAGAAAAACTTTATGAATACGAGTCCTAATATGTACTTTGACATTTATACATTGTATATGGATTCAAATAGCCTTGCCATATACAGACTAACTGAGCCTCGGCGTTATTTGCGTCGAATTCGTCTTCATCTCACTAAAACTTTACAATGCCCTACTCAAACTTATTCAGGAAGTAAAGTTTGCCCGCTTTGATAAATTGGCCAAGTCATTGATTTATAAAGATAGTATATTATAACGGAGGTTCATTTTCGAAGACGTGCTCGAAACCTTTCGAGCTCATATTGTGCCTATCTTGCCCCTTTTGTTCAATGTTTTTGCGCGTCTTTATCGGCTTACGCTATTATGATGGCATTACACGTGGCTTCCGAAATTTATTTTCTTTACAGGCTCACGGAGTTGTAATTTCAAAAGGCAATTAACGGCATTGTTCTATTTCGATATGCGGCACATTTCTGCTATTAAATCATCTTTGAGTTGACAACCGGAAATTATTGTATTTTATATCGTTATGCACAGTTGGTCTTAATTCATTGAAGATTTGCAATTTCGTTCAAACAATAGTCTTTCATTATCTTTTTCATCTGTTCTTGTTGATTGGTTTTAGCGTCAATAGTACTGTAAAATTACTTTTTCCTTTGTTATTCATAGAACTAACCAAAGAAATTGAATATAGTTTATACTAAATAATTCATCATCCATGATTAAAATTTGCAAGCAATCTGTGCATAGCATAATTAACTTAGAATTTGTTCGGTATAGTCGGCAGATTGTCCAGAAAACATCGCAGCTATTTGCATAATGATTTTGTAACAAATTATGCAAATTAATTATTAGTTCAGTTATTTCTGCGTGACAGTATAATCACCTCAGGGGCGTAGCTGAGTCGATACTGTAGTAGTAACTTTAACTTCCATTAAGCTCTTCATTACAATAAATTGAAAACAATAATATACCCACATTAAAGTTTTAAACATTTCTTGATTAGCCTTTGATTAGGGCAAGTTTTAAACTTAAGCTTAATCTAAATGTGATCGCTTATACATGATATACATCTCAAATATACATTTAAGAAAGCGTAATTTAATTTTCTAAACACGCAACGTAACGGGCAATTTAAAGTTCAAGGAGTTTCAGTTGAAAGTTAAAAAAATACTTAAAAATGATTTTCAAAAATTCCAATTTTTAGCAGCACACGAACTTGATTTTTATATATAAAATTCAAAACTAATTTAACGAAGTGATTTAAGTATTTGATTGACTGATTGGAAGTTTTTTGATATTCTTGTCATGATCTACTATATCTGTTTTGCCGGTAATAATTGCTTATCTTGATGCCATTTTTCTAATTGGCTAGTAAAACTATTTTGCTTGCTCTATTTTGTTCTCTTTAGTTTTTACCATCACTTAGACTGAATCCAATAGCAACCTGGCAGCTTTACATCTGCTGGCAGCGTAGAATGCCATTATTGTCTGCTTTTTATTTAGATTTAAGATAAACACATTTTGCATTAACTGGGGCTTTAAATATTATAAATATACGTCTTTACTTTAGTATTCTAGTTACAAGTCAATTAGCAAGTATGCAGAATTTTTTACATACGGAGTGTCAATTTGAAAACTTACCACCCTTAATATCTTTCTTGAAGTTAGAAATTTAGAAATATGAAAAAACCGAAAGACAAGTTTATTTGTAACGGCGACACATTAAATAAATATTTTTAGCCTTGAACCTCCTAAGAGGGGTAGATGTCAACCTTTAGAATCTTGAATTGGAATGGGGGTCAAGTGGCACATCGTTTTCAAGGGCCTTCAATTCTCTCTGCAGTGGTATCCTAGTTTGTTGCTTTTTGTCCAGAGGTTTCCGACTAATCGCGTTTCAAAGTTGCAGAAATAATTAAACTTTCCCGCATTGCGATGTTGGTTTCCAGGTTAGTGTTTACACAATAATTATTGAATTGGCTCTCTTTGCAGTACAAATGATTAGAAGAGTAGGAGACACCGTTAAAATCGTTAAATAACAGAAAGAAAATCTAGTTTAAACAATTGATATCTCATTTATTGATTATTTTACTTCGACAAAAATAACTTTTTATTTATGGAAGAGAAATTTCTACAATAAAACACATGGGATCTTATCAGTTGTTCAAAATGTTGTTCATTTTCCTGTAAATAATAATAAAGTCTGTCTTTGAACTACACCCAAACATTTCGGAAAACTTCACCGGTTATTGACCGGCATTCTGCTGCAATTTCAGTTCTTTCTCCAACATTCTCGCACTTTATGTACTTAATAAAAGTTATCACAGCCCAAGAAGCAAAAGCGAATTAACAATAATATTCCTATTTTGGCTACCTCTTTTAAATTTTCTGGCCATGTTTTTTGGTTAAAAAAACAACGTATTTTTAGAATTTCTTGATAGAATGCCTTTGAGGCTTGGGGGGAATTCAGCGATAAGACATCGAATGAACGCAAATAGCGAGCTACTCGTAGCACCATCGAAATGTTATTTACAAATAATTATTTTCTCATCATTATTATTTATATAGGAAGAGGGAGGGGAGAGTCATGCTACTGAAAAGAGAATCGAACGCCTTTTAAAACAATGTGCAAGTGGCACATTCCCATTTACCATTCTAAGGGTGACATCTACCCCTCCTAGGGGGTTGAAACAAGAAGGCTAAAAATATTAATTTAAAATGTACCCCTAACAAATAAAATTGACATGTCTTTCCGATTTTTCATGTTTTTAACATAATTTTAAGAGAGATATTAAGGGTGGAAAGTTTTCTAATTGACACCTCGTATATTAAAAGAATTTCCGACAACTTGAAATGCGTAGTTTTAATTTCAGAAATTTCAATTCAATTAAATTTTCGAGTGTTGCATTTGAAAATATAATGTCTGTCAATTTCAATTCACTTTTATATCGGGTGTAATTTCGTACCTAGTGCACACATTTTCATACGAATCGGGTTTGCGGTTTGCAAGATATTTTGAGTATTCGAAACTTTTGTACCACATTGTACATAAGAAGCGAAAGATGATGGATCTTGAAGATTGATGAAAGAAAAATATATGAAAATAGGGGTTTTAATTCTCACTTATTTGGTTTCAAAAATTCTATCAAGCCTATATTTACTAAAAATTGTTTTTGTAGTGTTTGTCCCCACTTACATTGCGTTCTAATAAACCTGACTATTTTCGTATTTCGTCAAATTTATGCTTCAACATTCTGAATTTTGCACTCATTTCAATGTGCCAAAACCAATGCTCTAAATTTATTTAAAAAAATCTATTAAAAACCATTTTATTTAGAAAGTGATGGATTTTTTTCACTAACTATTACATGTACTAAACAAATTACAAGGTTCTATTAGTAAAATGTTCTGAATTAATTGGAACTAGCTATGCGAAAAAATTGTCACAGTTAGCTAATTTGGTTTATTCGCATCAATAGTCATGGAGAAATTGGCATTCGTGGATACTTTTTTGGATAAACTCGTACCAATGTATACTATGCGAAAATTAGATAAAAGGCTAATGACACAAGAGGCACGTTTCTTAATTTATATAATTTGTAAGTTTAGAAACAATATTATTGCTTGATTGAGCTACGAACGTTTAGTAAAAAATTCAGAACATTCAGGTATCCGGCAACTGTACTCTGGCTTTTGTCGCGTTGTCTTCAAGCCCTGTCAAGTTGCTTAATTATTATCCAAAATGTACTATAATACTTTCATAAACACATACGAAACATCAGGGCAGAAACAATAAAGAAAACAAAACACTTCCGATCACTAACCTACAAAGACAGAGGAATTAGCAAAAACACCGCCACCAAAATATATAAAGCTATTTGTAGTCCCTTGCTAGACTTTGGACATATACTCATGACCAACGGAACAGAAAGGACAAAACGTTATACACAAACAACAGAACAATTTTCACTAAGACTAATAACACGAATAAGACACCCCCAAAACCCACTACACAATCCCCCCACCCAACTACTATACGAACGGACAAACATGACAAAGATCTCGGAAAGACTCATACAGCTACAGACAAAATGGACAAACAACCCCTACAACTGGACCATACTGAATCCCCTTTGTCTTACAAGACCAACCAGACAATCCCGCTTCCGTTTCCCTACATTAACGCCACTCGAACACTTACAAACGCTACGGACTAGTGGACAATAAAATAATTTCTTCTTGCCACTGAAATCTTATTTATTTAATAGTATTGTTAACCTAGAATAAGAGAATTTTCATATTTGTTTTTTATTTAGATTAAGACTGCATGTATTAAACAAGGGCAGAAAGACCGATAGGTCGATAGCCTTTTTTAGAAATAAAGATGTTTACTACTACTACTACTTTCATAATTGATCATGTTACAATTTTTTTTAACTGTCCCATAATATGGTTTGTATGTTTTACACTATTTAATTGTGCACATAAATAATTACTCAACTGATTCAAATCTTATAGATTGTCAGTGCCAGACAGATTGTATAGCCAATCTGTTTGGTAAATTATTATTTACTAACATTCAAAGTTGTGTTTTAATTTTCTATGCTGTAAAGTGGACACATGAAATATAAATCCAACTGAATAAACTTTATTTTGGTATATAATGTTGGTATACGTATGTTTTATCTTTGTTTATTTAAATCTTTTTCTATATTTTGATGATTTTTATATAATCTAGTGGCTATAAGAAAGCAATCCATGACAATAGAGAACCGGGCATTTACAGTATTAAAACTTATTTTATGGTTTTGGATATGGTTTTGAGATCAAAATGTAGTTTTTTCTTCTAGTAGTAAGGAGTAAATCCGTTTGCATATAACAAAATCAGTTTGTTGATCTCGAATAATCGGTTAATGTCTGAAGCCAACCAATATATGTGAATATTTTGTCCATTCGTGGATTTTAGATGAATTAGCTTCTGTTAAATCAGTTCGCGCCTATCAGAATACAGATAGTGTACATATGTGTGATAACTTGAATATTTATATTTTCCTAAATCATACATTTGTCTATGCGTGAAATATGCTAAAATATTGAAGAATACTATTATTATCAACATGCAAAGTCTTTTGTGTATTTTAACATTTATTTGACATCAAAATTACTAATTATTAGCACTCGATAATCTACAAACATTTAAAATTTCTCCGTAAATAAAAGCATACATATACTAGCTTCCACATGCTTAAGGATGCCTAGAAAACATTTTGCTGTGTTCATGATTTTTTTCTATACTTATAAATTAAACCAAATTAAAACAATGTTGTACATGCCCACATGTTATTCTAAATGTAATTTCGCTTGTGTTTGCCTGGCAGGAACGGAAACTGTTATTAAATGATCAATAAAAATAGCAGCGTCGATACCCAGCAGGAAATAAAAATAAAACAATATTTGTAACTATTCAGAGTTTGAGTTTTCATTATTTGACTTTATTGAATATTTTTATTTGAAAATCAACAGACCAGTAAATTCTGTATCAAGCCTATGCTTAACAAAATCTGGCACACCAGTATGAATATATACTTTACATTATCATTGATTTTGTATTTTTGGAGATTTATTTAAAGACTAAATCAACATGGAATATTCGGATTTGAAATATTCTTTTGATAAATGCAATAAATGATGGCTAGTCAGTTTTTGTGTTAATTGTTTATTTTTTGCGAAACGTTTATAACTATATTGTGCAAGAATATTTCTAAATATATTGGAAGTACTGTAGTTGCCATCAGTCATCTTCTATTTCTAAAATTTAATGCGTTTTTAAACACCTAGCACACATAACTATTATAGTGTTGAAGATATATATATATTGTGCATACTATTCTAATCAAATGTATCTATTTACTTGGTAATATAGTTAATACACTAATTGATATAATTAAAACCCAGAGCCGGAAAAAAATACTATACCGAACCCCAAAATTTCCCGTTTTCCATTCCAATTCACCAACGTGTGTGTTGTTATTTTTCATGACCCTTGAGGCTTTTTAATCATTTCCCATATTTTTCTAGAAGTAGATTAATCACAGGCTTACGTATTACTCCCTACGCTAGCGCAAACTTTGATAGCTTAAACTGCTTACACAGTAAATTATTTTCAGAGAATTATAAGATAATTCCGTCGCTTGGCTGCGAATTTAACCAATTGGTGACATTTAACAAATTAGTTTTGTTGTTTTGATGGAAGTTTTGTCCGATGCAAATTAAATTTAAGCAGACAAGTGACTGTCTCTAATATAGTTCTGTCTGTGCTAAATGGCACAGCGCACCCTTTGTATTCCAGTAGAATGTCAGGAAGTTACCCTTTCATTTTCTTCTAGTTCAGATTTTATTTGTTTAACAGCTAAAGTATATACATTTCGGAAACCCTTTTTACATTTAAAATTCCTTCTCAAGTACTTCCAAAGTTTTTGGATGCAGATTATAAGAGTACATTCATTTTCCAGAATTCTTATCCATCCAAATTTTATTCTAAGTAATATAATATATTGATATATATGATAACTCTATGTGATTAACTGTTTCGTTTCTTGGGGATTGCAGTCTTTTATTATTTTTTTCATATTTTCACTCTATTTGCGATGCGTTAGTAATCAAAGTATCTACCTTAATTTTTTGATAATGACGCTCAAATATCATTTTATGAATTTTGTCGACCTAGAATGTTGCTATAAGATGTTATTGAGGACAATTAACCTTTTGAATTTTGAAATAAATTATTTCGAAAACCTGCAAAAGGACATGTAAAAACAAAATAAATTCTTATAACTATTCTATATCAAAATGAGAGAATATGAAACACTCATGTATTTTCTATCTTTAGCCGAAATCGGATTTTTGAGAATGACTAAACATTTACTAATATGTATCGTAATTATTTACGTCATGTGGTTTAAATAGATTTATTGTAATAACCTGAATTAAGCTGTTGTAAAAATGATTTATGGAATAGAGACAAGAGCTAATCTCAGTGGACATTGTCCAGGAACGTTTACTATCGGTCATGTTATGTTTTACAGTTGCTTAATGTTTACTTTCTAGCGACAATATTACTGATATATTAGCCTAAGTATAGATTAAGGATTATACGTCGAATCGTAATCTCTATTTTATACTAATAATTTAGCGCCTAAGGCCAATTAGAATTTATCGGTACACATTAAGGTAATTGCACCATGATACAAACAAAGAATATCTAAAGCACCATGTTAATTATGGCCTGAAATCCTATGTTGAATGTTTTGAGACAAAAAAAAATTATTCAGAAGTTTTAATTTTCTAGATAGTCGGTACTAATAACAACTATGGACAATTTACTAAATGTGTTGTTAAAAAATATACCCTCATTACTTATTAGTTAATTGCAATTTCGGCAACAAACAAAACTCATAATTAAAAGATAAGTCGCGCTTGTCTTTCCACCATAAAATTTTATCTGCCCCTTGATGCGTGCCATTGATTTTTAATTTAGAACAGTATTTTATGCTTATATTTTAGCATTCTTTTGCGAATATTATGAAGCAGATAATTTTAATGTCGCGCTTGCATACATAATATGCCTATTAGCCAACGAATAGATAAAAGGCATATAAAAATGCAAATTTTGCAAACAACTTATTTTAGAGACAGTAATAGTAAACATCTTTATTTCTAAAAAAAAGGCTATCGACCTATCGGTCTTTCTGCCCTTGTTTAATACATGTAGTCTTAATCTAAATAAAAAAAAACAAATATGAAAATTCTCTTTATTCTAGGTTAACAATATTATTAAATAAAATTCTAATGGCAAGAAAAAATTATTTTATTGTCCACTAGTCAGTTGCGTTTGTAAGTGTTCGAGTAAGCGTTAACGTAGGGAAACGGGAGCGGGATTGTCTGGTTGGTCTTGTGAGACAAAGGGGATTCAGTATGGTCCAGTTGTAGGGGTTGTTTGTCCATTTTGTCTGTAGATGTATGAGTCTTTCCGAAATCTTTGTCATGTTTGTGCGTTCGTATATAGTAGTTGGGTGGGGGGGTTGTGTAGTGGGTTTTGGTGGGTGTATTATTCGTGTTATTAGTCTTAGTGCAATTTGTTCTGTGTTTGATATAACGTTTTGTCCTTTCTGTTCCGTTGGTCATGAGTATATGTCCAAAGTCTAGCAAGGGTCTACAATTAGCTTTATATATTTTGGTGGCGGTGTGTTGTGCTAATTCCTCTGTCTTGTAGGTTAGTGATCGGAAAATGTTTTGTTCTCTTTATTGTTTCTGCCCTGATGTTTCGTATGTGTTTTAGTGAATTTAAGTTTGTGGTCAATTGTGATTCCAAGGTATTTTACGTCATTTTTTGGGTTGGTGTCGTTGGCCGTCTGCAGTTATTGTAGGGGAGTCAGCGTTGAGTCTGTGGTTTTGTGAGCAGAGTGGTTTTTTGACGCGTTTGCGTGTTAGTCTCCATTTATAAAACCATGTCATTGTGTTGTTTGTTAGTGTTTGGAGTCTTTGAGCTGCTCTCTCAGTAGTTTTGTCATGTACAATAAGTGCCGTGTCGTCTGCGTATTGTAATATGTATGCCGATCTGTCGAGTTGATTTTTGTCTGGTAATTGTAATTCTATATGTCATGGCAGTATATATTGTAGAGAAACGGTGAGAGCGGGGATCCTTGAGGGAGCCCTTGTTCAGGGGAAAAAGAAAATGACAGTGTTTTGTCAATTCGTACTTGTAGTTGTCTGTTTTCTAGTAAGTTATTTATGGTGTGTAGTAGATATGTTGGTGTGTGTAGTTTGTATAGTTTGTATTTAGAGACATTTTAAGTAGATTTTTGTTAAATTCAGCATATCTTGCATAACATATTACAGTTATAAGGTTTTCTGAGAGCATATAAAATAAATATCAGCATTTTTTGACAACAAATAAAATTTTTGGGAGCTTTTAGTCGTAATGATAATACTGAAGAAAATTACTTCACGGAAATTTAGTTGCGATGGATAAAAATTAGGTTTACTTAATAAAACGCAGTATGAGAAGTAATTATTGCATAAGTTGAGCAAGCAAAAATTATTAAGAGATATCAAGAATTAATTAAAAAATAAATACTGTCGGTTATATTGGGTAAATCTATTTTACGCCATGGAGCACTAGATTATTGATGGTTTTTAGAACGCAATAAAAGTGAATTTGTACTTCTGGTGATGCATAACTGATAGGAACTCTTGATAGTAAGGAATTTCTGGTAAACTTGGTAAATTGTGTCATTTTAGCTTTTTGACTGTGAAATTATTATTTCTACATAGTAGAAGCCACTTCACACTCAAACACCGGTTTTGGGTGTTTATAACCATATCAGATTCATTAATTGAAAACTTGAAACAATTTATTCGCGATCAGCTATTATAAGCAAATGAAAATACCGTGCAATAAAACTGTCAATTGTATGTCTATTACTATGGCCTATTTTGTGATAAAATAAAATGATAGGCCAGATTCAACCGTATTTAAGTAATTCGATTTTATTTATCGTGGAAGGTCATGGCGTTTTAGCCAGAAATTTAATTTTGGTTAAAGCGGTATTTGCCGAATAAAATGAATTCTCTGCTGTTCATTTAGTCCCTAATTTTACTTTTAATTATGCCGATCTTGGTAATTAGACTGGTGTGGTAAGATTTTCGTTTAGTTGTTAGGGGGCTTGATTTAGGTTGTAAAATTTACTTTAATTAAAAGGTTCAATCTTTCACTTTGAAGGATATTGTTTTTTTCCCGTCAGCTTATGCACGGCATTTGAAATGGAAAATGTTGCAAGACATTTCAAAGCCATTTCCTATGTTATCGCGGAATCACACCACGCCGAATGGTTAATCCACAAAAATCAATAAAATAGGTAAAATGTTTCGACTCATCTTCAACTTTTTCGATAAAAATTCCACTTAACTTTTCAATAAGAGGTTAAATAATATGACTCCGGAAATTTATAACGGCTCTTCTCCGAAACTTTTCACATAAATATAAGTTTACTTCGGAAAACTTAAAGAATGATTCCGCTGGTTTCGAGTACAAATTTACTCTTTGTTACCACCAAACGGTGAATAATTACACCAGATAGAGAAAAATCGGTTTTCGAAAGACGCGGATGTGTAGAATAGAGACACATTTATTCGTGTTTTGACAAATAAATGAGTGAGCGCATATTGCCCGGATGGGGTCTATGCATTATTATGTCATTTCCATTCATTTTCACAGCGTCAATTTGTTCACACCAACTACGAGTTGAGCAAAGAAAAGTTTGAAAAAACAGCAACGTGACTTGATTTTTCGCAATCTTACAATGCTTGGCGACATTACTAAAGTAATGATATTGAATTTTACACTTGCCATTTATTATAATTTGCTTCATTTAGTCATTAATTTAATACAATTACGTACCATTGTTTCGGCCCACACTTTGAGGCCTTAATTTGACCCAGTTTTATTGAGCAAACAAATTAGTTCAATAGTTTCGAAGCCAACGAATAAGTTTAACCAACATTTCCGAGATTCAGATAACACCTAATATCGCTTGTCGAAAACTATATTCGCTTTGACCAGCAAACCATTGTTAATGAAGTTAGCAGACTTGTAAAAAACTTGTTTACTGCCAGGATGAACATGTAATTACAAATAGATGGTACATTGACTCTACTGTTAGAATATTGATTGAAATTTGACTGGAGCTCAGCAGCTCTACCGCTGAATATGCTTGAAAAAGAATAATGATGGCCCATGGCTCTTGAAAATAATTGTTTTTTAGGCAATCGATCAACGAGCTCTATTAGCCATGTTTCCGCAAATTAATTTTTAATCTGCCCGAGTTTTATCTGGGTAAATAATTTCGGAATCACTTTAATTAGGTTTCCAGCTTGCTAACTAATTAAAATTTGGTTAATCATAGATCCTCTTTAGATTAGTTTTTTAACCCTGTCTACCGAAGTCAACTACTTTTCAAGTGCATTTATGAGGAAAACTTCGTTACTACTAGATACAGTTTTTAATGGTTCAGAAACCTGAAGGCAAAATAAGTATGTATTTAGGAAGAGAATTTCCAAATTAACTTGGTTAACTTAACAAGATATATTTAAACAACAAATCTGAGAGTCGACGAGAAATGTTGATTTAAATAACCAAAATAGAGCAAGTTCCAACTTTCAACGTTGGGTACATTAAATTACAATTAAAGTGATATCTTTTGAAGTTGCATTACTATGCTTATCTACAATATACTTCCAATGTGCTTAATTTTGCATGTCCAGTTTAAATTTACCCGGGAATATTAAAATCAGGCATTTTCTTTGCTCTCTCAATATGTGCAAAATATACTGTTTGTCGAAGATCAAAATAGACTACATATGTATACATCCAAAGTTCCTTGTGGCGGCAAGTTCTTTAAATTAGGAAACAATGAGTATAGGACACAGCAACTTTTACAGTTATTAACTTTTGTCAGATGTCAGAAGTGAAATTTGCCCTAAATTTCTAAAATTATTGCTTTCTTAAGTTCGTTTTGTCGTGTTGTTTTATAAATTAAAACACGGAATACACTATTATTACATCAAACATCTGCAACACTTTCAAGATGCAGGTTATAATATATCTATACCGTGATTTTACAGCAGGAATGGCGCAAATAGGTTATTTGTTTAAGTCCTGATAACTTATTGATAACAAAAAAAAATTACATGCAGAACCTCGTTAATTAAATCTCTAGTTTCAATTTTTTAATAACGGCACAGATTACAAAGCCTTAGAATTTTATTTAAAAATTCCCTGATTCAAAGCAAAAAAAAATAATGAATTTGCAATATTTTGTTGGTTTATCAGCAGGCACTATTTGATGGTCAAATGTTTCGGGCATTTATGAAGCAAAATACTATCCAGTTATAAAATATATGTAATGATTTTCCAGGAAACTACATGCAAAACTGTGTATTGTTTCGAAAACAGAAAGAGCTCCCTCGTAAAAATAAATGATCCGCGACTGGTGTACAATGGTTTATATAGGCGATACGTCCGAGAAATGTTTTAAACTTGGTGTTTCGCTTCTGGTTTTAGAGTTTGAAATAATAAACTGCTAGGGGCAACTTACCATTTGCATGCGGATAGATATTTCCTTTAAAAGACAATACCAATTGGCACGTGGCATCTGTGCTCAACGTTATTATGAAGTTTATTAGAAATTGCCAACGTAAGTATTTCGAAATCGGAAAGTTTAATAAAGCAAATATTGATCTTAACCATCAAATAAGCTCTTCTCGTTGTAAGGAAATGCTGTGTTGTGCAAATGTATATATTGAGTACAAATATCTCCCTGATTAAAAATTGAGAAACAGCAGAGCACAGCAAGTATCTGTTAATATTAGCGCCATCATTGCACCTTTACATTGCACTGATAAAATCCATCTATTAGGTATACCAATGTAGAATGGGGCAACAACGATATGTTATATTTTTAGAGACCTTGATACTCGCTTAATGTCTAAAAAAACACGATTGGAAGTGTAATTAATATTAGCTAGTTCTGAAAATGTTAGTCAATTATCCTTTGTTATTATGCTTTGCAAATCGGTACATCTTGTAGATCTTGTTTATGAAATGTAAAAAATGAAATGTAGATTGATGTTCTTTGCTATGTAATTTTTAATGTAAATATTTTACTAAATACTTACATTTAACTCAAGCTGTTTCTATCACCTGTTAGAAAAATTAAAAACAACTTGTCACAAAACTAATATATTTGCCATATATTGTCTGACAGCCATATTTTATTTGCTAAGGGTTCATACAAAAACTGAAAAATTAACGATCAAGTTTTAACCTGGTAAACATCGGTAAATTATCTTAAATACTGAGAAATTTGCAATTTTTCAATATTACCAAATCAAATTGCAATAACCGAAACTATTTGTATTTTTTGTTACTAAAAGGAAAAGCTGGATTTTATCAGATAATATAATATATCAGGTTTCAAAAGTCGTATTAAGAACGTATTCTTGAATATTATCAGATGCCGCTACAATTGAGAAAATTCTGCATTATATAGGGCTGAAGCTCAAGAAACATATTCAAGACTTTGTGCAGTGTAATTACACATTTTCCACACCGTTCGAATTGAGTATTCACAAAACGTAAAATCGTTCGTTGCGCCATCTGTCTGACGAGGCGCATTTGGAGATCAATTGACGGTGAATTTCGCTTGTGGGAAGTAATTTTTCTTAATGTCCTCTTTGGGGAAACCTGGCACTGCTGCTTCGTTTTCGTTATTGGATGGGTTTACAAAAGGAGTGTTTAACGACAATGTTCAATCTTGTATGAATTGCTTTTGTTCTTGATCAATAGCAACAAGCACACATAAAAATTGGGTAGTCAATAGGAGAAGACTTTTACTTGTGTAAAGTAGTTCTTATTGAGCGCCATGAATGATTAATGAAGGTGGGAGTATTTCAAATTTGTTTATGCAAGCGATATTCTTGATTACAAGTACAATTTTCCAAGAACTTGCCTTACTCTTGTTGATACCTATCATTACTGTATCTATGCGATTTCTAAAGTTTCTACAACACTTATTTGTGCAATTAGTAGTAGTAAATATCTTTATTTCTAAAAAGGCTATCGACCTATCGGTTCTTCTGCCTTGTTTAATACATATAGTCTTAGTCTAAATGAAAACAAATATGAGATTCTCTTATTCTAGGTTAGCAATACTATTAATAAATAAGATTTCAGTGGCAAGAAGGAATATTTTATTGTCCACTAGTCCGTAGCGTTTGTAAGTGTTCGAGTGGCGTTAGTGTAGGGAAACGAAAGCGGGATTGTCCTGGTTGGTCTGTAAGTACAAAGGGGGATCTCAGTATGGTCCAGTTGTAGGGGTTGTTTGTCCCATTTTGTCTGTCAGCTGTATGGTCTTTCCGAGATCTTTGTCATGTTTGGCTGCGTTGTTATAGAGTTGGGTGGGGGGGTTGTGTAGTGGGTTTGGGGGTGTCTTATTCGTGTATTAGTCTTAGTGCAATTTGTTCTGTTGTTTTGTATATAACGTCTTTGTCCCTTTCTGTTCGTTGGTCATGAGTATATGTCCCATAGTCTAGTAAGGGTCTACAATAGCTTTATATATTTTGGCTAGCGGTGTTTGTGGCTACTTCCTCTGTCTTTGTAGGTTAGTGATCGAAGTGTTCTGTTCTCTTTGTTGTTTCTGCCCTGATGTTTCGTATGGTCTTAGTGAATTTAAGTTTGTGGTCAATGTGATTCCAAGGTATTTTTACGTCGTTTTGGTTGTGTCGTTTGCGTCTGCAGTTATTGTAGGGGAGTCAGCATTGAGTCTGTGGTTTGGAGCAGAAAGTTGGTTTTTTGACGCGTTGGTGTTAGTCTCCATTTATAAAACCATGTCATGTGTTGTTGTTAGTGTTGGAGTCTTTGAGCTGCTCTCTCAGTAGTTTTGTCATGTCCCATAAGTGCCGTGTCGTCTGCGTATTGTAATATGTATGCCGATCTGTCGATTTGATTTTTGTCTGGTAAGTTGTAATTGTATATGTCATGGCAGTATATATTTGTAGAGAAACGGTGAGAGCGGGGATCCTTGAGGGAGCCCTGTTCAGGGGAAAACAGGAAATGACAGTGTTTTGTCAATTCGTACTTGTAGTTGTCTGTTTTCTAGTAAGTTCTTTATGGTGTGTAGTAGATATGTTGGTATGGTGTGTAGTTTGTATAGTTTGTATAGTAAGCCTCTATGCCAGACACTGTCAAAAGCCTTGGTTAATGTCCATAAAACAGGCAAGATGTCTTTCTGTCGTTAGGTGGGTAGTTTTGTATATTGTTGGCCAAAATAAAGAGCGGCATGACCGGTCGAGTGATGCTGTTTGAAACCACATTGGTAGGTAGGTATCTACTTCCAATCACTTTGTCAAGCCGCTGCTTCATTATGCATTCGAAAATCTTGCCTAGTACTGGAAGTAGTGTAATTGGTCTGTAGTTGCTCGGTTGTGTATTGTCCAGTCCATTTTTGGGTTATAGGGATTATTAAGCGCTTTTCCATGTTTCTGGGATTTCTGCCATTTGTGATGCAGTTGTTCAATTCAGTTAGGATCAGTTTGTGTGTTTCTTGAGTTAGGCTTTTCAGGACTTTTGCCTTTAATTTTATCCTTCCCCGGTGGCAGTGTTCTTGAGTGCGCTAGGGCTTCATCGTACTCTATGTCTGTGATCAGTGTGCAGGCATAGTTGGTGAGTTGTTAAAATAGTTCAAGTACCAGTCGTTGATCAAGTTCCAGTTGTCATTGTCGAAGTTAGGGTTTGTCGATATGCTGAAGGTCCTTGATAGTGTCTGGCGAATGCGTCCGCTTTCTCTTTGTCTGTGTAGCGTTCTATTCCGTTTTCGTCAATTGTGTCAGTAGTGCCAGTCTTCCTGTATTGCGCCAGTTTCTAATTTTTCGCCAGTATGTTTTGCCTTTGTCCTTCTGTATTTCTTTACATGTTTCTAGCCATTGTCTGTCGGTATTGTCCAATCAGAGTTTAAGTTTCTGTTTAAGGTGGTCATTGTCTTTTTTAGGTCGTTATTTGAGTTTTTGTCTATAGTCTGTACAGTTCTCTCTTATGTTTTATTAGTCTCAGTATGTATTTGGGTAGTGTATGTCGGTAGAAAGCATTTTTTTATTTCCGGGCTAAATTTTCCTATGGCTAGTGAAAGTTGTTGTTGTATGGTTTCTATTGAAATGGGGTGTGCTTGTGATTGAATGTAGTCATGTATATGTTGTTTCACTTTGTCTATGTCAGTCTTTGTTAGGTTTAAGTTTTTCTCTATAGGTGTATTGGAGGTAGGTTGCGTATGTTGTAAGTCTATGTTAAACGTAATAGCCAGGTGGTCGGATCCAAGCTCGTGGTTAAGTTTATGTTGTTGATGGTGTTTGTCAGGTTCTTGTGTGCAGTAGAACGTCTGGTGTTGAGTCTGGGTTTGCGGGCATCAGAAAAGTTGGTGGGGTGTGCTGTTTTATAAAGTCAGAATTTTGTAGAAATCTTTTAAGCTGTTTCGTTTTGCTTTTGTTCATATTAAAGTCGCCTACAATTATTGCATATTTATAGATGCTCGCTTTAGTCAGTATGTTTTGTTCTAGGTTGGAGTGTGGGTGTATGTATGTCAGAAATATGTGTATCAGGTCGTTTAAGTAGGGTAGCGTAAAGTGTAGACAGTCGTTCAAAGGGTTGTTGAGGGAGGGAGGATTTGCTCTTCCAAGTTTATATGTTGGTTTTAGGAGAGCTGCGACCCCGCCCCTGGCATGATTGATGGTATTTCCATGCCTGTAGATATACTGCCAATTTCTGTACGTTGGTGTTTGTCCCAGTTTGGTTTTCGTCTCTACAAATATGCAGCAGTCTGTGTCGTTTTGTTCTATGTAATTGTAAATAAGTGTTTTTTTGCTGTTAAGTCCGTTGATGTTTGCGTAAAGTACTTTCATATTGAATCTTGTACTTTTGTCAACGTCTGTCTCACCTGTTCGCAGGGTTCCGTTGGAGAGCGTCTCTCGGGCAGGAGCATGTCAAACATTAATATGTAGACATGGTTCCCGAAGAAACCACTGAGGTGTCGATGTCAAAATCTTCTATAAATTGTTTTCGTAGTTTTTTTAGTAGTTCGTCTCTGTTGGTATTGTTTGTCTTGTTAAGTTGATGTTTGTATTTGTTTATGATGTGGTCATGTGTTGTGATGGGTGTGTGTATTCTACTTGCCACTGTCGTTGTCTCCGCAATCTCGGACGTACGTTTGTTAACGCATTTACCTTCACGTTTGGTATTCCGACGATTGGGGCTGTCGGTCGTTTTGGGCACTTCATGCTCCATGCTGCGTGGTCCTCTGAGTTGCATGCTGCGCACTTGGTTGGCAGTGGCGACTCGCACCTGGAAGTTGGATGGGGTCCCTGGCACTTGTTGCATCTTGGCGATTGTTTGCAATCTTCAGTTTTGTGGCTGAATATGTTGCATTTGCCACACGGCGCAGGCACGGGTGCTGGTGGTTTACTTTCGGTGATTTTGAAAATGCGGCCCAAAAAATGAACCGCACGGTCGCTCATCAACCTTTCGTATGTGGATATGTCGCCGGTTATAAGCCTCATCATGAGTGTGGGTGCGTTGCGCTCTCGCGAGATAATTCTCCTGCAGAACCTTATTCTGAAGCCCTGCTGCTCCAGGCGTTCCAGAAACATGCTGTCTTCAATGTCCAGGTCGACCCCAGTGCGACGACAGAATATGATGGTGTAATATGGTGGTGACCTGACTTTTGTTGTCGGATTAGTGGGAGTTATCGTTTTTTTGTAATTTGTAACTTGTTACAGTGTTTTCTTGTTTTAGTTGTTGTAAAAATTGTTGATGTTTTGTCCTCCTGGTTGGTTTGATTAGGAAGTAATTATCTTGCCTGATAATCACATCCTTGTTGTTGGGGTTGAGTTCCTCCCACCTGATTGCAAATTGGACTCTGGTGATGGTCGGCAATGCGTTCGCTGTGAATGTGTGCGAATACGTGGGAAATCTTGTTGATGTCTTGCTCTTTGTTGTTGGTTTTTGTTGTTTGTAGACTGATAGTCCAACGCTATTCGTTGGCCTCAGGTGTTGTCGTTGTGGGGGTTGGCTGGGTTGGCTGGGTTGGCTGGGTCGTCTCGGTTTTCTGCCCCGTTTTTTTCGTTCGTGGCATTTTGAACCCACCATCCTGGAGGCATAATCCGATTCGGATTCTTGCGAACTCCCAGGGTCCATCCTTTCGTTTGAATTCCACTCGATGTATATATATGTATATATATATTGTCCGTTTGTGAAAAGTTCACAGTGGCAACGTTGCACAGTCCACAGTTTAACCGGGCCTGATGCCTTTTCAGGTAGCAAAACCGGGCGGTTTACTTCGCTTTGCTGGTCACTTTTTGGCACTTTCGCACTTTTACCCCAATGGATTGGCGCGCTTGTAAACACACAACCGCTCGCTACGGTGTCTCGACTCGGAATCCTGTGGCATTATAAACATTGGAAAGTCAATTTGCTTGATTAACTTCATGTCTTCTATTCCGCTTGATTTACTTTGTACCTGACTACAAAACAAGTTTTTTTTACTTCAATATAAAGATGTGCAATGAAAATGTTGGAATTGTCGCTGATGGACCCGAATACCTTTATAAGATTGTAAGAAGCTACGATACGCTATAAGACTGTAATCTTTTTCGGTGGCACAACGAAAATACAATCTGCTTTAATGTTTTCAATGTGTTTTAAAAATACAATCCATTTTTATATTTTAAGTTATATAAATTATTTTGTACTATTAGTATTTCGTGCTTTAACACCTATCTACCATTTAATCATACTATTTTTAACATCATTGAATTTTTATACTTTCTTGTAATTTCTGAACCACAGCATTTAAGTTACACATTGTTCGCATTTGAGCCCCTGTTTCATTTACCTTTGAAAGCATTGTAGAAGTTTATTTTTCGGGAGAACGAAGATAATTTATTGAACAACTATGACGATTTTATTGCTCTAATAATTATTGGAGAGGTAAATAGTTGTTCGTTTCTTCTTGTCAAATGAAATTAACACTGTTTTTCATCAAGTAAAAACATGTTCATCCTAAGTTGTGATAGAACTAATCTTTTCTTATAGTCTAACGTTTGCCTGTTTGGAGATTGATTTTCCGACGTAAATGTGGAGAAGCTGCCTTTAAATAGAGGATATCTCAGTTGCATCTTTGAGAGAGCTTTCTTAAAGCTTAGTTTTGGCTAGAAAGAATCTTAAACATATGCGACTGTCATGCAGCCATAGTACCATTTGAAGTATACATTTTTTATTAGAACAACAGTAAATACTTTCCGATGGAAATTTGAGCCTTTCTCCAGAGTATCATTAATATCTTTTACCAAGCTCAGTTTCAAACTGTTATTAAATTCCGTCATTAACAACGCAATTTCTCAATTGAAATGTTTCAATAGATTGTGGAAACTTCGAAGGTCTGTCGATATGGCATTGTGGTGTATTTTATCAGAAATTTATATGGAAATAACTACTTATTTTGTTAGTGACAGCTTAAATATTTGGAAAAACGTAATTGTTAAACAAAAGGGACATTTATATTTTATTAAGCAAATAGCATATTATAACTTTGTGGTTATTTAAAGTATTTTGTCTGTACCTCTAATTTAGCAAAAGTATCGTAGTGGATTACATTTCCAGCAACCGCTTTGATAAACAAAAGCTGGGATTGTAATATTTGGCCCATATGTTGACTCAGACGTTAAAAAATATTAAAAGTAAACTGTTGTTTAACTCAATTCTAACTCAAAATTTCTTCCTAAGTTCAACTCAGTGAAACATTTATTCAAAAAGTATTAGTTGAACGAATCAATAATATTTTTTAGTTCAATTTTGTTCAGTATAAATATCCAGGTCTTGCACACATTGTCCTATAAAAGTTGTGCTTTATATGTCGTGCTTTATAATTTAATTAGTTGCTTTACCAACAAATTGGTTAATAATCGTACTCCCAAAAAATTAATTTTTGATGCTTGAAGTATGAAAACATTTTCATCATGTAAAAATTTCCGTTGGAAACTCATTATATTCACCGAAAACTCTGCATAATCGAAGTCTGTCTTAACTAAACCAAATCCGGTTTTCGTTTCAGCGGAAAATATCAGTTTGCAGGTGAAGTAATTAAAAGTTTAGTTCATTATCCTTTGAATTTATACATTTCTGCGATCGACGCCGAGAGTAGGATTTTACGAAACTTTAATATCGAACCAGTATTTATTTTGCAATATTTCAATTACTGTCAATTGAGTAGCTGTGATTGTGGATTCAGCATCAAAAATTCTGGGGGAGGCAGAACTACGGCAATACCAGATAAAAAACGAAAAACCAACAAGAAAATTTAAGTTTTAACAGACAACATTCGCACATTGAGACTAGAAGAGCATCTACTGAGTCTAGAAAACGAACTCCAAAACATCAAGTGGGATATACTTGGAATTAGTGAGACCAGAATGAAAGGCGAGGCTAATATGATTTTGAAATCTGGCCATCTACTTTTTCAAAGGAATTCCGAAACAAGTTACCACATAGGAGTGGCGATCCTGGTCAACAGCACGATAAAACATCTTGTGACTAAAAGCAAAGCGATGTCGTACCGTGTTGTCTACATTATGCTGCAACTGAACAAAATACACAGCATACAGATCATACAGGCATACGCACCCCACAATTCACATCAACAGACGAAGACATCGAACAATGTTATGAAGACCTAACAACAAGCGAGCCCACAACCAAGAAAACACGAAGTTCAAAATTAAAATGGATGATTTTAATGCTAAGATAAGACAAAAAACTGCGACAGACGTCCCGAAAATCGGTAAGTTTGGACTGGGAACACGAAATAATAAAGGAAATGTTGCTTGACTTCCTGAACAAAGAACAAATGTACTGCATGAACAGATTCTTTAAGAAACAGCATTAAAAAAAGTGGACTTGGAGATGTCCAGATGGCGCAATAAACAACTAAATAGATTATGTCCTCACTACAGATAAACAGTTTTGCATCGAGTATCGGTTTCTCAGTGGTTTTAATACCGGAAGTGACCACAGAATCGTAAGAGCCGCAATAAATATAAACAGACACTTGGAAAGGAAAAAACAAATGGACAAAATCATTCGGCCAACCGCCACTCAACTTGAACAGAAAATAGATGATTACAAAGCACAAATCAACAAAAATTGGAAACCATCAGAAGCTCTGAGAGATATGACACTCAACGAAATGGGATCGCCGGAAAAATCGTTGGCAGTATTCAGGTAGCTACCAAGAAAGTATGCTCCATGAAAGCAAAAGCTGATACGAAACTCAGCCAGAACACCAATGAACGACTGGCAGAATGCAGAACAACGGATAGAGATTCAGCAAGATACCAAACGCTGAATAGAGAGGTAAGAAGGCAATTAGAAAGGACGTTTGATCTTATAAACACACAAACAACAAACAAAGCTATCGCGAACAATACGAATATGAAAGTACTTTGATCGAAAAGAACAAAAGGAAAGTCGCTCATAGACAAGATTAAGAACCAACAAGGAGAAGTTGTTACAGAGAGGCAGCAAATAACATCCACCATCCGGCATTTTCACAAGGAAATTTACAGCCAACCGGTACCTAAACCAAACCGATCGAAAATTCAAGTAGTATGTGGGCTCCGAAGTTATCCCAGAAATTAACATTGGCCGAGGTGATATCCTCTTTCGAGGGGATCGAACTAACATAGAGAACTACAGACCGATTAGCCTTCTATCGGTTTTATATAACCGCCTCAACAATAAGTTCGATTTTGACCAGCCCGTCGAACAGGATTGGACAGGAACAGGTTGGATTCCGGATCACCTTTAGTACATTGGACCACATCCAAACGGTGCTCATGCTTATTGAGAAATGTACAGAGTACAATGCCCAGTACAACAAAACAGAGTACAATGCCCCGTTACACCTCGCATTCGTTGACTACCAGATAGCATTCGACCTCAGTGGAAACATGGGCGGTGCTAGAGGCGATGAGCAACGCGAGAATCGATTCAAGATATACGAACCTCATTGAAGACAGCTACAAGGATGCTGGAAGGTCCATGTCAAAATAGATGAAAACTCAACAACGGATCCCCATACAGAGAGAAGTTAGACAGGGTGACTCGATTTCTCCAAAATTATTCACCCTAGCGTTGGAAGATGTCTTTAAGAAATTGTCATGGCGACAGAAGGGGGGTCAACATAGACGGAAGATACCTAAATCATCTCCGTTTCGCCGAGGACATTGTACTCATGAACACCAATGCAGAGGAGCTTGTATAGCAATATGTTACAGGACCTGAAGGAAAGCATTACAAATGGTGGGGTCTAGAAATGAATCTTCAAAAAACGAATTTTATGAGCCCAGACAATATTTGTGTCACTATCGATAAACACGCACTTCAAGTGGTAGAAGATAGATAGAGATCTTTGGGCACAACATATGCTAGGCACAGAACAATCAGACAATCGAAAAAAAGAGGAGAATCAGGTTGGCTTGGGCGGGCCTTTCGGAAAGCTCGCATATTATCACTCAAAGAACCTAATAATACCAATAAACTTAAAACGAAAGATGTATAATGCGTGCGGCTACCGGTCATGTTGTACGGGACTCTAGACAGTTACCCAAACTAAGAAAAGCTCACAACGACTGCGAATCTGCCAAAAATTATCATGCAGTGGAAAACCACGACTAACAAAAAAGAAGTATTGGTATATTATAAGGTTCAGGCCCGTTAAGATAGCGAGATGATATACAGAGACAGAGCGGGAAAGTACTGGATTCTCGCAGCACAGTGTGATCGACATGGAAACAAAGTGGAATAGGCCTATGTCCAGGATGTGACTCACACGGGCTGAAGAAGAAGTTTATTAATTTTATAGCTTCATTTGAAAAGTATTCATTAGATAGGACTAACAATTTCATCTTTATCGTTACAGTAGTAGGATTTGGTATTGAGAATTAAAAAAAATCAACATCGGCCAAAGTATTTTCATTGGCAGCGATCAATAGCAATGTAACAAGGGTAGATGTTTCTGTTTTAAATGGCCTTTTCCTCTTGAAATAACTTTTTTGTCACGATTTATACACTTTGAGAGCTTTATTGCTATTTCACCGCTCGTTTGAGTTAAATCCAATAGCAGATCCAAATAATGGGAACAACGGAATATCCATTTCTACATTAAAAAAACATATATTTTGGTTATAGGTTAAAAATTCTTATTTACGGATGGAAACCTCCATGGAAATATGCCATTTGAGAACCATTTTCCAGCTGTATTTCACTTGGTGTATTAGTCTCTCTAACAACAGTGCAATACTAGATAATATATAATACGAATTAAAAATTGTCATAATTTAAACTATGTTATTATAATATATAAATTATAATACGAAATAAAAAATTATCATATACTCTTTTGGAATATAAATAAATGTATTAGGTATGTAATAATTTCGATCTACGGCGACTTCAAGGTAACATCTAAAGCAATTTTGTTTCATAGTTCAACACATAGAAATCACAACCAACATAAATATTCTATTTAAATCAGTTTTTTGGTGCTAATAGAATAGTTTCAAGGCTTTTAAAAACCGATTAAAGGCAATTTTAATACATTCAACAAAAATCTGTACGAAATGTATAAGTTAATATAAATACTAAGGCAAAACGTAAAATGTGAAATTGGATTTTGTCGTTTCGAGGACGTCGCCCCATTAATTCCAGTATCAATATTGGCTGCCTGATGACAATGTAAATTTTCATCAACAGTTTGAAGGTTCTGCTTTAGGGGATTAGTAAAAAGTGAGAGGTTTTCCGATTTTAAACGGGAATTTCGTGGATCTTTCCGAATTTTATAATGTTATTTGTATATTTTTATTGTTAATACAGAAAATGGAGTAGTCGCTCTCTTTTACAGTTGACTTACAGTAAAATAGCTTTGAAATCCAAACGATATTGCCTGGCTCAGCGTTATTTGAGCCGCTTATTTTGCAGCTATAAAGATTACCTCGTGATCTAATTATTTTAGTTTTCTTATCTGCGATCTCACTACTCAATAGAGATGGAACACGAGCAGAGCTTAAGCGACAGTCTGCTTTATATCAACGCCTTAATAGGGCAGAGCATTTCCCTTAACTAGTCTATTTCGTACATCATTACGTAAATTTAAAACGAATTTTATACACTTTTGCACACCCTGCATTCTATAAATTACATGTTTTTATACGCCTGTCTTTCACACTTTCAAGTCGAGGCGTATTCTGTAGCCTGAACTAAGGAAGTAATTAAAGTCCGAGTTTGAATATTCCAGGTTTTCAATATATTTCAAAAAGCTATTCCTCAGGTTTGCTGGGGAGCTTGCTTTATTTTTAATGGATGTTATTGTGTAACAAAACGTTTAAAACACAGTTAATTTTTTTTGAGATCAAAATCCGTCATGGTATGATGCGTTGTTAGTTACAATTGTACTAAAACTTTTCGAAAATTGAAACTAATAGTCATTGGTTAGAAAGGGATACTGCATGCCAAGAGCATCCTCAGAACGTTTTCAAATAGTATTAGAAGTAAGTACCATTTTAAGTACACGCGTACTTACAAAAGCAACCTATGACCAATAAGCTAATAAAGAAAATAAGTTAAACGTAATACTGAGTTTCTCCTCAATGACCACAAACAAATAGTTTTGTTTTGATGTTTCGAAGTAATGTTCAACGTGCTTTATACGATTTTGAAGTAAAATATTTTTCTTTTAGAAATGAATCTGTATGGGGCCGTTATAAATCGAGTAGCGTTCGGGAAACATTGTTTTTCCAAAAAATTGGAAGCTATTTTGAAGACGAATTTTCGCCAGCGTGTTAACAGAGATAAAATATATTTATTTTAGGCTTGTATTGCCAGTTTTTAGTTAGTCAGACTTTAGACTTATTTATTTTGTCTCAGTTTTAAATCAGAACTGGGCAATCGCAGAATAAATGGAAACTTAAAGTACATTTTTTCCATGGAAGAAGTAAGTCTCAGTACAATGCGAGGGCTTAACTTATGCTGGGTCTGGAATTGGCTAAACCCTATTTTACAATAAAAATTGTTGATGATCAAAATTCCAACTTCAATATAGTTTAATTTTAATCTCTATTTAAACTATCTAAAAACAGGTGATGCTTTTTTAACTGATTTGACCGAAACTGAACCGAAATTAATAATAAAGGCGTTGTTATATTAATAATTTTAGATTGTTAAGTTAACATGGGCTAGCTTGTTAAACGTTTCGCTTATATTCATTTCAATTTATCTTTGTCGTTTGTATAGTTCGCCATATAAAAGGTAAGATTTATTTTTCGAAATTATATGTTGCAAACTAAAAGTTAATCTATTTATCTCTGGTGGCTGTGGATATGCGAATACACTGAATAAACTTTGCTTATTCAGTATTCAGGGAAATTTTCATATTATTCTACCTTAGAGTCCGATATAATTAAATGCTTACATTCATTTTACGGATTTACGGAAGCTTATTATATTGCTGGTAGTCAGATTAATAAATTTCGGGTTTTTTTAATAAGTGACTGTTATTTAAGTGTGGTATTAAATAAACTTGTAATGTAAAACGCTGATAAATTTAAGATTACACATTTAATAAAATAGTATTATTTCATTTTGCCTTCTGAAAATATACCTCTCTCTCTGAAAAGTTGTTAATAACATTTGTGTTTGGCAGTGCTTCTGCACACATATTAGCAGTATCAATATACTGTATTAATTATATTTTATAAATGATAACTATTTTATCAGCGCTATTAAATTCTAATGTTTCAATTAAATTTCCCATCATTAAAGCGGAATTATTTTATGATTTTATGTGATTATACATATACAAATTGCAAATTAAGGTATTTGAAGCCATTTCAGGATGGAAATGTTAATGTCAATGTATAGATGAATTTGCGTATTATACAGGATAGGTTTATTTTCATAGTAGAACTCTTATTTCTAAAAAAGGCTATCGACCTATCGGCCTTTTGCCTTTTTACCTGCAGTCTAATCTAGATAAAAAATGAAAATTTCCTATTCTAACATGTAGTAGATTCTAAAAAGGCCACGATCGTATTTCTCCCTTGTTTAATTGCATCCCAATATTGAAATTTCTCCATTCTAGGTTAACAATGTTATTAAATAAATAAGATTTCAGTGGCAAGAAGGAATTATTTTATTGTCCACTAGTCCGTTGCGTTTTAAGTGTTCGAGTAGCGTTAGTGTAGGGAAACGAAAGCGGGATTGTCTGGTTGGTCTTGTAAGACAAAGGGGATTCAGTATGGTCCAGTTGTAGGGGTTGTTTGTCCATTTTGTCTGTAGCTGTATGAGTCTTTCCGAGATCTTTGTCATGTTTGTGCGTTCGTATAGTAGTTGGGTGGGGGGGTTGTGTAGTGGGTTTTGGGGTGTCTTATTCGTGTTATTAGTCTTAGTGCAATTTGCTCTGTTGTTTGTATATAACGTTTTGTCCTTTCTGTTCCGTTGGTCATGAGTACATGTCCATAGTCTAGTAAGGGTCTACAAATAGCTTTATATATTTTGGTGGCGGTGTTTGTGCTAATTCCTCTGTCTTTGTAGGTTAGTGATCGGAAGTGTTTTCGCTCTCTTCATTGTTGTTTCTGCCCTGATGTTTCGTATGTGTTTAGTGAATTTAAGTTTGTGGTAATTGTGATTCCAAGGTATTTTACGTCGTTTTTTGGTTGTGTCGTTTGGCCGTCTGCAGTTATTGTAGGGGAGTCAGCGTTGAGTCTGTGGTTTGTGAGCAGAAGTTGGTTTTTTGACGCGTTTGGTGTTAGTCTCCATTTATAAAACCATGTCATTGTGTGTTTGTAGTGTTTGGAGTCTTTGAGTGCTCTCTCAGTAGTTTTGTCATGTACAATAAGTGCCGTGTCGTCTGCGTATTGTATATGTCTGCCGATCTGTCGATTTGATTTTTGTCTGGTAAGTTGTAATTGTATATGTCATGGCAGTATATATTGTAGAGAAACGGTGAGAGCGGGGATCCTTGAGGAGCCCCTTGTTCAGGTGAAAAAGGAAATGACAGTGTTTGTCAATTCGTACTTGTAGTTGTCTGTTTTCTAGTAAGTTCTTTATGGTGTGTAGTAGATATGTTGGTGTGTGTAGTTGTATAGTTTTGTATTAAAGCCTCTATGCCAGACACTGTCAAAAGCCTTGTTAATGTCCATAAACCAGGCAAGATGTCTTTCTGCCAGTTAGGTGGGAGTTTGTATATTGTGGCCCAAATAAAGAGCGGATGAACGGTCGAGTGATGCTGTTTGAAACCAAATTGGTAGGTAGGTATATACTTTCCAATCACTTTGTCAAGCCGCTGCTTCATTTGCATTCGAAAATCTTGCCTAGTACTGGAAGTAGTGTAATTGGTCTGTAGTTGCTCGGTTGTGATTGTCCAGTCCATTTTTGGGTATAGGGATTATTAAGCCGTTTTTCCATGTTTCTGGGATTCTGCCATTTGTGATGCAGTTGTTCAATTCAGTTAGGATCAGTTTGTGTGTTTCTTGAGTTAGGCTTTTCAGGACTTTTGCCTTAATTTTATCCTTCCCCGGTGCAGTGTTCTTGATGTGCGCTAGGGCTTCATCGTACTCTATGTCTATGTTTGGTGAGTTGTTAAAATAGTTCAAGTACCAGTCGTTGATCAAGTTCCAGTTGTCATTGTCGAAGTTAGGGTTTGTCGATATGCTGAAGGTCCTTTGATAGTGTCTGGCGAATGCGTCCGCTTTCTCTTTGTCTGTGTAGCGTTCTATTCCGTTTTCGTCAATTGTGTCAGTAGTGCCAGTCTTCCTGTATTGCGCCAGTTTCTTAATTTTTCGCCAGTAGTTTTGCCTTTGTCCTTCTGTATTTCTTTACATGTTTCTAGCCATTTGTCTTGTCGGTATTGTCCAATCAGAGTTTTAATGTTTCTGTTAAGTTGGTTCATTGTCTTTTTAGGTCGTTATTTTGAGTGTTTGTATATAGTCTGTACAGTTCTCTCTTATGTTTTATTAGTCTCAGTATGTATTTGGGTAGTGTATGTCGGTAGAAAGCATTTTTTATTTCGGGCTAAATTTTCCTATGGCTAGTGAAAGTTGTTGTTGTATGGTTTCTTTGAAATGGGATGTAACACCATTATTCGTACAAACTATGTAACCATAACGAAAACAAAAAAACTAATAATTGTAAATTCGCTAATTTCTGCTGTCATTAATACTACTTTGGAGAAAGTAGGAAATGTTTTAATTCGTGCTGTAATATTAATTTAATAACTTGAGTGTGATTTTCATGCTCTCCGTCCTTTTCTTTGATTAAAAGTCTAATGTTCGCTTATAAGGTGAATTTGAGAAGAATTTAATAATGCAAATTTCCTGTTAACTATGCAGTCGGGTGTAGAACTTTTGGATAAACATCTTTCTTTGTTGCCATTCACTTTTCTAAGAACCATTGTTTTGAACCTAAATGCAGATTAAATTTTAATGCAACTATGCAGCAAAGTTGGGAGCGCTACCTGAACAATCCTAATTCAAAAACTTAAAAAGCTTACCGCCAACAAACAACTGCCATCAAGAGTAACACGTAGTTCCCATTTCGCAGTGTATGCAACTTATAAATCAAGTTTTATAAATATAAGGAAAAATAATGCAGAATAACATGTCACTAAATCCCAATGGGAACGTATTTTTATTATATTTTATTACCAGTTGTAGTTGCTTTCCGGGCTCAGCCATCCTAAAAGCTGTTTTAATTTTCTTTCTGGCATTTCTGCAATTTAGTGCTGTCAAGCGGCAATGTGCGCAGAAGGCGGAAATTATTATTATAACGCGGCTAAACCTAACAATGTTGTCAAGGGATAAGATAACACGTTTTTCTTCATTTCCTCTAGACGATCTGCGTATCAATTGGGTTATCGTGGAGATCTCTTATTGAAAATTGATTCCAGATACTATATAATATATTGCGAACACTTTCTATTTTATCTGATTGTTCAAAAACATATACCTAAAAAATAATTCAAAATTGTAGTCATTCCTATGGAATTATTTTCTGGGGGTATTAGCGAGTGGAGAAAGGATAGAAATTATAAATAATTTTCACGAACTGAGATATTTTCAGAAAACCGAATCATACATTCGGCAACAATGTATTTTATCCAAAACTTATTCATCAAGTAGAAATGTGCTGGTTCACTGATTTCTCTGTCAACTAATAACTGCATGAATGCATGTTTGTCGTGATTTTTTATAAAAAGTTGTCTAAGTTATTGCAAACTGCGTCAATGTTGTATGTGAAATATTTAGCTATATTACTAGTCTGCGAAATGGTCTTTGTACTACTTTTCAACATCGCTTTAAAACACACTGCTTTAAAACAAGTAGCAAGTGCATATTCAAGATCTAATACCTTTGAGAAATAATTCATTTTTTCTTTAAAGTTTTTTCCCATATTTCGGTCACTCTCTAAGTAAGCCCAACTAAGCCCTTAAAGGAAATAACACCAATTTTGAATTACCCTGTATAACTAATACATTAGTGATTATCCATTTGGCCAAATAGTCAATAAGCGTATAAGTTTGAATCGAATCGGCATGCAATTTATCAGCTTAAAATTAGTTTGTTATACGTTGAACCTCTTCCAAAAGCTCTTTGGCCGAAGTTCGCCAAAAGGCGGACACTGTATTGCTTCGGACACTGATAGGAACTTAGCCTAGATAAACCAAAATACTTTTGATGTTACTCTCGCTGACTTGTTGACTCTCGCTGAAGAGCTAACAGAATCAGTTAACTTATTGCAAGTTGTCTTAATTAAGATTTCGCTTAATTATCCAATTTGTTTATATAATTGTTAAAATATAGTATGGAGAAGTTGAAGTGGAACAAATATCGATTTTATAAAGCAGAATTGAACTTGCATCTGGGACAATTAAGTGATAAAGTAGTTCTCTCTCTCTAAGTTCGATAAAGTAACTCGTATATGGAATGCTTTACTCAGAGCTTATTTTACTACGTTACAATTACTGCCATTGCTTACGTATTACATTTACTTATTTTGATTATAATTGGTATTAGGTATAATATAAGAGTAATTCCATTCCATTCATATAACATCTTATTAGTAAGTATTATAGTAAATTTCTTACTGGAATATCCGGAAATTTCGTCGAAAATGTTAGGCAAGCGGTATCTAACACTTTAGAAAATGAACTAATATAGAACAAATTACGAAAATATATTTCATCGTTGCATCTATAATTCCAAACCGTTTGTTAGTTTTTGTTGCTAAAATTTAAATAAATTCCTCCAGCATGAAAATGTCTAGACATTAAAACACCTAGAACAGTATTAACACTTTTAATATAGTTTTCGTAATGTGAAAACCTGAAAATAAAACGGAACTCTTTGAACTCTTGAATACCATACACAACAACATCCAGAAATAAAAATACTTTAACCGGCACAGGAAAACTCGGAGACTCTAAAGGCTGTAATGGTACATATACCTTAGGCGGAAGTAGCCGTCCTTAGAAAGGGCTTAAAAGTTGTATTTTTAAGACCGAGTAATTCTTTTGTCATTTGGAAAAATTTATGAAACATGGTTGCGAAGTTTATAAGTTTTGTTTCGTAAAGTCCAGATTGAATTAAAAATAGTTCAGCAGCTTTTGATGTTAAGAGCATTTTAAAACGAAATTTCGAAGTTTGTTTGCTGTTCTTTGACTGAATGACATCAATATACAGGCCCTTGAAAAATAATTCTTATAAATATGGAAATGGATCTTTTGGTATTAAATGCTGATATCTGGTAAATGATGATTTGTAAAGTTGTAACGTTATCATATTTTTATTCGAATTAGATAAACTTAGATTCCATTTTGTAATATGACACGAATATGATTTGGATATTTAAAATAATAATTTTTCGTGATTGTGTAAGTTGGTTTATACAGGGTGCTTCAAAATTTGCGTCATTCCTCTGGCGGTGTTGTCTGGGGATGTTTTACGAATACAGGAAAAATTCTCAAAAAAAATTATGATTAAAACTAAGATTATTTGCAGAAAACTAGATCAGAAGGATGGCAAACAATGTTTTTCAAGGTAATCTGCCTCAATACCATTACGCAAATACCTGTTGTTTCTTCATTATTAACAACCGTAGTAACCATGGTAAACACAAAACAGAAAAAGTGAAAGTAGAATGAAATGTTTTGAGGTTAGAATAAAGTTGTCACTTGCCATCAGTGCTGCCAACCTTTTTGGGGACGATGGTGAGTATACCTTAATGCCGCCAGGTATGTCAAACAAACACCTCCTGTGAAAGGTTATGTATCAATGATGCAATATTAACCAAATAGATACAATAAGTTCTTAGTTCACAAAAGGTGTTCAAAATTTCTGCCCGTTTAACTCCAAAACATGTTGTGCCTCACTCACTTATTGTGGACTCTTCGCAGCGGTCTGGTCCCACATTTTGAGCAGCTTCTCGTATTTGGTTAATAACTCCTGTTCATTTGTACCGGTGTTCGGTAGATCACAGATTTAATGTTTCTTTGTGTCCTGCGTATCTTACATACCATGGTAGGATGTAGCCCTTTCTCGGGGGTTATCGGGACTTTTCATCAAAAAATTGTAGAACAGGACTTTTTGTAAAATCAAAAAATTTTTGTAATTTGAAGCAAAGATCGTAATTTTTCTTTTCGATGGTTAAATATTCCAATAGGCTACCAATCAAACATAGGATCATTTCAAAATAATAGCTTAATATGAAATTAAAATTCTATTGTCAACTGTTAATATCTTCTAGAAATTTCCAAAAAATGTTTCAATATTTTTCTCAGACTCTCCAAGGTGAGCCCTCTATAACCCCTTAAAAGGAATGACGCTAATTTTGAATCACCCTGTATATGAAGCTTTCATTATGCTGTTTTAATACTTTCCTTCAAATGGTTTGATCAAACATTGATTTTCATGAACTTTTTTTACTAAACGGCAAAACGTGAATAGAAGGAAATCCCGCTAAATTAAACTGTACCTGCTACTTGAAAGAGCCGGTAAATGTGAAATGTATCAAGCAAGCAAAATCATTTTTAAAGATCAAAGTAGTTAATTCACTCAGTCTTTCAGCCAACGTAAATTATATTTTTCAATCCTTAATGATATTTGTATTCAGTTAATGATAATTTTGTTAGGTCTAAACATACGGGTTGTTCTTGCGAAAAATGTTCACCACATGTTGGATTGAGAAATGCTAAATTGAAGAAATTTTAAATCATGGTCGTACAATGGTCAAAATAGATTAGATCTTTCTATTAAAACCGCGGCGAAAATGGAATACAGCAATATAACACAAATTTCGTAAATAAATCAGTCAAGAGAATAACATAGTAGTAGTAAACATCTTATTTCTAAAAAGGCTATCGACCTATCGGTCTTTCTGCCCTTGTAATACATGTGGTCTTAATCTAAATAAAAAACAAAGATGAAATTAGATTAATAATCTTATTAAAAAAACTATCCAATTCTAATGACAAGAAAAAAATTATTTTATTGTCCAGTAGTCAGTTACGTTTGATAAGTGTTCGAGTAGCGTTGATGTAGGGGAAACGGAAACGGGATTGTCTGGTTGTTCTTGTAAGGCAGAGGGGATTCAATATGGTCCAGTTGTGGGGATTGTTTGTCCATTTGTCTGTAATTTATCAGTCTTTCCGAAATCTTTGTCATGTTTGTGCGTTCGTACAGTAGTTGGTTGGAAGGGTTGTGCAGTGGGTTTTGGGGATGTCTTATTTTCGTGATAAGTCTTAGTGCGATTTGTTCAGTGGTTTGTATGTGCCGTTTGGACTTTTCCGTGCATTTGTTCTGATCATATGTCCGTAGTCAAGCAGGGTCTACATATTGATTTGTATATTTGTGTTGCGGTTTTTGTGCTGATTCCTCTGTCTTTGTAAGTTAGCGATCTAAAGTGTTTCGTCCTTTGGATTACTTTCGTTCTAACGTTTGTGGTGTCTAGTAAATCTTAGCGCTTGGTCAAGTGCTTTGGTGCTTTGGTGGTGTTGAATTCGTCTTTGGTTTGATGACAAATTTATTTTCGTACTTTATCACTATGTCTCTATTTGACTGTTGATGTCCTCCCATTTTATGCCAGTTGAATTCTGCTAAGTGTTGGTGGTGCAATACGCAGAATGCCAATTTAACGTTAGGTTTCACGATTGGTTGGAGTTGGTTGGAACTAGAGTTGTAGATGACGTTGTGGGTGTTGGTTTTAATGAGGTGGATCTCGTAGCGCGTGGTGTTGTTTGGTCTAGTGCCGGTCTTTTCATATCCGAGTGGGTGTTGTAGGGTTTGATGTTTCGGGTGTAGATTTTGGTTTTCTACCCCGCTTTTTTGACTTAGGCACTGTGAATACCTCATCCTGGGAGGCCAAGTCCGATTCGGACTGAGAACTCCCGGGATTCATCCTACTTGTTGAGCAGACCTTGTATTCTCAACAGGGTCCGTCGGTTCTCTCATCTCAAATCGGTTTAAATATTTAAAATTCTTTTAGTATCGTGCATTTATCAGCGAAAGAGAAAAAAATGTTTCGATACACTCGCACTGGGCACGTCTGCTTCCTATCGAGGTAGCAGCAGGTCTCCCATAGAATAACATATTTCCCATAAAAGAACATGTTTGTTAAACACATCTGTGTGATTGAGGGTATTTGCGAATTCTGCTGTTAACTAGTCGCTATCGGTTAAATATTGTTAGTCAGATGTCATAACCTTGTATAGAAGCAAATCTATACAAAATGCATTAAAAAACATTTTTCTTACAGAGTAAAAGTTGGTACATATTAATTTAATTTACCGTTTTTCATTCAGTGGTTGGTCGGATGGAATTGTTCTCTTTTTAATTTTCCAAATGCTACATTTTTGTTTCACTGACAACTTGCTATTATTTCTTGTTGATTCTGATGGTGCCACGATTTATTTAAATCTGAGACTAGGTCAAATGTTTAGTGCAAACTCCGCGGAATAATCTGATTTCAGTTCCTGCAAATGCACTTTGACAGTAAACGATTTTAAGCAAAAAAATTAAAAGAATAAGAAAGGTGTTCTTTATTATTCAGAAGACTTTCGGTTCAGAGAGATATTTCAGTATTAAACACATATTAATTAAATAAAGTGGAAAAAATATTTTATTGATTATATACTTGTAACGAGTGCTCCGGCAAGCTATCTGGAAAAGTTAAACAATTTTAATTGCAACAGTTGGTCGGCTAATTAGAAACAACATTATTTAATAAAACGGCTGTGTGCTTATGTTTGATATCTTACAATATAATCCGGCCTCGAAAGCCGCTCTTCTTTTATGTGTCAGCTCTATAAATCGTTGCTGGACTTGTCAACGTGAAAGTAGCAATACCGAAAAAGTAAATCTGTGTTTGAGTCTCTTCGGGCCAACCGTTTTAGAGTTTTAGTTCCAGATAAACTAATATTAATGAAGAAAAGTTAAGAAATATTTAGGAAAATCTGCTTTTGTAACAACAAATTCTCGAGCGAAATATTGCTTTTTAATAAGAAAACAATTCATGGAGTCACTAAATTTACCGTTTAACAATTTTTGGAGTATTTTGATAATTAATAATCCGACGGTGAGTAATTCAACATGTGAGTTGGTTTTATTCTCTATTCTGATTAGTCGTTTTTTCGCGAAGTGGTTGAATCATATCAAGTTCAATATCTCAATCATATCAATATCTGACGATTTTTTTTCCGGTGACGTTTGGGAAATATGTTTGACGTTCCAATGGCACGTTATGTTTTCACTTGAGTTCTACTCGATAATTCATATAACTTTCTAATATTGAAATAAACATATTCACAATAACATATAAATGTCCAATTTCGCCCAAACTTCAACGTCCGGGGTTAACATGGGTTGATCGCTAAATACGGCGACCTTAACGGCACTCGAAAGTAATCGAAAAACACCCCAACTTCGGAAAGTTTGACGTTTGAAACTCCAACGGAGTAACTGTAAAATAACTACGGAGTTGAAATTTATTAAAAAGTTTTACAGCAAGCGTCGAACGAAAATTTCCGAACTCTCGAAACAAATTCGGCTACGGAAGTTATTAGATGGCGTCTGGTAAGACGAATTCCAGTAGTGAGGTCTTGTCAGTGAAGGTATTTGAAAATTTCTCTCGATTGCTAAATATACAGGGTGATTCAAAATTGGCGTCATTCCTCTGAGGCTGTTGTCTGGGGATGTTTTGGTAGTACGTAAATACCTGTTGCTCCTTAATTATTAAAAACTCCAGCAACCATAGATAAACAGAAACTGACGACAATAAAATAGTGTCGACAATACGTTGTCGCTTTGCCGGCTTGACAACGTTTTTGGGGCAAATGGCTAATATACCTGAATCCGCCACAGATGTCAACAAAAACCTCCTGTAAAAGGTTATGAATTATTGATCCATTTACAATTAAGTTGTTAAATCACAAGAGGTGTTTGAAGTTCTGCCGTTTAACTCCAAACATGTTTGTGCCCATGTAATTACTTTTTTGCGCACTCTTAGCACCATTCTGTTATGGTATTTGGTTAATTAACTCCTGCTCAATTTGTACCGGTGTTCGGTAGATCAGAAATTTAATGTGTCTTGTGTATCTTACATACATGGTAGGAATGTATCCTTCCTCGGTAATCATTCAGTGCCTGGGAAAGTGTCAGTTGTTGGGCAGTACTCCGAGTACTTCTGAAATGCTCTGCTACAATTATTTCCAATACCCCTTCCTCTGTGTCTAGCACTCTCCGATCACCTCTATATCATGCACTATCTGCAGTCAGTTCCTGGAGCCAATCGTCCAGTGTTTCTAGCCCTTTGCTGGTGTAAGTTCTTACAGCCTCTGCTATGTTGCTGTGGCACAACTCGTTTTTCTCGTACTCTCCAAGTGAGTCAAAAGGAATGACGCCAATTCACCCTGTATAATAAATATTTGTTTGTGAATTAGAGTAGTTCATTCTACCTATTGTGAGCGGAATTTAAATTAGCCATCCTGACATTCTCATATCCCACGTCAAACCAGTAATACTAGAATTATGATTTGCCCTCCAGAAGATTGGATTAGTCGAATTACGGTTAGAAAACAATTTTAGCGGTAGAGCTGAAAGGAACTCGTCCAAATATTTATCGAAGAAAAAAATTAACTTTTAATAAATTGAAATCAGTTCATACATAAATATTTCATATCTTAAATAAAAATTAAAAATCCAAAATATATGAACCATTTATGTTTATAAATGGTTCATATCTTTTGGAATTAAACCAAGAACAAATTAAGCTTCTTTTTTATTTGTTCTTGTTTTCATTTTAGGAAACTAGTACACTTATTGTTAATTTGCTGTAAATTTTCGATTAGTTTGTGTTGATATTTTATTGCTTGATATTATTATCGTGGTGAAAATAATGATTATTGCATACTTAGATGATCTATTTTGATTATAAAATTCAGTCATAATTTTTTCGATTAAAAATAGCTAAACCTTGATGAATAAATCGATGGATTACGTACGTATTAAGATGTTTACTACTACTACTACTGTTATTAAATATATTTCAAATTAAATGCTGTTGCAGGATTAAAACATTTTTAAACGGTGCTTAAACATTATGGCTTTAAACCTATTATCCAGTTGTCATTTTTGTTGACAGTTTTGGGAGCAGCTTATTATAATGACTTTTCTAGAAGGATTTAAGTAACTTAAGTGACTCTGAGAATCAAAAACATTTTGATGAATCATATCTGGATAATAACGGCGGACAAAATTTTCGTTCAGGTTAGCTAATAATAAAGTAAGTGATGGATGATTTTAAAGCCATAAGTTGACGATATGAACGGAATATAGACAATTTTGCAAATCTATTTGTCGAAAATATCCCCTGAGGCTTATCAATATATTGAATATTTAAAACATATCAGAGAAGGGTGGATTTCAAATAGGAAGAGAAAACCGAGTTACCTCAATTTAAAATATGCACATGATGATTTTTTCCTTTATCCCTAAACAAGGGAGGTTATAAGCCCTAAACGTATTTAAACTGTTTTTTACTGTGATTGTTACATTCATCTTGCCATAAGTATGATTAGTTTTTATAGCATTATCTGATTATAGGCGATGCAATTACACTTATAATTATAATTGAATAGAATATCTTTGGAGCTAATCAACTGATTTTTTTAAAAGAAAAACATCTGGTTTTTTAATAACGATTATTGAATATGTAATTGCGGTCTAAAATAATTCTACATAAAAACTATGAACAAAAATTATTAAACTTTTATAAACTGAGACTCACTGTTTCTTAAATGTATTATTAAGAGTTGGCCACATATTTCAATGTTTAACAAAGTTTAACAGCACATTCACATGTATTCGTTTTCCTGGTTAGTTCAATTCTCATGTTCCAGGTCTGATTGATAATTAAGATTTCCGTTCAAACAGACGGCAATAACTATTAAAATGTATATAAATGAATTTTTTACGTGGATAATGATGACATAAAAAACCTACAGAATCTACCTTTTGAGAAATTATTTCTTGCGGATATTAGAAAACATCTAACTGAGAACGTCGTGGAAATGTCGTGGTAACAAGCATATCATGCTAAATATAATTGGGATCATTTTCGGATATTTATAGAGCGTTCGATACTTTCTTCTATTATAGTCGACCCAATAGTAGCAAGAAGACAGACACGACAATGAGAGCATAACACATGTTATTATCATATATTTCAAATGAATTTTATGACCTCGATCTGAAAGGTTTTGATGCTTATTACCTATACCATCAATTAGCACATTATATAACCACTTCCATGAACAGTTACAGTTGAATTTATCTAGTGCTTGTTGTTCAAATGGAAAGCGGACTGTTGATAATTTGAATCCTTAGCAAATATTTTTTCCCGGTATTTTATACGATGCCTGCTGGAATACTTGCAAATTCAGTCTATTTCAATCAACAATAATCATCGAATTATGTTCCACCTCTGGAAAATTAATAATGAAATAAATATTTGATCAAACCGAAATATTAATTGGAAGGAATTAAAGCTACCCACAGCCGTTGATAAAAAGTGTATTTTCACGTTGACACAATGAGTTTTCGCAAACCTCCATTTCAAAATAAAATTATTTGCAACAATGTTGCCTGTTCAATAAAAACTTTCTGGTTTTTGAGGCTCTGTTTTGACGCTTGGAATTTACCACTAATAAGCAAAGTTTTTTAGCTTTATTCCATGAAGATATTTTACACAAAAGGTTAAAAAGCATTCCTAATTAAGACAAACTTTTATCCGGCAAGTAATCTGAGGCATCTGCGCCCGTAACTCGAGCACTCAAGTTTCTTCCAAATGATAAAACGCTATTTTTTCCCATTCGGTGCGTTTAAAGAGAATTGTATTCATTTTGCTCCATTAATATCGTGTAATTGTAGATAATTAAACCACTCGCTTTAGTAAGAGAACATTCAAACAAACACAAATTAGCCAATAAATTCGTCAAGGGAATAACATATAGTCTATTGGTTGAGTTTAGTAGATGTATTTGTGGAATTTAAACCATTTCGCGCCAGGAGCGATGTTGGAATTGGGGAACTGTACGTATTAACGCTATATGGACAAATTTATATAACAATTTAAACTGGTTTAAAAATAGATAGTAGTGCAGTTGCTAAATGGTATAAAAGGTAGTAGTATTTTATATACGTGGAGTTCCTAGAATTAGGAGTCAGTTTAGATATAAAAACTAAAGTTCATGGTTAAGCGGCCAACTTTCGTGTAAAATTATGTTGCATTTTGATCCTAAATGAACTTGACATGAATACTTTAGGAACTTCAGGAAAACAATCGGACTTATGCAGGTCTGAAACCTATTAAAACTCATAAAACACCATAAAACATTTTTTAAATTGGCTTCTTAACGATTGTCTTTTGTGGCTCTCTCTCTACTGTATGCCGAAGCTATTAGAAATAATTCAGTCTCTAAATTATAGAGGTGAAGTAAATATTCTTCTTTGGGGATTACCCCGCTCGAGTTTGCCACATCGAACAACGGTGGATTTGCCACGTTGTTAAATTTCCAAGAACATCAAGCCCTATTCCAGCTATGAAGTGGGATAAATAAAGCCATGCGTATATTACCAGGAATAGAATCAGCTGAAACATAGGTGCATCAAGCGCTCAAATTTGTCTCATCAAGACGTTTTAATCCTCCTAATATACGGTTTATAATTCATTTTAGTATCCAGAGCTGAACCGTAATTTTTGCTTTAGTAGTTTAATAGATGCAAAAGTTGTTTGAATTTATTTGCCGAAAATCGCAAATCAAATAATACCTAATCAAATAATAAGCATCAAGCTAGATGCATTTGTTGACCCTCTTTCACTGAATCTTATTCAAGGTAGAACACTGTTACATTCACGCCCCCAATTACTAAAGGATAAGCTGCTCTACTAATCGGGTAATATTAAATTCTAAAATATCAAGCGAAAGCTATTTTATCTCCAACTTACCTTCTTATACTTTGAAAATTATATCTGTTGTCATAGTTAGTCATTGCTTCATTGGAAAAAACAATTATAATAGATACATTAAGATTTTTAATACGTTTCTGAGGTTTTGCACTAATTTCTCGCATATTTCAACAAGTGGTTTGTTAACACATGCGTCGTGCTTTAAAATGGTACTCCCCAATAATTAATTTTTAACCAATTCGCGCTGCAAATTCAAAAAGCCGTAAAGCGCATACTGTAATACAATGCAACACAATTATCGAGAAAACCGAAATTTACCGATAATCGGTTGTGTGTACAGACAGCATTAATTCGGGCAAAATGTAGCCGTCATTCTATCATTAATTGAAGTTAAAATTTAAGCTGTAAAGGAGATTATCAAAGAATATATCGTTGCATGTGAGGCTCAAATATTGCGGAAGCAATTATGGCTTTATGACGTACATTCAGGAAAATTGCGGTCAGGTAAATCCGGATCCGTTTTAAGACAACAGTTTTCGTTCTGATGCGGGTCCACTTATAGGAGATTTTTGGGTCATTTGAATTTGCCAAAGGTTGAAACTAAATCCCTCGAAATATGCAAATTGGCTACCTCAATAATCTAGCAGTCGGCTAAGCCATTTTTGGTTACCATCTGTTGCATGAATAGCTATACCGCAAAATACTTGTTCGTAATTTCATACGATATGATCCACATTTATTAAGCAAACAGGTTTACGAAGGGTTGCTTATATGAAGCACAGCTTTGGCGGCATATGTGAATTTTGCTCTGGTTAAGTAATTTTCGATTGAATAAGGAAACTCATCATAAAATTACCAATAATTAAACATTGATTAAAATTCTATTTAACTTTATTTTGCAGAAGGCCTGCTTTCTGACTTATTTAATTTCACTGAATATACAAGTGCTAGTTCAAGACGAGATACATACTATCAAAAAATTCTAGTTTGATATGAGTTAAATAGCGCACATTCTTTAAACGTAAATTTGAAGAACATTTAAAGAAGTTTTTTAATGAAAGTCCAGGTAAATACTAGCTGGGCGAATAGGCTAATAGGCATCAACTCAAACAGTAGTAGTAAACATCTTTATTTCTAAAAAAGGCTATCGACCTATCGGTCTTTCTGCCCTTGTTTAATACATGTAGTCTTAATCTAAATAAAAAACAAATATGAAAATTCTCTTATTCTAGGTTAACAATATTATTAAATAAAATTCCAATGACAAGAAAAAATTATTTTATTGTCCACTAGTCAGTTGCGTTTGTAAGTGTTCGAGTAGCGTTGATGTAGGGAAACGGAAGCGGGATTGTCTGGTTGATCTTGTAAAACAAAGGGGATTCAGTATGGTCCCATTGTAGGGGTTGTTTGTCCATTTTGTCTGTAGGTGTATGAGTCTTTCCGAGATCTTTGTCATGTTTGTGCGTTCGTATAGTAGTTGGGTGGGGGGGTTGTGCAGTGGGTTTTGGGGGTGTCTTATTCGTGTTATTAGTCTTAGTGCAATTTGTTCTGTTGTTTGTGTATAACGTTTTGTCCTTTCTGTTCCGTTGGTCATGAGTATATGTCCAAAGTCTAGCAAGGGTCTACAAATCGCTTTATATATTTTGGTGGCGGTGTTTGTGCTAATTCCTCTGTGTTTGTAGGTTAGTGATCGGAAGTGTTTTGTTCTCTTTATTGTTTCTGCCCTGATGTTTCGTATGTGTTTAGTGAATTTAAGTTTGTGGTCAATTGTGATTCCAAGGTATTTTACGTCGTTTTTTGGTTGTGTCGTTTGGCCGTCTGCAGTTATCGTAGGGGAGTCAGCGTTGAGTCTGTGGTTTGTGAGCAGAAGTTGGTTTTTTGACGCGTTTGGTGTTAGTCTCCATTTATAAAACCATGTCATTGTGTTGTTTGTTAGTGTTTGGAGTCTTTGAGCTGCTCTCTCAGTAGTTTTGTCATGTACAATAAGTGCCGTGTCGTCTGCGTATTGTAATATGTATGCCGATCTGTCAATTTGATTTTTGTCTGGTAAGTTGTAATTGTATATGTCATGGCAGTATATATTGTAGAGAAACAGTGAGAGCGGGGGTTCTTGAGGGAGCCCTTGTTCGGGGGAAAAGAAGATGACAGTGTTTTGTCAATTCGTACTTGTAGTTGTCTGTTTTCTAGTAAGTTCTTTATGGTGTGTAGTAGATATGTTGGTGTGTGTAGTTTGTATAGTTTGTATAGTAAGCCTCTATGCCAGACACTATCGAAAGCCTTGTTAATGTCCATAAACAGGCAAGCTGTCTTTCTGTCAGTTAGGTGGGTAGTTTGTATATTGTTGGCCAAAATAAAGAGCGGATGAACAGTCGAGTGATGTTGTTTGAAACCAAATTGGTAGGTAGGTATATATTTTCCAATCACTTTTTCAAGCCGCTGCTTTATTATGTATTCAAAAATTTTGCTTAATACTGAAAGTAGTGTAATTGGTCTGTAGTTGCTCGGTTGTGTATTGTCCAGTCCATTTTTGGGTATAGGGATTATTAAGCCGTTTTTCCATGTTTCTGGGATTCTGCCATTTGTGATGCAGTTGTTCAATTCAGTTAGGATCAGTTTGTGTTTTTCTTGACTTAGGCTTTTCAAGAGTTTTGCCTTAATTTTATCTTTCCCCGGTGCAGTGTTTTTGGTGTGCGCTAGGGCTTCATCGTACTCTGCGTCTGTGATCAGTTTGTAGGTGTAGTTTGGTGAGCTGTTAAAATAGTTCAAGTACCAGTCGTTGATCAAGTTCCAGTTGTCATTGTCGAAGTTAAGGTTTGCTAACATCGATATGCTGAAGGCCCTTTGATAGTGTCTGGCGAATGCGTCCGCTTTCTCGTTGTCTGTGTAGCGTTCTATTCCGTTTTCGTCAATTGTGTCAGTAGTGCCAGTCTTCCTGTATTGCGCCAGTTTCTTAATTTTTCGCCAGTATGTTTTTCCTTTGGCCTTCTGTATTTCTTTACATGTTTCTAGCCATTTATCTTGTCGGTATTGTCCAATCAGAGTTTTAATGTTTCTGTTAAGTTGGTTCGGTGTCTTTTTTAGGTCGTTATTTTGAGTGTTTGTATATAGTCTGTACAGTTCTCTCTTATGTTTTATTAGTCTAAGTATGTATTTGGGCAGTGTATGTCGGTAGAAAGCATTTTTTATTTCCGGGCTAAATTTTTGTATGGCTAGTGTAAGTTGTTGTTGTATGGTTTCTATTGAAATGTGCTGTGCTTGTGATTGAATGAAGTCATGTATATGTTGTTTCACTTTGTCTATGTCAGTCTTTGTTAGGTTTAAGTTTTTCTCTATAGGAGGTGTATTGGAGGTAGGTTGCGTATGTTGTAAGTCTATGTTAAACGTAATAGCCAGGTGGTCGGATCCAAGTTCGTTGGTTAAGTTTATGTTGTTGATGGTGTTTGTCAAGTTTCTTGTGTGCATTAGAACGTCTGGTGTTGAGTCTGGGTTTGCGGGCATCAGAAAAGTTGGTGGGGTGTGTTGTTTTATAAAGTCGGAATTTTGCAAAAATCTTTTAAGTTGTTTCGTTTTGTTTCTATTCAAGTTAAAGTCGCCTTTAATTATTGCATATTTATAGATGCTCGCCTTAGTCAGTATATTTTGTTCTAGGTTGGAGTGTGGGTGTATGTATGTCAGAAATATGTGTATCAGGTCGTTTAAGTAGGGTATGGTAAAATGAAGCCAGTCGTTCAAAGGGTTGTTGAGGGAAGGAGGATTTGCTCTTCCAAGTTTCAATGTTGGTTTTAGGAGAGCTGCGACCCCGCCCCTGGCATGATTGATGGTATTTCCATGCCTATAGATATACTGCCAATTTCTGTACGTTGGTGTTTGTTCTAGTTTGGTTTGAGTCTCTACAAATAACTCAAACAATTGTATGAAAATAACACAATAACCCTGCACGGGAACACGATAATAAATAAATTAATGGGGTTTTTATCATACACGATATGTTTAGTCACTACTGTCTATGTTGCAAGTTTTTTATTACTGTGAGTAATAACTCCATTCTGGATAAACCATAATCACAATAAACCATCATATGTGAACAAATATAAGAGTTATCACAACATTAACCCTCAAACGATCTAATTTCTAAGTAATAATTCCTTCAGGACTGAATGAAATTGATGAATAGTTTTCTTGTTTCTAACTAAAAACTTGCTTCAATTTTTCAAATGTGCCTAACTAAATATGTAATTATACGAATTATATAGAAATATAGTTATGGAAATAACCAAATACATTTGCATTTGGGAACTCCGTACCAAGACGTTTTCATTCAGTGCAATTAAATTTTTCATTGAATTAAATTTAAAAAAAATCGAATGTCACTAAGAGCAATTTTACCCATAATCTTCTTCTGGTTCTTGAAAATTTTCTTTACATCTAATAGTTATGGGCTTGGTCCATAACATTCTCAGCATTTACGGAGTGGCAAAACCTACTCGGTATAAAAATCAGAAAACTTCTTTTTAACTTCAAAAGATCAACCCCCAATACCATAATTTCAAAGTTTGCTAACAGTGCAGTCAATTCTGCTACTCGACTCTCATCTACGACTATACAATATTATTGCGACTAGTAAGTAGTAAAAGGGATCAACTTTTAAATATTTTGCGGTCTGACAGACCAGATTTTTTAAGAAATGTATAAATTAGTATAGAAACAATCTAGTCTATTTACGGTTCCTGCGGCCGCGAAAGAAAGTACTATTTACCCTTTACTAGGACTATCACGTCAGCGTGTAATCAGTTACCGACGTTTGAACGATAACTAATTACTTAACGGCGTAGTCACTAGGTCTATCATGTCGGTAAATATTTACTTACCGCGGAATCATAATATTTGAATTTAAGAACACGACATAATATTTTTGCGAAACGCGCGATGTCTCGGCCACGAATCAAACATTTTTAAAACTTTTATTTTGCTATTAATTTTTTCGTACAATAATGTGGAATTAGATCACGACTTTAAATTGTATCTACACTACTGCACAAATATAACATATTTGTAAAAATTAATATAGACTTTAGCGACATTTGTATAAATTTTCCCCATTATAGTTTTTCATCACATTTTATTACATTATCTAGTTGACTTCAATTAGTTGCAACCGCAGAACAAGTTTTGATAGTAAAACGCAATATATTTTGTTCAAATTGTGATGGCAGTATGTTATATCGGTGTTTTATTCAGCATTGTCATATATTTTTGGGTCGACATTACATTATGCGGCAAGCTTATATAAATGGAAACTCTATGAACTATAATAAAATGTGTCATTATGATGAGTTAGTGAATTAATAGGCGATTATTCTATTTGATGCTTTATGTATCACTTATTTACAACCGAATTACAGAGTGAAATTGGTTCGCGGCTCAAGAATGGTCATATCTAAAATTTCATCTACGGGATAGTATCCATATTATACCCAGAACCAAGTCTAATTCGATCTGTATCTCCGGGTCTACACATAGGTCAAAGGCATTAAGAAAGTCGTATTCTAGGAATAGAAATAGATAGTTTTATAAAGTTGGCTCAGCTGCTTCGTATTTCAAAAGATAAACTTCTCTAATTTGATTGCAAACTTGGTTGGATAGCATATTAGGCTTTTAGTTCTGGGTGTGTTCTCTGAAACTCTGTATACATTTGTCCATAAATACTCCTGGCTCTGTTAAACTCCAACTCATTTCTAAGTGAAGCTTCTTTTATCGAAGTTTGGTTCTTTATAGCGGAGTTTCGCCAAAAACTACTGTTTTTTTCTACTTCAAACAGCTAAACATGTTTATAGTCATAACTTTATAATGCAACTGTTCTTGTAGCTTTCAATTACTCCTTTTAATTGACTGTAAATATTTTAATTCCTCGAATCAATAGCTCTCAGCTTTCGAGCACTAATTCCAACCAGCAGCGACTATTTAGTCTCGGAACTATAGTGCAGCTGACACGTTTCCTTTCACGCTATAAATCTGTTCCTTTCAAGCAAAATTTAGTCGCTTTATGTAACCCGGGATTATTTGCCGTTCTCATGTTTATGCAAGCAAACATTATGTTGTCCCTTACAACTTTCCATGGTCAGAAGCATTGATTTGTACGTTGGCAAATCTGGCCATAAATGAATTGTTCCACTTATAGTTCTACATTGTCTGTTAGAAACTGTCAAAGATGTGAATTGATTAATCGGACCCACCGACGAAATTAGAAAAGTAGTTTATTTAGGAATACTGTTTGGCACTTGTTATTTTGTAATTTCGGTAACTATTATTGTAATAATTTTTTAAGTAATTTGAATTCCAGTAAAATTAAGCGCATAGTTGCACAGAAAAATTGTCCTGTAAAAATAACGCGAACTTCGAGTGTCAAATTCCAAAGTCTTCAAAAGTCTTCAAAAGGGTAAACATCTTGATAAATCTGGCAATGATACTGAGCGAATTTGCGCTTTCTTATATCTCAAATCGATCGGTCTGCTGATATAGATACTTTAGGCAGTAGTACGGGTAAACTTGTCCAGTTCTTAATGCACAAAGTCTGATTTTCTTCCTATCAGTTTCATTTAATGCAAATTATATTTTCATACTACGAACCGACCCGGTACTAGTCGAAATATTCTATTTAAAATATATTTTTTTAAATTTTCAGTCACATGTTCTTTTAGTAGCAACAATATATTCTACATTTAGTCAACCAAAAACGATGAACTATTGAGTGTGTAATTTTAAAACACTTGTCCATTTTGATACGACCTTTTGGAACATTGCAACTGCAGGGAACGTATGTTGTGCGTATTTTGTGTAGATACATGTCCAAGCTCTCTAACTAGGCAAAGCAAATCTTCCCCACCTCAACAACCCTTTGAACGACTGTCTACATTTTACCATACCCTACTTAAACGACCTGATACAGATATTTCTGACATACATACACCCACACTCCAACCTAGAACAAAACATATTGACCAAGGCAAGCATCTATAAATATGCAATAATTATAGGCGACTTTAATTTGAACAGAAAAAAACGAAACAGCTTAAAAGATTTTTACAAAATTCCGACTTTATAAAACAGCACACCCCACCAACTTTTCTGATGCCCGCAAACCCAGATTCAACACCATACGTTCTACTGCACACAAGAAACTTAACAAACACCATCAACAACATAAACTTAACCAACGAACTTGGATCCGACCACCTGGCTATTACGTTTAACATAGACGTACAACATACGCAACCTACCTCCAGTACACCTCCTATAGAGAAGAAGTTAAACCTAACAAAGGCTGACATAGACAAAGTGAAACAACATATACATGACTACATTCAATCGCAGCCCATTTCAATAGAAACCATACAACAACAACTTTCACTAGCCATAGGAAAATTTAGCCCGGAAATAAAAAATGCTTTCTACCGGCATACACTACACAAATTCATACTGAGACTTATTAAACAAAAGAGAGAACTGTACAGACTATATACAAACACTCAAAATAACGACCTAAAAAAGACACTGAACCAACTTAACAGAAACATTAAAACTTTGATTGGACAATATCGACAAGACAAATGGCTAGAAACATGTAAAGAAATACAAAAAGACAAAGGCAAAACATACTGGCGAAAAATTAAGAAACTAGCGCAATACAAAAAAACTGGCACTACTGACACAATTGACGAAAACGGAATAGAACGTTACACAGCCAAGAGAAAGCGGACGCGTTCGCCAGACACTATCAAAGGGCCTTCAGCATATCGACAAACCCTAACTTCGACAATGACAACTGGCACTTGATCAACGACTGGTACTTGAACTATTTTAAGAGCTCACCAAACTATACCTGCAAACTGATCACAGACACAGAGTACGATGAAGCCCTAGCGCATATCAAAAACAGGGCACCGGGAAAAGATAAAATTAAGGCAAAACTCTTGAAAAACCTAACTCAAGAAACACACAAACTGATCCTAACTGAATTGAACAACTGCATCACAAATGGCAGAATCCCAGAAACATGAAAAAACGGCCTAATAATCCCTATACCCAAAAGTGGACTGGACAATACACAACCGAGCAACTACAGACCAATTACACTACTTCCAGTACTAAGCAAAGTTTTTGAATACATAATAAAGCAGCGGCTTGAAAAAGTGATTGGAATATATATACCTGCCTACCAATTTGGTTTCAAACAACATCACTCGACTATTCATCCGCTCTTTATTTTGGCCAACAATATACAAACGACTCACCTAACTGACAGAAAGTCGGCGTGTCTATCCATGGACATTAACAAGGCCTTTGACAGTGTCTGGCATATGGGCTTACTCTACAAACTTCAGAAACTCCACACACCAACATATCTACTTCACATCATAAAAAAACTTACTTGAAAACAGACTACTACAAGTACGAATTGACAACACATTATCTTTTTCTTTTTCCCCGGAACAAGGACTCCCGCAAGGATCCCCTCTCTCACCATTCCTATATAATATATACTGCCATGATATCTATAATTACCACTTACCAGACAAAAACCAAATAGACGAATCAGCGTACATATTACTATACGCCGACGATACTGCACTAATAGTACACGACAAAACCACTGAAAAAGCGACTGAAAGACTCCAAACACTAACGAACAATACAATGTCATGGTTCTATAAATGGAGACTAACACCAAACGCGTCAAAAAATCAACTTCTACTCACAAACCACCGACTCAACGCTGACTCCCCTACAATAATTGCAGACGGCCAAACGACAGAACCAAAGAATGACATAAAATACCTAGGAACCACGATTGACCACAAACTTAAATTCACTAAACACATACGAAACATGAGGACAGAAACAATAAAGAGAACAAAACACTTCCGATCACTAACCTACAAAGACAGAGGAATTAGCACAAACACCGCCACCAAAATATATAAAGCTATTTGTAGACCCTTGCTAGACTATGGACATATACTCATGACCAACGGAACAGAAAGGACAAAACGTTATATACAAATAACAGAACAAATTGCACTAAGACTAATAACACGAATAAAACACCCCCAAAACCCACTACACAACCCCTCCACCCAACTACTATACGAACGCACAAACATGACAAAGATTTCGGAAAGACTCATACATCTACAGACAAAATGGACAAACAACCCCTACAACTGGACCATACTGCATCCCTGCATACCGCAACCATACTACTGGACAATAAAATAATTTTTTCTCGTCATTAGAATTGGAAAGTTTATTTAATAAGATTGTTAACCTAGAATAAGAGAATTTTCATATTTGTTTTTTATTTAGATTAAGACTACATGTATTAAACAAGGGCAGAAAGACCGATAGGTCGATAGCCTTTTTTAGAAATAAAGATGTTTAGTACTACTACATGTCCAAGAAAGCTTCTGAGGTAATGGCAGATATTGGGTACAAAATAGAAAATTATAGTTCTACTTAAAACAAATTTCAATATCAATAAGCGATGGTTTTCAACAAGTAGGTTTGGCACACTCTCTAAAATATATCGGTAGATCATTTGAGAAGAACTCCTCATTTTTCAGTAATAATATGATTTTATGCTAATTCCTGGGTTTCAGTCATAAGTATATGTGAGCAGCACTTTAATTCTCATATTATACGCCTATTATATTTGATTTTTATTGTTTAGTGGATTTTTATAATATTTACTTTTATAACGTTTTATACTGTTTCTATTATCAAATGGAAAAATATGAGGCTAGACTTGTATGCATATGTTGATTATTATGAAGGACAAATAAAACGTAAAAAACAACTCGATTCAAAACGTTGTTTAATGGCTAAAGATTGAAAATATGAAAACCCGATCAACACATTCAAAGGATATATAAAACGTAAAAAACGACAGGGTGTCCCGGAATATGTGGGCATGCTCTTGGATTTGTACAGGGGACGTTTAAAAAACATAACAAGTTTCTATAAAAAAAAATTCCAGAGGGCCCCCTTACGGAGATACAGGCATCTAAAGGAGCCACTTGAGAATACATTTTTTTTTAAATAACTTTTAGAATACTTCATGCGATTTAATTATTTAGTATTTAAACAGTACATCATTGCTCTTAAAAAGGACCCATGAAAACATTTTTAGCATTTCGGTTTGCCAGGGATGGACTAGGTGGAGCACATCATATTAATGATATTCCAAAATGATGTTAAGGTCTGTGAATGTGAATTAAATTATTTATAAATCGAATGACTACATTTTTATATAAAGTAGTTGGAGAAAAGTTAATTTAAAATGTTCAAATTTTTATGTTTTCTTTGTTTTAATGTTAGTTTTCTACATAAAAAACATTATATCTGATATAATTTAGCAATAGTAGCAATATCTTGGAAATAATGCAAGATATTCAATAAGTTAGAATGAGTAATGGGTCTGCGGAATTCTGCGTTGAACATCGGCCAACCGATATAATCAATATTAGTTCAACCTGTCAGTTCCTAATCTACGAGTATAACTTGTTCAAAGTAAATAATATTATTAAACTAGTTCTATTTGCACCAATATACATCGTAAGATTCCTATGAATTAGCAAATTATGATTCTCAAACTGATTCAGCTCTAATCACAAAGTATTGGATTTATGTATGTTATAATTGAGTTTTTTATTTTTATGAAAAATCTTATATAATGATATGATGATAGGTCCTAATCACACATGTTTCTAATGGAAGCCAGTTTATAAAAAACATGTCGAATTTAAGATAAATTTCTCACAATACCACGGTTACATATAAAATTTGGAGTAAAACAACGCTGTTTTTTTCTCACTATTGTGTTCAAGTGAAAGGAAAGGACAAAATCGATGTAAAAATGATGTTTAGACACACATTTTCTGACAGGTTAAAAATCATTCAAATCCGGAAGAAATAAAAATTAAATCTCGGTTCTTTCACGGGATTATATCTGCGTTAATACCAAAAAAAATCTATGAGGCTATTATAAACGATGGGTTGAATGGGTCTGAAATTTTGTGAGATCCGACACATTAAAAGAAATAACAAAAAATACGTCAGAATTGTACACCTTTTTTCTACTTTTATATATGGGCTTTGCTCAGGGGCATTTGCTCCGAATAAATTTTTTAAAGCTTAGCAGACGGTCTAATGAGAGGCATTTAACTAGATAACCATGACTCTAAAAAAGTGATCCAAATTTATCACTTCACATTGGATTGATGTGAATTCATAGTTATGCGATTTGATATAATTCACATGGCCAAAAATTCCATACGTCTGAATTGAAACATGAAATCTAACCGATTGAACCGTATAAAGTGAGTGTGATAAAAGCGGAAAGTTGAAGAGCCGTTTTCAGCTCAGCTATGAGAATGTTCCTGTTAATTGTGCCAATTATTCCAATTGTTGGAAGTGAATGACTGCCTTTCAGTTACTTTGAACATCTACGCTTATCGATCATGCATGTTCAATGTCTATCGCTTTTGAGTAGTCGAATAGATTAACGTTGGTGATAATGACGTAGCTTCCTGAATAAAATCATTGTTAAAAGAGTTTGCCTAATTGCTGGGCGTTGAGGTACGTTTAGTTGCTCAATTAACATTGTGAACATTTCGAAATAAATAAGAGAAGTTCTAACACAGAAAATGGTTTTCGCTCAATTCGTAGCCCGACCATTTATTACCATCAACTAAGCTCGTAAAAGTCGCACGGCTTATAACAACAAACCGGTCATGTTGCCGTGTATTGGGAAATGTGTTATTTTTTATCATTAAGCTGTCATGTATCTTCCGAAATTGTTCCCCCGAAAACTAAATGACAAGTTGGTATTGTGTTGATGCATTGCTCATTAGTATGTTATTTTTATTCTGAAAGCATTGGCTGGGTCGAATAAATTATGAATTAAGAAATAATTAATTTTATGGATGGAATTTCCAAGATAAGTAAATTAATTTACTTATCTTGGATTGAATGACTGCTGATGATTGTTACCCCATGTTTTCTGTTTTTGTATTGCTTAGTTGGAAGATATTTGAAAAGTGCAAAACAAATCACACAGATATTTGTCTAAGTACCAACTTGCCTTATATTTTTAGGCAATAGACATGATAAAGTTATATTTATTTGAAAATAACTAATCTCTCATTGTTAAAAGTTTCAAACTTAGCCCTTACTCATTAATTTCACATTAAATGGATGATTTATTTTGCCTATTTAATATATTCATTTGGGTATGCAAAACGATTATTTATTAGTAAACTGATTATTAAAGTTTGGATCGCACCTAAATCATTCTCGACTAACATCAAAACAAAGTTTTGCGTATTCAATTTCCTTTATCCTTTTAGATCCCCAAACATCTGCTCGTCAACAAAAAAAAACCTCGCAACAACTTTATAAAATAATTTGCGAGATGTCGATGCCATCCCTTCGGTTTGTTTTTCAAAAGATTTATGAGTGGAGGTCACTTGGGTCTTTGAGCCTATATATTTACTTTGGACACAACAAGGTGTAGAAGGGTCTCGAATGTCTTAGGATTTTCCATAAATAAGATGGAGGATGCAAAAGTGGATATGATGAATTCGTTTGCAAAAAATAAAAACCCAGACGTGTCCAAGGGAAAATATATATTTAGGGAATATAAGTTAGGCGAGTGTTCAAGTGGCTTCTAGTAGATGCTAAAAGATCAGTATAAACTGCCTGCAGATAGAGTTGTCAAAGGCAAAAATTGCTATTTAAAACGCGAAACGATCGTTTCAGTCTTATGAAGGATCTCGTGAGTGGGTTTGGAAGGAGATTTTGAGGAAAACCGATTAGAAATATTTTTGTATGGTTTTTTTAAACGAATCGCTGTTTTGAATTATTATTCTACAAGCTACAGAAAAGAGATTTAAGTTGCGACAGGGAACAGTATGAAAAGAAACTTCTGCGTTGATTTTACTGAAAATTTAAATCGTTTCTCTTCCTGCGCATTTCAATCACCTCATGCATTTTTGTACGCGATCAAAGGTTTTCCTCGCTGTTCAGTTGAAACTGTGGTTGACCTGTAAATTGCTCGGCGAATTGGTTCAACAAGATGACTTAGTTATTATAGCATTTAAATCAAACTACATGCAACTGTTCCTCAACAACATTAAAAGATCTACCGAGATGTAGCTGCTAAATATTAAGTTGTTGAAAAGCTGGGAACTATAATGTGATATGTGAATATTTCACTCAATGGTTGCAACTGAATATAAGAAATTAATTACAGTTCAATCATATCAAATTTAAACATAATTTTTTGGTCTTTAGTTTTTCGACTTTATTATACTTAGATTATTCCCAAAACAGTATTTCATCATGTATTTACCACTGCCCTTTGACTTACTTCGCTACAGAATCGTTCGTCGTTCTGCCTGACCACAAGTTCTATATAATCTTTGCAAGAATCCGTTGCCCTATTCCGTCCCTAGTCTTTAAGCATTCCATTCAAGTTTGCCGGCAAACACGCATACGGTTTTCTCCCGCAATAACGCTGGAATAGAGCGAAAGTTGAATTTTCGTTATCTTTCTACGAATACTTCTTCGTGTAGTACTCTCAACGTACTTCACCAGAGCTAAACCAAAACCGGCTCTTAAAAATGCGATCAGCTGCACTTCACACATGACTATAACACTTTAAAAAAATGCCGAAATGAATACTGTGTAGGTTTGGTAGTAAAACTGTATTCCACTGTGCGAATATTCTGAGTGGCTTCAAAATAAAACACATTTATAATTGAATTATACTAGTTAAAGACTTTTATGATAAAATTGAAACTTCACAGCAACAGTTAATTCTAAAATTCTTTTTCCTTAATCTTTATACCCATTTTCAGCACAAACGTTTTCTTGCAATTACATAACTATATACATTTCCTCAGCTTTAGATAATTAAACTGAAATACTGGCAATAATAATTTGCTTACTGCATGTACTAAACAAGGGCAGAAAGACCGATAGGTCGATAGCCTTTTCTTAGAAATAAAGATGTTTACTACTACTACTACTAATTTGCTTAGCTAAGTATTCTGTTATTGCATATTCGTCAATCGGTCAAGAACAAAAATAAATTTTAACTAATGATTTAACTTGCTAAGCAAAACCAAACAGTTATTTTCTCGCTGATGAATAAAGCAGGAAGAAGTTTTTACCTTCCGCATTCTATTTCCTCTTAAGATCTAATTGAAGTAATAAAAATAGAATCACTGGAGATTTCCAGGGTTATTCCTAACTTCGAGGCTTAACGAGAATCTGAAGCCCGAAATAATCTTATTCTGCAGAAGCAGAAAACTTAATTTATAAAGTTGTCCATTTTATATTTATATTGAGGGTTTTTTAACGTCGCTCTTGCAATTTCATTTTTCAATTGTAGCTGGATTGAACAATTGATGCTTTCTGCGAATAGCAATAGTTTACTAACAATCGATTTTTGACAGTGAATCGTCGAGTTGGTGCAGAATATTTTAGAAATAATTAAATGTACCATTAATTAAAACAAATTTTCCTTTCGTTTGCTAATCTTTTATTTTTTATAGCCCGAACTGAGATTTAATGGTCGATGGCGTATGCTTTTTTGGAAATTCTTTGTGTTTTGGCTATTTTGAAAGGTTGAATGCATGGCTTTCTAATCTTGCTGTCGTGTCAGAAGGAAAATTTTATAAAACTTGTGATGGCAGAAGAGTTAATCTTATTAATAGTTTTCAGTCATTCATTCAACTAAAACAATATTCATACGTTTCATTTTATACAATTCTAAATAAAATAATACTATTTTGATAAATTTTTTTGTGTCGGCCATGGAATTTATAATTAAAAATATATACATAATAATAGTAAAAAAATAAGATTATGTTTAAATTAAGTTTTATTTAAATTAGTGTACTTTCGTCCGCGAAATCAATCTGATTAGCTTCGGATTAGTTTGCGTAATCTTCTCATTGAGTTCAAAACGATTGCAATTGGCCATTGTGTGATATACTTCTCTTTAACATTTCACATTATTCCAAACGAATCAAGAAAGACTTTTAAGTAAATTGTGCCCAGCTATTAAACACAATTGTCAGTTCCACACAATACTACTAACCCAGACTTGGGTAGATAATTGTCAATAAATCTTGGGTCCGATCTTTATCTCTTTATATAGAAAACCCTGAAGTTCGATTATATCAACGCAGTTACTTGAAAATGAGTCTGTGGGGAGCAGTTTTTGCCCTTTCGAGTTTTAAGCAAGATCCCAGCATTATTTTCTAAACCGTTTAGGCTTTGTTTAGGTCAGGATGTACCTAAAAATGTTAAGCAAAGGAGAAGTTATAATAAATAGTAGGGTGTTTGGAAAGGGAATTTTGTGAAATCTAAATAACAGTGGATTTTATTTGAGACTACAACAGTGGGAAAATATGAAAACTTTGTATATGAGTTTTTTGTTAGTGGCTATTGCTTTACTTTATACGATTATACTTTTAATGAACTTCGTATCAGGAATACTTTTAATACACTATTCATTTATAAGCGATCCTTTGATGTGACGTAGCTTCTTTGTTCGTTGTGGTTGAAGTTATTTATAATATAAATGACTGAAACCTAGGAAGTTTTATAAGTAAAAAAGTTATATATAATATTTAATTGTCTTGTGTCTTTGAAATAGCATATTTTTGTCAAATCAAGGACTATAAACCATAAAATAACAAATTTGCAAAGCATTACTATTTGCATCTATTGCAAACCTTTTCATTGAATAGTTTTGGTTCAAAATTAAATTCTACTGGATGAAATTGAACTCCGAATTGAACTGCATGTATGTTGCTAATGAATATCCGATAGGGTGCATATTAATACATTTGGATCCTCATTATATGCATTTATGTTATATTTTATTTCGAATGTTCAGTTAATTTTCTGCTTATGTGCTCACAATCAATCATTCATATACAGGGTGGTCCTCAACTAATGTGTCAAAATTCACCGACATATTATTTAGGCAAAAATATTGCGTTTCAGGCAAATTTGTCTTATCTGAAAGTTAATAGTTTCCGAGATACAGGGTGGCAAAGTGTAAATAAAATTTTCGTTTATTTTTAAAAGATTCTTAACCAGTTTTACTATGACCATAAAAATTTGTGTTTGTGAGTTCTTCAGAGCGGCAAATCCAAATTTCTTATTACCCAGCTTGCAGATCCTAAAGGGCGCCAGCTGCAATAATCTGGAGCCATTTAAAACATCATACATTTTTTGGGTTTTAAAAACTCTCTCTCTTTGGTTGGCCACATATTGTTCCACGATATTTTCTACACAAAAAATGTCTACTTATTCCAAGTAGACACAAATTTTTATGGTCATAGTAAAACTGGTTAAACATCTATTTAGAAAACACAAACATTTTATTTACACTTCGACACCCTGTACCCCGGAAACTGTTAACTTTTGAATAAGGCAAATTTGCCTGAAACGCGTTATTTTTGTCTAAACAATATGTCAGTGAATTTGGTGACATTAGTTGAGGATGACCCTGTATAAGCCGCCCACCGTTCGTCTCAAATTAAGTACGACTTATTTCAACACACCATCCCTGGTTTTAAGATTGATTGAGTCACGAAGTCACGAGCAAGTCTAAAAGTCTTCGGCGATCAGCGCAGCACACCTTGAAGAAAAACTCATATTACTGACTTCTCTTATATACCGGCTTTTATAAATTTTATGTCAAAGTATATTGATAGCTTTTTAATACATAACTCTGCATGCACTTCATGTCCACGCTTCAGACTTGATATATTATTAAACACTTCGACGTCTACGGCAAGATTGGCAAGTCGTCCGCGCCGCTAAATAAATATATCCCGATTAATGCTGGGTTTACACACCAAGAATAAGGAATCATGCATAGCGTCTAAGAATAAAGCACAAGAATAAGACATGCGTTGCGTTTATGAAGTGTAACCAATCAGATGCAGTCTGTTCTGTTTAAATAATATAATTATGGGATTTTCTGTCTCGTTTGTGTTTCCATCTGCGCTCATCGAAATTGTGTCATCAGTGTCATCAGCATAGCACCTAAAGAATAAAGTTAACCGTTAGCAAAATTTCTTCTTGGGTATTGGTTGCCATTGCTTACTGCTAGTTGTAAAATTAACTTATGCCTTAAGCGCTATGTTTTGGTCTTTATTATTGGTGCATTAATCCAGCACCAATACTGCCTAAATATCCCTGATATAACTTTGGCTGAGCGTTTCAATTTTGACGTAAATGATAAATTTATAGGATAAGATACATACTAATTATTATTTTCAAACAGACTAGATATTATTCCTTCATTTTCATTATTCTGTTAAAAAAACTGTTAAACTGTTATAACTGTTAAACAGAATGACAAGTTAAACTGCCTTGCACTGAAAACGTGTTTTAACACTTATAAGTTGGAAACTATTTTTCTGTAGCATATGCTACTTGTAATACTGCATTATCCACATCTTTTAACCAGCAGAAGTATTGAAGGTACACTTCCACGACTAGGAATTAGTTTCGAAAAGTAAACGTAAATCGAACACACCTTTAACTTTTCTAATGAATAAATTTCAGAATGCACTCTGGGAAATCACATTATAATTCAATTCGAGAAGTAACATGGTCTTCTCCTAATTTAGTTCAAGATTTCGGAAATAAAATCCATTTTGGGCGGCGACTTTTTTGTTAGCAAATGAATTGGAAGAATCGCGTCGAGTTATTGCTGTGATAAAAAATGCTTTTATTACGCCGGATAGGATCTTTTTCCAAGAGTTCTTTATTATTTAAAAATTGAACCAGAACGAGCACATATTGGACTGGCTTTTCGATCAAAATTAATTTAGTCTTGGAGATCTTTTTTGAATACATTAAAACATAATACATGAGGACTTTTATTTGAAAAATCTGATCTTTCTCGCAAAAATAATTAAGTGAGGTGATGAGAGGAATGTAGATGTTTTAAAAATTGTATGAAAGACAAATGTTTATTTAATTGATTACGCTGCCCACGGTGTGTTCTATTAAAAAAGTAATTACTCAAGCGGTAATTCTGTCAGTCTGTTGCGACATATTGTGCTTTGAGACTCAGTTATTAGCTCGAATAGCTCGTATAGCAAAATAGACGCTGATAAAATATAGAATGTACGCTACTTTAATAAAGTCTGGTAGTGGTTATTAAGCTGGATTTATAAATTCTGCAGTTGATGCCGCTCGTCGTTCGTGCAGTTGCCGTGGCGTTGCCGTTGCTGTTGTTTGCAATTTTATCATTGATGATCATCAATTGATACTGCGAACGACGAACAACGAACGGCACCAACTGTGGAGTTTATAAAATCAAGCTTTACACTTAAGATCTGGATTTTCCTTACCAACCAGAAGATCTGGATTTATAATGTAATGCTGCTAAGTCGAAACACCATTGATAGCAAATAAATGATGACCTTTGCCATGAAAATATTCAGTCCAATTGCCAAAAATAAAAACTTTACGACAAGTCAGAAATAAAATATGTAAAGTAATTAAGTCTTGGTATAAACCTTTTCACATGTGTGATCTTGCAATAATTTAATTTACTACTTTAAACACATTCAACTAAAGTGTGAATATTTTTCAATATTTGAAGATACATAATCGTAATTTGCTCACGGAAAGGACTATCACTAGGCTGTGATCTGTGTGTGATCTACGTAATGACATTTTGAAATAGGTGTATCTATTAATTTATTTAGTAATATTAATATTGCCTGTATAACTTATTTACTTGTTATTATTGCTATCGCAATTATTGTATATGTCTTTTTTATTTCAGGTAAGTGCTCATATTTTCCCTAAAGCTGCAATCATCTTTTACGTGTAAGTAGTATTTATATCTATATTTGCCACTAAATAGATGATTTACTCGGTTGCAATGTCAATGATCTATAACACCATGGAAAATTAGATTATAAAGATCCTTTCAATTAAAAACTTTCTAAAAGAAATATAAATTGCTTAATTTTTAGTGCTGTACAAACTGAACGAATAAGAATTTACTGCGTACGTTCTATATGTCTCAAGTGATAATGCAATATGGAGTTTTTGCGGCACTACCTGGCTAAATTGAATTACACTGTCTTATTACTCGTATATGAAACTTCAACTTCTCGTTCGTTATATCGGTCACCAATAACACTAAAACTGGAAAAGCAGTGAAGTCTTCGACACTAGACTTAAGTGTCTCTGTTAAACTTGCAGAACTAGACCGAAACTCTAAGAGGAGTTGGAATTATAGTTTTAAAGTGATTGGGGATCGAAAGTGTGTCTTTTGAACAACTTAAGCCGATTGAAGCCACTTTAAATTTCGGCCATTTCGTTGCGAATGAGCCCAAATAGAACTCGTCTAGTTTGGGTTATGTGATTAGTTTGGAGATCGGGTCAATTATGTTGCATGTTATTTAATAACAATCACGTTCAACTTGATTTGAAGCCTTGTTAGAAGTAACATCCGCTAAAGTCTATACTAAGGTAACATTTAGATAAACATTGAAAAAGGAGTAGCAGAGATTTGACATCCCAAATTCATTTTATTAAATTACTTGTCACTTACTGAAATTCATTCCTAAATTTTCATAAATTGGGGCTTGGGTGTCTAGACATAAATTGCTGAAGTCTAACAAACAAGCTATGTAATTTTCTAAACTCTTTGAATAACTTCTTCAATACTTGAAAGCCACCTTTCATATATCGGAAAACTGAAATATACTTGTACAGTTGTATAGCCGTGAAAGTTTGATTGGCAATTCTCAGTGGCTTTGCGGCAGACTTTGTTTTAACAGCTTTATTTCACTTGTATTGACAAAAATTGTCAAATAATATCGAAGTCTATAAGCGCGCGTTCACATTTTATTTATGATACATACGGGGTGTCAATTTGAAAACTTCCCACCCTTAACATCTCTCTTACAGTTAAAAATATCAAAAATCGGAAAGACACGTCAATTTTATTTGTAAAGGGGATACTTTAAATTAATATTTTTACCCAATCTTGTTTCAACACCCCAGGAGGGGTAGATGTCACCGTTACAATCTTAAATGGGAATGGGGGTCAAGTGGCACATCGTTTTAAAGGGCCTTTTTTCTTCTCTTTTCAGTGGCATGACCCTCCTCTGCCTCTTTCTCGCTATGTCCATGGGTGGCACCGTTTCAAATTTTATTTGTAAATAACATTTCGATGGTACTACGAGTACCTCGTTAATTTGCGTTCATTCAATGTCTTATCGCTGAAATTCCACAAAAGCCTTTAAATTCTATCAAGAAATTCTAAAAATACGTTGTTTTTTTAACCAAAAAACATGGTCAGACTATTTAAAAGATGTAGCCAAAATAGGAATATTATTGTTAATTCGCTTTTGCTTCTTGGGCTGTTGAGTTATAACTTTTATTAAGTGCATAAAGTTTGAGAATTGTTTATTCTCTTCAAGAAAGAACTGAAATTATTTTCATTTATGGAGAGGTTAATAAGTGCACACGAAAGACGGCATTGGGTTTCAATGAAATAAATTGGAATCATGAAGTAAGTCACACATATGTGCTAGATTTGGTAAAAAAGTTCTCCGAAACTGGCTCGGTGAGTAATAGAAAAAGAAACAACCTACGAGTGATGAATGAAGGATCTCAAAATGGGGTATTGGGATTATTTGCTGCAGAGCCCACCAACTCCTTGCGGACAGTAGCAGAACATACAGGAATATCACACGAGACTGTAAGAAGAGTACTGAAAATGCATAAATTCAATCCATACAAAATGCAGGTATTTTAAGAACTTTATGACGATGATTTTGATAGAAGAATAGAGTTCTGTGAATTCATGAGTTGTCAAGTCAAAGCCATCCCCATTATTCTGCCGAATATCTGTTTCAGCGATGAATGTTCATTTTTTCTAAATGGAAATGGTGACAAAAAGAATTATCGATATTGAGCGACGAAAACCCGGATATTTTTCGAGAAAGACATACACAATATCCTCAAAAATTTAATATTTGGGCTGCTATTCCTTGGAAATGCCATTATTGGTCCTTTATTTATTGAAGGAAACTTGACAGGTGATCTAGTCATATAAGGATACTTGAAGAGACTATTGATCCTCTTATCACGCATGAGCTAGAAACTCAAATTGATGCAGAAGGTAATTTAGTTTTACAGGAGGATTGGTTAACATTCCAGCAGGGCGGTGCTCCACCTCATTATTTTCTTCCGGTCAACTTCCGACAGTGGTTCAACGAGAGATTCCCGAATAGATGGATTGGCAAAAGGGGATCAATTGAATGGCCTCCAAGATCACCTGATTTAACACCCTTAGACTTCTTTCATTGGAGATATCTAAAGTCCATTGTTTATAAGACACAACTTGGTGATATTGATGATCTTAAAAGGCGAATTGCTGCAGAATGCCGGTCAATTCTCGGTGAAGTTTTCCGAAATGTTAGTGATGAGTTCGAAAACAGACTTTATTATTGTTTACAGGAAAATGGACAACATTTTCAACAACTGATAAGATGGTGTGTAAATAGATCACATGTGTTTTATTGTAGAAATTTCTCTTCCGCAAATAAAAAGTTATTTTTGGCGAAGTAAAATAATCAATAAATGAGATATTAATTGTTTAATGTTCTAATCATTTGTACTGCAAGGAGAGCCAATGCAATATTTTTTGTAATTTGCGAATGTAATAATTTGCAACACTAACCTGAACACCAACATCGCAATGCGGAAAAGTTTAATTGTTCCTACAAGTTTTAAACGCGAAAACCTCTGGACAAAAAGCAACAAAGTAGGATACCACTGCAAAGAGAATTGAAGGCCCTTTAAAACTATGTGCCACTTGACCCCCATTCCCATTTAAGATTCTGAGGGTAACATCTATAAATAAAATTGACGTGTCTTTCGGATTTTTCATATTTCTAACAGCAAGAAAGGTGGTAAGGGTGGCAAGTTTTCAAATTGACACCCCGTATATATGGCCGTTAATTGAATAATTGCGTACAATTAAATGCAAGGAAATTAAATGCAAGGAACGAGCAACGAAGAATCGCTAAATGTTTTTTTAAGACCCTGATATGTGAATTTTTTGCGTAGCAATTAAATTCTGTTACAAAAATCTCTTGAAGTTACCGTTTATAATAATTGATAAATTACTTTATAAAATGGCAATATTATGTGATTTTATTTTAAACCACTATACTTTGGTCCGATGTAAATAATAATTCATTTAGCGAGCGACCAGTTGTGGTATTTTACAATTAACTTTCATGTAGTCACGTTATTAATGTTTCTGATTTATATATCTGCATTCAAACAACATATGGTTTTGAATGTAACAAGTCGAAAATAAAAATAATTAAAAAAGGGGCTTGACTTGGTGAAAATATTTATTAGGATCCAGTGAATTCATTAAGGGTTAATAATAAATAAGATTTCTTTTCAACAGACTTTTGTTCTTTTAACCCTAACTAGTCTAGTGTATTAGAGCAATTTTTCAGTCTCAGAAATGTAAATTTATCATTTTAAGTAACATTCTACAAGTGGTACTCTGATTTTTGCGGTGTTTTTTTATTTATACTCTGAAACGTTTGGTGGTATCGGTGCAAAAAATATTAGCCGTTATGAAATAAATGAAACATGAGATAGGGTGTGTATGACCGTGTATTATTCTAATGACTTTTTGAAAATTTTAGAATATGTTTTAAGTTCATATTTATTTTTTTTATCAGCCACTACTTTACTCATAACTCATACACTTAATCACGAATTATACTAGCTTTTAATATCTACATGTTAAAATAACTACGGACACTTTAATCAACTGACACAAAATATCTATTTGAACGGCTCGTTTAATTCATTATGCCCCTTTAGCTGGATTATTACCTCCAGTTAAATTACATTTACATTTATAGTATTGTTCCAAACTAGGAAAAGTTTCATTTTGGTGTATGAACGTAATCGGATAGTTGCATGCTTTTGATATTGGTTATATATTGACAATTGAACATGTTATTTCGAAACTTTACAAACATTGTTTTGGGTTTAACGAGGTTTATTGACAGCTACAACTTAAATGATCATATTGAGTTTTTCTTCAAAAGTCCGTGTGGTTTTCTATTATTATTCCTTTTGGTAAATTTTTTTAATTGGAATTTCGTATCTGTTCTGCTCATCCCCTTTCCGTTTTTAAGCGACAACTTCCTGTTTTGATATTGAGAATTATAAATTAAATTGTAGAAGTTTTTGATTAATTGTGTTTCGAAAACACAATTTATTCCAATCACAAAAAAAATATGTTTATTTGGTCATTTTTCAGGCAAAATAACGCTTAGATTTTCATAAGCATATTTTTCGACAGGGTTTTCTGATAAAAACTTCTAGTGTTTTAGAGAAATCAACTTGTTAATTTTTAATAAATTGAGTACTCTACCTGTGTTTTCTAAACCCTACCCCATTTCATTACACAAGTAGTAACCAAGCTTTTATGTTGTTCGTCATTTACTTTGATTGATTTTTAAAAAAGGTAGCGCCGATGAACTTACGAATTATCGTCCTATCTCTGTTATACCAGTATTGTCTAAAATGCTTGAAAAGGCGCTTAGTAACCGAATTAGCAACTTTTTTGAGACTTACAAACTCTTCACTGAATGTCAGTTTGGATTTCGTAATGAAAAATCTACGACTATGGCTATCAATAAACTTGTTGAATTAGTTAATGCCAGTTTCGACGCTGGGGACTACTGTGGGACTTTGTTTTGCGATCTGACGAAAGCCTTTGACTGCATTTCATCTGATATTCTTGCTTTAAAGCTAAAATACTATAAATTCTCTTCAGAGAGTATCAATTTGATACATTCGTATTTAACTGGCCGGACACAGCTCGTGAGCCTGAACGGGAAGAGATCCGAACTTCGTCATTTACACTATGGAGTGCTTCAAGGGTCTACACTTGGACCTTTGTTGTTTATTATTTATATTAATGACTTAGTAGGCTGTGACACTTCGGCTAATTTTGTCCTGTACGCAGATGATACAACCATGGTTAGAAAGTTGAGCGTGAACGATGCAAAGAGTCAGAAGCTGATTCTGTCTACTCGTCCCACCAAACATATTCCCAATGATCCAATCAAATTTCTTGGAGTTAAAATTGATTCAAAACTCACATGGAAACCACATCTGGCTGATATTTGCAGCAGTGTTGCATCAGGTGTTTTTGCTTTGCGGACACTTGCTTCCACAATCTCAAAGGAAGCAGCTTTAACAGTTTATTTTGCTTGCGTGCATTCTAAAATTTCTTATGCGATTCTAGCCTGGGGACATGTGGCTGATACAGTAAGAGTGTTTGCACTTCAAAGGAGGGCTATTAGAATTCTCAGTAATATTGGTTACAGAGACAACAGCCGATCTCATTTCTCAAAATTGAAAATTTTGACGGTATATTCATTATACATTTATCAATGTCTCGTACATGTTAAAAATAATGAAAATTCATACTACACACCACAGCATCCATTACCATCATACGAGAACCAAAAGGAATATATATACTGATTTTTGTAGAATTCATAAATTGAAAACTGGGATATCTTATTACGGTCCTAAATTCTTCAATCTATTGCCATCTCATATAAAGTTGTTACCTTTTCCGCAATTTAAAACTAAACTAAAAAAATTTTTGATTGTTAAAACATTCTACTCCATCAATGAATTTCTTATTAATGACTTTTCTGATCTTTCATAATTCTCATTGTATAGATTTAATATTATTATGTTGTGTATTCAGTAACTTTTTGACGTGTGTAAACCTTTCGTTGTAAGCACGAATAAATTTTGTTTGTTTTGTTTGTTTGTTTGATACGTATATTAATTAACGATGTAAAATGGATAATTGTCTTATAAAAATTCCTTATTGTTGGCCCACGTTTGCTTATCTGAATATAGTTTTAAAGGAGCGAACAAACGTTGTGGAGTTTCATCAGTAAGGGAAATAACTGCTCAGGAATCTTAGTCACTTGTGGTGCTTGCGGGCTTCTGAGCTATTGACTAATACATATATAACATTTTCTATTTTGAAGAAACTATGCTGTACTCGCATAACTGTGATGATTTGCTGGTGGATTCTAGACCACAATGAGGTCTCTATATTGCCTGAAATTTTAAGTTCCTAGATTGGGCTCTAATCAGAGTTATGTCGTTGTGAAACTTTACTATTGCTACTATGTTAAGAGTCACCTTCAGTTAAAATTGATTGGAATGACAAGTAAATTAATTTATTCAAAAATCACAAAAATTAGCATAGTAAAAATATGTGTGGGTGACCTTATTTTGATTTTTTGTCCTCATTAGATAGATAATTTGAAAATAATAGGTCTTGGAATCGCAAACCTTTCTCATCTGTCACGCTCGGTTTTTGGAAACAGATTTATGAAATGGTTTTCCCGGATTTTGTTTCATCAAATTTTTAAATGATGAAAATCTTGAGGAATTTGGACAATTTAACACGGCATTTTTATTAGTTGGCCAGTTCATTATGTTAGCATGAAGCGGCAATTTTTTCAACTCGGAGTAGATTAAATATTTCATTTCGACAACCAATTTGAAAGTCAAACGTTTAGGTAGCGCGTTGGGAAGCTTAAATTCCGGACGATAACTGCTAAATTACAATTTATCATCGCAGCTTAAAATTTCCCTTCTTAATTTTTAAATAAACCAAAATGGACCGATTTGAATAAAGTTTGTGGAAAATTCACAAGTCAATATACATAAAATATATTTAACACTTAATAATTCGTGCTCTGCTTCCTTTGTCTCGGTCAGATATGAGAGTGTTGAAACTGGGAAGTTGTCGGGTAATTAGCTTTTAAACCCTTGCCAAGCTTTACGGTTTGAGTTGCGTCTGTTATATGTAAGAAAATGTTAAAATCCATTTTGCGATTAAAAATGGATCGGGAGGGTTTCCGTAAACTTATTTTGTTTTCATAGTTCACCTCTATAGAAGAAAGTAGGAAATATATTAGATTGAAAAAGTACGTTCTAAATCAATATATTGCCATATTTTTGCCACCATTATCTTCGAGTTAAAATATTAATTTTAGGAACGTAATAATTCAACATTGCTTTTCAATGCTTTCCAACTTCAACATCAAGTGTTATATTTTAACAGTATTTAATGTCGATTTTCTTGGGTCCGGTTCTTGGTGGATGTGCCGGTAGTTGTCTTTGTAAACCTTTGTTTTCCTCTAATTTACTCGTTTAAAATACTTCGGTGGTCAATTGAGTCTTGTATTTGAGAGCGGCGTTACTAATTAAACTTGAAAAACAACGACTCATGTCGGAAAATTTTCCGTAATTCTTTCGATTTTTGTTTTTCCAATAGAACAAGCGGAATTTTTTAAATATGCGTATGACATATGTATTGTGTAGATATGTTTGTTTATTAAATTTTTGGTAACGTGCAGGCTTTTAAACAAGAATTCCTTATTTTGATCAAGAGAATATAACAAATTAACTGTTAATGTAATATAATAATTTGACTATATTTAATTGAGTTGAGAATATACTGTATTTCTAATTTTGACCAATACGTGTGCTATTTATTGGGCTATTTATCAGAAATTTGAAATGTCTACGTTCTTAAAATTCACTATCAAATAAACACGAAGACACACTTTTCAAGGGAGCCGTTTAAAATTTTGATAATTTGCCTTTTTAATTTTGCCTTTTTGTCTTTTCTGTGTCACAAGTGGAAGTTAAGAAAAAGGCAAATACAAATAAACACACTGAACTATTTAAGCAACCCATTTTTGCTCAATTGGTTCGAATAGGTTTGAGCGCAGTATGTAAAACTTGAGAGATTATGCTCTCCAATATAAAAATATGGTTTTAACTGCACGTATCTCAAAGTACATACTCCACTCATCCTTGGAAAGTCGCTTCTATAATTCCTTTTGAGGCAACTGTGACTGGACAATACACAACCGAGCAACTACAGACCAATTACACTACTTCCAGTACTAAGCAAAATTTTTGAATACATAATAAAGCAGCGGCTTGAAAAAGTGATTGGAAAATATATACCTACCTACCAATTTGGTTTCAAACAGCATCACTCGACTGTTCATCCGCTCTTTATTTTGGCCAACAATATACAAACTACCCACCTAACTGACAGAAAGACAGCTTGCCTGTTTATGGACATTAACAAGGCTTTTGACAGTGTCTGGCATAGAGGCTTACTATACAAACTATACAAACTACACACACCAACATATCTACTACACACCATAAAGAACTTACTAGAAAACAGACAACTACAAGTACGAATTGACAAAACACTGTCATTTTCTTTTTCCCCTGAACAAGGGCTCCCTCAAGGATCCCCGCTCTCACCGTTTCTCTACAATATATACTGCCATGACATATACAATTACAACTTACCAGACAAAAATCAAATCGACAGATCGGCATACATATTACAATACGCAGACGACACGGCACTTATTGTACATGACAAAACTACTGAGAGAGCAACGCAAAGACTCCAAACACTAACAAACAACACAATGACATGGTTTTATAAATGGAGACTAACACCAAACGCGTCAAAAAACCAACTTCTGCTCACAAACCACAGACTCAACGCTGATTCCCCTACAATAACAGCAGACGGCCAAACGACACAACCAAAAAACGACGTAAAATACCTTGGAATCACAATCGACCACAAACTTAGATTCACTAAACACATGCGAAACATCAGGGCAGAAACAATGAAGAGAGCGAAACACTTCCGATCACTAACCTACAAAGACAGAGGAATTAGCACAAACACCGCCACCAAAATATATAAAGCTATTTGTAGACCCTTGCTAGACTTTGGACATGTACTCATGACCAACGGAACAGAAAGGACAAAACGTTATACACAAACAACAGAGCAAATTGCACTAAGACTAATAACACGAATAAGACACCCCCAAAACCCACTACACAACCCCCCCCCACTCAACTACTATACGAACGCACAAACATGACAAAGATCTCGGAAGACTCATACAGCTACAGACAAAATGGACAAACAACCCCTACAACTGGACCATACTGAATCCCCTTTGTCTTACAAGACCAACCAGACAATCCCGCTTCCGTTTCCCTACATTAACGCTACTCGAACACTTACAAACGCAACGGACTAGTGGACAATAAAATAATTTCTTCTTGCCACTGAAATCTTATTTATTCAATAACACTGTTAACCTAGAATGGGAGAATTTTCATGTTTGTTTTCTATCTGGATTGGGACTGCATGTATTAAACAAGGGCAGAAATACCGATAGGTCGATGGCATTTTTTAGAAATAGGGATGTTTACTGCTACTATTGTTAACCTAGAATAGGAGAATTTTCATATTGGTTTTTTATCTAGATTAAGACTGCATGTATTAAACAAGGGCAGAAAGACCGATAGGTCGATAGCCTTTTTTTAGAAATAAAGATGTTTACTACTACTACTAATCGGAAGTAATTATAAAACTCGCGTCCAGTATCTGTCTGAATATATTCAGATGTAAAATTCCCGGATACATACATTTTCCAAATTCATATCCAATGGCAAGGTAATGTAAAATAATTTCCTGTCTGAATGTTGGGCTACTTTACGGCCAGTTCCAGTTTAAAACATATCTAAAAGTAACTTTTGGATAGAAAAGCGAAATTCAGTATAAATAACTCTCTCAGCTTCGAAAAGGACTTAAAAGGGGTCAAAATAGATTCCAAGACCTTTCTATTCAAAAGAGTGTAAGGTTTTCAACATTCCTATGCCCTTTTACTGAAATCGCTCTTCTCATTCGGGATCGGTCGGAAACACTCCGATTCCTCTTTCTGAACAGAATCGGAGCGCTCTCTGGCAGTTTGCACTAGATTTCGAACGATTGCGTGGTCCGGGATAAACTCGAACGCGGTTTATCGTAGAGATTTCGTGAATTTTACGCGGCAAAAGTTATCCAATTTGAACTTGGTTTTGGATGTTTAGGTGGAGTGGAATTTTTTTAGTGATTTCTATTACCGAAGGATAAATTTGATGTACAACTTCATGTGCTTCTATTTTCTTATGCCAATTCAGCTGATTTGCATTTGCATATGAAAACGTATTACATCTGATTCGAGTCAGTATTGAAAGGTAGTTAAATTCCGCTGAAAACCGTTCAGATATTGGCAGTTGGTGTACAATCGCCTTTATTTACATTTAGATTACTCTCATTTCTACTATATTTGCATATTTATTCCGGAATAGGTCGTTTGAGGTTTGCTTAATTATCTGCACCCATAATCCTAATAGTTTATGTGCGTCCTGACGCTATTAATTAAGTACTTAATAATTTGCGGTGATCTCGATGCAAGTTTTGTGCGACGATTTCATTAGATCATTAGGTATTGATAGTTGAATTTTACAAATGATGCAAAAAATGCAAATTGAATATTATTTTTTTGGTAAGATCTTAGAAAGGTTTGCTGTCGCTATCCATTTATTTCACCTTATCTTTATCAATGCGGTATTAACTAAAACATTTCAGAATGCAAATTAAGCTTTCATATTTAAAATATTGTTGCTGATATTTAAGTTAGTTTTCATCCAGTGACAGTCGTCTGAAAATTGATATAAGATTCATACAGAACTTATGCAAGTTTTCTTTGTTTTCGTATTTAGTTTTTCTTACGTTTTTAAAGTTATAACTGTTAACATATTTGTCTTCACTACTCCTGATAGAACTCACATTTGAAATTATTTAACAGTATTTGTTTTGTTATTGTAATAATGAAAATTACAGTTATCGAAATATAAAATTTTTTGGGTAGATCTTGAAAGAGGTACTTATGGCATTTACTGAAAGTGGTATTTGAACATTTTCAGAACCTCGCCAACCAGAAACCATTTTCATAATCGCTCTCTGCTCTAATTAACATAGGCATCAATGCCCATTACTGACTTACCTCAGATATGTTTGACAATTTAATTAATTTTAAAAATTACGGTTACTGTCCATGTTTTTATATTACCTTGTAGAAACCATTTGAAATTTTTGGCTGAAGTATTTACGTGTCGGAAACACGTATCAACATTTTGTTTATTGGAACAAATTTAGTAGATATTATATTTAATTATGTATGAAAAATAGAAAATTATGTTGATATTAAGCAACATATTTCAATCGACCCGGCTTTAATTTTAATTAACATCAAAATTTTTAATTTTGGCTTACACTGAAACAACATTAACTTCATAAATGACAAAAATGTGTAGGTCGTTTTCCCAGAAGCTAAATGAACTTGACTTATTGGTGGGATGAATAATAAAATAATGTTATTTGCAATTCGCTGGCGAACGGTTGAAAAACAAAATCTGTACAAAAAAAATTAGATACACAATGAATAAATACGAGCAACTTACTGGAAGTAAACCACTTCAGAAATAATGAGATATTAAAACATTTGATTAAATTTGAATTTTTTTCTTTTCCAGATCTCAAAGAAAGTTTCGGAAAGTCTCAAAGAAAGTCGGAATAATAACAATTGCCAATTACAGTTGTTTGACGTGGTCCTAAATTAAATATATACTGAATTTTTTTATCGTGGGAAAGCGTTTCCAACACGTAGAAAGCACATAAAGAAATATTTGCTTTGCTGATATTGTTGAACGCAGTTTAGATGTAACAATTGAATAAATAGAAAGTTGAATCACACCGTTTTTCGCCGATAAAAATGTATATTTAGATTTGAGTTAATGGTTACATTTTCAAACTTGTCTACTGAATTTTACTATTTAGGAGAAAGTAAATATATAATTTGTCTCTAATTTTAGACGCAAAGCCTTGTTTCTAAACATATATATATATATATATATATATATATATATATATATATATATATATATATATATATATATATATATATATATATATATATATATATATATATATATATTTTTATAATATGATATACTTCATTTGTCAAATTATATATTTTTTTAATTTGTCCTCATTAGTTCTGCTGTATTCTATTCCTTACTTTGTGGGAAGCTCGACCTTTTCTGCTTTTATCTATCCAAATAGGAATAATCACAAGGCTTGATTGATTTTATTTGGCTACGCATATTTTCTTTATGTAATATGGAAAATAGTTCGCTTTTTTGCGGAATACTGGATATCTAAATCTAAATAAAAATATCCGTAAAGGAACTGGCAAACTTTTAGTACGTTAAATGAAATGAAGTGCGAACAGCGCAAGTAAAAAGTGTAAAATTGTTAGTTGTTCTGGAAAATTTGATACTTTGTGTCTAACAAGTTTACATAAAAATAAGGTGTATTTTGATGATGTCAGAAATTTTACACATTTTAAAATTAATCGTTTGGAAAATTATCTGGCAGAGTCGCGACAAAAATTTTTAGGGTAAAGTAGTCGCAAATTGCTTCTTTCATATCCACAGTTTCCACAAATAAGTGTTTTTAAACTTGCATACTTCGGGCTGCTCACAGAACGCGTTAATAGATTTTGCAAATGAACTGGCATACTTTTCAAATAATACTCAGATCGCGATTCGTAGAACGGATTGATTGTTAATAGGGATTTAATAATATTTATCAATTAGTTTGATACTCGGTTAGAAATATATACATAGTATAGTCAAAAAGCGTTGATTAAACCAACAAGAGGCGGTGTTTTGAGCTCAATGAAACTCTTAAAAGGAAGGTGTTTTATATCGTTTTACTTTCCTGATACAATTGTGTCATTGGGTTGAATGTAATGTGATATTTTATTACTACTTTTTCCGAACAGAAGTATTTGTTACGATTTATTCTAGGAGATTTATTTTTAATTCACAGGAGACAAAGAAGCGATTTAGAAGCGTGGTCTTGTTTGCTCAATTCTTTAATTGGTTCAATCGTAAAAGAACCTAAATTCGTGCCATCCAGGTTCATGCATTCGGTGTCTCCAGTGAAATAAAATAAAAATTTTCCGTCTCTCAAAATGAAAAATTGTATTTTTCGCTGTTCTTTCCGGGGCCCAAAATGAGGCTACACAACCATCACATGTGAGACATTTTATTTAAAATGAAGTAATTGGACATGAATTTCGAAAGACATGCTTTTAAATTACAAATGAGATCTTTTTGAGAATTGTTAAGGGCAATTTGTCAAATACATTGCAAGTAATTTAACACTTTTATGTTTGCTTCTCGGAGTTGTGGAAAATAATGGAATAATAAATATTTGATTGGATTAATATAATGGTAATGTGTTATGTGCGCCAACCATGACTATCTGCATAATTACATTAATTAAAATAGTGCGTAATCACAAGAATAATTACATGAAGAGTAGATATGGACCAAATTCTCCGAAACATAAAACAGCGGCTTAAGTTGGCAATTGTCGGAGCAAGCTTTTAGATAATGCGACAAGCTGTTAGTGACTCAGTTTTGAATATATTTATCTATTAAATTTATATTGAATTAAGCACTAATATATCATCGTAAAAATGTACATGTAAAGTACACAGAAATTGTTATTTTATCAATACGTTTTTCTATAGTTGGTAGATCCTATCTAATAGATCGTAGGTAAAAGAAATTTGTGCTAGGAAATCAGTGTTTGTTTAAATTTCAATATGTTCGAAATATTGTCATCGTGTGTCCCGATTTCTCAGATTTGTACTAACCTGATAATCGAAGTGCTTGAATGTCCTCCCAATTTTCCATCATTATGCTAAAAATTTCCCAGAATTAAGTTATATTCTTTACATAAACTTACTCCAACGGCACGGTAACCTGGATATATGTTAAGCTTGGATATGCTCATGGAGCTTATTTTTCCATTTAGCGATATTTTTACATAAAAAAATTCTGTGGGTTTTCAATGATTACAGATCAAAAACTGTGTGAGATAACTGTTCAAGGTTTATGTGTAATATGTGCAAAGGTCGCTTTTCTAATTTGCTTTCCATCCACAAGCGTCTCGCATCATAAAATAAAAGTTCACTTTGTCAGTAACTGTATAAACAACTGCTATGCGTTTAGGGTTATGACAGCGTACACGAATTTTCGAAATTAAATAAACCGAAAGCTGGATTTCCTCTTTTGTTTGTGAGTGCAAACCATTACATTGATATGTTAGGGAATTTTCTTATTTCCGGGTCCAAATGGAAGCGAATAATAAGGGTAGAGATAATTGGAGTTTCAAAGGAAATCCTCTAATGAAAGACTTTGTTATAGAGGTTCAGTGTAATTTGAATATTTAGTTTCAGCTTGAATGACAACATAGTTCTGACCATATTACACCCATTGGGGATCGCTTATAGGGGTTCTATTTTTTGTTACCGTCACATTCGTAACTATAAATATCTGTTTTTATGTCTGTCCACTGAAAATCGATGTCATTATCAGGCGATTGTTTCAGTTATTTCCTAAAATAATTAATACTAATTAGACAGTAAATTAGCTCGTTGTTTTTGAACTTATGAAATGAAATTAGCTGTTTTTTTACAATTGTTGGAAAGGTTACTCCAAAATGAAAATGTTCTATGTCAAAGATCCTTATCTCCCTTGAATTAAGTTAGTAGATTTAATTATTATTTTCAAGGTGACCTAGTTTTAACAGTGAAAAAATGAACAATGTTGTACTCGTTAGTATAATATGGAAAGTTGATTCAAACTTGTCTCCCTAACAAATTCGAAATAACAGTTTCTGTTTAGCGTTTTTCGACTGCGTCACAAACTTTTCCAAAAAAATTGAATGTTTTGGTTAGAAGTAAATGCTTTAAATCCGAGTTCCAATCTAGTATTCACTCTACATTAACGCAATGTTTATGGACATTTTTCGTAAGAAGTAAAAAGTTCTATTTTGCTTGGTATAAATGGCGCAGAATAAAAGCGATAAAAATCTAGCAGACCCAGTGGATTTCCAATTTTTTGGAAAACACTTTACTTTGCTGGTCCCCAAGGGCGCACCTAATTGAAGTGGATAACCACTTTTCAATAGAAATTAATGGGAAGAAAGTAAAAGATGTGGTTTCCAGATGTAAACCAAAGATCTACGAGTATTTATGAACATTTGAAAATATTAATTGGAATCTAAAAATAAATACATTTTTCTTTAAAAAAGAATTGTTTCAGAAATTAATATTATGATAAGTTTCTTATCATTTTTTCAACTATCATTTACTCTTAAAATATGCGCATATGTTCCACGATGCATATCGAACTCAAAACTTAAATATATAAAAAAAATATTTACAAATTATTTGAAAATAAGACTCTCAGAAATGTACCATAATTAATTGTATTTTAATGGTTCATTGCAACAATAAGATTTTAAGCCAAGAACTGCTTCGAAACCCTTAAATTTGGAGACTTATTTCAGTGTATTTTTATTGCACGAAAGACATTTTCGCTAAGTGTCGTTAAGCTAAGGTAACGTCGTATTTTAGGGGTTCTATATTGGGATTTATTTAAATGTTGTCTTATTATGTTTTCATGATTTTTATTTCGAATTTCCTCCGATATTTAAATTTAATAGGATTTTCCTAAAGGTATAAATTTTCATAATAGTATTTGATTTTATGAAATGAAGCGCTGTTTCGGAAAATTTGGAAAAAAAGGAAAAAAATTTGACACAAACTTTTCAAGTGGATTTTATTTAACAGCTTTCATATATCCCTAGTGCCACCAAAAAAAATTATTCAGTTTTACTGGTGCTCTTCAGGTGAAGTGACAATGCATAGAATATTTTAAATTTCCAACCATCGCTTATTCATACTTAGATCCAAGGCAAATATTATTTTTCATTTATCTTGAAGTATGTTGCAGACATAGAAGTGAGTAATAAAACACATTTTACTTACATTTAAATGCTTGTTCTTTTTGTAGTGAATAAAATATTTCAATGTGTTTTACGTTCTGCTTGCTTCTTGTAACTATTACATTCCCGACAAATTCAAGTAAGTTAATATGATTTTTCCGCATTGGTTTCAATCAATCTTTTCCGGTCGGGAATAAATATTCTGTAGCTTGCTGAAGGGTATCGATGGGACCTGAAGTATTACAGTACTAGATTATAGGTTAATAAGAGGGAAACGATTAAATAAATGACAGGTCGGTATATAACGATTCGGCTACCAATTTCAGTATGCTATTGACGGTACGTGTTGTGTCATTAAAAACCACATTTGTTTTTGCAATTAGTTTTCGCCTCAATTGCTATTCTCGTCACTCTAATTGAGCTTTTTCATATGCTACTTGTAAATTCATAAAATTTTTCGTTTACCTAAGAATTGATGACGTAATAATACAGCATATGTCTTGTTCCTTTTGCCCTGTACTTCCGCAGACTCAGCTTCATATTCCGAAGTTTGTCACTTGAAAGAATCCTTGTGGAAAATTGTCAGTTGTTACGCCTTAACGATCTCGCAGATTTCGAACCAAATCAAGAACGACACGTTCGTTCACCTTGTTATTTTTCTTATTTATTGAAATATTTAAGACCTTTTTTGGTTTGAGGCATCAGAGATCCCACATTTGGTAGGCTTGCTAGAGGTGTAATTTTTGCAGAAATATACTTGGGTACGATATTTTATGTCTTAGCCCAGCAATTATTGAAGGAAGGAGAACAGCATGTTTCAACTGACTGACCATTTTTACTAATGGACCTGTACCTTTCAGTGTTTCTAGTTTTATTACCCGCAACGCTCCTAAACGTTTAGCTTCAGGTAGTTTGTATTTGGATTTAACTTGTACATCCTATTTTCTTATAGCTAATTAACACAAAGAACCCACAAATCTTAATTTAAGGTTAACTTGTTTCCTGGTGGTTTCAAGGACTTGGTTTGTTTCCAAGGTTTGCGACAAAACATAAGCCTAATTTTTTAGTTAGTTTTAGTTGTGGGTATTACGACTGTCAATATAACCTGTAAAAAGACGATTGTATTATTGTTTACAAAATACCCACATCGGTGCCATTGACCTCGCAAAGCCATCAGGATAACGTTCGAAAGCAATTGCAGATTACAGATTATCAAATTTATCATTTTCTTTGTAATATTTCCAGTTTAACAAGGTAAAATGTATTTTTGAATTTCGAATTATTTATGCAGGACGCCGTTAACTTTTTTACATTAACTGAGGACGCTATAAACTTGGTCCCGGTGTTTTTGATATTAAATGTATACAGTTACTTTCTAGTTCTGGTTTCTTATAACTTTCCTGTTCTACTATCTAGCAAATAAATTAACACAAAATATGCAGATTGAGGTTTTACCTAAAAAGATTTCCTTTGCGAGTAAGTTTTAATTCGTGACGAAATTTTGTAGAAACTTCTTGTATAATATGTAGTTATATTTTGATTGATCAGCTAGTAGTAGTAGTAGTAAACATCTTTATTTCTAAAAAAGGCTATCGACCTATCGGTCTTTCTGCCCTTGTTTAATACATGCAGTCTTAATCTAGATAAAAAACCAATATGAAAATTCTCCTATTCTAGGTTAACAATAGTAGTAGTAAACATCTTTATTTCTAAAAAAGGTCATCGACCTATCGGTATTTCTGCCCTTGTTTAATACATGCAGTCCCAATCCAGATAAAAAACAAATATGAAAATTCTCCCATTCTAGGTTAACAATGTTATTGAATAAATAAGATTTCAGTGGCAAGAAGAAATTATTTATTGTCCACTAGTCCGTTGCGTTGTAAGTGTTCGAGTAGCGTTAGTGTAGGGAAACGGAAGCGGGATTGTCTGGTTGGTCTTGTAAGACAAAGGGGATTCAGTATGGTCCAGTTGTAGGGGTTGTTTGTCCATTTTGTCTGTAGCTGTATGAGTCTCTCAGAGATCTTTGTCATGTTTGTGCGTTCGTATAGTAGTTGGGTGGGGGGGTTGTGTAGTGGGTTTTGGGGTGTCTTATTCGTGTTATTAGTCTTAGTGCAATTTGCTCTGTTGTTTGTGTATAACGTTTTGTCCTTTCTGTTCCGTTGGTCATGAGTACATGTCCAAAGTCTAGCAAGGGTCTACAAATAGCTTTATATATTTTTGGTGGCGGTGTTGTGCTAATTCCTCTGTCTTTGTAGGTTAGTGATCGGAAGTGTTTCGCTCTCTTCATTGTTTCTGCCCTGATGTTTCGCATGTGTTTAGTGAATCTAAGTTTGTGGTCGATTGTGATTCCAAGGTATTTTTACGTCGTTTTTTGGTTGTGTCGTTTGGCCGTCTGCTGTTATTGTAGGGGAATCAGCGTTGAGTCTGTGGTTTGTGAGCAGAAGAAGTTGGTTTTTTGACGCGTTTGGTGTTAGTCTCCATTTATAAAACCATGTCATTGTGTTGTTTGTTAGTGTTTGGAGTCTTTGCGTTGCTCTCTCAGTAGTTTTGTCATGTACAATAAGTGCCGTGTCGTCTGCGTATTGTAATATGTATGCCGATCTGTCGATTTGATTTTTGTCTGGTAAGTTGTAATTGTATATGTCATGGCAGTATATATTGTAGAGAAACGGTGAGAGCGGGGATCCTTGAGGGAGCCCTTGTTCAGGGGAAAAAGAAAATGACAGTGTTTTGTCAATTCGTACTTGTAGTTGTCTGTTTTCTAGTAAGTTATTTATGGTGTGTAGTAGATATGTTGGTGTGTGTAGTTTGTATAGTTTGTATAGTAAGCCTCTATGCCAGACACTGTCAAAAGCCTTGTTAATGTCCATAAACAGGCAAGCTGTCTTTCTGTCAGTTAGGTGGGTAGTTTGTATATTGTTGGCCAAAATAAAGAGCGGATGAACAGTCGAGTGATGCTGTTTGAAACCAAATTGGTAGGTAGGTATATATTTTCCAATCACTTTTTCAAGCCGCTGCTTTATTATGTATTCAAAATTTTACTTAGTACTGGAAGTAGTGTAATTGGTCTGTAGTTGCTCGGTTGTGTATTGTCCAGTCCATTTTTGGGTATAGGGATTATTAAGCCGTTTTTCCATGTTTCTGGGATTCTGCCATTTGTGATGCAGTTGTTCAATTCAGTTAGGATCAGTTTGTGTGTTTCCCGAGTTAGGCCCTTCAAGACCTTTGCCTTAATTTTATCTTTCCCCGGTGCAGTGTTCTTGATGTGCGCTAGGGCTTCATCGTACTCTGTGTCTGTGATCAGTGTGCAGGCATAGTTTGGTGAGTTGTTAAAATAGTTCAAGTACCAGTCGTTGATCAAGTTCCAGTTGTCATTGTCGAAGTTAGGGTTTGTCGATGTGCTGAAGGCCCTTTGATAGTGTATGGCGAATGCGTCCGCTTTCTCTTTGTCTGTGTAGCGTTCTATTCCGTTTTCGTCAATTGTGTCAGTAGTGCCAGTCTTCCTGTATTGCGCCAGATTTCTTAATTTTTCGCCAGTATGTTTTGCCTTTGTCCTTCTGTATTTCTTTACATGCTTCTAGCCATTTGTCTTGTCGGTATTGTCCAATCATAGTTTTAATGTTTCTGTTAAGTTGGTTCATTGTCTTTTTTAGGTCGTTATTTTGAGTGTTTGTATATAGTCTATACAGTTCTCTCTTATGTTTTATTAGTCTCAGTATGTATTTGGGTAGTGTATGTCGGTAGAAAGCATTTTTTATTTCCGGGCTAAATTTTCCTATGGCCTTACAACATACGCAACCTACCTCCAATACACCTATAGAGAAAAACTTAAACCTAACAAAGACTGACATAGACAAGTGAAACAACATATACATGACTACATTCAATCACAAGCACACCCCATTTCAATAGAAACCATACAACAACAACTTTCACTAGCCATAGGAAAATTTAGCCCGGAAATAAAAAATGCTTTCTACCGACATACACTACCCAAATACATACTGAGACTAATAAAACATAAGAGAGAACTGTACAGACTATATACAAAACACTCAAAATAACGACCTAAAAAAGACAATGAACCAACTTAACAGAAACATTAAAACTCTGATTGGACAATACCGACAAGACAATGGCTAGAAACATGTAAAGAAATACAGAAGGACAAAGGCAAAACATTACTGGCGAAAAATTAAGAAACTGGCGCAATACAGGAAGACTGGCACTACTGACACAATTGACGAAAACGGAATAGAACGCTACAACAGACAAAGAGAAAGCGGACGCATTCGCCAGACACTATCAAAGGACCTTCAGCATATCGACAAACCCTAACTTCGACAATGACAACTGGAACTTGATCAACGACTGGTACTTGAACTATTTTAACAACTCACCAAACTATGCCTGCCACACTGATCACAGACATAGAGTACGATGAAGCCCTAGCGCACATCAAGAACACTGCACCGGGGAAGGACAAAATTAAGGGCAAAAGTCCTGAAAAGCCTAACTCAAGAAACACACAAACTGATCCTAACTGAATTGAACAACTGCATCACAAATGGCAGAATCCCAGAAACATGGAAAAGCGGCTTAATAATCCCTATACCCAAAAATGGACTGGACAATACACAACCGAGCAACTACAGACCAATTACACTACTTCCAGTACTAGGCAAGATTTTCGAATGCATAATGAAGCAGCGGCTTGACAAAGTGATTGGAAAGTATATACCTACCTACCAATTTGGTTTCAAACAGCATCACTCGACCGTTCATCCGCTCTTTATTTTGGCCAACAATATACAAACTACCCACCTAACTGACAGAAAGACATCTTGCCTGTTTATGGACATTAACAAGGCTTTTGACAGTGTCTGGCATAGAGGCTTACTATACAAACTATACAAACTACACACACCAACATATCTACTACACACCATAAAGAACTTACTAGAAAACAGACAACTACAAGTACGAATTGACAAAACACTGTCATTTCCTTTTTCCCCTGAACAAGGGCTCCCTCAAGGATCCCCGCTCTCACCGTTTCTCTACAATATATACTGCCATGACATATACAATTACAACTCACCAGACAAAAATCAAATCGACAGATCGGCATACATATTACAATACGCAGACGACACGGCACTTATTGTACATGACAAAACTACTGAGAGAGCAGCTCAAAGACTCCAAACACTAACAAACAACACAATGACATGGTTTTATAAATGGAGACTAACACCAAACGCGTCAAAAAACCAACTTCTGCTCACAAACCACAGACTCAATGCTGACTCCCCTACAATAACTGCAGACGGCCAAACGACACAACCAAAAAAACGACGTAAAATACCTTGGAATCACAATTGACCACAAACTTAAATTCACTAAACACATACGAAACATCAGGGCAGAAACAATAAAGAGAACAAAACACTTCCGATGACTAACCTACAAAGACAGAGGAATAGCACAAACACCGCTACCAAAATATATAAAGCTATTTGTAGACCCTTACTAGACTATGGACATATACTCATGACCAACGGAACAGAAAGGACAAAACGTTATATACAAACAACAGAACAAATTGCACTAAGACTAATAACACGAATAAGACACCCCCAAAACCCACTACACAACCCCCCCCACCCAACTACTATACGAACGCACAAACATGACAAAGATCTCGGAAAGACTCATACAGCTACAGACAAAATGGACAACAAACCCCTACAACTGGACCATACTGAATCCCCTTTGTCTACAAGACCCAACCAGACAATCCCGCTTTCGTTTCCCTACACTAACGCCACTCGAACACTTACAACGCTACGGACTAGTGGACAATAAATAATTCCTTCTTGCCACTGAAATCTTATTTATTTAATAGTATTGCTAACCTAGAATCTAGTGAAAGTTGTTGTTGTATGGTTTTCTATTGAAATGTGCTGTGCTTGTGATTGAATGTAGTCATGTATATGTTGTTTCACTTTGTCTATGTCAGTCTTGTTAGGTTTAAGTTTTTCTCTATAGGAGGTGTATTGGAGGTAGGTTGCGTATGTTGTAAGTCTATGTTAAACGTAATAGCCAGGTGGTCGGATCCCAGCTCGTTGGTTAAGTTTATGTTGTTGATGGTGTTTGTCAAGTTTTTTGTGTGCAGTAGAACGTCTGGTGTTGAGTCTGGGTTTGCGGGCATCAGAAAAGTTGGTGGGGTGTGCTGTTTTATAAAGTCGGAGTTTTGCAAAAATCTTTTAAGTTGTTTCGTTTTGTTCGTGTTCAAGTTAAAGTCGCCTATAATTATTGCATATTTGTAGATGTTCGCCTTAGTCAGTATGTTTTGTTCTAGGTTGGAGTGTGGGTGTATGTATGTCAGAAATATGTGTATCAGGTCGTTTAAGTAGGGTATGGTAAAATGTAGACAGTCGTTCAAAGGGTTGTTGAGGGAAGGAGGATTTGCTCTTCCAAGTTTAACGTCTGGTTTTAGGAGAGCTGCGACCCCGCCCCTGGCATGATTGATGGTATTTCCATGCCTATAGATATACTGCCAATTTCTGTACGTTGGTGTTTGTCCTAGTTTGGTTTTAGTCTCTACAAATATGCAGCAGTCTGTGTCGTTTTGTTCTATGTAGTTGTAAATAAGTGGTTTTTTACTGTTAAGTCCGTTGATGTTCGCGTAAAGTACTTTCATATTGAATCTTGTACTTTTGTCACCGTCTGTCTCACCTGTTCGCTGGGTTCCGTTGGAGAGCGTCCCTCGGGCAGGAGCATGTCAAACATTAATATGTAAACATGGTTCCCGAAGAAAACCACTGAGGTGTCGATGTCGAAGTCTTCTATAAATTGTTTTCGTAGTTTTTTTAGTAGTTCGTCTCTGTTGGTATTGTTTGTCTTGTTAAGTTGATGTTTGTATTTGTTTATGATGTGGTCATGTGTTGTAATGGGTGTGTGTATTCTACTTGCCACTGTCGTTGTCTCCGCAATCTCGGACGTACGTTTGTTAACGCATTTTATTTTAACGTTTGGGATTCCGACGATTGGGGCTGTCGGTCGTTTTGGGCACTTCATGCTCCATGCTGCGTGGTCCTCTGAGTTGCATGCTGCGCACTTGGTTGGACAGTGGCGACTCGCACCTGGAAGTTGGATGGGGTCCCTGGCACTTGTTGCATCTTGGCGATTGTTTGCAATCTTCAGTTTTGTGGCTGAATAGGTTGCATTTGCCACACGGCGCAGGCACGGGTGCTGGTGGTTTACTTTCGGTGATTTTGAAATGCGGCCAAAAACTGAACCGCACGGTCGCTCATCAACCTTTCGTATGTGGATATGTCGCCGGTTATTAACCTCATCATGAGTGTTGGTGCGTTGCGCTCTCGCGAGATAATTCTCCTGCAGAACCTTATTTTGAAGCCCTGCTGCTCCAGGCGTTCCAGAAAACCTGCGTCTTCAATGTCCAGGTCGACACCCAGTGGCGACCGACTGAATATGATGGTGTAATATGGTGGTGACCTGACTTGTGTTGTCGGATTAGTGGGAGGTTATCGTTTTTTGTAATTTGTAACTTTGTTACAAGTGTTTTCTTGTTTTAGTTGTTGTAAAATTTTTGATGTTTTGTCCTCCTGGTTGGTTTAATTAGGAAGTAATTATCTGGTCTGATAATCACATCTTTTGTGTTGGGGTGAGTTCCTCCCACCTGATTGCAATGTTGGACTCTGGTGATGGTCGATAATGCGTTCGCTGTGAATGTGTGCGAATACGTGGGATATCTTGTTGATGTTGTCTTGCTGTTTGTTGTTTGGTTTTTTATTGGTTGTAGACTGATAGTCAAAGCTATTTCGTTTGGCCTCAGGTGTTGGCGTTGTGGGGGTTGTGGGGGTTGGCTGGGTTGGCTGGGTTGGCTGGGTTGGCTGGGTCGTCTTCGGTTTTCTGCCCCGTTTTTTCGATTGTGGCTTTTTGAACCCACCATCCTGGGAGGCATAATCCGATTCGGATTCCTGAATTCCACTCGTATATGTATATATATATATATATGTATATGTATATATGTATATATATATATATATATATATATATATATATATATATATATATATATATATATATATATATATATACATATATGAATTCTACTCGATAAATGCGGTTGAATTATTGAAATTCTTTGCGCGATGTGTAAACGACCTTGCCTTAAATATGCTAACACGTCTTATCACCACGAAGCTCGGTTTCCTTGATTTTGATTGATTGATCAGCTATTAATACTAATTATGCGCCCTGAAAGATGTCTAGATTTTAGGACATTGTTGCCCAAAATCTGTGAAAGTAGCAACATTTAATTATCAACTAAGCAAGAGATTCAACGACTAATGAAAAATGTGTATTATTATAAAAATATATATTTTTTTAATTTTAATAAAAACATACAGTGCGATCTAAATATGCATGTATACAATTTCAATACTGCCATTGTAAATTGATATTTGTCACATTATAGTGTAAACTGGTTCTTTTATATGACTAACAAATACATTCTACTTTATTACAATGTTGGCATTTTCCAATTTAACAGTGATCCCAATTCTGGGACAAAATTAAATTTGGTGAAGCGGGTAAATATTCGACTCGTGATCTTTTATTTCTCCATTGTGTTGCCATTTTATTGAATGTCTTTGTATCTTAATCTCGAATATTCGTTCGAAACTCAATTTTGAGAGCACATTTATTTTTCGCAGTCCATATTTCTCATTCATCAAATATATTATGGGACATATGAAATTAATGACTAAATACACTCTCAATAATCAGAAAGGACAACGCATTTTTTAAATATGTTGCTATCGATGTAATAATAACCAACGCCATTATATTGAAATGTTCGATTATTGTTCCACCATTCTCCTTCAAAAGGGAACAAATAATGGAAGGAATAATTGAAGTTGCAGATAACAACCTTCCACGGTAAAAAGGAACACATCATTCTTAAGAGGTTTCCTGTAATTGGAGAATTCTTTGAGTAATGGCTTTTAGACAATACAAAATTTCTATAAACTCCATACTGATTTAATAGGCATTCTTGTTTCACAATTTCAAATATTTGGAAGTATTTTCGACCGTTTTATTTTATCTGGCTAGGCTCACAACTGGATTTTGGAAATTTAGTTTTAGTCTACAAGCTGTTTTTGAATGGCATTAATTCAATGAAAATGTGATTTTTACTTTAGTTTCAAAGAATTTTTAATTTAAACTGAAGTTGGACTGAATAGCATGGATATTAGTTCTGACGAATATTGATTTCTCTGGAAACTTGTTCTCTTGGTCTGATACAATTGGAAATACTGTTTGAATAACTTTGAGCCGATAGAGAGTAGTAGAACTTCGAAATAATTTAGTTTTAGAATTGTCATGTTATATTAGGTAATATTTAAACACGCAGATTTACATTAGTCGAAATAAGTTTGTTCTTGATCCTATTCCATTTGAGGCATCATTATTCCACAATTAAGCGTTTAATAGTGTGAGCGTTAGTATGCAACTTATATGTAATATACAATTATTTTGTGGTTTCACGTATACGCTAAATTCGCGAAAATAACTTAGTTAATGTACAATTATAATGTGGCCTAACTTGAGAGTTCTTTTCATTTCTGGAAAATGCAGTATATAAAGTCATCAAATGGAAAAAGATTGAAATGAAAATAGGATCGTTTGGGGCAGAAAATATGGTTAAATCGAGTTTAACACCAACAAAGGTATAATTTGCTGGAAACATTAAATTTCAGAAAATACATTTTCTGAGAAAATACTGCAGTCATTCATTGATCCATATAACAATCACACATAGCGGAAATACTGCTGAATAGATTGACCCTAAATCCAATTAGAAGTAAATGTTTCCATTGACACAAAGAATTAATAGAGTTGAAAACGTCGGCGTGTTCTCGAAAATGTTATTTATTTGTGATCTTTCGAACCATGCAATGTGTTAAAACCTTTTCTATTAAATTAAGTGATTTAACGTAAAATTTGATGAGAAATTGCTCGAAATTATTTACGTGACGGAATTTGTGATTGTCTCATTTCGTAGAGGAATTGAAGTAATATTTTGTAAAGGAAAGCCTTTCACTTAGTTGAGACAAAGATGCAACATAATCATTTAAGTATATGTGACTGGGGTCTTAATAGGGTTTGTTCCAATCCCATATTGGTCGGAAAAGTTCAGGTCTGTTTAGGAATGACAATCAAATTTTACCTTATAAATATTTAAATTTATGCCGTGGTTTTAACACTGTAATAATAAATTGATAAAATGTAAACCATATTTGGTCATGAATGTTTATTAATTCGAAATTAATCCGGTAAATTACCAATTTTTAATTCCAGTAAAAGCTGAAATACTTTTACCAGTTGAACATGTTATCATTATTGTAAATGCAATCTAGATGATGCTTTTTTATTCATTTTCACTTTAACATTATGCTATTCACACTGCATGAATTCGAACTCTTGTTGAATGCCATTTAACGAATAACAAGGTTTTTTTTCTAAATCTAAATATGACTGCTACTTTTCAGCATCATACGATGAAGTATGTTTACATTTTGAAGACACTAGCAAAATTAGTTGATTTTTCACAATTTATATTTTGGAAACCCTTTAGGGCAATTTTAATTAATTATCCGCTTATTAACTTTTACTGTTCAGTTCGTTCATTGCCATGTTTCAAATAATATGAGTTAATTACATTTACATTAAAGGGTTCGTATCGTGTTTTATTAATACGGTTGCAGTTTCTAAAAGCAATTTATGTTTCACCTCATTCGTCTAATCTGGGTAATATAATGTTAATCTATCTGCCGAATTACTTGTAATGAAGCTGCTTTTCATTTTATGAGAAGGGACTTGGCGCAACGTATAACTTAAACTTGTAGCTGTTGGGGTGAAAAACAAACGAAACATTTGAAAGAAGATCACTCAAAAGCTGCATCAAAAATTTTGATTATTGCGTATAAACAGTTACAAGCGACAAATTTATGGACTACGAACAAATACCCAAAAATATTTTGAAACTTTACACACTTGTTATTACTGTTCAAGAAAGCGTTGTGCATTTCTAACAGCTGCACGGACGGACTAGCTGTGACAAAGAACAATATAGAAACTTTCGACACCATTTTTTTGCAGACCTTTTACTATTGACTGAACATAGGGTATCATTTAGGACGCTAATCCCAACTGTTTTCGAAAAAAAACGATGTGTTTTTTAATGTGATTATATAAAAGAGAAACTTTCCCAAGTTTCTAATATCCTTTCCATATGAAATTAAAAGTCAAAAGTACGGAAGAAAAATGAACACTTCTGGTAGTTCCATATTGATTTAAAAATAAGTTGATTCCATTGAAACGCTTTGGGAGCTCATATTTCCGAAGAGAATGCCTATGTGAAGAAGGTTTAGATAGACTTGTAGAATTTTTTACCGGCTTTTATCATATTTGGATCAGTTCTTACATTTTTCCGGACACCTTGTATATGCAATAATTTTTTATTGTATCAATTGAACTGTCATTATGTTTACATCGGTTAAAGATTGCTCAATTGGTACAGTACACATAAATATAAATAAAATAGTTCTATAATTTTAAATAGAATTGAATGTGAAGAAAGTTCGCTTCATTATGAAGAAAAGAGAAAATATCTAGAAATCTAAAATAAAAAACGTTTAGCAAATGATTTACGGTCTAGGGCCGATTTGTTCAAATGATGAATTACTTTTTAATTGGAAAGGAAAATGAAACAAGTCCCTTACAATAACTGCAGACGGCCAAACGACACAACCAGAAAACGACGCAAAATACCTTGGAATCACAATTGACCACAAACTTAAATTCACTAAATACATACGAAACATCAGGGCAGAAACAATAAAGAGAACAAAAGCACTTCCGATCACTAACCTACAAAGACAGAGGAATTAGCTCAAACACCGCCACCAAAATATATAAAGCTATTTGTAGACCCTTGCGAGACTATGGACATATACTCATGACCAACGGAACAGAAAGGACAAAACGTTATATACAAGCAACAGAACAAATTGCACTAAGACTAATAACACGAATAAGACACCCCCAAAACCCACTACACAACCCCTCCACCCAACTACTATACGAACGCACAAACATGACAAAGATTTCGGAAAGACTCATACATCTACAGACAAAATGGACAAACAACCCCTACAACTGGACCATACTGAATCCCCTTTGTCTTACAAGACCAACCAGACAATCCCGCTTCCGTTTCCCTACATCAACGCTACTCGAACACTTACAAACGCAACTGACTACTGGACAATAAAATAATTTTTTCTTGTCATTAGAATTGGAAAGTTTATTTAATAAGATTAGTAACCTAGAATAAGAGAATTTTCATCTTTGTTTTTTATTTAGATTAAGACTACATAACATGTATTAAACAAGGGCAGAAAGACCGATAGATCGATAGCCTTTTTTAGAAATAAAAATGTTTACTACTACTACTGAAACAAGTGTAGATGGTCGGCTAACGTAAAAACCTAGACAGCATTGAATGCAACTTTAAGAGAATCAATTTTTTTCAAATATTCTTGGAGATCCAATATAATGCTGATGTATTAGTCATTCATGATACATTAGAGTAATATAAGGATGTAAAATTAGTACTTGAAATTATAAAGAAATTATATCTTTTAATGACAAAACAACTAAGTACAAAAAACTGAAATGTATGTCAAAATGTTAGCTCTCCAATAAGTTGTATTCTTAGATAATTTTGGCGAAACCAACGCGCGATATGAAAACAAAGCGTTGTGGTTTTCCATATTGAACTAATCACATAAATGGAGTAGGTAGTAAACCAGTGTTTTAATGCGGTGGAAACCCGTTGACGTTCACGCAAAGCTTTGCCAATGGTTCAGGTGTTCAGTAGGATTCTATATGAAAGATAAATCGGCTGACGCGTTATTTGAGATTGTTGAAACATGATCTCTATGTTGCCGCTGATTTTCATTTTCGGGAGTACATTGATATGCCTAAAAATACTGATTATTCAGCACATGGAAACCATATGTGTCATCAAAAACAAATAAGAGGAAAACGCATAAGTTAAAAAGTGTATTTTCACACCATTGCTGAAAGCAAATCCCTACACGTTTTAATTTTTCGGCCGTTCCGTCAGCGGAATATGTCAACGAAATCCACTTGTTTTACAAATTATATTGAACAGGAATTTTTTGAGAGTAATGGAAATTGTTAATTACTTAGCAAAAAAGCTCTATATTTGTACTTGTCCAGTCGGAAATTTCTTAAAGACATGAATGCAAATATAATATGAGGATTTCTCAGTTACAGATTCAAATACAGCAAAAGTTTTACGTTGATCTTTGTAATAAAAGGAAGCATACGATTAATTGTCTTAACAATGTCAAAATTATAAAGGATGGCCGATTGTATTTCTTGTAAGGTCAGCTGCTTAAAACCTGGAATGCATAAAATTTAAAATATAAAGTTTTGCTATCAAGTTGCTTTTAGCTATTTGTCCTCATACTAAGCGCAATGCTAATTCACGGCTCTGGAGAAGCGTAGAGTTCGACAGTATTCGAAGAAAGTTCAAGTCTTTGAGGTAATTCATATTCCGACACAATTTTATTCATGAAATATCTTGACACATGGAAAGCATTTCAATGTCAAACTGATAATTTGCTGAATCATGGATAGTATAATTAGATATTGTGTATCTAAATATCAAGCAGTTATAAAAGAACCAGTAGCTCTAAAATGTATTATTATTAATTAAAAAGTATACGTTTTATTTTGGAACAACGAATTTTTCTTAGAATACGAAAGATTTATGATGCTTGCAAAATAAAAAATTATATTAAATGTTTAATGTGAAGTGAGTGTTTATGGTTGTTAAAAAAAGATATCGAGCAACAATTTTCTTATCTCCTTTAATCAGAAAGGCATGCTAAAAAAATATTGTGCACATATTAACGACAAGCAGGTTATTTTAGGAAAAGCCATCTACTGCCATTATATTAACGCAGTAGCTGTAATCTAATTAATTAGCAATTTTCCAGTAGGATTCACAATTGTCTTGCAGCACCTGGGTTTAATACTTTTCACCCCTCGATAATTTATCTTGACTTGGACAGATACACCATATAAAGGTAATTTGGTCGTAACAACTTTGTTTTTTGAATCCCCTTAGTTCAGGCTGCCGCCATAAGGACACTAAATTGAAATGACTTTGCTTCCATTAAATTTTATTAGTCATAAAGATCTCTGTTAGCTGGTCGTCTTTGCATTTTTTATGTTTATATTAAGATGTAGTAAAATATTTTTGGATGTCATTGACATTTTCAATTGTATATTGTGCTTTTATTCTTGGTGTCTTTAATAATGTTCTGATTTCACAAGTAAGAAATGAAAAACTATCATAAATGCAATCAATAAGCTCGAATAGTAAAAAATTAGCTTCTGAGTTGATGCCAACAAAAGACCCATCCGAAATGACCACAAACCGAAAATGTTTGCAAGTTTTCTATTCGATTTGAAATGGCTGAAATTAAAAAATATAAAAATGTAGATTCTACAGCTACTAATAAATATTACGTAATGAATATAATTGAGGGATTGAGTTAGAACAGAGAAATAGCCTATTTGCCTTTTAATTGGACTTCCGATCTACATGAAAACCTACATATATTAAATAAGTTTTCCCAATTCAAATCAAACTTTCAGTTCAAAACACGAATTTAATTAATGTCGAAAATGATCTGTTCCGGTGATTAAAGAAGGACATAGAGTCCAAATTGTGTTGATCTAAAGTGATCAACTGGGGAAGGTATTAAATTTAATTAAAAGTTTCTACTCAGGTCTCGAAAATTTCTATGAAAGTTCATAATATTCTAGGTGATATGTAAAATTAAGCCAGTTTGTTGTAGCTGACCAAAGTTAATTTATGTAAATGTTTGTTATTAAAATATTATGTAGATGGTTTGTCGGCGTATTTAATTTGTTAACATTTCTCATCTCTCACTTTTGTTTTTTTCTATTTTCAACTGAGTGCTTTAGAATATCTTATTAAAAGCTTTATCATAATAGTTTTTTAGTATGTGTGCCTTGAAAATGTCGCCGTAGAGTCGTTGAGAAAGCAAGCAGTGCGAATCATAAAACTGCTCAAAAATATTCATCCTCGGTCATAAGTCGTTTTTTTTATCCTTCTTTTGCTCCTACCTTAAATAAACGAGTTGCTCTAATTAGGTTTTTATTTACATAAAAGAACAAGATCATTTTCATTTCGATTAAGTAAATGAGTCAGTGTTTTGCTAATTAAACGCAAACATGGGAATGACTGGCCGTAGACGATATATCAAGTGTTTAAACAGGAGCAAAAACATATTTAGTTAAGCGCCATTTATTTTCTATGAATTCGTACTAAACTTGCTTTTCCACGCCAAGTATTTGGTCAGATTATTTGCAGAGTTGCCATGATATTTTGTACAAATAAATTCAGCAGGCGAATAAGTCAAACACTTAAAAAAATGAGTTTTGCTTTGATAAATTATCTTACCAAAGCAGAATGTTTTTCACTTAAATATCTCTTACGTATGCTAATTATGATCATTTAATCCGATTTATCTGTCCCGGAAGTAAAACCTCATATTTATGCATGAGGCTGTTTTATACCCGGAATAAGTCCTTATTAATAGAGCCTAAGTCTGACTAATGAAACTTCCTGACTTGTTGAGTACTCTGCATCCCTTTGTTGCAATATGGACCAGAGCATGACCTTATTATTAAAAGCAATGAAGCTAAGTTCAACTACTTGTGCTTGTAAATCTTAAGCCTGTTATCTTTTGTGTTACAAAGCAAACCTTATTTATAAGGTTTGATAATAATTATCAAATATTAACTCTTTATTTAGTCTCTTTTATTATATTATATAATTCTTAATAACGTAAATATAGAAATAAAAAAAAAACATGGTTCTAGAATGATATGCTGTTCATATCATTTTATTATTCAAATTTTCATCCATTTTTTAAGTAGGTGTCACATCTCTTTAAAATGCACATAGATTTATATAATTGTATTCTAGAGCATTACGTGGTATATAGCTATAATGTATGTATGCCACCCCCACCCAACTACTATACGAACGCACAAACATGACAAAGGTCTCGGAAAGACTCATACAGCTACAGACAAAATGGACAAACAACCCCTACAACTGGACCATACTGAATCCCCTTTGTCTTACAAGACCAACCAGACAATCCCGCTTCCGTTTCCCTACATTAACGCTACTCGAACACTTACAAACGCAACGGACTAGTGGACAATAAAATAATTTCTTCTTGCCACTGAAATCTTTTTTATTTAATAGTATTGTTAACCTAGAATGGGAGAATTTTCATATTTGTTTTTTACTTAGATTGGGACTGCATGTATTAAACAAGGGCAGAAATACCGATGGGTCGATGGCCTTTTTAGGAATAGGGATGTTTACTACTACTATTGTTAACCTAGAATAAGAGAATTTTCATATTTGTTTTTTATCTAGATTAAGACTGCATGTATTAAACAAGGGCAGAAAGACCGATAGGTCGATAGCCTTTTTTAGAAATAAAGATGTTTACTACTACTATATGTATGCACTTATTGCTTCAATTTATCGTGATTTTTTACGAATTTTTTTAACACACCTGAATACTTTAGTAGAAAATTACAAAAGTTCTTGGTCTTGATTTTGAATATCTGCTGCAAACGTTTTTTTTTTCTGTTTGAAGTGCACTTCCTGATTGAAATTCGCATATGACCACATATACGATATTTAAGGCTATCAATAATAGCTGTGAATAAATTTTCAATTTGAATGTAATTCAAATAAAAGTTTGTAGATAGATAATACTTTCCACTTTATAATACTTTCAAACAAATTTTTGTATGAAATTTAGATTTAATAAAATACTTTCCAAAGAATGATGAATGAAAACTGAAAAGCGATTTGCTGATAGTTTTAGCTAGACGATTAGAACGACAGTAGTATATTATTTTTACATAGATAAACATAACATTTGTATGTTATATTAAATGTAAATATTTCATTGGAACCAATGTAATATTTGAAAACTGTGTTTTCCACAACTTGAATGATAATTTCATGTAAATTTAAACCGAAAACTACTTTGGATGAACGAGAAAACATAAGCTAAATTTTATTAAACCTCTTACAATTGAGGAAAAAAAGGTAAAAAATTTAAGTTAATAATGTTCAATGTTCTATCATAACTGCTAACCCATATTCGTAAATTTTCGGACATTTATTGGAAACTGACTCCTTCAACGCGCTCAAAACAACTTTTTATGGCCATGGTATATATGTATTATATTATTGCGTGTTGATATTGCCTTATCCTTGTTTCTTGCTCGTTATATTCGATCATTTCGTCCGACCCTTGTTTTGTTATTTGCTTTGCTTACAGGATTAGACAATTAGCAAAATTAGATTTTCCAAACACAATAGAAGACTTCCATTGCGCCTTGATGGAGTCTGCCATTTATCAAAATCGGTTTGATTACATTGAAATTAGTTAAATCCCAGATCCATAATTTAAACTTCATTATCTCAATATGGGTTCTAATTTTAATCAATGGCGAATTTTCTATTTTTACATCACATAATTATTAGTGGTTTTAATCAATAGAATTAGAAAATCAAATATTTCTTGGTGAAAAGTACTCGTTCAAGTGTTGAGGTTTAAATATTACGCTAATGTTTTTTATTCATTTTATATTCTAATACAACGCTATTATATTTTTTTATATACCTTCAATGAAATGCGAGGATTAAACGAATACTTTTTGAACACTGTCAACAATCATTTTGGATATTAAACTTATGTTTTCAGGTACTGTGTATAACTTAAAAGATAAATTGTTTTAAATTTACTGCTTTCAAAATTATTAACGTTATAAATGATACCGTTATTGATCCGTCGTAGGGCGAACTTAATATATGAAGTTAAAGTTTAGAGAAAATAAAATAAATTAAGAAATGTAACTAAAAAACGTAGCCACATTAAGGAAATGTAACGATGATGCGACCACAAGGTTTGGGAGAGAAACCGTTTAAACTGAAAACGCGTTTAAAATTTTATAGAGATTTGAATAACAAATAATTCTAACTATAAATAAAACAACCAATGCGAGAGAAAGAGTTTTAAACAGTAATAATCCTTCCGAAAAAATGCCCCGTTTAAATGCTTCAACCGGAAGCTCGGTCAAAATGAACCATTGAAACACTAAAGTCAAGCTTTGGGGAACTTTACAAAAAACAGATGAAAACTTGTTGTCTTTAGTTTTTGTCTTTTTGCAATCCAATATAATGTTTGTCTTCATAATAGCTTATAATCAACTATGTTTGAGTAATATTTACAATTTTTCGCAATAACTCGTTATGTTTGTTAAATTGCGTGACTGATTCAAATTCTTCTAATAAACTGAAAATACGCGAAAATCTATCTTTGATCAATGATTCATTTTTGCTTATTAAAATGGCTGGACTAACTGAAACTTCGAATGAACTGAAAATGACTATTAATGCGTACGCAGCATTTGGCTGGATTTATGGAAAAGGGCAAGGCGAAATTAATTTTTTATGTCCGATATCTGTTTTGTTCTGCCTAAGGTGGATTTTTTAATCCACTCCCGGCAAATTTGTTCCAGTCGGGGTCGCTCAATTGAACCGCTTTCTACCTATCAATCACAAACTTTCGGGGATTGTACATTTTATTTGATCTGGAATTGCCTATTAGCAAACGTCGCTTTCTGCATTTATTTTATGTTCGTAAATATAAAGTCGGATAAAATGTAAGAAACTCGAATGAGCTTCGGCGGCTTTCTAAGGAATTTTGCACTCAATCAGATATTGCTATGCCAGGAATAGCGAAGGGTTTCTAAGGGGCTTTTACAGGTGAATTTATGAAACCGAAGCTGTTCCATGAAATATGATCATTTTCGTCTAATTATTTAGAGTAAAAGGTATCGAGTTCACCTATTATATTTGGACAGAGTAACCTGATCTAATCATGAGTAATTGCCTGTTATGGCACCCACCCAATTTAAACAATTTGTAAGACTGCCTAATTAAGAAATATGGATCACGGAAATAGCTGAATAGAGCAACAAAATCCAAAGAACTATTTTTAAAATGGAATTTTCCATGAGCAATAAAAATTACTTTCATTTACTTGATCCTGCCACTGCATGTGGAAATAAATAAACTAATAGAAGTCTGATCTCTAATATTATCCGCTATTGAAAGTAGACAAGTAGACCTTCTGGGTCAAGAAGAGCATTTCAATTTTATAAAAAAGTAACTGTAAGTAATAAAACAATTTTTTGAGATTGTATTTTACCGCTTTTGGTCTTTCTCCTTTGCCTGATTCAATTAAAATCCCTCAACACTTAATTATTGCAAAATAATACGTTTTCTTGGTGGTTCATAAAAAATGCAGTAATTAACTGTTTTATTCAAAGTCATGTTAAAACGGCTGCAATTATTCAGAATCGCAGAAATACCTTGTAAGTCACTTAGGTAAAAAGTTTTCTCATTGCACTCACAAGATTTTAAAAGCCCTTGCTCGTATTTTAAATCAGCAGGTTCGTGCAATGGAGAAATACTTTTTACACTTGCATCTTAAATAACTATTACGTACTCTTCTTTTTAGAAATGTTTGAAGTTGAGTTTGCATTTTCTGGTGGAATTAAAAAGAATAATTTGTTCTTAATTGTTGTTTAAATCTTGCTTTCGTTTTGAACTTTGCTTCTAATTATCTGCTCTAGTAACCGTTCTAGAATTTGTAAAATAGGTTCATCACAGTGCTGTAGTCCACACGATGTTTTTTTGGTTTACAAGAAGGGGTTGACCCTTCAAAACTTCTCATGTAGCGGCAGAATATAAATTAACTTATATCATATTGCTATAAATAAAAACAATAACATTAACGCAATATACGAGAAGTAATAAAAGGTACTGGTTATAAAATTATAATAAAGAGTAAAATTAGCCTCGATGACCAAGACAATAAATGTACTCCCATCCTCCCTTTCACTAATTTTTATTTGAAACACATTTTGTGGAAAACCAACCTCAAACAGTACTTCCGAAGATTTGATCTACTTTACTCGAGTACTCGAGCTAATTTGTGTTTTTTTCCAAATGCTCAGAACATTGGTTTTCAACAGCATACATTCATTTTATCTTTAGAAAAAACTTCTATTTTGCATTTATCTACTACTCCAGATGAAGAATAGAATATTTTCAATTCTCCTTTTCTCCATTCCCTGCGACTTGTAGTGCAAATAAGATTGAAATCACTTTAAAGACGTTGTTAAATGCCAATTTTTATCAACTATTGAAGTAAAACATTTCTACCAACAGTCTCAACTGCACTTCTGAAGTCCAAGAATACCACCAAAATATGATGTGTCCTGATAATGATGATATGAAATGTCCCTTTAACCATTTCTCTCAAAAAATATAATTGCTACTTATACATTACATACAAAATATTGCTACTTATACATACCTTAAATTGCACTTCTTATTTATAATTGTGTCTAAATTCGCTATTTTCTTACTTCATAAACTGCATCAAAATACTGCCTTGTCCGTTGACAAACAATATCGACATAATGTTATTATGTATGTTGCTCGCTGACAATTTACGTTGCTTGATTTCCACGGCCCAATTATTTTATTTCGCAAATTGGCATTTACGGTTATCAAAGTACAATTTTCTACAAAGCGACTATGTATGTATATATGGACAATGCGTTGTTATATTGAACATATGCGGTTTTGTTTAAATTGTGCCTCATAATGATTTGATGCGTTTCCGTTGTAATTTGCCGCATATTGGTTGTTATTGGGAATTAGTTAATGTTTATCTCTCGAATATTTTGTTCATATTATTTTTTTTTGAAATTTAATCAATTCTTTCAGTTCAAGTAGTTTGAATATATTGCATTCGAAAAACTCTTAGTTTCTCACATCCAGGATTTCAAATTGTTATTTAAAAAATCAGATTTATTAATAATATTGAAACACTTTGCACTATTTTATATTTTGTTTACTCTTTTTAATATTTTTAAATATTACCATTATCCTGCATACGAGAAACTTTGTTACTGGAAAGTGTAAAATTTAAAAATTTTGGGCCACTGATTCTGATTTCTGATAATAAACATTCATGTTATTGTTTAAATAGGGAATGAGTTCTTAATAAATAAAACAAAATTTGGAAATATCTGTGACTTATTTCGTATCATCTGTTGTTCTGGAGTCAAAATAGTATAGTTTATTTTATAATATAAATAAATTATAATAAATAGATTTTATTATGCGGAAATAAAATTCGGTTTATCTAATATTTCATCTCAAATGAGTACATTTTTAACACCTGTTGGGGTCAACGCCCATATCTAAGATTATTTGCATGAAAACATTCTGCAAATAACAAATCGACTATCAAACACCCCGCATATCTAATTCTGATAGGAAGCGATTAATAAATTTGCACTTCATCATGCGAAAGTGAAACAAAGATAACGCAATTTAAAAATTTTTATCAATCAACATTAGTCTGACATAACCCTAATTTTAATGAAATAAAATAAAAACACATAACCAAAAAAGAATTAATAACTGCGTAAAGAAGATAAAGTATCGCTCAACATTCAGTGATTAATAGCGGTCGTCCATTTTTCATTGGCCAAAAACAATTTAAAACGCTCCTTGGATATTAATTACCTTTTTACGCTGCGTTTTATTTGAAAATTCGGAATATTTTATTCTTTCGTTAATCAAGTGCCCGAAAAATCCAATTTCAGACTTCCAGTGGGAAATGATGATCAAGTCAAGTTATCTAATTAATCGGTTGTGACTTAAGAAGCTTACTCAGCGAATAATTCAAAGTTATACTTTGTGGTATAGTAGTGAATAAATAAATTAAAAGATTTATATGAACTTAATAGACTTTTTTGTACTGTTGTACTTCGTACTAATATGTATAATAATTTGAATAATTTTTCTAATTAGAAATTATTGCGATAGAAAAATTCGTTTCTACCCTAAAAACATGTAATTAGTGATGGTAAAGCCTAAAACTGAAAATGTGATGCGACCGATACGAAGTTCGTTCAAAGAAAAATATTTATCGGAAAGATACTCTTCTGACTGAAGTGAAAATGCGAATACATGTGGCCTTGATTTGTCGCTGATCTATCTTATGCGCATATACTGACCATTTATTGTTGAAGTTCTGTTTTATTTTTCCCCATGTTTGCATTTTCGATTTTTCAGGCCTTGATTTGAATGATAGCAAACAGTAGGTACTTCCATTCTGCTGTGGTCTTGTACTAGGTCAGCTTCATACAGTTGGCATTGTTTCAAATTTCACATCTTGTGCATCTTGTGCATGTATAAAATATTTTATTTTTCAATAAGCTCGTCCTCATAGTATATTTCATTACAATCCTGAGACATTCGTGTGCTCGAACATATTAGAATTTGAGAAAAATATAAATATTTTGTTTTGTTGGTAAAAAAAAAATATAAATATTTTGTTTTGTTGGTAAACAAAAGGCTTCTATCATTTCTCATAGATATTGCCATTTAACTTGAAGGGAGATATTATAATTGCACTCTTAATGGCACTAAAACGTTTCCTTTAATATCAAGGATTGTTATTAATTGGGAAAATATGTTTGTTTATAGTAGTAGTAGTAGTAAACATCTTTATTTCTAAAAAAAGGCTATCTAGGTTTGTTTATAATATTGGGTCAATGGATAGTTGCAGAAAATAAAATTCAATTTTTTCTTAGGACAACGTTGTTATTGTTAGAAATATTAGCAGGTAATTCGGAAGTAAGGTTGATTTTTACAGCATGTTAAATGGTTGTCGGGATTCTTACACCAATTTACTGAATAACTGAAGATGTGATTTTGAGGTCATTATGCTCGGTCCATTATCAAATAGCTACTAATTAATGTTAGATAATTTTTTTTGTAGCTTTGCGAAATCATATTTTATGGCATTATGTTCGCGTCAATGACTCATTTGACTGCCTTGACCCTGATTTGCTTTTGATGTATTCCATTAAGAATTATAAAATTAAATTGATTACAAGCTTACGTAAGCTTGGAAGATCAAGAAGTAAGGGCAAGAGCTAATTAGCATTACGAACCAAGCTGCTTGAACTGGACTTATTTACGGGTTATTATTGGCAGATAATTCGAACTCAAACATCATTGCAATCTTTACTGAGTGTCTGAGTCAGCAGCTAAACCAATCAAAATTTATTATATTTTATAAATGTGATTTCAAGAGTGGTTCTTTCATTTAAATTTTTATCAGTTTTGACTGATTCTTCAAACAAAATTACAAGAGCAATATAACATCAATCTCTGACGTAGTTCAACTATGCTGAATGAGTTATTGAAATTGGAATGGTTGAGCCCATCTGTCTATCGTGGACTGAATGGACATCATCACTTATAATGGCTATCTCTGCACCGGTTTAATGTGGCTCTAAGTAAAATTTAGGTACAATATAAGTGATTCAAATTCGACAGTCCACAGATATGGTAGATTATTTATTATCCCGATTACTGCCAAGCACTAGTTTTGCTGGGGAAATAAATTACATCTTGAAATTAGCGTGTGCAATTCCCGAAAGTTACTTTACATGAGAGTCCGAATAATCATGACAACGTCTCTTTGCTCAAATTGTCATTCATTTCAGTTTCAAATGATGATGCACTTTGCAATATTTAACTCGATTTTGCTATTACCGGTAAATATGTTGATAATTTATAATAATAAAATTATATTGAATACAATTGATTCAAACAATTTTAGCGTTATAGATAGTTAAACCTATTGGTATCTTTAAATTGTAAATTTCATTAAGAATTTTATAATTGGGTTCATATCCCATATATCATAAACATGCTACATGGCAAATCGCAAATGGATGTATTCGTTACAGAAAATGACATGTTTCAAAAACGCTTAGTTTCCGATTTACAAGATGTTATAAAATATATTTTTTTTATATGAAATCTCAAAAGCTAACTTTTCCGTTAAGCAATTTTGTCTAGCACTAATTGCTATAATAATTTATTCTTGATTGCACTATGGAATAACCGGATTTAGTTTTTTACTTCAAACCGGTTTTATTGTAATAAACACACCCAACTACTATACGAACGCACAAACATGACAAAGATTTCGGAAAGACTCATACATCTACAGACAAAATGGACAAACAACCCCTACAACTGGACCATACTGAATCCCCTTTGTCTCACAAGACCAACCAGACAATCCCGCTTCCATTTCCCTACATCAACGCTACTCGAACACTTACAAACGCAACTGACTACTGGACAATAAAATAATTTTTTCTTGTCATTAGAATAGGAAAGTTTATTTAATAAGATTATTAACCTAGAATAAGAGAATTTTCATCTTTGCTTTTTTATTTAGACTAAGACTACATGTATTAAACAAGGGCAGAAAGACCGATAGGTCGATAGCATTTTTTTAGAAATAAAGATGTTTACTACTACTGTAATAAACATGAGTGGCTAATCCTTTTTTAAAATTAAAATTCATTGTAAAATAGTCTTAATATGAAAAAAAGAATTGAGTGTGCCGACTATACTGTTAAAAAAATGTAACTCTTTTCATAAAACATTTTGGCTTAAGTCTTTAAGAGAATATTAAAATGTTCTGTACCATAATCTCTTCTAGAAAACGCATAGACTTAACTACCTGAGCAACACTCTGCATTTAAGTTCACTATCTTCTGAGGAAATTTCTGAGACAGCATTTTATCTCATCATTTCCTGAGTTTCCATGTTGTGCTAAAATCTAGCAGAAAATATCTGATGATAGTAGTAGTAGTAGTAAACATCTTTATTTCTAAAAAGGCTATCGACCTATAGGTCTTTCTGCCCTTGTTTAATACATGCAGTCTTAATCTAAATAAAAAACAAATATGAAAATTCTCTTATTCCAGGTTAACAATATTATTAAATAAAATTCCAATGACAAGAAAAAATTATTTTATTGGCCATTAGTCAGTTGCGTTTGTAAGTGTTCGAGTAGCGTTGATGTAGGGAAACGGAAGCGGGATTGTCTGGTTGGTCTTGTAAGACAAAGGGGATTCAGTATGGTCCAGTTGTAGGGGTTATCTGATGATATTTTCTAATCAACATTATATCTGCCTAAATCGTTCTTTTGAACAAATCAGTCGGGATAATAATCCTAGCCGCAAACACTAATTTCCGCATGATACAAAGTAGATCTATATGTATAATTGAAAATAATGTTCCATTACGCTTATTCACTATGGACATTTTCTGGCCTTCATATAGTGGGCAAATAATAGTTTTAATCAGGTCGAGCATTATCCTCAATAATTTCAAAATCGGGTACTTTGAGGTTGTAATCACTGGCCTCCCTTATTGATTGGCGTTTTGTTAATACCTTATTTGCGGTTGATAACTAATAGTAAATTCAAGTTACGCGCGAGAAATATTATTTCTGTTTGAATTCGACCCTTAATGTACGCAAAAGTTATAATCGCTGAATAATTTGGGTTAAATGTTCAGCATAAAAAACACATTGTTGAGCTCTGACAGAATGTCATAAGCCATTTTATGCCCCCTTTATATCGCTTTACATATAGCGAGCTGAAAAACTGGATAGTCTATAATTTTTCATTTTACACATTTTCCCCCTGACAGCCATTTCTTTGGTTAATTATTTCAGCACGGACATAGCTTTTAAACACTCGACATCTAGGCGATAGGTCTGAAAAATATAAAAGATAATTTATTTTCCAGACAAGTCCTCAAATTGTTTGTGACCAATGAATATTTAGGCGTGTTCATTAATCACAAAATGTGTGCACACAATTCTTTTATATTATATAAACAACTAACCTGAAGGGTTTGTTAAGCAGTACAGGATGAGAGAAACAAATAGGATTAGTTAAGATATACATATGCACAATATTCCTGTTTTGCAGAACTGGAAAGTCAGTTAACAACAATTATTTTTAAATAACTTTTACAAATGCAACGATGTTATAAAAGCAATTCCGCCGCCGTTTGTCGGTTCATGGGATTCTTGGATACAATTATCCTTATAAAATAGCTTCAAACATACCAATACAAAGCAAGTATATTGAATCCAGGATGATCAAAATCCAGTCACACACTATATTCGTTATTTGAATGAAATTACGCATAAAATTCTTTGTCGTATGGGAATACTTATTTCTTCCAGATGCCCAAACATAATTAACTTGGAAGCCGCATAAATGGTTTATACTTATTGATTATAATGGTTTTTGATGTGAATGCGAGTTGTGCGATTTCTACCAATATTTCCTAAACCATATAAAATAAATGCAAAGAAAATAAGTCGACATTGTACAAGATAACTGGGCGATATTATGGATGTGTCGCAAAAATGGCATAAATATTACCCTTTGTGGACTACCGGAATTTACATTATGCAGAGAGAACAGGGCACGGAATTTTCAAACTCTTTTATGAACGTGTTATACGCGTTTCGCCATAATTCACCGCTATTTATCATTTAAACAAATTTATATGGAAATGTTCCGCAGTGAAGTATGTAGTTATTAATAGCAGTTCGGTTTTCATTCGGCATAATGACCATATGTCTCAAAACTGTTCGTTTAACTGGAATGCAGAGATTTTTTCTAAAACTATCCATGTTGTTCCCCAATAATTGAATAATGTAAATTCTGATATGTTTTATATTAATAAAATGCAAGTTTTAGTCAATATCTATTGAAAATTTGTTTTAAGCAATATGTGCATGCATGTTATAATATAATTTTTCATAAATGCTATTTATTCGAAAAGCTGCTCTACATACTAAATTTTAAATTTCGCCGTATTCGCAAAATGGTTAAACCACGTTATGTGAAAAAAATTCCGCCCTAAACGCTGAAAGCTTTTAAAGTCATTAAAGGAGAGTTTAATTATTATAGTTTTCACGAGTTTCTGCATACATTTAATGCAGGCAACACTTTTTTTTTACTTCACGTCTATTATGATCGCCTTATGTAACTGTTTAAATGACACTTCAATATTTCGGGCATATATTGCTCTAGTTTCTGCCGTAAATCTGACTATATTAGTGATAGTAATGCCTATTAGATTTCGATTTTGCAAATGCATTGTTAGTCAATTTTATGCTACTTTACTTCCGTTTTAAATCATACGATAAAAATAGAAACAACTATTTTGCGACTTTTCATCGTATTTTTAAATTAACTTAATTCTTTTTTTTTACTTGTTTTGCTTTTAGAAATTTGTCCATAGTGTAATTTGGCTGATTAAAGTATGTGTTATTGGCTAATCGCAAAAATCTGAATGTTCTACAGCTGTTTTTGTTCCTCCAAAACTATAATAGATGCACAAAATTATTGACATTTTTCTAACTGACCCTACTCCTTGAAAATGACTGATCGCAGCACATTATTTCAAATATTTAGGTTCTATTTCGTTTGGCACCAAAAAGAGCTTTAAGTAATTAAATAGAACTTTTATTACTTCATTCATCTAATATACATTTGGTATATGAAATGCACAACCGTGATTTCCAATTGAAAAAGCTAAAAAACCACAATTCAGTGGATCCAAATGAAGTTTATTGGCGCTCAAAAACAATTAAAAAATAAATTTAGAAAGCTTTCACCATGGTCGTCCGGTTGCACCGGAACGAACTTATGGAAGTATAAAATCTTTGAACAACTGAACAATTCTGAAACCTGCCACAACAAAAATAAAACTAATTTTCATGCTCATTTATCCAATTTCCTCGTAGAACTTTGTGGAGTTTGAAACAGATATCCTGTTTTTGGTAATACGGTTTTCAATTTATCATTTTCTATGGCGAGATCTTTATTAAAAATTCTACGTTCTGGTTGACTGAAAGGTCTAACTTGTTTGCATGCAAGTTTAATAGATGAATGTCGGCAACTTTATTATCATTAGATGTGCCGTCAATCATAAAGAAATTTAGATGGCACAATTTATTTAAATTTTGTGCAATTATTGAGCCAAATTGACAAATTAAGTCTATTTTATTCAAAGCAGAAATTGTAATTTATATACTTTTATATTTTTTTCGCATATCTGCTCGTAAGCATTTTTAAATACCTTGTCAGATGTAACTAACATGTTGCTTTTATTCATTTTTATTTATACTGAAGCAAATAACGTCCACTAATTTACAGTGCGAAATTCGACTAATACTCTTCAGTTTCTAAGGGCTTTACTACAACTCATTCACACAATATACATTTTTAATAGCTACCATTTGCTGCTGTCTTGTGACATAACAAATTAAGTAAATGTCTAAAACGTTGAAATCACAATAACTAATCTAAAGAGTTGTGGGATGTTACAGGGTTTGGTTATCACTGATCATTTGAAGGCTATGCGGATGATCGCATTTCTAGTTGCGACAATCAATTAGAAACAAAATTTGTCATTTTCCTGTCTAGTTACAGCAGAAATATTCTCATAACTCCGAATCTTTTCCTTGCTTCAACTATAAATAAAAGTAAAATTACATCAGTTTGTTTTATTTGATATAGATGATTATAAAAGCTTAGTTTAAAGTTTTCAGTCTAGTTTTACGTTCATTGCTGTTTGGAGGGTTTTATAAGATCCAGAAAGTTGACACTTTTCTCATGATATTTCAACTCGCGAGCCCCTTTTTACTTACTGCCATTATCTTTAAGCAATTGGTTTTGATTTCCAGCCCAACGTTTTATTCACAGGAACTGTAATTGATGCGGGTATTATGCAAATTTGGAAAACTTTAATATTGCAGAACTGTTCATTTTATTTGCAATAGTAGTAGTAAACATCTTTATTTCTAAAAAAGGCTATCGACCTATCGGTCTTTCTGCCCTTGTTTAATACATGTAGTCTTAATCTAAATAAAAAACAAATATGAAAATTCTCTTATTCTAGGTTAACGATATTAATAAATAAAATTTCAGTGGCATATTTGCAATATTTTTCGAAAATGTGTATTATAATTTAATTATTTTAGATCTCCAATCAATATACTAATCTAATTTTCATAAAACAGGTGCCTGAATTTGAACTATATATTTGGTGTATTTAAATTCTGGAGTATTTATATTTTGTTTAATTCAAACTATGCTTTTAATTTCGCAAATAATCTCAAAGTAATTTATATTTCGGTAAACAACAATTTTTTGCTAGAACTTCAGCGGCCATTAAGTGTTTTTACTAATTATGTGATGATTTATCGTCAGCTCCAAAACTTTCTATTCACGATCATACGGGGAAAAACTGCCATGTTATCGACGAGCACGAAAACTCCTTCAAAAACTTCCAGATAATCGGATAAGAATAGTTTGAGGAAGTTGATTTATTCCAGCCATTTGGCAAGTTTCTGCAGACGAATATTGGCGCAGTTTTCAACAGATTTGTTACTCGGCGTTTATAACTCCCAAGATCTATGAGTTTTATGGTGATTGCGATCGCTCTTTTTCCATGTGTAAACAACAATCTTATTGTTTCAGTCACCGTTCTGATTTATTGGTATGTATGTATGCCATTTCCATACAAAAAATAATATACTTTAGGAAATATGTTATATATCTCGATATTATGCATGCTCGCAAAAGCACATGCCTGTAAAATAACTGGAAACTATGTTTCCGTAACTTTTATAAAATGTAACAATTTTTGAGCGGATATATACAGGATGTTCACCAATTTATTTGAAAACATTTATTTTATTTTCAAATGCCCTGAAAATTCAACGATTCATAAAATATCGGACTGTGTATTGCTAAATGCATTTTTGCAACCTGAGGAACTGGTAATTTAATAATTAGGAACCAGGCTGAAATTAGAAAAAATGTTCAATTTGTTCGTTAATTTTCAGCATTGACACCAAGGTTGGAAATGGAAATCGTAACAATAGTACTAGCGCATCAGTAAGAAAATTTGAACAGTGAGACATACCGAGCGATTTTTGAGGTCAATCTTGAACGTTGAGAATTCAGGAAAGGCGAAAAGAATAATTATGCTTGAAAGTAATCATAGTACTCATAAACGAAGTATCTCGAATACCTTATCGGACGCCTTGTATTCGGATCTCTCGGCCAATTGGAAAGGTTTTTAATCATGCATGGCGAAGTCAGATGACTAAATAGCTTAACTTGACACAGAAACTATATAATCAACCAACGTAGGATTGATTTAAATGTAAATTTACATCTTTGCATTTCAATAATTTTGAGGGCGGGTAGGAACTATTATTTAAATGTATTGACTATATTGAAACGGGAAACTTTGGTGTTGTTTCTATTTTTCGCTAAATCATTGAAACTTTGATTGTTGATATTTGCTATTGACCGATTATTGATTATCATTTATTTGATTTTACGGCAGGCAGGCTCATGTGATGTTAACTTTCTTTTGTTGATTTTTAAAGTTGTTTCGAAATGTGGTCTTTCATTTAAATAGCTTAAAACCTCTCCTTGAATTTGTCTGAGCTGCACAATTGCTGAATCCTATATAATTTTTTAATTTTTTAATGTTTTTAGCACTTTAATCTGCAGATTCTGTTGGTTCATGAAATTTTGGAGAAAATGTATTGCTGTTAATTATTATAAAATTGCTGTAATTGGCCTAAATCAAAATTGAGCTTCGTTTGTGCAAATTGTAAATAATTGCTGAAATTGTTCATTCTGTTTGGTAAATTAACCCATTATTTGCTTCATTTAGACAACGCAATATTTATTTTCAATTATAATTATAATACCAATTGCCTCAGTAACTAAATCTTTGATATTGACACCAAGGACACGTACCTCATTACCAAACTTACTCAAGCATAATTCATAATTTTACCCAGTAAATTTTAAGTTTATTGTTTTCTTGCCTGTAGAATATAAATAAGGGGATTTAGGATGAGCTTTTTGCTGGTCCGCACGCCAAGCGGAACCTCTATTAGGAAATTATGAGATCGAAAATCGAGAACTGTACTAGAAAAATGCGAAAGGTTTTCCTCGTAATTTAAATTTATGTTTTCGCTTAGTCTGGATAATGCTGGAATGGGCTATTAAACCAATAGGTTAAACGTTATTGCAAATATTTCATACTTTGTAAGGGTATGATTGCCATTATTAATTAGAATGTTTGTCGGCAAAAATGAGATTCTACCGTCTCATTGTCGTCGATCATTTAGTTAACCATCTTCAGCTTGAATCCGATTTATTCATTTTCCGTGTTAGTTGGGCCGTGTCCATGGCTCGAAAAGCCCTTTTATACCTGGCCTGAAAACTTTTAAGTCTCAGCGAGTGCTCAATTTATATCCTATTCTTAAAATAAAAGGCAATTTCCTAATTCCCATTAGCAGAATAGGCTTTTACAAAAAATTATGATGAACTTTCACCTCGCACAATAGCCCTTAAATTAAACGAAACCTGGTAGGTAGGATGTCTCAAAGGCCTAAGCCGGTAGTCGTTTTTCAACTCTGATTAAAATTAGACGGTGGCACGGAGACTAAACTGGATTTTAAATACAATTATTTGACCCAGGAACTTGAGCATTTGAAAATTTTTATATTTGAATGAAATCATATAGAATATGACAAAGATTAATTAATTGCCTTGACCTGATGTTAATAGACTGTTGACTTGTTGTCGCAAAGAAATTCAGATCTTTTCTTGCCAGTTTTTCGTTTGCTAACATGCACGAAACTTTTCCTTCGACTGATTCCCGAGATAATATGAAGCAACTATAATTAGTGGTCTGTGTGACTTTTTTTGATTTTGACTGCGTGATTTCTGTTTTTAACATGTTCTAGCTTTGTCTTGTGCTTACAAGTTTTCAAAACGAAAACTTTGAATTTATTCTTCCATTTTGGGGAGAAAGTTACAGAGAAGAGACATTTGTTTCTATATCATGAATTAATTTTAATTTCACTTTGTGGCGTTTTAAGGCGAACATTGAGGAAAAATACCCTGAACAACTTTTAGATATTACACAGTCCAGCTTTGTATTCTTTGCCGTTAACTGTACATTGAAAAACTCTTTTTATATTTCTGACTCAGTTTTACGGTTTTGAATATATGTCAGAAGTGAAGTTAAGTTATGCCTTTGGGACAAAAGCTTTTAAGGTTTTAAGCTATCAACTGTTCATTTTTATTGACACTACTACTGTCCATTTTCTTTAATGTAATCATTTGTGATAAGAAAATTGCTAGATTAAATATTATGTTTTCCTGCTATATTGGAACAACTAACACATTTTGGACACTTCAAGCAATAACTTTCCGCTAGATTTCTGCGAATTTATTAAATGCATAATGAATTACTTCTGCATTATCAAATGCCTGATTGTGTTGCAGACATTAATTAATGGATAGATTCTTTAGATATAGCGTGGCAAGTACTAAACCATTTCAAGCGGGCTTTGGAAATATTTTTTAAATCATCAAAATAATCAAAGCTGTATGTGCGGATTTCCTGATAAATGAGAATATGTTCCATTTATTTAACTCAACACTAGTGCTCAGCTGAGCGCACCGAAAAATATCTAATTGAACACCAGATTTATGTTGACAGTTGTTAGCAAAATATTTGTAACGTGAGCATTATATTTTTTTATCGGGAAAGAGTGATTTAGGTAAATAGATAGATAGATACAATTCAATAAATGTGAAAAATTCAATGTATATGATTTTGTAACTTTTTATTTGCTATAATACATTCAGGTTGTCAGCATATAAAGGAAATAACGACAAAAGGTTTTCATCCAATAATTTATTTCCATATCTAAAAAAAACCTTATTGAAACTTTTGTTATTGTCGTTCATCCAATAGAAATTATGTTTCAATCATAAATATATGAAATTTGCTCGATAAAATTTCACTTTGATAAAACAATCCTTGCTTAGATGTATAGCATATGTTTGTAACAAAGTTTGTAACAAAGAGTGTCACAAAGAAAGTAACAAGGGCTTTTCCTGGTACACCGTGTTGATGAAAATGATAGATTTTCCATTTGGTGCGGGACTTATGATTCCCAAACATTAATTTGATACTGTGTCAATTAAGTGTTAGTGTCTCAAAAATGTGATACTTGGGCTCCAAGTCATTTATATGTATTCCTGATAAGAATCTGAACAGAATAGAAATGCTTTTTATGTGTCAGTCATAAAAGATTTCCATTATTCTTGTGATAAGCTCATAAAAACACAGAACGGGTAAAAAATGTTCAAAATGCCGACGGTTTCGTCCATTTTCATTGCTTTCTGATTTTTAAATGACACTCTACAAGTTGCTCTTACACCAAAACGAGAATGAACGCATGGCAAATTGTAATAAAGTCAAATTTATGTATTACACGAGAAAGCTGTTCTGCCTTTCAAATTCATCTTATTCATCCACTGTTTACGAAAGTTAAATAAATACGAAAGTCGTCTGAAAGAAAATCCTGCTTTTGTTTATTTTTTGAAATACAAGCTTAAACAGGGTATTAACGACACTGGGATTTTCTGTTGCAAAATAACATTTCCTGGAACAGGCAAGGAATAATTCCATTAAAACACAAGAGGGGACTGGGGCTCAATACCCAATAACATGTTCCAATGCTCTCGTTCAGGAAATGGTCAAAGATATTCTGCGTAATAAAGTGGTATCAAAAATTACCTAATTAAGTGATAAAGTCAATAACTAATGCCAAATTGGAAAGTTTCTCATTTCATTAATAACAAATGATTAAGGCAAGAGAAGACTTACCGAATCGGATTTATTTGTTAACTTCACATTAACTTACTATACAAATGACTGAACGTTAACCAATAGAATTTCTAAGGACCGACGGGTTTGCTTCTACAATTCTCAAGTCGTTCCTTCGAACATTTGAAGGTACAAAACTACTAATCTGCTTTTTCAATCCTTCTAAGATCGGCATGTCCTGCACACTTTTATAAATTTAATTTGATGTCCATCTCCATCTAATGTTGACTTTTTAAAGGTTCATATTAATTTTTTGAAGGACAGCGTAAACTTCATTAAAGATTTTACACAGACTGAGTCAGTCAATTCAAAACTCCAAAATCATACTTTCACATGTCGTACTGTGCACTGCAAAGCATCCACAGTGATGGTCATTCTTTTCCGTCCATGCGTCGCATGAGAAATTGCATACTACCTGCACTACATAATTCAAATAACAAATAAACTAGCTCTAACATCTAGTGTTGAATTCTGTTGGAGTTCTCTAATGTCATAGGCAAACGGTCGTTGTTGTGGGGTGCTAAAATAGATTGCAAAACGTCTAAAACACGTAAATTCGTATTTACAGTACGCGTAAACACTACGTTTTTGCTTGAAACTGTACTGATACTAACAGCTAACAACATAGAATTTTTGTCATTACATATTTTTATTTTAAAACCAGGACTTGCAGGGCAAGTAAATGACAAAAATCCCCTGTAATGAACCAGGTCTCTACGCCAAGACCGCAGCGTAATAATTTGAAACGTTTATAACTCGAAAATTATAGGACTTTTCTATTCGATAGTAGAAAAGTATATTTTTTCAATCTGCTATTTTTACTTTTCATTAGCTATTGATGGAACTTGCACTGAATTTCACGTTTTCGAGTTTTTCGGAACTTTATACGACAAAAACTTGGCAAGCGTTGTATCGTACCTCTGATGAAAAAGACAAGAGGAAAATGAAGGACATCGACAAGTGAAGAATATGTTAAAAATTTATTTATAGGACAGTAATTACAATCAAACATTTTGAAAGTTAAATCCTGTACAAGTATAGAATGGGGTGGTGTTTGAAGTCTGTAATGTCAAGCAACTTCCCAGGGAAATATATTTTCAGCTTCTTCAGCTTATTTAAATTATACTGCTTTCTTCCCTTTTTGCAAACAGATTTAAGAAATTCTCTGTGTTTTATTAAATATCTGATCGTTAAATAGCGTCGAATCGATAGAAAATTCGTTTCCCATTGAGCGCAATTTAATTATATGACAATTTACATTTTTACGCCTCATAAAAACTTGCCCAGTTTTACTATTGCAAAGAACTGTTTGGAAACGTGACGTTCTTCGTGGGATCTTGGAAAGAAGAATATTTGAATAAAATTGACCTTGCAGCTTTAATTATGGCATCATGCATTCGTAGACAATTTTATTGCTTTAACTGTTGGACAGAATTGAACGAAAGGAATTGGGTCGACTGAAGCTCATTATTTTTCCCAACGGCAAAGACACTGTCCCACTTTCGCGCTGTTAATTAAAGGACGTCGCGGCGCCTTGGCGTAAAAAAGCAAATAGACGATGAGACTAGTTTGCATAAATATTTGACTGAGACACAATGCCATCAGGAATGTTTTTGTATACCAAATTAGGCCAAAGATAAGTGGCGAAACTGAAAAAGCTCCAAGGAATGTCAATTAAACAGCAAAACGAAATTTGAAATGCTTACATTTTTTTCGTTGTTCCATTTAAAACAATTAGTTATTCTTATGTTTTTTATGCTTGACAGTTTAAAAGAGAACTAATCCTTGTATGTGAGATTAATATACGATACCTTTATTTTTGACATACTGCATAAATTTTGATCAGGTAGCATAAAAACTAAAACATCTCTTAAGTGGTCGTTTTATTTTAATAGTTTTCGCGCAGTGCTTATGGCATATGAAAAACGATTAACATCTAGATTGCGTGAGCTGGTATGTATTTGTAATTTTCATTGAATAAATATAATAGCTGAAATCTGGCAGACCATATATGCACTGAGTATAATTTTTTTTAAGTTTTAGCGAATATAAAGTCAATCTGAAAGCCTTCCCTTGAAACAATTTGCCGTATCCCGTTTTTTGTAGGAAAACTCATAATGGAATATTTACTTAAGCTTACCACGTCTCTGTTGAACGCTCCTTGTTTTCCACTAATTTATTGGATCTGTCCAGGTAATACCACTTCCTTGTAATTTGGAGTAATGTCTTAGAGACAATTCGTCAGCATTTACTGTGCAGCATTATAGCGGAATTAAATCTTGCTTGTTAGAAACACTGTCCATGACGTACGGAAACTAAATTAATTGTTGTGAACCAGGAGGTGTAAACTCTGAATAAGGTCCAGAACTCCTGGATATATCCAGGTGAGATGATTAGATTGCAGAGGTTAGACGACAAATTAATAACAGCCCTAGCATAGAAAGTCTAATTGATTGCAGAAGGTTAACAGATCATTAGTTTCAGATGTAGAATAATATTTATTCCTGCTGTTTTGCAAACACGAGTGTTTTGCCGCTTCAGAGGTGGTTTGCTCGGAAGCGTATACGAAACTGCAATTTCAAGCAAAGACCTTAGCTTGAACCAGCTCTTTGACTTCATTTTGTTTAGTTATTTATGGTAGGCGGCCTGGATCCTTATATGGCAAAAAATTAAATGTGTAATTTATAAATTACCGAACAACGCACACAATGGACATTGAAATAGTTCTCTACCGAAAAAACTTCTGTTCGTCAAGGAATTATTTCAAAGGGACTTCCAATATCTCTAAAACTTAATGGGAATTGCGCTTCACATTGTTTCACTATTTTCATTAATTTTCAGAAAGTCATGTAACCTTATTTTCCCGTTTTCTCGATCAATTCTTCATTGAATTAGTTAGACGATTCGCACTCTGCTAATATAATTTTGTAAGTTAATTTCTTATTTAAAAGTTCTGGAAACTATCCCACATGCTATGCTTTGTAGACGTATTTTGAATTGAATCGAAAACAACGCTTGAAGAAAATTTTTTCAATTCTTGGATGAGTGAGTTTCTTGTTTTCAAAGATAACGCTTTTAAATTGTGTTTTCTTTTTCCTTGTCAAAATGTTTGATGACGATTTTTTTATATATAAATTTATTACTATGAGTTGTAATGGCACAGCCATGTAAATGTTAAATAACAGTCTTTCTAGATATTTTAGTGTCAACTCAAAATTGACGAACCTCGTGGAAAACTTTGTTTCAAATTGCAGCAATGCTACTAGTTAAAATAATCCTCGTTAGCTCTGTGCATGTTAAATTCTTACTTTCTGAATTAAGTGTTATGGTCGTTATGTTTTGTATGTTTATTTGTATATCTCTTTTAGTTACAGTGCAAATTATTCACGAACATAAATCGGTTCCTCAATGAGCTTTGGGAACATTGAATAAGGGTCATCAGCTAGTTGAAATGAACTTGACTTACGGGCAAACATTCCCCTAGATTCTCAACAATTAATTTTTCATAGTTCGCAATTATCATCTTAGAATGTTTTTAGAAAGTCTGCCGAACTTTGTTAAATGTTGTAAAAATGTGGTATCGCTGAAGTCTAGTTTATTAGACATGTCTTGCAACAGGTCAATGGTTTTATCCAAATTTTTCTAAAAGTTTTTCCAGAGTTTATATTTTCAATGCATCCAGTACTTAAAATATCTAATCAAGTATAGAATCTTATTTCACTTGGTATCCAAATGGGCATCTGGTGAGATCTATACACTCAAAGAGTTACCCTTCTGAATTGTAGATAAAACGTGATTGCTAGAGATAAATTTAACTAGCCGACACTGAAGCAAAGTTGTAACTTGGAAACCTGCTTCAATATTGAGTTGAGTAATATGTAATCCAATTGTCCAAGCTCGTCCAAAGTCGCATTGTCGGATTGTCCTATGTGCACATCAAATATTGAAAAATCGGTACGAAAATTAATTGAGCCTTTTAATAATATTTGTTTTATTTGGGATGTTGGCGATGTGGTTTACTGCGTGAAGCAAAAGTCTGCTTTGAAAAAGTAAATAGACGCATAACACGGTAGTTCCGTAGTTATCTGCGCAAAATACTACAAAAAAATACATAAAATCAGAGATAATAAAAATTTTATTCGTTTTTATAATCCGTTTTTCATCTGCAGTGGTGTTTAGTATGAAAAAATTAGTTATTTTCATAAGACAAACGTAGTTTACCAATTACACCATTGATGCAGCCAATATATTACTTCACCTTTTATGTTTTTACTAACTTTAATATGGAATACTTTAACCTGGATACATTTCCTAGCAGGCAGGAACTTTTTTAAAAATTCTCGCGACACGTCACCGTTTTAATGTAGTTACCTATATTTTCGCAACAAAATGAAAAATACAAGTTTTTAGGAGCAGCTGAAACTACTCACAACTTGTTTTTTTTTTAAATGCATGATCTGTGACCTCTCACTGGAACGTTGATCGAAAGAGAAACTTATTGGATCGATATAATTTTACATTTTGGTTCCTGTGATTGCACAAAATCAAAACGTAATTTTAAAGTTGTTTTTGTTATTAAAGCAAATATTGCTCAGAATGCGATCTGCGTAGTTTTGAAATGGAAAACCCAATTTTCAGATGTTAATATCAATGCAATGTTTGTAGCAATTTGCGGAATTGCGGCTTGTTTAACTAACTTGCTAAAAAACGAAATTTTAACGATGATTGGAAATGACGTTAGGGCGCGAATTCAAAACCAAGTTGTTCACCTGTTTCGAGAAACACATTTTGACTTGCCACCAAAAATTCAAAATACCATTAGTAAAATAGATGCACAATATCCAAAGGTGGGTGATGTAAGAAAAGTACGGAGAAAACGAAATCCAGTCACTCCAGCCCGTCACCTGGCTCGTGATTGGAATCTTAATTTCAAAACAGTTGAAAGATCCTTTAGTATGAGAGAAAAACGCCTTTAAATATGGAAAACTGCGCAAGAGCCACTTGAAGATAAAACAGATCGACGTTTGGAATTTTTTTCGAAAACTTTTTAAAATTTATCTTTAGAGTAGATACTTTTCTCAGACGAGGTTACTTGTACCTTGAATGTGCACGTAAATCGACAAAACTATAGTCGCTCGGTTGAAGAGAACTCCTATTGGATGAGGAAACTTCGTTCCACGTCCACACATTTTAACGTCAATCGTAAAGAAACAAAACACTTGCATAGTCTTCAGCACTATTTTGAGTTGGATGTCATATATTATCAAAGCCCCTGAACCCTAACTTGACCTATCAGAGGGTATGGTTTCAGCAAGATGGAACTTAAAGAAACATTGACACAACAAGATTGTTCCCAATAATTGAACAGGCTTTTTCCGCTAGGTGGATTGAGTAGCTAGGACTACATATCTTTCTCCTCTAAATGCCTTGTTGTTTGGGGGGATATCCCAAAAGTAAGTTTCACCTTCAAAACCCAAGAGCAAGAGAGATCAGAAGAAATCTCTAAAATAACAGCGACAATGTTACAACATGTAAGGGACGAAACCTACCGCAGACTGGGATGCTGACAACAATTGACTGGTACACATTTTGAGCAATTATTATGTTGTTAATAAATTAAAATATAAAATTACTAAAAGAAACATTTGTTTAGTACAATGGATTCCTTTATCTGCCAGCTTTCCAATGAAAGATCACAAGCTATGAGGTTGAATTTGACAAAATATGTAGATGTCAGTTTCAGCTAGACCTAAAAGGTTGTATTTTTAATGCTGCTTGCACGATGTAGATAAATTCTTTAAAATGTTAACGTGTCTCCGCAATTTTTCCAAAAACTAATGTCCTGCCGGTTAGCCAATCTTATTTTGATATTATCAAAATTCTGAAATATGTATGAAGTCTGAATAATTAATTTGAACTAAAACTAGAATCTTGATGTTTAATGCTCCTCTTAACTAGCTATAGAATGCACGTGAAATTCCGCTGGAACTTCACCAATTAGTCAGACTAAACTCGAGTTTCTCTCATTTTGAAACCGCATTCATATGTAACGGCTTCTTCATTATTTGCTTATGTATTCTATGCATTCATTAGTTCGATGAAATGCACAAATTTAATAATTTATTAGCGTTTTTAAATTAATAATAATTTTTAAAGCATTTCAAATAACCCTGTCAAATTTTACGAATAGAGTAGATTACTATTTATAAACATCAATTAAGAACTAACGAGATGGAAATAAAATACAGTTCGTATTATTTTTATATTTACATATTTTATATTTAATCCAAGTATTACAGTCAGGAAAATATACACAACAATTATTTTTATAAATAACCATCTATCAATTAAAACTTTGAGGAGTAATTGCTTGTAAATATAATTGTTGTATATATTTTCCTGACTGTGTCCAACCAAATGTAAAGGTAGAAACATCTAGACATACAAACTGATGATGGTGGAACATTTTAAATAATAAACAATAAAATTGACTGAAACCCAGGAAATTTTGAAATAAATTGATGTAAATATACTTCCAGCCAGAATATAGTAGTAGTAGTAAACATCTTTATTTCTAAAAAAGGCTATCGACCTATCGGTCTTTCTGCCCTTGTTTAATACATGTAGTCTTAATCTAAATAAAAAACAAAGATGAAAATTCTCTTATTCTAGGTTAATAATTTTATTAAATAAACTTCCCAATTCTAAATTAATTTAAAAAATTATTTTATTGTCCAGTAGTCAGTTGCGTTTGTAAGTGTTCGAGTAGCGTTGATGTAGCGAAACGGAAGGTCGTCTGGTTGGTCTTGTAAGACAAAGGGGATTCAGTATGGTCCAGTTGTAGGGATTGTTTGTCCATTTTGTCTGTAGATGTATGAGTCTTTCCGAAATCTTTGTCATGTGTGTGCGTTCGTATAGTAGTTGGGTGGAGGGGTTGTGTAGTGGGTTTTGGGGGTGTCTTATTCGTGTTATTAGTCTTAGTGCAATTTGTTCTGTTGTTTGTATATAACGTTTTGTCCTTTCTGTTCCGTTGGTCATGAGTATATGTCCATAGTCTAGCAAGGGTCTACAAATAGCCTTATATATTTTGGTGGCGGTGTTTGTGCTAATTCCTCTGTCTTTGTAGGTTAGTGATCGGAAGTGTTTTGTTCTCTTTATTGTTTCTGTCCTCATGTTTCGTATGTGTTTAGTGAATTTAAGTTTGTGGTCAATCGTGGTTCCTAGGTATTTTATGTCATTCTTTGGTTCTGTCGTTTGGCCGTCTGCAATTATTGTAGGGAAGTCAGCGTTGAGTCGGTGGTTTGTGAGTAGAAGTTGATTTTTTGACGCGTTTGGTGTTAGTCTCCATTTATAGAACCATGACATTGTATTGTTCGTTAGTGTTTGGAGTCTTTCAGTCGCTTTTTCAGTGGTTTTGTCGTGTACTATTAGTGCAGTATCGTCGGCGTATAGTAATATGTACGCTGATTTGTCTATTTGGCTTTTGTCTGGTGAGTGGTAATTATAGATATCATGGCAGTATATATTATATAGGAATGGTGAGAGCGGGGATCCTTGCGGGAGTCCTTGTTCAGGGGAAAAAGAAAAAGATAATGTGTTGTCAATTCGTACTTGTAGTAGTCTGTTTTCAAGTAAGTTTTTTATGATGTGAAGTAGATATGTTGGTGTGTGGAGTTTGTGAAGTTTGTAGAGTAAGCCCATATGCCAGACACTGTCAAAGGCCTTGTTAATGTCCATGAATAGACACGCCGACTTTCTGTCAGTTAGGTGAGTCGTTTGTATATTGTTGGCCAAAATAAAGAGCGGATGAATAGTCGAGTGATGTTGTTTGAAACCAAATTGGTAGGTAGGTATATATTTTCCAATCACTTTTTCAAGCCGCTGCTTTATTATGTATTCAAAAACTTTGCTTAGTACTGGAAGTAGTGTAATTGGTCTGTAGTTGCTAGGTTGTGTATTGTCCAGTCCATTTTTGGGTATAGGGATTATTAAGCCGTTTTTCCATGTTTTTGGGATTTTGTTATTTGTGATGCAGTTGTTCAATTCAGTTAGGATCAGTTTGTGTGTTTCTTGAGTTAGGCTTCTCAAGAGTTTTGCCTTAATTTTATCTTTTCCCGGTGTTGTGTTTTTGATATGCGCTAGGACTTCATCGTACTCTGTGTCTGTGATCAGTTTGTAGGTATAGTTTGGTGAGCTGTTAAAATAGTTCAAGTACCAGTCGTTGATCAAGTTCCAGTTGTCATTGTCGAAGTTAGGGTTTGTCGATATGCTGAAGGCCCTTTGATAGTGTCTGGCGAACTCGTCCGCTTTCTCTTTGTCTGTGTAACGTTCTATTCCGTTTTCGTCAATTGTGTCAGTAGTGCTAGTTTTTTTGTATTGCGCTAGTTTCTTAATTTTTCGCCAGTATGTTTTGCCTTTGTCTTTTTGTATTTCTATACATGTTTCTAGCCATTTGTCTTGTCGGTATTGTCCAATCAAAGTTTTAATGGTTCTGTTAAGTTGGTTCAGTGTCTTTTTTAGGTCGTTATTTTGAGTGTATGTATATAGTCTGTACAGTTCTCTCTTATGTTTTATGAGTCTCAGTATGTATTTGGGCAGTGTATGTCGGTAGAAAGCATTTTTTATTTCCGGGCTAAATTTTCCTATGGCTAGTGAAAGTTGTTGTTGTATGGTTTCTATTGAAATGGGCTGTGCTTGCGATTGAATGTGGTCATGTATATGTTGTTTCACTTTGTCTATGTCAGTTTTTGTTAGGTTTAACTTTTTCTCCATAGCAGGTGTACTGGAGGTAGGTTGCGTATGTTGTAAGTCTATGTTAAACGTAACAGCCAGGTGGTCGGATCCAAGTTCGTTGGTTAAGTTTATGTTGTTGATGGTGTTTGTTAAGTTTCTTGTGTGCAGTAGAACGTCTGGTGTTAAATCTGGGTTTGCGGGCATCAGAAAAGTTGGTGGGGTGTGCTGTTTTATAAAGTCGGAATTTTGTAAAAATCTTTTAAGCTGTTTCGTTTTGTTTCTGTTCAAATTAAAGTCGCCTATAATTACTGCATATTTATAGGTGCTTGCCTTGGTCAATATGTTTTGTTCTCGGTTGGAGTGTGGGTGTTTGTATGTCAGAAATATGTGTATCAGGTCGTTTAAGTAGGGCATGGTAAAATGTAGACAGGCGTTCAAAGGGTTGTTGAGGTGGGGAAGGTTTGCTTTGCCTAGTTTTGTTACAGGTTTGAGAAGAACTGAGGCGCCGCCCCTCGTCGTTGGCGGAATTGCCATGTCTACAGATGTATTGCCAGTCCCTGTATGTTGAAGTCTGTCCTATTTTAGTTTTAGTCTCTACAAACATGCAGCAGTCCATGTCGTTTTGTTCAATGTAATTGTAAATTAGTGGTTTTTTTATGGTTTAGTCCGTTGATGTTCGCGTAAAGTACTTTCAAATTGAATCTTGTATGTTTGTTACTGTCTGTGTCAATTGTTCGTAGGATTCAGTTGGAGAGCGTCCCTCGGGCAGGAGCATGTCAAACATTAAGATGTAAATATGGTTTCCGAAGAAAACAACGGAGGTGTCAATGTCGAAGTCTTCTATAAATTGTTTTCTAAGTTTTTTTAGTAGTTTGTCTCTGTTGGTATTGTTTGTCTTGTTAAGTTGATGTTTGTATTTGTTTATGATGTGGTCATGTGTTGTAATGGGTGTGTGTATTCTACTTGCCACTGTCGTCGTCTCCGCAATCTCGGTCGTCCGTTTGTTCAGACATTTTATCTTGACGTTTGGTATTCCGTCGATTGGGTCTGTCGGTCGTTTTGTGCACTTCATGCTCCATGCCGCGTGATCTTCGGAGTTGCATGCTGCGCATTTGGTTGGCAGTGGTGACTCGCATTTGAAAGTTGGATGTGGTCCCTGGCACTTGTTGCATCTTGGTGATTGCTTGCAATCTTCAGTTTTGTGGCTGAATAGGTTGCATTTGCCACACGGCGTAGGCACGGATGCTGGTGGTTTGCTTTCGGTGATTTTGAAAATGCGGCCCAAAAAATGAACCGCACGGTCGTTTATTAGCCTTTCGTAGGTGGACATATCGCCGGTTATTAGCCTTATCATGAGTGTGGGTGCGTTGCGTTCTCGTGAGATTATTCTCTTGCAGAATCTTATTCTGAAGTTTTGCTGCTCCAGGTGTTTGAGGAACATGTTGTCTTCAATATCTAGGTCGACCCCAGTGGCGACGACTGAATATGATGGTGTAATGTGGGGTTTGCTAATAGGCTGTCGGATTTGTGTGTTGTAGGTCCTGCTTGCTTGCTTGAAAGATTTTATTATCTTTCTCTCTATAAGCTTTTGCAGAGTTTTTGTGGCATTTTCCGGGCTGTTGGTTTTTATAAGGAAGTTGTTTTCTTGTTTTATGACAATGTCTTTGTTGTTTACGTCATTTTCTACCCATTTTAGGGCTAGTTGCACTCTCGTGATTGCTGTCGTTGTGTACACAATAAATGCAGAGGTGAATGTTGGGCGTTTATCTTGTGTTGTAATTGCCTTGAATGACGGTGGTGTTGATTTGTTGGCTGAAGTTGATGGTCGCTCCAGTGTGGGTCTTTTGGACTCTTGTGTTGGGGTTGTAGGGTTGGTGACGGTTGCCTTTGCTGGTTTTCGGCCTCTTTTTTTTTATTTCGGTCTCATAAATCCGCCATCCTGGGAGGCCCTGTCCGATTCGGATTCTAGGGAGCTCCCTATATCCATGTTTTGTTGATTTGTCAACCAGTCCTTCTATTCGGTTCGATTCACAGAAACACGACACTGAATGTAAAACTGGTTAGTTTTTATGGCTTCGCTCAGGCGCGAAATTCTGCGGATACTTTCGTACTCGATAAGTCTTATCGCTTCCAAAGTTGCTACGAGACTCCCAAAGAATATATTTATATTACATTTAATGTTAGTATTACAGATATTTAGGTAAAAAAAGAACAATGAGAAGAAAACTTTCCTCAAATTCAAGTGAACTTTTAATAATATTTATTATTGTTGTGTATATTTTCCTGACTGTACTTCAATTTGTTTCAAAAAATTCCTGGGTTTCAGTCAATTTTATTGTTTATTATTTAAAATGTTACAAATACGTTTCGGTGTCTTTCTCCACCATCATCAGTTTGTGTGTATAGTTGTTTCTACCTTCACATTTGACTGGTTATTCAATGACTGGTCATTCAGGACACCGAAACGTATTTGTAACATTTTAAATAATAAACAATAAAAATAACCAGTCAAATGTGAAGGTAGAAACAACTATACACACAAACTGATGATGGTGGAGAAAGACACCGATTTGTAACATTTTAATTAATAATAATAAATAATAAACAATAAATAAACAATAATATAATAAATAATAAACAATAAAATTGACTGAAACGCAAGAATTTTTTGAAGTAAAATTTATGTCACTAAATCATCCTCGTTACGGTTTAAATAATTTTTAAACTTTTTGACTTAAATAGGGCACTGGAATTACATTTGTATATTTTGCAGGAATTCATTGGAAACAAAAAGCTGTTGCACAAGGAGTTGCGAAAACAAGCTTTCTAACTAGTACATAAATTTGAATTCTTTCTTAATTCTTCATAAAAGTTCTACAAGTTTTAAACACCCAGTAGTTACAAAGTTTTTCTCTACACACTTTGCTTCTTCCTGCCGACCAAAAGTCTTTAACTTATTTGCATTTCATGAATAAGCAAACATTCCGAATACCGTAAAATTCTTATATTTTGTTTAGAATGTGAATTGTTAATCTGGAATGAGAGTAGCTAAATTAAATTGTACAGTTCTCGAACAAAACATACTTTCATATGTTTTGAAAAGTATTTCAGCTAGATGGTGATCGGATTGAAAGATAATTAAGACGCTTGGTAGTTTTGCAGTAATAATTTGGCAATGCGGTTTTCCAATGGCTTAACTGTAACGATTTAATGCGGCTGCATTAAAACTTTCCCCCATTTTCTTAAAAATTTAAACATTATTTTGCTGTTTAATGTCCATTTATTTGCTGTTTAATGTCCAGATTTCAACAATTAAAGTAGCGAAATGTGGTTCAATGGCAGTGGTTGCCTCTAATCAGGTCTTCGACTTGTAGTTGACTTCATAGTAATCTGAAGTGGCTAAATACGTTGAAACATGGATTAAACTGCAGCCGTAACCCCTACTAACAGCATTTTTCTTCTGCGACTTAACAACAAAATATTCCCAGTTTTGTTAAAGCAGTGTTGCATATTTTAATCAAACCCGGTGATTTTTTGAAACGAAAGAGTTTATTCCACAAAATAACACCATTTCTTGTCACCAAAAAACCATCATGCTTCATTCGTGTGAGCGAGACAGAAGGCAACTTGATAATTTCAAATAGTAGCTCATAATTCTATTGCGAATTTGGATAGTATAATGAATATTAAGATTATTTTATTTAACAGACCATTTTACTCTATTACTATTAGTAGCTTTCATTTTTAAAAATCAACTGCAAATGAAAGCGTCATTGACCACACATTTACCAAATCTGTGACTTTTGCTGAGATCTTAAATCATGCGTCTACTACAGAAAACAGTCGGGTTTAATTTAAATCAATCATAAACCATTTTGTATTGCCTTTCATTTATATTTATAGTGATATTATTCTTTATTTCAGCGATGTCAAGCTAACTTTCAGAATAGTTCTGTTGTTAAAATGGACATATTAAAATTCTTCTCAAAAGCCGGAAAGTTTTGCATTCGTTAGCTATGCACATTTACAATTACCTCTGCATTATTTGTTCAGAAAATATTTGTCGCTGATTCCGGATCCAAAATTGGCAGGAAATTCTTGCATGTATATTCAGTGAATGTCCTTATTGCGGCAGCTTGAAAAGCAGCCATATGAGAAACCGCTTGGTGTTTTCATTTCAAAGCCTTAATTAAACTTTTGAAATTTTATTTATCATGTTTCATTGGATTTGAAGTTCTAATAAGCAAAATATATTGTCATGTTTTACAATTACACATATGTAAAAAGTTACTAGGGGCATAATTCATCTAACACATCGTTTCTTCTTCACAGAAAGTTGAAAATAGTACAAACAGTGGGTTTTGCTAAATAATTTCCAATAATACCAAGCAATAAAATTGACATTATTTGAAATACTCGGAATACTATTGAAATTTTACCCAGAATATCATGAGAAAGAGTAGAAATAGACAAGGCGTACTGAATAATTGTATGTCACTTTTAGTTCGTTTTAGTATTATTGTGAGAAAAATCAACTCTCCACATATTACCTTTATTTCTCTTATATTCTCCATTCCTAAGTTTTAATGCAAACATTCAATTTACCTATTTACTTGCAGCACAATTTGCACCAAAGTTTACAAAATTCACTTCCACTGAACGATTGTTTTTATTTTCGCTCGTGTTATTAACTTCTCTGTATGTCGTATGTGAAAATACGCTGGAAAGGCCTTGTGTTTGTTTTAGTCTGATTTACTATCTCTTAAAGATTATTTTTTGATGCTCTTATCAAATCTATTTTTTTGAGATATAGATGTGCAACTCTCTTCATCCATTAATTTTATAATAAGTTAAGTTAGGGTTAAGTTAAATTGTTTGCATTGATGTTTTTCTTGCAGGCAGTTTGCTCGGTCACTAATTTTTTATCTAAACTAAAAGGGACATTTTTAGTTTTTTTTGTTTGAATACTTGTTAGAGATATAGATGGAATAAAATAACAAAGACGACCTGTTATGAACGACATAATATGAAATTTTGGTGGTCAGTTTGCTGCTTAATTGAGCAATTATTATAACTGAAAAATGTTGAATGGCATGCGGAATAAAGATTGTTTGATGTTGACATAGTTAAATCGAATTTAACTTTGCACATTTAAGACATGGTTAAGGTTTTCGCGGTCATTGTTTAAAACTTATATTAATTAATTATCAATGTCTTCGGTTTAAACCTTTGGTGATTGGCGGTATTCTCTATCAAAATTTCTATCGACAGCGTCCTAAAATCCTAAAGACAACGATAATAAGAGACCTTTATTTTTTAAATACAGCTTACGGTTATAAAGCATGACAATGTTATTATACTATTGGGAGAAAACTTATTGGCATTCTTTTGTGTTTTCTTAAAATATATTAATCACTTTTCCAATAAATGTGTTGTCTTTGTTCGCTTTTTTGACGCGAGGAAAGAAGTGAAAATAATTAATTTCATAATCGAGCTTAGTACCAGTGCCGTTACATTTGACTTTTAACCACATTTCTCTCGGCTCTCAGCTTCCCAATATAAATTTCAAAATCTTATTCCGGGTCTGGTGAGAAGCATATTTAGCATCTGTAGCATAATATTCTGTGTAAAAATGTACTTAAGAGCAGGGATTTAACAATTTAAGCGACAATGCTGGGCACAAGTGTATCTCCATTAGACTTAACTTTCTCCCGTTCATTGAGTTGCTATTGAGATATTCATTGGCACAAGTTTTTTACCCTCGATTACAAGTCGAAAGTTTACAGATTTTATTGTTGATAAGGAATGCCGCTCCGAACACAATTTTTTTTTATTTACATGGAAGTCTGTGTAATTGTTGAAACGATTTACATTAAAACATTCAAAAGCCAAACCATCCGAAATATCATATTGTCTTGAGTGTTTGATTAAAATATTTAGTATCCAGTTTTGTTTGGAATTTGTTATTTAATATAACTGATAGGCAGAAAGACCGATAGGTCGATAGCCTTTTTTAGAAATAAAGATGTTTACTACTACTATAACTGATAATCAAGAGCATCTGTTTCTGATTTGGTTTTTCGGCTTCATTGGTGGCATTCTCAACTTTTTCATCTCAACTCCTCTCCAATGGAATAGAGTTTGCCGAATCTCTTTTCTAACATGCCCTATAAGTTATTAACGTCAGTATCGTTTCAAAAGATAAAAACAGACTCCGCATCGTCTATTACTATCCTTGGACGTTACAGACCTGTCGAATCATGACAAAACTTACGCCCCAATATTAGCGATTTTTCAGATAGTCATTTGAATTACCGCAAATACCTCGTTTCTTATTAGAACCGAAATATAGAAGCTATTGTCTTTTGAAAGCAAAGCTTTTTTGCAGTTTTACGCTAGGTAAACCGTTTACCAATTATTTCATCATAGAAGTCTTGTTCAGTGTTATTTACAAGTGTTATTATTGTCGCAGTAAATTGGGATTAAAATGTAGATAAATAAATGTTTGAGACGCACGAAATAACTAATTTTACTCGGCGGTAAGTAAGTGCTGTTGGTAACATATTTTAATTCGGTTGTTTTTTTCCTATTGTTATGTGTTCTTCTGCATAATGGTCTAATGCACAATTTTAAAAGGCTTAAAAACGTAGCAAATATTAATATATATAAAGTTTCAAGCCTTCTCGTGTAGATACGTAAATCAAAGTGATTGAAGACCGCAAATTACAATATTTTGGAATAATGCTAATAATAAATAAATGTCGTCTTTCGATAATATACTCACAATTTCCTTCGTATGCAGACTTCGCAATAAATAATTCTGAAATTTGCACCTTGAAAGCGAAATATCCCTCCGTGAGGTCCTTATCTGAGTAAAGCAGAATAGCAGGACACACCGCCTATTCACTTAAGCAGATCAAGTCAATGGCAGTGCTCGGTCTCCCGGTATTTAATATCGGATTGAATCCCTAGATTGGACCGATTCATACATTATTCATCGGGACCAGGAGGTCTGCAGGCGACCCGCTTCAGTTTTCCTCTTATTTGAGTAGTTTTCGGAAAACCTGCTGGTAATTATAGCTAGAAAATGGTTTTTCTACACGCCATTCATTAATGCAAAATGGTGTATTAAAGTGTGCTGTCACACCAACTTACTTATTATGTCCATAGCAAATTAATTGCTCCCTACATGCACAATTTTAAATTAAGATTGCTTTTCATGTCTATTCAAATTTGCTTAGTTCGAGTCATATTTCGTCATCGTGGAACTAAAAAAATCTAAAATGAATTGCAGATTTGTCAGAAGAAATCCAATTGTCTAACTTCTGAAATTTTGTAAAAATTTCGTTTTAAAAAAGCGTTAAAAAATCCTGATCCGGAAACCCACCAATAACATATATTATCAATGTGTTAATAGACTTTGTTTTTCAATGCTGCTTTATATTTTCTTTCCTAAGTGTAATTAATTTGATATGCCTTACAATGAGAGCAGTGTTTATGATAGATTTACATTTAAGCATTTTCAGGTTTTATCTGATTTCTTGCTATTGTGTAATATTCACAGGGGTTTAATTAAAAGGAATTGAGGTCTAAAAAATTTAATTTGAAAACGTTTTTGGCGAAAAGAAAAGCTCCTTATTTTCATATTGCATGTTCATCCTTCGTTTATATTGTCTTAAATAATACACAAATTGCCGTCAAATATACTTAGAGAATACAATAAGCTGTATTTAATGTATGTAATTTCTGAGAAAAATCTTATATTTCTTAAAAATATACTTTTATTGTTAGTTTCTCTTGACGTTATTTAGTTGTCTTTAGTTTTACATAAATGGCCAGTCCTTTGAAATATTGATGACATTTATTCCCGTATTAAGTGGATGGTTCTATGAAGTAGCACATTTTGGTCATTTAACAAACTCATTTTCATGTACTGTACATTGTAATAAAAGAAAACTATTATATCATTAGTTTATATTATTTAAGTATATGCTATAATCAACATATTTCCATAAACAGAGAGCAAACTCAACTTAAAATGTACATTTACCACGACATACAAGACCTAAGACCAGGAATTATCAAGGTGTTTCGTGTTTAGTTATAATTTAAAATTTCATTCATTCTGTATTGATACCTTTCTCAAGTATTTTTATTAAAATACTGTTTAACTTTTATGTCACAAATCGGAGCCTAACCGTAGACTTTTGTTTTAAATTTCTTTATTGCCTATTCATTTCATGCAAAAATTTGTAATAAGGTGGATTATGAGATGATTAAGGCTTTATAAAATAAATAGAAAATGTTGAAGCGAAGAACATTAAAACAATAATATAGATACCTATTTGATAACTGATATATTTTAAATGAAATAACATGTATGTTCGACGGTCTACTATTATTAAAAGAACTTAGATAATCTTTTGAAGTGGCAGACCGCTAACAGATTTTGATACGTTTTTCTTGATTGTTTAAATCATTTTCTAGTAGTTCTGCTCTTTCTGCGGTAAATCAGCTTTTAAAATACTGAAAATAAAATATATTGTACTTAAATATATTTTTCAAATACTGGCATGTTTTTGATCATTGCTGCTTATTTGTTATGGACAGTTTCAACGGAACTAAAATCGAAAGCGATATATTGCAAAACAGTTTCAGAACAAAATGCCTTTAATTGTGTTTAATAAATGTTACAATGATTAAAAGCAGAAAATAATATAAATATCAGCGAGACTATCTTTGTCTGAATTGTAAAATTCTGAATAATTACTTCACATTAATTCGAACTTATCGGCCAATAATACAAGTATTTGTCGAGTTTATCAGCAAAGCAGTTTTAATTTTTATTGGAGTATTCTCAATAACGTCTCAAACATTCTTAAAATTTGATCATCATGTACGATAAAGCGTTGCTTAATATTGAATTTCTTCTTCGAAATAACGCGAATCAAAGAAAGGTGATTAACGTGTCGAGATAATATCTAATAAACTCAGGTTTGGTGGGTTTTCTTATGATTTGCGTCTTACTTACTTAAGAAAACTTACTTTCACTTCGTACGTTCAAATAATGTTTCGTTTGGAAATGACGTACCCTTTCTGCCTAAATACTATCAGATTAACGAGAGGTTTCTTGTGAGCGAGCGAAGAAGTGGCAAATAATGCTAAATTCGAGAGCCAACTAAATTTAGCTGTAAACTACATGAACATTGTTTATAGTCTTGGCCCCAACTTGAACTCAATTAATAGTCACGGTTGCTCTTAACAGATTAAGTTATAGTGTGCTTGATGTGTAATATGATCGTTTACAAAGACTTGTACCGAATCGTATAACATGCTCCCAATACATGAATAAAACTTTCTTTACATGCATTAAGAATGCCTTAATCGGTAATAAGTCAACGGCAACATTTGCAGGTATGTTCAACAAGCACAAAAAAATATTTTCTTCAGAGCTTAGAATTATTAATTATGCTTCAATCATTCTTGTTAGACTATAATTGTTACTGAATTTTTTGGAAATTTCTCGATTTTTCCATGTAATTAAAAACTTAATTGGAATTGCTTTATGGTTTTTTTTATATTACTTTACTATAAATACTAGGTTTTTTTATATTTTCAACGTTCCATAAATCTGAATTATGATTACACTTTCTTATTTTCTGGATAAATGGCAACTTGAGCTGAAACACCAACACACGTTAATCGCCTTATTCAATACACAATAAACTGAAGAAACCGAATCCAATATATCTATTGATGTAATGTATTTTTCATTTATTTTCCCAACAACTCTGTTATTTGCCGGTACTTATGTTTTGAAACCCACCAAATGTATTTTCTGTTATTTCTGCAATCGTAAAAATGATCGGACCTACTGCTCCGAAAGTATAGTTTATGTCCGGCTCGAGACCTCAAAGAGGAAACTCTTCAATTCGCGGTGGGCATTAAGGAGCGTTTAAAATGAAATGCAAACTTTTTCTACTTAAACTCGACGATGTTCAGATTAAATGTAAATAAACCGAAAAAGGAAACAGTTTGCCGGGAATAGATTTTGGGACATTTCGGAGGGAGTTTAGATCATATATCAAAATATATAGTTTGTTTAAGTATCCGATATGTCAGAACTTTATATTTGGGATGCGAGTTCTCAATAAGAATGAACGGCGGTAAAACTTTCTTCGTGTAAAGACAAATGTATCCTATAAATTTTCAAATTTTAATAGCATTTTATTATCAGATCAGATTAAATTCGTGAGAATTTCCTAAGCTCAACTAGTCTAGAGATAGCTCAACTAGAAATTATTGGTCGACTCTAGTTGTACCGGTAATTCTTAAATGATAAATAATTCAATTAGGGGATACCACAAGTTTCAAAAAAACTTGATTAAGCCATCTGTAGCAACTTAATTGTAAAAAGGGTTGCTCATTATTTTCCTGGACGGCAAAAACCTTTGTGCCGCTCTGGCGTTAATTTAAAGCGTAGGAAAGTGTTTGAAATATATTAAGTAAAACAATGTGACGACTCTTATGTATAATTTACATTAGTATCGATATGATACATCTGATTAATATAGGAAAATATATTCCTCAATTAAAGTATTATTTATTTACATATAATAATAATAACTATTATAATCATAAATCAAGTGTTAATATTAAGATTTATTTCCCTTCAATTCATTAATTTTTTTAGTTATCAGTTGTTAATATATTATTATGTTTTACTAAATTGTTACCTATTTATAGCAGTACAGTTTTTAGTTTTGCTATATTAACCCACATGTAATACAAATGTACAGGTCTTATTGAGGAACTTGCAAACACAATATTCTTCTCTTGCACTTTATTTTTACAACTGATAAAAGATCATTCCAAATTAAAACTTTTCAAAATTAAAAAAATGGTATTACAGAACAAAGATTGCATTTATATGATACATGTTACATAAAGTTCGAATTGTACTCCGTTTTAAAAATACGGCTTCCGTAAAGTCCTTGGGTACTGAAAATGACTGTAAAGAATGTTGTTTTACATTGGACATGCATGATTTAATGAAATAAACTGGAATTTTACAAAATCAGTTTATAAATAAACACCCTCAAGGCAAACTCAATTATTCGGTTGACTTGCTCCATATTGACGTATTCCATTAAATTCTACGTCATGTCCCCAAGTAGCACAAATGGCAAATGAAAAGCTGAAATCCATTTGGCCGGTCACGGCATTTTCCATTCTGTTATCAAAAATTCTCTAAGCAAATAATAACGTCCGCCTATAAATCATTTCGAACCAGGGCAATAATTCAGCACACACTGAAATTCACCAACACAATCAAGTTCTGCCAACCATTGCAGGACAAAAATCCACTGAACAATTTTTAGCAGCGGTTCGGCGTTTATAAAATTAGAGAACTCATTAACTTTACTGGAAAACATTCAAACAAGTCGGCTGCAGATTACATTGTTATAGTGTGGATAATATGAAACTAAACGAACTCTATTTTCACCTCATGTTTTTAAATATCAAAACGTGCACATTAGCTGAAAATACTAACGAAAATGAAAATGATGAGCCCGATGTTTGTGACAGAAGTTACATCAGATTATTACATTGGATTTTACAAAATGATTAACGCAAATCGCGCTTTTTGCAGTTTGATAACAATGGGAATCTAGTGTTTGCATACATTTGTAGTGAATTTTGCAGTGAGTGGACGAGATGCAGGAATGACAGAAAGCTTAAGACAGATAAATGGTCAATCATAACGTTTTAAATTTATTGAAACTCAATCATTCATGACTATTCAGTTTCCTATACACGCAAGATGAATCAGATTATTTTTAGGGCTACCTAGTCTAAACCCTCCTTTAACCAATATTCGATAGGTAATTGTGAGGTTTTTTTGGAAAACGATATTTTTGCAGCCACCACACTCACAATTTATGGAAATTAAGACCTGTGGGAAATGAAAAATGTATTTTACCAATCTTATCTGCAAATTGCATATTCGTTTCATAATTGCTGAACTCATTTTAATGAGCTAATGCTCCAATTTTCCATTTATTTTAATTTGCCAACGTGCTGGTCTCGAAATACTGTAAGATTCAAGACACACTTACAAGATACATTTACTGTTAGATTCACATAAAAAATTAGATTCTATTCTGTACACATATTTTAAAGTAGATGATAAAAATGTTGCATTTGCACCGGTTACGAACGGTCTTGAAGGTTACATGTATAGAATATTTAGTACTGTGTTTATAAAGGTATATGTCCATAACAGACAATATAACATGCAGAGTATGTTATATTTTTGGAAAAAAATATAACATACTCTGCACATCAACACGATACACATAACAACGATAAAATGTTTAAGGTCAAAATCATAAAAATTGAAGGATCAAATATTTTCGATTTTCTCGACAAACACATAACTGGAAAAAGTTTTTAAAACAGAATAATTAAATGCACCAACACGATGTTGCGGATGGTATGCAGGAAAACTCATACAAATATATTGAGCTGTTAAAATAACTCTTTCAAATCGCGGGCATGTAGACTTTTACTGTTTATACGCATTTTTAATAATGCTTGTACGGAATTTCAATTCAAATCCATTTAATCCGATTGGAATAAATAATAACATGTACATTTTGAGCACTGCTTTCGCAAAGCTACAACATTGCAAGGGTTTCGGTTTTACATAACAAAACAATGTGGCTGCATTTGTTTCAATCAGGATTTTGATCAAATCAGGATTTTGAATATTTTGAGTTGAAATTTATCATGTAATTCATAGACTGATTATTCTACTAATCCACTTTTTAAATATGAAAAATGTGTTGAAAAAGTATTATTTTTAATTTTTTACACAAAATAGTGTTTAATCTTGTCCCATTTTCTACTTAGAATTGTTTTAATAATACCTATATTCCGAGAATATGTTGTAATTATAAAATAGCTATTGTGGAAAGTAACGTAGTGAAACTATACAATAAGCTCGGCAACAAAGTACACAAAGGATTTAATATAGATATTTTCCAAATGCAGGTAGTCCATTTTCAATTAAGAAATTCTCAGAGCGTAAATATTATTTAGGCGCTTGTAAATGGATCTTCACTTGGCCTGGATCTATAGTTATAAAATGTTATATATGAAGTACTGATTATTAGTGTTGATAACAGAGTGATATCCAATCGAACAAACTTCAGTTGCAACAAATTGCATTGAACATCCCGAAAATTATTAATTTATGAAACAATTTGTGTCAAGTAGCCAAATAAAATAAAAATATAAATTCAAATAATAAGTAGTAGTAAATATCTTTATTTCTAAAAAAGGCTATCGACCTATCGTCTTTCTGCCCTTGTTTAATACATATAGTCTTAATCTAAATGAAACAAATATGAAAATTCTCTTATTCTAGGTTAGCAATACTATTAAATAAATAAGATTTCAGTGGCAAGAAGGAATTATTTTATTGTCCACTAGTCCGTAGCGTTTGTAAGTGTTCGAGTGGCGTTAGTGTAGGGAAGCGAAAGCGGGATTGTCTGGTTGGTCTTGTAAGACAAAGGGATTCAGTATGGTCCAGTTGTAGGGGTTGTTTGTCATTTTGTCTGTAGCTGTATGAGTCTTTCCGAGATCTTTGTCATGTTTGTGCGTTCGTATAGTAGTTGGGTGGGGGGGTGTGTAGTGGGTTTTGGGGTGTCTTATTCGTGTTATTAGTCTTAGTGCAATTTGTCTGTTGTTTGTATATAACGTTTTTTGTCCTTTCTGTTCCGTTGGTCATGAGTATATGTCCATAGTCTAGTAAGGTTCTACAAATAGCTTTATATATTTGGTAGGTGTCGGTGTTGTGCTAATTCCTCTGTCTTTGTAGGTTAGTGATCGGAAGTGTTTTGTTCTCTTTGTTGTTTCTGCCCTGATGTTTCGTATGTGTTTTAGTGAATTTAAGTTTGTGGTCAATTGTGATTCCAGGTATTTTACGTCGTTTTTTGGTTGTGTCGTTGGCCGTCTGCAGTTATTGTAGGGGAGTCAGCATTGAGTCTGTGGTTGTGAGCAGAAGTTGGTTTTTTTGACGCGTTTGGTGTTAGTCTCCATTATAAAACCATGTCATTGTGTTGTTTGTAGTGTTTGGAGTCTTTGAGCTGCCTCTCAGTAGTTTGGCATGTACAATAAGTGCCGTGTCGTCTGCGTATTGTAATATGTCTGGATCTGTCGATTTGATTTTGTCTGGTAAGTTGTAATTGTATATGTCATGGCAGTATATATTGTAGAGAAACGGTGAGAGCGGGGATCTTGAGGGAGCCCTTGTTCAGGGGAAAAAGGAAATGACAGTGTTTTGTCAATTCGTACTTGTAGTTGTCTGTTTTCTAGTAAGTTCTTTATGGTGTGTAGTAGATATGTTGGTGTGTGTAGTTTTGTATAGTTTGTATAGTAAGCCTCTATGCCAGACACTGTCAAAAGCCTTGTTAATGTCCATAAACAGGCAAGATGTCTTTCTGTCAGTTAGGTGGGTAGTTTGTATATTGTTGGCCAAACTAAAGAGCGGATATGAACGGTCGAGTGATGCTGTTTGAAACCAAATTGGTAGGTAGTATATACTTTCAATCACTTGTCAAGCCGCTGCTTCATTATGCATTCGAAAATCTTGCCTAGTACTGGAAGTAGTGTAATTGGTCTGTAGTTGCTCGGTTGTGTATTGTCCAGTCCATTTTTGGGTATAGGGATTATTAAGCCGCTTTTCCATGTTTCTGGGATTCTGCCATTTGTGATGCAGTTGTTCAATTCAGTTAGGATCAGTTTGTGTGTTTCTTGAGTTAGGCTTTTCAGGACTTTTGCCTTAATTTTATCCTTCCCCGGTGCAGTGTTCTTGATGTGCGCTAGGGCTTCATCGTACTCTATGTCTGTGATCAGTGTGCAGGCATAGTTTGGTGAGTTGTTAAAATAGTTCAAGTACCAGTCGTTGATCAAGTTCCAGTTGTCATTGTCGAAGTTAGGGTTTGTCGATATGCTGAAGGTCCTTTGATAGTGTCTGGCGAATGCGTCCGCTTTCTCTTTGTCTGTGTAGCGTTCTATTCCGTTTTCGTCAATTGTGTCAGTAGTGCCAGTCTTCCTGTATTGCACCAGTTTCTTAATTTTTCGCCAGTATGTTTTGCCTTTGTCCTTCTGTATTTCTTTACATGTTTCTAGCCATTTGTCTTGTCGGTATTGTCCAATCAGAGTTTTAATGTTTCTGTTAAGTTGGTTCATTGTCTTTTTTAGGTCGTTATTTTGAGTGTTTGTATATAGTCTGTACAGTTCTCTCTTATGTTTTATTAGTCTCAGTATGTATTTGGGTAGTGTATGTCGGTAGAAAGCATTTTTTATTTCCGGGCTAAATTTTCCTATGGCTAGTGAAAGTTGTTGTTGTATGGTTTCTATTGAAATGGGGTGTGCTTGTGATTGAATGTAGTCATGTATATGTTGTTTCACTTTGTCTATGTCAGTCTTTGTTAGGTTTAAGTTTTTCTCTATAGGTGTATTGGAGGTAGGTTGCGTATGTTGTAAGTCTATGTTAAACGTAATAGCCAGGTGGTCGGATCCAAGCTCGTTGGTTAAGTTTATGTTGTTGATGGTGTTTGTCAGGTTTCTTGTGTGCAGTAGAACGTCTGGTGTTGAGTCTGGGTTTGCGGGCATCAGAAAAGTTGGTGGGGTGTGCTGTTTTATAAAGTCGGAATTTTGTAGAAATCTTTTAAGCTGTTTCGTTTTGCTTTTGTTCATATTAAAGTCGCCTACAATTATTGCATATTTATAGATGCTCGCTTTAGTCAGTATGTTTTGTTCTAGGTTGGAGTGTGGGTGTGTATGTCAGAAATATGTGTATCAGGTCGTTTAAGTAGGGTAGCGTAAAGTGTAGACAGTCGTTCAAAGGGTTGTTGAGGAGGGAGGATTTGCTCTTCCAAGTTTATATGTTGGTTTTAGGAGAGCTGCGACCCCGCCCCTGGCATGATTGATGGTATTTCCATGCCTATAGATATACTGCCAATTTCTGTACGTTGGTGTTTGTCCCAGTTTGGTTTTCGTTCAAATAAATAAATAGATGACATCTCTAATTTATGTCCAGTACCTTCTTGAGAAATTGAACAATCCAGATCATTTTTTGTTTCAACTCGGTTTAGTTAAACTGGACCATTCCATTTCTCTCCTAAAATTGGCTTCTTTGTTTTCTGTAATTATTTTTTTTTCGGTTATGTAGTAAGAATATTGGAACCATATGCTCAAAACATCTAAAAGAGTTAGAGGGAAGACACCACGATGCCATTTTTTTATTCCTGAATTTTCAAATTAGTCTTTCAAAGTCTGTCTATCAGTTTGCAGTGTTTAGAAGTGCATTTATTCTGTGTGATCCCGTTTATTTTGAAGTTCACTAAGAATATGCTAAGTCATCTATTTTCACATCTAAGATGGAACATATTTTGAAACCTTTAATACATATCCTACAGACTTTTGCAACCGTAGGCTGACAATTCGTAATGTTCTTAATTTGTCTATATTAATAGTTTAAAAAGAGGTGCTCAAATGCCACAGAACTAGTTGTCTCACCGCTTAGTATTAGATATTAGTTAGAAACTTTAGACTCAGTTTAACAACACATTTTTAAAATTGATCACAAATTCATTTTGTAATGGCTTTCTGGTCAAATGATGCCACGGCTATTATCATTTTGAATTGGATCAGAAATTTTCATCAGACCGATCTTATTTATATAAATTCTTATGTAAATTCCAATTCACACTCAAACTGATAAATTTTGGATTTTAGTATCGCTGTTTATCGAACTCTTGAACAAGATAGTTTTAAGGCTATATTTAAGAAAACTCAACAATTGGGGATTGTGTGTTTTGGACAACAGTTTATCAAAAAAAACTTTTCTTAAACTTGAAATGTTTAAGTTGTTAGCTACTTTTTCACTTTTGAAAATGTGGAGAAAAAAATTCAAGGCGTTTCAAATATATTAACATTTTATAATTGTAGGATACACCCTAATAGCCAATGTAAATTGATAAACCGATTTAAATAGTGTATATAAAATTGTAAAGACAAAATAACTTTTAAGTTTAGACATCTCGAAGTAGCCAAAAATAAAACTCATAATTCTTTGTGTCCAGTAGGAATATTAAAGTACTGTTATTTCATAATAATATGTGCCAAGATATTAAACAGTATAAAAAACATTAGTCTTGATAAAATATTGCTATATCTAGTATTTTGTGTGTCGCAGCAATATCCAAAAAAAATCCCGCAATAAAGTAAAGAATTTAAGCGTGATTCCATTTTATTCTACGTGCAAATGTGAATCGGCTGAATTTCTTTTTCTCACTTTAGATTGGTTTCAATTGGCGATCGAATTGAAGAACAGCACTCTAATATATATCGAAAAAGATTTGAAAAGTGTTTCTCGTAATTTCGGTTTATTGATATAAGTTGATTGATCGAATGTCGTTATATTCGCTAAGACCTGAAATACAACGACTTTATTCCATGGCTCTGAATCGGTGATCGAGTTGTCAGGAATGGCTATTCCTATGGCTTTCTCTGATTATAATGTTCATCTGGTGGCCTCCGCTCCTTAGGCTTCTTGTTGGTAAGTATTTGATCAATTATTAATGCTAATCTACGATATGGGGGCCATGTATCACATTATTTAACACTCTTATTGAAAAAAACCTGAGACTGCAATGGAAAAACGAGTTAATTAAAAACCTATTAATTACTTACATAAATTACATAGTTTCTTCGTATTATATTGAAATATTTCATTAACTGACGTAATCTATAATTCACTCTATGGCCAATTAAGGCTCAACAGGTCAATGGCGGTCGATTGAGTTTGAAATTTTATTACAAGCTTCAACAAACCATAAAACTTCATTATTGTAATTGAATTCAGGCAGAATGAGCGAAGTGGAATTAAAGTTTCTAATTGAGTTAACGTAACAATTTTTTTATGAATCAAGGGTTACTGTATTCATGCTTCGAACCTTTGATTATATTCTCGTTCCCTAAGCATGTTAATACAAACCCTCAACTAGTGAAGCGCAGTGAAAAGTTTGTTGTTGTTTTCCATTCATGTTAAATATAGTTGTCATTGAAAAGCAGCCACTTTTTTTGTCGTTTTAAGTCTTTAGAAAATTTCATGAAAACATATATTGCCGACCTGTCTCAAACCTATTTATTTTAATATATCACCACCAGACCGGAATGTAAATGGTCTTTCATGTATTCTTTATAAATGGGTCCCTACTCGCTGAACTGTAAACTGCTTTCTTATGAGCAAGATGGAATGCGAAAAAAATAAAAATGATGACAACGAAGATATTTTGCGTGAGTTTCATTGTTTTGCCATGCAGAACTGATAGTTAACATATTTCTTTTCGGTACTTTTCATTCAATATAATTAAAATTAATAATAGTGCAAAATATTCATGCAATCGATATTAAGTCAAAAAATCTGAATGATATTGCTTTTTCTTGAGACAATCAGTGCCATGTTATATTTCATCATTTGTTTTGTTGCCGCCATTTAAGGCTGTTCACTTACATCATTAGACAATGAATGAATCGCTTTTAAAATTTACATGGGTTGCTTTAATTTTTCCGCCATCAAATAAATTAACACTTTATTCAGTCGATATTTGTATTTTATAATTTCATATTTGTAGCCGGGAAACAGCCTGAATGAAAAAGCAAACAAACTCTTTGCTTCGCTAAAAATCTGTTCTCTTTGTTCGCAATTGTCATGAAAAAATGATGTTTTCATGCTCCACATATTGGCTAATGACAATGAACTTGAAAACTGCACATTATGGTATATAAATAATATTCTTTGATATTTCATTAACGCAAATATTACAATCAAAAAGTTCCACGACTGGTTCAAGTTAAACATATAACTTGAAAATAAAATTACGTTTCCCAGAATAAATTCGAATTTTCTCTTTAACCGTACTGAATTCTATCTGTAATTTAAGTTTCAAATTTTAACTCAAATAAGCTAGTTGGATTTTCTTATTTTGGGCGAGCAGGGTGTATAGCACTTGCCGGCAAAACTTTGCTTGGATTAAAGTTGTACTAAATTTGGTTTAGATTAATTGCCTGTCAGAAGTTAATTAGCTTCCTGTTATTTTCAGTTAATAGGATGGTGTCAAATTATAGTATCCATATCAAGTTCAATACAAAATATTTATAAGCAGAGACACTATGAAAGTCAACCGTCAGCGTATAAAGACTCCCCCCGACATCAAAACGAAAATTTGCTCAAATTTTACAGACCAGACCCATAAAGACGTGACTGTGACTGTTCTGAAAGTTCGTTAAGATTTTAATTAGATTGAAGCTATTATCGTACCAGTTATGTATCAATATCTACTCTTCTTATCATAAGAATACGTATAATAAGGTGGTATTTTTAAATAAATTGATACAACGACGAATGACAACGAAATCGACTGTTCATGTGTATAAATAGTATCCTATATGCTATGTATTTTTATTTATGATAGTTAGCTATTACGAGCTTTCATTGCAGATCATATTTTAAACCAAATCCTACAATACCGCCAACGTAAAACTATTAGAAGTCGCAACGCCTATTTGGCAGCAGGCACTTCCATCTTGCATTTCAAGTAGATTATGTGAGTTTATAGGAAATACTTGGATTAAAAGTGCATATTTTATGACTTGTTCCCATTTCGGTGTATAAGGGTTAAGCATCAGGTTTATTATCTTATATGCATCTAGCATGTAACATAAGCTTTGCGCCAGGAATACGTTACAGAAGCTCGAAAATGCTGGAATATGATGACTTGAAATGTAAAGACTTTTTCTAGCACAAATGCAAATTATTATAAACTTTTATACTAAATAGGGACCCAAAACCTCACCTTTTACATTTAATATTAACCTGAAACTGGTTTTGATTATGTGGTTTATTTAATATATAAGTCACATTGAAAAAATTATTTGCCAAGTTTGTAATAGCTGTTTTTATATGAACATACGCGCGTCATTGCAAACATTATTAACTTTGTACAAGTATTTATTTTTTCGAGCATTTTACTATCAGAGATTAAGTGATGGTGACAACAGATTCCGTAATTGTGTTTTTTTTCTGGGTAAAGTTACTCAGAGATGAGGCAATCGGTGCCTGTTCATGTTTCACCCACTGCAAAATAAATTAATTTGAACTTTGTCAATTGTTGAAATCACAACTAAAGCAGACTCTAGCTTCCGAAAGATGTCTGATTTTTCAAACCAATTTATTTGCCTCAAACTATAGAGGATCACTGTATGTGATGATTGTATATTCATAGGTCATTTTGAAATCTACTCATATTTCCAATTTAGTAATTAATATCTGTGATTAGATTGCATTATTATGTTACACGTATTTCTGGTAAATTGAATATTGACAATTCTTAAAATGTGTAATTAAACATTGATATGCTCTGCACCCGCATAACTACTCCATAGCTTTCAAAATATGCCAGCATATTAATTTAATATTTACTAACAAAATCATAAAATTTGAAATTGATTATTCGATATTGTAATGTTGGCCCCTATTTTAATGAGGATGACTGGTAATTTATCACAATGTAATAAACCACTTGCTTTGTCATTTTGTACATGCAATAAACCACTCGTACATATATTTGACGGTCGTTAAATAACTTTTATTTAAAAAAAAAAACAGTTTTCGTTGTCAACAAAGACCATTATTATTTTTGAGGAAAATTTGCGATTATTTTCCATTTTAAACGACATTTCGTAAAACCTGGAGTTTGAATTATTTTATACTTTATAGTTGTTATGTATTTGTGTTCAACGTCTAATACGTTCTATAAATATATATAAAAATATAAAATGTTTAATATAGTTCTTTGGTTTTTTCAGGTGAGTTTTAACAGTAGTATTTGAACATCAAACAATTGGTGAGTACGCATTGACTTCAATTAATTATGCCCGTTTTTGTCGCTCCCACTATAAGTATAACAAAATTCTTTACTGCAAACTTTTGATATTGAACAAAACGTGGTTCTGAAACAAGGGGCTCATGCAGGGTTTTTGACTGATTTTGCAACGTAATTAGTAATGTTGAGTATATCTCCGTTTTTGCTTAACAAAAATTTGAAATTTACACATATTTTATTGATTATAATTTTACGGTCATCCTTACGGCATTTGAGTAGAGTTATATTCACTTAAAATCGGTAAAATTACTTAGATTTTTTGACTTCTAAATCAGTAGTAGTAAACATCTTTATTTCTAAAAAAGGCTATCGACCTATCGGTCTTTCTGCCCTTGTTTAGTACATATAGACTTAATAAAAAAAAATCTCAATAAAAAAACAAAGATAAAAATTCTCTTATTCTGGGTTAATAATTTAATTCAATAAACTTTCTAATTCTAATGACAATAAAAATTATTTATTGTCCAGTTGTCAGTTGCGTTTGTAAGTGTTCGAGTAGCGTTGATGTAGGGAAATGGAAGCGGGATTGTCTAGGTTGGTCTTGTAAGACAAAAGGGATTCAGTATGGTCCAGTTGTAGGGGATGTTTGTCCATTTTGTCTGTAAATGTATGAGTCTTTCCGAAATCTTTGTCATGTTTGTGCGTTCGGATAGTAGTTGGGTGGAGGGGCTTCTAAATCAATTTTATGTAAACCCTCGTTTTCTTCAATACGCCTCTGAAACCAGTGGGTTACTAATTTGCATCAACCATTCTATGTTGCCGTAGAAAAGAAGCAATTTGAAAGAATTCAATAATATTTTAACTATACATAAATTGACATATATACGCTCAAAATATTGCAACGAGCTGATAACTTTCTTCTTTTCAGAATGAATCCTGATCGTAATGTTAGTTGTATTGTTTTAGTTCAAATTTTGTTATTACATTACATTTATAGGGCGATCCGCACGTTACTAAATGCAATTTCAAACATTTTTTAAATTGGAGGTGTGTTTTACGAAGATGTTACGGTAAGCCAACAAACAAGCATAGAATAAAAAAGACAATTAATTTGGGGGCAATACGCAATATACAGTATTTGCTTTCGCCAAGCATATTTTGAAAAGAACAAACTAGAACCTACTGCCTCAACCAAAAATAATCGGCTCAAAATTCTTTGACCTCGCAGGAAATAACATTTCACTTTATGATTTTGAAACATAATGCACTTTAAAGGACACTTCAGGATTTACAATAATTTAGTTCCTTCTTAAATTGTTAAAAGCCATGCGTTGATGTTGCAAACTTTATAATGGCTTCATTGTCGATTTCAAATTAAAAATCTTAAACTCCTCTGAGTCTAAATCGAACATTATGAACTGTTTTTCATTGTGTAGTGCAAGTATGTGATATTCTTTTGTTGTCACATCTTTATTTAATTAATGTTTTTAGTTAAATTGATAACGTAGACTATTTGGTAGGGGTGTTATTGAAAACTAGCGTGTTTTTTGAGTTGGTGTTTTAAAGCAAAATGAATTAAAATCGGTAAAAGATATAATTTAATGCAAAATAAAAAATATATATAAAGCACCCTATATGCAAAATGAAATAAGACTCAAAGTTCGTATTTTTAATAGAGTAAGTCTCATCATTCACCAATTAAAGATGTCTCATCGCGAAATAAAACACAACTCAACCTCAATGCCATTGCAAAACCAAACACAGCCAACAATAAACGAAAGAAAGTGTGCTAATAACTTTAGTGTGATTCATTATTAAAGTAGTATTTTTTAAGTTTAAGTCAACAGTACGTTATTATACCTTTTTGAAATTCGATAGTAATCTGAGACATGAGCCATATTCTTTACGTGTATCATCTAAAAATCGATTTTAAATTATAGTTGTTTGCTTGAGCTTATACGATGCAAACAAAATATACGATATAGAAAATATGCATTGTCTACGTCCATATACCGGCTCTATTTAAAGTCGATATCCGATTCAGATAGACGACGCGACGGCCTTTTGCATTAAACACACTCTGTGGTGATTTGGTATATCTTTGCTGTAATAATTAACTATTGTTTGAATTTTGAAGATAGCCTAAAACACTACTCCTACGAAGGCAAATAATTTTCCAATTTCTGAATTGTAGGACAGTTTTCAAGGTGAGTCTCATTTCGAATAAAACACTTAATATTATAATATACAGTGTGTCCAGTATAAAATGATGTACATGGGGATATTGGAAACCGTTAAAGATACAGAGTGGACCAAATGGGGAAAAAGTTGCGCAATCAAGTGCCTATAAATAATCTATCATCAACTTCTTCGAACTCGGAATAGCAACGGATATACAGGGAAAAAAAGAAAAAAGTGCGTTTTAAAAAATCCTTTATATCGTGTTTATTATAAAAGATACAATAACGAAATTTTCAGGGTGGGGGTAAGAAATGAGCGTGAATTTGAAAATAAAGTAAAAAATAATCTAGGCCCACTATGTTCAATGAGGCCGAAGTTAACTTTTGTTTTTCTTATGGGCGCCATATTGAATTTCTGCATTTTTAGATTCCCCTTTAAATATGCTCTTCAACCATGTATAACATGTTTATGTTCGGTCAAGATAAATAATTAAAATTAACAAAATTAAGATTTTATGGTAGTAGGCATTGATATTTCTCCTCAATTTCCCCATAGTGACGTTTGTTGTGTGTTTTAATTACCTAGATAACTGTCAAAGTAGAATTTATTGTCAGTGTCAAGTGTTTGTAATTAATTGTGTGTTTCAAAATGAATCACTTTTCAAATTTTGAATGAAGAAAAATGAATGAAAATGAAGCGAAAGCTGAAGAAATTTATTTAAATAAATATCCAGAAAGGCGATAACCTGGTACAACTATGTTTAGGCGTCTGAAAGACAACCTTGTAGCTTACGAGAGTTTTGCTAAGGTAAAGAAAAACAAACCTCCAGACGAAAATAAAGAAAATTTGGTAATGCAAAGCGTGGTTGAGACACCTCGTACGTCTTTACAACAAATTGAAGCCCCAACAGGTGTTGCGCGGTCAACGGCGAATAGTATTTTAAAGCGTTATAAATATCACCCCTATCGTGAACGGTCCTGCCAGGGACTCAGAATGGCAATGCGATTAGAAGAATGGCATTTTGTCAGTGGTTTATTCAAAGAAATAACGAGATACCAAACTTTTCCTTAAAAGTCCTTTGGTCAGATGAGAGGCAATTTACTAAATGTGGACTATTTAATCGTAAAAATACGGTTTTTTGGTCAGATGAAAATCCACGGCTAGTTCGTCAAGTTAGGCACCAAGTTAGGATTGGATTTAACGTCTGGTTAGGTATTGTGGGTACCCACGTGATTGGACCATTTTTTTTAATGAGAACTTAAATTCCGAGAGATATATGAACCTCTTACAAACTAACGTAGCGGAAGCACTTATGGATGTTCCAGTAGCTACCCTGCAAAACTTGTATTTCCAACAAGACGGCGCGCCGCCACATAATGCACGTATTATCACAGAATTTTTAAATCACGAATTTCCCAATAAGTGGATAGCAACCTGGAACCAGTAAGATGGCCTGCGAGATCCCCTGACACAACACCGCTTGATTTTTTTGCATGGGGCAATGCTGTTAACAGAATTACCCCAGAAATGATCAGAAAATCCTGTGAAGCAGTAATGAGACGATGTACGTTGTGCGTGCGAGAAAACGGTGGCTTATTTGAACACCTACTTTAATCCTAAAATGTTACTTATTCTTTTGCGGTGTTCGATGTATGAACAATAATAATTTAAAGTAATAATTAATAGAAATATCAATGCCTACTACCACTAAATCGTAATTTTGTTAATTTTAATTATTTATCTTGATCGAACATAAACATGTTATACATGGTTGAAGAGCATATTTAAAGGGGAATCTAAAAATGCAGAAATTCAATATGGCGCCCATAAGAAAAACAAAAGTTGACTTCGGCCTCATTGAACATAGTGGGCCTAGATTATTTTTTACTTTATTTTCAAATTCACGCTCATTTCTTACCCCCACCCTGAAAATTTCGTTATTGTATCTTTTATAATAAACACGATATAAAGGATTTTATAAAACGCACTTTTTTCTTTTTTTCCCTGTATATCCGTTACTATTCCGAGTTCTAAGAAGTTGAAGACAGATTATTTATAGGCACTTGATTGCGCAACTTTTTCCCCATTTGGTCCACCCTGTAACTCTAACGGTTTCCAATATCCCCATGTACATCATTTTATACTGGACACACTGTATATATATATATATATATATATATATATATATATATATATATATATATATATATATATATATATATATATATATATATTAAACAAGGGCAGAAAGACCGATGGGTCGATAGCCTTTTTTTAGAAATAAAGATGTTTACTACTACTATTATAATATGTAGGTATCTTTTATACATCATTTGTTTGATATTGAATATTGAGTCATGCATTCAAATAGCGAGTGAACTTACAGCGATGCTGTATGTTCCTCTGAATAATTTCATCCAATTTCTGTAAATATTTCAATAATTATAAATTTATCAAATAGCTATCAAATGTTTTTGAAATGAATATTTGAGCATATTCGTTGAAAAAAATGAATTCTGTTTTATAATACCTTTTTTTATTTTGAACTTCGTTCGATATCAGTTTAAATATCAAAATTAAATTTTGGTTTATTTCGAATAGCTTCGTAAGCGATTTCACTATGAGCAGAGCATTTTGTGGTTGGGAGTTTTTCCACTCCAGTAATTCGAATTTCCTAATAGTTGATTGTAATTCCTAGAAGGCGCCATGTGCAGTACTCTGAAACTGTTTCAAACAATAGAACTTTTTTGTGCTTTACAAGTCTGAATTTCTTTTGGTCACGTTCTATTCCTTGATGGTCTACAGAAAAAACGATTCTTGGTGAAATGCGGTATTCATAGTTATCAGTGTTGCAGCTAAAGGTGGCAAAATTTTTAGTTTACAATTTATCGAAAGTTTTCTAAAAAATTTTCAATTTTAAAGTGAAACAGAATTTTTTTTCACACACTTTATATACGCTACTAACTTTGGTAACATTGCCTTTTGATCCACCCGGTCGAGGTAACTGTTGGGTCTTTTAAGCATCTTGTGGAAATATTAATGAAATACCTAATTATTCTAATTAATTTAGCCGTTTTTGTCAACCCTGTACAATATATATTGTTGAACTCGACACAATGCCCAATTGAGTTCATCACACCATTTGTGTGCAACTATTGAATAGGAACTGCATGCGCTTAATTTGTGACGCTTCATTATGATAATTACTAATATATCTGTTTATTATCCACTTGAGATTGAGTTTCGGCCGAGTGTTATAATTTTTCGCCTCAGCAAAATGCCAAGCACTAATTCCTATTTAGACTATCCATTTTTCTTGGAATATTGTGATCATTTACAAACAGCAACGTTTGAGATGCTACAGTAGTAGTAGTAAACATCTTTATTTCTAAAAAAGGCTATCGACCTATCGGTCTTTCTGCCCTTGTTTAATACATGTAGTCTTAATCTAAATAAAAAACAAATATGAAAATTCTCTTATTCTAGGTTAACGATATTATTAAATAAAATTTCAGTGGCAAGAAGAAATAATTTTATTGTCCACTAGTCAGTTGCGTTTGTAAGTGTTCGAGTAGCGTTAATGTAGGGAAACGGAAGCGGGATTGTCTGGTTGGTCTTGTAAGGCAAAGGGGATTCAGTATGGTCCAGTTGTAGGGGTTGTTTGTCCATTTTGTCTGTAGCTGTATGAGTCTTTCCGAGATCTTTGTCATGTTTGTGCGTTCGTATAGTAGTTGGGTGGGGGGGTTGTGTAGTGGGTTTGGGGGTGTCTTATTCGTGTTATTAGTCTTAGTGCAATTTGTTCTGTTGTTTGTGTATAACGTTTTGTCCTTTCTGTTCCGTTGGTCATGAGTATATGTGCAAAGTCTAGCAAGGGTCTACAAATAGCTTTATATATTTTGGTGGCGGTGTTTGTGCTAATTCCTCTGTCTTTGTAGGTTAGTGATCGGAAGTGTTTTGTTCTCTTTATTGTTTCTGCCCTGATGTTTCGTATGTGTTTAGTGAATTTAAGTTTGTGGTCAATTGTGATTCCAAGGTATTTTACGTCGTTTTTTGGTTGTGTCGTTTGGCCGTCTGCAGTTATCGTAGGGGAGTCAGCGTTGAGTCTGTGGTTTGCGAGCAGAAGTTGGTTTTTTGACGCGTTTGGTGTTAGTCTCCATTTATAAAACCATGTCATTGTGTTGTTTGTTAGTGTTTGGAGTCTTTGAGCTGCTCTCTCAGTAGTTTTGTCATGTACAATAAGTGCCGTGTCGTCTGCGTATTGTAATATGTATGCCGGTCTGTCGATTTGATTTTTGTCTGGTAAGTTGTAATTGTATATGTCATGGCAGTATATATTGTAGAGAAACGGTGAGAGCGGGGATCCTTGAGGGAGCCCTTGTTCAGGGGAAAAAGAAAATGACAGTGTTTTCTCAATTCGTACTTGTAGTTGTCTGTTTTCTAGTAAGTTCTTTATGAGATGCTATATTATATAGCAAATAGGTAACAGAATCTTTTGCAACATATTTTCACGTATTGTTTCTGAGTTGCAAAAAACTGCTCTAATGTTCTTAGCCAAAAAATGTTAGTCTTTAATTGTTCTAAATATTTTATAAGAACTGTGAGTTTTGTTACATTTTAATGATACTAATTTTATTACCGTTTTGTCGTGAAGCAAAGCTTAAAGATACCAATAACTCTACATCAAGTAAAATCCGAAAAAGCATTTTACCCGGCTTCGAGTAAAAGTAAATTCAAATAACTACTACAATATAACACGAGCAACCCAACACATACTACCGACATCAAAGCAGCAAATTGAATTAGTACAGAGCTTTAAATATACGGCAACATAGATGTAATGAAATTGAATCTTCATATTTTTTCATTATTGTATAGCACGGCTTGGCTTTTAAAATGGACAATCTCGATAAAGCAAATGTTATCTATAGAAACAGCGAAACAAAATACAGAGATCCTATTTTCTAATAATATTGAAAACGAATTAAATTTGCCATAATAACACCTGCGGCAAATTCAGTTGCTTTGATTTTATTCGAAATTGTATTGTTAAAAACGAATACTGAAATATAAGTGGTTTGAGGATGATTTCTATTGAAACGGAAATGTGAGCATATTCATACATTTTATACGAAAACTCGATTTTGCCTTGGAATGAAATTAATTAACGTTTAATATTATTGTTTAATATATTTGTTTAATATAGTGTGTCACGCTGGCTACATAGGGTGAATGTCAAGATATCCGAGCTACTTCGTATATGAATTCCATGACTAATTTTAAGCAGAAATGATTGATTTTACTTGTAATGAATTTTCAACGGTTGGTGAATTTTCGTGGTGTGAGTTGTTGCTAAAGAGTGGTTTCTACAATTACTGATTAAAGAAAGACGCTTGTGTACGACACGTTGAAGAAAATGAACTGCCTCCTTATCATTATCAACCTGATACAAGAACGTCTCCCACCGAATCTTTCCCAGAGTCCGTGTTCTAAGTCCCTATTCTGTCACGAAGCTACATTTGCTATGGATGGAATCAAACATTTTCACAATAATAATTTTTACCCAAAATAATTAATAAGGAATGGGCCTTATTTTTGACGGAAATTTGAACAGTGAGATGTATATGTAGCTGTAAATATTTTACCATAGCTGTAGTAATTGTCTCAATGAAAACTAATAATTAGGACGCATTGGTTCGTAAAAGTTTTATTGCTTTGATACCGCGTTATCCAGGCTTCAACCGCTTGGACTTTTGTATGCAAGAGCATGTAAAAACACTTAGTTATTTAATCGGAAATCCTAATTGCAGATACCGACTGATCGGAATAATTCTTGTAGCCTTTGATGAGATGAAAAAAATGTGAAAGACTGCAACTGGCAACCAGAGCTACTACGGAGGATTAAATTGTGCTTTGCATAACGGGGAACCACATTGAGCAGCTTTCAAAATAATTTCACTGTCATTGAACTTTAATTAAAACAATTCTAAACTCCTAATAGTTAATTAACTACATGGTTAGTTCAAACCTCCGATAATTCATAAAAGGTTGAGAGTTTAGGAAAAGTAAAAACAATAATTTTTGCTTACATCACCGAGTGTCTTTGATACATTATTTTCTTCGATTGATCATATGGTCAAATGACTAGATTTATTTTCTACTTTTTGGATTGGAAATGATTCCACCACCATACGCTCTTGCCGCCCTGTCGAGAAACATATTCATTATTGTAAGCAGACATTTGTGTTTTCCCGTGCCTAAAAAGCCTTTTTCAACAAGATCCTACTAAATCTTAGAACATCCTGCCATAGCCAGACATTTCCGTGTTTCACCCTCTTTGTAAATATCGTGTTCTTTGCTGCTTTCGTAAGGTCATGCGGCCTGTATATGGAGGAAAATATATCCGTTCTCGTTAATTTGACCATGCACATGTGCCCAACTTGCCAATGTTTTGTTGTTGTTTAAATGCATTTTAATCACACCAACATATCTACTACACACCATAAAGAACTTACTAGAAAACAGACAACTACAAGTACGAATTGACAAAACACTGTCATTTTCTTTTTCCCCTGAACAAGGGCTCCCTCAAGGATCCCCGCTCTCACCGTTTCTCTACAATATATACTGCCATGACATATACAATTACAACTTACCAGACAAAAATCAAATCGACAGATCGGCATACATAATACAATACGCAGACGACACGGCACTTATTGTACATGACAAAACTACTGAGAGAGCAGCGCAAAGACTCCAAACACTAACAAACAACACAATGACATGGTTTTATAAATGGAGACTAACACCAAACGCGTCAAAAAACCAACTTCTGCTCACAAACCACAGACTCAACGCTGACTCCCCTACAATAACTGCAGACGGCCAAACGACACAACCAAAAAACGACGTAAAATACCCTGGAATCACAATTGACCACAAACTTAAATTCACTAAACACATACGAAACATCAGGGCAGAAACAATAAAGAGAACAAAACACTTCCGATCACTAACCTACAAAGACAGAGGAATTAGCACAAACACCGCCACCAAAATATATAAAGCTATTTGTAGACCCTTGCTAGACTTTGGACATATACTCATGACCAACGGAACAGAAAGGCCAAAACGTTATACACAAACAACAGAACAAATTGCACTAAGACTAATAACACGAATAAGACACCCCCAAAACCCACTACACAACCCCCCCACCCAACTACTATACGAACGCACAAACATGACAAAGATCTCGGAAAGACTCATACAGCTACAGACAAAATGGACAAACAACCCCTACAACTGGACCGTACTGAATCCCCTTTCTCTTACAAGACCAACCAGACAATCCCGCTCCCGTTTCCCTACATTAACGCTACTCGAACACTTACAAACGCAACTGACTAGTGGACAATAAAATAATTTCTTCTTGCCATTGAAATCTTATTTATTTAATAGTATTGTTAACCTAGAATAAGAGAATTTTCATATTTGTTTTTTATTTAGATTAAGACTGCATGTATTAAACAAGGGCAGAAAGACCGATAGGTCGATAGCCTTTTTTAGAAATAAAGATGTTTACTACTATTGCATTTTAATCAATATTCTTATCGAAGTTAAAAATATTAAGTTTTGTCGTGCTAGAGAGAGTGCATAACATTTATAGCCAATTTTTTTATTATTTATTTGATAAATCATATATGTATAAGATTGAACAGAAATAATGTCAATTTCCACATCTACTACGGATCTCAAACAAATCTGTTATTTCCTTAAATAATTAAAAGTACATCAGAACCATACCATAAATACTAATAGTAGTAAACATCTTTATTTCTAAAAAAGGCTATCGACCTATCGGTCTTTCTGCCCTTGTTTAATACATGTAGTCTTAATCTAAATAAAAAACAAATATGAAAATTCACTTATTCTAGGTTAAAAATATTATTAAATAAAATTCTAATGACAAGAAAAAATTATTTTATTGTCCACTAGTCAGTTGCGTTTGTAAGTGTTCGAGTAGCGTTGATGTAAGGAAACGGAAGCGGGATTGTCTGGTTGGTCTTGTGAGACAAAGGGGATTCAGTATGGTCCAGTTGTAGGGGTTGTTTGTCCATTTTGTCTGTAGATGTATGAGTCTTTCCGAAATCTTTGTCATGTTTGTGCGTTCGTATAGTAGTTTGGTGGGCGGGTTGTGTAGTGGGTTTTGGGGGTGTCTTATTCGTGTTATTAGTCTTAGTGCAATTTGTTCTGTTGTTTGTATATAACGTTTTGTCCTTTCTGTTCCATTGGTCATGAGTATATGACCAAAGTCTAGCAAGGGTCTACAAATAGCTTTATATATTTTGGTGGCGGTGTTTGTGCTAATTCCTCTGTCTTTGTAGGTTAGTGATCGGAAGTGTTTTGTTCTCTTTATTGTTTCTGCCCTGATGTTTCGTATGTGTTTAGTGAATTTAAGTTTGTGATCAATTGTGATTCCAAGGTATTTTACGTCGTTTTTTGGTTGTGTCGTTTGTCCGTCTGCAGTTATTGTAGGGGAGTCAGCGTTGAGTCTGTGGTTTGTGAGCAGAAGTTGGTTTTTTGACGCGTTTGGTGTTAGTCTCCATTTATAAAACCATGTCATTGTGTTGTTTGTTAGTGTTTGGAGTCTTTGAGCTGCTCTCTCAGTAGTTTTGTCATGTACAATAAGTGCCGTGTCGTCTGCGTATTGTGATATGTATGCCGATCTGTCGATTTGATTTTTGTCTGGTCATAAATACTATTTTAAGAGATTCAGCCGAATCTACATGTTTTAATAAGTATGGGATCACAAATGATTAGTTAGTTTTCCCTAATAGAACTGATAAATTCAGGTTCTTAATTAGAAATTTTTAAAGCTCTAGTTATTTCACAACAAAATAGCGATTTTTCGAGTTTTCGAAAAAAAGATAATACGATTGGGGGAGATTAGAGGCGATCGAAAAATAAAAAGGATACCAAAAAGCCGACGATGGAAAAATGTGAAGCAACTCATAATAATCGTGTTTCCGAAAACTTCCTATTAACGAACATTCATGAGAGTGCGATGGGCGAATTTTATTGAAATCCGATTAGTCCATTTTTAAAATTAAGCTACTAAAGCTATTTTCTAGCCTCCTTTTAAAGAGCGCTAACGTTAAATCGGATAGCGATTTTATAAAGGCGAAAGAATATACATGAAATTTTTTTATAAATGTGTTAAATTTTTATAATAATTAAACAAGTTATAATAGTTTACAATATACATATAGAAATGTTTTTCGGGCTTTGAAGCCGTGGTCCATGGGAATTTTTGTTTCTTTTCTTCAAAGCCCGAAAAACATTTCTACATCTGATTTGACCGGCCGTGAAAGCCTTCATAGTCTGATAGTTTACAATATAGTTTCACTTTTTGAATAACTCATGCGCCGATTACTTTAAAGCAATATAGCTCGAAAACGGTTGTACGTAGCCACTTTTGATGAGAATACTTTTTTACGTAGACCTGATATGAGAATTGATGATCATGCTAAAAACATGATACAAGCATCCACAAAAATTTATGAGTCTTCTTAGGAGAGAAAGATATGTAGGCAGCGCCCTCCATGTGCAAGAGCAAAACCACTAAATACTAATAAGTTTCGTCCAAATATCGATATTATGTAAAAAACAAAAGACCCTATAGCTGGATAAGTAAGTCCTTGCAGACCCATGCATATATGGACTTTTTATCTTAAAAATACCTTAGGAATAGACAGGTCAAATATCGGACAATTCTTAAAAAACACCCTGTATATGCCGCAGAATTACTAGGAAAAAATGTTGTTAATAAGTATTTGATTTATTCCCGTTCGACTTTAGGAAAGTGAACTGATATTTCACATACCGGAATTACAAGATGAAAATGTTTGTTTAAAAGAAGAAATAAAACAAATTTCGCTTTCATACAGAGAATGTATTAAAAGCTTAAACTAAGAGCCAGTTGTTTCTTGATCTCGACACGTAAATAACGCAATCAATACATTGACAGTTGAATGTGAGTAATAGAATCATTAGTAATGAAATCAGCATTTTGATTTTTATGATTTTTTGAATCCAGAAACACCGGGTGAACTTAAAAATATTTATCTTGAGAAATCGCACAGATAAGCACCTATATGCAAAAAAGGGTATATTACTATTTTTTGTAAGTCTCCACGATCCACTAATAATGCATAAGAATTAAAGCTATAAGCTGCAGAAAAATATATGCATATACTTAATGTGATTTCGAAATAATCCCTATTCATGTCTGTTCTTTAAGCTCTCTGGTATACCATTGTATATCCAGCGAGCTGTAATGAACGGCCTCCGGTTTTCAGATTTTAACGCACTATGAGCAAGTATATAAAACGTAATTGAGTTTCGTCTAGTATAACCATTCATCACATTATAACATTTAAAAGCTTTTAAAATATTGTAAATTGAATCTTTCAAAATGCGTTTGCTATAGACAATTGACTGACTAAATAATTTTGAAGAGTAAGGTTTTTTCATTTAAAAGTTAGTTTTGAAAACGTATATTAAACCTGTAATTATTGCTCCATTATTTCTCACCGTGAATGCTAATAGGCTGGGTCTAACCTGGCAACCAGGAACAGTTCATATCTTTATAGGTAAAATTGCTTTAAAATAAACGAAGACAAAATATTATTTTTTAACGATTTTAAATTGGCATATTGTTTAAAATTTTTCATTTTGTACAACAATGAATAACAATTCAATTTACCAATGAAATTCATAGTGAAATATTCGTATCTACATTCCTAATTTGAGCTGAAAATATTAAAGGGGGAAAAATATGAAGACAACGCGACCGAAAATATTAATAGTTTACGAAAACGAATCGTTTGCGGGCGTAGGTTTATGTCAATTTTTGGTTTTCGCGCAAACTAAAGAGATATTGCCATTGTGCACTATGTGTTACCTGTACATTTACAGTGTATCCCAAATTTGTTATCAACAAACGAAACATTATTTAAAATTCTGCATCGTTTGGCTCTATGTACAATTAAATATCTATAATATCATAAAAATTAAGGACGAAACGCATATTAAAAATATGAAAATTAAACTTTTTTTTCTCGTTTTTCTTATAATTGTTTGTGTACCTGTAGTCTTGCACCGTCGCGAAAAAAACCATACTATACGATAGTTTTAGTGCTAGTGGTGTTAGATAGAGCCTAACTCTCGAAAGAATGTTCTAAAATAAATGGGAAAAGTCATTCATTTAACTGACCGGTATTAAATTCTAATTCTATAATACCAAAAGGATCCGAACACTGCTCTCGACGTTATCTGAAAGGCCAGCTTCCTTTATCTTTGAGCAAAGCTTTGAAAAATCCCATCTAAATAGAATCGCTCGTTTCGTGCTTCACGTAGGTGCTGATACGGCTGGAGTCCTCTGGAATTAATACTTGTCCACATTTTAAAAAACCGAACTCTGTAATATGCAATACGTCGTAATTGGGTAACATGTTTTACATTTGGCAAAAAGAGTTTAGGTCCTTATTAATTACTTCGCATGATCTGCATAGCTTTATGTTAGGTATTGCTTTACCAAGAGCGATGAAGCCAACTCTCCAATTACGCCTCATTGTCACCCTCGTACCTGTATAAGAGCCTTTCTTAATTCACATTATGTAAATAAGCATTGTTTGCTAAGTAAAGCGAGAAAACTTACTAGTTGACTTGCAAGTAGGTAATGAGTATTAAGTAACAGAAGTAGCAAGAATGCAGGTTCTATATTTTAATGGTACAAATACACAGCTACTAAAGTTTTATTACATATTCCAGCTTATTGATGATAATAACCATAGCCTGATAATCTTAAAGAAACGTTTTGCGAAAAATGGAATATATATTTCTCTATATATATCATCACTTACTGCAAAGATACAGAGAAATGCGAATTTTCCTCTTATTCAAATTTATCGAAAGTATCGGAAATAAACTCGTATATCAATGCAAAAATGCTTATTTAAAATTTGACTGAAATATTCATTCGTCGTGTTGAATATATTGTTCACATTTAAAACATAATAATTAAGAACTGAAAACAAAATATTTTTTACTTTATAATTAATTCGTTTGAACCTGTTTTGCATAAGACATGTCTGGTGTGCGTTATTTTGTCAATTCAGAATCACCCAGTGCGACAATAATCGAAATGTTATGCTCATGCAAACTGTGCTCTAATAGCTCTTCTGAATTCCAATGTAATACAAATTTTAGGCCGAGTTGTATATGGAGGGCCTAACATTAAACAAAACGGTGATAAACTGTGACATCTGGCAGAGTAATTAGACATAAATTTGCTCAATAAAATTGCGACTTTGCTTGTTGGATGCCAACATTATGAGTTTTAACTGAAAGTAGCTTAAACTTGTAATCAGAAAATGTTGTTAAAGGCTCATCACAGTGTTATGAATGTTTGACAAATTTTGTTTATGCTTATACATATTCTATTTGGGATCGGTTTGGTTTACTTGGAATATACCAAGTAAACCCGGTTCTCTTTCAAGTTAATATTTGTCTTAATTGTTATCTCCAATAAAGTGGAATACTGTCTAACTTGTGCGCTATAGTGTAAAGCAAAGAAATAATGTTTCATTTTCTCGCCTACAAAATTACATTCATTTGCTTTACGTGGAACATATAACTGTGAAATAAATCCGAAAGTCATTTCTCTTTAAATCCACATAAAACCATATTTCCTTCAGACAGCGATAAATCAACTAAATTACAAAAGTTCTCCCTTATTTTTCCCCTCTCTGTGGTTTACTAAGGTTGCATTAAATATACAGCCATATTTTAGTGGTTTCCAGTTGTGTCATCGACACCAGGCCATAAAACATATTTTGGTATTTTAATGTTTGATATATGGCACCGTGCTTATTTATTATACTGTGCATTGCCCATTAATAACAATAGAAAAATATCCGATGGGCAATTTGTTACTTTTTAATATAATGCAAAAAATAGCATACTTTTTTTATATTCTAATTCAATAAATGTTTTATTCCAAATTTAAAATTAAATTGAGCCAGAGTGTTCAATTGTCAAAGGTTCAATTGAGAATTTCCATATTAAGAAAATTGTCTGACTCCTTAATAGTGTCTGAAATAAGCGTGGTGCTAAGTTCCCATAAACTCAAGTAAACTGACTTTGTTTCTTTCTTCGATTAATAGTTTTCAATTGATCTTTATATTTAATATTGATGAGGCAATTCCACTCGTTGCGTTGTAAATTTCGTTTTTCAACTTTTGCCTGATATGCAATGTAGCTTATTCATTGTCGTGTATACCCCAAACCGCAATTCGCTAGAAATTAACTTCTAGAATAAATTGTTTCAATGTTGACTGCATGTTATAATTTGAGCAAATGTTTTGCTGAAAGCGTTCAAATTAAAGCACAGCTAAAAATGAATTTAATACATATTAATATACAGGCTGATTCAAAATTGGCGTCATTCATCTGGGGGTGTTGTCTGGGGGTGTTTTAGGACTACAGGAAAATTAGTAAAAAAAATTAATTGTCATTAAAAACTGAGATATTTGCAAAAAACTAGATCAGAAGGATGGCAACAATGTTTTTACATACATGGTAGGAATGAAGCCCTTTCTCGGGGTAGTTGTTGGGACAAGTATCTGGGGCCTGAGAAAGTGTCAGTTGTTGTGCAATGCTCCGAGCACTCTTGGAAAGCTCTGCTGCAATTATCTCCAATACCTGTTTCTCTGTGTCTGGAACCCGACCACCTCTAGATCGTTCACAATCTGCTTCAATTCCTGGAGCCAATCGTCCAGTGTCTATAGCCATTTGCTGGTGTAAGTTCTTACACCTTCTGCTATGGTACTGTGGCATTTCCCCATAACTAAGCGCATATCCGTAAATTCGATGTTGGTGTACATTTTGTGAAAGGAGCTTCAAAGTAAGTCACAGTTTGACAAATGCTTGTTATTGTTGACAAAGGCTATCTACCTGCAACTATCTGTTAATGACAAAAAACTTCATTGCCGCTTTGACTTTTCCGCGAAAAATTATAGAAGAATACTTTTTTAATATCAATTTTTTTTTTCGAATGGTTAAGTATTCCAATAGGCTACCAATCAAACATGGGACTATTTTAAAATAATACTTAATGACAAAGTTGAAATTCGATTTTCGACTGTTAATACCTTCCAGAAATTTTCGACAAAAAAAAATTTCTATATTTTTCGCGTAATCTCCAAGTGAGCCCCTATAACCCCTTAAAAGTAATGACGCCACTTTAGAATCATCCTATATATTGAAAATTACAATCTCTTATTTAACACAGGTAATGCTCCGTCTCCGATCTCATCTCAAACATATGAAAAGTACTAACTGTTTTTATGAATTTTGAACTCATACTGTTCACTTCATATTTGGAGGTTCAATTTCGACAATTGTGAAAATGTTATTAATATGTTAAATATTAATTTTGTCAAATCATGGAGTTGTTTATTGATAATTTCGTCTCATTTAATTTGAGCAAGCAATATTAAAAAAATATTGTAAACGGGCGCCTACGTATTTTCATATGAAACATTGGGCCTTGTCAATAATATAATGAAAAATCGTGTCTAGCACTTTAGGCCATTGATCCCTCATCTCGGGAATTTTCTCATTAATCAAATATTGTCACAGGGAAAGACTCAGTCGTCGATAAGTGCTTATAAAAAATACACGGAAGTAAATGCAAAGTAAATCATTTATTATCATGGTCACAGATTATCGAAATATCTGCAGTTCCAGTTACTTTGTTCAAAGGACAGCAACAAGTAGACCGATAATCGGCAAAAAATTTCTCTGCGGAATTTTTATGCTTATAGAGCTGGTAGAAAAATTTCAAAATACATAAACACATGTCCATGCATTTGTAGAGAAAGTCATGATGGAAAGTACTTGACAATACTACTTGAGGCATCGCAGACAGTAAACAGATTATCAACAGACAAATCGACAAAATGACTAGAATCAGTATAGGAACGTGATCAAGATCAAGTTTAACAATATCGGATTGAAGTAGAAAAAGTTTTAAGGCAACAGGGATATTAAAATATAAAAAATCCAAGACAGTTACTTCGAATATTAATATTTTCTTCTTAAGTATTGACATAATAAGTGCTCACGTAAAAGCTAAACCATGAAAGTTGTAACAGTTTTGTTAAAAAAATTGACAATAGGTTAACCTACAATTTCTTCAACAATTTAAACGTATAATAATACATTTTAGATAAGTTCTATATGATTCAGGCGGCTTCATGATTTCAAAACCAATTAACTGATACATATTTGCCATTTACACCACACTAAACAAATAATTAATGTATTTCACGAAAAGAGTTTTGTATTAATTTAATTAATTTTAACTTTACAACAACAATGCAATGCGTTTATGTTAAACCATTTTTTACAGAACTCATCTTCTCATGTGTCATTATTATTATTAGTAGTAGTAGTAGTAAACATCTTTATTTCTAAAAAAGGCTATCGACCTATCGGTCTGTCTGCCCTTGTTTAATACATGTAGTCTTAATCTAAATAAAAAAACAAATATGAAAATTCTCTTATTCTAGGTTAACAATATTATTAAATAAATTTCAACAAAGTTTGTTGAGATTTAATCTGGTGATAGATGATATTGCAAATGTCTGAAAATAATTTCATTGCATGTATTACAGAACCAAGTAACGAAATACTAAACAATGCCGTTTCTACAACGAAATAAGGAAATATTGTGGGAACATATAAATCTCGCAAAAAAGGCGATACTTTGTGCAAAAAGGGCATGGTCGGAAACACGTTAAAACTACTTTCGATGTTGATGAAATATTCGCTGTTGTTAATAAGAGCAATAATCTCTACCAAGTAGTCTCAATAGCATGTGCCATCATCCATCCATGAAATTGGTCATCCATCTCTCCAGCTTAAACATGTATTTTTATTTAATTATATTTTCGCTAGATATGCAGGTTGTATAACGACAAAAACTGTGCTCGAATCAGCATAAAAGTATTAGATCGATTTCATTCCCAATGGACGTGTACTAGAGTAGTAGTAAACATCTTTATTTCTAAAAAAGGCTATCGACCTATCGTTCTTTCTGCCATTGTTTAATACATGTAGTCTTAATCTAAATAAAAAACAAAGATGAAAATTCTCTTATTCTAGGTTAATAATCTTATTAAATAAACTTTCCAATTCTAATGACAAGAAAAAATTATTTTATTGTCCAGTAGTCAGTTGCGTTTGTAAGTGTTCGAGTAGCGTTGATGTAGGGAAACGGAAGCGGGATTGTCTGGTTGGTCTTGTAAGACAAAGGGGATTCAGTATGGTCCAGTTGTAGGGGTTGTTTGTCCATTTTGTCTGTAGATGTTTGAGTCTTTCCGAGATCTTTGTCATGTTTGTGCGTTCGTATAGTAGTTGGGTGGGGGGGTTGTGTAGTGGGTTTTGAGGGTGTCTTATTCGTGTAATTAGTCTTAGTGAAATTTGTTCTGTTGTTTGTGTATAACGTTTTGTCCTTTCTGTTCCGTTGGTCATGAGTATATGTCCAAAGTCTAGCAAGGGTCTTCAAATCGCTTTATATATTTTGGTGGCGGTGTTTGTGCTAATTCCTCTGTCTTTGTAGGTTAGTGATCGGAAGTGTTTTGTTCTCTTTATTGTTTCTTCTCCCCTGATTGTGGTCAATTGTGATTCCAAGGTATTTTACGTCGTTTTTTGGTTGTGTCGTTTGGCCGTCTGCAGTTATTGTAGGGGAGTCAGCGTTGAGTCTGTGGTTTGTGAGCAGAAGTTGGTTTTTTGACGCGTTTGGTGTTAGTCTCCATTTATAAAACCATGTCATTGTGTTGTTTGTTAGTGTTTGGAGTCTTTGAGCTGCTCTCTCAGTAGTTTTGTCATGTACAATAAGTGCCGTGTCGTCTGCGTATTGTAATATGTATGCCGATCTGTCGATTGTGTTCAATTCAGTTAGGATCAGTTTGTGTGTTTCTTGGAATTAAAATAATTATTTTGTGAAAATGGTTTTAGTTATCATCTCATGTTTCCAAATTTAAAGGTGCCAATGAAAAACTTTTTATTCAGTCAGTTTTATTCAGTTAAAATATTTATGATAAATTTTAACAATAATAAAATAATAATTATATTTTTCGAGTTCGCCATATTTGAAACGCCGATACAGTATACTTTTAATGTAGAATTTATATTATTATTTGGCTTGAAATGGAATTTGCAATAGCAAAGTAATTAATTTCATATAAAAACTGTTTTTAATCTACATTTAATTATTTAAACAGTTCAGTATGCAATAAATTGAAATGTTTAAAAGTCTTCATTTTAATTTAATTATAGTCACGCCACTCACTGCGCTTTCAACTGATTATCAAAATAAATTTACTTATTGCGGATATAATATATCTGAAAAGGTTTTGTCAAAAATATATGTAGTTTACATTTAAGTAAATGTTATAAAACCAACTGAGTCAACATACTTTCCCTAAGTTCTCTTCAGATGATGGCACTTCCATTTGCTTCGAAAAACAAGACCCACTTTTCGTTTATTTTATTATAATATTCAGTTATGGCAAATGGAGAATTTTAGAAATTCCAAAAAAGTGTTTACCTTGTTTGTTGATGTTGAGATCTGAGACTGTTGCAAATTGAACGATTGTTGGAGAATTTAAAGTACAACTAATTGTGCAGTGTATGTCACCTGATAATAAGATTTCCAAAAATTGGTGATAAAAGCAATTAATAAATTTAATTATGTACATATATGTAAGCGCAAAAATTTTTTGTTGTTTAAGTGTCTAGAAAAATTGCAACGGCCTATAGATGTTGAATTATTATTTAAATGCGAATGAGAATAAATTTAAAGTATTTCAACCATATTTTCGTGCTTCGAACTGCTAACGCATACAAATGCAAGTTTTTGGCAACCAAAGGTTTCTAAAAGGGCCATTTTTACCGTAGACAAGGTAAAACTTTTTTCCAACACGTTATTTAGGCTATGTTATTCTCGATTTTACTTATTGAGCTGCCTTATTATCTTAAGAAGTATTAATTTCGTACACTTTAGCTGTTAGCTGAATAATACAAAGGCTCTAAATATTGACTTGCCTGATCTGTCTTTTTACCATTTCAATTAGAAAATTTGGATGTAGTTTAGTTAAGTCCTTAAACATGTTTCAGGCCGATGGTAAAAACTTCGGAACTATTTCTATCTGCAAACCATTTAAATTACTCATTAGGGGTCACATAATCCTGAACTCATATAGCCTCAAAATTTCAAATCACAAAGTCTGCCATAAAAGCTGTTGGCAATGTTAACAGAATATATTCCGAATTGATTTGAAGCAAAGTTTTCTGTGATTGGCAACTTGTGCACTTAGTTGGCATTATAAATAAGCCATCATTGTAAACCTACCAAATCGATATTTCTAAATCAGCTTACGTCGAACAATTTCTAACAGACTCTATAATTTGCACAAGAACTTCAATCGCTTTACGTGTATCGTCACAGCGACATAACGTTGATTACAGCTTCTTGATTAATACCTCAAATTCTCTTTTGGATGTGAGCACGAGGGACGTGATTAATCTGGTGTGTCAGAGAAACTCTGTGCATTCGACTAGGCCAATCAGGTCCTGTCTTAAATGTACTCCTGCTAAATAAGCAGTGGAGGAAACACGTAATGTTTTCAGATTGATACATTAGGTAGCTCCATTTTATAGAAAGGTGTCAGGCAGTTTAACAATTGTTTCTGTCGAGTTTTTTGTATAACTATTATAATCTAAATAGGGAAATAACTGATTTTCTGTGAATTATATCCTAATTGTCTAATACATATTATCTTTTGTTGTTATTAAACTCTCCTCAGACTATAAATATGTGCTTTCAGACAACTTTTATTCATTTTATTTTAAAAAGGTATATTACTCAGATGGTTACAATCCAGAATGCCGAAAAATCTTACGTACCGATTTTTAATATTAACTTTCGAACTTTCGAATTTGGTGTAGAACAGCTAATTTAAAACCTGTAATAGCCCATAACAGTAATTATGAAAATGAAATGATAAAAATTGTAAAAACATGAAAGAGATTGACTTTTGTACATGCTTTATTGTACTGACAATACATGTGTAAGTTCATTGCTGGGTGCAAGTTGACTTCCACCGCTACCAACAGAAGTAAACAATGGTAAAATGTATATCTATCTATCTGTATAATCTGTTCTGTATAGGAGAGTAAGGCAACATTTTTTAAATATAAAGTACATATACTAAAAGCGAGAACCATTTTGTTCATTGCACAATCATCTATCCACGTTAATATTAGTACATCTAAGAAAACAAAAACAATAGTGCGTATCAAATGTATGCATGTATCAAAGTAAATGCATCAACTCGGTGTATTAAAAAAATTGGTTATTGCTTTTGACTCTCAACCGCATTTTTGGCATTTTTTTGGGAATTTTGTGGTGTCTGATAAATAAAATATGTCAAACGTGTTTCTTATTATCTCTGTTTTCCTATCAAGTTTACTTATTATATCTATCGAATTTTACGTGTTAGAACTCATTTGCGCTAACCTGATATTGATGCTTTTAAAGCTCAAATAAATCAAGAGATCGAAGCGATAAGACTCAAAAAACGTATCGGATACCTTTAAGATGGGATGGAATGGTCCTGATGAACCCCATATCAGTTGAGTTCTTGAAGAGTATATCATTTCACGACATCATTTCATTGACATCTTTTACGTAGAAAAAAATCCATTTAAATAGATTTTATATTTTCTTTAACTTGGATTTAATTATAGTAAAATCTACAACATTTGATTCAAAAATTCCAATTGAACTTGAAAGTTAAATGCAAGTTTTTGCTTTTGAAACATTGAAACTTATTTTTACGCATGCATAATATAAAAATTGTTAAAAATGTGCATCTGGAAACAAATATTTAGGTGTCTGGGTGAAAAAGAACGAATTATTGTAAAGACATGTGTACCATGTTAGAAGTATTAATATATGGTTTGTGTAAAAAACAAATAATTGATATTTTCATCTTTTAAAAACACCTCCTTAGGTGTGCGGTACCAGATACTATGATTATTAATGTTGTGTATATTTTCCTGACTGTACTTCAATTTATTTCAAAAAATTTTCCCTGGGTTTCAGTCAATTTTATTGTTTATTATTTAAAATGTCACAAATACAATAGATATAGAATGCAAAGAAAAGACGAAGGAGAAACAGTTTTTTGTTTCGCTCGCTCGATATCGAGTAAAATATGGTATTTCAGTGACCAGTCAAATGTGAAGGTAGAAAGAACTATACAAGTAAGTTAAATTTAAATCTCTAAACAATAGATTCTAGTCTTTTCTCAGACATGTTTGTCCTGACTCATCACCTGAAAACCAATGTTCTTGATGTACTTTTTAATATGTGTGTGATTTGTATTTTAATATGTGAATTTTAGTGAAAGTTTTCTATTTAAATTGATGATAACGGTAAATATATATTTTTGACAAACTGATGATGGTGGAGAAAGACACCAAAACGTATTTGTGACATTTTAAATTATAAACAATAAAATTGACTGAACCCCAGGAAAAAATTTTTTAAAAAAAAAATATGATTATTAATATAAAGTTTATAGAATTGCTGTTCTTCCAAATCGAAATGCTGCTCGAGTTTAAGCAGGCTTAAACTATAAAACTCGTTAATATCAAAGTTGAAAATGCATCTTCATCGGCTAATATCTTCGAGAAGTAAACTCGAGTTCATCGTCAACCTTTTAAAAGGAATGGCACAAATTTTGAATCAACCTATATTTCTGTTATGGCGTCGAAGGTATTTCCAAATATTATTATTTCTTGATTGTTGTGTATATTTTCCTGACTGTATTAAATGGATTATTTCTTGACAATTGTTTATTTAATAATTCATCAAATTAGAAAACATATCTAAGCATTGGTCTTGGAAATATAGTTGTCGGTTGGATTTAATTAGTGCGTTCGTCTCTTTCCAGAATCCTGTCCAATTTTGAGTGGACACCGTAAATGGCATGTTTCTTATTAAAAGTGTCTGTTGGAGGACTGAAGACAGAATATGAGTAGTTAATTATTATTAGTTGAATTTGTACAAATCAAGTGTTTTTTACTATGAGATGCTACTTATCTTTTTACGGTAACGGGGTGGTTATCTCAATTTTAGTTTTCTGAGATAAGAATTTTTCAACGCAAAGGCACAGTAACTTATAGAACGAATCGGTCTTGCTGCCTCAGCTGTTGTTGATGGCTTCAGGGGTCTGTTCTAACCGTTGTATGTTTTTGCCCATTTGGGTTTTGTTGAAAATTGAGTACTTAACCGTCTGTTCGAGCGGATGGCATCCACGAACGAACAAATGGACGGAATTTCTCCTGTTCCTACAAGAAGGCGTAACGATTGTGTTCAGATCTCATCGGATTATTGACGATTTGCAATTTGACATTTGTCGAACTGTTCATATTCGCATTTTGAGCTCCCTGATGACCATAGTAATTGCATTATTATTAAGGACGTTCGTTCATAAATTGTCAGTTTGTATGAGATGTTTTGTATGCCGTCAGTATTAGTTATATATTGTTTCTTATTTTAATAAAGTCCAGTTATTTAAGAGATTGGGCTCAACTCCATTGTCAAGAACGTTTTTCACATCAAAATTTTTGCAAAATACTGACTGGAATGTTTTGGAAAATATTTAGTGCAGTACAATGAATATCAGTTTCCAAACTCAATGAAACCCCTCCTCTTTACCAGTTATTGCTGAAATTAGTTTGACGTTTTTCGGCCCGCAGTTTAAATCATACAGTGGGAAGATTGGCAAGTTTTATAGCTTCATGTTTAAACAGCAGTAGTATTGTGAGAATAACTGGAAATCTTCCAGTGCCAAGACCATATTTATCATGCGTGGAAATAATTTCCTGTTGGGCAAGGCAAAATGCAAGTATTTCAACTGTAATGTAAATAATAGGCAAAGTTATTTCAAATTGCGCTTACTAAGTACATCTAGAAGTCATATTGATTCGGCGGATTCAGAAACATTTTTATACATATTTTAGTTAAGAACAGATAGTAGTAGTAAACATCTTTATTTCTAAAAAAGGCTATCGACCTATCGGTCTTTCTGCCCTTGTTTAATACATGTAGTCTTAATCTAAATGAAAAAACAAAGATGATAATTTTCTTATTCTGGGTTAACAATTTGATTAAATAAACTTTCTAATTCTAATGACAAGAAAAAATTATTTTATTGTCCAGTAGTCGGTTGCGTTTGTAAGTATTCGAGTAGCGTTGATGTAGGGAAATGGGAGCGGGATTGTCTGGTTGGTCTTGTAAGACAAAGGGGATTCAGTATCGTCCAGTTGTAGGGGTTGTTTGTCCATTTTGTCTGTAGATGTATGAGTATTTCCCAATCTTTGTCATGTTTGTGCGTTCGTATAGTAGTTGGGTGGAGGGGCTTGTGTAGTGGGCTTTGGGGGTGACTTATTCGTGTTATTAGTCTTAGTCATTGTTGTGTATATTTTCCTGACTGTACTTTAATTTATTTCAAAAAATTCCTGGGTTTCAGACAATTTTATTGTTTATTATTTAAAATGTTACAAATACGTTTCGGTGTCTTTCTCCACCATCATCAGTTTGTGTGTATAGTCGTTTCTACCTTCACATTTGACTGGTTACTCTGGAGTAACCTGGAGTAACCTGGAGTTACTCTGGAGTAAAAAAGTGGTTACTCTGGAGTAACCAGTCAGATGTGAAGGTAGAAACAACTATACACACAAACTGATGAAAATAAAACAATAAAATTGACTGAAACCCAGGAATTTTTTGATATAAATTAGTCTTAGTGCAATTTGTTCTGTTGTTTGTATATAACGTTTTGTCCTTTCTGTTCCGTTGGTCATGATTATATGTCCATAGTCTAGCAAGGGTCTACAAATAGCTTTATATATTGTGGTGGCGGTATTTGTGCTGATTCCTCTGTCTTTGTAGGTTAGTGATCGGAAGTGTTTTGTTCTCTTTATTGTTTCGTATGTGTTTAGTGAATTTAAGTTTGTGGTCAATTGTGATTCCAACGTATTTTAAGGCGGTTTTTGGTTGTGTCGGTTGGCCGTCTGCAGTTATTGTAGGGGAGTCAGCGTTGAGTCTGTGGTTTGTTAGCAGAAGTTGGTTTTTTGAAGGCTAACACCAAACGTGTTAGTCTCCATTTATATAGTTTTGTCATGTACAATAAGTGCCGTGTCGTCTTCGTATTGTAATATGTATGCCGATCTGTCGATTTGATTTTTGTCTGGTAAGTTGTAATTGTATATGTCATGGCAGTATATACAGTGTGTCCAGTATAAAATGATGTACATGGGGATATTGGAAACCGTTAGAGTTACAGGGTGGACCAAATGGGGAAAAAGTTGCGCAATCAAGTGCCTATAAATAATCTGTCATCAACTTCTTTGAACTCGGAATAGCAACGGATATACAGGGAAAAAAAGAAAAAAAGTGCGTTTTATAAAATCCTTTATATCGTGTTTATTATAAAAGATACAATAACGAAATTTTCAGGCTGGGGGTAAGAAATGAGCGTGAATTTGAAAATAAAGTAAAAAATAATCTGGCCCCACACCCACATGAGAGAAGAGCTGTTGCAACTTTTGCAGAGTTTCGTAGACGTGAACTCATAATGAGTTCCAATAGATCTAAATTACTGATGGTTACAAAATCAATAATTAAAAGTCTGATAAATTGTGTAAACTTTCCATAAGAATTTCTCTTTTTCCGGTGCAATGTGCATACGAACTGTTTGTCTCTTTAAACCCGAAACTTCTTGTTTCTAGTAGACAATATACTCTCAACACGGGACTGTTAACCTAATGACTATAGAAGAAAAATTTGACAATATTTAAGTTTGAAACTGTCCAATGGACTATTGACTGCATCTCTGTCGATGTATTAAACCGCCAATTATTTCCATCAGGATGATAACATTTGTACACGAGAACGGTAAACGTATACTGTTGATATAAGTTAGTTATTTGGTTTCGAAAACATGTACAATAGGAAACGTACAACTTCAGGGGCTCTATTCACTCTGCCTAATTTTATTGAAATGCTGAAGTAAAAGAAGTTGTGCTTGCATTTAAAAAAACAGCAAAATTTTCACTTAAACGGTTAGTAACCACACTAGCATTATATTTACGACACTTTCATTACAACTATGGTTGTGTATGTTTCCTGGACTGTATTTTAATTCAATTCAAAATAAAATTCCTGGGTTTCAGTCAAATTTTATTTATTATTTCATTTCAAAAACGTTTCGGTGTCTTTCTCCACCATTATCAGTTTCTATGTGTAGTTGTTGCTACCTTCAGTTTTGGAATGAAATTGATGATTACAACTATGTACATCTGAGAATTGCAACGATGACAATTAGATTTATAACTCCTTAATAGGCCGGCCGAAAATTAAAAAAAACTGCAAATTCTTCCACTGTTTAAGATATTTAATGTGCCATCACGTAATATAGATTAATCTATTTCATCTGGAGAAACTGAACTTTGGCCATTTCTATGGAAATACCTGTATCAATTTTTCAATATATTTAGTCGTTCTTCATTTCTCATCCATAGTAGTGATCATTTTACGCCTTCTTGTCTGATTTTTACTAAACATTTTGTAAAAGTGAGAATGAGCTCTCAATGGCATTCAAATCTAGTACGCAAAGAGGTTTTCGTAATTATTTAATGTGACCAAGAGACACCGCGAAATTGAGCAAATAACACTATGTATTAGATTAAATGTTTCCGAAATTAGTGCTGGTATTCTGGCGCCGAATGGCACCCTTAAATTCTCTCTGACAGTTGCAATCAGTAGTTATCGTTCGGATTCTAGCCATTTGGACGATGTGCTGCTATTTGGGCCTTTCCAATTAGCACTTGAAAATAGAGGGACACATATTAGTTTTGGATTTGGTGTTAAACTGGATAAATTGAATTTTATTTGCAAAAAAGACATTCTTTGAAAGTTCTTTTTTCTTTCAGTTTCATTTAAGTTGATGATCAAGTTTCATGTCGAAAAGGCTTGCGACAAAAGCTTACTGGTAAACCGTGCAATCTACTTACTGCCTTTATCTAATCACTAGCGATATGAGAGCTTCAATATCTCTTACCAGCTTCGGATAACATTTTGAGAACTGAAGCATGTCGGCATTTGAAATTTGTAAGGGAAGGATTGCAATTTTCCTTCTGCTTGAAGTGAATTAAGAATTGTTGACATTGCAATATGATAAGGATTCAAACATTTCGTTCATTATTGATTCAGATACTACCGCATGTATTATAGGTTATAAGAAGTGCAGTTGTCTTTTGAATGACACACTTAATGCAATTGGATCCAAGAGTTCAAACTCACAATAAATGATCGCATTACTACCGATTTAATCACTTTATTGTTATGATTTAAGGACTTGTACTATTTTCATCACAGATTAAACGATTTTTATGTACAAATCGAAACGCCAGAATATATGTAAATCTTTATTAAATTAATTATGTGATTGTTTGGTTATTTTAGTTCGTGCCTGTGGTATGGTTTTGTAGATAAAATAAATCGATTTCTAATTCAAAACTTGCCACAAAGAAAGCATCCTTGAAAACCGAATTCAAATACCGTTAAAAATGTTTGAGGTGAATAGCACGGTGGTTAAAAGATTCAATTTACGACATGGATATTTGCCTAAAAGGTTTTTCACGACAAATAAATTGACGTGGTCAGGCTATTTTTTTTTCCTTTTTTGATGGCACTAAGAACCCTAAACTCGCTTGGCATACCCTCTATCATATATCATCAAAATGTTGACTTGAATCACTTACACTATTATCAAAAATACCATAGGATTGACTTTCTATGAATGTGGAAGCAAATAGGAAACTATTGAAATATTTTGAAATAACCATATCAGCAATTGCTGAATTGAATATGTGCACAAAATTGTGCCGATTAAATTAAAGTTCGATACAATTGTGTTTGCGGATTTATATCGTTTGTGAAAGTAGCCAATGTTTTATCAAATGCTTTATGAACCCTGACATTCTAACTACATAAATTCGTTCTTCGACAATGATGAGAACCACAACTAGTAACTAACTAAGTTAGATTGGGATTTTCTACAAATTACATTTTTAAGCGGTTCGAACTTTTTTGGTAGCAACATTTCTAGGCCCATTATTGGGGCGATTCTTTACGATATTTTCCACGCACCACGCTTTTAGTTCTCGATTGTTTTCCAGCCTGGTACAGTTGAATCTTCATATTGGTGTTATCTATTATTGCTGCTATTATTAAAATCGCCAGAATTGAACTGGCAGGTTGACCTTTGCAAATTAATATTTGTAACTTAACCTTCGATTAACTGAAGCATTTCAAAATGATTGCTGATAATTACATAGTTGATATTGGAGCTACACTAATTGCTAAAATGAATTAAATTATGATTCCTTTTTCGTTCTTCTCCGAGTTCCTTTCCTGGGAATTTCCGCAAGACGGTATTTACATTTTTGATAACTAAATGAAAATAAAATAACAAGAGAATATTCTTAAAACTGAAGTGATTTTCACATTAAATTTAACCAATTTAATATTTTTCTTTTATGATTCTTAAAGTACCGTCATGAGTTAGCACATTTTCCACCACAGTGTTCCTTTTTTCACTTAAGAAGGAAGCCGTTTAGTGAGCGGTGTTAGTATGTTTATATTTCAACTCGTATTCGATCCAAAGACAATGTGATATTTAGAGGAGCCCGTCAAAAAGTTTTACCGTGGAAATGAAAACCTGTTTGTAGCTTTGATAGATTTGCACTTTAACTATTTGAATGAAGTAAGGTTGTCAATGAAAAAATTGCCGGTCATGAATTATTTCCAGCTTAAACTGAGGCGTATTGCCGGCCATAAAAACAATTAGAATTGATGATAATCGTGGGTCATAGATTATCTTTACTTTCTTATTTTGCACTGTTATTTAAAATATATACATAAAGCATTTGAAAAAATGTCTTTTATAAAATTTAAAGCTTTATTCATGGATTTGCATTTTCACCCGGTACATTACAAAACTATAAAGATACATGCTCATTATCTTAAGGTTATTTCGGAGAAGAAATGTTTATCCAATTAAATTTTTAATGTCATAATTAATGTGGTATTCAAGCTTAGAGAAATTTCTTTCTAGATGCAGTGCCTGACACTAATTACGCCCATCTAGTCTGGGACTCTCTCATTATTAATCTCAATTTTCTTTGCGCTCTTTTACTATCCATGAATTTATAATTTCGAATTCCCTGCTCTACGGCACATGCTTTTTAAATTTAAAGTTAGCCATTAGGCGCTCCTAAATGGAATGCAGAAATAATATGCAGTGTTTGTTTTTTATCGTTACCTGCTAAGGCTAAAAGTTACACGTATTAGGAATCATCAGTATTTTATGTTTCTATTCGTATGTTTACTTCGTGTCCATAGTGTGGATTGATTTGTAATTCTCTCGAAAGAAACTCGCTGCATATGCAAAAATGCACATAAATGAAAATATTTTGTTGCTGTTTGAATGTTGTTTGCCATTGGAACATTCGCCAAGCAGGCCGCAACCTTTATAAGCTGGCATATCATTTATTCCAGAGTTGTGTCTGGCCATCCTATTATTCTCTAAACATAAGCTTGGATTCATTTATTTTCGTTCGCTGAGAGAAATCTGATATATGATCAACTATAGAACATACACGCAGGTGTTATAAAAACCCGGGCTAAAATGATCCACTGAGAGGTGATAAATTACAAATTTAATCTCACCGGACAGGCCGAGTGATGAATTACCAATGAATAGAGATTGAACAGAACGGAGGATAATAGAGTTGAAAGACTTTGTTGTTGGACGTGGGAAAGTTGCTTACTTTTGTTAGGGGAAGTTTTATTTCTATGTTTTTCGATTTTGTTGTTCGTTGATTAAATCAATTACGTAGTTATCTATAATCAGAACACGCATTTCTTTGCATTCAGAAGATGTGAATAGTTTCAATTCTACTACCCCTACTAAATTCTCTTTTGCGGTGTCTTCAAAAATGTTTTTAAACTTAGAAATATTGGCCCGTAGTTTAAGGAAACGTTTCTGAGGGCAATGTTTAGTCAACGTAAAAAGTCGGAAATTACAAAGTCACGAATATCAGTCCACGTCAGCCACGTATATATGAATTAAAAGTTTAGTTTTCCAGTAAAATTTGGAAAGGATTCTGCTTTAGCCGCAAGTTGAGAAAATCAGCCATTAAAAATTGAAAGCAAATCTATTTTTCTAGTAATATATTCTATATGGGTCGGATTACTTAAATTTCTGTTAGAAAATATTACAAACGTTAGAATAAGAAATCTACTTATGATCAACTTCAAAACAAATCTTGGCAAATGTTAAAGCACAATAGTCAATTATCGCTTTATTTGATAAGGGCTGGCTTAAAGTTGCAAACTATTTTCTTAGCGTATAAACATGTTTAAACAGTACTGCCACTGTGACTACAATTTCTACACTAAGAGCCAAAAAATATTCAAACTGTTCCAGGAACAGTTAAGTATTCATCGGTGGATTTCTAAAAATGACAATCGTTACCTCTAAATGCTTGCACGTAAACGTTGTAGAAGTGTCGTATTAGTCGCTTAACTTCGTTTAGCTTCAAACGCAAGTTATAGTACCCTACATAAGGCTACCCACAAACGTAGAACTACAAGATCAGCACACGTATAAACTATGCTGAGTTAGCTTAAGTATATATATATATATATATATATAGATATATCTATATATATATATATCTTATATATATATTATATATATATGCTATGCTTGCTCGCTCGGCAAAGCATAAAATTTGCAGAAAATATTATGATAAATACTACTCACCATTGTTGATAAGCTAAAGGCAAAAATATTCTGTTAGTGTATGGAACCATATTTAAACTATTTTTTAGTCCTTTCATACCTTTGTTTGAGCAAAATCACAATTTATTACTGTACTGTTCAGTCAAATCACACTTTGATGTTAAATGAAGAACGCTGTAGATATAGTCTTTCTTCAAACTATTAATTGACACGTGGTTTCTTCAAAAGTTCGAGACCAAAGAAAAGCTGCACAAAATCTATCAATTTCTCGTTTTGGTGCTTGTTTCCATCAATCTCAACCTGGTCGTAATTGTTGCTTATGAGTGCTTCCTTCAGTATACCTTCAGAGGCCACTTTAACTCTTTTTGAGATTCTCAGAATGGTTCATTTTCTTGGAAACAATAAACACCGTGGATTCCCTGCGTTTCTCATGGAGCAACTTGACCTATTTAGAGCCGCCTTAAGAAAGTTAATTTTTTTTGCTAATTTTCACATGCGAATTTTGGAAGAGCATACTTATAAAACTAGCTACCATTACTCTGTAACGCTGAACTGTTTTCCAACATATACATGCCTGGATCCATGGATAATGTCGTGATTTCTGATGACTAATGAATCATTGAAAAATATGGCTTAATAACGAAGGTGACAGTCCTTCTTCAACAGTTAATATCTTTGATAAATGAACTAAGAATAATTCTTACCATTTTTCCGGTACTCTCCAAGTAAGCCTCAGTAACCTCTTTATAGGAATGACGGAAATAATCCGAATTCATATCGTCTAACAAACCAAAAATACAAGGCATTAATTTGAATGCTTGGAACTGAGTAATGATCTGAAAAGTGCAGTTCCAATTCAGAAGTCAAACTGCTCTCATCTAAAAATTTAATATTTCAATTGCCCTCTAACGTATAATTTTGCTATAAATTTTTTCTTTTAATAATAAAACTTTTAATAATAAAAAAAATAAACTATTTCATATGAAAGTAAATAATAATCCTATATACCATAGCAATAGAAAACTGCTGTGCACCCGCGGTTAAATAAATATTCAAACATGAATTTTCAGTGTGCATATATTGCTTCCAATAACTCATCTGATTTAAAAGAAGCACAGTGCGATATCTGAGGATGACCTAATTTCTTTGAGAAAAATTTCGTATTCCGCAACAAAACGTACATCCCACTAACATCATAAATCAACAAAAATGGTGCCAAGACTAAAAATTTCTATGCCGAAAAATAAAAAGTCTAACACGCTTTATATCGCGTCACAACTTTTTGACAAGTTAAACCACGTTTTTACGTCGCAGGTACGGAAAGGCTTTGCTTGGAATGCTGCCAAGCTGAGCAAGTTGCAGCAAACATTTTCGGTAAATTACTGAATTTACATAACTATTATTCAGGAAGGTTATTAGTCATAAAACTACGCTTCAAGGGTCTTACTTTACATTAATTTCCCGAAAATAAACGCGTGGACTCCTGGACAAGCGGAACACAGAATTTAGTGAGAGGCACCGACAAGCTGATGCGTCTCCAACAGAATAATAAAAGGTTTATTGCTGCTTTAAAAAGTTCAGGTTTGTACTTCTGATTTATTGCTGTTTTTGCAACTTATACTTTAGACCTTATGGTGTGACCTGCTACAAAACGTTAAAACTAGGCATTATTTCTTACACGGGGCACGTCTTAAAACGTTAAGTCGAAAGTAATGCCCTTTGCTTTAGTAGCTCAAAGTGGAGTCTTTACTATTCAGATTAAACCATTTTTCATCAAAAGCAACGCGTTCAACTGGTCACAAATAGTTTGAAGTTAATTGAGTAATGCAATAAAGATGTACCAATGCTGAAAATTGATTGATTCAGAGTAATCAACAAATCAGTGCCAAATTATCATAGATTCAAATGTGGGCCAATTCAATATTTCAAATTTTCGTTTGAAACAATTTCTTAAAATTTTGGTTTTTTATATTCGGACTTTGATGTCGTTGACAGATCAACTTCCATTAATTTGTCTAAATCAGAGCTTTACTTGCATAATTACGTATACGTTTATAAAACAATTAATGTTAATTTTAAATTGCTTTCAAGTAACTAAGTTAATTTGATGTCAGGATTGCTGCACATTTTTATACTTTTGAAAATAGCAATTATTGTAGAGAGATAGAGATTTTTTAAAGAAAACGTGACATAACAGCAGGCGGTTATGGCAGCATGCAAAGCGACAATACCTTTCGATTGGAGATATTTCAGTGCACGATGTTAACTAGGGCACCTTTTCACATATTCTATAAAAATCCATTTTAATTAATCTTTTCAGCGACTACTTTGCGGGCACAATGATAAAATTACAGTTCTAAATTCAGCATTCTAATGGCATATTATGGAACTAAAGAAAAATAATATATTAGCTTTGCCTGGTCGTTTTATTTGTAGATTTAAATTAAAAATCCATGCCATTAAAATGATCTGGATGTTTTCTTTCACTTTTCTATCAGTTCTATTTTAGACTATTACATATTCGAGGGTTTTGTATTTTATCTTTGCGACAAATCGTAAAAAGTAAAATGTTTTCGGTTCAACCCAATTCCTTCAAAGATACAAGACACGCTGCAATAGGGATTTAGGATGAAAATACTCGACAAAACAGAACTGGAAACGTTTAATGTGCGGTGACAAGTACATTGAAAGTTTCTTCTGGCATTACTGTTTGTGAGTTCTGAGATGCGGAGATCCTTTCCACATTTTCTGTGGATTTGGGAAAAAGTCATTTCGGTTTAATTATATTTTATTATACCTTTCTCCACCGATTTAGGTTTTGCTATTGTCTCATTATTTAAGTCAAAGTTTCGTATATTTATTCTATTATAAAACTGAAACCAGCGTAATAAGGTTCAGATGATTACAATTCGTATTTTAATGGTAAGATCGTAATATTATGGTTATTACCTACCAACTATAAGTCGGGTATCAAAATAAGTATCAACATATTCTAGTTCGAAATTTAAAAATCTTTTTCGCATTTAACATATCCTTACATGCGCACGTAAAACGTTAAATATAAATGCGATTTTCAAGATAAAATCGTATGTAGGTAATGCATGCACTCTTTTTAAACTTGTTATTGCCAATGTAAAATGCAACATCTTGAATACGTTTCCCGGCAGGTCCTAGAGACAATTTGCGCAAATGGAAGACGAGATCTGACAATCTTCCTCCATAATTCAATTGTGTAACTGTTGTTTTACAAACGCGCTTGGAATTATGGTAAATATTATTTTACTGACAAAAACTAATAATAATCAGTGCATATAGACAAGTACGTAGATAGTGGAAATGGAAGAGAATGATATGTATTGCTTTGCCTTAAACCTATACCTTCCTAGTGTATTATTTTTGTTCGAGTTGAAAGTTTATTAATTCCCAACTCTAAACAAATCGACATTTTTGAAATGAGCCTAATATGGTTTTAGCAAAAAATCGCAAGCTATTTGGTTTGAACATTTGAATAAGAGGCTGTGTCTTTTGAACAACGGTTTGTGAAGAAAGATATTGTTTTTTTAAACCAAAGCGTCGGTATTATTTGAGACTTTATCGAGGCTCTGGAAGGCAAGAGAGAAACTGTATACTATGACAGTCACAAATATCGTACAAAAGGACAATTCAAAGCTATAAAATTATAAGGACAAACAATAAAACTACAAACACATGCAGTTAAAAATTGAACCAATGGACAATTTTTTAAAATAAAAGCAAACTGTGAAAATGATATAGAAAACTAACAATATTATGTATCCACCTTATATACTCTAGTATCTAATTAGAAAAGTGTACTCGTTTTGGGGAAAATAAGAGCGAATATCAAAATATTAAAATGGAAACTATGTTGAACCGTAATTTGGTATTAATGTAAATTTCGACTTCATTATTTGGAGTTCCATTTCAATCAATTTACAAATACGACTATGTGATTTATACAAAATCTTACACTTATTTACTTTCCAGCAAAGAAACAATTGAACTGAACATATTTTTCACTATTCTCTAAAACAACCTTAATTAAAATATAAGATTCTGAGTCGAGACACCGTAGCGAGTGGTTGGGTGTTTACGAGCGCGCCAATCCAATGGTGTAAAAGTGCGAAAGTGCCAAAAGTGGGACCAGCAAAGCGAAGCTAAACCGCCCGGTTTTGCTACCTGAAAAGGCATCAGGCCCGTTTAAACTTTGGACTGTGCAACGTTGCCACGGTGAACTTTTCACAAACGGACAATATATATATATATATTATATATATATATATATATATATATATATATATATATATATATATATATATATATATATATATATATACGAGTGGAATTCAAACGAAAGGATGGACCCTGGGAGTTCGCAAGAATCCGAATCGGATTATGCCTCCCAGGATGGTGGGTTCAAAAAGTCACGAACGAAAAAACGGGGCAGAAAACCGAAGACGACCCAGCCAACCCAGCCAACCCAGCCAACCCCCACAACGACAACACCTGAGGCCAAACGAATAGCTTTGGACTATCAGTCTACAACCAACAAAAATAAAACAACAAAGAGCAAGACAACATCAACAAGATTTCCCACGTATTCGCACACATTCACAGCGAACGCATTGTCGACCATCACCAGAGTCCAATTTGCAATCAGGTGGGAGGAACTCAACCCCAACAACAAGGATGTGATTATCAGGCAAGATAATTACTTCCTAATCAAAACCAACCAGGAGGACAAAACATCAACAATTTTACAACAACTAAAACAAGAAAACACTGTAACAAGTTACAAATTACAAAAAAACGATAACCTCCCACTAATCCGACAACAAAAGTCAGGTCACCACCATATTACACCATCATATTCTGTCGTCGCCACTGGGGTCGACCTGGACATTGAAGACAGCATGTTTCTGGAACGCCTGGAGCAGCAGGGCTTCAGAATAAGGTTCTGCAGGAGAATTATCTCGCGAGAGCGCAACGCACCCACACTCATGATGAGGTTAATAACCGGCGACATATCCACATACGAAAGGTTGATGAGCGACCGTGCGGTTCATTTTTTGGGCCGCATTTTCAAAATCACCGAAAGTAAACCACCAGCACCCGTGCCTGCGCCGTGTGGCAAATGCAACCTGTTCAGCCACAAAACTGAAGACTGCAAACAAGCACCAAGATGCAACAAGTGCCAGGGACCCCATCCAACATCCAAATGCGAGTCACCACTGCCAACCAAGTGCGCAGCATGCAAATCAGAGGACCACGCAGCATGGAGCATGAAATGCCCCAAACGACCGACAGCCCCAATCGTCGGCATCCCAAACGTAAAAATAAAATGTGTAAACAAACGTACGTCCGGGATTGCGGAGACAACGACAGTGGCAAGTAGAATACACACACCCATTACAACACATGACCACATCATAAACAAATACAAACATCAACTTAACAAGACAAACAATACCAACAGAGACGAACTACTAAAAAAACTACGAAAACAATTTATAGAAGACTTCGACAATGACACCTCCGTTGTTTTCTTCGGGAACCATGTTTACATCCTAATGTTTGACATGCTCCTGCCCGAGGGACGCTCTCCAACTGAACCCTGCGAACAAATGAGACAGACAGTAACTGAGCATACAAGATTCAATATGAAAGTACTTTACGCGAACATCAACGGACTTAACAGCAAAAAAACACTTATTTACAATTACATAGAACAAAACGACACAGACTGCTGCATATTTGTAAAGACTAAAACCAAACTAGGACAAACACCAACGTACAGAAATTGGCAGTATATCTATAGGCATGGAAATACCATCAATCATGCCAGGGGCGGGGTCGCAGCTCTCCTAAAACCAACATATAAACTTGGAAGAGCAAATCCTCCCTCCCTCAACAACCCTTTGAACGACTGTCTACACTTTACGCTACCCTACTTAAACGACCTGATACACATATTTCTGACATACATACACCCACACTCCAACCTAGAACAAAACATACTGACTAAAGCGAGCATCTATAAATATGCAATAATTGTAGGCGACTTTAATATGAACAAAAGCAAAACGAAACAGCTTAAAAGATTTCTACAAAATTCCGACTTTATAAAACAGCACACCCCACCAACTTTTCTGATGCCCGCAAACCCAGACTCAACACCAGACGTTCTACTGCACACAAGAAACCTGACAAACACCATCAACAACATAAACTTAACCAACGAGCTTGGATCCGACCACCTGGCTATTACGTTTAACATAGACTTACAACATACGCAACCTACCTCCAATACACCTATAGAGAAAAACTTAAACCTGACAAAGACTGACATAGACAAAGTGAAACAACATATACATGACTACATTCAATCACAAGCACAGCCCATTTCAATAGAAACCATACAACAACAACTTTCACTAGCCATAGGAAAATTTAGCCCGGAAATAAAAAATGCTTTCTACCGACATACACTACCCAAATACATACTGAGACTAATAAAACATAAGAGAGAACTGTACAGACTATATACAAACACTCAAAATAACGACCTAAAAAAGACAATGAACCAACTTAACAGAAACATTAAAACTCTGATTGGACAATACCGACAAGACAAATGGCTAGAAACATGTAAAGAAATACAGAAGGACAAAGGCAAAACATACTGGCGAAAAATTGAGAAACTGGCGCAATACAGGAAGACTGGCACTACTGACACAATTGACGAAAACGGAATAGAACGCTACACAGACAAAGAGAAAGCGGACGCATTCGCCAGACACTATCAAAGGGCCTTCAGCATATCGACAAACCCTAACTTCGAGAATGACAACTGGAACTTGATCAACGACTGGTACTTGAACTATTTTAACAACTCACCAAACTATGCCTGCACACTGATCACAGACATAGAGTACGATGAAGCCCTAGCGCACATCAAGAACACTGCACCGGGGAAGGATAAAATTAAGGCAAAAGTCCTGAAAAGCCTAACTCAAGAAACACACAAACTGATCCTAACTGAATTGAACAACTGCATCACAAATGGCAGAATCCCAGAAACATGGAAAAACGGCTTAATAATCCCTATACCCAAAAATGGACTGGACAATACACAACCGAGCAACTACAGACCAATTACACTACTTCCAGTACTAGGCAAGATTTTTGAATGCATAATGAAGCAGCGGCTTGACAAAGTGATTGGAAAGTATATACCTACCTACCAATTTGGTTTCAAAAAGCATCACTCGACCGTTCATCCGCTCTTTATTTTGGCCAACAATATACAAACTACCCACCTAGCTGACAGAAAGACATCTTGCCTGTTTATGGACATTAACAAGGCTTTTGACAGTGTCTGGCATAGAGGCTTACTATACAAACTATACAAACTACACACACCAACATATCTACTACACACCATAAAGAACTTACTAGAAAACAGACAACTACAAGTACGAATTGACAAAACACTGTCATTTTCTTTTTCCCCTGAACAAGGGCTCCCTCAAGGATCCCCGCTCTCACCGTTTCTCTACAATATATACTGCCATGACATATACAATTACAACTTACCAGACAAAAATCAAATCGACAGATCGGCATACATATTACAATACGCAGACGACACGGCACTTATTGTACATGACAAAACTACTGAGAGAGCAGCGCAAAGACTCCAAACACTAACAAACAACACAATGACATGGTTTTATAAATGGAGACTAACACCAAACGCGTCAAAAAACCAACTTCTGCTCACAAACCACAGACTCAACGCTGACTCCCCTACAATAACTGCAGACGGCCAAACGACACAACCAAAAAACGACGTAAAATACCTTGGAATCACAATTGACCACAAACTTAAATTCACTAAACACATACGAAACATCAGGGCAGAAACAATAAAGAGAACAAAACACTTCCGATCACTAACCTACAAAGGCAGAGGAATTAGCACAAACACCGCCACCAAAATATATAAAGCTATTTGTACACCCTTGCTAGACTATGGACATATACTCATGACCAACGGAACAGAAAGGACAAAACGTTATATACAAACAACAGAACAAATTGCACTAAGACTAATAACACGAATAAGACACCCCCAAAACCCACTACACAACCCCCCCACCCAACTACTATACGAACGCACAAACATGACAAAGATCTCGGAAAGACTCATACAGCTACAGACAAAATGGACAAACAACCCCTACAACTGGACCATACTGAATCCCCTTTGTCTTACAAGACCAACCAGACAATCCCGCTTTCGGTTTCCTACATTAACGCTACTCGAACACTTACAAACGCTACGGACTAGTGGACAATAAAATAATTCCTTCTTGCCACTGAAATCTTACTTATTTAATAGTATTGTCAATCCAGAATAAGAGAATTTTCATATTTGTTTTCATTTAGATTAAGACTGTATGTATTAAACAAGGGCAGAAAGACCGATAGGTCGATAGCCTTTTTTAGAAATAAAGATGTTTACTACTACTAAAATATAAGCTATAGTTGTATTTATATTGTACTGAGAATTACAACACTTGTTCTAAAATACATGGCGGATGACTTCAAGAATGTATCATCCATTTTTACTTAACAATTCAAAGTTGGTTAGATTTGAATTTTAACGAATGAAAAGTGCACGTATAAAATACCACTTTAAAGGTGTATGACACTTTTTCTGTCATCTAAACAAATTTGCTTTCAGCTTTTTAAAACATACGGTTTGATTTTACATCATTTCATTTTCAGTGTTTTTCATTACAATTATAAATTTGCTATCAGAGCCATTACTGACGTTCCTTTTATTGAAGCTGACTTGAAGGTTCCTGTAAATCTAGATATTGTCTTTATGGCTCAACATGTGAATCGTTTTTGTTTTCAAGAATTGTTACAGCCCCAAATAAACATTATCGGTTTAAAGTCGCTTCTTCAGAACAAAATTGATGTCTTTGTGTTCCGTTTTAGCTTTATCTTATTTGTAACTGTTCCAATTTAGTTTATAAAGCATCTGCATTGCTTAATAAATGTGCTGCTTCATTTTGTTTTTTTGGGCACGATTTTCAAACATATACTACAAATAGCTTATCATAGTTATCTCCGGTCAAAATAATTTTTCTAGTTAAATTGAATTAATTGAAATTAAATGTAAAATATGGTGAAGACTTAAGCAAACTACTTCTTTAAATTGATCTGCTGATTTTAAATTTGTTTGGTTACCAACCAGTGCTTATGTCAGAATGTATTAAGAACTGAGACACTCTGTTTGTGATGATAAATGCATTTCTGGTTTTTTACATCAATTTTTTGGTTTTTTACATCAAAGAAAAATTAAATTGATTGAGAAATCATCAAATAAAAATGAAATAATAAGTATCACTGCCGATTGCAGACATGAAAAACCAATATTTGGACCAGGGAATTAATGTTAAACATCAAAGCAACAGTAAACGACATTGCCTGTTTTTCTCTGAGGAATTCATCCTATCGATCAGAAATTTTTTAAATTGCTCGAATTCGAATTCAAACAGAGTGAGCTATTTTATTTAATCTCCTATATCTAGACGGTGCTGAAATATTGGCAGAGGGTCCGCAGTTATTTTAATATAGGCGTGATGTGAAAATAGAAATTAGATGCGAAAATATACTTACTTACTCGGAAGAATAACACAGAAATGTTGATAGCTACAGTTTCTTAATGCTAACCATGCTAATTGTATAAATTGCTTGTTCAGATTGCCTGTCCAATCCTCAGTAGTCGGTTGACAATTTTTCTCATTTTAGAAGTATCATAAAACTATCAGCTCATTCTTCTTGGTATCGGTTGATGATAACCAACAATCGACATCCATGTATTTCTAATTTTAAAATTGCGAAGTCTCATTTCGTAAAAGCATGCGAAGCGCGATCTTATATCCACTTCCGACAACCGAGAGCGCTATAGAAAATTAATTTAGTCTACCATTTCCTCATATTTTTCTGCAGCTAGAAAAATATGTTGAGCATAATAATTCTTTATATTGGTTTGTGATGATATTAAAAGTCTCGACTTCCAATCAGATTTTTAGATTTTTTTGACTGTTATATTTGTTGTTTTTTTTTCTACAACTAATTACAAAGAAATATATCTCAAATGAGATATTTCGGAGATGAGATCTCAGATGGTGATTGCTTTTGATGGGACAACCGTTTATCAAGTTACCATTTATTTACTTAGATACTACTGTCAGAATTCTGAATGGGGCTTTAAGAGCAAAACACATATAAAACTGTGTTAAGTGCGAGTTATGTTTAGCTGACCTATGGGAGTACGCACACGATCTTGACTTCAGGGAACAACATTTGTTTATGACATAAGCAACCATGAGGGTTCAGATGATGGCGAAACTTTTCGTTGTTGTTCAACATTTGTTTAGTTACACCCAGTGAGCTCATCACGACCTTACCTTGTTATTTTTCAATTACGTATTTACCAGTGTCACAGAAAGTCTAAAAAGGAGATATGATACTTGGAATAGTTTGGCTTTGGTCGTCTCTGTCATATTACAAGTGAATTGCCGGATTAGCAAATAAACGGATACAGTAAATAAATATAAATAGTAAATTAGTTGACTTTATCTTGAATCAAAAAAATTGTACTTTAATAGGGTCAATTGAATGGTCAAGTGTATCATCATGATAGATTGGAGTAGTAATCAAAATGTTGAAGGTAGTTAAACACCTCAATTAGTCTTTAAATTACTTTATTCGAATATTATGAAACTCATCCATGTCGTTAGTATCTGAAGTATGGATGCGGTTATGTAGAGCGCATTGCATTTGCAAAAATTCACGCACTTCTAGTTCGAGTTCTTGCTTGGTTGGCTAAAACCTTCAGATTGCCCTTCCAAACACGAATAAGTATTCTCGTTTTAAAACTCCTTTATTGTTCCTTTGGTGAAAAGAGCTAAAGAACTTTGAATTACTTCTCTAGTCGTATAAAGGAATTTCGCTGTTGGTCTATAGAGATTTCTCACAAGTAAAAACTATTTGAAATGAGGGAAAAACATTTCATAGTTGCACAAAGTAACATCAGATTTTATTCCCATCCCAGGAAATCACGTAACGGGAACATTTATTTGTTGACGTAATTAGCGGCGTTTTTCCACGTAATGGCACCTTATTGTCGGCAGTGGTATCTTTGGATGGCGTAAAGGTATTTAAAATTTAACTCTTTCAGTTCTTGGGGACGCATTCCGTTTTGCTTTGCAGCGAAGTTTGCAACCGTTTCAAAGCAGCAGTCTCAAAGAAATAAAACAGCAACACCGATTAGTTACACCGTTAGTACTTATTTGTTCATATATTCATTTTCAATTCATAGACTCCTAACTCACCCAAGAATAATTTAATGACTTCATACTTTTTGTCAGTAGTGTTTAAATTAAAAATAATCACATGTTTTAAGCCTAATTCATTGTTGTGTATATTTTCCTGACTGTACTTCAATTTATTTCAAAAATTCCTGGGTTTCAGTCAATTTTATTGTTTACTATTTAAAATGTTACAAATACGATTCGGTGCCTTTCTCCACCATCATCAGTTTGTCTAAAATATATATTTTTACATTTATCATCAATTTAAATAAAAAACTTTCACAAAATTCACATATTAAAATCCAAATCACACACATATTAAAAAGTACAATTAGGAACATTGGTTTTCAGGTGATGAGTCAGGATAAACATGTTCGGGAAAAGACTAGAATCTATTGTTTAGAGATTTAAATTTAACTTACATGTCTAGATGTTTCTACCTTCACATTTGACTGGACATTGAATTTCCTATTTTATTCGACATCGAGCGAGGGAACGAAAAAACGAAAAAAAAACGAAAAAACGAAAAAGAATGCCTTTTCTTTGCATTCTTGGAATTGCTCTGCAATTCCTCAATATCAGCTGTTTACTTTTCACTTACCTGGTCCATTCAGTTCATGCATGCGATAATCTATTTAGTGTGTGATACACTGAGCTAAGATTGTCTGTGTCTGATCTAAAATTCATTGCATTCTGGTGTTTTTTGATCTGTATCATTTCATGGATTCTTCTCTTATTATAGTTGTTTTCATTGATTAGTATTTTTGTGTTATCGAAATCAAAACGATGCAATTTTTGTTGTGCATGTTGTGCTAATGCTGTTGCATTTTCGTTAACCTTTCTTAAGCTATATTTATGCTCGTATATTCTTTTTTTCAAATATTGTCCTGTTTGACCTATGTATGATTTGTCACAGTTCAAACAGTCAATCCTGTATATTACGTTGGGTGTGTCCAACTTATCGCTTTTAGGCTTAAATTTTGTGAAACATTCTTTTACCAAGTTGTTTTTAGTTCTTTCTGCTATAGTAATATTATGTGGTTTCAGAACACTCTTTATTTTTGTGTTTATTTCTGGTCTGTACGGTAATGATACATACTTGACTTCACCTTCTTTTATCTTATTTATATTATTTATGTTGTTCCATTTATTTGAATTGTAGATTTTATTAATTCTTTGTTTTATTATTGGTTCAAAGAAAGCTTTGGGATAGTTGTTCATTATTAGTATCTTTTTTATTTTTTCAAGATTTTTTGATCTATATCCATAATGTGCCAATTTAATCGCTCTATCCGTAAGAGCTGTTACAACACTTTTTTTATATTGTATAGGTGCATATGATTGGTAATTCAAGTATCTACCAGACCACACATCCTTTGTGTACCAGTTTGTTTTTATTTCCCCATTACCGTCATATATAACCGTCATATCCAAAAAGTTTATTGATTTGTTTTTGTCTTCCTCAATGGTGAATTTAATGGTCTCATGGAATGTATTAAATTTATCTAATGTGTATTGAACTTTTTGGTTTGGCAGGCACATTATGCAGTCATCCACGTATCTTTTAAAAAATCCACACTCAAAATTCAAATCAGGTATTAGTTTTTCTTCCAGACTTTCCATCACGAGGTTTGCAATTGTTGCAGCTATGGGAGACCCCATAGCTACTCCATATATTTGTGAATAGAAATTGCCCTCGTACTGGGAGTAAGTGGACTTAAGGCACAGCTCTACCGCCCCAATAAATTCATTTTCGGGTAATGATGTATGTTCCTTTATTTCAGACCATTTATTTCTTATGCACTGTATAGCGTAATCCACCGGGATGTTTGTGTATAACGATAAACTATAAACTAGTTTGAATTCAATCAAAAAGAGGCAATGATAATCATTAACGCGATTTTTTTTCTATGAACACGTGATTCACTTCCTACTCTTACCTTTTTCATCGTTGGGCTTTAGGAACTGTATAAGATCTGGGACTGCTTAAATTATGGTAAAGTTTTGCAATTTCCTGTTGAAGTAAATAGCGTATCAAAATTAAGGAAAATCCAATAATTTGTTTAGATTACTTAAACTCTTATTCTATTTGAAAGGTAATTTATAAAACAAAATCCGGCCTTACAGTAACTGGATACATTGTTATTCATTATTTTGCTGATTTAAATACATACATTTTTCCATTTTTGTCATCAGCAAACTCGTTTGCATTAATCAAAACTCTCAAAGGCATTGAAAATAACATTTTGTTCTGTTTTCATTTCATTTCATAAAATACACAATCATTTTACGTCTGCTAGAGCTCACAAGAACAATTCGTATACATAAAGAGTGTTTCCACCGCAATTTATATAAAATTATATGAGAACCTTAAAAAATACAACGTATCATCTGTGTTTGGATGTTTACCAGGCTTTTGTAAACGTTTGAAAAGTCGATTTCGCAGATTATCAATCGTTTTAATTTTGCTATAATTTTTATGACAGCTGTATTTACTCGAACATTATTATTTGCATTACAATCTGGCATTGAGTGGTGGAATACAACATTTAGTTGACTGAAAAGACGTATTTTAGACTAATCCAAATATGCCACATATTAGTATATATGAAATAATTCGTACAGTTTTATTTGTTTAAACAGCGTCTAATAGTGCAATAAGTATACCTTCATTTTGTAAAATCAAAGTAGTTATTTTCCACTTGCTCCACTACTTTAATTCGATTTTACTCTCGCCCTAGGAATAACAATTACCGCTGTTCAGCTGGTCTATGAGTAAAGTTACCGAAGCATCCAGTTTAATCGTAGACCATATTTTGGAATATTTTCTGATGGCGAATGAATGTTCAATTAGAACTCAAAGGGAAAGCTTAGTTAAAGACATATTGGGGACGATTCGTTGCCTTTATTAAATAATTATTAGTTTCAGTGCCAAATAGTAAATAATAGTGAATTATTGAGTGTGGTTACTTTATTAAATTAAGCTTAATGGATCACTTCTTTGTAAAGTAGTTGTGGCAAAACGGGCACAATCTGAACATGCAACATGTTTACCTATTCCCTTTAAGAAAAGAAAGCTAACAAATTATGCATCACATTTAGCCCAAGCGAGATTTTAAGAGTACACTATCTCTAAACAGAAAAAAGCTATTAAATACAAGAGGAAAGCATTTTCTCTTCGCTATGCCGGAAACGTAAATGCTCTTAAATTTTGTATAGTTCTAAAGAAGTCACGAAAGGTGAACATTATTTAAGCAATTTATGGTATCCGTACAAAAAGCTTTTCAGCGTTTAAATGGTTGAGTTTAAGCAGGAAAATATATTTTGTTTTACGATATAACGTTATCTGTTTGTCCTAGATAGATAGCGCAGTACGTAATACGTTTTACATGATTCTGCAGGAAAATCTAAGATCAAACAGCTTGTTTATGGACATTAACAAAGCTTTTGATAGTGTCTGGCATCGGTGCATGGCAGTGGTCGTCGGTGCATGGCAGTGGTCGTAGAGGCTTACTCTACAAACTATACAAACTACACACACCAACATATCTACTACACACCATAAAGAACTTACTAGAAAACAGACAACTACAAGGACGAATTGACAATACACTGTCATTTTCTTTTTCCCCTGAACAAGGGCTCCCTCAAGGATCCCCGCTCTCACCGTTTCTCTACAATATATACTGCCATGACATATACAATTACAACTTACCAGACAAAAATCAAATCGACAGATCGGCATACATATTACAATACGCAGACGACACGGCACTTATTGTACATGACAAAACTACTGAGAGAGCAGCTCAAAGACTCCAAACACTAACAAACAAAACAATGACATGGTTTTATAAATGGAGACTAACACCAAACGCGTTAAAAAACCAACTTCTGCTCACAAACCACAGACTCAACGCTGACTCCCCTACAATAACTGCAGACGGCCAAACGACACAACCAAAAAACGACGTAAAATACCTTGGAATCACAATTGACCACAAACTTAAATTCACTAAACACATACGAAACATCAGGGCAGAAACAATAAAGAGAACAAAACACTTCCGATCACTAACCTACAAAGACAGAGGAATTAGCACAAACACCGCCACCAAAATATATAAAGCTATTTGTAGACCCTTGCTAGACTATGGACATATACTCATGACCAACGGAACAGAAAGGACAAAACGTTATATACAAACAACAGAACAAATTGCACTAAGACTAATAACACCAATAAGACACCCCCAAAACCCACTACACAACCCCTCCACCCAACTACTATACGAACGCACAAACATGACAAAGATTTCGGAAAGACTCATACATCTACAGACAAAATGGACAAACAACCCCTACAACTGGACCATACTGAATCCCCTTTATCTTACAAGACCAACCAGACAATCCCGCTTCCGTTTCCCTACATCAACGCTACTCGAACACTTACAAACGCAACTGACTACTGGACAATAAGATAATTTTTTTCTTGTCATTAGAATTGGAAAGTTTATTTAATAAGATTGTTAACCTAGAATAAGAGAATTTTCATATTTGTTTTTTATTTAGATTAAGACTACATGTATTAAACAAGGGCAGAAAGACCGATAGGTCGATAGCCTTTTTTAGAAATAAAGATGTTTACTACTACTCTAAGATCAAAAGTTGAGCTACTGCACTTAGCATGTGATATGGAAAATTTGTTTTTCGAATACAGAACCCTTCATCAACAATACTTGGGCATTTTATTATTATTATTAACATTACAGAAAAATGACATATGAGTACATACAATTACTAATTACAGTATAATTGCTACATAATATTTTTGTATTAGACAAACCAGTTAAGAGTTTAAAATTAAAGTTTTCTTCAAGGGATTATTCGAGGTAAGATTTAGTCACTTGCTGGAGCAAACAACTGTTTCATATTTAGAAATACTTCGTTATTCTACATACAAAGAGGGACATAAGTTTCGCCAAACTTCGTTCAGCTTAAAAAAAAAACTTAAACGTTTTCCTACAAAATTATTTATAAGGCAATTTTCAGATAATTAAGGATATGTTTTTATTAGGCTATTTATTACTAACAAGTTTGAAAATTTTCATGAGCGTATTAATTTACTAAATATACTATATCATAACGTAAGGAGTTTTTTATATTTAATTATTAACGCACATTGAGCAATATTCGAATAGTAGCCATCCAAAACTCATCTTTTTAACTTCATAAAAAGTCCGATACACAGAATGTTTAGCATTATAGCCCCAAATGATAAAACGTTTTTTTAGAAGTTCGTCAGAGCAGATTTTATTGGTATATTAAATCACGGTAGTTTATTTTTTAAATTTTTGTGATTAAAGTATATTAATATAATCTTTTGAAAAGAGTCAGTTAATGTGAATGTTCTCAATTATTTTGAATTCAACAAAAACTTTCTGAGTTGTTAACCGAAATCTTGGTTGAACAAAACATGAGAAAATGCAGGTCGTTCTATTGAGAACGACCTGCATTTTGTGACTCGTAGTCGTGGTAAGTTTCTCCTTTCCTCAGTTAAAAATTAGCAAAAATAACTGACTCAAAGTTGTTTTCATAAAATGATATACCTATATGATCTACACATGTGTGGTATTTTTGTATAGACTTTCTTATATCAATTTTCTGGAAAGATCATACGGAGAAGAAACTACATTTTCCGAAAGCTTGATTAATAGTCTGGATAAAGTTTCTATATTGTAACAATAACAGACATATTCCCAATATCTTCCAACTTTAAAAATTTTCCAGGATTTCGATCACGACATTACCTTTCATAATAGGAAGAGGAAATTCATATTTGTCTTTTTTATGGTGAGTTCAGTATAAAGAAAGACATATATTTTGGATAGCTGCATGTTCCTGCAAAAATGAATAAAAAAAGTAGCTAAATGTTATTAAACTATGTTTTACCAGCAGTTTTATAAAGTACAATGTTATATCAAGTTTTCAGAAATTCCAATATGAATGCAGTCAACTTAGTAAGTTATTTTATATTTTTTTCAAGCTGAAATCTAGTTGCTATCGTAAATTCGTTGATTTATATAGTAAACTAAACGTAGTTATTTTCAATTTAGTTGACATCGTAACACCTCATTCTTTAGGATTCTGCCAGATCGGAGCTTTATTATTTACAGCTTTGGAAATAAATCCGAAACGGTATATCAGACTTACTTAAACATTTTTTACAGAAATATGAGTATTCAGCAAAGATGAGCGTGGATATGGGTTCGCAATTTGAGCGTTATGATAAAGCTGCCCGGATATCATTATGCAAGTGTTTAGGCCTTAATCTTAACAATTCATGTTTGAAGGCGAAACTGTTCTTTTTTTTTGTTTTGAAGTGACTCGATTTACATACAATTTACACTGTTATGTGCATGCACAATGAGCCATTCGAGTTTCTTTAGGTTTATAAGACCAGTTGAATATGAAATGTTTTGAACGATTTTCTACAATCAGTAGTAGAAATATTTCCTGCTCCTTTCTTAACAGCTCATGTGGTTCATTTCAATATGCTACTAGCTTGTTAGTTGTTCACATTTAACAGAATTGCCTGTTCCACTAGTACTCATTAGTTATTGTTCTAAACCTATGTTGTTTTCATGCCTTCTATGCGCCATGCTAAATCCAGCTTTCTCTAAAAGTACTTCTAGGAGTTTCAAATATCTCACATTTTCTGTATGCCTTCTATTTAATATTTATTTCATCGTTAACCCTTTAATTGTTTGCGTCAGCAGAACGAAGTAGGAATCGTAACTTGCATAGCATGGATAAAGTGTACATCATTTTCGGATTTCAATTATGTATGAAGAGTATGATGAGAAAGCATTTTATTTATGTCTTTTCTGGTAATAATAATAACAATCAATAATCAATTGCCGTGGTAACTGTTTTACATGAAATTCATATATAATTGAAAACATATTCAGCAATGTTTAAGTGACAATGTTATATGATTGCAATGAGCTCTTATTTCCACACACCTTTCCGATTTAACGTTGCAGGCTTTCGAATTGGAAATACACTCAAGTTTGGCTGGTAAATCACAATCTCAGCCGCATGAAAGGTGTATTTTCAATAATTTATCACATTTTGAGAGAAAGTATCTAACGTTTAGCTTATTTGGCCTGGTCATGCGATTACAAGTCTAAAATGACTGATAAAATTAAGCAAGAAGCATACATGCGTTTTCAGATCAAAAAGGATTTTCAAATCGTGTTTATATTCCTATTATACTATTCTTTCAGTGAATGCGTAAAATCCTGTGATGAATGCCGGCAAAACCAAAAATGTTTCTTTATGCTTACTAAGGCGTTTTCCACGCTAGTAATATATTTTTCTTTTATCCCCAGCAGCGACGTGAGTCGTAAAATAAAAACTTTTAAAGTTTTCCACAATTAATTCGCGAGAGAGATTCGAGTCAGTGTCTTTCCACGGAAAAGGTTTTTATTGTGAAACTCGCCGGATTTCGGGTCAACCGAGATTGAAACAAGATGGATTTCGACATTTAAAACTCATTATAGTGAGACCCTTTCAAAATGCATCAATTAACGTCTGAGTTTATTTAATGAATTGTTTATTTTTGTAAATGAGCAGATAGTCCATTTATAAACCATTTAACGTTGCTGAAATTGGCTATTTTTGCGGATAAAAATTAGTTTCTATTTGAACTAGAACTCTTTGAATAAATATAAATAAATCTAATTGGAGTCACTTGTTTCAAGTCCACTTTAAAAGTGATTTTCCTATTGAGTTGTTTTTCTCTCAAAACTGCAAATATATATTTTTTGCTTAGAGTAATGCATAACATTTACGAGCAGATTAAATATAAAGTAGAGTGATTTTCTTTTATGAAATACATTTTTAGTATACCATTTTTTGTATGAGGCGATTAGACTTGTTAAATGCTGGACACTATCTCAATATAACCCGAAGCATTTAGATTAAAGCCCCACATTTCCCTAAATACATGCCGACATAAAGTCCATTCGAAATTAATTCAGCTAATGCTGATATAATACAGGTTTTATATTTATAACAATTTTGCATAACAAAACTTTGAATTGGAAGATACATTCTCGCCTTGGTACTTTACACACCACTTAAACAATTTTCGGGAATAATACCGCTCTACCTGAAATCTGAAAATCCAGACCCCGGAGAGCAGCTTTATAGAGATTAAGCGCAATCTGAAATTACTTTACTGTTAAGAACACGCTAAGACGAAGTTTTAGCAGATGCTACTGCGTCCCGCATTGAAGAATTCTGTCACCGAATCTCAGTTTAATTAAAATGTCAATTTCGACATACCTCTCATACATGTACCTTATCAGAGTAAGTTTGCAGCTTGAAATGGTGTTGAGCATAATAACGGGCCGAACTAATGTGTTGAGTTTGTGACAGGTTCTCTTGATAGAAAATTCAACTTTAATGTAAATAGTTTCAGGACAATTGGGATACTATTAAGCTTTAAATTGACTTGAAATTCAGAGCCGAGTAGCTTCTATTGCGAAAAAGATTGAGTTAAATTGAGTTTAGTTCTTCAACAATTGTGACCACTAAGCTTCTTCAATTACAGTACCGGTATTCTGTATCTGTAATTTGCGGCTCAATTCTGGAAAATTATCTATTTGACAAATGCTAACATCTTTAAAGTCAAAGCATATAGACATTGTTTATGTCGTCTTTGGAACTTTAACATTAAGTAGAATTAAGTATGATGTCTTAATATGATGGTATCTGCATATCCTATGGTTAGTGTATTGTGTACTCGTTAATGACGAAAAGTAGTGGTATATCTGCTATTTAAAAAATTGTGAACACGTTATAGAAAAAACACACTGTAATAGAATAAAATTAATACATTTAAAATGTTGTGAAATTACAAGAATTAGAAGGCAGGAGGACGGAGTATGTGAGGAAGTGCTCTTGGAAAATCATTTAATTTGGATTTTCATAAAATATAAAAGTACATGAATAAAATATGTGAAATCGGATTTTTCTCATTTGAGATAATAATGTTCAAACTGGTAGTCAAATCAATTCCGGCATCATGAATAAATTTAAAGGTCTTTATTTATGTTCAATTGATGGATTTCGTATTTCCGTACTGAATAGAATTTTTTAAATATTACTTGATACTGATTGGGAACATTGAAAAAATTTTTTTTGTTTGACAATATATGCGCTCCTTTTGAGTAAAAGGAAGAAATTACGCGACGATTTCCAAACAATAATCTTAAACCCTTGCATTTTTTGATAACTTTTTGTGTATGAGCGGCTTTCAAAGCAAGCAAGTTTTTACTCGTATGAATTACTATACCTTAATTAAATATGGATATATGGTGAAGAGCTGGTCGAAGCTGATAGGTTCGAAACCGATCCTGGGGATTTTTGACATATCATGACGAGGTTCTTGTTAAGCCAATTGATTAAATACATATATGAACTGAAAATAATTTGTTAGTAAACTCATATTGATGAGCCAAGTATCTAGTATTACGCATCTGCAAAAGAGACTAATTCGCTTCAAACCAACCAAAATTATGTTTTCTTTAATAGTCGATTTGCTCATCAAGTCCTGTGTTTTTGCAACAAAAAAAACTGTTTATTTTGAAAAATAACTTTAACTCTTATATTATTCTGTACTTGTCTTGGTTACCACAGTTTGACAAAAAACAAAATTATTGCATTTAAATGTAGCAAAATCTATGTCATTGTAGATAAACGTTCTTGTTCTTGAAGTATGTTTTATTATTATAATTATTATTGTTAACCCACTTATATCTAATACAGTTTTATGATATCTAAAAGGATTTTTTTCGCAAAAGTTTTAAGGAATTGTACCTTCTAGTAGCATGTTAATCTTCAACTTTCGAGGAAATTATCACACTTCGCTCGTTCGCGTTTCAGCGCGATTGCCGCCTACAAAAGCGAAAAATATAAAATATGCTTGATTATTTAAAAGCTCGCTGTATTTGAATTTAAAATTTATTTTTTTAGTATTGTCACACAAATGTTACATATTTTGAAATTAATATTTTATCGTTTTCTTTCATATCGACTTTTCTTTCTTATCGGTAAAAGTAAGGTTTTATTTTCTAGTTTTTGGAAAATGCTAAGGTTTTTGTACATTTACCGTTTAGTTCATTTCACAAATGTTGATTGTAAATTCCAGCTCAATTCCCAGCTTGACTCCATACAATAAAGCAGCACAATCGTTGTATTTAAATTCACTATATCTCAAAATCTCAATAGTGACAGAAAATCTTGATATTGGGATTGTTACATTTCACTCATTTTAGTAGTGCGCATTTCAAATTGGAAAATAGTGTTTCATACAATTACTAGTTGAATACAAAAATAATGTATACATCACCTTGTTAACATTTGTCACATTAAGTACGGAATCGGGTTTTCACCACATTCTGCAGGTTAAATCCGTTTTTTCCATAAATAAATTTAACTTTTATCTTGTTTGTGTTGTTAAGACATGTGTTTTTAAATTCAATATTTCTGGTGACATATCATGAAACATTACTTTTAGATGATGGGTAAACAATGTCGAAGCGGTGAAAGAGTTATATTTCAAATAATTTTAATAACAAGCATTTTTGTTGTGTATTAATATGCGCGATATTGAGTAATGTACTGACACGTTTCGTTAATATTTGCCCTATTTCTAAGCTCCATGAAAACAAATATTTGCATGTTAACTCACGTAGACGTTCGCATTTCTAGGAGAGCAAATGTTATTGTTTGCCATCAGAGTGACTGTTTTGGTAACATGTTTTGACTTAAGTATAACAAGATTAGACCATAATACTAAACTGATAAATATTTTATTTTATCAGCCGGTGAATGCACATTTAGTATGAAAAACATAGTACTTTTTTACAGAAGAAAAGATCGAAAGACAAAAACAAGTTATATTCTTATTCCTTCATCGATTTATCACATTCTGTTTGGCTTAGAAACTGTCGCTGAACCTTTTGTACCAAACCAAGCAAAATTGGATTTCGTGTACACTTCATTAGGTTTCTTTATATCTTTGAGCAGTATTTGTTAGTTGCTCCTAAAGGATCTAATAGAACTTGAAGAAACTGGCATATCTTCTTGGGAAATCCATCAATGATGCCTCCCGTCTATCTATCACTACATTGATTCTTAAATCTTAGAAATGCGCTGCAAAGCTATTTGGCGAGAGGACGTTTTTGTAAGAACTACTATTGCTTGATGAACAGTTGCCCATAAAATTGCAAAAATTGTTCAGTTTTAAATACTCTAATAAGTAAATAAATTAGCATAAATCTAATTCCATGACTGAAAACAAAGAGGTCCAACTCATAGTAAAACGCAATTTTTTAAATAATCCCGGTTTTTTAAATAGACAAGCAAGAGTTAATTTCAAACGAAACTACATACTATATTCAATACGAACTTAACTACCAGACAAAACGCTAGTTTCTACCCTTTAAACTAAAGGTAATCGGCTATTGTTCCATTTTTAAGTTTCATCTGAGAATTTCATTTCAACATCAAATTACAGAAGCACTGCATGTCATTGGTTGATATTGCAACAATTATTATTACTTTCATTAATGTCACATAATTATTTCAGTTTTGTTTAGTATATGAATTGTTAGTACCGGAAAATATATTACATAGTATTATTTAGACAAATTGATTTGAAATTGGCTTTCGATGGTTTAATAAGTTCGTATACAAGCTGGTTGAAAATTGAATTCATTCATTTTAGAACCGTGTTTTACATCCAAAAATAAAGAACAAGTTGATGTAAACGTAGGTCCGTAAACGCGTCGTTTTCAACATAGAGACTGTCAAAGTTAGAAATTTTAAAAAGTTTTGCTTTATAGCTTCAAGAGTCATTCCGATATTTGTTTCAAATTTGAAACATAACTGATTTATTATAGTAATTATATGACGTACTTTTTTGCTTTAATAATATCAATTTGTCAAGAATAGTTTAACGGAGAAATCCAATCCGTGCAAATTGTTTTGTTCAAATTATTTATTGTTTTCCTATGTTCAATAAATATTTATTTATGTTTAATTAAATGTTATAAGTTTCATTTTTGTGCCTAATGGGGATTGAGAGACTCTTGACTTGATTTGATTAAAGCTGTCGGCAAATTAATAGAAAACATCAAAGAATAATTGTTGCCAGACTACGCGGTCTTGCTCCACTGTGTCTTGAGAATGGTTGGTTACACCATTAATGAATTTTATCAAGAAATTGTGAATATGCAAAATAATAGAGATATAAAGGTATTTTTCTGATACCTTTGCAAATAACGCGAAAAAATTGGCAGATAAGAAAAAATGACAGAGGAATGAAAGATACAAATAAGAAAAAATTTGGGGGTGGTAGGAGCATGACCTCAGAAAAATTAAAACTTTTAGAATTTAAGAATCAGCTGGCATGTCTAATGATGTAGAGTATAATTAAATAGCCATGTTTCAAATTTGAAACAAATATATAAATAATGCTAGGATCTAATACTTTCAAATTTTGACATCCTGTATTTTGAAAAAGAAGCGTTTGTGGACCTATGTTCATCTGAACTTTTGTTTCCTATTTTTACACGTAAATTATTTTATACGTATATACGTATTTTGAATCACCCTGTATTCATGACTTTTTCAAAGTCTGTAAAGCGTCTTTAATCGGTGTTCCATTTTGTGCTCCAAAGTTACAAAGACAAAGTACTCACATATAAAGTACGTGGAATAATTGACAATTTAATTAAATTCAAAGTTCCCCAACGAAAATTCTTTGGCTCGAAAACGAGGCACATCTGGGTCAGGTTTACTCTTCCTTCGTTTCAGCCGCAAATAAAAAGTTTGTATGCTTCATCAGTTTTACCTGGGAGCTAAATATTTTATCTTTAGCAAACTCGATTTCAAAGCACCCACGTGATCTACTATTTTGGCCAAAAAGTGTGACATATTCATTTATCCTGAATGTTACTGAACATTTTCTTAGTTGTTATTTCTCGAGTTTGTGTAATGTTTTTGAACTGCCGGTGCGGTGTAATAAAGTATTGCTTTTTCCAGAATTGCACTCAAGATGCTGTCGTTGACTAATTTATCACGCAATTTACCTCGCTATTCACAGCAAATTCCAAGTACGAGGACAATTTTAATTTCCTACAAGTTTCAATTCGGAAAGAAAGTTAATTAGAGTATTTTATGAGCATCATACGACTTTTGCGCTGCACTGAAATAAGCAGCTTATTTTCAACGAAACCAAAAGCCTAGAGTGACTAACTGAAACATGAAAAATACAACAGCTTAAGTGGAAATCTGAACAGTGCCAATTTAAACAAATGGCTGGTTCATTAATGCAAAATTTACTTACATTTATTATTACAAAAGTCATAGTAAATATTCTTCTGCACTTCTGTATCATTTGGAAAATGTGTGCAACTCCAGCAAATGTTTAAAAATAGCGAAAAATTCAAATGTATAGTGCCAAGAAATAAAGTTGAATGGACTTACGAAAAACAAAATAAGTTTAATAAAAATGTGTGGAAGCACACATAATTACACATGAATCTGCTAGAGTATACTCCAAAGTAGATATAAGACAGAAGGTAATAAAGTTATAGGTATTAAAATCGGATCAAGAATGGGTGTTTTTAATACTGCCTTTCTATTCCAAAAGCAGATACATAATTGGTGTTCACCAGTGTCACCAGCAAATAGTGAAATCATTTGCAAAAACAACCTGATCTACAGGAAATATTAAAATTATATGCCTAATAACAAGGTATTATTTTTGTTTTCCGTGGATTAATGAATCTCAACATGTCGTCAATTAACTTTAATACAAGTCGACTGTTATAATTAATCTATGTCAGAGTGTTTCAATAAATCGCTGCAAATGTACAAAGATAGGGAAAGAAACAGTTCCTAGTTGAGAAAAATGTAATATCTCTAGGGTATCTTCCACGTTTTTACTGCATTATGTCCATTCTTGAGTTTCTACTTATTGTTATCTGAAAGTTTCTGTTAAACTTTTGAATTCTATGAAAAGATTTGCACTGTTTACATTTGGACCGCTCAAATGACATAAACCATTAAGGTTGCGCGATAAAATGTTTATACAAGCAATATAACTAAAAATGTCTGATATACATGTGCTAATGCACAATAAACTTTCTAGCATAATGAAGCCGTTTTAACCACGCTTTTTTCATATGATACAACCGTGTTAAAACCTCAAATTATATGAGAAAAGGCACATAATTATAGCTATTTTACAGTTTAATAAGCAAAGTGCAAGCGACTGAACGGTGCAAGTTGCTCTTAAGTTTACCTATGTAATTGTCGATATAAAAACAGATGGTGTTAAACATATCGCTGATTTTTTCGATTGGCATTTGTTGCTGAAACGTTTTAGCAATCTATTTTCCACAAAACAGCGCTATATTAATTTATATGAGTAGACACATCCATTTTTCTTTGTAATAAATTTTAAAAATAATCACATGTAGTCTAAACATCTGTTGGAAAGAAATTGCTTGCTTATAAAGAGTCGTATACAAATATTTTTATTTCACATTACATAGTAACATTCACCAAGAAAATAGTGATTTTTAAACTAGGATTGAATTTCAATTAATTAATTTTATGAATTGTTACCATCAAAATGTGCCGGTCTTTTATAATACAATAATTACTGTCTGTTCGTATAATGTTGATAAAGTTTGGCGCATAGGGAATGGATATCCAATTTAAATATTGAGAAGAAAATTTACATTCAGATTGTATTGAGGAAGTTAGAAAGAATTAAAAACAAACGAATTCTTGAGCCAAGAAAGGAAATTTCATAAGAAACGGCACTGTCCCTTTGACATAGAAATATTTTTAATCTGTTAAAAAATATAATTACCTGGATCACCGGCATTTTCTTTAATTGGATATCCGACATTTTTGCTGGATTTTTTTGAACGAGACAAAAAACTGCCTGTTGAAAGCTGCTTAATGACTAATCATTAAGTAAGATTACCCAGAAGGTGTTTAAATTGTTTATGTCTCACGTTTACAAACAACGTCGGGCAAGTTGTTTCTTAATTAAAATTGGAAGATTCGCCAAAATCTTATTTCGAGTCAACTCGCGCTTCTGTTTTCTTAACACTGCCAATTATATGTAATAATATTCAGTTCAACTGTTTCTTTAAATGACGTCAACTATCAAATAGTGATAATAACTTATACGTAAGGACACTGCTGTCCAGCAATGAGGTGGAAGGTAAAATTATACTACGAATCAAATCACTTACATAAAGTCAATCATTTATATATAGAATTCGATAATAAATTATACGCCCTCTTATAAAACGGTTGCAAATTGTACAAAAATCCAGCAACACAAATCATTTCCATTCGAAACGCTTATTTCTCTCTGGGCTATAAGTACGTCCACTTAAACGATCTTTTTCGTAATTTCCCTTATTCAGGATTTCTCTAAAGTAAGTGGCTTCTTACCTAAGCTGAATGGGACAGAACGCTAGGGTTAAAAGATAGTATTCATTATTTGTGGTATTTTGAACCTCCCAATCTGACCTTTAGCTTTCATATATTCTGGAGGGTCGGCCAAATTATCTCCTGTGATTTCAGATGCCATTAATTTTGGGCACACGCTTTTGATATTTCGTTTTTGATCCTGAAGCAACTTTGACAAGGGTTTTTGTATATAAATAATAATTAGTGTTTCAAACGAAATCCCCGATTTCAAATTAGATGAGCTAAACTAGAACAAAGTTTCTTGAGATTTAATCTGGTGATAAATGATATTGCAAATGTCTGAAAATAATTTCATTGCATGTATTACAGAACCAAGTAACGAAAGACTAAACAATGCCGTTTCTACAACGAAATAAGGAAATATTGTGGGAACATATAAATCTCGCAAAAAAGGCGATACTTTGTGCAAAAAGGGCATGGTCTGAAACACGTTAAAACTACTTTCGATGTTGACGAAATATTCGTTGTTGTTAATAAGAGCAATAATCTCTACCAAGTAGTCTCAATAGCATGTGCCATCATGATTGGAAATTGGTCATCCATCTCTCCAGCTTAAACATGTATTTTTAGTTTATTATATTTTCGCTAGATATGCAGGTTGTATAACGACAAAAACTGTGCTCAAATCAGCATAAAAGTATTAGATCGATTTCATTCCCAATGGACGTGTACTAGAGTAGTAGTAAACATCTTTATTTCTAAAAAAGGCTATCGACCTATCGGTCTTTCTGCCCTTGTTTAATACATGTAGTCTTAATCTAAATAAAAAACAAAGATGAAAATTCTCTTATTCTAGGTTAATAATCTTATTAAATAAACTTTCCAATTCTAATGACAAGAAAAAATATTTTATTGTCCAGTAGTCAGTTGCGTTTGTAAGTGTTCGAGTAGCGTTGATGTAGGGAAACGGAAGCGGGATTGTCTGGTTGGTCTTGTAAGACAAAGGGGATTCAGTATGGTCCAGTTGTAGGGGTTGTTTGTCCATTTTGTCTGTAAATGTATGACTCTTTCCGAAATCTTTGTCATGTTTGTGCGTTCGTATAGTAGTTGGGTGGAGGGGTTGTGTAGTGGGTTTTGGGGGTGTCTTATTCGTGTTATTAGTCTTAGTGCAATTTATTCTGTTGTTTGTATATAACGTTTTGTCCTTTCTGTTCCGTTGGTCATGAGTATATGTCCATAGTCTAGCAAGGGTCTACAAATAGCTTTATATATTTTGGTGGCGGTATTTGTGCTAATTCCTCTGTCTTTGTAGGTTAGTGATCGGAAGTGTTTTGTTCTCTTTATTGTTTCTGCCCTGATGTTTCGTATGTGTTTAGTGAATTTAAGTTTGTGGTCAATTGTGGTTCCTAGGTATTTTATGTCATTCTTTGGTTCTGTCGTTTGGCCGTCTGCAATTATTGTAGGGGAGTCAGCGTTGAGTCTGTGGTTTGTGAGTAGAAATTGATTTTTTGACGCGTTTGGTGTTAGTCTCCATTTATAGAACCATGACATTGTATTGTTCGTTAGTGTTTGGAGTCTTTGAGTCGCTTTTTCAGTGGTTTTGTCGTGTACTATTTGTGCAGTATCGTCGGCGTATAGTAAAATGTACGCTGATTTGTCTATTTGGTTTTTATCTGGTAAGTGGTAATTATAGATATCATGGCAGTATATATTATATAGGAATGGTGAGAGCGGGGATCCTTGCGGGAGTCCTTGTTCAGGGGAAAAAGAAAAAGAGAATGTGTTGTCAATTCGTACTTGTAGTAGTCTGTTTTCGAGTAAGTTTTTTATGATGTGGAGTAGATATGTTGGTGTGTGGAGTTTGTGAAGTTTGTAGAGTAAGCCCATATGTCAGACACTGACAAAGGCCTTGTTAATGTCCATGAATAGACACGCCGACTTTCTGTCAGTTAGGTGAGTCGTTTGTATATTGTTGGCCAAAATAAAGAGCGGATGAATAGTCGAGTGATGTTGTTTGAAACCAAATTGGTAGGTGGGTATATATTTTCCAATCACTTTTTCAAGCCGCTGCTTTATTATGTACTCAAAAACTTTGCTAAGTACTGGAAGTAATGTAACCTAATATATTTCACTTCAATTTCTCTTTTTGTCGTAAAAGTGGTTATAAATTGAACTGCTTTTAATCCGTCGGCTCTTATCCATTTCAAATTTAAATTTAGGAACTCGTTAACTATGTTTACTGCAGTGCCAGTATTTATTCAAATAGTATCTGAAAAAATGATCTATAAATTAAATAAGCTACTTAAAGAAATATATATTAAGAAATATTTTTTCTTAAGATGATGACAATTAGTATTAATACATTCCTTATCCTTCAAGCTGCGGGTGAAATAAACTTTCACTGATAAATTGCAAAAACATGAACTATTAATTTGAACAGAACTATATTTCTATATTATGCTAATATAATTTTTTTTTCAGGTAAGAATCTTCTAAGACGAATTTGTTGATACACCGCCCAAATTAGAATTTCCTTAAAGGTAAGACTAGGCATCCACTTAAAAGTTTGGTTTTTTAAATCATTTGGTATTTTTCTATTGAAATAAAAACGTAAATTACCAATGAAATTGCGAAAACATACAAAAAGCATGAAACAATAGATAGTTTTATAGAAATAACTAACAATACTTTCTAAAAAAACACCTTGTGGGCTATCATAATTTTGATCAATAATTTTAATTTGAACCATTAACAAACATCAATAATTAAGCCGTTATCCGTTATTTATACACATTTGGCGTCGTAATGAACTATTATTCAGTTAGCTTTTATCACTATTTCCGAGAAAATCTGATTTTATATGAGTCCAGCGCTCGATCTTCAGAGTGAGCCGAAGACCAAAAACGGGTAATGTACTTGAAAGTGGATTGGTCTTATCAATTTAACTGCACTATGAGTGGACGTAAAGTGGTCCTTAATAGGGTACGAGAACAAAATACCCTTTCATCGTTTACACGTTTTACAGCAAACGAAATTTTTACTCGAAATGTTCAAATATTAGAAAGTCTAAATGCGCTTTAGATCATACTGGACAATAGACTAGAATGAACCCACTTTGTACAATTCAGAGTGATTTTGACTTTAAATGCAGTTTCATATAAATCAATTAGTAGCCCAATTTTATTGTTATTATGATAAACCATGATTAGGGACATAGGTTTTTGAAGCTGTTCTTCGGAAAAATTGTTTTAACTAGCATAGTAATATTATCGTTATCTGATTTAATTTTCGCATGTTCTTTAATCTGGTTTCAAATCAACAATCACCATATACTGATCTTGAAAATAAATTGTAGTTTGTGATCATTTTTTTTATATATTAAAATTATTAATTAATAATAATTTGTAATCTAAGGTTTGCAGCTGGATTGTGCTCAATGCCTATGCTATCAAATTACTCGTGTTTAACGCACGAGAGATTAAATGTTCGTGCTCACCCTCAGCCTTTATTAAGGGCCACTTTGCGTCAAATCACACTACAAGTGAATTGGCATTTCAGTTCCACTTTCAAGTACATTAAACATGTTTGGTCATTTAGATGCTCACAGTGGTACAGATGGAGATCGCCCAAGTTGCGACTTTCCCTTCGCAATGATGAGCAAGGAATTCTAAACTTAATTGGATACTATTCGAGTTACCCTATTTTGACGCGCCTTTTTAATTCTTGTTATCTTTCAGTAATAGCTTTTCAAGTTCTTTTCTAATGCCCACGCGGATAGTTTGGCTTGAGGTATTTTCTTTGAGATATTTTGCCTTCACATCAATTCAATTAACAATTTAAAATTGTCATTATTTCTTTGAATGCTTATCCTAGGTGGTTGGGATGTTTATGGGACTTAAAAAAAACTACCAAACCTAAATTTTTCAGTAGTTTAGTTTTATTTTGACACTCATAATCTCGTACTATTTTGATATATTACATTACAAGGGTGTTATAATTATTTAAGAGGGTAGAAAGTCTGACACTTTGATGTCCCACAAATATCACACATTTTTACGTAAGGAATACCTCCTTTACCGAAAAATGATATGAAAAAAGAGGAGTCTAAACCGAGCTTCGTGGTTATAATGGACGGTGTGCATATTTAAAGCAAAGTTGTTTACGAGGCAAGAATTTCAATAATGCTTCAATTATAAACAACCGCATTATCGTTAAACGAGAATATACGAGTGGAATTCAAACGAAAGGATGGGAATCCTGGGAGTTCGCAAAGAATCCGAATCGGCTTATGCCCCCAGGATGGCAGGGTTCCAAAAAAAGCCACAATCGAAAAAAAGGGGCAGAAAAACCGAGACGACCCAGCCAACCCCAGCCAACCAAGCCAACACAGCAACCCCCACAACCCCCACAACGCCAACACACCTGAGGCCAAACGATAGCTTTGGACTATCAGTCTACAACCAATAAAAACCAACCAACAAACAGCAAGGAAACAACATAACACGATTCCACGTTTCGCACACATTCCACAGCGAAACGGTACTTAATAACTAACATCTTTTAAAATTTGAGATCCGAATACTAAATACAAGCATGCATGAAAAAGTTATGACTCTTCTGAAGAGACAAAGACATGAAGGTAGCGCCCTCTAAGTGTAAGGACAAATTTAAATTTATCTTGTTTCAAAACCATCAAATATCAAGTTTCGTACAAATGCCGATTTTATATCAACAAATACTAACAAAAAATTAAAATAAAAAATTAAGACCCTGTACCTGGATTAAGTAAGGCCTTGCGGACCCATGCCTATATGAACTTCTTATCTTAAAAATACCTAAAGAATCGCCCTGTAAATATCGGACACTTATTAAAAAACACCCAGTAAGTAAATCAGTTTATTTTGGACATATTTTATAAAATTTAAATTAAGGTTGCATTAAAACTCGTAAACTAAGATAAAATATAATAACACTACGGAAATATATATGTTTTAACGAAGCTAAGTTAACTCGAAAATAACCAGAAAATGTAGGAGGTGCTCCTTTCCTCAACAACCCTTTGAACGACTTGTCTACATTTTACCATACCATACTTAAACGACCTGATACATATATTTCTGACATGCATACACCCACACTCCAACCTAGAACAAAACATACTGACTACGGCGAACATCTACAAATATGCAATAATTATAGGCGACTTTAACTTGAACACGAACAAAACGAAACAACTTAAAGATTTTTGCAAAACTCCGACTTTATAAAACAGCACACCCCACCAACTTTTCTGATGCCCGCAAACCCAGACTCAACACCAGACGTTCTACTGCACACAAAAAACTTGGCAAACACCATCAACAACATAAACTTAACCAACGAGCTGGGATCCGACCACCTGGCTATTACGTTTAACATAGACTTACAACATACGCAACCTACCTCCAATACACCTCCTATAGAGAAAACTTAAACCTAACAAAGACTGACATAGACAAAGTGAAACAACATATACATGACTACATTCAATCACAAGCACAGCACATTTCAATAGAAACCATACAACAACAACTTTCACTAGCCATAGGAAAATTTAGCCCGGAAATAAAAAATGCTTTCTACCGACATACACTACCCAAATACATACTGAGACTAATAAAACATAAGAGAGAACTGTATAGACTATATACAAACACTCAAAATAACGACCTAAAAAGACAATGAACCAACTTAACAGAAACATTAAAGCTCTGATTGGACAATACCGACAAGACAAATGGCTAGAAACATGTAAAGAAATACAGAAGGACAAAGGCAAAACATACTGGCGAAAAATTAAGAAACTGGCGCAATACAGGAATACTGGCACTACTGACACAATTGACGAAAACGGAATAGAACGCTACACAGACAAAGAGAAAGCGGACGCATTCGCCAGACACTATCAAAGGGCCTTCAGCATATCGACAAACCCTAACTTCGACAATGACAACTGGAACTTGATCAACGACTGGTACTTGAACTATTTTAACAACTCACCAAACTATGCCTGCACACTGATCACAGACACAGAGTACGATGAAGCCCTAGCGCACATCAAGAACACTGCACCGGGGAAAGATAAAATTAAGGCAAAAGTCTGAAAAGCCTAACTCAAGAAACACACAAACTGATCCTAACTGAATTGAACAACTGCATCACAAATGGCAGAATCCCAGAAACATGGAAAAACGGCTTAATAATCCCTATACCCAAAAATGGACTGGACAATACACAACCGAGCAACTACAGACCAATTACACTACTTCCAGTACTAAGCAAAATTTTTGAATACATAATAAAGCAGCGGCTTGAAAAAGTGATTGGAAAATATATACCTACCTACCAATTTGGTTTCAAACAGCATCACTCGACTGTTCATCCGCTCTTTATTTTGGCCAACAATATACAAACTACCCACCTAACTGACAGAAAGACAGCTTGCCTGTTTATGGACATTAACAAGGCTTTTGACAGTGTCTGGCATAGAGGCTTACTATACAAACTATACAAACTACACACACCAACATATCTACTACACACCATAAAGAACTTACTAGAAAACAGACAACTACAAGTACGAATTGACAAAACACTGTCATTTTCTTTTTCCCCTGAACAAGGGCTCCCTCAAGGATCCCCGCTCTCACCGTTTCTCTACAATATAGACTGCCATGACATATACAATTACAACTTACCAGACAAAAATCAAATCGACAGATCGGCATACATATTACAATACGCAGACGACACGGCACTTATTGTACATGACAAAACTACTGAGAGAGCAACGCAAAGACTCCAAACACTAACAAACAACACAATGACATGGTTTTATAAATGGAGACTAACACCAAACGCGTCAAAAAACCAACTTCTGCTCACAAACCACAGACTCAACGCTGATTCCCCTACAATAACAGCAGACGGCCAAACGACACAACCAAAAAACGACGTAAAATACCTTGGAATCACAATCGACCACAAACTTAGATTCACTAAACACATGCGAAACATCAGGGCAGAAACAATGAAGAGAGCGAAACACTTCCGATCACTAACCTACAAAGACAGAGGAATTAGCACAAACACCGCCACCAAAATATATAAAGCTATTTGTAGACCCTTGCTAGACTTTGGACATGTACTCATGACCAACGGAACAGAAAGGACAAAACGTTATACACAAACAACAGAGCAAATTGCACTAAGACTAATAACACGAATAAGACACCCCCAAAACCCACTACACAACCCCCCCACCCAACTACTATACGAACGCACAAACATGACAAAGATCTCGGAAAGACTCATACAGCTACAGACAAAATGGACAAACAACCCCTACAACTGGACCATACTGAATCCCCTTTGTCTTACAAGACCAACCAGACAATCCCGCTTCCGTTTCCCTACATTAACGCTAGTGGACAATAAAATAATTTCTTCTTGCCACTGAAATCTTATTTATTTAA